>CM076115.1:7502500-9902500 GCA_038048805.1 Hipparchia sbordonii
AGGGGGATCAATGTTTACATCGATGCCCTGGACCTGTTACTCGTTATCCAATTTCTCCAGGGCTTCAACTATTTCAAAAATGGAGAGCACATGCCGGGACCGTTAGAGTAAAAATAAGAATTTAAAGCAGCATATATGCCCACGGGGTCGTTATCGACCCCGTGAAAAGTTTCCATTAATTTGAGTACGAAAAATGTAGCCCCTCAGTGAAAATGATACCTATATATTTAAAACACATATTCAATTTACTATAACAATAATTTTGATGATAAAAAAACATAAAACACACAGAATATATACATTTATATGCACGTAGTCACCAAATTTTTTCCAAAAAAAACTTACACGATTTTGTACTACTATTTTTCACTTGAAATAATTTAAGAATAGTAATTTTATTGTACTGTGCTTCAAAGTAGTTCTTTACTGTATCAAAAAATAGTGCTTTAAGTAGAATTAATATAATAAGTTGCAATCAGGATGCATTTGAAGTCATCGAGTACCTTCGGGCCATTAACGACCCCCTGGGCATATATGGGTTAAAGGCCAAGTATTTGAGAAACTGTCTCTGTACGGACTCGAGTCTGTGGGAATGAGTTATGTAATCGGGCGACCAGATATTACTAGCGTATTCAAGGACGCTTCGGACAAATGCAAAGTATAGAGCTTTTATGCAATTGATATTATTAAAAGAACGGGTTACCCGTTTGATGAAACCCAGCTGTTTATAAGCTCTATTCGCCACATTGTCTACGTGGTCATTCATTGAGAGTTTAGTATCAATATAGATACCCAAATCTCTTACTATAGTTTCCCTAGGTATGCAAACACCATCGATTTTGTAGTCAAAGGTTACTGAACTTAGTTTACGAGTAAAGGTAATATAATGGCACTTCTTAACATTGACTATTATTCTATTCCTCGCGTAGTATTCAACCAGAGCATTGAGATCTTTTTGTAAATTTTGAGAATCTTTAAGGGAGCGTATTTTGAGGAATATTTTTTTGTCATCAGCGAACATTAAGTATTGCGCATGGCGGAAGCAGCTTCCAATATCAAATAAATAGGCGTTATATAAGAGAGGACCTAGGATGGACCCTTGTGGTACCCCTGACGGTATTGCAACAAAGTCACTTCTAGCACTACCCGTCACAACTGCTTGCATGCGATTCTTTATGTATGAAGTCATCCATCGAAGCAAGCATCCGTTTATACCTAACACGCTTAACTTTTGGAGTAGAATCACGTGATCTACGCGGTCGAACGCTTTTTCGAAGTCCGTGTAGATCACGTCCACCTGACATCTCTCGTCCATGCTCCTCAGTACATAATCCGTGAATACGGCTAAATTTGTAACGGTAGAACGGTTTTTCATAAAACCGTGCTGCTCGTTGGGAATAGATCTAGTAATTATGGGGCATATGTATCTGTACACTACAGTTTCAAATAATTTACTCATAACGTTGAGGATAGAAATAGGTCGATAATTTTCAATTTGGGTTTTCGATCCGCTTTTGTGAATGGGTACTATCAGCGCCTCTTTCCAAATATCAGGGAAACAGCTGAAGAAGTTAATGGATAGGTTAAAAATTATGGACAGTGGTTTAGCTAAGTTAATTGCACATTTATTAAGGAATATCGGTGGGATGCCATCACTGCCTGCACCTTTGTTAGTTTTTAAATTTTTCAGAAGTTTACGGATATCATCTTCACCAATCAAAATTTTACAAATGGATTCATTATGGTTCAAAGCAGTTAAGTTTGGTACATTGTTGTTGTATGAATTTGCCGGTTTTACAAAGACGCTCTCAAAGTATTGACTGAAACCTTTACAGGCTGACGTGTCATCAGTATACGTATTGTGTCCCAACGTGAGCTTCTGGGGGTATCCTTTATCACTATTTCTCAGGGTTTTGATATAGGAAAAAAGAAGTTTAGGGTCTTTGCGGATATAGTCTTGCATTCGCTGAGTGTAAGACGTGTAACATTTATGTTGAATTACTTTTTGCCTAGCCCTGAGAATAGCAAACTCATCGTAATCGCGGGGGTTACCACTTTCCTTCCATTTTTTATGCTTACGATGCTTTTCTTTTACTATGTTAATTAAGGATTTAGAAAACCAGACCGGGAAATTTGATTTATACTTAAGTTTAACCGGAACAAATTTATTTATGGCCTCGTGTAAAATAGAGTAAAATATTTTAACCGTATCATTTATTGAATCTGCTACCAGTACTTTATGCCAGTCAATTTTTGACAAGTATTCATTTATTTTGGCGTAGTCACCTTTGTAAAAGTTGGGTCTATTGATTGGTTTTTGGCGAGCTGTTCGCACTAGCAAATTGGAGAGATTAAATTCTAGACATGGATGGTACACGTCTTCCGGAACAAGAGGGTTAGTGCAATGGTTAACATCAAAGTCGATATTGCTAAACAAAAGGTCTAAGATATTAGACTTGCTGTTTAATATGGTGTTTTGTTGTTTCAGGCCGGATAGATTACATATATCGACAATATTCACAATAGCCTCTTGCAATTCCACTGAACCACGTTTTAATATTGAGGGGCCGCAATCTGTCCACGACACATTCGGCACGTTAAAATCGCCAGCTAAGATAAAATAGTCATTAGGGTGGTTCGTGAGGATTTCTGCAAGACTCGAGGCGATTGTGTTAAGACGAACGGGTAACTGGGTATCCGGAGGCGCATATATCAATCCGATGTGAACGTTTCGATTCCCTGTGAATTTGAGAGATTCAGCTGGTATGGTCGCCCATAGCGACTCGACGCCGGGACAAGTCCACTTGCGTTGGTGTTGGATATGCAACTTCTTTAATGCACATAGTAAAACTCCACCACCCTTTATCTTCGTGGATGTATCCCGGTTTCGATCACATCGTAAGACATCATACCTGTCGTCACAGATCTCACGATCGTACATACCACTAGTTAGCCAAGATTCCGTTATTAAGATTAAATCATAATTGTGACTTAAGATATTCCCTCTGAATTCGCATGTTTTGGTGCGTAAACCACGTACATTTTGATATAGTATTTCTATAGGGACAGCGCCGGTAAACAGTCAACAAGTACCAAAGTATTACATAATGATATTAAATAAATAATAATGTATGATAACGCACGCAATTTATAAAGGCTGAATTGAATAGACTTGACTGTATTTGAAAGAGGGTGGATGTGATAATAATTGTTGTGTACGGTTGATCCATGCACTTGTAGGTAAATTAAGACGTGAGAATGCAGTGTACAAGGTTCAGTATATGGTATGTGAGTTGTGAGGAAAAATTGTTGAGTATGTGTGAGTAAATGTTGAGTGTATGAGAGTAATAATTGTCGAATATAATTTTTTATGTTAGCGATTTGATTGTTAGGTAACCGTAGTTGTATGTATTGTGAATATTTACAGAAGATGTTATATAACATGAACAGAACAAAAATTAGATTAACTAAATTCGTTTTAAACAGATAAGTCCATAAAAGTATAATGTGCATAGTCAATTTATCTTGGCTAAGTCCTTTTCTAAACGGACATGCAAAGCCGGCGACTCCTCGTTTTTTCTTAAAAAAATACAGCAGTTTATACCCACACAAATTTGTATGCTTTCTCTTTGGCTATAATTTTAGTAGACTTTAGTAATTGTTTATTTTCAGGGGTTAGGTGCTCATTGACGAAAAATTTTTTCTCAGAGTTGTCAATGCCTATGTCTTTGGTACAGATGCCCTTTTTCTTTTTCAGACCTGAAAGTATTTTATCTTTGCATAGCCTGTCTCTCAGCTTAGCCACAATGGGTTTAGGTCTTCCAGCTATAGCTTTTTGGGGCTGGACACGATGTGCAAAATCGATGTCACTGAGGTTAAGTTCGGCGCCGGCGTATTTAGCAATTCTCATAATTATATCGACGGGCGATTCATTATTGCTTTGGGGTAGCCCTACGATTTCCAAGTTGTTAATTCTCGCCTGTTGCTGTTGTCTACCGAACTGTGAGCGCAGCTCTAAAACTTGATCCTCAGATACGGAGATGCGTTCATGAAGGGTACTCAAGTCTTTCTTTAGATGGTCATTTTCAATCTGAAGCTGACTATAAGAAGCTTGTAAGTGGGAAAATTCCGTCGATAATGAGGCTATCTCATTCTTAAGTTCTATGAAAATAGTTGTTTTCAGTTCTTCGACGATTTCATGTTTGATCGATTGCAACTTAGCGTCCAGAATATTTTCGAAGCGACTCAATAGCACCGGATTGTTGTCTAACGGTGCTGCGGTGATATTGGACTCAGACATTGGCACGTCGGGGACGACGGTGGCGGGAGGTTGCGTAGTTTTGCATGTATTTTCTCCGCGTACCGGTGTACCACTGTTATCGCCACCTTTGCGTTGAGCTGCCATACAGCTAGGACACTTCCACTGCGTTCTTGCAGATGTTGAGTCGCCGGTAAATCGAACGCATTCTGAATGGTACATGTGATTACAACTTGTACATTTTATGCGTTTCATCGTCACGCTAATGTGTCCTTGGCATGCTGCGCAAGTTCCAACCATAGTGGTATTGTTATGAGTCTATTAATAGTATTTACAAAAAGAAATATATATGAAAAAGTTCAAATAAGCAGTGGGTATCGAAACCGAAATCACATCGAGCAGGTAGGTTCCAAACAACTGGTGACAAATTAATTTCATCTACCGACATATAATTTGTTAAAGTTAATAATTAGTCATCACGCCGGGTTATTAATGCCACTTGTTACCCAGATTTTAACACTAAAAAAGACGAGTTTGAATGAAAAACTTTGATCACCACACTGGGAGAAGGTTTAACTTTGAGCACTTAATACTTTTGTCTTAAAAGGCGTAGTAAGATCGCTGTTTACGAATTAAATACACAGGAGCTATCGATACAGGTCTACTCTGTTAAACGTCAGATTTTAATGATTTTAGTTAGATTATATTATGTATTGTATTTTTGAAGCTTCACTGTGGAAGCACTGTTTTTGCTTAGTTTTGTTATTTATTGTAAAATTAGTTTATTTTATTTTTTGAAAAGAGCAACTGCTGAGTTTCTTGCCGGTTCTTCTCAGCAGAATCTGCATTCCGAACCGGTGGTAGATTTATGACGTGTCATAAGTGCTACAAGGTAGCCTACATGATATAAATAAATTTTGAATTTGAATATAGTAGGATTCTAACTAGAGTCTAGATATATTATTATCTTCTACAGTAGCTTCCTAATATTTGGAGTAACTAAGCAAACGCAAACGTTACCCATTTTCTAAGTCAAATAGAGAACTGAAATGTTGATAGTACGATCTTTTTATCTTTTCAGGGTAAACAGGCCAGACTGTGCTAACATGTTTACCCTGAATTAACTGTAACGCGATAATAAATAGACGCTAACTCGTTTATTTTGTCACGATTCCACTCCGGAGTTTGCCGTTACGAACAATTGAACCGTGTATGGTTAATTTGTGGCCATATTTGTTAGTGCGATAGGCTCCAACTTTTGTGGATTTCATAGAGAAACATATAATATAGTTAGATAGCACATAACAAGCGATGGTAGAACCATAGTGATTCATGATATTGCGGTTTGTTGGTTGTGGACTTGTGGTTCGCGCCACAATCACACGACTATGTGTATGTGTATAACGGGCCATCTTCGATCACAGAAAAATAAGTGGATTCAGCACTTCATACTTCGACTATTATTCAAATCCATCATTGTTCCTTGACACTGAAATAACTGCTTCACGTCAATGTTCGATGACAGACTAGCTAGCGAAATGATCTTGCACTCATATTTAGTGGTTACACAAATCGGACTAACGTGCGATATCCACTTATTTTTCTGTGATCGAAGCGGGCCATATATTACATCGCTGTTATAGTAATTCAGAATCCCATATAACCTTAGGCCATAGAGTATACAAAAGATATAACCCACAAGAAGGTCGGTTAATTAATCCGAATTAATCGTAATAATGGACTTGTGTGATATAATTTATCACTAGCTGATGCCTGCGACTTCGACCTCGTGGATTGAGGTTTTTTAATTCCCGCTGGAACTATTTAATTTTCCGGGATAAAATGTAGCCTATGTGCTTATCCTGGTTCATCATCTATCCCATACATATACAAACACATACTCGTACATATACAAACTTTCACCTTTATATACATATAGATCTCACTTAGTATTACTCAAACTCTGTACCTAATTTTAATTTTTGTGTGAGCTGAATAAATGTTTATTTATTTATTATTTATTTATTTATAATATTAGTGTAATAATGTGTATTATAAAATTATCAGTAGATATGCTGAAAAATTATTGCTTATACTATTTGAATTTGAAAAATTATTATTGATTTTATCCTGAGAAGCAGTACAACAAGTAAACTAGTTTGACATTACAATAATAGACGATAACGCATTTGTCCGCGATACGGACGACGGACGTTGGCGCTTCCGAGAATCGGATGTTAGTGATCAGTTAATTCAGGAACTAACATTTCGCTAGATGCAAATAGTTATGGCACACATTTCTGTTGAACTGAGAATTGTGAGGTTGATCTGCGGCGTCCTGCAAAGAAAAATCCGTGGTATGCCACGTAATGCTTTGTCTAAACACCTCCAACACCTCACATCTCTTCTTTATCAACCGACAGACGTCCACATTTGGACTATAGGATCTTCCATAAACTGCCACACCCACAGGTCTTGGTCTTGAGCGCCTGTATCAAGCGGCTCCCTGAGACCTCGGCTTCGGCGTCTGATGTCTATCCACTCTATCTTTTAAGACAGTTAAAAGAAATAACTGGTCAAATGCGAGGAATACGAAGGTTTCCGTACCAAAAAACGCCGGAAAATAACGCGTTTCTAGTAGAGGCGCACCCTTTAATTTTTAATTTACTTTATTGTTATTATTTGTTGTTATAGCGGCAACAGAAATACATATTCCCGGAAAATTTCAACTCTGTACCTACTACGGAACATGAGATACAGCCCGCTGACAGATAGCCATACGGACGGACGAATAGCGGAGTAATAGGGTCCCGTTGGTTACCCGTCTGGCACGGAACTCTTAAAACAATTTGTTCTTCGTTGTGAATCTTAAGTACGTTTTCGCAAAGAATAACATCACCTGACTGTATGGGCAAGTACTAAGTAACACCGAGGCGGGCGCGTAATCAATGTCATTGCTAATCACTTTCAGCAAATGGCCGATTGTGCCACCGCGACCGCCTTGAGCTTGATCAATTGCTAGTACCATAATATTGTCGTGGAACATTGATATAATATTTAACCCAAGATATCAATGGTACTATAAGGGTGCAATTTTGTACCATTTATACAATGGATGTACCATTGTATAAATATGTAGTACAAAATTGCAGGTATAATTGAAAAAAAAAAAAAAAAAATTCAACAAAAATAATAATTATTTTGCAAGCATGAAAAAGAGTCCATAAAGATAATTTGTGTGAAACTAATGATTAAGGAAATTAGCGCTCACTTCATTATGGAGGTGCCTACTTGTTTATTTACGACGCACGCCGCGCACTAATTAGTTAATTAATCATGTTAGTTTTGTCACTGATTATGTTCGTTTAGCCTAACATTTCCAGTTTAAAGATGTAATTGCATTAAATAATTGGCTATAAAATGTTGGTACGGCACTTTATTTTCGGTGGCTGTTAGATCAACTCTTCGGCTGAAAGGCACAGAGATAGATAATACTCTGGAATAACACATAGGTTACTTTTTATCCCGGAAAATAAAAAAGTTCCCGCGGGTATTAACAAATCAGCTAGTTAAATATATAAACACCTATTACATTCGTTCGCATAGGTTCAGGGTTCATAGGACGGGTTCGCAACATACTTTCGCATTTATAATTTTCTGAACATATAAAAGGAAAAGGTGTCTGACTGACTGATCTATTAAAGCACAGCTCAAATCAATGGAGGTTCGGGCTACAGATAGCTTTTATGATGTCAGTATCCGCTAAGAAAGGATTTTTGAAAATTCGACCCCTAAGGGGCTAAAATAGGGGTTTGAAAAATCGAACTTAACATGAGCGAAGCTGTGGATAAAAGCTAAAGTTCAGCCGTTCAGAGAATGCGTTCCTGACACCTATCAGTTAGTCACGACTAGTGATGGGCACAACATAACACTGAGTTCGTTACCGTTCCTCCAAAATGAACCGGGGCATTATTTTAAGATTATTTTCGTTTTAAATTGGCGGAATCATTTAAAATTTATATTTTAGTTATTTAAGTAGAAACCAAAAAAAGGTAATATTCATATAATAAAATTGTTTTATTTATTCTTTGTTACAAAGTTACTTACAATCTGTATTTCTATGCAATAAAGTAAGTACATTGAATTGAATGTGCGTACAGAATATTAATCAGACTCCGATTCGCTTGAAGAAGTGGTGTCTTCATCATCTTCGCCTACATGTATAATTATATTATTATCAATAACAGAATCAATCCTCATATCTCGGTCAAAATGTTCCAAAATCAGATTTTTAGTCTATTATAGTATAGTAGTATATTATAAGTATAACTGTATATAGTATAGTAGTATATTATAAGTATAACTGTATAACAGATTACGATACTTGCCTGTTATTTTTAGCACAGCACTACAAATATAAAGCGCTGACATAACCTTGTAATAGCGCAGTATAGATTTAGAAAAATATTGTTTACCAAGTTATTTGACACTCAGTTTGGCACAAAATTATAACATTCATTGATTATTGATATAATAATGTTGTTTTAATGCTCATCAATTGTTAAAACGGTAAACAACCAGCAAAAATATTTTTATCGTAACTGCAACGCCATTACAAAGCTACGTCGTCAGTTCAATCGCGACGTGTCAGGAACGCATTCTCTGAACGGCCGAATTATAATATAATTTATAAACAGTGTGAATTAGTTTTAATTTAGTGAGAATTGACATAGCATTGAATCAAACCGGATCGATGGAACCGCAGTTACCAGAACGACATCTTGGTATATATTATGTATATCAATGTAGTGCAAGTATAAAAGGCGTGGATGATTTGTCATGAACGTAAACAGCGGAGCTTGGCACGCGGCTGGCGATCCGATTGTTCCTATGGCTAAATTAGTAACTACAAACGCGTATGTAATAGTGCTGCAAGATGAACGCTCCATTGCCTCTCGCCATTTCCACGCGATAACGATTGTCACGCGAAGTTTGTGATTGCAAACTGTCACCTTCCTTCTCATTGAGTCTACCGTTTCTGAACCATTGCAAGTAACAAAAAAGTAACTGTTTAAAATGGCGATCTGATTGTTAAATTAGTAACTAGAAACGCGTAAATAGCTGCATAAGATGAACGCTCTATTGCCTCTTGCCATCTCAATGCGATAGCGATTGTCACTTGAAGTTTACGATTGCAAACTGAAACTGTCACCTACCTTATCAATTAATCTACGGTTTTTGGTATAGAAAATTAACTTTCGGAAAAATATCACGATAATTGAAAGTGTAGTAACTACAACTATTGCCTCTCGTTCTCACTTCGCGATGATAACGATTGTTACACGAAGTTTACGATTGCAAACTGTTACCTTCCTTATCTATTCTATGAGTCTACGGTTTTTGGTATGGAAATTAACAGGAAAACATTGTGCTTTAATTATATCTCCTTACTAAGCGTCGGTGGTAGTAACGTATTTTGACGGAGATGCAACTGTAAAAATGGCGCTAACAAACGTTTATTGTTGGTTAACCATTTATTAGCAGCAACAGTCGTTAGAAAGTTACGTTACGTTGAGTCAAATAGAAAAAAGTTAGGTCTAGTTAAATTAAACTAGTAAGCAATGTTAAACTTTGTTAAACAATTTATTATTGCCATTTTATTTTGTACATATTATCATCTTCAGCCGTCGAGTTAAATGTAGAATTGTGACACATACACATAACTCCAAGCAGATTAAGTCTTGGGACAAGGCTATTATTAGGCTATAATAGTTTATTGTTTACAGTTTTAACGTTAAAGTACCTAAATAAAATAAAAGGGATTAAAATACCTACAGTACAAAAAGTATGAAAACGGTTGGTACAGCCCAGCAAACTGCCTGGCCCCCAATCTAGGGAAATATGGGATACCACTCTTGTTTTCGAAGTTATCGTTAATTTAACTATTATTATACTTAAGTAGTTACGTGTAAGAGTATCGCATACTATGTTTTCATCAAACAGTCACTGTCTAATTGATCCCAATGAATGGGAAGTTAAATGGAAACATCGTACGAGTTAGTTTAGAACGTTTTGCGTCGGTATCTGTGATCATAACTACTTTTTAATTCATTCTAAGATCTAGTCGCGTGATGTGAATTGTAATGTGCAATGCGAGTTTTGTTATATATTATATGTACTTGTAATATAAACATTTTTATGTTGTGAATCTTATCCTTACTAATTTTATAAATGCGAAAGTGTGTTTGTTTGTTGGTTTGTCCTTTAATCATGCCGTAACAGAGCTACAGATTGACGGATTATTTGCATGGCTATAGTTGAGGACAAAGGGTCTTTTTTATCCCGGGAAATCTAAGAGTTTCCGCGGGATTTAAAAACTAAGTCCACGCGAAGTTGAAGTGCGGGCATTAGCTAGTTTAATATAACTTAAGTTATCGTTTATTTGGTTAAAATTTTATTAAAATCTATAGAGAGTGCTCTGTCTTAGCTTAAGCAGGGACACAGTAAAGGCATCATTTCAACAGCATCTACAGCGTTAGATGGGCCATAGCTTAGTCAACTGAGCTCCTCCAATGGAATCCACGCTAATTTATTTAAAAAAAAAAAGTTTTTTTACTAGCATGACTACCAAACCGAGTTCCGATTTGTAACAAGCACTTGACCAGTCCTTTATGTTTCGAAATGATTCAACTATTGTATCTGTTCTATCTACTTACAGCAACAATTTCTGTAGTTTAATTAATCGAGCACGTGCAGCCAAGATGTTGTATTATAGTTATTACATTCCATTGTAGTATATGGAAATGTCGCAATAGATTCTCCCTTCGGCAGCCGGTTACAAATGATAACGATGTTATTTATTAGGCACTAACGGACGCCCGCGACTTCGTCCGCTTCTTCAATTCATAATCGATGTTTCCTAAATCCCCACAGTTTAGGTGGGCAGATTCCCTGCAGCATCAGGATTGTGGAGTTGGGTTCTGAAATTCAACGATGTCGTCTTTACTTGTTATCATTATAATCAGAGACAATGAAATTACAGACAATGAGAATTAATCGTAGGAAATTTGGTCAAAAAGGGTGGAAAGGTTCCTCTTCGTCGAGATTCCTTTCACTACCAGTAGGGCTAAAATGCGCGCCACGAGAAAATTTTGTCTATATCCATTTTTAACCGACTTCCAAAAAGGAGGAGGTTATCAATTCGGCCGGTATCTTTTTTTTTTACTCGTGAAATCTCATACAGAATCTATTGAGACTTCTTTCAGAAAATCTGTTTTTAAACGCGAGAATAGCATTGGTCCAAGTTTGCTCGATCCATTACCGACTTAAGAGCTAAGATGGCATTTTTTCATCTTGTTTTAGGAATGTTCCATGTAAACAATTTGAGGTAAGTACCAATAGCTCATTCTAGTTTTGAATTTCTATTTTGGGACGATTTATTACCTACCTAGTTATTTGTGAGGAAATCGTGTACCATTTTAGGTCACGTCCGCTTTTAGAAATTGTACATTACAACATCACGAGTAGGTATTGTCTGCGTTAAAGGCGTTGATGTCTATTAGTTGAATCGCGTCACTAATAGGGTTAGTAAGGGTTTATATATCTCGATTCTCGAATACGTTGATAGATTTCGAGTATTGGAACACTATAAATCTGTCTGTCACTTACATAAAGTTCTTCGTATAGGTTGCCTTGAAGAGATCGCTATTAGTGATAAGTTTTATATTGTTGTTTATTCACTTATTTTTTTATAATAAATAAAGTTGTATAAATAAATAAAAATTATTTAAGTGTTTTTACACAATAGACACATTTCTGGGAATTCTGCCAATCAACCGAACAATTCTTTCGGGATTTCTTCTATTTCTGACAGTAACATCTTTAACTTTTTTGAATAGTTGCATATAAGGTTCAAGTCCATCTACTATACCTCTACAGCCAACTCCCTAAACGAAAACTTTGAGATGTTAAAATCGATATGAATATGCCACTTTAAAACAAGCGGCCTTAGGTCGATTTTATTCTGAAGTAGTAATTGTGTTCTTACACTCGAAATATATCAACGTTGGCGAGTTGTGAAAACTCGTGCTAAAGACATTGGGTTTGCCAAATCCTCGTGCACCATACACATTGTAAGTGGTATTAATTTGTTTAGGTTTCAATTCAGTTGTGTTTAATTGTTAACGAAGGGAATACCACGCAATAAACGTGTATTCTTGATCCGTATAAAAACTTGAATCTTGATTCAAAGTTGTTTGGGATTTATGGTCTATTCATTGCCACAGTTGAATAGGTAATAATATTTGGTAGTGCTAATCCAAACCAATGTTTGCTGAAATTCTTTGAATATCTATTATCTGAATTGAACAAAAACAATGATCTCACATGTTTTTCAGCCGACTACACACCGCTAAGCTAAAGGGAAGGGTATATTTTAGCAGTCTATATGTATGTATGTATGTGACTATTAGTAAAAGTTGAGAACTTTGGTGAAAACGGGCAATTAGCCTAATACTCCAAGCTATAACATAGCTAGCTAGTTGGATGAGGGTATATATTATATACCCTCATCCAACCACATTTCCATATATTTAGCCCACATTGTTCTGTGTAAATTGGCCAAAAGACCCAGTTTACTAAACAAGGTGTATTTAATTAAAAGATAAGCTTTTACATTGTATTATACTGCTTAATATGTTAAGGCCATTGACATTTAAAACTTATCGTCTCAGATAGAGGAAGCATTTTGAAAGACATTCTTTGATCTAGTTAATATTTCTATTAGTCAATTTTGTTACTTAGTAGGAAATAATCTCAGCGGAATTGCTGAAAGATTTTACCAATCGAATCAGGTTTTCTACTTTAAAATACAACTGCACTACAAGCAAAAAATAACATCAGCCGTTGCTGCGTGATTGAAGGACAAATAAACCAACAAACAAACACACTTTCACATAATAATTATAATACATTTTAGTAAGGATGTATGCACCTTATTACATGCGAAATGTCAATCTTCTATAGCTAGTGGTCAAGTGGTGAGCTATGTCTGTCAGTCAGTCAGTTTTTTCTTTTAACACATGATTCGGACAGATAGATGATTTATGAAGAACCGATAGCTATTACTGTACAGAAATAGAAAATGGAGCGGCCAATTTACTGTATGCGCTATTTGATATCCATCAATTTATCCATAATGTTTGTCATAACATTTTCTCGGGTTCGCAGTTGCTTCTCGTTGTTGCAGTGTAGGTATACAGTCCGCGAGGCGTAAACTCAGCGTTGCTAAATGATCGACAAAAGTATTTCAAACCGGAGATAAACGTAAAGCCAAAATGTCGAAATTCGTTCAGCGTTTTAGAAAGGCTTAGGGTAAAATTATGCCAAAGATGCCTCACTGCGATACCTCGCGGTCGCGGTTTAGCTCGCTACCTCGATGTCACCTCCATGTAAAACAAATGTATGCAAACAGACGAGCGCGAACATGCCGAAGGATACCGCACTGCGATAGCGCAGTGAAGCATCTTCGGCATGTTTTTACCCTTATTAGAGTAACAGACGAACAGACGAATATAATAAAACTACCATCACCTTCGACTGCGTCGTCACTTACGATGAAGCCAAATAAAAAAAAGTATATTTTAGTATGGATTACCTATTTATTTACTTACTTAATACAAGTATTTAATAGCATATTATATTATTGTTTGCCCCTCTCGGTGGGCGGTAAACTGAGATATAAAAAGCAAACACGACCCCGCTTTGACTGATATCACATATCTCTCTCGGATTGCAATTTATGTCACTATTTATTTTATTAAGTAACTAATAAACATTGATAAGACGTTTCCTTTCTCGATATTAATCATTATTATAACGACCTACCTATGGATTTTAAAATTTTATTTTATTCGCTCAGTCTAATCTATATTTAATCTGTAGTGGAAATTATTACTATTTATAATTGAGAATTAAAAAGATAAATGTTTTTATGTTGATTTAAAGGCTTTCAATCCTACTTCCAAGATTTTAGACTTATTTCGTGGTTCAAAACAACATCATGTACTAACTATCGTACTACGGGTACGTACCACGATAAAAAAAGACTGGAGCTTTGATATGTATCGAACCAAAAGTATGTACTACTCATGTATCGAGTCCCTAAGCATCATGCAAACTTAACCGCAAACTTGATCGTATATGGCCCCCCTAAGGAAATTTTGAAATGGAAGTTCCACGAAATCCTTGCCTTGACAGACTTTCCTTGTTGCGATAAGCGACTTGTAGGATAGAATAATAAGTGGCATGTTTTGAATAACTCTGAAGTATTTACTCAGTATGTTAATCTTGTACATCTCGTTATTTTGATTTTCTCAAGTAGTTATCCTCGTTCACGTGATTTTAGATTTACTCTGCCTAAAGCATCCTTACGTGGTTGAAATCCAACCTATTCGTGCAAAACGCTTTAGAGTACCCGCAGACTTACAATTGGGTATTTGACATTTTTTTTAAATGCTTAAAATAAAGGGTTATTAATATGTCATTTTCCTTTTTTCAATATCTTAACTAGTCTCGAAAATATAGAGCTTTTAAGTTTCCTGTTAGAAAAAGAGCCCTGTTGCAACATTCAATAGCTTATATTGTAATTTTTGAGCACGCAATGTATCGCGAACAACGAACGCCGATACCTACACACGCTTTAGGTGCGGCGCGTTTACATTAGGCGCACGCATTACATGTGATAAATATTGCCATTTCTTATATTTACAATTAAATTCAAGTTGTGATAGGTTACATACACGATTCCGTTTTGTAATTAATTAAAAAAATTAAAAAAAAAAGTTCTCAAAATCACGAAAAGACCGATGAAAGATTCCAGCGCTGAGCGACTCAGTATCGTGTACTGAACCCCTGCTTTCAGTTTCGTTACGGTGTCCCTTAAACCCTGTACACTTCATGCTAAAGCTATCCCATTTTTAACCGACTTCCAAAAAAGAGGAGGTTATCAATTCGGCCGGTACCTTTTTTTTTTTTCTATTGTATAAAAATATTTACCAATATAAATGCGATAGTGTGTTTGTTTGTTGGTTTGTTACTTTGTCCTTCAATAACTCTGCAACAGAGCTACGGATCGACGTGATTTTTTTGTATGGATATTGTTGAGAACCTGGAAAGTGACAAGGCTACTTTTTATCCCGGAAAATCAAAGAGTTCCCGTGGGATTTTAAAAACTAAATCCACGCGGACGAAGTCGCAGGCATCAACTAGTAAATAATAAAGCTTACTCAAAACTTCTTTCTTTTCTTTCCAGTATTACTAGAGGCGTGCAAGAACGACGCCTCCTGCCTGCAGGACCACGCGGGGCTCGAGGCCATCACCCAGCTGCATCGGCAGCTCGATGACGATGCCAACGGCAACGTGGACCTCAGCGAGAGTGATGATGTAAGTTTCACGGTCATCATCAACGTAATAAAAACATAAACATCAAAAATACTTCACAACCTAGTGCCTCCTTCACCGTTTTACCACAGAACTACGAGAAGTCGTGAGCGTTGGCATCCTTATGTGGTAGAAATCCAACCTACTCGAACGAAACGTTTCTGATAAGAACCGCTAAGGTGTGGAACACTCTTCCAGCGTCTTTGTTTAATGCCACCTATAATTTGAGTACCTTCAAGGCAAGAGTGAATAGGCATCTTCTAGGCTAGCGCGCTTCAACCTAGACTTAATCAGTGCTATCCAGTACTAATTGTCGTCAAGCGTAAGCCTTTTTTGGGGAAAATATCTAATCACTAGTGAATAGTCAATTTTTAGGCAAGTGCGCTCCATCTTAGGCTACATCTTCACTTACCATCAGGTGAGATTGCAGTCAAACGCTAGTCTATATCTACATATATGTATATATATTTAAAAATAATCTATACTAATATAATAAAGCGGAAGAGTTTGTTTGTTTGAACGCGCTAATCTCTGGAACTACCCGTCGGATTTGAAAAATTCTTTTTGCATTTGTTAACCTAATTCTTGAGAAAGGTTATAGTCTATTTAACATCACGGTACGACCCTTAGAAGCCGAGCAAAAAGAGAGAAAGTAAGAAAAACGCTAAGCGAAAACGAATTACTGAAAGGAAAATGAGAGGCGGTGGCCGAGAGCGGTCAACCGACGAGAGCCGAACCGAAGGCTACTTTTCATTCTGGACAATCAAAGATTTTTAAATACACGTAGGATTGTTAAAAACTAGATCTACGCGGACGAAGTCGCGGGCAGCAGCTAGTTTAAAAATATATTTATCCTTCAATCAGGCAGTGGTTTTTTAAGACAAAGTCTAACAGAAGTCGGTATGTTTCAGTTCCTCCGCGAGGAGCTACAGTACGACAGCGGGTACGAGAAGAGGCAGCGCGCTTTCCACCACAACGACGACATGCACATCTCCGTCAAAGAGCTGTGGGAGGCGTGGCTCAGATCCGAGGTGAGAATTTATGTTTTTTTTTTTTTTTCAATAAATATCCATTATTCCAACTAACCAACTTCTTCAGCTTCCGTTTTTCCAACTAACTATAATGTTGTCTTTAAATCAACATTGAATAGGCATCTTCTAGGCAAGCGCGTACCATCTTAGGGGCCGTTCATCCAAAATAAGCAAAACAAAGCCCCCTACCCTCCTATAGTGCTTACGTAATACTTGAACGTCCCCTTAGGCTGCATTTACCATCAGCTGAGATCGCAGTCAAGCGCTAATCTATATATTTAAAAAAAAATATTCGATTGGATAAAGCGGCTTCCTCCAACGTGGTGGTCGGAGTCGTTTTTTATTTTTTAAGTTTTTTATAGTCGTATTTCAATTTTAATTTAAGAATTTATATTGCATCTGTTGAAGGGAAAGTTCCTCACTCCCTGTGACACAGGAAGGCTTAGCTGCTTTGGAAGTGAGAAAATCTGGGCTAGATTCCTGGGGGTTCCATTCGGTCGTTCAAGTTATGTGCGTTTGAACAATCAAATATCACATGCTTCAACTGCAAAGCAAAACAACGTGAGGGAACCTGCGCGTCTGGAAATTTAAAAAAAAAAACTCAAAATTCAAAATTGTGATGGTGGACTAGGGACTCTGGTCTAGGCGGGAGACTTGCGCTCATTAGTGAGCAGTTGATGATGAGGGTGACTTGCGCTCATTAGTGAGCAGTTGATGGGTTGATGATGAGGGAGACTTGCGTTTATTAGTAAGCAGTTGATGGGTTGATGATGAGGGTGACTTGCCCTCATTAGTGAGCAGTTGATTGGTTGAATGATGAGGGTGATTTGCGCTAATTAGTGAGCAGTTGATTGGTTGAATGATTAGGGTGATTTGCGCTCATTAGTGAGCAGTTGATGTGTTGATGATGAAGGAGACTTGCGCTCATTAGTGAGCAGTTGATGGGCTGATGATGAGGGAGACTTGCGCTCTTTAGTGTTGATGGGTTGATGATGAGGGAGACTTACGCTCATTAGTGAGCAGTTGATGGGTTGATGATGTTATTAAAGTCATCTTTTGAAAACTTTTCGATTTCCTTCCAGGTACACAATTGGACGGTAGAGCAGACAGTGGAATGGCTTTCAGAATCAGTGGATTTGCCGCAGTACAAAGCGTTGTTCATCCAACATAAAGTCACCGGTGCTACTTTGCCAAGGTAAAATCAATTGCTTCTCTACCCATGTCCTTGGCTCTCTTTTCGCCAACATTTATCTGACTTTAGTAAGATACTATATTTTCTAGATACATCATTATGCAAACTATTACGAGTTCTCTCGATTTGGCCAGAATCCTATCATTAGATCCTGACCTGGTGACTATGGGACCGCTTGGGAAGTAAACCCTTTCAAACAAAAAAAGAATTTTCCAAATCGGCCCAAGTGTCTTCAAGTAAAAAAAAAAAAAAAAAGATTCTCACGAATTGAGAACCTTCTCCTTTTTTGAAACTAGGTTAAAAATAAATAAAAGGAGGCCTTCGAATCAATTTCTGAATAATAGCTTATATGCTGGTGGCTTAAAAGGGCAGGAAAACTAAAGGACTCAAGGGTGTCACTTCCACCTAACAAAAAAATCTACACGATATCAACTAATGCCATTCAACACTATTTTTAAAAACGAAATGCGAACGCGATAAGATTTTAACAATCGTCATGTTTATATTTTTTGTGAACCATTTACAAATCGATTTTGCGGCCCATCCGGCGCGCGGCCATTGAAAGAAGATTCAGTTTCCATCACATTAACAGTATCCACGTTATTTTTGATTGCCGAAAACCCACGTATAAAATATTTTCAATCAAGAATCGAAATCAATCAATCAAAAAATCTGTTTTTTTTTTCTAAATAAAAGTATGAAAAAACAAATACTGCGAATGCTGATCTGCACGGATTGATGTGCGCGACTTCGTTCGCGTGCACAGTGCACACTGGCTACATAATATGAACATGTTTTACTACGTTTTCGGAATAAAATGTAACATGGTTTATAAATTATTACAATTACAATCAATTATGTTACTTGTTCGTCAAAAATTATTATCAGGTTTGTCCTTGAAAAAACATCAATGCATATTTGCGATGTCGTAGCAATAGTTATCAGTAGGTACCAATTAGGCTAAAGTTAAGTAATTAGTTTATGCAAATCGAATCAAGTTATATAATTGTGTAATTTCTTACTAACCGTAACCACGATAAGTAGTTCAATGTAACTATCAAAAACGTTTGTCAAAGTTCCCATCAATAATCCCAATTCATGTCATATATATATGTATAATTCATGTCAATAATCCCATTAAACTTGTAAAATTTTATAATTATCACATCATAGTCATCCCGTGGGCCTCCACTGCTGGACA
This sequence comes from Hipparchia sbordonii, assembly GCA_038048805.1. NCBI lineage: Eukaryota > Metazoa > Arthropoda > Insecta > Lepidoptera > Nymphalidae > Hipparchia > Hipparchia sbordonii. Next base: position 7,521,622 of record CM076115.1, read on the forward strand.
TATGGCATCTCATAATGAGAGCCAAAACTCGTTTTTTATATAACCCACTATAGCTGATGTCCGCGACCTCGTCCACGTGGATTTAATTTTTTAATTCCCGCGGGAATTCCTTGATTTTCCGGGATAAAAAGTAACCTATGTCACTCTCCAGGTCCTTAATTATATCCATAAAAAAATTACGTCGATCCGTAGCTCTGTTGCAGTGTGATCGAAGGACAAACAAATAAACCAACAAACAAACTCATTTCGCATTTATAATGTTAGTACCTAGATAGGTAACGTACAGCGAATCCACTGAATCAATTATTGTGGCAAACCCAAAAGAACAGCTGGCAAATCAAAAAATCAAATTGATAATTCTGTATATTCTATACTAGCTTTAACCCGCGGCTTCGCTCACGTTAGGTTCGATTTTTTAACCCCCTATTTAACCTTCTTGGGGTTGAAATTTTCCAAAATCCTTTCTTAGCGGATGTCTACGTCCTAACAGCTACCTGTATGCCAAATTTCAGCTCGATCGGTCCAGTGGTTAGAGCTGTGCGTTGATAGATCAGTCAGTCAGTCAGTCAGTCACCTTTGCCTTTTATATATTTAGACTTTGGATTACTTATCTATACTAATATATAAAGCCGAAGAGTTTGTTTGTTTGAACGCACTAATCTCAGGAACTACTGGTTCGAATTGAAAAATTCTTTTTGTGTTGGATAGTCCATTTATCGAGGAAGGCTTTAGGCTATATAACATCACGCTGCGACCAATAGGAGCGAAGCATCAGTGAAAAATGTTGCAAAAACGGGGAAAATTATCTATATTTAATTTAAAAACTTCTTAATCGCGATCTTAATAACAGAAATTGACGCAGACGAAGTCGCGCGCAACAGCTAGTAATAGATAAAAGGAGATTTTTTTTGCACTAGGTTGGCAGTGAACAACATGCAATACTTGAGCAACGTGCTGGGCATCAAAGATCCCATACACAAGCAGAAGTTGGCCCTCAAAGCGATGGATGTCGTGCTGTTTGGACCCCCAAAAGGCGAGTAACATTTTGACAAAAAACATCGATTTTCAAGGGTCAGAAGTTATTCATATATTATATTATTCATATTCATCATCACCAGTACCTAACCCATCTACGACTCACTACAGAGTGCAGATCTTGGTAACTATAATTTGGGTACCTTCAAATCTAGAGTAAGTAGGTATTTTCTAGGCAAGCGCGCTCCATCTTAGGCTGCATCTTCACTTAGGCTGAAATCTATAGACCGAACTCTCACTCAGCTCAGGCTCAAGACAAAGTTAAAACGAGACAGATTTATGTCAGTGCATATTCATGTCTCGTTTTAACCTCTATCTTGAGTCTGAGCTGAGTCAGAGCACGATCTCAGCATTAGCATCAGCATATATATTATAAAGGTAGATCTTGTTTAACAAAGTAATTTTATCAGTTAATAATGAGTAATTACTAAAACCTTGCGTAATACGTAATATACAATTTTTGCTTGAATACCTATGTATTTTAGATTCTTCAGTAAGCACACTAAAACACTAAAAAATTAAGAATTCATAGAGACGTTAATGAATGAGTGGGCGAACGTTTTATCTTTGTTTGTTTTTACGCTCAGACTAGCGGACACTTCTCCTGGCAAATTTTATAATTCCTGAATTTGTGCGGATACCCTAGCTGCATCCCATCTAAAGGCGACCTCGGCTTATATACTGCATCGTCACTTACCATCAGGTGAGATCGCAGTCAAGGTTTATCTTGTTATACAAAAAAAGGCAGTTAAAAGGTAGAAAGATTTTTAAAAGAAGTTTATATGCCGGGGAAAATCGACATAAAAAATCGCTTTCCGTACGTATGTTATGTAACGCTAACTCATACATTAATGGCTTCATTTTTATGTACTTGTGATTTTTGGCGAGTGCACCGTCCATTTTCTATGTAGTCTATGAATTATAGTATATTTGGACTTGATAATTAAACAGGCAAGATTCATTTGATTTCCGTGTGAGCAAACCCAAAAATTAACTGGAAAATTTTTCATTTATGTGCTTCCTCGATAAAAAAAATGGCTGAACCAACCTCCTTCCGAGGTGTTCAGATGCATCTGAGCTTTCGTCCACGTCTCAACACATCGCCAGTCCAAAACTGGCAAAGAGGTTCCTCTTAGAACGAAAATGCTTTATGGCATAAAGCATGGAAAATAAAGTTTATGCTATCTACCACGCCAAATTTTTTTTTTTTAATTTAAGTTATTATTATTATTAATTATTAGTTATTATTATTATTTATTTTTTATTTTTAACTGGATACTGAATGAATGAATTAATGAATATACTTTTACTACTACTTTTACTTTTAGATACTATAGTTTAATTATAATTCTATATATAATAATTCTTGAATATTTGCACACTGTCTGCGACGGTAGATTGTGTAGGGATTTTAATCAATGTATCATCTATTATTATTACCCACAATTTTGCAAATAAATTTATTATTATTATTATTATTATTATTAACTAAGTGCGGATTGGTAGACTTCACACACCTTCCTGCTCATCATCAGATTAATCAATTTGTCTACCAACTAGTAGTCAAGAGTTAAGACCAACCCGATGAGTACAAACTCCTGTGACAGCCTACCTGCTCCATCATCAGACCCTGGTCTATAACCCAACTACTCAAGATTAGGGTGTTCTACTAATTTTCATCAAAAGTAGCTAAAGCAACCCAGTTAAACCTGCTTTTAAATAAAAAAAACCGCATTCAAGAATATCTGTTTTAACCCAGTCTGATCTTGATCTGACACAGAAATCCCTTTTTTAAAATATTTACCTAAAATGAGTAGTTTGCCAAGTAAAGTTTGACGACCTCCCTGGCGCAGTGGTGAGCGCTGTGGTCATATAACTGGGAGGTCTCGTTTTCGATTCCCGGCGGGGACAATTTGGGAATTTATAATTTCTGAATTGTATCTGGTCTAGTCTGGTGAGAGGCTTTGGCCGTGTCTAGTTACAAACAGCCAAGCGATTTAGGGTTCCGGTACAATGGCTTGTAGAAATCGATTAAGGGTATGGGTTGAATCTACACTGCTATACCCCTTCCAAGTTAGCCCGCTACATCTCAGACTGCATCACTTACCATCAGGTGAGACGGTAGTCAAGGATTATCTTGTCATCGAATAAAAAAAGGCGTTTTATAAAAACAAATCGTTCATTACAACGATAAAATTTTCGATTTTATACAGTTCAATTTTATGGCGTGATTGTAATCGATTTAATGTTTACCTGTCAATTTAATTTGAATAATTGTTTTAATTTATTAAATGAATTGAAAACAAAGTGAATGTTTTAATATACATACAAATCAATATAAATAAAACGAAGAACATTATTTTTTGTTATGTTAATCTTTACCAACCTTGACCGTAGCCTTGAACTTAATATTGAAGTTGTTTGATATAAAATTCAGAGATTCCTTCATATTTAAGACTCGAAAGATTTTAATGGCAAGATAAACATATCTGAACATACGTAGAGTGTATTTGAAATAGAAATAGAAATATTTTTTATTCAAATAAACTTTTACAAGTACTTTTGAATCGTCAATGAATCTACCACTGGTTCCGAATGCCGTTCCTACCGAGAACAGCCAGCAATAAACTCGGCGGTCGCTCTTTAAAAAAAAAAAAATTTTTTTACAATATTTAACTAAACTATTTCGGAGAGTTTGTGTGGTTTAGAGTGTTGGTGTTGCTTTATTTATGTGTTTGTTCTGCTACTGGAAGAGAGGCAATGTATCTAGCGTGAGCGGCACTTTTTTTTTAAATATGTAGACTAGCGCTTGGCTGCGATCACACCTGATGGTAAGTGAAGATGCAGATGTATAAAATGCCTCACTCTTGATTTGAAGGTACCCAAATTGTAGCTATCTGGAAAAACGGAAGCCGGAAAGGCATTCCAAATTTTAGCAGTGTGTTAGAACGAGGAAACAAAGCGGTTAGTGCGCGTCTTGGGATTTCAAGCATGTAGGGGTGCAGACCTATTCTGTGCGTTGCGTTTCGATGGTAGAATAGTAACTTTGTAACATAATTTTTTTTTTTCTGGTTTGGCGGATTGTATAGCACGAGAATTTTTCCTTGTATAAGAAAAACAAGTTTTTTTTTATTATTATTACAAAGACGATTGGCGTTCGCTAATGTAACAATAATAGCACAATTTAACATAGGGTATTTGGAGATAATCTTAATATTTGTGTGATGCTCGGTTGATGCAAATAATGACGGAACTTCACAACTGTACTTATAAAAAAAATTGTGCTGATTCTATAATAATTGTGGAATCTGTTTTAATATTCTTGTTTTGGATATTTTTCCTTGGTATTTTTTTTATAAAATGTGGCTTACAAAACGCCCACAGAACATTGAATATTCATGAAATCTAGTTATTAAATACCAAAAACATAATTACAAGATGCGAACGCACATTCAATGTTAAATAGTCTGGTATAGTTCTTTCAGCTCACGAGGGCGCGTGTGTTTTACTTGTGATTACGTCGGGGACATGCATATTACGTAAGTGTGCGTGCTTGTCGGAGCCTAGGTGGGAGCGGTCAAGCGCAAGTAAGCTCTCGCTCACACTTATACAGATACGACACACACACAACCATGAGCCACGCACCCTCGTGAGTCGCAAGAACTATATCTACTTATCTGAAATGTCAAAGCGATCTATTCAAATGTCTTCACGGTAGTAATCCAACTAAATACAAGCACACAATAAATACCGTGGTTAGATTTTTATGAATACGTTAAACTGTGCACACATAGTGTCCGACTTCGCGTTATTACTGCTAGTTAAGTATTATTAAATCATACTTAGAAGGGTTACTACGCTTTCAGATAATGTAGGACTGTATTTAAATTAATGCCAGAGTGCTACGATTGAGACAATCGCTGTATTTATATTTATATGAAATATTTATCTTTTTAATAGGGTTTCGTACCCAAAAGGTGCCAACCGGACCCCTTCATTAAGCTTCCTCTGTCCGTCCGTCTGTCTGTCAGGGGGCTTATATCTCATGAACCGTAATAGGTCGATACTTGAAATATTCACAGAACGTGAATTTCTGTTGCTGTTATATTTATAAATATAACAGCTGACAAACAGACAGACTTCAGGAAAGCATCCTTTCAGCGGCCAAACTATAGTGTACTTATTTGTACCTATAGCCTGGTGCTGTGAGCTGAATTGGGCAACTGTAATGTTATATGTTTTTTTTTATCAAAAAGAATACAATTTTTTTCAAATAATGTATATAATAATGTACTCTGCCATACCCATTCCAAGTTAGACTGCATCGTCACTAGACAAGACTATCTTGTCATCGAATAAAAAAATATCTAATAAAGAAAACCAAATAAAAGCAGCTACAGTGGTTCGAAGGTTTCGAACATCACACGCGGTAATCATTGCGCGCAGCTAAACTGTCTAATTGAGTCCAATTAAAATCTCGCGTTTCGCATGACTCAATACCATTTAATGCAGTCTTATGTAATCCAGCTATTCATGAGACAATATTGTTATAGTTATTTGTATTATACAATTAAAGTAAAACACAAAAATTGTGAATGTGACTACAATGTAGATGCCTTAAGATTAACAGTAAATATTTTTGATGTATATCTTAACGTCTATTATGTCTAAGGTCTTCCATATTAACACTTACTATGTGTATTAACTTAAGTTAATTAAACTATTTGATTCTTAAAGCTGGCCTAGGACAGGTTAACCGTCACATTTAGACACAAATAATAGAAATGTATAACGGAAAGTTTCTTTATATATTACTTTCAAAACCCAGTCGTTCATTGTCAAGACCCAGATACCATAAAATCACATTTCACATAAATTCCCATACATCACCTAAATCATAGTGTCACTAATCTTACATCACGGCACTTCAAGTATCATTTTTGTCGCATTCAATCGCGATTCTGTCGATTGTGACGTCGTGCGATGTAATTTTTCCTTTTTTTTTTCTTTTGGCCTCGCTCCGTCGATTTTCACGATCAGTGGGGTTTCACCGCGTGTTTTAATATGCCATAAATGTTGTGTGAGGCGTCGGTAGCTCTCGGAGCGTCCTCTTTGGTTTGTGCAGTGATTAGTAGCAGATTTGTGGATTTAATTGATGAAGGTACTTCCTTACTAATATGTATTTTAATGTGAAAGTGTGTTTGTTAGTTGGTTTGTCCTTAAATCAAACAGCAACGGATGAATCGATTGACGTGATTTTTTGCATGGCTTAGTTGAGAACTTGGAGAGTTCCATAGACTAATTTATATAAAAAAAAAGAATCCCGCGGGATTAATAACTAACACCACGCGGATAAAGTCGCGGGCAAATGCTAATTTTACTATAATATATGTAATAGATAGGTACTCGTATATTAATGTAGGGACGTACTCGTAGCAATTTTGAGGATTGTGTGTTAATAACGGCGCGACGCAGAATATGTTGTGCTTCCTAGAGATCTCAAGGTGCTAGAGTAGCGAACCTACACCGGATATCACAGGTTGGCTGACCCCCCACTAGGTGGACTGAAGACATCAGACAGGCGGCGCAAGACCGAGAACTGTGGAAGTCCATGCAAGATACCTTTATTCGGCAGTGGACGTCTATCGGTTTATAAGAAGAAGAAGTAAATACATGACCCAAATGATGACCGTTTGTTTCCATGTTTTGAAAATAAATAAGAACTTCGTAACTTAAAGCCGTTGAACACTGAAACAACTTAGCGACTAGGACTTAATAACCGGTTTCTCCAGCATAACTTAACCGACGAATAAAGTGCGGCTATAAAAGTAATTCTCGAAAATATATTATTTTACAAATAATTTCGATTTAACCATATCCAATGATTGTATTATGTAATCATATTAAAAAATCTTTATTTCCATCAAGTCCAATCGTGCCAAAAACACACTGGCTCTATAATAATGGTTTAACTAATTTGCATAACTTCATTAAAAAATACAATAGTGATACGTAAGTTACTAAGTAATAATTATTATCAAGGGCAATTTGTTTCGTACTGTTTTATTAACCAAATGTTTTGGGATTTTTCCAATTATAATTTTAAATTTTTAACGTGTTATACGAGTACATACGTAATTATGAAATAATTAGACAAGAATAACTTCTGAACTTTTTTGTATTTATGATCTGATCAACCCGCAACTTCGTCCACGTGGAAATTATACTTTAAAAATTGTACTAATACTATACATGCGAATGTATATCAGTATGGATGTATGGATGGATGTTTATAGTTTGTTGATTTGAACCGATTTGGCGGAAATTTGGAATGGAGATAGCTCAAACCTAAGGATTAACACATAGACTACATTTTATCCTGGAAAATAAACGAGGCAATTAAAAAACCTTTATTCACGCGGATGAAGACGCCGACATAGTTTAAATATTTTAAAAAGTCCGATGAAACTTCGTTTTATTCCGGGATAAAAATAACCTATGTTCTTCTTCAGCTATCTTCTTACCAAATGCCCAAATCGGTTCCTCCTTCCGAATAGACGTCGCCATTCCTTGGGACCCTAAAGTCTTATCAAACTGTGTCCTGCCCATTGCCAATTTAGCTTCGAAACTCTGGCTAAAATCTATATACCGCACTTTCACTGAGCTCAGACTCAAGACAGAGTTAAAACGAGACAGATTCATGTCAGAGCATATTTGTGTCTCTTTTTAACCTCTATCTTGAGTCTGAGCTGAATCAGAGCACACTCTATAGATCTCAGCTTCAATGAGCTATGTCCGCAACTCTGGTTCTCTCACGGATCTCCTTATTCCGCATTTGATCCCGCAGGATTCTTGCGTAATGTAAGCGTTAACTGGTTAACGGGTTCCCAAGGTAACCTGCAACCCGACGAACATAATTTGTCTAAGTCTAATAGGCTAGAGTAAATCATCATAAGTAGAATTCATAAAAGTGCATTAGAATATAGTCCAAAACGAAATATGATCACCTCGATTCCGACATTTACTAATAAATATAATTAATCTCAGAACCGCAACACATTTTTGAACTATAGTCATACTACAGTAGTCCCATTTAATTAATCTCCAAACTGAACTTAAGTATACAGGGTGTCCCACGGCTATGCCACATGGAGGGGAAGTACCTTAAATATTGTAGATGGAACATTTTACTGAAAGAAGACTTCATTTTAATTTAAAAAACAATTTAAACTGCATTCATAGATTTTTAAATAACTGCCTGGTTGAACCGGGACTCGAACCCGCTATACGAGAAAAAAAATTAACCTGTATCTTTATCATACCGATCGGAAGGCTTCATCATAAGGATTATTTTTTTCTAAATAACATAGCATGAGAAATAAAAGAAAGACCATGAATTTTAGCCTTTGATGTAAAATTTTGTTCCCGCTAAAATCCCGCTGCAATTCGTAGCTCTGTTGCAGCGGGATTGAAGGACAAACCAATAAATCAACAAACAAACACACTTTCGTATTTATGGGTAATATAAGTAAGGATTACTAAGGATAGTAAGGATCGAGAAATGATGCGTACTTCTCAAGTGGGTACTCATTAGTAATAGTTCATGTCAGTTGTATGTCGATACGCCAATGTCAGCTTTTCATTTTTCTGAACAAAATTTTACATCAAAGGCTAAAATTCATGGTCTTCCTTTTATTTCTCATGCTATGTTATTTAACAAAAAATAATCATTATGATGAAGCCTTCCGATCGGTATGATAAAGATACAGGTTAATTTTTTTTCTCGTATAGCGGGTTCGAGTCCCGGTTCAACCAGGCAGTTATTTAAAAATCTATGAATGCAGTTTAAATTGTTTTCTAAATTAAAATGAAGTCTTCTTTCAGTAAAATGTTCCATCTACAATATTTAAGGTACTTCCCCTCCATGTGGCATAGCCGTGGGACACCCTGTATAGTTGGTTATTCACCAGTTCTCCCCCAGTGTCCACCCCCTCAGTCCTTTGGGAGCGGTCCAGTGGTTTCTCCAGGGGTGCAACGGTAAAAAAAACTTTTTTTGAACCGGCGAATAACCTTACTAACATATTCACTTTATTGGACAAATATAAGTTTATGTCAAATAATAAAATATTAATGAAACGAAAACTATACCTGTAATATTTTTGGGAAAAAATTACCAATATTCTAGAGCCGACACTGACGCTGTAATTTTTAGAATAGTTTTTCTTAAAATTACAGCATCGCGGAAGAAGTCGTGGGCACTAATTATAGTAAAGAATTTTAATAAGCAGACGTAATAAACAATCCAAATTGAGGAAAACAAATATTATAAAAAATCTTGCAAAACCAAATAATTAAATGGATTGAACATGATCCTAGATTATCCTCCTATAACAATTTTAATTTCTATTTATCATATTAATGTATTTCATGACTATTTTTCCCCGTCTTAGCTTAACGTCGCTTATCCCAGGGTCAATTAGTCTTGTTCACTTTAATATAAATTGTCACACACTAACAGTTGAGTGGTTCTATGCTTCAGAGTTCTACGGTACCGGTAGTGATAATAATAGAGCTAATTTGTCGTACACAATCTCTAAATGAAACTAAGAACGACCGCGGAGATACAATTTCAAGTTGGCCGACTATGGGACAACTAAATTGCATAATTTCACAATTTAGTTGACCAACTGAATATTATAATAGTGTCCTATGCGTGGAAGATATTGTAACACAGGTGCACTCTCTATTCTCTCACTGTCATAGTCCGATGGGAAGGAAAATCCGACACGACCAGAGAGGTGCAGGACCGACAGCTTTATGTGCTCTCCGAGACACGGAGGTGGCACCGTCAACTTCTTTACTCAGGGGCTAGTACTGAGAATTTCTCGACAGAAATCCCAATACATTTTTTGGCCCGACCCAGGAATCGAACCCGGGATTTTGTCATCCGCAGTCGACTTGCGAACCACTAGACCAACTAGCAGCAACCAAATATAATATTATATTGTGTGCGTAATCGGAAGGGAATTTCGATTTTGATTAGATCGGTGTCCAATTAAATAGGTGGATAAGTGTGGGAATACTCTGCGATTTAGATGACCAACTTAAAATTGTAAGTCTGCGGGTACTCTAAATCGACAGGTCTGTGCTCTATGCTATACTTTTCTATTTAGAGATCGTGTGCAAAATTATTGGTATCCCTTTCACAAAGTTCCCTGCAGAAAAGAAAAACATTACATTTAGAGCTGTTAATTTAGTTTTGAGATTGTTACGGGATAGTACTGAGACACATTTTTGACAGAAAAACCCAATATATATTTTACTAGACCACGTTACCGGAGTTAACAACAGAATAATAAGCACCCGTGTTTACCTACACAAATACATGGAGCGTATCTAATCTATCGGCAAACTTTTGTGCTCACTCGGACCACGCACCATGATTGTACAAGGCCGTTTCACGTACCTACTCCATGCATCAAATAGGTAAAATCAATGAAGATATCGATGTAAAAATATACATAATCAGTTAATACCCGTGGTCCTCGCACTGGCAATTCAGACAAAAAACACACACACACACATACATACACGCGCACACACACGCATACACACACATACACACACACACAGTGTTTCACTAATGCAGCGTTACCTATCGAAACTAACTTGTTGAAAACACTTAATTTTCCATAATATTTGTAATGAATTTAAAATATATAAATAATTAATATGTTTTCCAATAAATAATGTTATTTCTATGTATGTAAAATGTAAGTGTAATGATTTAAAGTAAAGAAATAAATTAATTAAAATATGCAAAAATCATAAAGATTCGAAGGTAATTTATACGAGAACTTAATCAACTTCAACTTTGCTTATGTGGATAGAACTCCAAATAAGCCAAGTTTACATACTATAGCCAAGGTTTTAGAAGTAGGTACTTTAAGATAACCTCGAGTAAGGTTTGCTTAGGGGAATTGAAGAAATCATTAATTATGTCTCATGCACTGTAATATGCCATTATAGAATTAGTAACGGATTATGAGCTGAAATTAGTGTTATTATCACAAGAAGCCAGTAAATTAGTATTATTATCCCAAGAAAACTTTTACCGTTAATTGCATTATACGAATAGCGGACTGGGGTCACGACTTTCAACAATGGGGTATACCTATTAGACAAAGAGAGATACTGCTAAAATGCCACTGTAAAATACAAGTATTGAGTCAAATCCTAGTTTTATCATATAAATACACCGACGACCTCCCTGGCGCAGTGGTGAGCGCTGTGGTCTTATAACTGGGAGGTCTCGGGTTCGATTCCCGGCGGTGGCAATTTAGGAATTTATAATTTCTTAATTATATCTGGTCTGGTCTGGTGGGAGGCTTTGGCCGTGGCTAGTTACCACCCTACCGTCAAAGACGTGCCGCCAAGCGATTTAGCGTTCCGGCACGATGGCGTGTAGAAACCGATTAGGGGTATGGGTTGAATTTACACTGCTATATCCCTTCCAAGTTAGCCCGCTACCATCTTAGACTGCATCGTCACTTCAGGTGAGATCGCAGTCAAGGGCTATCTTGTCATCGAATAAAAAAAAAACACTACCTACGCAATACCACGCCGAATATATTTCACGTGGTGATTTTGACCAGATGAAATAATACAATCTGACTTGCCTTAATACACGTAGTGGCTTGGCTTGTAACGTTTTGTGCGTTGTCCTCGTAAATTGTCCACGTTTAAGAAAACTTCATACAATAAAAGAAGCTCCTAATCAAATATTTAATAATAAATAATAATAATATTAGCACATCCTGTCCAGACACGGGCGATGTCGGCTAACCGGTTGCTGGTCGAGCGAGCCAGCTATACGTACGGTTAGGGTTGCCAGGTCTTCAAACCGAAAAGTCGGACAGGCCAGCCAGTTTAGCCGGACATTTGGGTACAAAGGCCGGACACCCTTATTTTTTAGACCTAGCTCAAAATGGCAATTTTTTTTAAAGCTCGTTTGTTAAACTTAAAAAGCTTAGCAAAAGTCGGATAGGCCGGACACCGTCTAATTTGGCCGGACACTCAACCAAAAAGCCTGACTGTGTCCGGCTTTATCCGGACGCCTGGCAACGCTACGTACGGTGATAGAACAACGGGCTATCTAGTTTGGGCTCGCTTGATTCGTCTTAATCAGTATTCTGGTTCTGATGATAATTATAGCTAGGAAAAGCTTGTTTTTTAAACAATATTTATTTTTAACTAGCTTCTGCCCGCGACTTCGTCCGCGTGATGGGAGATTTTCAAAACTCCTGCGGGAACCCTCTAAATTCAAATTCAAATTCATTTATTGATTGCATAAACTGTGTAACAAGATGTTAATGTTTAAGAAAGGCTCTAAACAGTTTGCCAATTTCTGGCGTGCAATCTAAGCATGCAATATACTTTATCTACTAAATTATCACATTATAAGTTATAACAATCTAAGAGGTATCTTATGTTTCCTTCCAAATCTTCGACTATACTCATGCTGATCCAATGCTTTGCTGCGTGATTGAAGGTCCAACCAATACACTAACGAACCAACAAACAAATACTTTACAATTTTAGCGACTTTACTAATTTTAGCGAATTCACAGGTTTATGTTCTCGGAAGCATTGTTGTATATGAACCCGTTAATGTTTCGTGTTCACTGTCAGATTTCACTGACGAACTGTGAATCTCGCGAGGTTAAAATAGGTAGTAGTTAGTTTTCTGAAATTATCCAATTTTCTGAACAATTCTCTTAACTTTTCTTTCCGTAAGACCCTTCTCGTTACAAAAACAAACACAACAAAAAAAGAATTAGCGAAATTAGTCCAGCCGTTCACGCGTGATCCCATGACCAAGGGAAATAGGGATTGATTTTTATATATATAGATTAACACTTGTTTATGAATGAAGATATTTCTATAACGTATGTGTAAAACAGAAGGCAGTCGATGGAAGGACTGGTTGCTCGCGTCTCTACTGCTCGGCGCGGTGGTGGGCGGCTGGGCGGCGCTGCGAGCCGGCCGCGCGAGCCGCCACCAAGTGCAGAGGATGCTACGTGACATGGAACAGCTGCGGAAGGCGGAGATGGCGCTGGACGACATGCAGAAGGAACTTGAGAAGGCACGTTTAGAACAGGTGAGTTATACTCTTCAAAGGAACGTACCTACCAGGAAACTACTGGAAGTTTGAAGCCGCGCGAGCCGCCACCAAGTGCAGAGGATGCTACGTGACATGGAACAGCTGCGGAAGGCGGAAATGGCGCTGGACGACATGCAGAAGGAACTTGAGAAGGCACGTTTAGAACAGGTGAGTTGTACTCTTCAAAGGAACGTACCTACCAGAAACTGTGCAGAGACACCGTGCCCTCCATACTGGATGAAGCCTTTGGTCGAGACGCGTTCCTGGAGTACGCTAGCAGAATAGCGAGAATCGCTATTGCCAGGAACAGAACAAACGATAGAAATGCATAGTGCCTCTTGTATCGTTAGCATATTTAGATAGCACTTGCATATAAATCGCTATGTTCTGTTCCTCGCAAAAGCTGGAAGTCTTCTATTCTGGACTCCGAGCTTCGAAGAATGACCACACCTTTTAATGATCAAAATTATTTAAAAATAATAAAATTTACAAAAAGTGTACATTCGATTAAAATCAATCATCAATCAATGATTAAAATTTAAACAAAATGAAAATTAAAAATAGCAAAACAAAGTCTCTTTCTATGAAAGGGGACACCCTGTTGTTTAAAAAAACGTACCTACCAGAAAACAATTGGAAGTTAGAAGCTGCGCAACCCGCCACCAAGTGCATTTGGAACAGGTGGGTTACACTCAACAGGAACGTATAATGGATGTATCTTCAGTAGGACCAATTTAAGTATGACCCGCCACCAAGTGTATTTGGAATAAGTGGGAAAAATGAATAAAAATTCAAAGTATGAGAAATCGTAATTAAATATCCTGATTGTAAAATTATTTACTTTCTTGTAAACTATTAGCATTATTAATATTAATGTTAATATCTTGGCCTTTATAAGTCATAAATTGTGCAAAACATTTAATTATCTCAAAATTAACTCACAATTAAGTATTATAGAACGAAGAATTTATAGAAACAAGTGTTGAATATTTAAACATCCTTCCATAAAATTGTTCGCCATAGAATTTTTGCGCATGCTAAGAATTATTAAAGAAATCATTATACTCCTTGTTTAGATAAATATTATTAAGATAAATAACAACATTTTTGTTATAATCAGCACTGTAACAAGTCTATGTTAAAATATGTAACGTAGTTTAAATAAATATAACTCTTTATTGAAATAAATTCCTGACCTGGAAAGTATACCTTTCAAACAAAGAAAGAATTTCCAAATCGGTCCAGGCTTTTTCGAGTAATCGGGGAACATACCTAAAAAATAAAAATAAAAATAAAGAAGCTTCCGATGAATTGAGAACCTCCTCCTTTTTTGGAGTCGGTTAAAAATGCTTAAAAAGATAAATATAAACAAAGATAAGGATATTTTTATTTGCTCGAATATGTGTACAAAATAATGTGTGCCGAAATGGCAGAATATATTTGAACTGACACATATAAATATATTCTGCCATTTCGGCGTGCTCATACATTTTTTTTTCAATACGTAAATAAATAATTTCTAAAAAAAACCGTAACCGATCGCAGGTAAATGATTATGAATAAACTTACAGGAAAACGTGACAACGGAAAAGAAGAATCTGGAAAAGAAACTCCGGGAAGCGGGAGACACTCCGCTACTGAACTCCGCCTCTTCGGATCTCGAAGTGTCGCAGCTGAAAGCCGAAATTGAAGTGAGTTATTTAGTTCCCTTGATAGATAGAGCCAGGTCGAAAAGAGAACCGTCGATGGGTCGGTATGCCAGCTACCATACAAAAAAATTCGGACCTCTTTCTTTTAGTTTTAAACGACACATCCGATTGTTTGCTGCCTATGTAAACACATTGTTGTGGAGAGTGGCAAAAAAATTCGGACCTCTTTCTTTTAGTTTTAAACGACACATCCGATTGTTTGCTGCCTATGTAAACACATTGTTGTGGAGAGTGGCAAAAAAATTCGGACCTCTTTCTTTTAGTTTTAAACGACACATCCGATTGTTTGCTGCCTATGTAAACACATTGTTGTGGAGAGTGGCTAGCTTATAATCATTTTTTTTTAATTCGTTGACAAGGTAGTCCTTGATTGCGATCTCACCTGCTGGTAAGTGACGATGCAGTCTAAGATGGTAGCGGGCTAACTTGGAACGGGTATGGCAGTGTAGATTCAACCCATATCCCCTAATTGGTTTCTGCCGGAACGCTAAATCGCTTGGCGGCACGTCTTTGACGGTAGAGTGGTAACTAGCCACGGCTAAAGCCTCCTACCAGACCAGATCAGAGACAATTGAGAAATCATAAATCCCCAAATTGCCCCCGCCGAGAATCGAACCCGGGACCTCCCAGTTATAAGACCACAGCGCTCACCAGTGCGCCAGGGAGGTCGTCAATTCGTCGTCATGGTTGCATTATTTGGTCTTGTATTGTCATTATCTGTTGTGTCTAAACTTGTTTTTGCAGATGCTCAGGGCGGAACTGCGACGCGCGGAGGGTGAGCTGGAAGACAGGTGCTGGGCGCCACCGCCCGGACTGCAGCAGTGGTTGCAGCTGACGCATGAAGTGGAGAACAGGTCCTATCTGCGCAAGAAGCAGCAAGCGGACATGCAGCTGCAGCAGGCCAGGGAGGCGGTGAGTGAAATGAAACCATCAACAGCCAGAGTGCACCCCCCTCCCTCCCTCTTCGTCCTCAGGACGACCTTCCTGGCGCAGTGGTAAGCGCTGTGGTCCTATAACTGACAGGTCTCCAAATATCTCTGTAACGTAACGCATTTGGGGGACATATCGTTCATTTGCGACAAGGGTGACATAATTCAAAATCGACGATGAGAGAATTCTCTCGTTAGAGAGTAATGTTTTGTGGATGCTACGGTCTCGAAACAACACAGCGGCCAACAAAGCGACAGAGCACTAAGTCACAATCTCTCTCGCTCTTATTTTTTTGTGCTTAACGTAATGTTGTTTTTATAGTAAAAAGTATAAATTTTCGACACTAAAATTGGTGAATTTTGAATTATGTCACCCTTGTCGCAAATGAGCGATATAGTATGTTTCTTGTCACATTTTTTGTTCATCTATGTGCCCTCTACTCATACATTCCACTTGCATCGTGCGCCACGATTTTGAAATAAAAATCAAAATGGCGGGTCGATATGCCAGCTTCCATACAAAAAAGATGAAGCCTCAATAGCCCAACGGTTAAAGGTGCGGACTGAAAACGGCAAGGTCGCAGGTTCGAGCGTTGCACTATTGTCGTACCCACTCCTAGCACAAGCTTTACGCTTATTTAGAGAATATTCATTAAAAAAAAATTCAATGCTCCTATCCTGTCTTCGAATAAAAAAACTCCGTTTTCTTCCAGTGTGAGAAACTACGCAAGAAACGCTCCAGCCTTGTCGGTGCATTCGTATCAACACACGGAAAATCCATAGACGACGTAGATCGATCCATCGTGGAAGCGAGGACTGCGCTCAACGAAGTGACGCAAGAATTACAGGTACGAAATATATCGTTGGTACGTGTCAAAGCTAATATCTTACTTCTAAATGCCTATACATTATTTGAACGCACATATCATGCAATAAAGTGTCAACCCGCATAACTTATCAATTGAAAATTTAACTTAATTCCTTTACATTATGTATGTATTTAATTTGACAAAGTTTTGTGGGTTGAAACGTTACTATAAATAGTAGTAAAAAGAGGCCATACCTAACAACTAGTAGCTCGAGTATGAAATTTATATCTATACTAGTTAATGTCCACGGCTTCGCTCGCGTAAATTTAGTTTTATAATCCCACGGGAACTTTTCGATTTTCCGGGATAAAAAGTAGCCTACGTCCCGGTCCTCAACTATACCCATGCAAAAAATCACGTCGATCCGTTGCATTGTTGCGGCGTGATTGACGGACAAACCAACAAACATCCTTTCGCATTTGTAATATTAGTAAGGATTACATATACTTACTATATTCTATTCTTATTAACTATATCTTCTTTATGATTAAACTTTCCGTGGCAGTGCTAACATAATTCTCTAGAGGTTAATAAATTGTTATTAATTCCTAATAATCCATATTTCTTCTATGCAACTAACAAAAGAACTTAACGGAGTCTATGTGGGTAAGAGTGTATAAGATGTTTTGTAAGATTGTTATGTTGTCATTGATTGAAATTAACAAAAAAAAATACAATAAATATTATAAATAAAACGTGTAAGATAAATAATAGTAAATGAATCAAAATCAAATAGCAAACGGGAGAGTGGGATTTGACGAAAAAATCGAAGACTGTATTGATTGTTCCTTTTTTCTTTTATAAGGCTGAATTACTGCCGATCGTTTTGTCTGGATAGAATTCGGCCTTTATAAGAGAAAGAATGAGACAAGACATCGCCACTACGGTACATGAAGACATGATATAAATAAAAGATTAAATCACTCTGGAAAACCTACAAGTATAGGAAAAGTACAATGGAAAACAATTACACTCAGAAAATTTTAGGTAAGAGTAGTTATACCGGAATGGTAGCGGCCCGCAGCGGCAACTCTTTCAGTGTGAAATAATTTTAAACTTTATCTACATAATCGCTAAAGACCAATATTGCTTGACGCGCGTGGCCGCGTGACCTTTTCAAGCGATACTGGTCTTTAGCGATTTGTAGATAAAGTTCAAAATTAATTCACACTGAAAGTGCTCGCCGCGCCGCTGGCGGCCGCGGCCATTGCGGGGTATATCGACCCTAATAAAAAATATTGTAAAAAACATAAACAACAAAATTAATTAAACTATTGTGTCGGTGAACAACATAAAATATTATTCGTGGAAACAATAAAAGAATTATTTATTTTATGGTAAATACAGATTTACAACAATTTATTAATGGATGCGGCAATATCGAGAAAGGATTGCAGATTGTTTGCATTTTAAAAAGTAAATCACTAAATATTTCTTTAAGTTACTAAATTTATTATTAGGTACATGATATTGGAACAAACGGAGTTTAAGAAAATAAACATCTTAATTAGAAAAATAAAACATGAAATCTTAGCTACTCATGGTAGTGCCTCAAGGCATTACTTATATGTACATTGTTAATAAATCCAATTTTATACAACTTTAAAGAACAAAAACATACCTAAAATGGAAAATAAATAGATAGGTGTTTTATTACTTTTATTACTTACCTATTATACTATTATACTATACTTATAGGAGCGCATGCACCGATGGAAGCAAATAGAGCGGCTGTGTGGCTTCAACATAATAAACAACAACGGGCTACAGTTCCTAGAGAGCACCCTGTATAGGACTGCGAACGGGCGACAAGCGGGTAGAGGTAAGTTCTTATATTTTAATCTATACTAATATTATAAAGCTGAAGAGTTTGTTTGTTTGAACGCGCTAATCTCAGAAACTACTGGTTCGAATTGAAAAATTCTTTTTGTGTTGGATAGCCCATTTATCGAGAAAGGCTTTAGGCTATATAACATCACGCTGACCATAATAACAGAAATTGACGCGGACGAAGTCGCAGGCAACAGCTAGTAATATATAAAACAAAGTCAGGTTTGTTCGAACACTTATAACTCTAAATGGCTGGACCGATTTTCATGGTTTTTCATTTTTTGTGTTTGTCTCCGTCCGAATAGCAGAATAACTATTAAAACATCGGCTAAAAATTAAAGAAAAAATATTTACGAAGAAAATTAGTTTTCTTATACATTTTGTATGGAACGTCTTTTTTGATGATATCTAGAGAACGGAGTGACTAATTTCAAGGAAATTTTAATATATGTATTAGCATAGTTGACGGAAAGAAGAGCCTTTTACCCCAGAAAACCAATAACCTAACACATGCGGACGAAGTTGTGGGCATCAGCTAGTAGACTATATTGTATGTTACATTCCCTCAAATATGATTGAGCGAAGCAATGGCTGGATCATGCGTCATGCTCTTGAACGGGTGCCACCAACAGGAATGGGTCTGCTTTTGCCTGCCCGTCTTAACATGTATTGGATTGTTTTGCATTTTTGAAACTTCATTGTGGAAACACTAGCTTTGTTACCTATTGTAAAAATTTTTTTTTTTTAAAAGAGCAACCGCCGAGTTTATTGCTGGCTCTTCTCGGCAGGAACGGCATTCTGAACCAGTGGTAGATTCATCGACGATTTTAAAGCACTTGTAAAAGTTTATTTGAATAAAAAATATTTCTATTTCTATGGTTGGTACTTTATGGTTCATCTTCGGTAAATGTGTGGTTTATTTTCAGTGCGCATGAGCAGTTCTCAGGACGACCTGAGCGTTGGCGACGACACGTCGTTGTGCGGCTCAGGTAAGACCGACGACGCGGCCAGCCACGAACACACTGAATAACAACATTACCTACTATTGTAATTGGCGTATGTAAGCGATGGCACGCGGCGCGGTGCGGCGTAGAGACTTCCTAATCCTAATATCCTAATCCTATCCTATCCTATAATATTATAAAGGCGAAAGTTTGTGCGTGCGTGTGTGCGTGCGTGCGTGCGTGCGTGCGTGCGTGCGTGCGTGCGTGCGTGCGTGCGTGCGTGCGTGCGTGCGTGCGTGCGTGCGTGTGTGTGTGTGAGTGTGTGTGTTTGTTACTCCTTCACGCCACAACGAATTAACCAATTTGGCTGAATTTGGAATGGAAATTTTATATCGGAAAATTGAAGAGTCCCTACGGGAATTAAAAAAACCTTAATTCACGCGGACAAAGTCGCGGGCGTCATCTAGTAGATAATAAAACCCGTGATTTAGTGACAGTTGTGTTCCAATTGGGTATTTGACATTTTTTTTTTATATACTTATAATAAAGGTTTTTAATATTACACGGCGTCATTTTTCTTTTTTTTTCATATTTTAACGAGTCTCGAAAATATAGAGCTTTTATGTTTCCTGTTAGAATAGAATAGCGCTATTGCAACATGACGTCACGATTCAGTCGAAGAATTAATAGTATAAAAGACATTGTTAGCTGCAACATGATTTGTAATCCTAAATGTCGATTTCCTTTTTTTTTTCTTTTCTTTCTTCTTTCATTGTTTTCCCCTATTTTATAATAATTGTCCATAATGTCCACTTATGCTTACTATATTAAATGTAACCTGTGGTTCGCGTGGTTGACGCCACAATTAATAATATTAGTTTATAATTTTTAGTAATAATATAATATTGTGATGTTGTTTGTAAACCCAAATAAAATAAAATGAAAATAAAAATAAAATAAAACACCGCACCAGCCTTGTCACATAAATATATAGCAAAATGCCACATTGCGGCGCCGCACCGTCTCGCGCTACATCGCTGTTAGAGATGTTATGGAACGTAAATATTTACGATATAATTACGTTTGCGTAATTATATCTGTATTTATATTCAAAACTGAGTTGATACTCTTAAACTGAGATCTATAGAGCGTGCTCTGTCTCAGCTCAGACTCAAGATAGAGGTTAAAACGAGACACATATATGCTCTGACATAAATCTGTCTCGTTTTAACTCTGTCTTGAATCTGAGCGGAGTGAAAGTGCAGTCTATAGATTTCAGCCTTAATATATCCAAATCCAGTTCAGAAATCTTACATCTATAAAAATTATTTTTAACAACTTTTATTTAAATTTTGTATGACAATACGTAGATTTTTAACTCAGCATAGCGAACATATACAAAATATATATTTGAAATTTAAATAGTCAACAAAATTAGCTCCTCGTATATATACCTAAGTATTGTCGTCAGATATATGTGTGTTATTGTGAAAGTTAAAAGACATTTTGATCTAAGAATACTAAAATTATAAATGCTATTTTTTGAAAATTGTATTTTGGAATTGTTGAGCTATATCATGCTAGGATTCTGTATAAGGTTGTAGAAGCGGATTATACTGTTTTAAAATTAGAATTTTAAAGTATTCAAGTTGAGTTGAAACTATATAGTTCAGGTATAACTTAGTGAGAACTTATCCATAAAAATAAATAATATAACTCTGTTATATTTTTGATATATATATGTCTCCCTGATATATGTTAACCTTATTTCAATTAATTACCTCATTTTGTTCACAAGATACAGTTTAAAATATCGATATAATTTTTTTTATATAAAATATGTTTTATTGAGAAATAATATTTCCACGCTGTATACATACATATATAGACATCGAGCTAACATAATATTTATACAGAAATGTTGCTATTTAAAAGTTGTTAAATCTGTTAAATAAAATACGTATAAAATACTTTAAAAAAAGAACTTCCAATTTTACTGTTGTTAAGTTACTTTTAAGTAGTTTTACAATTAAAAATTTCTATAGTACTTAAATCTTATACCACATAATTGTGTTTTGTACTAAAATTATATTAAAAATAAAATTCACATCGACTTCTATAAAACAAATCTTAAAATATTTTGGTCTTAAACTAACGTACTAATTTGATTTTTGGTAGCTACTTAAGTTGTTTTATCTATTTAAGGATTTGAAATAATATTTAATTTAAAAAAAAAACAAAACATATATTTACTTAATGTACAAATAATAATAATTGGCTCAGCAGTTTAGGCGCTATGGTCGTATATTCGTAAATAGAAACATACATACCTATGTGGACTGTTAAAATCATAACCCTTCCTTTTGCCGTAGTCGGGTTAAAAGATATAACTTTTTTTTTTAAATTAATTTCTTCTTTAAAACTTCGATTAGGAGAGAGGCTCAAATGTTTTGTTCAAACTACTTAAAAATGTGATAAAATTAATATAGTTTCCGATGAATTTATAATCAGAGATAGATGTACTGTATGTATTATATTTTTATAAACTATACAGGGTGTAAGAGATACCATAACGAAACTAAAACCAGGATTGTGAGTCGCTCAGCGTTGGAATTTTTCATTGACTTTTATTTTTTTAAATCGTGTATGTAACTTATCTTAACTTGATTTTAATTGAAAAAACAAGAAATACAAGGAATGGAAGTATTTAACACAAAACAGCAATGTAATGTGCGCACCTAATGTAAACCGTCCTTTGCGACGTCCGCGTCGTTATAAAGCGAGCGAATCGACGTTCGAAGTTCGCGATACATTGCGTGCTCAAAAATTACAATATTGGTAATCCATCATTTCCGAGATGAGTGGCATTTGGAATTTCATTATAGGTTAAGCGTAATCTATTCACAAAGTTTTCGTTATAGTGTCCCTTACTGTAGGGTTAGTATAAGATTTAATTCGTCAAAGTAAAATGAACCATAAACGCATTGAATTAGAGCGCTATTTTGTGCATACGTTTACTTATACGGATGCTCTCCAAATTAAAATGGGTTGTACTGAATTTGTGACTTTGAATCAATATGGTTAAGGTTTATTTTACTTTGACGCAAATGTCACCGAATATCAATACGATCAATCGAATTAAATCTTATACTAACCCTACTAAGTTGTAATTGTATTGTAAAACAGTAAATAGTTCCTTCATTTATTGAATGTACGCATATGCTTGTATTTATAGTCGGCATTCATCAAAGTGACCTCATACCGATTGTTGCAAGTTTTCATGCTTTTGCTTCCAAATAGTTGCGAGGGACTAGTGTAACTTCCCAAGTATACTTTTGTGACATAGTATATGCGTTTCTAAATATAATTGTGTCATTTAGTAAGTGCGATAGAAACTAATAAACTTCGCGAAAGTTCGAACTGTGTCGAGCAAAGCTCGACTCAAGGCTGTCTATAAGTGACGTCAGAACCACGAGTCGGCTATATTGAACGTGTTGAAGAAAAGTGCATTACGAAAATAGCACGCAAATTCTCTATAACTTTCATAAGCGGCTTGATTACGATTCAGTATGTTTATATGTTGTCAGGTAAAAAGAATTCTGACCTTGAATCTACGCAGTGATTCCTTTATTCAGTGGTAGAATCTATTAGCGCGCGATTTGTTCATCCGCTCCCACCTAGGCTCCTGACAGGCACGCACACTTACGCAATGTGCACGTACACGACGTAACCACAAGTAAAGCACCCGTAACTTTGTGAGATAAACGTACTATAACGTAACACGATAACGTGAATTACGACACGCTCTCGCTATTCGATAAATTCACAATTGAAATTATGGCAATTATATTAATGCAGTTATTCCGCAATGGACCTACTGAAGTCTTTTTATCTGACTACATATGTACCTACCAAAAAATTCTAGAGTTTGCGGCCCTTTCGATCTGTTTAGCTAGTAGTTAAACAAATGCTAGTTATAGATGAATTGTGGCATAATTCAAACATTTATTACATTTAGCATTGTAGATTATAATATTTATTTTTTTACGATAGACTATAATATTATTCTTTGTATGTGTCATTTGTACGAATAAATGATTTATCTTAGAAATCATAATACCATCACAATCCGTAGGAAGCTTTCAGGCTTTTTTATTATAAGTTTTATTTATGACCCTTTTCAAATTCTAACGGGCGCAGTTTCACTCCTCTTGCTCGCTTCACTCACAACTTTGTTCTGTTGAATTTGTGAGTGAAGTCTGCAGCAAGCTGTGCCTGGTAAGCATTTCATCAAAAGTTAGAATATTTTTTACATAAATTTATGTCATGTGGTGTTTAAAAAGCATGTATGAAGTATCCTTTAAACGTTATTATTTTTAATGTATATATTTTTTTGGTGGTGGGTTTTATTTTCAACCTTGTGCATGGTTATTTTCCACCTCACGTCATTCACTGTCATTAGAAAATAACCTAGAAAAAATATTAGGTTTTATACAAGTGCACTATCATCATACATCGGCTTGCAGTCTTTAGACTGCAATCGATATTTTACAATCGCCTTGCAGTCTTTAGACTACAAGCCGATTGCAAAATAACATTTGTGATTACCGTCGATATTATAACTGCCTGGTTCATCAACTTCACATATTAGATAGAAGCGAGCGGAAATACCGAAATTCATGATACACAGAACAATAAACTTATAATAAAATTAGCAAACAACAAACTAATTTAAAAGATAAGAGAAGTTTGTTTGTTATAAGTTATCGTGCTGTCTCATTCCCTTCTTATGTTTTGTTACACGTATGAATTAGATGCCTTTGAACTTTATGCTCATATTTTCAGATATTCTGAAAAAATATAATAATAAACAATAATAAATATTAATCGGTGGTATTTTTAGTAAAGGGTATCAAAACTTACCACCGACTGTTCATGGCATTGAACTCCCTTGAATGGTGCAGTCCACGTGCATTTGGCGTGCCGCTTTAGTACATGCCAAAGGTTTGAACTGCAAGCGGACTGCACAGTGGGTTGACAGTTCAGTTATGCCAACTGTACTAAAACCGCATCCAAAGTGCAATTTTACAGTCCATTACATTTAACTCGGCCAGATTACAAAAATATATCGAAGCTTTGTCTGTACAAAACCAAGCCATCCGTGTTGTTAGAAAATATTCTTCCTATTGAAAATAAACACTCTCTTGTGAAAGAAAAATCATTTTTTGAGATTTATTTTCATGCTTTTTTAATTACTATAACTTTTTTTTTCTCTTTATTTAAGAGCTTGGTCACTTAGTGACCATCACGCTCTGTTAGTTCATTTCATATATTATTTCTATTCCTAATTCTAAAGTACTTACTGACTAATGAGTAAATCAAATTAGATGGACCGCATAAGGGGAAAGCCAAAATACCAATAAAATCAACAATACTTAAATTATGATTTAACAAATTAAATAAGTTAACCCAATTCCTATAACTTGAGATAGTAAAAATATATATAATAAATAGATGTAATAAAGCATTTTGTTTGAACAACTATTGCACTATATTGCAAATTGTTGGCGCACGTGCCGCAGTCCACTTTTCCTTTCTATCTTGATATATTTCTGTGATCCAGATCATTTCAGTATTGTATAGCCAGAGAAGACTTCTGCGCACTTCACATAGTTTAATTAAACACAAAATTATTTGCACGTTTGAAAGCTTTTGACGATTGTGATTTTGTTTTATTTTTTTTGCCCCTCTCGGCTTATTTGACGTCATGTCTCTTTATTGCATCTATCGCCAATCTATAGCTTTATTCCTTGGCAATGTTGTTGTTGTCAATGAAGCCGATACAAATTTTGATAATGAACAACGTTGCTAAGTGACGTATCAATAGATTGCAGATAGGTTGTATATACAGAGATCGGGCTTTAGTATTGCTAGATTTTCCCCTATATACCTAGTAGCAATGAAATGGATGCACTGTAAGGTAAGATAAATTTATTATATTGAAGGTTTTTAGGATGCTTTTTTTATTTTAAAATGGGATAACGTTCATACATGCTTTTAATACTGGTGCATAAAGGTGTAATAATGGTGATTACTAAGAAATTATCAAGTTATTGGTGTTTTTAATAACATGCAAAAATTTCTAATCCTTATACATTAAAGATTTCTATCAAATAGTCGAACAGACTGAAATTATCGTTAAATCGACCCCTCCGTAGAACAAAGTCTCATCTGCTAAATTCACAACTTGAAATTTGAGCCTTAAAAGTCACATCTGCAAGGCTCAAATCTCAAGTTATGAATTTAGCAGATGAGAGGAGGGGTCGAAATAAATTCTTAGTTTCAACATTAAGTTTATATCTCAATGGCTTTAACGAGTACGTACGTACGTACTGACAGTTTTGTATTGAAAACATATCTGTATTTAAAACTTCAAAGTTATTCCTCAGTAAAAGTTTACTTAGGAAATTAATTAATAGGCATAACGAACAGTTAATTCAGTTCGACGGTGAGATGGATTAAAATATTTTGCATGTAATTAAAAGTATGTAATCATTTGTGAAAGTAGGACTCGATGTTTTGTTATAAAATATGTTTTATATACTTAACAATTGTAGAAGTATAACATCGGTTAAGCTAATAAACGGTACATTTATCTAACCGTATTAAATAATAATAGATACCATAACAAAAATATATGCGAATTAATATGATTTTAAACTTGTTCTTGTAAAAAAAAATTACGATTGTTACTCTATATAATAATAATGATATAAAATTGTTAGTAACAGATAACTTTGGATGGCGAGAAGATTCTTCCGGCAGCGAAGCCGACGCACCGCATTATCCATTAGACCTGAGACTTGCTGAGGCTAGGTAAGAATCGTAAGAAAATAACCTTAATTTCCCCTCAACATAGAATAGAATAGAATACGGGTGCCACCAACGGGAATGGGTCTGCTTTTGCCTACCTGTCTTAACATGTATTGGATTGTTTTGTATTTTTGAAACTTCATTGTGGAAACACTGTATACATAGGTAGTTTTGTTACGTATTGTAATTTTTTTTTTAAAAGAGCAACTGCTGAGTTTCTTGCCGGCTCTTCTCAGCAGAATCTTTATTCCGAACCGGTGCACCGGTTCGGAATGCAGATTGCATGTAAAATCATAAATTTACCACCATGTGTCATAATTACATGAATAAATAAATTTTTAATTTTGAATTTTGAATAATTTTTTATTCAAATAAACTTTCGCAAAGTGCTTTAGAATCGTCAAATGAATCTACCACTGGTTCCGAATGCCGTTATTCCAACCGAGAAAAACCAGCAAGAAACTCTGCGCTTGCCCTGTTCACACGTTTTTACTGCATTAACACGTTTACGTGCACAGCTTTATATGAATAAAACAGTTTTATAATACTGAATAGATTGAATATACGTGGTTACTTTTTACGGGATACTTTATATAAAACTAACTAATGCCCGTGACTTCGTTCGCGTGTATTAAGGTTTTTTAATGCCCGCGAGAAGTCTTATTTTCCGCGGTGCAAGGCTATGTGCTATTCCAGACTATAGTCTATCCCTGTACCAAGTTCAAATCGGTTCAGTGGTTGCGGCGTGATTGAGTAACAATCATCCATCCATGGATATCCATACATCCGTCCATACATCCAAACTAGGATAGGATGATGATCTTAGAGCTACCAGATCAAACGTCAATATGAACTAATTTTATTTATCATTTAATTGATTAATCATCTTTCATAAACTATTTTGCAGATTGCAACTTGAAGAACGCTTAGCACAAGAGGCTAGGGAGAAAGGCGTTGAAGAGAGAAGGCTGAGTGACAAGAGAAGCGCCGACGACTTGGACAGAACGAGAGGCATAGAGAGAACGAGAGGGTCTTACAATGACGTCAGAAAGAGTCCCACTGACGACAGGCGGCGCGATCCCGTGCACTTCATCCTGGGAGGGGACAAGTATGTATTTGATTTAGGATTTTAATCCCATGTAGTTAAGGTCGTTTTTACGTAAAAAATATTTGTGATAAACAAGTCGCTGGAGAGGAGCGACAGGGTGTTACAATGACGTCAGAAAGAGTCCCACTGACGACAGGCGGCGCGATCCCGTGCACTTCATACTGGGAGGGGACAAGTATGTATTTGATTTACGACTTTAATCCCATATAGTTAAGGTCGTTTTTCGGATGCGAATGAGAGGGTCTTATAATGACGTTAGAAACGTTGGAAAGTCCCACTGAGCACTTATATTTGCAGGAGGGTAAATATGTATTTGATTTTTGACTATCGTATCGAAAATATTTACGCAAAGGTCCAACGAAAGAATGAGAGGGAACTAACTATGACGTCAGAAAGAATATCTGCTAATCCTGCGCTTTCCACTTCAGTACTATGTATTATATGTAACTATTCGGTAGCTAAGTTGAATCTAATAATATTCTGCTCTTCACTCCTAATAAGCGGAAAGCTTGTGTTGCGGTGGGGATCGAACCTGCGACCTTTCAGTTCTGTCTGCACCTTTAACCATATTGAGGCTTTAACTTTGGTTCTGCACGTTTAACCGTTGGGCTATCGAGGCTTTTACTTTGTTTCCCTACAGATCTCTGATAAACGTTGTTTGGTAAAAAATGAATATTGTTTCAGCGTGAACTGGACAGGTGAAGACCTGAACCGCGCGGTCCACTCTCAATCCCAACCTCAGCTGCGCGCTTCCATGCGCAGCATCAGCGGAGCGCCGCTACCCCCACCGAGGCGGCCGCTGTCCTCCGGACAGATCCAACGCTCCCGCAGCACTGACATAGTTCCCCACAACCCAGACGACCCCAAACCGCCCCAAAGGCCCTTCACAAGGCAGAAGCCCGTGGCAGAAGGTAACGAGTCTCCTTCCAGCAACACCCCGCCGGAAGAAGAGTCCACGGATTCTTCCCTAATGGATGATGAGGGTGTGCCCAAAGCGAGGAAGCGACGCCTCCACTTGCCCTTTGGCAAGAAGGCCAAAACGCCAGCGTGACAGCCAGCGAAACTACGCTGCCCCCATTGTTACGATGTACAAGTTCCCAATAAGTATCCCATGTGTCAAATGTAATCAAATGTATGGGTTCCCGTACGCAACTAATCTGTAGCCCAAACACGAACATTTTGACTTTCGAATAGTAAAGGTGAAGTGAACGTCAGCAAAAAATGTATGAAAATGACGCGCTCATGTCATTTTCATATAAAACTTGCTGACGTTAGTAAAGGTTAGGACCTTTACTATTCGAAAGTTAAAATGTTCGTGCTTAGGTTACTGGATTATGGATAGTAATCCTCGAAAAAATCATAGATCATAAGACCACCTCAAGTATCATTACACCCAGCCAATTAGGTGCAATTTGTTACAAAAATCACCATTTATCTGATTATTGAACGCGAAGCACAGTAGTCGACGCGGATTAAGCCTTTAAAGGCTGACTATGCAGTATGGTTGTGTTAATACGATGAGAAATTAAAAAAAAATACTGTGCTGTGAAAGGGAGTCATGATTCATCACAATAATCATCAAAAACGTAATTATCAGTACAAGTACAGAAAATAATTACATGCCACTCACATATTCGTTGGTTGTTTGGAGCCATGAGCTCGTGAATTGCAAGAACTATACAAGAAAAAGATAGATAGAAGAAAGATTTAGGACAAATTGTGGTTGGTGGTCTTGTGTAATCTATATGACTGTGGATCATGATTCAGATTGGCTATATACGGAGCTGTATAAGGATATTAAATAAGCGTATTTATTCTCTAAAATTTGAATTTTACATTAACTTATTCTATTTATCATGTAAATGTTTTTGATAAAAGCCAGAGCAGAATTTAAAAAGTTTCCTTTCCTTTTTAGAAAGTTTTTAGAGCAATGTAGTGATTGGGTTTAATTAAGAGTTTATGCGATCTGATTTGAGTCCATGACATTTTAAAGTTTAAAAAAAATTATTTAAATTTATTTCAGTTAACAAAACTAAGTTACGAGTTTGAAAATAAAAATCATGTATTCTCCGTGATAGCGATTTTAAATACATTTATTTACTATCCGACATTTGGTATTTCAAATCCATATATTTATTACCCGGATCGTCTTTATAAAGTTTGTAAATCATACCTTTTCTAACCTTACTTTTTGACGGATATCAGGTAAATTAAAAGGAGTTCGAAAATTCTTGGTGGAAAGTCTATGGTCTATGATCAGTCGCCATATTAAATTTCTTTTTAAAAACAGCTGTCAAATCTTGACTCTTTTATAAATCGCTTGTTGACACTCAGATGATCACAAAAGTTATTAATTTATTTCAATTTGTGGTTTCAGAAATTCATTTCAAAATTATTAGAATTCTGTTGTGTGATTTAAATTGGGTTTAAATATTTTTTCCTGTAATTTTTATCGACATGAAACATAACTATGGCACGATGGCGTGTAGAAACCGACTGGGGCATCGTCACTTACCATCAAGTGAAATCCTGGGTTTTTTTTTTTGTTCGATGACAAGATAGCCCTTGAACAGTCAAAAAAAATATAGTTATATTTTTGACCATCTAGATCACGGGCGGCCAACCGGTCGATCGTGGCTATTAGATAGTCGAGTCGATCGCGGCATGACTTTACAAATCTAGCAGAAGATGCTCAGGCGCAATGCTCACACTAATATTATGAATAAGTAGTTAGTAACTAGTTACTAAGAATTCAATTTTATATTTTCCCTTTTAATCTAATAAAAAATACTACCATAAGTAACTTATACTGTTTCATTTATCAAGAAGTTTGAAATTGGCAGATCTCACAGGTTTTCGTCAGCAAATAGCAGATCTTAACTCTAATCAAGTGGGCCACCCCTGATCTAGATCGACCTTCCATGTAAATAAGCTTAGGAACTGTGGCAACACCATAGACCACGAACAGACCATAGACCATTAATTTTCAGACCCTTTTCACTTGTGAACTGTGACCGAGTGAATTTAGCTTTTCTCTGTAACAATGATATTAATTAGTACTTTAATTTATTTCGCACGTTTGCTTTTATGGTGTTAGCTATTCAAATGCACCGATTGAAATTTTGTCGTAAGTCATATCGACCAACGTTTATTTTACCTTGAAATTATAATTCATTCATCTTAATTCATCGCCGGCCCAATACGGGGCAAAGATCTCCACTGGAAAGAGGAGGGCATAGTTATTTAATACACTTTAAACAGACCGATTCTATTTATTTGTATTATATTCGATAGATACATAAATAAATAGATTTCCACTGTGTGATATTAAATTTTCAAGGCTATATTCTGGTAATCATTTATCGTATTAATATATAGAAGAAAACATGTCAATTGTATCCTTTGAATAGCTTTTTGGAATGTTTCATTGATTTAATTATTATTTATTTTGTGGTTTTGATGAATACATAATTTTAACAGATTACATTTTAAAATTAAAATAAATGCATAGAGTATAATTTATAAATAATATTATAAACATACAGCGTTATTATTTGTTAATGAGAAAGCAGAAAATAATTTGTTCAGAATCAGTAACATTAGTCCAGCGCGCGGTTTTTAGTTAGGTATAATTTTACGAGACAATAGCTATAATAGAATTCTACTTTAGTATTACTCTAGTTACTAGAGTAAAAGTTCTAAAAATTTTATATTTCATTTTTTTTATTACATTTTTTTTATTAGTCTTGTAATGAATATTCTATAAGTGTTTCAGCCTTTCCATTACAAAAAATAACGCTTGTATAATGGCATAAGTGGCAGGATCACATGTTTTATATGCCGTTACATAAAATAAAAAAACAAGCCCAGAGCCGTAACCAGATGAAAACCGTGTGGGTTTTATTTTGAATATTTTAAAGATATTTAAAATTTATTCACTGAAATGCTAGATCGAAATCTGAATTCATATTATTTCTGATGTTAAGGAGGGATTTTACGAAAATATGTACAATCTTAGCATGATGTGAAACAGTGAAAATTCTACTTAAATTGTAGTGATATAAATAATAGTAAAAAAAGCAATATCATCAATAATATAAGTGTACCTAGTAAACATCCTATAGTAAGGTAAGATTATATAAGACTAGTAAATAAATATCCTTAAAGGAAATATTAGTAAATTGCAATAAAAAAAGAAACATACGATTATAAGAATTCAAAACAAATCTGATTACATTTTCTATAATAAATGCAGTTTAGTTATACAACATAAAAAAAATCGGTTGTGGTTTTATATGAATAACTGGAAAACTTGTATTCACTGTAAAAATATATATATTATGTATGTTTATGTTACCCGTATCGCATCATTCCCTATTTTTTGTAGTATGATAGCGATATAATTGCCCTGTAGATTTAATGATATAGATTAATTTTAAGAAAATTTGGTGCTAAATGAATCATCAGACTGAATCGTGGATGGCTCAAGGTTTTTTTCTACGATTTATTAAAGATAATTGTTGATTCCTAACTTGTTGCCATCACTGCATGTTTTTATATAGTACTTACACAATAAATTTCCTCCCTAGAGGATATAAAGCCCGACAAGTATTCTAAATTGAATCTTAGTTTATACTATGGTAATAAAATTTTCAAAATAAATGGACTCGCGAAGACTTAACTACTTATCTAATATTTTTTTAATTTTTAGTGCTTCAGTCAGTTCAGCTTAAAATTTAAATGGGGTGTAGCCAGCTTTTATATTGCAAGGGGGGTCACTTTACACCCCTCCCAATTAAAATGCCTAATCTCTCTCGCCTAATGCTTACTTTCCTAATCTTTTTTAAATAATTAAAATTAAATTAAATATAACTCTATTTAATAAACTTTAATTGAGAGTGGGTCAATTTGAGTCCTTCCAATTAATAGCTGGATCCTCCTCTAATCAATACCTTTAAATGTTATTTATTACTAAATTATTCATATTTATGTTTTTGTTATTTGGTACTTTATTAAAATTAGCTTCTTAAAATTTTATTATAGTATAAACTAAAATTCTTAAATCTCGAAACTTGTAATTTTTACGAATTTGTATTTTACAGTACTTAAAACACCAATTAAAGTAGCACCTTAGATACAATTAATTAATTTATATAAGTACAAAATTGCGCTTTGTTGCGCCGTACCTACAGTTCGATTTTAGTTCAAAATAGCCCAATTGAATATAACAATTATTATATAACATCTGGTATGTTTGTAATATGTATTGTAATAGTTAATTTGTAGTATGAAATTGTTAGTTTTAAATGTCACAAAACTGCAAATATGTCCGCAGTATTTTAGACAATATTCACGAACTATATTGAGTAATTTGAATCGTGTTTACCGATTACTCAAAAAAAAAGTTTTTTTTTGTGTTTTCGGTAACGTAGGACGTCCTCTAATAAGTTATATTAAACGTTTGGATTTTTTTAGATCACGCTGTATAGTGTGAAGTCTTATAAAGAGAACCCCAGATCTGACAGTTGTGTATCAAAAGACAAATCGTGATAAAAAAAAGTTGTTACAAAAGTTAATAAATTGATCTAAAAATATTTATGGTGTATCATTTCCAACTATCAAGCATGTCCTGCCACCTATAGTTTGAGTACCTGCAAGGCAAGAGCGAAGAGGCATTTTCTAGGCAAGCGCGCTCCAATCTAGACCTCATCAGTGCTATTCAGTATTGATTGTCGTCAAGCACAAGCAATAAAAAAAAATCTGTCAATCCGTAATTTATTTGTGAGGGTTGAGGTCAATAAATGAATAAAAACTCAAGACTTCGTAACATACATTTTATTTTATTCACGTCAATATACAATATTATTCCTATTAAATTAATCGGATCCACTGTGCTTCGAAGACCTGCTGGATGCAGACCCACTGCGGGATCCCTGCAAAAAGTATAATTGGTTATAAAATTTTTTGGAAAATATTTTGTATTAAATGGCAAGTGACTTAGTTGACACCATTTTGGCACTAAGCAGTTACGAGTGCCCCTGGAGCTAATAATATTGCAAATGGCGCACCGACCCCTATAATTACTCTATGAAATCATACAACAACAACGAAATCTTAGATTTATTATTATAGAGGTCGGTATATTTCCTATTAATTCCAAAAACACTCGTATCTGCTTAGTGTTTACAAAATCAAAATGGCGTCAACTAAGTTCAAAATGGCGTCAATCAAGTAGGACAGCAGCCTCTCTAGTGTTAGATTAATTATAGAGCTGTGGGTATCTTGTCTAGAGTTGTTCAAAAATGCTATAAATCAATATCATGCTACTGACTATAAACTATAAAATTTTAGCATGCTATAAAAAAATGCTATGCTATAGCAGACTGTAATTAGGAGGCTTGTGGGCGGCCGGCGCACCCGCATGTCTTGCAACACGCTAAATCACATAGCATGTTTATTGCGAGTTGCGATAAATCCATCTGCTAAGCATAGCGCGCACGCGATGACTGGCAACAGTGCCCGGCTGCCCGGCCGCCTCAGCGCTGCTGCTATGCGCAGTGTGCTACACCGACTACAGCGCGTAATATTTATAGCATCGTAGCACCACAGCGCCTACGTATGTAGCACTTGCTGTGTGTTATGGAAAGATAGCATGCTGTAATATGTTGCGAAGTGCTATATTAACCACCTCTAATCTTGTCATCGAATAAAAAATAACATACTTGTTTGGAGCCACTCCTGGAGCGGCTGCGCGAGCGCGCGGACCCGCTGCCGGAGCGCGAGCCCTTGGACGAGGCGCGCGACGACGCGCGGGACGAGCGCCGGCTCGCGCGCGACGACGCGCGGGAACTCGCCGCCGACGACGCCTTCGAGCCCTACACGTTCATGAATGAATGTATGAATGAGAGAATGGAAATGAAAAAAATATTAATGTATAGTACCATAAACAATTAACATAGATCCACTTACTTCAATTGAAGGAGCCGTTAGTGGAGAATTTAGTAATGGTTTAGAACTTAATACTAAAGCATGGAAGTAAGACTGTCTTTGTAGTTTGTCACTAAAATTCCAAGTGAGATTATGGCTTTCTCATTGATAAGAAATCATTTTTCGGATAATATTTCAAGAACCAAGAGCTTATTTATTTTATTGATATGTATGTACTATGTCTGTATGTAGATATGAACACAAATCTAAATATATAAAAGGCAAAGGTGACTGACTGATCTATCAACGCACAGCTCTAACCACTGGACCGATCGAACTGAAATTTGGCACACAGGTAGCTATTAGGAGGTAGGCATCCGCTAAGAAAGAATTTTTGAAAATTTCAACCCCAAGAGGGTTAAATAGGGGGTTAAAAAATCGAACCTAACGTGAGCGAAGCCGCGGGTTAAAACTAGTAATTACAAAAAACAAAAAGGCAGAAACATTTCAAGTATGCACTAAATTGAGTAATAGATGTAATTACAGGCATACAAACAGACGTGCAAAAATGGGTTCGCCAGTATGTTATCTAGTACATTATTAATGAAAGCAGTAACCTTGTTGCTTCTTTTAGAGCTGGCTCTAGAACCTCTTCCACTGGCTGAGCTGGCGCGGGAGCCCTTACTCTTGGAACTCGCTCTAGACGACCGCGAACCGGACCGCGACCGCGCCGAACCGGACCGGGACCGGGCTGAACCGGATC
Source organism: Hipparchia sbordonii (assembly GCA_038048805.1). Taxonomy (NCBI): domain Eukaryota; kingdom Metazoa; phylum Arthropoda; class Insecta; order Lepidoptera; family Nymphalidae; genus Hipparchia; species Hipparchia sbordonii. The sequence goes on from CM076115.1 coordinate 7,556,772, forward strand.
TGAAATAAAGAACATAATTTATCAACATCATTCATTGAATCCTACCATCCTACTAATTTTTTTTTATTTGATGACAAGATAGCCATTGACTGCGATCTCACCTGATGGCAAGTGACGATGCAGTCTAAGATGGTACCAGGTTAACTTGGAAGGGGTATTGCAGTGTAAATTCAACCCATACCCCTAATCTGTTTCTACACACCATCGTGCCGTAACGCTAATCGCTTGGCGATACGTATTATCATTGTATGAATACCGCGCCTGATCTCCGGTCGTGCCATTTCCATACAACGAGAGTGAGGGAACAGAGTGCATCTGTGTCAAAAAAAAATACCTGTAAAATTTTTGCGTCTTACCTTGCGGATCCGGACTGTGCAGAACCAGACCGCGACCTCGACTTTCTGGAACCGGAACCGGATCGTGAGCGACTTCTTGATTTTGATTTGGACTTGGACTTTGACCTGGACCTGCGCGACTTTTCCGAACCCTGGGGAGATTTTGATCCCGATTTGGAACGGGAACGTGATCTGAGAGACGAAGATAAAAAGCATTTTAGAATAACCACAAATCTAATATCATTTTATAATCATGTGCCTTTACTACAAATCGCTGCTTCAATTCAAAAGTACCACAGATGAAAAAATTGTAGAAAATTTCTACAATTTTTATCAAAATTTTTTTACAAATCAAAAAATAAAACTATTTAATGCTGCTTAAAAATACGCTTCTAACGATGTTTAATTTGCATATGTTTGATTTAAAATAAGAAACATATCCACCTCTCCTTTTCTCCATTCTGTTCCTGTTTCTCTTCCTCCTCTTCGTCGTCGTCGTCTTCTTCTTCATCTTCTTCCTGTGAAATATTTCGAAAATATTTTTTTACTGTGTGTAAAAATTATACACAAAAATACTACTACTAATCTATACTATTATAATAAAGAGAGAGCGCGAATTTTGTGAGTTTGTATGTATGTCCGGAGCAAACTTTGGAACCACCGCACCTATTTCAAAAATTCTTTCACCATTTCAAAGGTACATTATTCCAGATGGTTATAGGCTATATATTATGCACATAAATGTATTATGGCTAGATATTATGTGCAAATTTTTTAAAGAAGTCGGAAATATTTTTGACTCTCAAACATTTTCAAGGCGTGCGCTGGGTCATATACTGTTATTGGATGAAAATGATGTATGGGTGAATTGTTACTCTTAAAAAGTTCTAAAAAAAAGTCCGCGATAGCATATGTCTAGCTTCTAAGGATAACTTACAGTAACCATTTCTATCTTTCAAATATAATATAATAAGCTATCTGATACTACTAAAAGTCTACCTATGTTTAGGAAAATATTGTTTTTATAATGTTAAAGATTTTTTAAATAATATTTATTGTAATATTTGACATACTCAAAATTTTAATTATAATTATGAATTTTCGCGTGGTTTTAGTTTTTAAAATCCCGCCGGAACTCTGTAATTTTCCGGGATAAAAAGTAGCCTATGTCACTCTCCCGGTCCTTAACTATACCTATACAAAAAATCACATCGATTCGTTCCTTGGTTGTGGCTTGATTGAAGGACAAACCAACAAACAAACACTTTCGCATTTATAATATTAGTAAGGATAAATGATGCTATAGGTATAAGGTATTACCTGCGGCGGTTCAAGTTGTTTCTCCCTCAAGCGTAGCATGCGGTGTTCGGCCGCGCTCAGCGGGCGGTGCGTGACCACCAGGCGAGTCATCGCTTGCGCGGCAACACCAGCTCGCGCCCTCCTCTTCGACAGTCGCACTCTGGTTTCCAACTCGTTATAGTAGATGCAGTGGTTGCGAACCACCTAAAAACACCATAATGTTGTAATTTATGTCAATTTTTTTTAAAGTCTAGTTGATTCCCGCGACTTCGTTCGCATGGATTGAGGTTTTTTAATTCCCGCGGGAACCCACTTCATTTTCGGAATAAAAAGAAGCCTATATGTTATTCCAGACTATAAACTATCTCTGTGCCGAATTTTAGCCAAATCGGTTCAGTCGTTGTGGCATGATTGAGTAACAAACATTCTTCCATCCATCTATACATACAAACTTTCGAATGTATAATATTAATAATAGGATTCAATGGGCTAACTTAGTCCGAAGGGATAAGGGTTACGCGATAGAAAGAGAGGCTATTTCCTAATTAACTTAATTCACCTGAATTAAATAAAATATATATTAGCCTAGCTGAACTTGGAATTCTCCCCCCTCTAAATAAGCGGAAAGCTTGTTTCAGGAGTGGGTACGACAATAATGTAATGGGTAGAGATTGAATCAACAACCTTTTAGTTTTTCCACCTGCACCTTTAACATTTTAACCATTGGGCTATAGTCTATAACTTTAGAATTGTCATTGGGCCAGCGTGGTGGCCTAAGCCATTCTCTGAAAGAAAATCTGCACTCAGTGTAAGCTTTGATGGGTAGCCAGAAGGAACAGTAAGATTTGTCAAGTACAAATATTTTAATTCAACCCATCGCAGGCATAATACTGGGCACGGGTCTTGAATCAGAAGGGTTTAGGCAAAAATCAGCATTCCAAAATCGCAAAAACGCGATGCAGAGGCAACAAGCCATTAAACATAATAAATAAATAAATAAAGCCTTTATTCAAACACACTAAAACTACACAATAATTTTTTTTTTTTACATAAAATGCCTCGACAGTTTGCCCTTGGCTGGCAAAGGCCTCCTCCAACAATCTCCACGAGTCCCTGTCACCAGCTGTTCGGGTTCATATGGCAGGTGCCATAGGGCAGTAGCACGTGCTACTGCCCTTGTAGATGGCTGCAAAATAGCAAAAAAAAAAAAACAATAGAACTTACCAAAAAGTAGTTCTCCTCGTAGCCCTTAGATGCCTTGCTCTTGACATTCCAGTTGTACTCCCTGGCCATCTTGTACTCGTACGTGTCTCCATCCAGGTACGGGATGCCCTCCACGATGTCGCGGCGACGCTTCTGTATCGTATCCTCAGTGGGCAGGCAGTACGCCACAAACTGTTCTCCACTCTCGTCCATCACACCCCTGTGGAAAGAGGAATACACAAATGGCGTATTTGCTTATATCGACAATGGATTTCATAATACCCTATGGAAAGAGGAATACAGAAAAAGTGTGAATATTGACAGTGAATTTCATAATAACTAACATTTTGGCATAGTCTTTATACACATCGCTCATTTGCGACAAGAGTGACATAATTCAAAATCGATGAGAATTCTCTTGTTAGAGAGTAATGTCTTGTGGATGCTGCGGTTTCGAAACAACACAGCGGCCAACAAAGCGACAGAGCATTAAGTCACAATCTCTCTCGCTCTTATTTTTTGTGCTTAGCGTAATGTTGCTTTTATAGCAAAAAGTATAAATTTTTGACACTAAAATTGGTGAATTTTGAGTTATGTCACCCTTGTCGCAAATGAGCGACATGTAGCAGAATAAATAGGCTAAAGCAAACCACAGTGGAGGAACTACCACTGTAAAAAAAAGGCCAGCAGTTGCATAATGGGAAGAGTTTCTTGGTGGAGTAACATTCTCTCTTTTCATTTTATTGCATAGGTATACTTAAAATATGCTAATGCACCTATTCAGAAAAGGTATTTGTTTTTATCTTATCGTTATCATTGTATTGTTTTAATTCTGTCTTGAATCTGAGCTGAGTGAGTGTGGTTTATAGATTTCAGTCTTAATACATATTCAACTTACCTAATCATAGCCTGTGACATGGCTTCAATCTGCCCAGCAATATTCTTATCAGAAGGAGCTGGGTCGGAGTCAAATATGACCTGAGCACATGGATACTTCCACATATCAAAGTCTGGGAACACAGACATAACTTCTACTGGTGTCACACCAGGCTTACTATAATGCTTCTCGATAGGAATCTTGTTATCCTCAAAGGTCTTTTCAATAGCTTTAATTTGGCTGTCTCTGTCCATGTATAAGGTTTCCTCACTAAATATTTTCTTGACATTGTAACCAACTTTGGCTTCAACCTGCAAATAATAAAGGTAAAAGTATGTTTCACTTTTGGTTTCATTGCAACCACAATTCTATGTATGAATTTAATGATGATTTTGTGGTGTTTGAAAATGTCATTCCATTGCTGACATAATCTTTACTTAAATATTAGATTTATTTATTAAAAAATATAAATAATTATAACTATATCATTTAGCTTCTTTTTAATTTCCTTATTTTTATTACTTTTTTTTGTTCTTTAATATTTATATTCTTGTTGCAGTTCTTTCTGAAAATATTGTTCATTCGAAAAATAACTATACTTAGTAACATCAAACAAAAATATTTGTTGCTAATGGTATAAGTTTGACATTTTTTGTAAGTAATAGGGCCTGTAAATGGTCAAACATGTTTGTCAAAAACGTAAAAATTTTACGTGTTTGTGATACGGTTTTGTTTGAACAAGGTCATCAAACACCGTGACCCAATCAAACACGTAGTTTGTTTGAGAAACACGTAAAATTTGACAAACATGTTTTACTGTTTACGGTCCCTCTAATGGGGTGATATTTTCAGCCATCAAGGAGTTCAAAGCACACAGTAAATTCAACTTACCTTTTCCATAGACTGTGGCTGGAACCTAGTCTGCTCTGTAGAAATGTACTCTGATCGTCGCAACCATGACACGCTTTTAGCATGATGACGAGATCGTTTGGAGTCTTGAGGTGTGAGCACATCATCTTCCAAAAGTTTCTCATCTGCTGGATCGAGTTGTGCATTACCGTCCCCTTGGTATATATCCCGGTTTATCAAGTCTATATGTACACCTAAATCGTGCTCAGTCAATACTTCATATCGATAATTTTTCTCCAAGGACGTTGGGTTGTATTGTATGAACCGTGTTGACGGGAATGGATAGGTAATAAACTTCAAATCGAATGGTATATCGGGTAAAGTATTGCAATATTTCACGCGTGTGACTAGTTCAGACCTGAAAGTTAATAATCATGCCTGAAAATCAGCCTCTTTAAGACAAATTAACGCAAAAAAAAAAACCTGAAAATTTTGTTTACCGTCTTTCACCTGTCCTTTGGGGACGTTTTTCCCGCTCGGGTTCATTGGTTTGAACTGTAGGCGGCATATTTTATGTTTGCACGCTAATTCACATATGTTAACACATCACGCTTAATTTATTTTCTTATTAAAATATTTTAAATCCACAGCTCGACTTGGCTCACGTAAAATAGGTATTCTTGTTGTTCCACATTTGACAGTTTTGAACATGACATAGACAAGAGGTGAATGAAAATACCGTAAGGGCGGGTTACTATGGCTCTAGCGGATAACTTTGGCTCAAAATAAAAAAAAAAGATTAAAATTCCCGCCTCTTTGCTGACCTGTTGCTGAATTAATAAATGAAAAGAGTTTTCAAGTTTTTGTTCAATTTCAGTAGGTACCTAACAAGGCTGTTGGAATGTTTATTTTTGTTCGTTTTTAATTTAAGAATTAAAGAATTTTATATGTCAAAACGTTTATTATTTTATTATCTTTCATTTTAAAGGCCTTTTGCTTGGTTCTGCATAGATTCTGCACCAAAAAAATTGGCAAGTAAAAGTAATCCTCTTCAAGGAACAACTTTGGCTCAAATAAAAAAATTGAACTGTTATATTTTTGTTATAAAATAATTTATTAATGATTAGCTACATACTATCCTTATTTACCAAATAATACCATAATAACCCTTAGAGCCAATCACAGTCCTTATACCAGAGGAATTTCTAATAATACACAGAAAAAGTAGTCAAAGTAACCCACTCTTACGGTATTCGTAATAGGTATGAGATCCTAATAGGTACCTACAAGCATATATGGGTGAATATTCAAAGTAATGAAAATTACGTATTTCAGTGAATAAAAAATTGAAACTTAAGTTTAGACTCCATTTAATATACGTTTATCATGCACACCTACATACTTTATCGTGCACATGGTGTGTTTATTGAAATTTTTATGTAAATCACTCAGATTTTTAGTGAAAATAACATTAAAATTCATTACCGGCACCTGTTTTATTACTAGATATTTTATATTTAATAATATTTAGTAAACCTAGCACAAAAATAATGTTAATTTGGCTACTGTGCCGAATAATTAAATAATTTTTTATTACTTCTTCATAATTTAAAATTAATTTTACAAAGAAATATATAGTCAAATATGTTTTTAAAGTTTTGTCACGATGCAAAGTTCATTACCGGAACCCTCCGGAATCATCACGGGAAACATGTTTTTACGTGACAAAATCTTGCCGCTACATAGTGAGCTCTCGGCGTCCCGCACCTCAGACCTCAGTCGACCGGAAAACGTAGCAGAAGGAAGACGTACGCACGAACTCGCGCAAAAAATTACAACTGAAAGTGTATTATAATGTTTTGTCACAGTTTATGTTTCATTACCAGTCCGCTTATATTTTGATAAATATTTAAAATTGGAATTTTATTGCGATAACAATACATCAAGTTCTCGTCTAGTTTAATTTTTAAATGATTAGATAGCATATACTGCTTATAGAAAAATTAATAATAAATTAAAAGTGCATATTTGTCATTACCGTGTCCTTCATTACCGTCGTTTACCGTAACCTTTTTGAAGTTCATTTAATGATTTTTACTGAAACTACATTATATACAGGAATACTTTCGAAGGGAGATGATTCTACAATTTGGTAGTACATGGAAAAAAAGATCTGGAGCACCTGATGGTCGAAGTGCTCCAGGCACCCAGGTGGTGGGGGTGAAATTGCGTTCGGTGGCGTGCGGTGCGGTTGTAGAAGTTAGAGGGCTCCCCGTTATATAGCCGATAGAGCACACAAAGCGAGCTTACATCTGCGGTGTTCCAAGCTTTCCAGCGAGTAGGTTAATTTGGGATTGTCCACAAGCCGAAGTGCCCTCTTTTGAATCCCAATGCTGTTGGTAGGAGTAAGGGAAGTGTTCTGAAAGAGAAGAGGCGTGGTAAAAGGGGCCTTTTTTGCGGTAAACGCACAAACTTGTGTTTTTGAAGGGTTAAATTGAACAAGATTTTGTGAACCCCATACGGACACTTTCTAGAGAGAAGTCTCAATGTCCAACACAAGTTTGGCTCTATTCTCCTCCAGCACTGCGCGAGAGAACTGTGCATGGCCTTTGTAAAGGGCATCAGAAGTACTGTCATCCGCATAACAATATATGCTGCTGTTATGCAACATATCATTGATATGCAGAATGAACAAAGTAGGCGATAGCACTGAGCCCTGTGGAATGCCAGCATTGATGGGCTTAAGTTGAGAGCAAAAACCGTCGACAGCGACCTTGATGCTGCGCCCATGAAGAAAGCTAGCGACCCAATGGCACAGCTTCGCAGGAAGTCCGTAAGATAGCAGCTTCGATAGCCAAGCCCTATGCCAAACCCGATCAAAGGCTTTAGCGATGTCGAGGCTGACCGCTAGGGCTTCCCCCTTACTGTCAATATATCCCCAATGTACCCCGTATATCACGCAAGGAGTTTTGACACCGCGGGATGGTCAGCGGTGTTTTCCCACCATCATCAAGCGTAGAGTTGGCAGCAAAGAGAGTGCCCAGAATTTCGGCTTTCTCTTTGGCAGTGTAGGCCAGTGTATCATCCGGTTTGCTTAAAGGTGGAAACGAGGAACGACAGAAGTTGCCTTACATGGCTTTCAACAGAAATCAGAAAGCACGGGAACCAGAAGGCAGTGAGACTAGTCTCTGCCCAATTCTGTCGATGTGCTCAAATTTTGCCCTGGCAATGGCATTTTTGTAGGCTCTGGACGCAATGTTAAAGATTTTCTTAACATTTGCAGCATTGGGATCATTGGTGCAATGTGCAGAGAGCCAGGACTGGTAGGAGTTTTGTTTAAGTATAGCAGCCTTATTACAGATCCCGTTGAACCATTTCTGCGCGCGCTTCCCAAAAGGTATGAGGGAGTTTGGAATATAGCAGTCCATACCTTGGAGTATGGCATCAGCAACTGCTTCAGCACAGGTGTTAAGGTCGTTTGTTGAAAAACAAAGCTGTGCCCACGGATATGAGGCTACCGGTATTACGCGTGCGAACAGAGGATGGAAGTGGCACGGAAGTCTGTACTAGGCAGGGGTTAAATGTTCCTAGGGGAGCATTGACTGTTACCTGGTAGCCGGTAGGGTGAGTGGTAAGGAAGAGGTCCAATATAGAGGGAGTCTATTAAGTTATGGAAGAACTGCTTGATATTTTGTTATTTGAAACGATCTTACTCCAAGCAGTGACGGGCCCAACAAGGTTCTCGGTCGACGAGTGAATTACCAATTCCCTGTGCACGGCTGGGCACTTGCTTTTATTCGTACAAGTTTATTCAAATAGAGAATTCATAAGAAATTCTGCCAAAAGTATACATAAAAATTCATTACCGTATACAGGGTTCATTACCGTAGCTTGACATAAATTTCTAGTGGCAATAACTCTTTGAATATTTGAAATATATACGTGCCTTTCACTTGTGTATTTAATGAAATAGCACCAAACATTATAATACTATCAAAAATTAAAAAAAATGAAATTATGCTTGTTCCTAAAAAAATGCGCAAATATCGTCCAAATTGAATATTCACCCATATATATTAATATTATGAAATGAAAGTTATGCTTTTACCACGTAAGTCAAATCAGTCAAATGAGTCAAATAATAGCTTTTCTTGTTATCGCTCTTCTTGTCATTTTCTATAGACGACACGATTCGGGCGAATGAGCGAGATTTAGACAATTCCTAGATTGTAGGTATGTCCTACTTCCATGATAATGAAAAAAAAAATTTTTTTATAAATGGCAAGGCTTCAAAAACCCACTTGAAGTTCGCAATTTTGTCTATGTTTCATTCATTTTCCGTTCGTTTTTGCTCAATCTTTGACTCTATATTGGGCCGCCATCTTTCTTTTCTCGCTAGTCTTGTGGGCAGGAAGGTAAGTTAGAATTTATTTTAAATTACTAAAATTAAGAAATATAGCTTCAAAAATCATTCAAGTTTATGCAGTTCGCGATTGTGCCAACAAATTTTATCACAAATTGAGGTTTAAAAGTGTTGTGGTCACCATAAAATAGGGGGACCATGTGGTCGGCAACTGAAAGATTTTAGCAACTGCGCACTTATGTTTTATTGAAGAAAACTTGAAGTACGGGTTTTTTCTGAAATCTATTGTAATTTTTGTGACTTGAACAGTATTTATGTGTTCTTTACGTTGAAATTGGTGTTGTTATTAGGGTTCGGTCGTAATTTAATTTTTGTAACCGGTGGCCGGCAACGTGGCGCGGCAGGATCTACAAAGTTCTCTAAAAGGTTTTCGTTTTTTAGATTATAAAGAATGACTACTAACGAGCGTGCCGGGGACGCTACGTCCGAGGTGGAATCTGGGGAAGAGGAAGAAATTGTTGGCGGCGGCGAATTGGCGGCACACCTAATAAAAAGGTAAAGTTAACCTTAAATTAAAAAATCGAGTTTAAAGACTGCACATTTATTAATATGTGATGAACATTCAATTAATGAAAGAAAACCAGGTGGTTTATATTAGATACCTACATTAGGTAGGTAAAATTAAAGCTTTAGTATAATTTTAATGTCAGTGTCATAAAAAGTGCCTTTGTTTTTAGATTCATAGAGATCAATAATTTTTTATACTTATAGGTAATTTTTTATTTCTTTTCTTTTTCTGTAAAAAGAATATTAGCCAAACTGAAGTTGACTAATATTCTCCTCTCCCCTCCAAGTAAGCGGAAAGCTTGTGTTAGGAGTGGGTACGACAATAGTGCAACGGGCGGGGATCGAACCTGCGACCTTGTCAGTTTTTCAGTCCGCTCCTTTAACCGTTGGGCTATTGAGGCTTTATTTAATTGATAATTATTTAGATATTTATTTGGAAATTTCCTTGTGTAGTAGTAGAGTGTACTGCTTCAATAATTTTTAAAATTACCTATGAATAGGATAAACAGTAAAAAAAAAAAAACAAAAATAATAATCTCATTTTGCTAATTTATGAGTTAAAAAAAATTGTACTTACCTACTAAAAACAATTTGTCAAAAAAACTAAAGCATATAGAAATTTCATCAAATCAAGCTTTTTCAGCATGCCTGTCCCTAACTCAGAATGTTAGGCTGAAAGCACATTCATATCAGCCTATTTACTTGCCCATTACTGAACATTTATTTCCTCTCATGAGATTTCTGTCAGTAAAAATTCTATTTGCTTCAATAGTTAATAGATGAGAGTTTATACTAAGATGAGAGGATGTGAATCACAATGATTCATTCTTGTTTCAATTAATTTTTATAGGCCTATTACTGTTTGCTAGGGTTGCCAATTGCCCTAATTTTTATAGACATAGTGTAGTTTTTAAAGCTTCTGTCCATATAAAGCTCTACTTTTTAATGTTGTTACAAAAGATAGATTATCTTTGAGCCAATAAAAAAAGTCTATTATCATGGTTATATTGGACACAATGAATATTTTCCTATCCCTCAAGTCTTGTAAGGCTTGTGTTAGGAGTGGAAACAACAGTAGTGGAACCAATGGCATTTGGACCATCAACCTTTCTGTTTTCCAGTCAGCATCTTATGTGCTTTTCCAATATTGAGGCTTCAATGTTGTGGAACTCAATTTATTTTCTGTGATGAAAATATCCTTTGTTCAGATCCAGAATTTATTTTATTTTATTGGTTTACCAGCGATTTTTAACTGACTTCTAAAAAAGGAAGAGGTTCTCAATTAGTCGGAATCTTTTTTTTATGCCGGGACTGATTTGGAAAATTCTTTTTTGTTTGAAAGGGTATACTTCTCAAGTGAATCCATTGTCATCAGGTCAGGATCCTATGATGGGATCCTCGAAAAATCGAGGGAACTCTTCAAATTTTATAGGCACAATTGATATAGGTACCTACTTTATAGTGGCGTTTGAAGTTGGTTTTGTAAAAAGAATTTTTACGTTTATAATTTTATATTATTACATATTACAATACATAACATAAAATTTTTAAAATATTTACTTAGATCTTTGTAAAATCATATTAAAGTAAACATGACAGGCACTATTTTAATATTACAATCTGTTAAAAATTATAGTAAAAAAAAACAATCTAAAGACTACAATTAATTTTACTATTGTAAAAGATAATATTCCACCTAGGCTCCTGATAGGCACGCACACTTACGCAATGTGCATGTACACGACATAACCACAAGTAAAACGCCCGTAATTTCATCGGCTTGTTCGCTTTAGGACAGATTCGCTTTACGACAGATTCGCTTTACGGCAGATTCGCTTTACGGCAAAAATTGTACAGGTCGAGATAAAATATGGTCTCCACTCCAAGGAAAACTTTCCTTTATATAATTATTATTGACCGAGCGAAGCGAGGTCTCCGAGCCTGCTTGAGTGAATTTGCACTTGTGCGTCATTTGAATTTTTTCTTTAAACTAAAGTTAGGTTAGGTTAGGGTTATACATGAATATTCAGGTGCCCGGCCGAAGGCCGGGCACTTAGGTTCTGTTGGGATCGTAAACCTACCTAAAGCTTACAAAAAAAAAGTAAGTAAAAAAAAATTTAATTTTTTTTTTGATGCTAATACATACACACATACATTACGGTGCATTTTGATGATAGAACAATATAGGATGTGTTATAAATTATAATTATTGATGCTTCACTAAATTTTAAAGGTTTTAAAGGAGTTATGAAATTAGAAGCTTATATTCAAAATATATAGTGGCTAAAATAGTATTTTTAGAGGCTTATTGGTTGTGGCTGACTTAGTAATTTAGAGGCCAATAATGGTATTAAATAGAAGCTTGTTTAATTACATGCCAATTATAAATTATAATTAAAAGTTAAAACTATCTTTAGGGAATTATAGGATACCGCGAGTTCTCAGTTCGGGGCGAACCACTAGTTATATATTGTAATAATTAACTTTTAACATTAGACGTAATAAAAAATAATAATAGTTGACGCAAAACTGTTTTAACATGACTTGACCGATAGTAAATACAGCGCCATCTATTAGCATTAATGTATTAACTTGTTTAATGTATTATTAATTTTAAACAAAAATCTATCTATATATATTCGAGTTCACTGTACTTCTGCCGTAAAGCGAATCTGCCGTAAAGCGAATCTGCTGTAAAGCGAATCTGTCGTAAAGCGAATCTGTCCTAAAGCGAACAAGCGATTTCATCAGGTAAACGTACTATACAAAAAATGTAGTCAAAACCAAAAAAAATTAAGTCGAGGGAATATAAAAATCTAAAGAAAACCTAAAAATTTCAAGTCAAAGATACTCTTAGCACAAAGCACGCCTCGTGAACGTATTTAAACAGCAGCGATCGCCTGAAGAGATTACCTGGGGTCATTGAACTTGTGAGTCATTTCATGCTCGACTAACTATTTGATCGGTAACAAGTAGGCAACCACGATCATCTGCGTGCTTAGAGCCTGCCTGCGGTTCCAACTGTAGACGTGATTCGCTACGGTCTAACTTCGCGAATTTAATTGTAAATTATATTCTATTGCCCTTGTCTGTCTGTTTGTCCGTCAGAGCCTCATAACACCGGAATGAACATAATTGTTAAAAAAAAAAATGGCCCAAAGCCAAAATAGAATGTTGTGAAAAAAATAAAAATTAAATAAAGAAAAAATCTTTTTTGTTAAAAAAAAAAAACCAAAAAAATTTTTCTTTTTGTTTTTTAACTTCACTCCAAACATCGATTTTGGGGTTCATCGCTATCAATGTCGTTGTTTTTAGATCTAGAAAATATATTAGTTTTTATTAATTTACATCATTCATCTCAAGGCGAGGGCAATTTGGGAATTTACACTTTCTAAATTGTCTCTGGTTTGGTTTGGTCTGGTAGCTAGTTACCCACCCTACCGTCAAAGACGTGCCGCCAAGCGATTTAGCACTTCGGTATGATGGCGAGTAGAAACAGATTAGGGGTATGGGTTGAATATACACTGCCATATCCCTTCTAAGTTAGGCAGCTACCATCTTAGACTGCATCGTCATTGCATCGTTCCCATAAAAATAAAAAAAAACCATTTATAAACGGCACTTGCTTATGGCACGAGTCTCGTGTAAAGCGTGCCGATACAAGTGCCCGTATAAGCACGTTTCGATACTCGTTCAGGGTGGATGACTTCTGAATGTCGCGGCACGACTACGTACCTGGATAGTGGATACCTATGTATTGTAGCGAGACGTGCTCTAAGGAAATCTATAGATCGCACTCTCACTTTGCTCAGACTCAAGACAATAAAGGACAGATTTATGTCAAGAAATATTGTCTTATCCTTAACTAGCTGTTGCGCGCGACTTCGTCCGCGTCAAGTTCTGTTATTATGATCGCGATTAAGAAGTTTTTAAAAGAATATATTTTAAATATGGATAATTTTCCCCGTTTTTGCAACATTTTTCAATGATGCTTCGCTCCTATTGGTCGCAGCGTGATGTTATATAGCCTAAAGCCTTCCTCGATAAATGGACTATCCAACACAAAAAGAATTTTTCAATTCGAACCAGTAGTTCCTGAGATTAGCGCGTTCAAACAAACAAACTCTTCAGCTTTATATATTAGTATTTCTATACTATATTGTATAGAAGTATAGATTAATCGGACAAAGGGGGTTGATTACTCAAGACAAATTACCTTCGATACGAAATAGATATCGACTGTCTTCTAAAATTAATATCACCGATTCCCATACATCGGAAAAATAGAAATATCGCCAATATAATAATAAATAATCGATATATGGATGCAAACCTATTTATAACTTTGGCCCGCGACTTCGACTGAGTTTTTCACAGAAATAGCTTGCATTCAGCGGGTACAGTGTGAATTATAGTTATAGTTATTGGTTAGTTATTGGTTGGATTTATAGCGTTCTTACTGTAACAATACATTTTAGCTTATAGCGAGAGCGGATTGGTCAATCTGAAGTCATTGCGATCGTCGCACTATAGCAATAATTTTTAGACAATCCTAGTATAAAAGTGATTCCATTAACGTGGCGATCGCAATTGAGCCTCAATAACCCAATGGTTAAAGGTGCGGACTGAAAACTGAAAGATCGCAGGTTCGAGCTCCACCCGTTGCACTATGCACCCCACTCCTAGCACAAGCTTTCGCTTATTTGAAGGGGAGAGGAGAAGTCAAGTTCAGCTCCTTTAAAAAAAAAAATACCTTTGATTGGGTGGTACTCTCACACGATTGATTAAAACGCATTGATGCGACAAGAAATTTAGCCAATAAAAAAATTTGAGACAAACGCTTAGCTTTTTATCCCGGGAAATAAGAGTTCTCATGTGATAAAAAAAATTAAATGCGCGCTAGTTTTTCATCTGACTTTCTAGAAAACCGTTTTCACACGAATGAGCAGCATTTGTAATAAACATCGCGGATCGGACCTACTCTCTGAGCACGCACAATTTATTGCACGGCCTAGTTCCTCAGCGGGCGATGATGATTCCCGCTCAAGCGAGTATTTTAGTCGCATGACTACATTTTACGATCTCGTGTTTGGTAATGCAATACGAGATTTTTTTACCAAAAATTTCGAGCTCCATGTAGTTAAGATTATGTTTACTTGGATATATAAATGGACATCTTTTTACTTTACTAGTTGATTCCCGCGACTTCGTTCACATGGATTAAGGTTTTTATTCCCGCGGGAACTCTGTTATTTCCCAGGCAAAAAGTAGCCTATGTGTTATTCCAGACTATAATTTGTCCGTGTGCCAAATTTCAGCCAAATCGATTCAGTAGTTGCAGTGTGATTGAGTAAAAAATATAATCCAAACTTTCGCATTTATAATATTAATAGGATAAATTATATCCTAAAACTTTAATGACCTACTTGTGTGCACGTGAGATTTTTATGAATAGTGTATTTACGTCAATATCTCGAAACTTATACAATGCCATGATCACTTGTGCGTGCACAAAGTATCCAAATGTGCCTATGTCTTACATAGACTTGCAAGTTATTCCAGTACTTCAATTAACCAAACCCTTTGTCCCACAGTGGTATCACCCGCAACGAGATGCTGGCGGCCATCACTAACCGCATCCACGCGGAGGCCATGGCGTCCTTACCGCCCAACGTGCGTCGGCGGATCCGCGCGCTCCGGTCGCTGCAGAAGGAGTTTGCGGAAATTGAGTCGCAATTTTACTCCGAAGTGCACGCCCTCGAGTGCAAGTACGAGAAAATGTACAAGCCGCTGCTTGAAAAGGTAATTTATAGGTTTGTCTAACAAGGGAAAAGTATCTTTAAAATGTTTAAAAAATTAAATATAATTATAAAAGGAAAAGGTGACTGACTAATTGATCTTCGCACAGCTCAAACCCTTGGATAGATCGGGCTGAAATTGTGCATTACCAATAGCTGTTAGGCATCCGCTAAGAAAGCATTTTTGAAAACTCAACCCCTAAGTGGGTAAAATAGGGGTTTGAACTTGAGTGAAGCTGCGGGCAAACGCCAGTTTTACATATAAATAAAAAAAAGCACAACCATACCTTCATCATGCTGCCTTTTCCACTGACATTGACACTAGTGTATCTCAACACCCTCAACTTCCCGACTCTGAAACTGAGAATTTCTTGACAAAACCCAGGCCAGTAGGGCTAACATATGACAAGAAAGTTTTATCTATACGTTTATTCATTATCTCTACATGAATCTATAGAGATTCACATGTAAATGTGTAGTGTCGTGGCGCGCATGTTAGCCCTACTGATCTCAGGACTTAAGAATCCACAAAATCCTCAACTGTACAAGCTAACAAAAAAGATTAATAAGACCATGCATGATACATGAACTTTTAACAATCGTTTCAGCGTGCTCAAATAGTGGCAGGTGCTTACGAACCAACGGACGAAGAATGCTTGAATCCGTGGCGGGACGAGACCGAGGAGGAGGAATTGGCTCGTGCGGTGCAAAACGCGGCCATCGCTGAAGGTGATGACAAGAAGGACGTAAAGGAACCAGCTGAGTTAGTAGTCAATTTTTACAAGCTTTTTGTACTAACTTTTACTGTATGTTTATGCCAAATCTTGCAAGCTTTTTTTTATTAAATGAAAAGGTAGTCCTCAACTGCAATCTCACCTGATAGTAAGTTATGATACAGTAAGATATAGCAGGCTAACCTGGATGGCAGTGTAGATTCAACTTCTAATCGGTTTTTACAATAAATCGCTAATATTTTCAATTATTGTAAAAATCTCAGTATACTTTTAACCCAAGTGGTTTATTACTATACTCGACAAAAAATTATGGATATTTTAGGATGCATAAAATAAACTGGCTCAAAAAAAGTTGTAAGTATATGATGACACACTACACCATTATCTGAGAATCATGATTGATTTGTAACATGCATCACCAACTGAGGCTTTGTAACTTTACAAAGCTGTTTATTGTAAGAAAAAACAGGCACTTAACCAGTTGTTTGTTGCAGGCCTCCTATGGACCCCAATGTGAAGGGAATTCCCGAGTTCTGGTACACTATATTCAAGAACGTATCGATGTTGTGTGAAATGATGCAGGAACATGACGAGCCTATTATCAAATGTTTGCAGGATATTAAAGGTGAGAGGATGTGTCTATGAAAAGCCCTTAATTTTTAGGGAAAATATAATGCGATTTCTGTCTCTAAGAAATCAAAATTGTCAATTTTGTATAGTATATGTCAATCAATGTGAATTTGACAATGGCATGGATACAGATGAAGATCTATAGGGCTAGCAAGCGCACCACGAGAAAATTTTGTCTACACATTTACTTGTAAATTTGTATGAGATTCACAAGTAAATGGTTGGTCAAAACTTTCTCGTGGCCTAGTGTCAGTCCTACATAAGAATGACATAGGCTACTTCTTTACCAGAAAATCAAAGCTCTGCATTTCAGAAAACTAAATCCATATAGACGAAGTTGCCAAATAACTAGTTGATTATATTATAAGATTATTATATTATGATGACACACTACACCGTTAACTGAGAATCATGATTGATTTGTAACATGCATCACCAACTGAGGCATTTTACACTATAAGAACCCATTGATATTATCAATTAACTCGATGCTAAATGACATTTGTTTTCAACAGTGCAAATGCATGAAGACCCCATAGGCTTCACTCTGGAGTTCCATTTTGCGCCTAACGACTACTTTACAAACACTGTCCTCACCAAAGAGTACTCTATGAAGTGCAAACCGGATGAGGAGAATCCCCTAGAATTCGAGGGGCCCGAAATTTATTCCTGCAAGGTAAGGACTCTTGTACTAGCTCCACTTAGATTATTGAGGTTCTCATGTATTAGGATGAAATCTATAGGTCATTTTAATTCTATCACTGAGTATTAGACTAAATACTATAGACCAAATTTTCACTCTGCTCAGACTCAAGACAGTTAAAATGAGACAGATATATGTCAGAGCATATTTGTGTCTCATTTTAAGTTCTATCTTACAAGCTCAAACTAGGTTTAAAACTATGTTTTCGTAATATTATTTTGTTTTTGAAAAGATTATGGATTTGGTATGGATAAAACAAAATATAATGTGTTTCGAGTATTTCGATTTTTAAAGAACTATCAAAAAAACGTGAAGCTTTTTAATTCATGCATATCGCTGCTTCAGAATTCCAAATTCACTTTTATTTCAAAAATAGGGCCATAACGCGAAGAAATTCGTCAAAATCGGCCTTTAAATCACAATAATTTACGCGTAGGCCCTTTTAGCATAATCATTCATTGTAAGTTGGAGAGCCAAAAAAGCAAAAAAAAAATTCAATCTGTTCTCATGAAGAAAAATTGATTTTGAAATGTGGCTCTTTAGTAGTCTCTGAAGCACCGATATATCTTTAGTAGGTGCAGTTCTTGGTTAACTAAAAATAATTTTTTCAGGGTTGTGAAATTAACTGGAAGAAGGGCAAGAACGTAACAGTGAAGACAATAAAGAAGAAGCAGAAGCACAAGTCGCGCGGCTCCGTGCGCACCGTCACTAAGTCTGTTCAAGCCGACTCGTTCTTCAACTTCTTCTCTCCACCTGTCATGCCCGATGACCCCAATTGTACCCTCGCGTCAGATACGCAGGTAACATAATAATAAATCCTCTTGGCTGAATCCGGCCACCGTGGGCAATATCATAGTGCAAAAATGCGTGCGTGCTTGCGTGCGTGCGTGCGTGCGTGCGTGTTGTGCGTGTCTGTGCGTGTGTGTCTTTCTATGCCCTTAATTCTTGTACTCCAAGGCATCGACATGATCAGAGAGGGATCAGGTGCAAGACAGGACTGATGCTTTAACTGCTTTCCGAGGCACTGAGATGGTTGCCAAAATTTTAAAAAGACAGCAACATATTGAATTTTTTTGTTATTGGACTGATCAAAATTTTGGGTTCCCTGGAGCCTGAAATATCTTAATATCACACTTCACACTAATATTATAAAGCCGAAAGTTTGTATGTGTGTGTGTGTATGTTTGTTACTATTTCACGCCACAAAGAATGAACCGATTTGGCTGAAATTTGAAATGGAGATTGCTCATACCCAGGAGTAAAACATAGGCTACATTTTATCCCGGAAAATAACAGAGTTCCCATGGGAATTGAAAAACCTTGATCCACGCGGACGAAGTCGCGGGCATCGTCTAGTATTATAAATATATGCGGAGCCTGTCATCCTGGAGCAAAAAGTTGGCCCCTGCCAACTGCTAGTACTAGGAATTTCTTGACAGAAAACCCTAATTTTTATTCTAACCTGGGATCTTGGCATCCTCCTTCAAACACGTTAATTACTAGATCAAGGCAGTTTACACCCAGTTTTAACAACTCCAAGGATCAAATATTCCACTTGGTTCCAGGCGTTACTGACGGCGGACTTCGAGGTGGGCCACTACATCCGCGAGCGCGTCGTCTCGCGCGCGGTGCTGCTGTACACGGGCGAGGGGCTCGAGGACGATGACGACGACGACTACGAGGAGGAGGTCAGTCACCTAGTCGATAGACATGACGTCACGGGCTGTATCCACATCAATATTGCCTGCTGGTCGACTGCGGAAAAGCTACATTGATCATTGCTACTGTCTCAATTTAGGAAATTTGACGAATTTATGGTGACTAAAGATTTTAAACTTGATTAGTGGTTTAATGACATAATTGTTATAAAATAATACGAGTACATACCACGGTTATTATTTTAGTTGGGATTGTCGATAATTTAATCCAATTACAACATCTACACGGTCTATGCAATTGGATCGAAATGTCGACAATTCCAACTAAAATAATTACCGTGGTACATACTCATATTATTTTATAACAATTATGAATTTATTTATGGTACTTTTGCAGCATCAATGCTTTTTTTTAATGTACCAGCCTCTCGAAATAAATAGGTTTTCAATTAAGCAATATCTTTCTTCAATTATGAACTGATTTGAATGATTCTTTATTTGATGAAATATACTGATTTTTGAGGTAGTCCCATTTAAAGTTTAAATGGGGGTACAGTCAAAAAAAAAAAAAATTTAAATTTTGAAAAAAAATATCTTGAATAGTTTGTTGAACTTCATTGATATTGGGGAGATTGCCCTGTAAAAGTTTTTGACCAGGGTAAACATTAGGCAAGATACATTTTATAAAATAGAATATCAGCTGGAAATAAGAAGAACAGACATAGACATAAGTCTAAGGCTGAAATCTATAGGCAGCACTTTTACTCTGCTCAGACTTAAGACAGAGTTAAAACGAGACAGATTTATGTCAGAGCATATTTTGTCTCGTTTTAACTCTCTATAGATCTCAGCATTAGATATAAGTAAAAGTGCAGCACTTATTGATGTGGATTGGCCTTAAAATGTTTCCTACTCTAACACTATCAATACAAGAATATACTTTCAAAGTGGATTAAATATTTATGATAGTGTTAGTGTATCCATTATAAGTGTAATTTTTACTCACGTATATTTCTACTGTGAACAAATATAAACACACCATAGAAACTAAATATTATTAATATTATTAGTAAACTTTACAACGCATGCCATAGCGAATAATGTAAATTCTCCAGCCATCTGGTAGCCACATGCTTAAACTGTATGTGCATGGTAGACTATTGTATTTAGTGCTTTTATACATTTTAGTGCAAGATTGTTTTTTCACCACACCAAATATCAGACGAAGGTACGGTATACATAATAGTTTCTTATTTATACCACAGACTAATGGAAAAAGATAAGATAAAAAGAACGTAGCCGTGTTGTGCCTATCACAGATATTGTGTGCGAATGTTGAACATTGAATATACCTATAAAATATAATAAATTAATATTTCAAAATATATTTTCTTTTATGAATGTGCAATTTATGGACATATTTTTTCTAATTTTATGGGGCCGATTTGTTTATTTGAATAGTTTTTAACTTTACCACATGAACAAATACTTGTGGTATTACAATTTTCATGTAAAATTATGGTCGATTGAAAAGAAAGCAGTAATATAAATTATTCTCATTTTTTTTTTATTCGATAACAAGATAGCCCTTGACTGCGATCTCACCTGATGGTAAGTGACGATGCAGTCTAATATGGTAGCGGGTTAACTTGGAAGGGGTATAGCAGTGTAAATTCAACCCATACCCCTAATCTGTTTCTACACGCCATCGTGCTGGAATAGTAAATCGCTTGGCGGCACTTTTTGTCCGTAGGGTGGTAACTAGCTACGGCCAAAGCCTCCCACCAGACAAAATTAAATTAAATTATGGCGTTCTTGTTGTAGTTAATTTTAAGATAATAGACAGAGACTGTTGTCCAATCAAATAATCTCGCGGCTGACGATGTTATGTTTTGACGTTTATATTGTTCGAATTTCAGTCTTATAGGCTAAAAAAAACCAACTGCAAAACGCGTTGGCTGAACTGTCGTTGGCTTTCTTTTTGTATCTTTTTCCTTCAGTCTGTGATTTAGATATAGTCTGTGTTTGTGCAATAGAATATGTACGTAGTTGTAACTTTCGCATACAGTATCTACGTCTGGTCAGAATGTTGGCGGCTGCACCCAAAGCGGTATCATTTGTTTTCAGGAGGATTCATACTCTGATGAGGATTCTGGTACTGAGGAGGTTTCCGATGCAGAGGACTGACGCAACACCACTGTCCGATCGCCCCTCTAACATTTATTACCAATTAGGCCGCCCCGATGCTATAAGTCAAACTAAATCATCATACTGACTAGACCTGCTATGCTATATTAAGAAAAGTATAAACTATATTTTTGTAACTTAAAATATTTTACCCGGTTAAAATTTTCACGTAGATAGAATAAAAAAGGCAGCAAGTCTAAAATCTATTTTTTCTAATCTTAAAAGATAAACAAGTAGTTTCTCGTTGAAAGGCGCAAGCGACGCACTAAGTACGGCGCATTGGACTTACCGCAATAACAATGAAAACATGCTGCAAGTGAAAAGCTTAAGAACGTCGTAAGCGCCTGGTAACTTCCGTTACGCTTTTTTATCTGCGAATTGTTTACCTTTTAAGAAATGTAAGGAAAAATAGATTATGCGATGATGATACGAGTTTGTCGATGCAGGGGTAATAATATATGCGTAATATAGCGTGGCTTAGCCTACAACGCGTTCATATCTCAGCCCATATCGAAATTTTTTTTTATAACAAAAAAAATATTGATAATTTCTTATATGCGGTGCGATGAACTTTTATAATACTCGGAGCTTAGTATGAGTTTGGGAATCTTTTCTGACTGCCTCGATAAATAATTCGAATTCAGTGATTATTTAAGTCATTTTTTTTATAAAATTAAATTGTTAGTATTTTTTGCTTGATTTTCTCGTGCCCGTTCTATGCATGGTTTATCCCTAGAGTAGATAAATATGTTTTAGACAATTTGTGTAGAGCATTGTTTCTCAACCATTTTTTTGTCGCGACCGAGAAAAACCCAAAAAGATGAGTAAAAAGCCTTGCGAACTTTTCACTATAAAAAATTATAATAATATTCGCTGTTTATATATTCAAAGCCTCAATAACCCAACGGTTTAAGGGTGCGGACTGAAAAACTGACAAGGTCACAAGTTCAGGCCCACCAGTTGCACTATTGTCGTATCCACTCCTAGGACAAGCTTTCCGCTCATTTTGAGGGGAGAGGAGAATATAAGTCAAGTTCAGACTGGCTAATATACTTAAAAAAAAAAATTATATATTCAAACTTTCAAGGCTTCCTCAGACTGGCTCTTTATTGCAGCAGTAGAATGTAAGATCACATGCGTAATACAAAATGTAATACGAAGAGAACAGATATATCGCAGGCGATAAAAAACGCAAAATGGCGCATTACAAATATGAATCATTTACGACCCCCTTTATTAACAAAAAGCGACCCTCCCAGGTTCCCAGGTTGAGAAACGATGACGTAGAGGCTCTCAAAAAGTACCCCCGTGTAACTTTGTGGAGAATTAAGAATCGAACAAGGTGCCTTCATTAAAAGTTAATGCATGTTAACGGTTCCACACTGTTTTTGCTGTTTATAATGAAATACCTGTAATGCATTTCTAGTTTAGTTATACAATTCTCGTTTTTATTTATTATACATTAATAATTAATTATTATTGTAATAGTGTGTATTTTTTTTGTTTAAGAATTTTACGTATTCGTTTGTGTACTTTTAAAATTTTCATGTGATATTAATTACTCTGTAAGGCTATTATTGGAGTTTCCTATATGAAATTAAGATGTCATTCCAACGCGAGGCGATGAGAACGTCGCGGTCGAACGCACAGTTCGATTTCGCATGCTTCTGAATCTCTTTAGTGCCAAAATGCATTTTTTTATCGTCACCACAACGTTGTCAACTGTGATCTATGGAGATGTATTTAATGACTAAACACTAGTAAAGGACACACACGGCAGCTATAATGTAAAGATGTATATTATAGCACGATACATCTCATTACATCTTTCCATATAAATCGTCAGGAGACCACACACGACAGCTATAATGTATACTTTTACATCTTCGTATCTTAAGATACAGAGTGATACGAAAATATACATTTATATTTCGATACATATCATTTTGAGACGTATACCAATGGAATAAGGGAAAGATATATTACATTGCCTGCTCTGTGTGTGATAGGTTAAGATAATGTAAAGCTATACATCCCGGGATGTAATGTACATTAATATACATTATAGCTGCCGTGTGTGAAGTCCTTTAGGTCGGAGTATAGATGTATATTTTTTATTTATGTAACTTTTTCTATCGAAATGAGCATAATATGCAGATGTAATGCAGCTAGATACTATATAGACAATATGGCTTTTATGTTTTTGGCATGATGTCATGTGACATTAAAATTGTAAGCTTTTCTATCCTTGTGTTTTATTTTGGCCCTTTATATGCATGCGTTTTTTTTTTTTTTTGGGTAAGTTGTTTCCCGGCAAGCAGATGGTTGCAGAATTAGTTGTTTAATTTTAATGAGCGATCAAATTTGCTGCTATTAATTTATGTGATAACGTCTAATAACTATTGCTAAGTATAAATTAAAATCCTCGGAATAATGTTTTCGTCATGAAGCGGGTTCTCTCGCGCCAAAATCGCGAACTATTGTCTGTAGCTACATTTACTCATTTGCGCGAGTAGCGAGGCAGCAAGAACCTTATCGTCGTCTATTCCGTCCTGCACCTTTAGCCATATTACAAACGTGTTATCTCTTTCTACGATCGATTACGCTAAAGCAGGGGCTCCCAATTTTTTTTTTAATCACGCTTCCCTTCTGAAAGTATAGGACGTGCAATAAAAACTTTGGGAGCCCCTGCTTTAGCGTTATCGATCGTAGAAAGAGACAACACGTTTGTAATATGGCTAGAGGTGCTATGGCTCGGGAATGTGTGACTCAGTGTGGACAGAGGCCCTAGTGTAAGTTTTCAAGTTTATGTTATCTGTCAAATAGTAGGTACAGTCGGAAAAGGGGAGGAAAAATCTCCTTTCCATTCCCATCCATACTAAATGACAGTAAAATAAACTTGAAAAGTTACACTACACAGAACTTGCCCCAAGGGGCATGTTGAAATGTAACTAAAATGGGGGGAGAGGGAGAATATCTTGGTAGTTAAAAGTCTAACAGGAATTTCTGAATACGATGAGGATCATCTCTAAGGCTGAAATCTATAGACCCCGCTCACTCAGCTCAGACTCGAGACAGTTAAAACGGGACAGATTTATGTCATAGCATATTTGTGTCTCGTTTTAACCTTTATCTTGAGTCTGAGCTGAGTCAACACGCTCTATAGATCTCAGGATTTGTGTCCGTTCACATAGACCGGCTCTGAGAGCAGAGTAAAATGCTTGTAATTAAAATAGAGTTATGACTGAAATAAGTTTTATTTTTTCATTTTATTTTTGCATCTTTTGTGACCAACGCGCTTGGTGTGAAATATAAGGCCTCTCAGCAGAGATAGAGACTCGCAACCGACCGTCTCGGTTTGTTGATTCTGGCTTCAGTAGGGCTAACATGCGCGCCACGAGAAAATTTGGTCTACCCGTTTACTCGTGAAATCGCTGCACTCAGGCCTGCACTCTCATTCAGTTCAGACTCAAGAAAGAGTTAAAGCGAGGCAAATTTATGTCAGCATATTTGTCTCGTTTTAACCTGCCTTGAATTTGAGCCGAGTCAGAGTACATTCTATAGATCTCACCATCTGTTCCGAGCGCATTCGCTTTAAACATGTTTTCCCAGCCGGACTTTCAACGGCTCCGAGCTTATCATTCGGTCTGTGTGAAAAAAAAGACGTGTGGCACTCGGGGACTGCCGCGGTAAAGCTATTGCATAGCATTTTTGCGGTGAGCCGCTAGATGGCGTTGATAAAAAATGCGCCATCTAGCGGCTCACCGTAGAGGAGTCCCGTGTCAGGTTATTTTCGTTACGGAATTTCTGGATTCGGTCTCCACGCTGGCCCGGGATAGAAGCTATGCAATAGCTTAAAAGCTCTCCAAGCCCGTCTACGGACACTAATAGACGTTATCACGTTAGAGTAACATAATGGACAAAGCTCGCCAAATGTTGACATTGCCCTGTGTGATTAGGAGGAGGAGGAATGCTCCACGGAGGAGAGCGAGGACGAGGAGCCCGCGCCGCGCAAGCGGGGCAAGAAGAACAAGGCGCTGCAGGAGAACCCCGCCGAGTGCAAGCAGCAGTAGCAGCCGCAGCGCGCCTCTGCCGCGTCGCGCCACGCCCGAGATATACACAACAGTGGGACAATGTGACCAAACGAGCGCTAGCATTAGTCATAAACAACGTTTGTTTAATGAATGCTGGGCTTTAACCAGGAAATAATTCTGTTTTATCATCATCATCATCATCATCATCATCATCTCTACCAATAAACGTTCACTGTTGGACGTAGCGTTCATTTGCTGCAATTTTTTTTCTCGAAGTAGAGAATAGGGCCGATCTCACCAACGTAAAATAAGGCTTGCCCGAGCGTTTTCATATTTTCGCAGATTTTCAATTCAAAAAATATCAGTAGGATTGGCATAAGATTTAATTCGATTGATCGTATTCGTATACTATTACATTAGCGTCAAAGTAAAATGAACCTTAACAGTATTGATTTAAAGTCACAAATTCAGTACAACCGATTTTAGTTTGGAGCGTCCACGAAATTGAGCTCTAATTCAATGTAGTTATGGTTCATTTTACTTTACTATTTATATAGCTACTCGTGCTGATTCACTGACTCACTGACTGACTCATTGATCACCTCTCCTGTAAAATTTTGTATGAAAAAATTTTTTTTCACTCATGGTTTCGTATGGAGGACCAAAATTCATACGGAGCAAAAATATGGAGATAGCTGATGGTTGAGGATTTCGGAGACGGGTGAGGAGCACGGGCAGGGTATCGAAGATAGGTGAGGAGTGTTCAAACAAAAGTCACTCGAAACCTCATCCAATTGGCAGTGAGCCGAAAAAAAACTCCAAAATGGTGGATTCAAGATGGCGGCCATACAAATTGCGTCGGTGTCTATCTCGGAGATTATAAAAGATGGAAGAGTGGTTTCTTGGAAAAAGATGATCAGGACCCAAAGATCTAATTGGTGAACAGAAAAACCGCGGTTCGCTTTAGCGAGCCGCGCACCCACGCGCCCTACTAGTTGACGCTAAAGTCATCGAATATGAATTAAATCTTATACTAACCCTACAGAACGCCCAATTTATTCCTTGGTTGAACGTCACTCGACGGTGAAATCGGCACGTTTAAAAAAAACGGGATTTTTGAGATAAAACTTGCAGCAAATGAGCGAGGTCTCCTGAAAGGATTGGTAAAGAACCTGATCTTGTGTCGCTTGTATCCAACTGCTGCCAGTGACTCACTTGAAATCGTGGTGGACGATTTCTGTTCTACACATTTCTAAATACAATACTATTCTTTCGGCAGGGAAAATTGTGAAAGCATAGCACTATTAAGAACTGTCAACAGCTTAGAAATCGTGCACAGCAGATTTACCATCAAACATACAAATAATTATCTCTAAAATAAGTTTCTGTATCTTTTAACTTCATTTATTTATTCATTTAACTCACGGTTGCGATATTAACCGACGAAAAAAAGGTTCTCAATTCGTCGCGTATATATTTTTTTCTTTAACGTCCAACGACCAAACGCCGAAGTAGCAATGCCTTTTAAAGATGATTTTTAAATTTACCCCGCACAAGTAGGTTTAAAGAATGTTTTTTTTTTTTGCCTATTTCTGTTGATGAGAACTTATTTTTATACTAGCCAAACAGAGAATAGCTCTCATTTAATAGTAATTACGCGCTGTGTAATTTCAATTTTGGACAGGCAAAATACATCACAATTTCAAAGCATGGCTTTATGATCTTTTTGTAATTAGCAAGAATATAAGTAGCTTATATAACATATATATTATATATTTTGTAAATGGTTAGTATAAAGCTGTTTGTATATCTTTGGTTATTTTAATACCAGTGACCCGCAGAGTAAAAATCATTGAAGACTGTCCAAATCTACGCGTGTGTTCCATAAGGTACATCTATGTGGATGTAGCCTTACAATAAGGGGTGGGGGATTAACCCCCTTGAATCGCCTAGTTGTAAAATATCATAAAATATTTTCTAAGTTGACCAATATCAATTTATACGTTAATAAATACTAAAATAGCGCTGTTGGCCTTAACTTTTTATAAACTACCCCCAATCCAAAAAAAAAAAACCAATCATAATACATTGTGTCAATTACCTACTTATTATTTCTATAGTTTTTCCGTGCTGGCATTGTTTTCTTTTTTGGTCGTCTCAACGCAAAGACGTCCTGCAGGATTTAGGTTTAGGTCTCAAGTATTGCCACAGAACGTCTTCTTGAGGCACTTATATCCAGCGATTCTTGAAATCTTCCTTCCACTTAATGGAAGATCTGACGCTGCGTTTTCTTACCAAATCGCAACTAGGTGCTAATAAAGTGAAAAGCGCCGCTAATAAAATAATTGAAACAATGAATAATTCAGCCATGCATTGCCTATTGAAATTCAATGAATTGACATTCCTTTATCACTCAATTTACTTCAAACCTACGTACAGTATTTAATCTTAGTAGGAATAATAAATTGGCGAAAAACTACAAGTACCGGCACAGACTACATTTTAAGCTACCGAATGAATGATTTTTTGAACAATCTAATAAAAAGTACCACATCTATTAGCCTGAAAAGGGCAAAGGTGGCAACACTTAAGATGCTAAGGTGGTAACTAGTGTGAGCGAGCAAATAATAGCAAGACTTTTTTGCTCAAGTCTCGAAAATCTAATATAAACAGTTGTATCTATCGTAAAAACTGTACCGGTGCTTGTAAACTGTGTTTGCTTCAGACAGTTAGAAGATGAATGTGATGTAAATTATCGGGTGCAAGTTGAAGCGGCTCTTTCATACATTTAACTGTCTCTAAGACTGTATACTAGGTGTAAATGTAATCAAACATTTAAGCTGAAAACTGATATAATTATAGCTGTTTATGACGCGAATAAGATCTACAGTTGAAACCTGTAAGTTAGCGTTTAACGTACACATATTGATTTGTACACATTTTTTAAATAAATTAATTTTAAACATTGTTATCTTTTATTTGGACTTAGTTCTGCCTTACCCTTATTATAATACTTAATAAAATACCTATTCTAAATAGGTAGGCGAGTTATCACCCCAAATTGGAGACATTTCGATCGATCAACTCACACGCTCAGTTCCTATACTAATGTAGGGTTAGGGCCGATACCACCAACGTAAAATAAAATGCGAGGTTTTTGATATTTTGGCAGATTTTCAATATAAAAACTGTCAAAACACCCAATTTATTCCTCCGTTAAACATCAGTCGACTTTGGTGAAATCGGCACTAATCTATAATAGCGGTCTCGTTTTGTCTTTCAATTTTCAATCAAATACCCAAAAAAATTTGGGTAGCTTCAAATCCAGAGTTAATAGGCATTTTCTAGGCAAGCGCGTTCCATCTTAAGCTGCATCTTCACTTACCATCAGGTAAGATCGCAGTCATGCGCAAGTCTCTGAGCAGAGAGAAATTGTAAATCTGCGGGCACTCTAAATCTGTAATCTGTCGATAAGTTACATAGCAACTTTGTTAGTTTTCAAAAGTTGTATGGATTTATTTGACAAATAAGTTATAGGTAACTTATGGACAGATTACAGATAGATTGAATATAGGAAACGGGCGTAAGATTTTATAGGCTTGTTAAAATAATTTTAATTCAATTGGTTAGTTAATTAAAAACACAAAATCATTACGCTGTTTTATTAGTTATTGCACTTAGAAAAACATTACAAGTCTTTCATTAGTTCCCAAAAGTGGAAGGTGTTCATTGCATTAAAAGTTGATATAAGTACATATAAAAAATTCCATGTCTCGATAATATAAAATAATAATTTTAGAGAAAATGTTACCTACTTGTTCAAAAGTTTATTACCAAACTAATCATCTGTGTTCAATTGTTTCAATTAGTCTAATAATCTTTTTATTATTGTTATTTTGCCTTGTAAATTGTAACTACAATGCAATTCTAATTTGTATAATTATTTATTATTATATTATTATAAATAAAATCATTAAATACCTAGTGAAAGGAGATGTGTTAAATTGGGCCCAACTCGGGGTTTCGCACAGTTATATAAAAATATGAAGAAAATAAGTCGATAAATTACTTACATAATTGAATGGTTTTTATTTATGTACAGCTCAGGAAAATCATACAAAACAATTTTTTTTAACTAAGTACGAAACCTAATGCTTTTTCTTTAGTAGAAACGGAACGTTTTCATGAATGTCAGTTTAATTAACCACAGACTAATATAGTACTAATGCAATTGTGGGTTCTGGTGTGGGCTCTGGCCTTTTGGTACCTACCCAAGTAGTTTATCTTTATAAAATCAGTAATCTAGAAATAGACCCAAACTAGTTGTAAAACATTTTGTATTAAATAATATACTCAATCACAAGGGAACATTCTTTAAATATTTATAATTAAAAAAATTGTGCATCATGAATATTTTTTTTATCACAAAAAAGCAAGAACCCAGAGCTGAAAAAAAGACGTCTTGAGAGACGGTTTGTCTTGTCATTCTCTGTGTCTTGCGCTTTGTGAATATTATTTTACTGTTTGAACAGTTTTCGTGGATTATTTCATATTATTTAATATTACCTACAAAAGTAAAAGAAACATGCATCCAAACATCTTCCCGTAATACTTTTTCCATTTATTTAAAGTATTTAAACAATTCTTCTTAAAAGAATTTTAAATATTTAACGTCTTTTTCACATAACTTACAAATCTAAAACGATAAATAAAACAAAACTCCCAAGGTCTGCAGAAGTACGAGTTTTTGAGTAAATAGCAAGCATCTAAATCTTCAAAATAAAGCATGTTTCATCCTTGTTCAGTGTTGGGCCCAAGCTTGTATGGACCACAATCATCTCCTTTCGGGAGCGTATGTTTAACTTTTTAAAAAAAGATTGAAAATTATAAACTTTATTAAAATTAATATTAAATATAAAATGAAATTAAAATTAATGTATAACCTACATGGAGTCGAGTTTGGGACTGTCTTTCCCATGGTTAACGATCCCGCGGCTCGGCGACGCAACGTGGGAGGTCTCCATCGCGGAACGCTGTGTCAGGTCTTGCGCAACACAACCTACCGCATGAACACCGCTGGCTGTGTGGAGCCCTTAGGATCGTTATACATAACTCCTCCCTCCTTAAGTTCAAAGTCAGCAGAGGGATGTTTTTCAGTCTGCTGATTTTGACAGTATAACTGAAGAGGGGTGAACTTATATATTAATAGAAGACAAAGGCTTATTGCTAATATTACATATAAAATTAATGTTCCTACGCTAACACTTTTCACATTTATTGCCCTTTCACTTTGATCTAACAGTGTTTCACTATCACTTTCTTTTAAACTGTATGCTAACTGCTGAAGATGCTGAAGGTTAACGCCGTCCAGATTTATAAGCTTCCTTTCAGGTAACGGGCTTGCGGTAAGTATTTCAGGAAGGTGGATAGTTGGTATCCTTGAGTAATTTATAGTTCTGCCAACTGCCTGATGTCTTCTCAGTGTTAATCCATTTATTTTAAAGCTGCAGGTATCATCTATGGTAAGTATATAGGTTCCTTTTATGCGTTCACGAGTTTCTTCAGTATTACAGGTTTTCAGGAGGAGTGTTTCAAACTTGCTGTATACGATCCATTGGTTATATCGGATGGATTCTATTTTTATTCCAGATGTCTCCACCAGGACTGGATTACAAGCGCTAGTATTTTGGGATAATAGAATAAGCGCTTCTAAGCAACTGTCTTTCATTAACGATTCCATTTCTATGTTATGGCATAGAAATACGAAGTTATCCATTTCTTTGCAGGGCTCGGTGAGCGGTATGGTTTTCGAACCTTTCACTAATAGGTAAGGGTTTTTAGGTATTATAAGGGTTGTTTGGTTAAATGGATTTGTGACAGGGAGAGGTATAATATGGAAATAGTTAAATAGATCATTCTTAACTAGAGGAATGTCCAAAATGAAAGTTATCTGATTTTTCTTTGAATAAGCTTTTAGTTCAATAGATTGTTCTAGTTTCATGAGGTTTTCTACGTTAACAGGATATACAAGTTTATCAATTTATTCAATATGAATTAACAAATTATATAATTCGTCGGTATCAATTACTGATTGATGTAAAGTTCTTAACTTACTAAATGCTATAACCGTTTCAATTTCATCTATTTTAACATAGATCATTTGAAAGTTATTTAAAAATAAGTGAAAAGTTCTAATTAATCTAGTACTGCTTATTAATTGCTTTGTGTTATTTATCCATATTTTAATATTGGAGATTTCTTTATCTAATTGAATTAAATTACTTTTGGAAAATCCAGTGAAATTCACAAAAGATTGCACCATCTCAGAAACTATAGTCATTTTCTTTGATAACCTTTCCTGTCCCGTTTTTAAACTAGTAATTAAAGCATCGCTATTATCTAAGTTTCCGGTAATAATTTTAATAAATGAACCTAAAGGATTTAAAATGCCGCGTTTTACTCTAATCATTGGGAAAAGCTGCCTAAATTTTGCGAGTGTCATATTTAAAAAATGATCTGTCTGAGTTTTAATATTACTTATATCTATATAGTGCGTTTTATTGCCTAAGTAACTTAATAGATTTAAATTGAAGTGCTGATACATTCTAACATTATACTCTAAATCTTCTCGTAATAAACTTAAATCTAAAACCTTAATATACGACCAATAATCGTACGTAATATACGCTTGTCCTTCTTTTATAGGCAGAATACCAGGACTATTGTCCATTTTCTGCACTAGCCTGGATCATGGTGGCTTGCATGAGAAGGACGATGAATCTGTGGAGGATGTTTTATTTCTTTAATTGGATTTCTAGATTTACGACTCTTATTTCTTCTTTTTACGATATTCCTGAAGTCTCCAGTTACTTTTGCCTTTTGATAACGGGGTTTATCCTTGCTACGTCGGATATTAACACCCTTTATAAATACATAATCGCCATCATTTTCGTCGAATGAAGTTTCATCACCGCGTTTATCCCTAACTTTCTCTTTTTGTTTTATTATTTTATCTTTGAGCTGTCTGTAAAGAAAAGCTGTTCGTTTCACATGATCTCTAACTAGTTTTTGCGTAAACCGTTGATCGATGTCTACTTTTACTTGGAGGGAACTATCGTCTCCTAAAGCTTTTTGAATGACAGGTGTCTCAAATGAGTTTACACATTCAACTAAAGTACTAGGCATACGTGCACCCTGACCAAAATCTACAAAATCTAAAATAGCTTCACCATTTTCTAGGGTAGTTGGTACTTCTACGCGAGTTTCACTTCGTGGTTCTAGGATCAATTCAAACGGAGGACTGTATACGATTGGTATATCAGTGTCACGCGTATGTAAAATTTGATTTTTCATATCGACCGTAGCATCAAGTTGCTTTAATAAATCTGATCCTATTAGACCGTCGTAGCGTTTATCTACGTCGTAGACATAAAACTTATGACGTGAAGGGCTTTTAAAAGTTCTTAAAAGGGGTATGTTTATGACCTCACTATGTTGACTGCGGGCATGAGTACTAATTACTTCAAAGGGTTCGGTATATTTAAACCTAGAGAAGTATTGGTTTGCCTTTTCAGGACTTATGAAAGATCGAGTACTACCGGTGTCGATCATAAGCTTAGCCTGAATTTCAGGAAGTTCTATGTGTGGTAGTTTTAATATACTATCGCACTTAATGTGTATTATTTCGGATCTGGGCTCTTCGAGGCTTTTATACGAAAATTTTCGTCGCAATTTAACTCTTGATTTTCGCAAAAAGTTTCAGACTCGTAGTTTAAATCTACAGGATAAGAATTTTGCAAATTCTGTTCACCATACTGAAAATGTGGATATGGCTCGTGATAATTGTCATGGTAATTATTCTCGCCTATTTCAGGGTCATTATTAACTACAATAACTACATGTTCCGGAACTTCTGTCATATTCTGTCTTATTTGCGGAGCAGTACGCATAGAAATGTCAGTCGGCATATTATTTTGTTGTTGCCTAGGCATGCCATACTTAAACTGGTTCTGGTTTCCAGGATGACCAGGATATGCCGTTTGTCTATTAAAATTTTGATAGTTATTATTAAACTGTGGGTTCCTAGCCTGACCTTGATGAGGTATACCAAACTTAAAATTATGCTGTTGATTCGGGATACCAAATTTAAAATTATTAGGTTGCGCAGGAATTCCAAATTTAAAATTATTATTAGGCCTCATTTGATTTTGAAAATTATTTTGAGGTACAGACCTCAATTGATTGAATTGATTCGTATTAAACCGATTTTGATTAGAATTTAATGGTGTTCTGTAAACTGTTTGCGGAATGTTAAATTTATTGTTGTTAATGTTAGGCGTTAGGATAGACTGATTTTGATGGAACTTTGGCTTGTACTTATTTTTCGCCTCGTACTGAAACTTGAAATTTACCTCTTCAGTAACGTAGGCTAAAGCGGTTTCTAAGGTTTTCGGATTTTTCAAACGCACTATCCGAATTAAGTCTTCAGGTAAGTTGTAAAGGAACACATTTAGAGATAGGTTATTGTAAATTATAATCTTAGAATCTTTAAGCGATTCGTCGTCTAGCCTATTAACTTTAGATATCAGAATACTGCGCATGTTCTGAATACGTTTACAAAAATCTAGGTATGATTCACCCGTTCTAATCTTAAGTGATTCCAGCTCTATAGCTACGCATTCTTCGGAACGAGGGTCACCGAAGTGCTGGATTAATAATTCTTTCAGATCTTGCCATGTAACGATATCTTCTCGTTCGCTAACGAGACACGCCGCTTTACCAGTTAACCTACTCGTAATCACATGAAATAAGTATAGTTCCTGATTCGCAGTGCTAGACTTTTTGTAGTTAAATATAACATATTCGCATTTTCTCAAAAATATATTTAATAGATTAGATTCTCCATCAAATTTCGGAATTAACTCAACGATCTCTTTGGGCACTATCATTAATTGCTCCATTTCGATTCACACAAAACAGAATAATAATCAGTAAGAATATACGCTATACGTATACGTAATATACCTAAAACTTACGCACTTACAAAATAAAATAGTATTAAAATATTTTTCTTTCAATAAAAAAAAATCTTTCTTTTCTTTCAAATAAAAATTCATAGAAATTCACCATAAAAAAATTCTTCTTATAACTAGTACCTAAATAATGCCGATTTAGTGCATTACAGGAAAAATCAGATACACAGTGATTTTGGACCGGTATCCTATTTATAAAATCAACCTTTTTTTATTTCCTAGAAAAAGTTACCAACAGGTATAGGATGGGACACACAGGAAAGCGAAAAGTTCTACTCACCCCCTGGACATCTGCATCCTCCCGCTAAAGGTTCTCTTCCAGGAACACGCCGTTTCACTTATTTATTTGGTTCGTGGATTTCAAGAAGCCGTGTATGGGTCGATTTGGGGGCCCGAAAACACAACTTTTCAAAAATGAAATCCCCTAGGCTCCGCCAGTGAAATTTCGGGAGCGTATGTTTAACTTTTTAAAAAAAGATTGAAAATTATAAACTTTATTAAAATTAATATTAAATATAAAATGAAATTAAAATTAATGTATAACCTACATGGAGTCGAGTTTGGGACTGTCTTTCCCATGGTTAACGATCCCGCGGCTCGGCGACGCAACGTGGGAGGTCTCCATCGCGGAACGCTGTGTCAGGTCTTGCGCAACACAACCTACCGCATGAACACCGCTGGCTGTGTGGAGCCCTTAGGATCGTTATACATAACTACCTAACTCATATAATGTTTTGAGTGTAATAAATACAGCTAAATAAATTTTTGTTGCTATAAGTAATTATTTTTTAAGTTCTATGTATTCAAATACAAATTTTGATTTATTCAAATCACAATATTATGATACTTATTAAAATATAATTTTTAAG
This sequence comes from Hipparchia sbordonii, assembly GCA_038048805.1. Classification (NCBI taxonomy): domain Eukaryota; kingdom Metazoa; phylum Arthropoda; class Insecta; order Lepidoptera; family Nymphalidae; genus Hipparchia; species Hipparchia sbordonii. Next base: position 7,591,910 of record CM076115.1, read on the forward strand.
TTATAAGTGATGATAAAAGTTTAGGTAATATAATATAAAGTGAAATTCTTGAGTTATTAATCTCATAAAAAACCTTAAATCGATTGTTTTAACATTTTCAATTATTGACTATGATTAGACATTAAGTATTAAAATTTTTAAGTAAGTAAAATGTAAAAAAATATTAAAACCTAATTAACATTCTACTTCATTTTATTTTTGCACGTTATTTTCAGTCATCTGAACAATGTTGGATTTAGGCTTTGATTATATTTGGATTTAGGGTTGGGGCCGGTGTTAGTTTTTATCCTTATTATCGGTTGTGGAAATTACGGCTCAAATCGCTCATTTGCGACAAGGGTGACATAATTTAAAATCGACGACGAGAGAATTCTCTCGTGAGAGAGTAATGTTTTGTCGATGTGGATCTCGAAACAACACAGCGGCCAACAAAGCGACAGAGCATTAAGTCACAATCTCTCTCGCTCTTATTTTTTTGTGCTTAGCGTAACGTTGTTTTTATAGCAAAAAGTATTCTTAGTGTGTAGGATTCACAAACACTAGATTGTCTGAATTAATAACGTTTTATTAAAATTAATTAAGTTGTTAACAATTTTACGTTGCATTCTTTTTACAAATTCACAAAAATTCAGAGCCGTAACCGCCCTTTTTCCTGTCGCTTAATGTCAAAGTAATATCACTTGTGACAAGTGACAGTTGGCGAGTGTCCCGCTTGTCTATGGGACAGATGACAAAGAGAGTCATAGATATTGCGTTGTCTTTAATGGTGATTCTACACGAACAAGTATAAATTTTGACACTAAAATTGGTGAATTTTGAATTATGTCACCCTTGTCGCAAATGAGCGAAATGACATGATATTGGAATAGAGATTCCTAATTCTTGCTCAGTTCTTCCTCAATTATGTCGAGGTAGTGCTTGGTGAAGACGGCCTTGTTGTGCATGACGTAGCGCAGCAGCGTGCCGGACACCGCTGTCAGTTCCCTGGTGAAGGCGGACAGGCCTACCGGGATCTGCCGCGAGCCGCCCGCGCATACCAGGATCATCTTGAGGAACTCGAGAACCCTTTGACCTGAAACAGGCAAAGATTAAAGGTTGCAGGTTCGAGCCTCATCGTTGTACTATTGTCGTACCCACTCCTTACACAAGCTTTTCATTTATTATATATATTTTTTTTAATATATAGACTAGCGCTTGGCTGCGATCACACCTGATGGTAAGTGAGGATGCGGCCTAAGACGAGACGCGCTTGTCTAGAAGATGCCTATTCACTCTTCATTTGAAGGTTATATTGTTTAAAATTAGCTAAAAAATAATAAAATTGAAAATTGCTTAAAATATAACATTAATTAATGTTAAAAATTTAAATAAAATTAAAAATAGCAAAACAAAATCCCTTTCCATGAAAGGGGACACCGTTCTATATAAAAAAAAAACACAAGCTTTTCGCTTATTTGAGAGAGGAGAATATAGGTCAAGTTCAACTAGGCTAATATTCTTTAAAAAAAAAGTAAAAATTTAGAGTGTAAAGGCAAGCCTAAAATTGACCCGAGTTTTATTATAGAAAATCACTCCCATTCCCACAAACGACTTTCGGTCCTTGAGGCGTAATTCACGAGCTCTCTTGAGGAGGAATCACGAGCTTTTTCGATGTCTCACTTGTGTATCGTGTAAATCACCTTCTGTAGTGGTACTTACGAACAATCTGCCTGACGCGATGGTCCGGGTCCCTCAGTGACAGGATCTGCGTTCTGACGAGCTCCTTGGTCTCGCTGGTCAGTGGATCCTGGTTGAGGGATTCCAGCAGCTGTTCTGTCACTAGGATCACTTCTTCGGCCACTGATGGCAGGATCGCTTTTAGCTCTCTGCAAAAAAAAATTTTTATTCGATGATAGCCCTTGACTGCGATCTCACCTGATGGTAAGTGACGATACAGTCTAAGATGGTAGCGGGCTAACTTGGAAGAGGTATAGCTGTGTAAATTCAACCCACACCCCTAATCTGTTACTACACGCCTTCGTGCCGGAACGCTAAATCGCTTGGCGGTAGGGTGGTAACTAGCTACGGCCAAAGTCTCCCACCAGACCAGACCAGAGACAATTCAGAAATTATAAATTCCCAAAATGCCCCCGCCGGGAATCGAACCCGTTATAAGACCACAGCGCTCACCACTGCGTCAGGTACAGCGGCAGTAGTCAGTACTATGTGCTCCCTAAAAGTAATTTCAGGTTTTAACTCAACGGCAGTTACCCCTTGGCTGCGATCGGATCTGTTGTTAAGTGATGATGCAGTCTAAGAGGTAGCGGGCTAACTTGGATTTTCCAGGTTAAAACCTATGACATACCTTGACCTTATGACTTTATATGAAAGCCGAGCGAACTTTTTTGATTTCTGCGGGAATACTTTAAATTTTCCGGTATAAAATATATTTTACTATAGGTTATAGCCTCAGTGCCTGAAGACTAAAGTCTTCGAACAGTGCGTGTGGCAACACAGGAAGTGATGACTTATGGATCCGAAACATGGCCGCTAACTATGGGCCTCATAAGAAAGCTCAGGATCACTCAGCGGGCGATGGAGAGAGCTATGCTCGGAGTATCCCTGTGAGATCAAATCAGAAATGAGGAGATTCGTAGGAGAAGCAAAGTCACCGACATAGCTCTGCGATTTCATTAAAATCTGTTCAGTAGTTTTTGCATGAAAGAGTAAGAAACAACCAACCATCCATAGTCATTAAGAAAGATAAACAGCATAAAAACTAATGGTGTGAGTGACTTAGACGGAGCCCGGCAGAGTTAATGACGTCACAAAGGTTCTACTTCTTCATAGTACACTCACATATCATTGCTGGTGTTGTCCAAGATGATGAACAGCTTCTCCTTCAGCTGCTGCTTGTGCTGGCCCTGCTGGTCGGCGCCGCACGACGGGCTCAGCAGAGTCAGTGACGCGACACATATCAGCCGGTACACTTGCGTGCCCAGCTCCGTGAAACGGGGCTTGTCTAGTGACATCGTCTGCAAGGGTGCAACAGCCAAGTAAGAAAGTTGTGAACAAATTAGAACAAATAAAAATCTATACTAATATAATAAAGTGCAAGAGTTTGTTTGTTTGAACGCGCTAATCTCTGGAACTATCAGTCGGATTTGAAAAATTCTTTTTGTTTCTGATAGCCCAATTCTTGAGGAAGGTTATAGGCTACTCAATATCTCGGTACGTCTCTTTGAAGCCGAGCAAAAAGAAAAAATAGCGCGGGCAAACAATGCGATGCGGTAAGTCGGTAAGGTCAAGGGCGGTCACCCGACGAGAACCTAACCCAAGGCTATTTATTAATCCGGAAGATCAAAGCGTTCCCACGGGATTATTAAAAACTAAATCCACGCGGACGAAGTCGCGGGCAACAGCTAGTTCTAATAATAAAATTCTTGGCCTGAATATAATCTGTCCATTATCCTAGATCCAGGCGGATAAAGTCGCAAGCATTGATAAAATAATTAATCTAAATATACTATAAAAGAAAAAAGTGAATGACTGACTGATCTGTAAAGGAAAGCTGAAATTTGGCATATACAATAGATAGATAATTATTATGACATAGGCATTGGGCATCCGCTAAGAAAGGATTTTTGAAAATTTAACTCAACAGTAAAACCGGCGAGTAATAAGTATTTCTATTGAAATTAATATGAAACACTAGCATTTGTTCAGCGACTTTAGTTTGTGAGGAACGAGGGAACCTTATACGGAATAAAAAGTAGCTTATGTTAACATTATGGAGAACTACAGATTTTTTTAGTATGTTACTGTGTTATTTTAGCAAGTGATATTAAAAATCTATTTTCTTAATTTATAGCTTCGCAAACTTACCTCAGGATAGTTCTTGGAGTTGTCCCACTCTAAAAGTTCTAAATACGCTTTGGCTAAAGTCTGCGCAGTAACATTTCTTATGATATTGGTGTCTGTGACGGGTAGAGTCAAATCTGTCTTGTCGATGTGCCGCTGCAGCCATTCGCGTGTGTATTGTAAACCATCTGGAATTTTATAATAAATATAATATGTAGACTATTTATCAAAAAAAGAGTTTCTAATCCAAACCTTATAATAAAAATTAATCGACTTCCAAAAAGGAGGAGGTTATCAATTCAGCCGGTATTTTTTTTTTTTCTACTAATATTATATATGCGAACGTTTGGATGTATGGATGGATATTTGTTACTCAATTACGCTGCAACAATGTGTCTGGAAGGACACACATATTTTATTTTTCTTTCTTTTTGCTCGGCTTCTAAGGGTATCACCCTTAGAAATGTTAAATAGCCAAAAACCTTTCTCAAGAATTGGGTTATAAAATGCAAAAAGAATTTTTCAAATCCGACTGGTAGTTTCAGAGATTAGTGCGTTCAAACAAACAAACTCTTCCGCTTTTTTTAAATATAAAGAACTAGTAGGGCGCGTGGGTGCGCGGCCCGCTGCAGCGGACCGCGGTTTTTCTGCTCTTAGACTTTCAGGGCTTGATCATTTTCTACCAAAAAACCACTCTTCGATTTTTTATTCTTTGTCAGATAGACAATGACGAAATTTGTATGGCCGCCATCTTGAATCCGCCAATTTGCAGGTTTTTTTCGGCTCTCTGCCAATTGGATGAGGTTTCGAGTGACTTTTGTTGGAACACTCCCCACCTATCTTCGATACCCTGGCCGTGCTTCTCACCAGTCTCCGAAACCCTCAATCATCAGCTCACTCCATATTTTTCCTCCAAATAAATTTTTGTCCTCTATACGAAACCATCAGTCAAAAGGAACCGTATCAGTCTTGCATATATTTTGTATGAAAAAAATAAATTCCGCCATCTTGAATTTTTTTTTTATTCATCAAGTAGACCTTCGGGTCCTGATCACCTTTTTCTAAGAAATCACTCTTCCATCTTTTATAGTCTCCGAGATAGAAACCGACGAAATTTGTATGGCCGCCATCTTGAATCCGCCATTTTGGAGATTTTTTTCAGCTCCCTGCCAATTGGATGAGGTTTCGAGTGACTTTTGCTTGAACACTCCCCACTTATCTTCGATACCCTGGCCGTGCTCCTCACCCGTCTCCGAAATCCTCAACCATCAGGTCTCTCCATATTTTTTCTCCAAATGAATTTTTGTCCTCTATACGAAACCATCAGAAATTTTGAAAAAGAACCGTATTAAAGTCTTGCATATATTTTGTATGAAAAAATAAAAAATCCGCCATCTTGAATTTTTTTTCTATTCATCAAGTAGACCTTCGAGTCCTGATCACCCTTTTCCAAGAAACCACTCTTCCATCTTTTATAGTTTCCGAGATAGACACCGGCGAAATTTGTATGGCCGCCATCTTGAATCCGCCATTTTGAAGTTTTTTTTCGGCTCTTTGCCAATTGGATGAGGTTTCGAATGACATTTGGTTGAACACCCCCCACCTATCTCCAGTACCCTGGCCTGTGCTCCTCACCCGTCTCTGAAATCCTCAATCATCAGCTCTCTCCATATTTTTGTTCCGAATGAATTTTTGTCCTCTATACGAAACCAATGGTGAAAAAAAATTTTTCCATACAAAATTTTACAGGAGAGGTGATCAATGAGTCAGTCAGTCAGTCAGTGAATCAGCACGAGCAGCTATATATATATTAACTAGTAGGGCGCGTGGGTGCGCGGCTCGCTAAAGCGAACCGCGGTTTTTCTGTCCACCAAGTAGACCTTCAGGTCTCGATCATCTTTGTCCAAGGAATTACTCTTCCATCTTTCATAGTCTCTGAGATATACACCGACGAAATTTGTATGACCGCCACCTTGAATCCGCCATTTTGTGTTTTTTTTTTTCAGCATTGCCAATTGGATGAGGTTTCGAGTGATTTTTGTTTGGGCACCCTCAACCTATCTTCAATACCCTGACCGTGCTCCTCATACGTCTCCGAAATCCTCAATCATCAGCTCCCTCTATATTTTTCATCCAAATGAATTTTTGTCCTCTATACAAAACCATCAGCGGAAAAGAACGTATCAAAGTCTTGCATACATTTTATATGAAAAAAAAAATCCGCCATCTTGAATTTTTTTCTATTCATCACGTGGACCATCGGGTCCTGATTATCTTTTCCCAAGAAACCACTCTTCCATCTTTCATAGTCTCCGAGATAGACATCGACGAAATTTGTATGGGCGCCATCTTGAATCCGCCATTTTGAATTTTTTTTCGGCTCTCTGCCAATTGGATGAGGTTTTGAGTGACTTTTGTTTGAACACCCCCACCTATCTTGGTTATCCTAGCCGTGCTCCTCACCCGTCTCCGAAATCCTCAATCATCAGCTCTCTCCATATTTTTTCTCCAAATAAATTTTTGTCCTCTCTACGAAACCATCAGAAATTTCGAAAAGGAACCGTATCAAAGTCTTGCATGTATATTTTGTATGAAAAAAATAAAAAATCCGCCATCTTGAATTTTTTTCTATTCATCACGTAGACCAACGGGTCTTGATCATCTTTATCAAAGAAACCACTCCTCCATCTTTTATAGTCTCGGAGATAGATACCGACTAAACTTGTATGGCTGCCATCTTGAATTCGCCATTTTGAATTTTTTTTCAGCTCTCTGCCAATTGGATGAGGTTTCGAGTGGCTTTTGTTTGAACACTCTCCACCTATCTTCGATACCCTGGCCGTGCTCCTCACCCGTCTCCGAAATCCTCAACCATCAGCTCTCTCCATATTTTTCCTCCAAATTAATTTTTGCCATCTATATGAAACCATCAGAAATTTAAAAAGGAACCGTATTAAAGTCTTGCATATATTTTGTATGGCAAAAAATAAATTCCGCCATCTTGAATTTTTTTTCTATTCATCAAGTAGAACTTCAGGTCCTGATCATCTTTTTCCAAGAAATCACTCTTCCATCTCTTATAGTCTCCGAGATAGAGACCGACGAAATTTGTATGGCCGCCATCTTGAATCCGCCATTTTGGAATTTTTTTTCGGCTCTCTGCCAATTGGATGAGGTTTCGAGTGACATTTGGTTGAACACACCCCACCTATCTTCGATACCCTGGCCGGTGCTCCTCACCCGTCTCCGAAATCCTCAATCATCAGCTCTCTCCATATTTTTGTTCCGAATGAATTTTTGTCCTCTATACGAAACCGTGAGTGAAAAAAATTTTTTTCATACAAAATTTTACAGGAGAGGTGATCAATGAGTCAGTGAGTCAGTCAGTCAATCAGTGAATCAGCACGAGTAGCTATATATATATTAATAGCGCTTGACTGCGATCTCATCTGATGACGCGCACCATCTTAGGCTTCACCTTCACTTACTGATGGTAAGTGGAAGTGAAGGTTAAGATGGTGCGCGTTTGCCTAGATGCCTATTGACTCTTGATTTAAAGACACCCACATTATAGTTAGTTGGAAAAACGGAAACTGGAAGGGCATTCCAAATTTTTGCAGTGCATATTAGGAACGAAGAGCTTTATTATATAAATAGTAAATAATATAAAAAGTAATAAGTATAACGAACTGGCTAAAAAAATAGCTGGCTTGGACATTTTTCATAACTCTTTCATCACTCTAAAGAAAAAACTCACCGATCATGTATTGGTGAGTTCTTCTTTAATATAGTCTTCATATCTGATTGAAAGTATACCTAACTTATTTTAAATTTGAGGAAAATTTAAAATCTCCTCAACAGAATGCTAATTCTGTTGTGGAGAATTTAAAATTAATTATGTACCATGTGATAACGTATTCTAGATAATGTAATATTCGTTATTTGTCTTTATTAATTGTAAAACTTTCATTTTCCATATTTTTTGTTTGTTAATATTTTCTATATATTAGGCGCGTTAACTTTTATTTTTTTTGTCATTTTTATTAATACTTAGTAACTATCATTATCATTGTTTGCATGATAATCGGCGAATGTTATATACAATTGTAACTGATATACATATCAGTGAGTATTAAAATTTTTGTAAATGTTTTTGTGAATGTCATATATATGTATACTGTAAGTGTATTTTAGTAAATAAATAAATATATAAATAAATACAGATTATACCTTCGGAAACCTTGAGCATCTCCTCAAACTTAGTCCTCTCATAGGCGACACTCTCCTGCTGCACGTGAGGTCGGATCATGGCTATCAGCGTGTTGGCCAGGTCCAGCTTCAGCACCTCCAGGGTTTCCAGGATGGCGCGGAAGATATCCACCTGGAATTCCACTGTTAAAGTACAACCGTGGGGGAGGTGTGGCCTAGTTGCCACAGCATATTATAAAAAAAAACCAAAGGTAATACCATTCATTGACGGTAGAGTGGTAACTAGCCACTGCTAAAGCATCCCACCAGACCAATCAGGGACAATTCAGAAATTCGGAAATTCAACCTAGACCTCCCAGATATAAGATTACCGCACTTACCACTACGCCAGGGAGGTTGTCAAACTTCTTCTTTATCAACTGACTAGCTTTAACCCGCGGCTTCGCTCACGTTAGGTTCGATTTTTTAACCCCCTATTTAACCCTCTTGGGGTTGAAATTTTCCAAAATTCTTAGCGGATGTCTACGTCCTAACAGCTACCTGTATGCCAAATTTCAGCTGGATTGGTCCAGTGGTTAGAGCTGTGCGTTGATAGATCAGTCAGTCAGTCATTCAGTCACGCTTGCCTTTTATATATTTAGATAGACATCCACAACTGGACAAAGGTCTATTGCATAGACTTCCACAGACCTTAGTCTGGCATAACTTAAATAAACAAACAGTTAAACTACTATCTGTGGCTGACTTTAACACAGATTGACAAAATCTAGCTAGGTTAGGTAGCAGTTTTGATCCTAATAATAAAAGTGTTTTAGCAATTATTGTTATTAGGTTTTTAAGTATGTAATTTGACGATGATGAAATAAATTATTATATTATTATTATTTATTTATTATAAGTATACTCACTGTGTCAGTGAGTTTAGTGATATCCTGTATCATCTCATCCCTGGCCGGAGCAGCGAGCTTGGCCATCAGGTCTATCACATAGTTGGCATATTTGTGGAAGTCCAGGCTGTTGTTTTCCGCTTGTTGCTTGATGAACTCTGCGTCCAATACCTCTTCTATCATTTCCTTTATGCGAGTCTGACGCGGAAGTAATATAGAGAACAGACCCTGAAATGAAGAATTTTATAAAATAATACTATAATTGGTCATCGCTTGGGAGATCTCAAGCATGACTCACTAGTAAGCATATATTCTCTATTCCCTAACTCACATAGATGGATATCTGACCCAACCAGACCGAGATAAGCTGAAGAACGACTACTTCCTAACTCTGTTTATTCAAATTCAAAATTTATTTAGCCATGTAAGCCAACTTGTAGCTCTTATGATATGTCATAAATCTACCACCGGTTCGGAATGCAGATTCTGCTGAGAAGAGCCGGTAAGAAACTCAGCAGTTGCTCTTTTAAAAAAAAAAATTTACAATAGGTAACAAAACTATGCTATGTATACATATACAGTGCTTCCACAATGAAGCTTCAAAAATGCATATGTAGGTACACACAATCCAATGCATGTCAAAACGGGCAGACAAAGCAGACCCATTCCCGTTGGTGGTTTAGTACTGAGATATTGTAGAGTTCATTAATACAGAAACAGGGCTTTGACAGTATTCAAACGGCAGATAGATAAGTGGAAATTCATTGAATTGCAAGTTACCTGTTTGACATCCTCAAGTAGTATAAGAGCCTGCTTATACTCTGGAGGGTCGGAGTTGAGTTGTTCTCGCAGTATATCAAAATATGCTTTGTGCATTGTTTCTTTTACTAACTTTTGGTAGCTGCAATGTAAATAATATTTAATTTTATTATTTATAAATAATTAATATTTATTTTTAAATAATTTTATTTTTATTTTATTTTTTATATGTAATACATGTATTCAAGGAAAAGTGACTGACTGATTGACTAATCTATCATCACACAGCTCTAACTGCTGGACAGATTGGGCTGTTTGGTATCTGCTAAGAAAGAGTTTTTGAAAATTATTATAATATAATTAACCTCTATGGGGGTAAAATAGGGGTTTGAAAGCTACATAATTAGCAATAAAATTATCATTTGTTATTATACCTGTTCTAAGTTAGTGCTTGTCTCTCAAACTACAACATGTTTAGGTGACATCACAGTCAAATGTAAACCTGCTTGTCATCAATTGAAATATCTCAGGGTTGCCAACTCTTGACAACAGGAAATAATAACCTTGAAGTGATATTAGTTAATACAATATTTGATCAATACAAGGTGTTAGTTAATGTCCCTATCCTACCGAAACCCGTAAGTTGGGGTCGGTGTATAGATACATGAAAAAATATCATGAGACGTGTAGCTCATATCCTGGCCAAGTTACGAGGACTTCAAAAATTCACCATAAATGTATCGGTGGCAGCCCTTTAAAACAGCTGATTCAATGGCAATGCACTGCCAACGATAAAAATATGAATGAAAAATCTTAAAAGTACTTCTATTCTACTACTGCGCTGGTATCCTAGTCTCGGCCTACAACGTACTACTTGCTATGCTATAACGTTGCGATAAAATATTCCAGATGCGATACCTAACCATTAATCGGCATGTAATTAAACCTGTAACCTGTAGTTTTGTTCAGTAGAGTGAAAACCGATTAGAAATCTCGTATTTTTGCAAGAATATTCCCGACTACTTTCGGACTCCATAAGTTAAAGCCCGTGCCTACGTAATCCATAAAGTGACTGCCGCCTCTTTATTTGCAGGTAATTAATATCTCGCGTTGTGGTTTTGATTAACAATGACTGTATGTGAATGAACAATGTGTGTGAAATTTTTAATAATAAATCAATTGCAAAACGATACAATAATTATTATTATCGCTTGTAGTACAGTGCAAGCATAGTACTAGCATTGAAGTTGAAAGCGAGCGGTATTCGGCGTAGTGATTTGCACCGGAGAAGTGATTTTTCACCGGAGAATCACCGGTGAGTCTCCGGTGAAAGTAATCGGTGTTTAACCGATTATTATTGAATCATAACTCAAGTAATTTTATTATTTAAATAAAAAGAAGTTTGTTGATCAACATTGTTAATTATTTAATAACATTTATTCAAATACAATTACTTTATCATTATTTCCTACCTCCTTAAATAATAATTATCATAATAAAGTAAAATATTTTTTTCTTAATATTTTTTTTATTCAAAACCTTTACAATACATCTAATATCATTTTGAGTTCACACAATATCGATGCGCTTAAAATTCCATTGCATTGTACTAGAACATTAACAGTTAAAAACATTTTAATTGATGCTAAATCTGTATTCGAATTCACCGGAGATCTCCGGTGAATCTCCGGAGAATGGCAAATCACCGGTGATTTTCACCGGTGCTCGAAATAGCTAGCGGCGTGCGGCGTATCTTTGGCGGCATTTCTTTGGCGTCGGCGCCCGCCGGTAAGGGCGAGCACACATTGGGGTGCGAAGTCGCAGTATTGTAAAAATCATAGACGTCGCACAACGCACCGTGGAAATGTCCGCTGTGCACCGTAAAAACCTGTACCATTCTATCGGTATCCACACTTCCCAGCGTGTGCATGTCAAGATGATTAATTACGATAACGATTATCTGATTTTCTTGATTCAGGAACGTCCTGTCCTTTGGAAGAAACCAATGGAAGAATACAAAGATAAATTTCTACTAAAGTACTTAGTGTGGTCCATGTCTCATTAGAAACTAAACTAATGGACAGAGTTTTCTCGTACGATGTCCTATGCGATGAAATTTTTCGTTGCGTAAACGCAACCGCAAGTCTTGTTTGTAGCCTCGCCTTTACTTGCACGGCGCGTCAAAGTAATATTGGTGTATCGTAAAATTACGTGGAATACTAGGGCACCATGAAAATAAGGAGACTTAGAAAATAATATTTTTTGATAGTGTTTGTCTTTAGAAATTTTGCCTTTACCTCGGGAAAAACAACACAAAATACTTGTATTATGCAAGATTTTTGCTTAACTATTTTTAAAGGAATTGGTGATAATTGCGAGTGCATTTAATAATTTTGGAATCTAACAGTAAATACCAAATGTTAGGTACGTTTCTGAGATGAAAATGTGGCTTTTCAAATGTAACACTTTTGTTAATAAGTAATTTTTAAATTGCTACCTAAAACAGTATTCAGTTTTTCATTTTACAAGTTATTTGCCAAAAGAAAGTCAAAATATTGTTTTAGGACTAGGGATTCGATGACCTCCCTGGCGCAGTGGTGACCGCTGTGGTCTTATAACTGGGAGGTCTCGGGTTCGATTCCCGGCGGGGGCAATTTAGGAATTTATAATTTCTAAATTGTCTCTGGTCTGGTCTGGTGGGAAGCTTTGGCCGTGGCTAGTTACCACCCTACTGTCAAAGACGTGCCGCCAAGCGATTTAGCGTTCCGGCACGATGGCGTGTAGAAACCGATTAGGGGTATGGGTTGAATTTACACTACTAAACCCCTTCCAAGTAAGCCCGCTACCATCTTAGACTGCATCGTCACTTACCATCAGGTGAGATCGCTATGTTGTCATTGAATAAAAAAAAGGGATTTTTTTTTAAGAAAAACGGGTAAAATTAAAATCATGACTGGCAACACTCGTCTTGTGACTTTGATTTTTTGGAATTACAATTTACAACGCAGTTGCACGTGAACGGTTGCGGTATAATCAACTATCGATTGCGTCTCTGTTAAGTGAACTGTGGAATGGAGTATTTATGACATAATCATGTGTTGAGTTTGTGAGTGTTTTGGAGTGTGTGGTTTACATGTTCGGTTGCAAATCTGCTGCGGTCTGAGTTCGAATCCTGCGTAGTCGGTCATAACATTTTTAGAGTTGAGTTTCTGCCAAGAAACCCCCAGTACCGGCCTAGAGTTAGGAAACTAGGGGCGGCTCTGTTTGAGCTTCTTGAGTCTAAACTAAATCAATCTGGAAGGGAGACCTGTGCCACTCGCAAGTTATTTAGAGATGAACCTAATTAGACCCTCCAATCCAAGTACATCCATACCTCCAAGCTGCTGCAGCTGCGGTTGGTGGGCTTTAATTAATCTTAAAATTTATCAATGATAACATGTTCTCCGAGGAACGGGAGTGACACAACGCCAACTTTGTAATTTAACTCCAGGCCGATACTTACTGATAATTTCTTGTCAGAAACCCAATAAGGCAAGGCGTGTGTAATTTTGAACCGACCCGGGATTCGAACCTAGACCTCGTTATCCGGTCATCACCACTACTGACGTAGTGTACGTAGTAACGAGGCAAAGTGGTCGACTTGTCAGTCGTCAGCAAAGGTCAGTGATTTTGCGCTTACCTACCTATTCCGAAAAGACATCACGTGACATCAAGTGCGCGGCACTCGGTAAGAATTTACGACTCTTTCTAAACATCGAACTTTTTTGTACTAGGGAATCAGGAATTGAAAGGGATTTATGTGGCGTGTTGTTATTATGTCTAGTTAGGGTTTCCAAAATGTTTTTTTCTTAATTAATTAATTATTTTTGTATGAAAGTTTTTGATAATTAATTTTTACTTTTTACCACCGCCATTGTGTTTATAGGGTCAAAGTGCATGGGTGGTTGCTGGTAAGTTATACACATTAACAAACACCTTGTATATCTGAAACATTTTCTACCTTACTGGCCCTCAGTACTCATGATAAACATAATTCATTGTTAAAATAGGGGATAGATGGTTAATAAGACTTGAAAATGTTATATGTTTGAAGATAAAAGCTCGAAGCCACAATTTACCTATTATCTGGTGGCTCAAAAGGTTCCAACTTAAAGTCCTGATCTACTGCAATTTCATGTGCTAGAGCCATATTCTGCATGCCATGTGCAGCCTTCATTATGTCTTCCAGAGTCACAAATTTGGGAGGTGACGCTCCTGTGATGGTTGATCCTCGAACTCTAAACTGGATTGGATCACTTGCAAAGAAGCTTGGACCACTGAAACAGTAACATTTTCTTGTTAAGTACCTCTAATCCTTTTTATTTTTATTTAACTGTCCTCGCAGTCAAGCCATTTTGAGTCTTTTCTCTAGTCAAAAGAAAAACAGCTTAATTTTTTTATTATAGTTATGATTTTTATAGATACATTCATTTAATGCTTTTGCCCATAGCTTCATGCATCTGAACTTAAGGGTTGGAAATCCTGCAGAACCCTTTTTCGCCCGGGGTTAAAAGTATGCTACTTCACTCTCTAGGTATATAGCTATACCTACTCATGCAAGAAATCAAGTTACTCCATTGCTCTGTTGCTGAATGAACAAAACAACTACCAGATACACATCCCTATATTTAAAATATTAGTAACAGAATTTTACTAACGTTTATTGTTATGTGAAATAATAGGTATATTTACAAACTTACAAAGAACCTTTTTATTAAACAAATGTCTTAATCGAACAAAAAACAGATGATTAACGAATTTAGGACATAGAATAATGAAGCAATTTTACCTTGAACCAGTGGGCATAGGCTGTGTAGACATTCCACTGTTCTTTTCTTTGTCATCTTTCGCCTCCGATGCACTAGGGTTCTCGCGATCGCCCATGACGAAATCCTTATACAAACTGAGCCAGGAACAAGATAATACCTTCTCAACCCATATACGGCTGCTCACTTAACGGTAAAAACTATCAAAACCTCTAAATCATGCGAAGTGAATCACCTTGCCGCAATAAGTTCCACAACATAACCTTATTTTGGAAACAATGGTTGTTGCCTTATTTTTTCCACGAGATTGATTATCGGCGATTATTGCACGATTCATTAAAACTAATTACACTTTTTTATTGTTTCTTTAGAGTATTTTTTGTTTAAAACATTCCTTTTCGTTTACTTGTCAATTTTGAAAATGTCAAATCCATGTCAATTCTGTCAATTCACTAAAATGTCATGGTTGAAATGCACAGATTAGTAATAAGTACTACGTATGTGAAATGTGAGTCGAACCAAAATGTTTACTATTATTAAAATGTTTACTGTTTACTCGAAATACCTAAGAAATTAGGCTTTATTAGCTGGTATTTAGCAGAGCCATCCCATAAATGGCTTCAGTGCCTCCTCCATGCACGATCAAACTTGAACTTGGTAATAAAAACAATTTCTACCTGAGTGTTACAAATTAGAATCCTATCAAAATCGGTTCAGTTGTTCTCAAGCTTCCCAAGATAAAACCATCAAACATTATGTTATCGAATATCGTCCAAACATTGTGCTTATTAAGGCAGCTATTTCGAAATCACAGACAGAAACTTTCAATTTTTTATTTATTTGTGATAGGCATTTGTATAGGTAAGACATTACCATATCACGGATAGTATCACGGATGAAATCGCGTGCTGCTAGCAAATTAACTTTTGTCAGCGTGGAGTTAGGTTTTTAAGAATCTCACAGGAACCACAGATTAATTACAGGAACTGTGACAGGAACCATCTGTAAACGGAGTGATTACATTCTCTTTGCCATCTGTCTCTGGCATAAAAGGTAGCCTCTCATATCACTCTCCAAATCTTTAACTATAGGTACCTAAAAAATTGACTGAATCCGTTGCTCCGTTGTTGCATGATTAAAGGACAAACACTTTCGTATCCGCATTTGGCAAGTGAACTAAATATATAATATCAAAAACTTGTTTACATTTTCATGACACCGTTCAACATACAAAGGGTTCCACCACTTTCTAAAGTAATCATAAGTAACTTTTTGAATGAGTCGCGCGGGATTATTGAGCATTTCACACAAAACACACGGGTCCATGCCAGGAGCTTTGACTATATTGTAATGGTTCCTCCAGCGGAAGAAGTCGAAGTATTTCTCCCTGTTCTTGATCGACTCGTACATTATAGCTGCGATGTCTTCTATAGTGGAGTTGCGAACGTCTATATAGGAGCCCGGTGGGAGATATCTGTTAAATTTATGAGAATAAAATAAGTTTTTTAGATCTGTCTCGCCACTATCTATTCTAGTACCCGGTACTCAGTAGTAAAATATTAGGTATACAACAAGCTTTGGAAATGGTTATTTGGCTGGGGTGGGCTTCGAAGAGGGTAGTCTCTTTTTTATCCGCAAGAAAGATGTCGATTTTTTGAGATAATTAATCCATGGAGGACTTAAATTTTTGGTTTAATACTCCCAGAGATAATCACACACACATAATAGTCACAGACACATGTCCTCTAGGACTCGTACCTATTAGGAAAATCTGTATCACGATTGAAGTAAATAGTACGTAATACTTAGTTGATGAGTTGAAAAGTTGAGATTCAATAGGTATGGGCAGCATAATAAAGCTCTCATTCAGCGGGCGATGGACAGGGCTTGGAGTATCCTTGAGAGATCTAATAAGGAGATCCATAGATTCAGAGTTCCCGACGTAGTTCCTCAAGTCACAAATCTGTATTGGCAATAAGCAGGGCATATAGTCCAAACGCATAGTCGTTGGAGACCAAAGACGCTAGAACAGCTTTGAACAATCGAAAGCACAGTGTTGGTAGACCCCCGACTAGATTGACTGGCGAAGTTAGACGAATTTCAGGGGGCCGCTGGATGTAGGCGGTGCTAGACCAAGGCATTTACAAGTCAATACATGAGACCTATGTCCAGCGATGGACGTCTATCTGTTAATAAAGAAGAAGTTGAAGATAGTATTACGAATAAAAGAACAATCTTACTTCTGGTATGAGACTCCGCCGTAAACAATAGGCACAGCGTTATTCTTATACGCATACAGAACCATATCCGTGATATAATCGTGCGCAATGGAGTCTTCAAAAGCTAAATAGAAATAGTAATTCCTCCTCAGTCTCCAAAAGCAAGGATTCATATTCTTCCTCTTACATTTCTTCGGGCCACATTTACCGAATATATCAACCGTCAAGTTGTATTTCGTTAAACTCGTTTGCAGAAGTTGGATTAGACGTTCGCGATTGCTTCTGGTGTTACATTTGTCCATGAAGATTGCTGCAGCCTTCGATTTGGAGACCAATTGTGTTTTTATGGCGTCATCTGTTGGCTTCATGTTGCGATTCCATTGAAAATGACTGCCGAGTTCTTCGTATCGAGTATTGTAAATAGTAATGAAATGGTACGTGATTGTGGAATCATATCTGGAATAAAAACAAGAAAAAGTTTAAAATAAAAACAGTCAGCAATAGGTTATATTGATTTTTCCCGGCATATTGTGTTGTTGAAGTCGCGGGTAAAATCCAGTGTGTATAATTTATACACTAGTTTTTTTTTTATTGTAGATCAGGTTTTTCCCGTGATTTAGTCCGCGTAGAGTTAGGTTTTTAAAAAGGTAGTTTATGTCACTCTCCAAGTTTTCAACTATACTCATACATACGCATGCAAAAAGTACAAACCAACAACCAACACACAAACTCACTTTCGCATTTTTAAATATGTGCTGACTCCTTTAAGTGTTTGGTGTTTTACTAAGAAACCTTGAAAAACCAGGTGTCTACCTGTAGGACCACGTCCAATTAAAGAAATCATCGTATAGAGGACTGCAAACAGGATAATTATCTGATGAGTCGGTCGCTACAAACATGTATTTTTGACTAGAACTTCTCCGATCTGGCCAAGATTGACTTCCCGCACTGACGTCTTGCAAGTTGAAAAGAATCACATCAAAATATCTCAGATCGCCCAGAAGACTTCTGTCCGAAGTTAAATAACAATTAATAAAACTGCACTTGTGATCAATGAAATACTTCTGCCCTTCGTCCTCTAGACCATTAATCTTCGTCCATGACAGAATGTGCTTCATATCAGCGACAAAACGATCTACTCCCATTACTGTGGCTTTCTTATAAGATTTCTTTACAGCTAGATATGTAACTATTATAAATATTATTACATGGGCTTTCACATATTTAAACAATCGCGTCATTTTATTATTTTGTATCTATTTATTCGTATTCCGCTTTCTACCATAACGAATTGAAAAATGGCAAGCAGATCAAGCAAGGTAGATTGATCTGAGGTGAAAAACTACGTTCAGATTTACAAACATATCGGTTTTAAGAATTCTGGTATGATAAACATCATTTTCTTTATTACGTCATTTGAAAATATTTTCAACTAGATCGATGCTACGAAAGACTCTGTGATGTTTATTTCGAAGTTGTTTGAAAATTCCGTGGCATTCCGCCTTTGATTTTTCCGGGATAAAAAGTAGCCTTTGTCCGGCCCTGGAATTCAAGCTACGCGGTTGGGCCGTCAGAACCAAATTTTGAAAATTTTAATTTTTTTCACGGAGACACCCTAAATATACCTATTTCTGGGTTCGATCGAAATGTAAAGGAGTAAATTGATAATTATTACTTGAAAGCAGTTCTTTGAAATGCTTCGTCTATCATTGCCATCTTGAAAAACCCAAAAAAAATAAATCAAAATTTAGATACCTGCCGATTCATTTAATGCCTATAGTTGCTGGCATACAGAACTATGAAATATTAACAATGCACAATTTAAAAACTCACAATGGAGTGAAGAACGATTTAACTGTATGTATGGTGTTTTAGGTACCACATGGACAAATAAAAGAACTAATAAATGATGTCATAGCTTTTATTTAGCACAAGAGTATCATAATAAAAACGTAAATACAACAATTTCACAACCCAGTGCATCGGCGCCGTGGCTTAGTTGGTTAAAGCGCCTGTCTAGTAAACAGGAGATCGCGAGTTCGAATCTCGCCGGGGCCTAGTCGTGTATTTTTAGGGTTCCGAAAAAACATCGGAACCCTTATTTTACCTTCCAATCAAATTTTTTCGAAGACTTTTTAAAAAGTACTTTAAGATCTTTAAATAATAATAATGTTGGCTATATTAATTATTAATGATTTATACAGTGTCTTATTTAAACAACTTAATTTTTTGATATATTATGATTAAAATTAAAAGCAAAGATATTTAACTAAATTAAATTAATTAATTTATATTAATTAATAATATTAAAATAATGTCCTCCCCACTCCCTTCAGAACACTCCCCGTTATATACCTGCCTATCTATCTATCTATTTTTAAAAGTACCTACTACCTCTAACCTACTCTGAAGAAGTCGCGATCAAAAAAATAAACACCTAATTTCGAAACGCTGAAAAATTATTCACCGCGAAAAAACATTGCCATTAACAACGACATTTTTGTAATAATAACATAACAAGAAATAATTTCCAAAGCGTCCATCAAAATGATTTCCGTGTAACATTGGGCGGGATGTCCTTTGAAAAAAGTCCGATTTCGTCCGGTCCCTGTCCACGGACCCACGTCACTCGCACAATGCCTCGCAGAGTGTTGCCTGTTGGAAAAATCACTTCAAACCGTTGTGACATGCGAAATTAGTTTTTTTCGGCATTCGATTGTTCTGTTCCGAATAACGGCTAGACTTCGTCCTCGTAAAACCTATTAATATTATAAATGCGAAAGTTTGGATGTGTGGATGGATATTTGTTGCTCAATCACGCCGTAACGACTGAATTGATTGGGCTGATTTTTTTTATAGCGGGCAAATGTGCAGGGTCACCTGATGTTAAGTGATTACCGCCGCCCATGAACACTTGTAGTACCAATTTAATGGTCCGCTCCTTGAAGAACCCCATATTGTAATTAAATGGGACGGGCACATAGATAGATTATATAATACATAGGCTACTTTTTATCCCGGAAAATAAGAGAGTTCCCGCGGGAATTATCAGGTGAGATCGCAGTCAAGGGCTATCTTGTTATCGAATAAAAAAAAATTAAAAAACCTTAAAGAACGCGAACGAAGTCGCGGGCATCAACTAGTTTAATAATATAATTTGTGGGATAATACAACATTTTTTTCATGCAATCTGCTAGTTGGTCAGCGATCACAGAAAAATATTTGGTAGATACTATTTCATAATAATAATTAATTAGACTTTTTTTTTTCAAAATTCAAAAATTATTTATTTCATGTAGGCCAACTTGTTGCTCTTATGATACATCAAGACTACCACTTTCTAACAGGATTGAAAGCCTTGCATTTTCATTTCCACTGAAGTTATAAAGCCTTATTTTGTAACAAAAACACAAAACAAAGTAGGTCCTGTTATCCCATCCATAATGATATCGGTATCCGCAAACACGGATTAAAAGTTTAAATTATTTTATCAGATTAAAACGTACGATAGTTATAAAACGTGTTCGGACATTGTCGATGTTTTGGGCCCGGTTTAATGAAAGTTTAAGCCCAGTGTTGACATTTATAGCCCGTTAAATATTTATGGAATGATCCTTTGCGAATATGTTCGTATGAAGTAAACAGATACGGTCCACCTTTTCAACTCTAAATTAATGAAATCTAACAAGCAGTTGTAAGCAGTCTGGTCTGTTGGGAGGCTTTGGCCGTGGCTAGCTACCACCCTACCGTCGAAGACGTGCCGCCAAGCGATGCAGCGTTCCGGAACGATGGTGTATAGAAACCGATCTACACTGCCATACCCCTTCCAAGTTAACCCGCTACTGTCTCAGTGCATCGTTAGTTACCATCAGGTGAGATCGCAGTCAAAGACTATCTTGTCATTGAATAAAAAAAAATTTCATGAAATGAGCGCACAAGAAACGTCAATTAAAGATTTTCGTTTGAAAATATAACTACATAGTTACATTTCTGCAGCAAAATTCTTTTAAGTACCTATTACTTAGCAAGATAAGACCGTCCGTGAAAAAATCTTAGATAACTTAACTCATCTTGAAATCGTTCCTGACTACGACAGTTATAGATTCACAAAGGAGTCAGCTAATTGTTATGCTAAGTGCGCTCTGCTCCATAAGTCCAGTTTTTGTCAGATTCCCGGGCGAATCTAAATTTCTAATCGTTCCTGAGCCTTTATGGTGCTAATATTGTGATGCCGCCGCTTTATCTCGCTAAGATCTCGCTTCGCTTCTGTTATATTTAATTATTAGAATTATTTAATAAAATAATATATTAGTTTTTACATGACTTTTATTTGATATCTTTTTCTATCAATTGACATAACATCATAAACATTTATAAAAAGTTTAGCTACCACAAAGATCTTACTACAACATCTTCCTTTTTTTTTTTTTAATTGGGATACCTCACTGGTGGTCGAACCACACGTCCATGTAAGGTTTTGTATAAAGAAGGTTTTGGAGCAATTACAGATTCCTCATCATCATCCGGAATATAATAAGGTACAAAATTAAAAGGCTTTATAAAAAATCTATTTCTAATAAACATCCTCCCATTTTCTCCCATTATCTTGTAAGTTCTATTATAAACTTTTTCCTTGACTATTCCTTTTTTCCAAAATCTATTTATTTTAAAAAATACATGTTCTCCAATTTCCAACTCTCTTAAATTAACCTTGTTCCTATTATAATAGTATCTATCCTTTTCTTGTCTATGAATTAAATTTCGCCTTAAATTCCTATCAATCCTCGGAAGAAATGCCTTCTTTGCCATAGGTATAATACCTCTTAACTTTCTGTTGAATAAATTCTCAGCCGGAGATGCAATAACATTTGAAATGGGACTATTACGAAATTCTAACATTACTAAATATGGATCCTTCTTATCATATAAAGCTTTCTTAAGTAGCCTCTTTACTGTTTGTATCTCACGTTCCACCATGCCATTTGATTGAGCATATTCTGGTCTTGACATGGTGTGTTTAAAATCATAGTCTCTAGCGAAATTATTAAAATTGTCACTAGAAAATTGCGGCCCTCCATCACTAAATAACTCATTTGGAATCCCATGACGACTGAAAATCTGTTTCAATTTATCAATAATAAATTCGCTTGTAGTACATCTTAAAAATCTATCTCAGGAAACTTTGAATAATAATCTATCACAATCATATAATTACCTCCATTTAATTGAAATAAATCTACACCTACTTTTTCCCAAGGTAATTCTGGTACAGCATGAGGCATTAAAGTTTTTTTTTTATTATTATTACTAAAAAGAATACATGTTTCACATTTTGAAACCATATCTCTAATCTCAGACATCATTCTTGGCCAATACATAGCATCATTTGCCCGTAACAATGTTTTGGTTATGCCTAAATGTGGAAAATGTACACGCCCCAGCATTTCTTTTCTAAATTCAGGTGGCACCACTAAACATTTTCCTTTGAATATTAAATTTGATTTATAAGTCAAACTATCTCTTACATGCCATCTTTTAACAATCTCATTTCATCATTCCTATCTGTCAATGTTTGATAATTATTCAACTGTTTTTTGCTGATATTTAACGAACCTATCACCATGTCTATATTAGCTTCTATATTATCTTCATCTAATTCTATCTGCAATCTATCATTCACGTCAAACGATCTAGATAGAGTATCAGCTATATATAACTCTTTTCCTCGTTTGTAGACTAATATAAATTGATACTTTTGTAACTTAATTAACATTCGCTGAATTCGCGGTGAACAAGAATTCAGTGGTTTTTTCATGATACCTATTAATGGATTGTGATCTGTCTCGATAGTAATATTCCTACCAAATATAAACTGATTAAATCTCTCACAACCAAACAGAATTGCTAATAACTCCTTTTCAATCTGCGCATAACGTTGCTGACATTCATTTAATGCCTTGGAAGCATAAGCAACTGGTAAATTATTTTGTAAAATAACAGCACCTAAGCCATCTTTTGAAGCATCAACAGACAAAACTATAGGTAACTTCTCATCGAAAAACTGTAGTACAGGCTTTTCAGATAAAATCTTTTTAAATTCATTAAATGCTTTTTCATGTTGCTCTAACCAAATAAAATCTACATCTTTTTTTAATAAACCTCTCAAAGGGGAAAATAAACCCTGAAAATTAGGAATAAACTTGGAAATATAATTTACAACCCCTAAAAATCTTTCTAGCTCTTTTCTATCTTTTGGACTTTTCATTGATGTAATTGACTCTATCCTACTATTATCAAGAGTAATACCATTCTTACTTATAATATGGCCCAGGTATTTTAATTGTTCTACATCAATCTTACATTTTTCTTTGTTTAGTTTTACATTTTCCTGTCTAAGTCTATCAAAAACATTTCTTAATCTTTTATCATGTTCTTCCTTTGTTCTTCCCCAAATCAATATATCATCAATATAAACATCTACGCCATCTAAATCATCTAGTACTTGACGCATGCGATGCTGATAAACTTCCGAAGCACTACATATACCAAAAGGCATTCTAAGAAATTTGTACCTACCAAATGGTGTATTAAAACAACATAAGTCTGAACTCGCTTCAGACAATTTTATATTCCAGAATCCATTTTTTACATCCAGTGTACTAAAGAATTTAGCACCTGAAAGTTTACTAGTAATCTCTTCTAGTGTTGGCAATTCAAAGTGTTGCCTTTTAATAGCTTCGTTAAGATCTTTAGGATCTAAGCATAACCGCAAATCCCCATTAGGTTTGTATACAATAACTAGAGAATTAACCCATTCTGTAGGGTGTGTTACCTTGCATATGTTAGAAATTATGTGAATAATTGTGAGCGACTTAGAGATTGTACACTAATACAGATAAAATTGACTGAGTTAACGTATTGTAATATTGAGAAAACATTTGATTGAATGAATTATAAGGTATCAATACTTATTCATTCAATCAAATGCACAATATGTATCCATAAAATGTATGTAGCTTTAATTTAATGATAATTAAGCATTAAAATTGCTAATATTATTTATTAGGGTTGTGATACACATTTTTGTTTCTTAGAATAATAATTAAGATATTGTTTCTACTGATGTTGATTTTTGATGTAGGTAGAAACTTCATTAATAGCGAACTTCATTCAAAACAATGTTATAAAAGCGAGAAGATCAAATTAGAGGCAGTCATTTTGTACAGAAACTTCGACGAATAAACATGTGAAGTCGGACTCCGAGTTGTATTCTTTACCGGCTTCTAATATCAGAAGCGGGATACGTTGAACGCAGATAAGTATTTTTTTTTTTACTCTCTTTTTTTTAATGTTCTATGTATGAATGTATGTAGGCATATATGTATAATATAAAATATTAAAAAAAAAAAAAAAAAAATAATAATAAATGCATAGCACATCACTGTATTCAAATATTTCAATATTTCAATTTCAATTTCAATACTAAGTGAATTAAAATTTGTGTAATATATCATTATAATATTATAATATAGTATAAAGTATAATAGTATAATATCATATCATTTATATTTTTATTTAACTTTATTTGTGATACCCATATAGGATAAGAGTACCCACCCAAAAAAAAAAAAAATTTTTAAGCTACCTGCTTTTTCAATTAATTTCCAAAATTTAGATTTTTTTTTTTAGTCACACAAAATTCTTATTTTTCAGCTATGGATTAACAGACAAGGGAGAAAATGCCGAACACTGCCTTCGGGACCAGGGTGACTGGAGAAGACACCGGAGGTGCAGTTGGCGACGCAGCCGCAGGTGCGGCCGGGAGTGCATCCGGGAGTGCATCCGGGAGTGAAGCCGGGAGTGAAGCCGGGAGTGAAGCCGGGAGTGAAGCCGGGAGTGAAGCCGGGAGTGAAGCCGGGAGTGGAGCCGGGAGTGAAGCCGGGAGTGGAGCCGGGAGTGGAGCCGGGAGCGCGGCCGGGAGCGCGGCCGGGAGCGCGGCCGGGAGCGCGGCCGGGAGCGCGGCCGGGAGCGCGGCCGGGAGCGCGGCCGGGAGCGCGGCCGGGAGCGCGGCCGGGAGCGCGGCCGGGAGCGCGGCCGGGTGCGCGGCCGGGTGTGCAGCCGGGAGAATTAAAGTCTGGTACGTTGAATGATGATATTAATGTTGATATAAAAGCACTATGAATCAATCTCAAAAATTACATTATGACGAAAACACAATTCAATAAGTCTTAGAAGAAATACAATTCAGTGAACCACAGATATTATTTTGAACCGACTTTCAAAAAGGAGGAGGTTATTTTTTACGTACAAAATTGAGTAAAATTAATTGAAAAAAAAAAAGAGGGTTTGTCAATTGTAAACAAAACATTAAACAATACAGATTACCTTCAATTTACTAAACATAGCATAATCGTAAAGAAAATCACCACATTAGACGTCAATGTACTCAACTGAACAATTTTAACTAAAGGAGTTCTATCTAGCAAAATCCATCAAAAAAAAACAACGTAAAATCCAACAAAAACGTAACATGGCTATTGGATCAGAAAAATAACACTCATAAAGCTTTATAAAAGAAAAAAATGAAATATAAATGATAATGATAAACTTGTAAGTTTCAAGATGTAGGGAATGATGTAGTTTAATTCGAGAAAATATCCTAATAAACTAAAACGATCAAATGATAAAATCGATAATTACAGACGTAAAAGAATAGCTTATCAAATTTTAGGTAAACAAAATTTGAATTGAAAACAGAAGAGGTAGATTCTTTTATTATTGCATAGGAAGTTTGTTCAAAATTCTTTTCTATAAGTGAAAATTTTATAGAACTCCCAAATAATAATCACAAAATTAGGTACCTCATTATTCTGTAAAATTATAAGTTTGTAATAATATCAAATCTACTAAACAGCTTATTCCTTTTCATATTCGAGGTGTTTTA
The DNA here is from genome assembly GCA_038048805.1 of Hipparchia sbordonii. NCBI lineage: Eukaryota > Metazoa > Arthropoda > Insecta > Lepidoptera > Nymphalidae > Hipparchia > Hipparchia sbordonii. The sequence continues at coordinate 7,617,573 of CM076115.1, forward strand.
AAGCAGAAATTGGTTTGTCCCAAGTTGTAATCACTGCTATTTAGGCATTTAATATTGGTATGTAGAAGGTATATGAAAAGATAATAATGGTAAAGCTTGAATTACATAGGGATTAGCTACATCAACAGTTAATCTAGAATTTAAAAATAGATAAATATTATATCCTCAGCAAAACTAATCAATACCGCAGAATAAAAGCATTCCCAGTATAGTTTACGCATGGGCTGATTAATGCCCCAATTAAATTTCAAAAAGCATTATTTAAAGTAGTGTCTTTTAAGAAATCTCTCCTTGATTCGGAAAAATAACTTTTCTAGATCTAATATCGATTACTTATACTTTGAGATTAGTAGTGAAGATATGAGATGAAGGCCAAGCTAAAGTAGAAGCTTTAAGTACCTAACTTAACTTTTCTTGTGCAACTAAGGTGCAGGAAGTTAAATAATCTATAGACCTTCACAAAATATTTCTGGGTATTCATTTGATAGCAGAACCACTAATTAATCTAACAAAATGTCATATATATATTGGAAGGTGGTGATAGTGAAATATAAAATGGTTTGACTCTAAAACTCGATTAATTGAACGACTTATTTTGGCTTATTATACTATAAATAACCATGAACATACTATCGAATAATATCTCCCTAAAACTTAATTTATTGTAGTCTAAAAACTATGCCAGATGACCAAAAATTATTGCAGGCTTGTGATTTTGAAACTTCAGCTGTAATTGAATCATTAGATTTAGATTTTTTTATTTATTTAATAGGCCTATCTTTACAATATTGTAACTGATTGTAAAGCTCTTAAGGCACCTTTAGAAAAAAAGATACATTTTACCAATATAATAAATATAGTCTAAATAAATAAGTAAAACACGGGCAGCTCTCAGTAGGAACCCGACCCCTGGGTCAGTTCAATACTCCACTCCGAACTTTATCGTTGTTTACACCGATTATTTATTTAAATACAAAATACATTTTAAAAAAATTACACTGTAATATTATAACCATACAGTGTCACAAAAACCGATACTAAATTATTTACATTTCATTCGGGAAGTTTTGTTGGGTAGTAATTATAAAACCTAAACATAAAAATCTGGATAATGTTAAAGAACATGAATTGCAAGAAATATTCGGTGAATAAAAACAATAAATAAATAACTAGTGGTTCGCCCCGAACTGGGACCTCGTGGTATCCCATAATTCTGTTTTCTCGATGGCAAATACAGAACCATCTATTAGCATTATTGTGAAGCTATAGAATCTATAAGCATTAAAAGTTAAATGATTTCATTTCTTTATAATATTTGTCTGGTTTTGGTATTTGTTGTTCAAGTACGGGATATAACTGAATTTGCGACCGGGTTTCAAGTTCTAATATTCAGATCCAATGGACAGGTGAAGCTTTATATTAGGCCTTACATGTTCTAATAACACAAAGATATGAAATAGGTGGAATTAAGAGTAGGAGTAAAAAAAATTAAATGGTGATTAAATAATAATATTTAAATTTAAATTAACTTTGAATTAGGCTTTATTTGTAGTGCAACTTTCTGTTCTTTTAAACTTTTATTAGTAAGCTGTATTTTTTTTTGGTAATCTGTAATTTATCTGTGTAATATTGCATTTTTAATTAGGTAATTGTTTTGTTGGTAATTTGTCTGTCATCGTAATCCGAGCGACAACTAAAATTAAAAATTTTGTAATGGTGGTGAATTGGGCCCCACGATACAGGTATACCTAGTGTGGGTCTCAATGGATATTATGGTATTCACTGTTAATGTTGTTTTGCTAAATAAATATTTTTCCATTTTTCATTTTTCAATAAAGTATAACATAGTGAATTTTATAATGAAAATATGCTTTCAAATCCAACGCAGAACATAGATGAAATTGAATAAGAATTTAGTAACTGTATTGTACATAAATTAGAGGAAAACTTCCAAAGTTTACTCTGTATTAGTTCTAAAAATGGGCAAAGTAGGAAAATATTGCCAGTATAATTAGAACCTTATAAATTAACTAAAATATTAGGAAATACACATAAATATAAATAGGAAAATATAAATATATGTATTTATAAGTTATAAGTTATATATCAAGTTCAAAGATAGGCAAGAAAAAGTATTGCAGTGTATCAATTGAACAGATAACTACTAAACCGTTGACTAGTACCTACACTCATTAAGCATGATAATAGTGGTATATAGATAGCGAAGAGATTGAATGATTGCTTATAATTATATCAACATTAATAACATTACAAACAAAAAAAAAAAAAAACAAATATGTAAGTCCTGAAGAAAAGTCCAGGCATTATATTAACAAATAAAAAAAAAAAAAACTGGAAAAAATCCAGGCATGAAATAATAAATAAAAAAAAAAAAAAAAAAAAACTGGAAAAAAATCCAGGCATGAAATAATATAAAAAAAAAACTGGAAAAAAAAATCCAGGCATGAAATAATATAAAAAAAAATAAATAAATAAGAAGGTCCTGGAGAAAGTTCCAGGCGTGAAATGAAAGTGAAATAAATATATTAAGATGTAAATGCATGATTGAATAATTTGAAATAAATAATAATAAAAATAATAAATAATAACGTGAAATAAATATTATTAAGATAAGTATGTAAATGCATGATTGAATAATTAAAAAAAAAATAATAATAATAATAAAAAAAAAAACCAAAAAAAAAATCGGTACGTTAAAGCACTGATAATAAATAGATAGTAGACATTAAATAGTACATCTAATGTTTATTATATAATTGCGAATCAGATTTAGTAATAAAAAAAATATGAATTGATTTAGGGAGAAAGTTAGAAACTTTTAGGTCTGTATTGTAATAAAAATAAAATGTAGTTTTTGAAATATGGAATTTTGAAATATGGAATTTTGAAATGTGCGCTAGCGAGTGTCGTCTATATACGAGTGAGCGGAGCATTGTCAAATGAGAATTTTAAATGTCTGTAAAATCGTAACTGCTTGGTTTTTCTTTTTGAATGTAACAAAAACTAGTATTTGTATACTGTAACAAATTTTCAAGCTGGTTTGCATACCTATTGACATTATGTTATTGATAATTTTTTTTTATTATTATGTAATTAAAAGTTTGAGGACAAACTTGTAGGTCAGGAAGGCCGAATGTTAGAAATTATGTGAATAATTGTGAGCGACTTAGAGATTGTACACTAATACAGATAAAATTGACTGAGTTAACGTATTGTAATATTGAGAAAACATTTGATTGAATGAATTATAAGGTATCAATACTTATTCATTCAATCAAATGCACAATATGTATCCATAAAATGTATGTAGCTTTAATTTAATGATAATTAAGCATTAAAATTGCTAATATTATTTATTAGGGTTGTGATACACATTTTTGTTTCTTAGAATAATAATTAAGATATTGTTTCTACTGATGTTGATTTTTGATGTAGGTAGAAACTTCATTAATAGCGAACTTCATTCAAAACAATGTTATAAAAGCGAGAAGATCAAATTAGAGGCAGTCATTTTGTACAGAAACTTCGACGAATAAACATGTGAAGTCGGACTCCGAGTTGTATTCTTTACCGGCTTCTAATACATATGACTCCCATTTTTTCTAATTCCTCTAATTTCTTTTTCAAATTAGCTTGTATTGCAAGAGGAACTCGCCTACTTGCATGCACAACAGGAGTAGCTTCCGGTTTTAATTTAATATCATACTCTTCCTTCATACACCCCAAACCATGAAACAAATCATCATACTCAGATGTGATACTTGCAACATTTTTAGTTTCATTGGTATTCGTTACAGAATTAACTAAATGCATTTTAATTGCTGATTGTAACCCTAATATATTACATGCTTTGTCTGATTCTACTACATAAAATTCTACTACGTAATTCTGACCTTCATATTTTATAGACAGTGAACACTTACCAATGCAGTTAATTACCTGACCTGTATATGTTGTCAGTCTAACTTTTGTCGGATAAAGATTATGTCTATCCAACCCTAAACATGATAACATATTAGCTGATATTATATTAGCTTGAGCTCCTGTGTCGACTTTCAAATGAAGAGGTACACTGCCAACTCCAGCTGTGATTATCCAATCCTTTATATCCTTTTTAAGTGCACTTACAAAAACTGCTCCAAATTTTACATGTCCTTCACAATTCTCATCTATTGTATCATCATTAACTTCATCCTCTACTTCATGAACAGAACGTTTTTTACATTGACTTATAAAATGGTTGTAACCATTACAACGGACACAACGTTTACCGTATGCAGGACATTTCCTTACTGGATGATTATAGCCACACTTTTGGCATGCTTTTCTATTATAATTTTCATTCACATCTCTCATATGCTCGCTATTAAATCCAGATTTGCTGAATTTATTCTGTTTTTTATCAAACTTATGTATGTTATAGTCCGAATCATTGCTACTATGAGCATTATCCAGAGGACTAGATACACATATTTTCTCCAACTGCATTTTTGTCTCTTGTGATATACGACATATGTTTATTGCCTTGTCCAGTGTTAATTCTTTTGTTCTTAAAAGTCTGTCTTTCACCGTTGTGTCTCTAATTCCACAAACTAATCTATCTCTTATCAAACTTTCCGTGACAACTCCAAAATTGCATGTACTGCTTAAATCTCTTAGCACCACCAAAAAATCTTCATAAGACTCGTCATCTTTTTGATTTCTGGTGAAAAACTTATATCTTTCGTATGTTTCATTTTTTTCGGGATTAAAATGCTCCTCAAACTTTTTAATTACTTTTTCTATATCAAAGCGATGATCGACTTTCTCAAATGCCAATGTATTATATAACTTAATGCCTCGGTCGCCTATTGCATTTAATAGCAATGCGGTTTTGGTTTTTGGACTTTTTTCGTCATTGCCCGACGCGATTATGAATAATTCAAATTTCTGCCTGAAAAACCGCCAATTCTCAGCCATAGAACCCTGCCAACTAATTTCTGATGGTAGGTTTATTGACCCGTTTTCTGTTATAATTCTGGCTTTCTCCATTATAATTATTTTTTATTATATATTTCTTACCTATATCCTTTTTCTTTTTAAATTACCGACTGCGCCATGTTATATTTAATTATTAGAATTATTTAATAAAATAATATATTAGTTTTTACATGACTTTTATTTGATATCTTTTTCTATCAATTGACATAACATCATAAACATTTATAAAAAGTTTAGCTACCACAAAGATCTTACTACAACAGCTTCTTGCGAAACTCGAGATTAGACGTACTTGAGTAATGCTTAATTTATAATAAGGAATTTAATAAATAAAAAAAGACGTGTGGCACTCGGGGACTGCCGCGGTAAAGCTATTGCATAGCATTTTTTATCAACGCCATCTAGCGGTGAGAGGAGTCCCGTGTCAGGTTATTTTCGTTACGGAATTTCTGGATTCAGTCTCCACGCTCAAGGCCCGCGATAGAAGCTATACAATAGCTTAAAATCTTTATCATTTCATTTAGGATTAACTAATTTTCCGAAAACTGAAAGGTTACAGGTTCGAACCCAACCCGTTGCACTATTGTCGTACCCACACCTAGCATAAGCTTTCCGCTTATTTTGGAGGGGATGGGAGGATATATTAATCAACTTCAGCTTGGCTAATATTCTTTATAAAATAAAATTAAACTAGTTTTAAGAATATCCAAAGAACTATTTAAAGTTCTGTTCAGTATATAAGAAACCTTACAGTGGGAGTATGAAAACTAATTTTCTAGTTGAACTTGCGGGAACTGTATTTGAAGGTAAACACCCGGTGCCATTAAACATTTCCTCGAGACGTCTCACTGCAGTTAGTTATACTTTCGCTTTGACGGAAAATATTCAAGCAACGGTACTTACCTAATTTAAGAAAAACTTGTTTGTGCAAAGCTCATTTGTAAAACATAGAAGGTGTTATAAGCATTGGTAATTCAATTTAGTTTAGTAATCCGAATGTCCTCTATCTCCGAAAATATTTAGTAGACCTTCACCAAAATTGGACAAAATATTTCTAACACACAATTTATAATAAAAAAAGAATTGTCAAATTCGGTTTAGATTTGACGAAGTTATGGAGCAAAATCAACAAAAACTTTCATCCCCTTTCCCGGATAAACCTTTTTGTTTATCAGGATAAAAAGCATCCTATATATTGACCCGGAGTATCGGCTACCACTGTACCAAATTTCATTTAAATCCATTCAGTAGTTTTCGCTTGATGTGCGCACAGACAGACAGACAAAAAATTCAAAAAAAATTGTTTTGGGCTGAGTATCGATAATAAAGTACCTATCCTCTGATTAAAAATTTCAAAATATATTTAATGTACAGAATTCGTCCCGTTATTTACAATCTATATATATATAAAATTCAAAGTCCTGACTGACTGACTGAGATATCAACGCACAGCCTAAACTACTGAAGTTAGAAACTTGGAATTTTTACAGTTGGTTCCTTTTATGACGTAGGCGCACACTAAGAAAGGATTATTGGAAATTCCACCCCTAAGGGGTTTAAATAGGGGATGGAAATTTATATGAAACTCCGTCATTTTTCAAGCTGTTTCCATCAAAGTTGGTATTTGAGCTTTCAGTTAAAAATAAACAAACGAACGTGAACGTGTGTCACAGTTTTTGAAAATTCCACCCCAAAATCTAATTCCACGCGGACGAAGTCGCGGGAGCAAAAGCTAGTAAGTATAGATAAGATCAGTCGGCACAAAGCAGAAGTCAAATCCAGGTATTGAGATTTAAGTCTATTTATTTTAACTCGATTGCCTACCAACATGGTTCCTAGTTCCTACACACAAATTGAGAAAAATAAATCAAATGAACTCGCAAACTGAAGATGGCAAGGGAAGAAGGTAAATTTTCTTAGTTTAAAATGGAATAGTCGAGAAAAAGTAATCCACTTCGCCAACGGCAAGGCGTACTGCCTTGTCAATGTATAAACAGGTGAACAGATGTGCAACTTTGCGTATATTGAATTACATGCCTAAAATTGCCTATGCTTTTGCCGAAATGTACTTGATGCTCTCTGTGAGGGTATAAATTTTGATCTTATAATATTGCAGTCTGTTATTTATACCTAGTAGATAGTAAATAGTTACTACTTACATCTGTATATCCTCACTGTTCTCACATTCGAGGGCTTCTGGGACAATTTTTTTCATTAGAGATAAGCTATCCTTTAAATGTTTATGTTTTATTGTTTTTTCTCTGGTATGGATTAGTGCCATGGATTTCATCCGTTATAAATATTGTTTTATTTTTAATTTGAAAATTAGCCCTCTACCTGCTGTAGCATTTGTATCTAAGAAATAGGTAAAAATTAATTCAATGGGTAGTCCAAGCCAATTTACTTCTGATTATATTCAAAAGTTTCTTTTTCGTAGCCAGATCTTTACTTGTATTTCAAGCGGTTACTGTTAGGTAACTTTTAAATTGTAACAAGTATTATTGTTACTTGTGTCGCTTCTGAATGTATTTACGATTCTGTGTCAGTACGTTTGCGTAGGTAAATTAGTTGCTGGTACTGCCTGAGGAAGTTAGATTGCCCAGACTTCTTTAATTTTTGTCTACAACTATTGCATTGCTATTTCCCTTAGTTTATATCGAGAAATTATAAGTGACACTCGGCTTGGGGCTTGGGATAAAGTTTTGTTTTTCATATTGTTACAAAGTCATCAGTGGGTACCTACCTACTCTCATTATGTCCTTCTCAAGTGTCCTTCTAATCGGTTTTCGGCCATGGCAGAAAATCTTGCTGGATTCTAGCCAACTACGCGGGAGATATTATAGTGCATAAAATGATTTCCCAAACACAGTTAAACTCTATATTCCCTTATCCCCATAGTTCGATTAGGAAAAAAAAAAATTATTTCTAAAATGGAGGATTCATGTCAAGTCTACCACCGGATAGGAAAGCAGATTTTGCAAAAAGTAAAAAACTCAACAGTTGCTATTTAAAAAAAAAATACTGTTACGGATGGTGTCAGTTAAAAATTTAAACCAGTATAAATTGCAAAATTAAAATACCTACTCCTGACATGTGAAATATGTAATTCGCCATTTTGTGGTGGCGGCCATCTTGGATTTGAAATTTATCATAGTGTATAGTATTCTACTAGCCAAGCCCTTTCATTTGATACCCACATTGAGGGAGTTGTGACAAATTATATAATCCGCCATTTTGTGGCGGCGGCCATCTTGGACCGATTTTCATCAAACACAGCTAAGGACAGTCCCGACTAATTCACCGTTCAAACAAAAACAAATCAAAATCGGTTCACCTGTTCGGGAGCTATGATGGGACAGACAGACAGACAGACACACGCACGCACGCACAGAAAACGGACGAAACAGTTCCCGCTGTCGTGTCTTACTTAGCACCAACAAGTGATAAATCATCAGTTCTTTTTACCAAGTTTTTACCTGATATTTCCAGCGGTAACACGCTTAATGCAGCTGTAAGTAAATGTACCCCTACATTGTTTATCCCCATTGTATTGACGCCCCGGGCTCGTTCGGTATTCAGCGAGCGACGGTGATTTTCCAATGAGCGGACGCGTGCGAATGCTAAGACAGGATGTCTTCATAGAGGCCTTACTCTGGAATCTCACTTAAAGTATTTCGCTAAAAGTCTAATGTCTGTTTTCCCCATCATCACAACAAAGTAACACCTTCACCTTTTTAGCTGGACAATTGTATCTGGTCTGGTCTGGTGGGAGGCTTTGGCCTTGGCTAGTTACCACCCTACCGTCAAAGACGTGCCGCCAAGTGATTTAGCGTTCCGGCACGATGGCGTGTAGAAACCGATGGGTTGAATTTACACTGCTATACCCTTTCCAAGTTAGCCCGCTACCATCTTAGACTACATCGTCACATACCATCAATCAAGGGCTATCTTGTCATCGAATAAAAAAAAAAAAGACGTGTGGCACTCGGGGACTGCCGCGGTAAAGATATTGCATAGCATTTTTTATCAACGCCATCTAGCGGTGAGCCGCTGGATGGCGTTGATAAAAAATGCGGCTACAAACGCCATCTAGCGGCTTACCGTAGAGGAGTCCCGTGTCAGATTATTTTCGTTACGGAATTTCTGGATTCGGTCTCCACGCTGGCCCGCGATAGAAGCTATGCAATAGCTTAAAAAAAAAGCACAGAACTGCGAGAAGTAGTGAGCATTGACATAGGTTGGATTTCTACCACATGAGAATTTATGTGGTAGAAATCCAACCTACTCGAACAAAACGCTTTAATTCAACGTTTCTGATAAGAACCGCTGAGGTGTGGAACACTCTTCCAGCATCCGTGTTTCCTGCCACCTATAATTTGAGTACCTTCAAGGCAAGAGTGAATAGGCATCTTCTAGGCAAGCGCCCTCCAACCTACACATCATAGTGCTATCCAGTTTTGATTGTCGTCAAGCGCAAGACAGTTTTGGATAAAAAATTTTTGGTATTTTAAAATTAAACCATATATTATAGCCTGTATAAATTAAGTAACACAGAATAACACCTCGGCAGAGTAGACAAGTCGTCGCTAATGAGATTCTTTGGCTCGCGGTTTGCATTTCAGATCAGATTCGCGCTCCTCAACACTGCTCCACTGTACTCGTTCCCTTCAGAATAGGATTTCAGTTAACTGGGTACGTCAATACCTACCTATACCATGGTAACTGCCTCGTTAGTCTAGTGGTTAGCAAGTTCAACTGCGGATGACGAGGTCCCGGGTTCGATTTCTGTGTCGGGCCAAAAAATTGGGTTTTTCTGATACGAAATTCTCAGTGCTAGCCCCGGAGTTAGGAAGTTGGCGGTTAGTCACCCCCGTGCTTCGGAGAGCACGTAAAGCCGTCGGTCCTGCGCCTGATCTCTCTCCGGTCATATCGGATTTTACGTTCCGTCGGACTATGAGAGTGAGGGAATAGAGAGTGCACCTGTGTTTGCGCGCACACTTGTGCACTATAATATCTCCCGCGCAGATGGCTAATCTCTGTGGAGATTGGCAGCTGTGGCCGGATTCGGTCGGGAGGACATAATAATTTATTTATTATACCAGTTATCTTTACTAATATTATAATTATGAAAGTGTGTTTGTTTGCTAGTTTTTCCTTCAATCACGCTACACCGGAGCTACGGATATGTGTGCATAGATATAGTTAAAAGGACTTATAAGGAATTATAACTTGTTATTTTCTCTTAACTATACCTACAGTTAAGTGTATAGTTAACTCTCATGATTTGTACTATGAATATCGTTATAAAAACCTCTTTCGGGAAAAAGGGAATAAATTTAAAGGAAAACGACGTTACAATATAACAGAATGTAAGAAGTATGCAAAAAAATCCTTTATTGAAACTAGCCCGGCTGTTATCCATTATGTATTAGGCACTGGGGACCGAGTGTCCATTGTATAAGCGTGTCCTGGAGTTTATTGCGTTTATGTTAATTTTTTCCAAACAGAAATTCAAAAATATTTTCTCTCCTTAACTTGGTCTAGATAGATAATTCTGGAGCGCACTTACAAAGTATATATCTAAAACTATAATATTATAGTCACATAGTAAAATACTATCGAAAATATAAATTTTAAGTCTCAATAGCCCAACCGTTAAAGGTGCGGACTGAAAACTGAAAGGTCGCAGATTCAAACCCCACCCGTTGCACTATTGTCGTACCCACTCCTAGCACAAGCTTTCCTCTTATTTGGAGGGGACAGGAGGATACAAGTCAACTTCAGCTTGGCTAATATCCTTTTATAAAGAGATGAAACTGCACATTTTTTAATGTTTAAAATACTTATAATAATAGTACAGAACAGAATTGCGCTCTGATCTGAGAATTTAAGGCTTACAAAATCACTTAAATTACTTAAGTATTGGAATTATTTACTATTAACCAACTTAACGAGTAGCAAAGCACATAGCCTAGCGTTCCAAATTACTCTAATGGCGACCAAGCATCAAAAAGCGTAGCGTTTGAAAGCGTAGCGTCAGGAAGCGTAGCATCGGAAAGCGTAGGGTAAGAAAGCGTAGCATCTACCTATTACGGATTATAACAGACAGACGGGTGGACGGACGGACGGACAGCGCAGGCTTAGTAATAGGGTCCCGTTGGCTATCCTTAAAATAAAATAAAAAAATAAAAAAAATTATTTCTTTCATGTAGGCTAACTTGTAGCTCTTATGATATGTCATAAATCTACCACCGGTTCGGAATGCAGATTCTGCTGAGAAGAGCCGGCGAGAAACTCAGCAGTTGCTCTTTTCAAAACAAAGAAAAAATTTACAATAGGTAATAAAACTATGCTATGTATACAGTGCTTCCACAATGAAGTTTCAAAAATGCATACGTAGGTATATACAATCCAACGCATGTTAAGACGAGCAGACAAAGCAGACCCATTCCCGTTGGTTGCACCCGTTCACGAGCATTAGGGCACGGAACCTTAAAAATCGCTGAAGATGTAGATACTTGGGAATACAAAAAATCGTTTCGTGTCGGAAAATGGGATCGTGCAACAATAATGCTCGCACATATCTCCAATATTCAGTTTTTGCGCACCCACCTCGTCCCCGGAGGGCCACTGGGTATGACACATGCGTGGGACCGACTCTCGAATGGGCCCCTTGAATACATTTGCTCATACGATATGAGATGTAGGCTTTTTGTCACCATATTGCGACGTGATAGTCCAGGTAATACCGTGTTATCGCCGGTGTAACTACTTGTTATTGGAATCTTTAGAATCAAACACCGACGACCTCTCTGGTGCAGTGGTGAGCGCTGTAGTCTTATAACTGGGAGGTCTCGGGTTCGCTTCCCGGCGGGGGCAATTTGGGCATTTATAATTTCTGAATTGTCTCTGATGGGAGGCTTTGGCCGTGACTAGTTACCCTACTATCAAAGACGTGCCGCCAAGCGATTAAGCGTTCCGGCAAGTCGGTCTGTAGAAGCAGATTAGGGGTATGAGTTAAATCTACACTGCCATACCCCTTCCAAGTTAACCCGCTACTATCTTAGACTGCATCGTCCCTTAACATCAGGTGAGATCGCAGCAAGTACGATCTTGTCATCGAATATAAAAAAAACACAATCAAAGCAACCTTTACTTTTTTTAGGATTCTGAAAAATAAACGGAATCCTTATAAGATAAGATCACTTTGTTGTCCATTTGTCTGTGTGTCAATATAATAAGTTTAAACTTTTAACTTTTAGATAATAAGTTTAAACTGATTACAAAGGTTAATGTTGTCTTAATGCTGTGAAAATTTCAAGTTCCATATTTAAGTGATGAAAAATTACAGCGACTGACTGCGATCTCACTTGATGGTAAGTGACGATGCAGTCTAAGATGCTAGCGGACTAACTTGGAAGGCGCACGGTAGTATCCATTCAACCCATACCCTTAATCGATCTCTACATGCCATCATGCCGGAACGCTAAATCGCTTGACGGCACGTCTTTGACCTGACCAGAGACAATTCAGAAAGTATAAATCCCTAAATTGCCCCCGCCGGGAATCGAACCCGAGGCATCCCAGTTATAAGACCACAGTGTTCACTGCTGCACCAGGAAGGATGGTGAAATTCGAGAGGAGACCTGTGCCCAGTGCAATACTACTTTAATGTGCTACTATACTACTACTACCTACTACAGTGCAGTATTATCTAATCACAGTCCCGGGCTCAGAATACAAAACACACAGTCATGGCATGGGCACGTGAAAGTCAATCAATAAGGAGCCGGGCTCGCATCACGCTGCACCATCGATCACGTGAACTAACTTGTCAGATTGGAGGGTGATCACTCAATCCGCCATTACTACGAGACTATCCGTCTACTACGCGACCGTTAACATTACACGCGGGTGACACGACAACATGTGTGCTAGTCCTATCCTATACTAATATTATAAAGAGGAAAGATTTGTAACGAATTGGCTCAAAAAGTACTGGACCGATTTGGCTGAAATTTAAAATGGAAATTTACATTTAAACCTTGAATTAAAACATAGGCTACTTTTTATCCCGAAAAAAAAAATTATAGTTCCCGCGGGACTCCAAAAAAACCTCAATCCACGCGTACGAAGTCGCGGGTATCAGCTAGTATATTATAAATGCGAAAGTTTGGATGGATGTATGGATGTATGGATGTTTGTTACTCAATCACGCTGCAACGACTCAACCGATTTGGCTGTTTGGCACAGAGTTACATTATAGACTGGAATAGCACATAGGCTACTTTTTATCCCGGAAAATAAGTTCCCGTGGGACTCCAAAAGAACCTCATTCTATCTATAATCAGCTAGTTATTTAATACACATCATATCCTGGATGCACTATGAAGCGGACGAAGGCAATTCCAGTGCATGGCTTTAGGTTTTGAAAAAATCCCGTGGAAACTACTTTTTATTTTTATTCAATGACAAGATAGTCCTCGATTGCGATCTCACCTGATGGTAAGTGACGATGCAGTCTAAGATGGTAGCGGCCTAACTTGGAAGGGGTATGGCAGTGTAAATACAACCTATATATCCCTAATGCCATGGTGCTGGAACGCTGAATTGCTAGGCGGCACGTCTTTGACGGTAGGGTGGTTACTAGCCACGAAGACGAACAAAGCCTCCCAACAGACCAGACCAGAGAAAATTCAGAAAATATTAATTCCCAAATTGCCCCCGCCGGGAATCGAACCCGAGACCTCACAGTTTTAAAGACCACAGCGCTCACCATTGCTCCAGGGAGGTCGTCAAAAAGTACGCGCACTAATTGTTGTTTTTAACAAACAAAACGTGCAATATACATCGCGTATGGACAATGGAGACGCAACAACGGGCGTCCCGGACCGGGGATGAAGATAGATTGCGGACGGGATGCGTGGTCACCGGTCATCCCGCCGCGCTCACACGCCCGGGATGAATGTACATTTATTCTTTGCTAATACATCGATATATACACCTGTATCCATACCTCCTACGTAAGTTGTTGTATCCCCAAAACGCTTACGTGACGCGTTAATTATTGTGAAAGTCAATACAATGGTTTAAGGCCGTCGCTTTAATAACGATACAACTTTATACGTCTTGAGAGTATGTTGAAAAATGCTGTTTTTAATTTTTTTTAAAGAACAAATAAAATAGATAAAAACAAATGATATAGTGCACAAAACCTAAAATGCCAATTTTGTGGGATACCATCAACTTACATAGGAGGTATCGGTATATCTATACAAATAAATAAAATTGAAGTGTCTGTTTGCAATATCAAAATAACAGCTTTTTATTAAATGAATACCTATTATGTAAGTAAATACGGTAATTTCAAATTTTTGTGTACAGACACAAACAGCTGTTTGTTGACGCTAATCTCGGGAACTGCTGGACCAATTTTGACGGAATTTTTACTGGTAGATAGCTGATGTAATCGGGAGTAACATAGGCTACTTTTGGAACCGACTTTCGAAAAAGGAGAAGGAGTTGTGTTTTCTACCTATGTAGGTAACTATATCGATATCTCCGTGATTTCTAAACTGGTAAATCGTTTTTTAATCGATTAACAAAACTTGGCGAGATTCTCTCAATTCTCATACAAACTAGTATAACCACGGCAAGTATTCGAAAAGTTATGAGCCTAATTATCTCGCGACGTCATAGGAACTTACAAATATTCGAACTACGCAAATCAATAACGAACTATGCGAGTAAACCACAACATGTTAAATATCTCGTAGTAATAATGAAAATACCGATTAGGGGAAAACTGACATGCTTCTGTAGCCATACTTAAGTAAAAGATATAAAAACTTCATTCAACTTCCAAAACAAAGATTAAATATATATGTCGGAGCGAGGGAACTCCGGGTCGTCATCAGGAGGGCAATCTTAGTTCATTTATTGTTCTGAGCTTTTGTGGGCAATGGAAACACGAGAGACAAACACAGTCATTAAAACTTGTTTAAAAATATTGTTCACCCTAATCACTCGATTGTCCAATCTACGTTTTAAAGTCTTTATCTAGATTTAGTTAAGAGAGCGGATACGAGTCCATGGGTCGCGCTTAGTCGCTTCCTAGGCAAGTATTTGACTCCCAGGCTCACGCTCTACTCATCTTAGAGGAATCCAAACCAACCCTCGGCCACGTACGTACTAAATAATATTTTGATTGACTAGATAATTGTATAAATATTTGCATGCCAGAAATGGCCGATAACATTGATACATTGATATAATATACCCAACCACCTTTTGCACATGTTTTCAAGCAAATAAAGAATATTATTATATTACGATGGCATACTAATCACGTCACCGTCGCTCCGCTTTTAAACAATGATCCTGTTGTAACATAAACAATCGCATTCCCCATATTTGGGCGAGGTGCGAACTAACACCGGCGCCGCGCGCCTACATATATATACCTACCTGCTTTTCAATCTGAGACTAGACCTATGTCCAATAGTGGGCCAGATGATGAGTTCAAGCTCTGTCAAATTAATACAATATTCTTAGACAATCGCATGGCTATTTATCGAGAGTTTGAATATCGACAAGTGAATCGAAGCATAAACTGAAGCATTTAGCTCTAACCCTGCAAGCGGCCGCGGCGTTCGACGTCAATACAAAATGACAAGTTGCGTTCTCCAATACAGCGGAACGGCGACAGATAACGGATGTCGCATGAACTCGTATGGAACGGACAGCTTTGAACTGGGAAGTAGGAAGTAGGAATGTTCCTAGGAAAATAATAAACCTTCCAAAGATAATATTCAGAAAATGCATAGTTTAATATGCAGCTCAAATACTTATAAGAAAACAGTTTAAAACTGTAACTCAACTACGGGGTGTAATATCCGTCATATTCATTTTCTATATATATAAAATTCAAAGTCCTGACTGACTGACTGACTGACTGACTGACTGAGATATCAACGCACAGCCTAAACTACTGAAGTGAGAAACTTGAAATTTTTACAGTTGGTTCCTTTTATGACGTAGGCGCACACTAAGAAAGGATTATTGGAAATTCCACCCCTAAGGGGTTTAAATAGGGGATGGAAGTTTATATGAAACTCCGTCATTTTTCAAGCTGTTTCCATCAAAGTTGGTATTAGAGCTTTCAGTTAAAAATAAAGAAGTACGTGTGTCACAGTTTTTGAAAATTCCACCCCAAAATCTAATTCCACGCGGAGGAAGTCGCGGGGGCAAAAGCTAGTGTTCATATAAATGTTGGTAGCGGCTTTAATCCACCTACCATTTTGGTACCTTTGAATATATCATCTCCATTTAAGACGTAATATTAGTAAAAATGCGTCTCTAGCTCTGTTCTGACGTCCTACCGTACCATCAAGGTTAAAAGCTCCGAAGTAGGACGTCAGACCGATAAAACTGATAAATCGTACCTTGTGGCGCCGTATGGCATAGGTAGCTCTTATTTCGTAAACAATCCGAAGTCCGAACCATCTACAGATTTAGTCCTCTTAAATTCTTGATCCATGCATAAGAATAGAACGATCGTGGTCATAATTTATACGGTCGAAACAGACCCATCGACAGATGCTGGGCGGTGGTACTTGTAAACAATTCTCCAACTTGGAGGTTTTGACATGGAAATAGACTCGTCCGTACCGATGCAAATTACTGAATAATCCGTCCATTGAAACGGGAGCGTCGCTTGATGTCTGCGCCTTTGTGCTCTGTTTTGTTGTACTGTCTTGTTTTGAACTGATAAAATACAATTAAACTGCCTGTAGAAAAAGTTGGTTTAGGTAAGTATATCATGAAACTAAGACAGTAAAGATAATATTATTTAATGTTTCGAGTAGGTGATTACCTATTTTCGTAGTTTTTAATACGCTTAAGTTTATAAATTGGTAATAACCTCGACTTAATAAATGTGTTGTTCCTCTTACACATTGCTTTTTAGGACTTAGTGCATCCACCACTGTTGTACTATTGTCGTACCTAGTCCTAACACAAGCTTTCCGCTTATTTAAAGGGGAGAGGAAAATATTATAAAAGTTTGACTTGGCTAATCTTTTTTTAAAAAAAGGAGAAAAAAATAAATAATGGTATACCAGAAAAGTAATGAACAATGGATAAATTTTTCACCTTACGCCTATGTGAATGTAGCGAAATGGCCATGCATATTTTGACTAAGGTAAGGTTTGTGAAGTTAGGTCTTGTAGAGTTAGTATAGGGTGTGTAGAGTTAGAAGCTTGGCTCTACATGAGATCTGATAACTTTTTGACAGTGCGAGTCATAATATGGTCCTGTCTTGGCAACATTTTACACGAAAATGTTTTTGGTGGGATCATATTGTGTACAAGCGTATACTGAAGTATTAGGTAGGCAGTGGCGTAACTATACCGTTTGAGGCCCGTGGCAAATTCATCGGATGGTGCCCTCCCTCCCCCAATATAAAGAAGCTCAACCAATGAGATAGGCCCTTCAGGCTGGGGACCCGTGGCATTTTGTCGTCTTGCCACCCTATAGTTACGCCACTGTAGGTAGGCTCGACCTAATAATATCTTTTAACATTTTACAGATTCTAGGCCGGGGCAAGACAGACTCTAAAGTTGTAATGTTTAAACATTTTGCCAACAAAACATGGAACTGCTAAATATGTACGAGTACTCACATAGTGTAACATAAACTCCAAGTGTCTATAGAACTCCGTTCCATATTAACGTACCTAATATTACCGCTGAAATATGGTCGGATACTAGATAGTGGCTAAACTGATACATAGTTTAGGTCGTGATGAGTTCTCAACAAGTAATTCCATCAGAGTTTCCAACGGTCAGTGTAGTTAAGGCTCGATCTACGAACAAAACCTATTAAGTGGACGGAATGGGGGGAAATTGTGCAACGCATACGTTATCCGTTTAACTTGGATTTTGATTTGAAGAGCCGATGATTGGATAGAAATTCAACAATTAGAGCCTCAACCTATATAGTTAGAGTTTAAATAGCTAAAATAATATTGTCGTAACTAATCGGACCCATGTTGCATTTATTCATTCATCTCAACACAACGTACTTTGAAACTGTGGAACCAACTTCCTGCGACGGTGTTCCCATTACAACATGGGGTTATTCAAGGGGCGGACCAACAAATTCCTGAAAAGCCGGCAACGCATTGGTGGTGCCGCAGGTGCAACAAATGTTCATGGGCGGCGATAATCACTTAACATCAGGTGACCCGCCTGCTCGTTGGCTCTCTAAAAATATAAAAAAAAACATGAGCGGCCTACTTCTGGCCATAGGTCTATGACGACTATTTTTGATCTTTTTTGTTTCGTGAAAGTACATACCTAACGGAACGCTCACATTTGATTTGCCTAGAAGTAAACAAGGCCTTAGTAATCTTTTCCAGGTATTAAAAACTTACCAATGCTTGGTTAAATATTTTTTTCACAACTCCTTCAATATGGGTATCAAATGAAAGGGCTTGACCAGTAGAATACTATACACTATGATTTTCAAATCTAAGATGGCCGCCCATAAAATGGCGCATGGCATATTTTTTTTTAATTTCCCATATCGGGGGTGTTTTAAATTTTCAATTTACACTTGTGAAAATATCATGCATATTTTATACCCTGTAAAATAATTTAATAACGGGCATAGTTTCGACGTTTCGATGATTAAAAATTCTTTTGATACCAGTGCCTCAGTATATAGAAATTTAGAATTCAGTGATACATACTTTGAAAATATTAGCTAATAATTCAAAAGGATTTTTTGTTTCAAAAACATTGAATTCAACCGTTTCGTACGCGTAGGTTGGATTTCAGTCACCTTCTAATTTCTCATGATTTTTCGAGGTTCTGTGGTAAAACGGTGAAGGGGGGCACAAAGTTGTGAAGTTCCTTAGCGCACCAACAACGTATCAACCGTTCCATAGAACAAAGTCTCATCTGCTAAATTCATAACTTGAGATTTGAGCCTTCAGATATGACTTTTTAGGCTCAAATTTCAAGTTGTTAATTTAGCAGATGAGACTTTCTTCTACGGAACGGTCGTTATGTCCGGCCGTAGTCAAGATCGACATTTGAGAATGCAGTCAAGGTTCAGATCGAATAAAAAAAAATCGGTTTGTATTATAAAAATTGAAGATTACATAAATGAGAAAAAAGCCCTCGCTCCAGCAATACATGAGCATAATTAACTCGTAAATTTTACACAACATAATATTGTTATTACAAATTATTTTATTTTCAAAAGAGCAACCGCAGAGTTTCTTGCTGGTTCTTCTCGGTTGGAACGGCATTCCGAACCACTGGTAGATTCATTTGACGATTCGAAAGTTTATTTGAATAAAAAATTATTCTATTCTATTCTAAAAATAAAATGGACCCACAAGCCTATAACTTTAGATCGTTATTTGTTTATTCACCGGAGAAATTAAACCCAAGACTCAGAAAAGAATTATCACCACTGCATTGGACACCTCGTCAAAAATTCACGATCTTATGAAGAATGCTCTCTTTTGGTTTTAATAACAGAGCTATGGACCACCCCCGTATAAGAAGTTTCGTCATAAAATTAGACGTTACCAGAGCGAGATGACTGAAACTTGTGGGGCAATTTATTTTTATGAGGAAAAATTGAGAGCAGCGATCGCGCTGGCATACTTAATGCTGGACAGTCGAGCAGTACTTTTATTTCATTTTTCTTTTGATAACCTGCGGTCGCATTTATCTAAATATGTAAAAGGCAAAGATGTCTGATTGATTGACTCACTGACTGACTGGCTGATCTATCAACGCACGGATCAAACCCCTGCACGGATCGGGCTGAAATTTGGAATTATGACGTGGCTATTATAACGTAGGCATCCGCAAAGAAGGGATTTTTGAAAGTTCACCCCTAAGGGGATAAAATAGGGGATTGAAAAATCAAAATTAACGTGGGCGAAGTCGCAGGCGAAAGCTAGTAAGTCCACCCTGGCGCAGTTGTGAGCGCTGTAGACTTATAACTGGAACTTAATTTGGGAATTTATAATTTCTGAATTGTCTCTAGTCTGGTTTGGTGGGAGGCTTTGGCCGTGGCTAGTTACCACCCTACGGTCTAAGACGTGATACCAATAAAATCTTAGCTTATGCCTCACGAACTGTAGAATCCTAGAATCCCGCACGCAAAATTACGCTAAACTTGTCCCTAGATCAAGCTCTAAATAAGAACTTTTAATAAAAGTTAATCGCAAAAGTTTAAACTCTTCTAAACAGCAGATATTAAAAACAATATTTCCCAAGTAGGTAGGTATATTAGGCACTTCACTCTTCTAATAGTTGCACTGAAAACGGTGCACGTATTGAAAGTTTTCTTTTCCAAATGTTCTGAAACTTTCCCACTAAGCCTCTACAGCCACTGAGTTAGACTATGGAGCAGCAAACAATATGCGTTTCAGACACATATAGCTTTGGTATTGTATAGTTCTTGCATTTCACGAGGGCGCGTGGTTACGTCGTTGTTAAGTGTGCGTGCTTATCAGGAGCCTAGGTGGGAGCTCACACTTATATAGATACGACACACACGCAACCATAAGCCACGCGCCCTCGTATATACTTCTATACCTTGTGAAATTTATTGATAAAAAATTCACCAGATTAATATTTTACTTTTTATGAAACTATCTTAATCGAAACTATCTTGTTGAGTATAGCTCGCGTAGCATATCTAAGTATTATAGTATTCATAATATCAGTTCATACCATGAAGTAAAGCCTAATATCAATTAGCCCACCTAGTAATATGGCGCTTTTCTGTCTTCCTTCACCCCTGTTCGATTTGATCTGCGCTTGAAAAATAATTAATCATGAAAGTGAAGAAATATCGAGTTTGAGTCAAGTACGAAAGCACAGCTTGGAAGACGCTTCACTAATGGATTAACTATTGGTGACTCCAACTTATGAGGAACTTATTTCAGGTAATTCCGAAACAAATGAAATTTGATCCTTTTAAAACCCTGGTTTTTTCACCACCAATTTACTAAATGACAAAATTTCGGCTGGTGAATTTTTACACAACCTAGATTGAGTTCACTTTTTAGGACATTGCACCTCTAATAGTCTGACAACTCTTTGCCTCCAGTATAGAAGTTAGGCATCGAATGGGAAGCCCTCGCGAAACTTTGAGAATCTTCAAGCTCTTTATATTTTAAAATCGTGGCGTCGAAAACTTAACTCGATAGGGTTTTGGCTTGACTTTTAAACTGCACTGTTTAAATATTTAACAGGAATCTTTTTCGAGCGCGCCCCATACATTCGAATTCACTATTATTTGTGTTTAATTGAATTAACCATTTCAAACTCAATAAGATTTTGTGATGACCCTGGTGGAGTGGTGAGCGCTGTGGGCATGTAACTGGAAGGTCTCGGGTTCGATTCCCAGCGGGGGCAATTTGGGAATTTATAATTTCTGAATTGTCTCTCTAACTTTTTATTCCGAAAAATCAAAGAGTTCCCGTGGGATTTTAAAAACTAAATCCACGCGGACGAAGTCGCGGGCATTAGCTAGTAAAAAAAAAAAAGCCACACATCTGTCCTTCTTCTTCTGCTTCTTTATAAACCGATAGACGTCCACTGCTAAACAAAAGACTTCCTCAGCGCTCGGTCTTGCGCCACCAGTATCCAGCGGCTCCCTGCGATGACCCTGGTCCACCCAGCTAGGACCCTAACAACCACCAGCTCTTCGAACTATGAGAACTAGAAAGCTACTACAACATGGTAATATCTGATACAGCTGAAATGACGATACGGTCGCTATATTGCATACCTGGGAAGCCTCGACAAATGATTCCGTGAACAAATTGAGCTCTCCGTTATCTAAAGAACGTGCTCCCATTCTTTGTTATATACGAAATAGTAGGGTTAGTATAAGATTTAATTCGATTGATCGTATTCGTATTCGATGACATTCGTATCCGTAAGCCGTATACGTGAGGATGAGCGTCACACATCGATTTCATCGCTGCTGTTTAGGCCCGCCCGAACAGACTTCAATAAACGAAACGAAAATGATTTTTATACTTTGTAGTGGCGCTCGAAGTCGGTTTCTTGAAAATAATTTTTATTATAACGGAAAATCAAGGAGTTTCCCCGGGTTTTCAAAAACTAAATGTACGCGGACGAAGTCTCAGGCATAAACTAGTTTGTTATATAGTTCTTGCAATTCACGAAGGCGCGTGGCTCATGGTTGTGTGTGTGTCGTATCTGTATAAGTGTGAGCGAAGGCTTGCTCGCGCCTGACCGCTCCCACCTAGGCTCCTGACAGGTACGCACACTTACGCAACGTGCATGTACACGACGTAACCACAAGTAAAGCGTCCGTAACTTCGTGAGATAAACGTACTATTATAACGGTGTGTAAATAGTATTCAGTATTCTCCATAACTCGTGTTAATAGGTTTTGTTCGTGCTCTATAAGAGACCTCTGTACTGGTCCCGAGAACTTTGATGGAATTACTTGGAAAAGTCCCTAATAAACAACGCATCGATGAAGTTACTGCCTGCCCTGTTTTACTGAGTGCCTGTTAACAACTAACAGGGTACGTGTTTTATGAGATAGGAGTTGCTTAATTGCCTAAGAGTTTCTGTTATATAACGTAATGACATTGCATGATTTTTAATTATTTTATTACCTAACTAGCTTTAACCCGCGGCTTCGCTCACGTTATGTTCGATTCTTTAACCCCCTATTTAACCCTCTTGGGGTTGAAATTTTCCAAAATCCTTTCTTAGCGGATGTCTACGTCCTAACAGCTACCTGTATACCAAATTTCAGCTCGATCGGTCCAGTGGTTAGAGCTGTGCGTTGATAGATCAGTCAGTCAGTCACCTTTGCCTTTTATATATTTAGAAGATTATTACCTAAAATGTGTCATAGTAACGAATTTTTTTTAAATACAATACTATATTGCTACCTATTATGAAGTTTTATCACTTTAGGACTTAAGTTACTGTTTTTCCGGGGTAAAAGGTTCAAGGAAAGTGTCCTTGCCATCAAAAAACCCGTTTAATACAAAATGTATGAGAAAATGAAATTTTTTCATAATTTTTTTTTTTCGTGAATTTTTCCAATATTTTAATTTTGCTATTCGGGACAGAGACAAATACCATGAAAATCGGTGAAAATAATCAAACACCATGAAAATCGGTTCAACCGTTCTATAGTTAAAAGTGTTCGAACAAACGTTTTTTTATATATTAAGATTTTTACTTCTTAAATAAATAATTACCAATGTATTTGGTCAGGAATATTAGTTAAAATAAGTTCAGCCACATTTGAAATAATTGATGCAACTTTTCCACAAACGACCAATCCGAAGTATTTTTTTTCCAATCAGTATTCAATCAGATATTATTGATACTTAATTTTCTCGGCAGCTTAACTTCAATGCAAAGATCGATAAGCTTAGCAGGGCTTACTCGTAGTTTCCATTCCTTATTTCATTTATCATTGTCTGCATTTAAAAATGTGTATCTTAACTAAGCAGTTACTTGGTGGTATAAAAAACCTTAATATCCCAAGGGTTAAAAGTGCAGACTGAAAACTGAAAGGTTGCAGGTTCAACCCCCACCCGTTGCACTATTGTACCCACTTAGTTCGCATGGGTGCAGTAAAAACAATGGTTACGCAAAAGTAGCTAGAATAAAAATAAATGAAAATTATTTTTAAAAATCCCGGCTTCAAACGACACTACAAAGTATAAAATAATAATTATAGTTTGTACCTACACGTATGTTAGGCGGGCCTAAATAGAAAGGAGAAACCGATGCGCGACGCTTCCCGACTTCAACACACATGGTCAAACTAAAATTATTTTATAACTTGTAGTGGCGTCCTCTATCTCTGAAGATATTCATCAGATCTTTTCCAAATTTAAATTTAAACCTGACGATACGTTCTTTCAAATAAATAAAAATATTGAAATCGATCCAGATTTGACGGGGTTATGGAGTAAAAATTGAGAACTTCCTTTTGGAGTCAGTTAAAAATAAAAAAAAAACACATAAAAACAATAAACAACGGAACCATATTTGTAGAGTCTGACGCATTTAAGATAAAGCAGTGCAAAGTATTTTCTTCCCGTTTCCTGATAAAAGAAGCAGTGTTTATTATAATTTTTATCCATGCTACGAAAGGTCGGCAACTCGGTTGCAAAGACCTAATCGATAGGCTTATCGCAACTTTGCTTTAGGATCCGAAAAGTTCGTTCATTTAGCCTTTAATGCACTGGCTGGCTGCCGAAAAGATTAAGCTTAACAAACTCGCTAGCTGCACAAATAAGCTTATTTATTTATAGGTAGAAACTCTACAATTTTAAAATTGTACTAGCTTGCCCTCTCTAGTTAGCTATTTACTTCGACCATTTAGCCGGGACGAGCCTTTACGCAGATTTAGTACTGAATATACTCTGCCACTTTCTGCGGGAGGTGAGGTAATCACGTACAGCCTACGTACAGCACACATTTATTCACTTCCGCACACTCTTGTAAAAAACTTAATGTCTCTATGAACGCACACTAACTCAAAAGCTGTCACACTTATAAACTGAACCGTACGTTTGTACATGTACTTCGGCAGAGGGAAATGCGTACGCTTGCCAAGTCCTGGCTAAATGGTCAAATGCTATTGAGGTGAACTACCTAAATAATTCTAGTAGCCTAGGTAATACCAAAGTTCAAACGTATAGGTACATAATCTAATTTTAACGATGAGTGATGAGCTCTGGGAGGTCTCGGGTTCGATTCCCGGCGGGGACAATTTGGGAATTTATAATTTCTGAATTGTCTCTGGTCTGGTCTAGTGGGAGGCTTTGGCCGTGGCTAGTTACCACACTACCGTCAAAGACGTGCCGCCAAGCGTTCCGGCACGATGCAGTGTAAAAACAGATTAACGGTTGAATGTACACTGTCATGTCCTTGTGACCTAGTTAAGTAAGTAATAATTCTCATTGAATAAAAAAAAATCTTACCTACTTAAGATAAGTCACACTTAAGTGTCATAATGGAAAAAGTATTAGGTACTGTTACTATTATACTTATATAATGGAAAAGAATAGAAAAATGTTTTTATCTGTTTGTTAATCCAAGCATATACAGGGGGATGTAAGGAATATACGAGGCATATAATACAGTTGAACTTTAAGTGGATATGTGTGACGGTGATTCAACAAAATACGAAACGAAGCTCGTACGATGGAAATCACTTAGAATATGACAAATAGCGCTTGAGTGACACGCTTTTAAAGGACATATATTATAACCGTGTGTGGTATATCTACTTTATTCTCGTATTTGCTGGATAAGAAAAATATTTAAAGAGGTTTTTCCGCTGCTACCAGGCCAGGCGTATTTCGCATTTTAGGTATAGTTCTTGCAATTCACGAGGACGCGTGGCTCATGGTTGTGTGTGTGTCGTATCTATATAAGTGGGAACGAGAGCTTGCTCGCGCCTGACCGCTTCCAGCTAGGCTCCTGACAGGCACGCACACTTACGTGCACACGTAGGTACGTGTGCATGAACACGACGTAACCACAAATAAAGCTCGTGAATTGAAAGAACTATACAAAGCTAAAAGAACAAGGCGGGCTCGATTTGCTGGGTCAATTGAATAGGCTATAACGTAGTCCGAAGCGATAAGAGTTACGCGATAGAAAGAGAAGAAGATAAGAAATTCACCTGTTTTTTTTTTTTCAGAAAAAATATTAGCCAAGCTGAAATTGACTAATATCCTCCCATCCCTTCCAAATAAGCGGAAAGCTTGTACTA
Source organism: Hipparchia sbordonii (assembly GCA_038048805.1). NCBI lineage: Eukaryota > Metazoa > Arthropoda > Insecta > Lepidoptera > Nymphalidae > Hipparchia > Hipparchia sbordonii. The sequence goes on from CM076115.1 coordinate 7,643,397, forward strand.
GAAGTGGGTGCGATAGTGCAACGGGTGGGGTTCGAAGCTGCGACCTTTCAGTTTTCAATTTAACCGTTTCACTGCAACCTTAAACCGCTGGGCTATTGAGGCTTTGAATTACATGGGCTTCCACAGGTATCGGTCTTGCGCTGCAAGTATCAAGTGGCTCACTGCGACTCGTCTAATATCGTCCATCCACCTGATCTGCCAATACTGCGCTTTCCGGTGCGGGGTCGCCACTCCAGCAGTTTGGGACCCCATCGACTATCAGCTCTTCGAACTACGTGTCCCGCCCATTTCCACTTCATCTTCGTGACTCACTGAGTTATTTCGGTAACTTTGGTTCTCCTACGGATCTCCTCATTTCTGATTTGCTCTCCCCATCGCGCGCTGAACACATAGTCTAAAAAAAATAGTGAAAGTTTGTAAAAGCTAGCAAAAGTAGACACTACCGAATACGACAAAGTTCGAACCAACCCTCATGTCACTGGCTACCCTAAAGCAACAGAAAGTTCCTCACAAAAGAAAGTAAACAAATACTTTTCTATTGGAAGTTGGCTAGTTAGCCGGTCACCCGATACGGGTCCAACTAATAAAACAAACTCCCACCGAACTCATTATTATTTGGCCGGTAGGTATCCCGACTTCCTATATATACCTTCCTATCTTCTATCCCCTTCTTTTCTATCCTCCTATCGTTCTTTTTTCTTTTTCTTCAGGATTTATGTGGGACTAAAAAGGTAAAAACAAAAATATGTAACTATTTTTTATATAATACTTGGTTTTAATAAATTCAGCATACATATCGCTGGTTTGCGAGAACAGTGACGGAACTAAAAAAATTAATGATTTTAGAGAATGGCGTTTTGAAATTGTTTTTGTGCATACCTACTTCAAAAAGTATATTATTAGGATTTGACTTTACTGATGTCGGTGTTGTAATTTCTATTAACTACAAAATATCAAAGATTTATGAGCGTTTGGCATACTTAGTTCAGTTTGATGGAATTTTGAGTTACGTCGATATTCCCGCAAACCCGCGATATGTATGCTGAATTTATTAAAACCAAGTTCACTTACCTGTTTGTTCTTTTTTTGTTGAACAACGCAAGTTACTAACATAGAATTATTATTTCGATAAACAACCATTTAATTACTATGTAATTGTACAGCTATATACGCATTCGTCACCGGAAAGGACGTTTGAATCACTCGTAAATAGGGCTGTCACAATTTAACATTTCTTTTTAACCGACGAAAAAAAGGAGGAGGTTCTCGGTTCGTCGCGTATATATTTTTTTGTATGTAAGCTGACTATTGAGTGTCTGTATTTGTATTGAATATGAAAGAAAAAGCAAGCATGCTCTAATGAGCATAATAAACTTGCTTTTTCTTTCCTTTTTGATGTCATATTTTTATATAAGTAAGTCCTCACATGGACTATCTAATTAAAATTTTAAGTAGTGTTAATTATCCTATCCTATTAACAATATTATAAATGCGAAAGTTTGTATGTTTGTTACTCAATCACGCCACGACTGAACCGATTTGGTTAAAATTTAGCACAGAGATAGATTACAGTCTGGTATAACACATAAGCTACTTTTTATCTCGGAAAATAAGAGAGTTCCCGCGGGACTCCAAAAAAAATCGATCCACGCGTATGAAGTCGGGGGAGCTAGTATTTTTATATAAGCAAGTCCTCAGATCAATTATGTAATTTAAATTTAAATAGTGTTAATTATCTGTATCTATACTAATATAATAAAGTGGAAGAGTTTGTTTGTTTGAACGCGCTAATCTCTATCTCGGTACGACTCTTAGAAGCCGAGCAAAAACAAAAAATAGCGCGGGCGAACAATGCGATGCGGTAAGTCGGTGGTCGAGGGCGGTCACCCGACAAGATATAATAAAACCTATTAAAGTTCAAGTCAACAAATCGCTGCTTCAGAACTAAAGGGCCACATCTCAAAATTTTCCAAATTCACTTTTATTTCAAAAATGGCTAGGGCCATAACGCGAAGACATTTGTCAAAATCGGCCTTTAAATCACAATAATTTACGCTTACGCCCTTTTAGCATTGTAAGTTGGAAAGCCAAAAAAGCAAAAAAAAAAAAAATTTCAATCTGCTCTCGTGTAAAAATTTGATTTTGAGATGTGGCTCTTTAGTTCTGAAGCAGCGAAATGTCAACGAATGCCACACGTGGCAACCCTGAGGAGTAATAGCTAATGGATTCGGAGATAGGTCAGGCGTTGTCCCCTGAATTATTGTAATTGCTACCTATCGGGCGCACTCGCAAACACGGCCGTTGCCGTGATCACGGCCGAGATATAGGCTGTCTTGCATTGTGCTGTAGATTGGAGTCATTCAATCAAAGTGGAATGATGAACTGGTATTAATCCCAAAGTGGCTTAAACGGTTTCCGCCGAGGGACTGGTGAAAAGCAGATAAAATCGATAACTAACCAACTAGCAAAGTAATCCTATAAAAGTGACTATAAGTATATCAATACTACTTAATAAAGCTCCTATAAAGGCATTGTATTACACTTTTACTTATAATAGCATTTCACAAGTACAAGAAGACCATAAGTAGATCGTTATATGTTCCTGTAACTATGTCCAAATCTAAGGTATGCTACAAGTATTTTTAAGTGTAAAAAAAGACAAAAGAACATTTTGCTAGTTGGGTAGCTTTCGACTGATGATTTTGAGAGATTTTCGGATTCCTAAAAAAAAGATGGTAGATCCTATACAGTTATTTATGTTATGTTTTGACGACCTCCCTGGCGCAGTGGTGAGCGCTGTGGTCATATAACTGGGAGGTCTCGGGTTCGATTCCCGGCGGGGGCAATTTAGGAATTTATAATTTCTAAATTGTCTCTGGTCTGGTCTGGTGGGAGGTTTTGGCCGTGGCTAGTTACCACCCTACCGTCAAAGACGTGCCGCCAAGCGATTTAGCGTTCCGGCACGATGGCGTGTAGAAACCGATTAGGGGTATGGGTTGAATTTACACTGCTATACCCCTTCCAAGTTAGGCCGCTACAATCTTAGACTGCATCGTCACTTACCATCAGGTGAGATCGCAGTCAAGGGCTATCTTGTCATCGAATAAAAATAAAAAAAATGTTTAGAAAAAGATAATATTATTTCTGGTCCACTGCGTACCTAATACTTACCGGAGTCAACCTAAATACAGAACACAACTGATCGTTCGGAATATTTCTTTTGAACGTTTATTCGAGTTCTTTCAGCCTTGCATGCTGTCGGTTCGAGGTTCTGTTTGACAGTCGCTATCTGCCGCTTTTCCGTTTTATTGGGAAATACAACTTTAACTTTTCATTTTGTGTCGAAGTCAATTTTCGTAGAAATATACGACTATAGTTGTTAGCTAACATTTTGACGAACTCTCGTGACAAAAATAACTATAGTACCCTTTCCCTCTCTGTATCGTATTCCTCATGACTAAGGGTCGTAACACCTTTCCTTCCGTAGGGAAGATTTAGTATTTGAAGTTTTATTATTAGTTTTATAATTTTAATCAAATTACTTATAGCCTTAAATTACTTATTACCTACTCTATAGAGCCTATACATACAGATAAATACTTCATACAGCGCAGCATAAAATTATCATCATAAAAAAAAATCGGCCAAGAGTGAGTCATACACACATGAAGGGGATACAAGATTAATTAACATCAGCCAAAAAAAGTTTATTGTATAGAGACTCTCTATAATTTTTAACTTAGAAGGTAGAAGAAAATAAGACGACGACCTCCCTGTCGCAGTGGTGAGCGCTGTGATCTTATAACTAGGAGGTCTCGGGTTCGATTCCCGGCGGGGGCAATTAAGAAATTTATAATTTCTCAATTGTCTCTGGTCTGGTCTGGTGGGAGGCTGTGGCCGTGGCTAGTTACCACCCTACCGTCAAAGACGTGCCGCCAAGAGACTTAGCGTTCCGGCACGATGGCGTGTAGAAACCGATTAGGGGTATGGGTTGAATTTACACTGCTATACCCCTTCCAAGTTAGCCCGCTACCATCTTAGACTGCATTGTCACTTACCATCAGGTGAGATCGCAGTCAAGGGCTATCTTGTCATCGAATAAAAATAAGAAAAAGAAAATAAGAAAAATAAATACATATACCTACTCCAGTTTAGAGCAAAAATATCAGAATCAACGCCAATATCTAAAAATTGCAGCATACCTTCGGATAACTCTGTATTAGAGGCACGCGAGTACCTAATAGTCTAGCTGAAAATGGTCTACTTATAGAATTAAGTTCAGCTTTCGAAATGGTCTCGAAGTTTTCCACTAAGCCTCTTCCTGTATAAAAGTTAGGCGCTGACTGGAATCCCCACAAATACTTTAGACAATTCCTAAAGCGTTTTATAGTTTTATGTGAATCTCTTGCTTCGACAATAGACATTGTACTGACATTCTTATTTACCAAAGTTATTTACTTACATCGTTTACGTACATTACGTGCAATAATGGTTGAAGTCTCGAAGTGAAATGCTTTAATCATGGTATTACAATCGATTTTTAAATTTAAAGAAAAGAAAGAGATTAGAGGTTTGGATTGAATGTACACTGCTATGCCCTTTCCAAGTTAACCTGCTACCGTTTTAGACTGCATCGTCACTTACCATCGAATAAAAAAAAATCTAGCAAAGCAGAATTCTAGATACAGTGTGTCTAAGTAGATACTTACGTATCTGCGATACAGTATACGAAAAATTTTGCAATTCACTCCGAACCTTACTCGCTTATCGGTGGCAAAGAGTTCCTGCTTGTAACGACATATTCCATTTAATGTATCGTTTGGAAAAGATACTTTAAAAGCATAGGTACTCGCATTGAGATAGTTGCAAATATTTACAAACCCTAAACACGTTAAAGTAACTGAGTTTCTTAATGATTGAGGAGCTCAGAAATAATTATAGAGCTAGCCTATTTCTCGATACTTAGTCTGCGTGGAACTGTCAGGTTTTTACATTCTGTGGGAAACGTTTTTAAACGTAAAAATTATTTTCCCAAAACCGCCTTCAGACGCCACAGAAAGTATATCAATTGTGCCTATATTCGAACAGTTGTCCCATAGTCATCAGAGCCTGACCTGTAATTGGGGAACATACTTACGTAAAAAAAGATTCCGACGAATTGAGAACCTCCTCCTTTTTTGGAAGTCGGTTAAAAATCGAATGTCCAATCCAGCAAGGTTAGCATGGGGAGGAGATAAAAGTTTTATCCCCCGATTTTATCCACGACAAGGGATAAAATTATCTTCTCCCTATGCTAAAGCATGGCGACAGGGGAGAAGAAAAGTATATTCCAATAAGAATATCCACGATGGATATTATTTCCACCGTTTTGCTCATGCTTGACAGGTGGATAAAACTGAGTGAGGGGATAAACATTTTATCCTTTCCCTGGGGATAAAAATTCTCCCGCCTATGCTAGCTATGCAGGTTAAAGGATTTGGAAAATGACTATGCAGAAGATCACGTCGATCCAATTCTCACACTCTCCAACTCCTCATATGTTATAATTAATCCAATTGGTAATTAATCCAAGCAAAAAATCACTCAGCTGCTACGTGATTGAAGGGCAAACCAACCAACAAACAAACCCACTTTTGCATTTAAATATTAGTAAGGATAGGAAGGATATTCTAAATTATACTTATACTGTGACACGGCTAAGCTGATACCTTATTATAATATTCGCAAAGTAAATCCACGTAATAGATTCGCATTGCAATTAGAAGTGCGAGCTCGGCTTGCCAAAAGTTTTTGACTTGATTATGCGCGAGTGAACCAAACTTCCTTACAGGATTACCTTGGTACAGTTGTCGACAAAAATCAGTTAAGAACCGCGGGAAATTAAACTAGGTCTTACTATTCTGAAGGCGGCACGCCTTGCCTAGATTAATTTCCTTATTTTCTTACTTTTTCAGATGGAAATTTTTTATTTATTTATTCTGCACATTATAATTTATGACCTTAAAAACAAAACTTAAATATAGAAAGTACGTGTACAAGGACATCTTACCTTATCTTATATACGTATAAGGAAATATCTATATATATCTAATATATAAAAATGAATCGCTTAATGTGTTGGTAAGCGCATCACGCGTGAACGGCTGGACCGATTTCGCTAATTCTTTTTTTATTGTGTTTGTTATTGTTAGGAGAAGGTTCTTATGAAAGAAAAAATTAAGAAAATTGCGCGGAAAATTAGAAAATTTAAGAAAACTTAACCACCATATTAAATTATTTCTAATGTAACCGCTTTTACAATTCAAACTTTTTGATGTAACCTTATGGCGTTTGACATAACATTGACAGAATGCGTGCTGCCAATTTCGTCAAAGAGTTTCAATATTCATAGTTAAGACAGGACAACGTCTGTCGGGTCCGCTAGTAATATATAAATGATATACATATATAATATTACATAAATGCATTAAATATACAATACATATTTATAATATACATTTGCAATAGACAGATAATAAATAGAGATGACTTGGGGAAATATTGAGTAAACGTTTTTCTACTATAGAAATAGCGGTACATTCGTTGGTAAATATTTTTAGAATATAGGATTTTCATCGAAATAGTAATTTTTTTATTGATTACTTGTTTTAACAGTCTCGATCAACAATCATCGTCGTAGTTCAGTTAATTCATATTTTATATTAATTCTTTTTAATACGCCTAAACTTTTTACAGAATCAGGCTATCGTATATGAAATATGAAAATACATTCAGTACATAGTTTTTTAGCGTGCACATATCTAGCGCAACAGTTATGTTCGATAGAGAGACTGTTTTGTATTTATAAAATAATTTACTTAGTAATTTAATTCTACACTTCAAAACCAAATGTACTTGTAGATTAATTTCTCATTTCTAAAATACAATCCAATCTCATATTAATTTACTTTTCACCGAAAATTTAATTCCGTGCTAATTATTATCTGAAATTGTCTAAAACAGTATAACATAATTTGTGTAGATAATTGTACGTAGGGGTATCTTAATTATTCGCAATATTTTAATTACAAAAGGTCGGGCGGAATTAGAGTTTTGTTTTGTTAATTACGAACAATAATTGGGGGTATTATGAGATATTAAAATCTCGAACCGGTTCAATTTCACTTTCACAACAATATGATTGTTTGGATAATCGTTTCTAAGCTCTATATAACGTTCAAACCTACATAATATTTACTTCTTGGAATAAAAAAATTAGTATCTTATTTATTTTTGTTCCAAGACAAGATAGCCCTTGACTGCGATCTCACCTGATGATACAGTCTGAAATGATAATGTCGAATGATGGAATTGATGCGTTAATTTGGAAGGGGTACCCCTAATCGGATTCTTCACGCCATCCACTTCTAACCAGATAAAATTAGTACTACACTAGAAAAAAAAGTTAATAATTTCTACACTAGCTGATGCCCGTGATTTTGTTCACGTAGATTAATGTTATTTAAAAATCTTGGATTTTCCGGGATAAAAAGTATCCTTTATTCTTCCTCAGCGTCAGGGTGCAAGTTATCTTGCGAATCGATGTCAGTTAAGAAATTAAAGCGAAATTTAACTTTTTGGAACTTTGTTGTTTTAGTTGATTTTCATTACGAAAACTCCTCCTCCTTAAACTTAGTCCTCAGTCAAACTTACTTACTAAACGAGGTACTTACCTCGAAAATGGAAATTGAAGATCTTGAAAGTAATAACATTCGTCAAGAATGGAGTTTTTACAAAAAAAAAAATGTCAATTCAACAACAATGCTAACTTCCCGCTTAAAGCCATCCATAGCATAGCATATGCTGCGTTAACGAGCTCGACTTAAAATATAATAGGCTTTCAGTGAATAATATTACGTGCATGCTCCGCGATTTGCATATGCATTGTTTCAAAGACATAATTTCGCTGAAGCTAATTGTGTTAATGTTTAATTGTGAATCCTTTTCTAGGTTTCTGTTTGTTCAGAAAGGTTATTTTTTTTAAATCACACTATAACTATATTATAAAAGGGTAAAGTTTGAATGTGTATGTGTGTGTGCAGAATATGTAAGTGTGTATGAACTCTTTAACTTTCCGGGATAAAATGTAGCCTATATGTTAATCCTGGGTGTAAGCTATCTCCATTCCAAACAGCTAAATCGGTTCTGTCGTTGCGGCGTGATTGAGGAATAAACATCCATCCATCCATCCATCCATACATAGAACCTTTGGCATTTATAAGGAAGATACATGCATTTATCCTTTTGCTCTATCCGGAATTAAAGCAGCACAGCTTTACTCAATAATATACCCATGTATAAACAACTCGATTCCGTACTAACGTAATATTTATAATTTGCTTTATATAATAATAATATAATAAATCTAAATATATAAAAGGAAAGATGATTTACTAACTGACTGACTGACTGTCTACGCACAACTCAAATCACTAGACACACACAGATAGTTGACGTAGGTCGTAGGCATCCAATAAGAAATAATTTTTGAAAATTCAACCCCTAAGAGGGTAAAATAAGAGTTTGAAAAATGTGAGCGAAGCTGTGAGCAAAAGCTAGTTTAATATATTTTTTGTGTGCCTTTCAATGTTATCCTTGTAGTACTAACTGTAGTTGGCGAACTTAATGTGAAAAGTTTGGAGCCTTCGAGAGGACATTCCGAGCCATTTGACTCGGCGACGCGCCTTCGAATATCAGACTTAACTTTTATCGTTCGTGTTTTAATAGTTTTACCATAATTAGCTGTTATCTGTTTATTTCAATCTAAATGAGCTGTGCTCGGAGTTGGTTGGCATTACAATTTGGATTTTGCATTACACAAAACACAATATAAAAGCTTGTCGCGAGATTTACCTGTGTAGGTAAATCTCGCGACAAGTAAATGAAATAACTTGATCTGATTGATTTTAATTTTTAAAATTTTCAAACTGAATAAATACAAGTACCTACTTAAATCTCGCGACAAGCTTTTACATCATATAAATTGTATATTGACATTACAAGTTGATAGTAAAAGTTTTAAAAGATAAGTTTATTTTATTCTTTTTAGCGCATATAAATAAAAGCCTGTTTTTAAAAAAGTTTTTTTACTTTTAATTTATTTTAACTATGGTTCCAATGAATGTTTCTTGTTAATTAATCGTTTAAACAAATATGTACTTTAAAATAAATACAGCTGTGATGCTATTTCTGTTAATTTCGATACACAGATCTAGATTTCTTTATATTTTACAAAATGTCTAGATCTAAACTCAAATAAAAAGGATGAGCTAGAATCACGATTTAAATTTTAGTATAACTCTTATAACTGAACGTTCTCTATAACAGCATATACATGAAACAAAATCTCACTGTTTACAAAGTATAACATTTTATCGTACTATATCTAAGCAAAATGCAAAAATTGGCTTCGCTAACCGTTTAGAGCTTACAAACAGCTTTGAGTCGGTAAAGCTGCTAACAATATTGTCTCACTTGTATATCTTACAGCTTCAAGTGCCGAGTCTGTTATTTTCCAGGAAAATCGAGTTCAACAGCTTCATAACGGTGAATAAAAATAATGAAGGTAGGTACAGTAGCAATATTTACACGAGCGCTTGTTTATTTATGGTCTCCTAGTACTTTGGTGTAAAATTGATTTTTTAACCGACTTCAAAAAAAGGAGGTTATCAACTCGAAACTCGTATGTATGTAATATACATGATAGAATCTATTAGGGCTTTCAAACAAATATTCAAAATTTTATAAGTGTATGCAAACATACATACATATGTATGTTTGTCCACGCATTTCCCCGAAACTAGTAATTGAATTGTGATCATTCTTTTTTTATTTGGTTATATTTAATTCACTTTAGGGAACAGTAAAGATTTCATCAAAAATCAGTTCAGTAGTTTTTATGATATGGACTATATCTATAACGTGTAGATAACAGCCTGGCTAATTTAAGCTAAGGGTATGGTGTCAAAGGGGAAAAAGATATTTATTTTGAAGTCGGTTTAATTTTTAAGCTATTGCATAGCTTCGATCGCGGGCCTTGAGCGTGGAGACCGAATCCAGAAATTCCGTAACCAAAATAACCTGACACGGGACTCCTCTACGGTGAGCCGCTAGATGGCGTTGATAAAAAATGCTATATAAATAGCTTTACCGCGGCAGTCCCCGAGTGCCACACGTCTTTTTTTTAAATACTTATCTTGTTATTTTTGTGTATTTTTCTTACGTCGCTGGAATCGATAGAATAAACATTTTTAATGTTAAAAATGTTCTCGCTAATATCTATTAAAATGAATGAAATCATAACAAACAATACCTAACCTAACAAAACACATTTCGATATAATGGACGGTGGGTCTTTTTGTCTCCCGTGGAGGCATCCATGTGGAAATCGTCATTTAATTTACATTTGGCTCGGAAAAAGTGTCAGTGATTGAAAATGTATTGTTAAGAAGAATATCATTTTTCGATTACAAACATTCCATTCTGCTATTGTGAATCGTAAAGAAATGGCTTTTACCCGCTATTTCATCTGCGCGGGGTTATGTTTTGTTGTGGCAGTCCCCCCCAACACGTGGACCGGCGCAAGACCGAGACCTGTGGAGGTCCATGCAAAAAACCAATGTTCAGCAGTGGACGTCTATAAGTTGATAGAGGGGAGTTAGGTTTTTAAAAATCCCGCGGAGATCATAAGTTTTTGCGGGATAAAATGTAGCCTATGCCACTCTCTAAGTCTTCAACTAAACCCGTGCCAAAAATCACGTCGATCCGTGGCTTCTTTGCTACGTGATTGAAGGACCAAACAACCAACTTTCGCATTTATAGTAAGGAATGATTTAGTTCATCTTAGTTTTAAAGGGAAAGAATTCATTGTTTTCCTGGTAAAAAGGTAGTAAGTGAAAAGGTAGCAGATGAAAAAGCAGTAGGTGAATAGGCAGTAGGTGAAAAGGCAGTAGGTGAAAAGGCAGCAATGTGAAAAGGCATTAGGTGGAAAGGCAGTAAGTGAAAAGGCAGCAGGTGAAAAGGAAGTAGGTGAAAAGTAGGTGGAAAGGCAGTAAGTAGTTGGAAAGACAGTTCTTGAAAAGGCAGCAGGTGAAAAGGTAATCACTTATTAAAAACTCCAGTACGATAAAGATACGGCGATGTACGAGAATGTAGTCTGTAGAACCTATAAGCAGAAGCGTTGCTAGTGGATAGTACAAGTTTCATGTTATAGCAGCTTATCTTCTTATCAGATTACGGGTAATGTTCGTACAGTGTTTGAGTACTGCATACACTGCCTCGAAGCGTCTCTCATATAAATAGGTTCCGTAAGGCTTGGGGTAGCTATTTATACAATCTACTGTACGTCCATCTTGCACACTGATACTACCTTCCCATCCTTACTAAGAGTAATATATAAATGGGAAAGTGTTTGTTTGATATACAATATACGGTTATAAATGCAAACAACGGATAGACATGATATTTTGCATATTGTTTTATAATTTATTCATTGGTAAGCACTTTAAAATAAAGCACTGAGAAGTAGCTGAGTAGTAGCATTTATGCGCAATTGTGTTTGTTTATTGATTTGTCCTTCAATCACGCAGCAACGGAGCAACAGATCGACGTCATTTTTTACATGGATATAGTTGAGGACTTGGAAAGTAGCATAGGCTACCTTTTATCTCGGAAAAACAACGCGGGATTTTTAAAAACCTAACTCCATGCGGACAAAAGCCTAGCTATAATTTCCGTTTTTTGGAATACATTAATGGAATTCGACGAATATCGGAATTATCGCGACAAGTATGGCCGAGTAGTTCGTTCAATCGCGATGTATTCAGGCGAATACGAATCCTTATTGCGGCATTGTCGGTAATGTAAATAACAATTTGATTGCTAATGTAGACAAGAACATCGCGTATAAGCGAATACGACGATTTTATCGCGACAACGCGTCACGAATTTTCGCACGATAATGTAGCCGCAGCAGTAAAAGTGTTTGCCGATGTCTAGCGGGTAATCCCAGTATGTACACACAGAAAGTAGACGCAACGAAACTAATTAACAAGTTGGAGCGGCCCGCGGAGAGATTTCGTTAGTTGAACAGCTATTTTTGCCAACTTCGCGGAGTAGTTATTTATATAGGGGATCACGTGACTACCGCCGCCATTAGGCTTAGCGGGAAGTTAAACTATTGGGTTCATACGGTTGGGCGTTGTGTGTGAGTTAGCTGGGTCCTTAATTTCGAGGCATATTTGTCAAATATTTCTATAATATAAACTAACTGATCTCCGCGACTTTGTCCACGTTGATTTTCCGTGGGAACACTTTGATTTGCCGGTATAAAAAGTAGCCTATGCATGCATAACCTTACACAATTACAGCTCTTTAGTACCAATATTCGCTGCAATATGCTGCGGATAGACGAACAGACTGATGGACGGACGGACTTGGCGAAACTATAAGGCCCTAATAAAACTACAAGGCTTCCTTATTATTAGGGAACCCTAAAAAAAAATTTATCTGACTGCAGAAAACTAACAAGAAAATAGAAAGGATCTTTTTTCTTACACAACAGCGTCTAAAATCCTTCTAACAGTTGTACCTACTACTACTGGGAAGAAAAGTCCTCCTAATTCAATGGTTCAACTAATCAGTTGTATTGTTGTGTGAATTATCCAAGATTTTAGTTTTGACAAGTTCATAGACATCTCATTGACTTAAACCTCAATAGTCTAGCGGTTAAGGTGCAGACTGAAAACTGAAAGGTCGCAGGTTCGAGCCCCACCCGTTGCACTGTTGTCATACCCACTCTTAGCGCAAGCTTTCCGCTTATTTGGAGAGGAGAGGAGAATATAAGTCATGTTCAGTTTGGCTAATATTCTTTTGATTAAAAAAAATCCATCCAGAAAACTGTGGAAAACATAAATTTGTTGTCGCACAGTGGGTTTGTTTGGTGGGAGGCTTTGGTCGTGGCTAGTTACCACCCTACCGCCAATACGTGCCGCCAAGCGATTTAGCGTTCAGGCATAATGGCTTGTAGAAAACGACTAGGGGTATGTGTTAAATGTACACTAGTCACTAACAGACCCCTTCCAAGTTAGCCGGCTACCATCTTAAATTGCATCGACACTTACCATCAGGTGAGATCGCAGTCAAGGGGTATCTTGTCATAGAATAAAAAAAAGCAAAGAGTAGAAGAAAATATGCTAAGGTACAACGGGAACATCTCATCGCTACGGCGTGAGTATATTTTTTGTTAATCACTGCTCAAACTCGGGACTTGCAAAACTTTTTTCGCCTCAAAAGCGAAGCTCTGAATATTAGCAAAAAGTCATTAAAAGTAAGGGCGCTGTTCATCATAGCGTCAGAGCCTCAAAGTCGGTATTAAATCGGCGGCTGGCGGGACCTTAAGTTAGAAAAGTTCATTCATTTAACGGTTCCGCGCGTTCGGCCGACGACGGCGTCTGAATTTTAAATTATAGCGTACGAGTCGATTTAGATACTCGCTCGACAACCTGGTTTTAGGTGCTTTATTCCTGGTGGGAGGCTTTGGCCGCGGCTAGTTACCAGTTACCACCCTACCGTCAAAGACGTGCCGTCAACTGATTCAGCGTTAAGGCACGATGGCGTGTAGAAACCGTTTAGACTTTATAATTCTGTAACACAACATGAAACATAAAAGAAAATTAAAGTTAATTAATTAATGTCCCTTATTTTTTTTTGACGACCTCCCTGGCGCAGTGGTGAGCGCTGTGGTCTTATAACTGGGAGGTCTCGGGTTCGATTCCCGGCGGTGGCAATTTAGGAATTTATAATTTCTAAATTGTATCTGGTCTGGTCTGGCGGGAGGCTTTGGCCGTGGCTATTTACCACCCTACCGTCAAAGACATGCCGCCAACCGATTCAGCGTTAAGGCACGATGGCGTGTAGACACCGTTTAGGGGTATGGGTTGATTTATACTGGCATACCCCTTCCAAGTTAGCCCGCTACCATCTTAGATTGCATCGTCACTTACTATCAGGTGAGATCGCAGTCAAGGGCTTGTCATCGAATTAAAAAAAAAATGGCCATTTTTGATACTTTAATTGGCTCGTTATCTAGTGGTTAGCAAGTTCGACTGCAGGGTTCGATTCCTGGGTCGGGCCATGAAATGTATTGGGTTTTTCTTTTTATTAGCCCGGAGTTAGGAATTTGGCGGTGAGTCACCCCCTTGCCTCGGAGAGCACGTAAAGCTGTCGGTCCTGCGCCTGATCTCTCTCCGGTCGTGTCGGATTTTCGTCCCATCGGCCAATGAGAGTAAGAGAATAGAGAGTGCACCTGCGTTTGCGCACACACTTGTGCACTATAATATCTCTCGCGCAGATGGTTAATCTCTGTGGAGATTGGCCGCCGTGGCCGGATTCGGTCGGGAGGACATTGGAGGGAGGGAGGTGTGAGACACTCTTCTAGCATCCGTGTTTCCTGCCACTTATAATTTGAGTACCTTCAAGGCAAGAGTGAATAGGCATTTTCTAGGCAAGCGCGCTCCAACCTAGACCTCATCAGTGCTATTAAGTATTGATTGTCGTCAAGCGCAAGCCTATTTCGAATAAATAAAAAAAAATTCGGTGAAAGTCGGTATTTATTAGTTAAAAATACTGGATTATTATGACGAATTTAAAAGACCTGACAGTTAATTATGTGGATCTGTGAGTCATATTGACAGTCTTAACACTGCATAAATCTGTCATTTACAGTGGAAACTCAGGGACATAGGAGATACGACCTTCTAGTAGGTAGTAATGGTAAGTACAGTTCTTTTAACTCACGAGGGCGCGTGGTTCATGGTTGCGTGAGTGTCGTATCTGTATAAGTGTGAGCGAGAGCTTGCTCGCGCCTGACCGCTCCCACCTAGGCCCCTGACAGGCATGCACACTTACGCAATGTGCATGTACACGACGTAACCACAAGTAAAGCTCATGCGCCCTCGTGAATTGCAAGAACTATACCCTACTGCTAATTTTTAGGGAAAACCTTCATAAAAAAAGACGTGTGGCACTCGGGGACTGCCGCGGTAAAGCTATTGCAAAGCATATTGCATTGCATAAAAATGCGCCATCTAGCGGCTCAACGTAGAGGAGTCCCGTGTCAAGTTATTTTCGTTACGGAATTTCTGGATTCGGTCTCCACGCTGGCCCGCGATAGAAGCTATGCAATAGCTTAAAAATTTGGTTGGATGCAAAAAGCCGAACACAGGAATACATACGTTTTTGATACGTTTGTGAAATGTATTAAATGTATTGAAAGATACAAATACAAGCTTGATTTCAGCCGCTTTCCACGCCATCGGCTTGCTATATCCCATTAGTGATAATTAAACCGAACGATTCCGTATTCGGCGGTTTAAATTCATTTTCGTGTTTAACCCTTTAAGTTTCCAATATAATAACTAATTGATACCCGCGACTTGGTTCGCGTGGATTGATGTTTTTTGTTACCGCGGGAACTCTCTTATTTCCCGGGATAAAAAGTAGCCTATAGGTCGTAGCCGATTTACACGACACCGCTCCCACCCAACCAAAGTATGAGCATTCAAATAAGTTAATATCGTGCTCTGGAGGTGCACTTTACAGTGGTACAGTTTACGCGCGGTACCGGTACCGCGCGCTGTATTCTATTTTGTGTTGTTACTGTAAAGTGCACCTCCACAGCACGATTTTATGTCATAGGACCTTTAGTCCTATTCTAGACTATAATCTATCTCTGTGCCCAGCCAAATCAGTTCAGTCGTTGCGACGTGATTGAGTAACAACCATACAAACTTTCACATTTATAATATTACTAGCGGACCCGACAGACGTTGTCCTGTCTTAACTATGAATATTGAAACTCCCCTTTTTACCCCCTTGGGGAGAGAATTTTCAAAAAATGTAAAATACATAATTCTTTATTTTTGATCAAGAGCCAAAATATCAAGTTTCATAAACATAACTTGAAAAATAACTTGAAGAACGAAGGACTATCATACAAACATTCAACCCCTATTTAATCCCTTAGGGGGTAGAATTTTTAAAAACTGTGAAACACCTACTTTTTTGTTTTCAATTTAAAGCCTAAGTACCGAATTTTATGGGTATAGCTTGAAAAATAACGGAGTTTCATACAAACTTTAACCCCCCTTTTTACCCCCTTGGGGGGAGAATTTTCGAAATATGTAAAATACGTAATTCTTTATTTTTGATCAAGAGCCAAAATATCAAGTTTCATAAACATAACTTGAAAAATAACTTGAAGAACGAAGGACTATCATACAAACATTCAACCCCTATTTAACCCCTTAGGGGGTAGAATTTTTTAAAAGTGTGAAACACTTACTTTTTTGTTTTCAATTTAAAGCCTAAATACCGAATTTTATGGGTATAGCTTGAAAAATGACGGAGTTTCATACAAACTTTAACCCCCCTTTTTACCCCCTTGGGGGGAGAATTAAAAAAAAATGTAAAATACGTAATTCTTTATTTTTAATCAAGATCAAGAGCCAAAATATCAAGTTTCATAAACGTAACTTGAAAAATAACTTGAAGAACGAAGGACTATTATACAAACATTCAACCCCTATTTAACCCCTTAGGGGGTAGAATTTTTAAAAACTGTGAAACACGTACTTTTTTGTTTTCAATTTAAAGCCTAAATACCGAATTTCATGAGTATAACTCGAAAAATGACGGAGTTTCATACAAACTTTAACCCCCCTTTTTACCCCCTTGGGGGGCGAATTTCGAAAAATCCTTTCTTAGTGCTCGCCTACGTCATAAAAGGAACCTACTGTCAAAATTTCAAGTTTCTAACTTCAGTGGTTTAGGCTGTGCGTTGATCGTCAGTCAGTCAGTCAGTCAGTCAGTCAGTCAGGACAAGCCTTTTTATATAATTATAGATTATTAATTATTAATAGGATAATAGGATTCAACATTCCAATACAATATCTCAGACATGGGAAAAGCTGAAATGATTGGACTTGCAAGAGGAGTCCCGTGTCAGGTTATTTACGTTACGGAATTTCTGGATTCGGTCTCCACGCTCAAAGCCCGCGATAGAAACTATGCAATAGCTTAAAAACTTCCTCCTTTCTTTTGCAGTCGGTTATCGACTATTGCAAGTCAGCAAAAACCGCAATCAAATAAAGTTCCGAATTCATTACAGCGTGCAAATCTCGTTCAGTATTCGCGGTAGACATCGGCTGTGTAATTTTTTGAGTCGTTTTTATTAAAATGAAGTTAAACGCGCCGAGTCGGGAGGAAGGCGATAATTTTATATTCAGGGCTTTCAGCGGGGAGTTGAACTTGGCAGCGATAACTTTTCAAACGACACTTCTTTCACCCAAATAGTTAACTTTTTTATTTTATTCGATGATAAGATAGCCCTTGCCCATGCGTCGTGCTCGTGACCGGGTGCCACCAACGGAAATGGGTCTGCTTTGTGTCTACCCATCTTAAAATGAGTTAGGTTGTGGTAGGTGTGAATTTTTGAAACTTCTTTGTGGAAACACTGTGTGCATAGCATAGTTTTGTTAACCATTGTAATAAAAATTTTTTTGAAAAGAGCAACTGCTGAGTTTCTTGCCGGCTCTTCTCAGCAGAATCTGCATTCCGAACCGGTGGTAGATTTACGACGTGTCATAAGAGCTACAAGTTGATTTCTTGAATCTTGTTGCGATCTCATCTGATGGAAAGTGCAGCTTTTAACAGACAATGTCAAAGAAAACTATTTTAACGAATGTTTGTACTCGTAACGATAACAAACGGTTTGAAACAACTGGGCCTAAGATTGTAGCGGGCTAACTTGGAATAGGGTATCTCAATGTAAATTCCTCTAATCCCCTTCAGATCCTGACCTGATGACAATGGGACCACCTAGGAAGTATACCCTTTCAAACAAAAAAAGAATTTTCCAAATCCGTTCAGGTGTCTTCGGGGAAAATACATAAAAAATAAGAAAGAAAAAGATTACAACGAATAGAGAACCTCCTCCTTTTTTGGAAGTCGGTTAAAAATGGCTGCTTTTCTTAAAAAAAAAAAATTGTTTGAAAAGGATTTTTTTCGTACATTCGCATTAAACACTTCAACCTAATTTTTAATATTTGTTTTTACAAGCACAAAGCTACGTTTAACTTTGACCAATATACCGAGCGTAATAGTTTAAACTCAAAACACACGGCAAAATTTAATATAACCTCATTCCCTCAGGCACATAAGAACACTTGTCTATTTTTTGTCATTTGCATTTTGACAGCAAAGTGGTGAAAAACTCCGTACAAAGAGATTTTTGTATTTAATTTGATTTTCAGAGTAATTCTTAACAAATTACGTAAAACATTTTTATTTCGTAACCAGCTAATGTCCGCGACTTCATCCGCGTTTTTAAAAGTCTCGTGGGAACTGACTGATGTTCCAGGAATATCGAGTCCTTCAAACAAGTCCGTCACGCTTTACCACAGCGTGACGTCAGTTTCCAAACACTCCGCTCATATTTAAAAGCAGAATGTTTTTATAAAATTTTATTTCTTGTATTGGTACGAAGGTCTCGATGCCGTATTAAAGAATTCTTACAATATTTAGTTTTCTTTCTTCATATTCAATAGGTTATGGGCCCATCACGCTTCCACTGCGCATTCCCATTAGCAGCCAGCGCTCATTTTAAAATTTCCGTATCTCCGAAACTACTTGACGTATTAAAATAATTCTTTGACGTGTAGTTTTTATTCTCAACAGAAAATACGCAGAGTTAAAAGTCCGAACCGAAGAACGTTGGGGTCCTAATTTTGCTGGAATGGCGATCTCGCATCGGAAAGCGCAGTGTTGGTAAACCCTCTGGACGAATGATCTCAAGCGAGTGACTGGCAGCTTCATACAGGCGACACAAGATCGTCTACTGTGGCAATCATTTTAAGATTAAAAGAATTCATATTCCACTAGTTGATGGCCGCGACTTCATTCGCGTGGATTAAGGTTTTTAATTCTCGCTGCGAAACAGCCAAATCGGTTCAGACGTTGCGGTGTGATTGAGTAACAAACATCCATCCATCCAAACATACATCCAAACTTTCGCATTTACAATATTATAGTAGGAAATAGAATAATTGTACGGAACCCTTTATGCGTGAGTCCGGCTCACCCTGTGCTGGTTTTCGTAATAAAGAACTACACGTAAACATCTTCTTTTGTTTGTTTATGAAATTAAAATATTTCAAATGATAGCCAGGTCGTCTCAACGTCTTTGAAAGGCGAGGTGCACACAGATGGAATGCACTCTAATTCTTTCTTCAAACGAAGTTGATGCGAGTCGCAAAGTGTGTTTAACTAGATTTCGCTCAGAGCGCGCGTCCGCTCGGAACATACCTCATTAGTCCCGAATGCATGCGCAGAAACTTTATTTAACTTTGATTTAACTATATACTTGCAACTTAATAAAATCTCGAAAGATTTATGTGGATATACTGCACTACATATTTTTTTTAAGCTATTGCATAGCTTCTATCGCGGGCCTTGAGCGTGGAGACCGAATCCAGAAATTCCGTAACGAAAATAACCTGACACGGGACTCCTCTACGGTGAGCCGCTAGATGGCGCATTTTTTATCAACGCCATCTACCAGTGAGCCGCTAGATGGCGTTGATAAAAAATGCTATGCAATAGCTTTACCGCGGCAGTCCCCGAGTGCCACACGTCTTTTTTTATTTTCAATGATTATCTACTTTTTTTTGCACTAGGAGGCGCAGTGTTGGTAGAACCTTTACTCCTTTACTAGCTGGATGGACTATTTCAGGCGAGTCGCTAGTAGTTGCTGGACACAGGCGGCACAGCATCATGTTCTGTGGCAATCATTTCAAGAGACCTATGACAGCAGAAGGTTACAAGTTACTAGGTCTATAGTTGACCTTTTGCGTGTAAACAATTTTTTTCATTAAAGTATTGAGGACGGTATTGCAAAGTTTCAAAACATCACAGAAAAATTTTAAGATCGTTAAGATTCATAAATTGCTAGAAATATAGACTCTAGTCTCTTTTTCTGGAACTCTCAGTATATTTTTACACCAAAAAATTTTAATATTTATAAAAAGAAGAGTAGCTTAATGAAAGTATTTTTACTTTATTTACGCAAAAAAAAATTACTAATTAACATTATAGTTATCATATCTTGAATAACAGATTCCAGACAAGAAAAAGTTTGGATCAAGGGAGAGGGCAGACTGGCATCTTTTAACTGCAGCGATAGGTGTTTTTGCGTTTGCATCGAGTTTTCACAACTCAAAACTTCAAAAGTGTTAGATACGCAGCTAAAAGACGCGACTGTCAACATTTCGGCGTAACGTTATACGCGAAAACGTCGACCGCTGCTGCTGAAAGAAGCCAGTGTACCCTCTCCTCAAATAAATAAACAAACCTCTAAAGTCCTTTTTAAATAAATGAATAAGAAAATTGTGAATAAATAAATAAGATTTTTCAATCAGATCCACATTATGCTAACGTGGGGTGAAAGATGGAGAAAATCATAACTTAAGCACACTACACCGTCTAAAATAAACTACCAACCCTTCTGAGAGTTCACTTGAAACGTTTCAATTTTCTTAACTTTAACCTCATGGCATTTATTAAATTAATGACGCGATAATTTTGAAGACTACGAATTACTCTTTAACAGGGTGAGAACAATAAGTATACCGTAACTAAGAGAAAGCTTAACTTATAATGTCCTTCTGAACAAATGATTGAAGGACAAACCTGTTGGTTTCACAAAAAGCACCAACACCCTTCTTTTGCGCAAAAAATGAGCCAGTCCTTCTGTCACCTGATGAGATTTTTATAATCTCTAAATTTTTCTTCCAAAAAAGACAATCAGCCTGTCTGAAGTTGACTAATATTCTCCTCTCCAAATAAGCGTAAAGTTTCTGTTAGGAGTGGGTACGACAATAGTAAAACGGGTGGGGATCGAAACTGGACGTTTCAGTTTACGTCTCGTTTGCGTTTCAGGCCGCACCTGTGTTTCCTATCACGTACAATTTGGATATCTTTAAAACAAGAGTGAATAGGCATCTTCTAGGCAATCGCGTTACAACTTAGGCCACATCATCACTTTCCATCAGGTGTGAGAATGCTCAAGCGTGCAGGGACTGCCGCGGTAAAGCTATTGCATAGCATTTTTTATCAACGCCATCTAGCGGCTCACCGTAGAGGAGTCCCGTGTCAGGTTATTTTCGTTACGGAATTTCTGGATTCGGTCTCCACGCTGGCCCGCGATAGAAGCTATGCAATAGCTTAAAAACCTTTAACCGTTGGGCTATTGAGACTGTACATTGACTCATCATCAATTTATTGTCAGGCAAATAAAAAAAGGTACCCAATCTTTCTTGCCTTTCTTTTCCTTAATCTAACTTTCTTGCCTTAAAAATATATACACTCTACATATAACATCTCTCGTACACCTACTTGCGTGGTTGAAGGCAGTTCGTTTGGGAGGACATGAAAAAGGCGGGCTGGAGATTCGATGAGTCAGCAGAATTCGATCGACGTTGAAGCAATCTACTTTCAAACCGTTGTAGGGACTCTTTTTATTTTGGAAACTTGAATCTTGTTTCCAAAATAAACTGCAATTTTTTATCTCACATGTATTAGGATTATATATCACATGTATGAGGATTGTGATGCTTCAATAGCCCAACGGTTAAAGGTGCGGACTGAAAATTGAAAGGACGCAGGTTCGAAGCCCAGCCGTTGCACTATTGTCATACCCATTCCTAGCACAAACTTTCCGCTTATTTGGAGGGGAAAGGATTGGTACACCTTGGCTCATATTCTTTAAACAAAATATCCCGAAGGAATAAGTGCTTTGTAAAGGATTTGCAATGTTCTGACTGTTTTATTTTCTTATACCCCACTTAACATAATTCGTCGACTTTCATTTTTTTCCTTTTTCACCATATGGTCTGGTGGTCGTCCAATTGAAGTTTGATTACTGTCATAATTAATGAATGCCACATTTCTCTGGTGGGAGGCTTTGGCCGTGGCTAGTTACCACCCTACCGTCAAAGACGTGCCGCCAAGCGATTTAGCGTTCCGGCACGATGGCGTGTAGAAAGTAAGCCCGCTACCAACTTAGACTGCATCATCACTTACCATCAGGTGAGATCGCAGTCAAGGACTATCTTGTCATCGAATAAAAAAAACATCGTCGTTGGCTCCATCGCAAAAAATAAATTACGGTATCCGATATCAGGTGTGAAATTAAAAACACCTAAAACACGGAATTACACTTTGACATTTCCGTTGATGTGGGTGCGGACTCTTTATGGCATTCTAAATATTAGCGATATTAGCCACAAATTCCGAAACATTGAAATATTACCCATAGGTTATTTCGATCGCATACTTTACGTTAGGCTCACGCTCTATATCATGATTGTAATACAACGCGATTTTATAATTTTGTATGTTGTTTTTAAGCTATTGCATAGCTTCTGTCGCGGGCCTTGAGCGTGGAGACCGAATCCAGAAATTCCGTAATGAAAATTACCTGACATGAGTGACACGGGACTCCTCTCACCGCAAGATGGCGTTGATAAAAAATGCTATGCAATAGCTTTACCGCGGACCGCGGTAGTCCCCGAGTGTGTGGCACTCGGGGACTGTCTTTTTTTATTATAATAAATAATTTACTTGTAGGGAACATTGTACAAGGTAGATCTATAATAATGTATACCAACTGACTGTCTGATCTATCAACGCACAGCCCAAGTATACCTGGGAAGTTATACCCTTTCAAACAAAAAAAAAAGGAATTTTCAAAATCGAGTTATTGGGGAACATACATTAACACATTCCGATGAATTGAGAACCCCCTCCTTTTTTGAAAGTCGGTTACAAAGAAAATCTTTGTTTGCAATTCCAATGATTTGTTTTGAAGCACCTAGTAAACTGTAAGAACTTTGTATGAAACCTAACAACGTCATTCTTTGTCATAAACTCGAACATGTCGAAGACACTCAAAGCGGTTCTTGTTAGTATTTATTGTGCCGTTTTCCTTCACTCCCTAAAGTATCTTTTATTTCACAGAAATGAAGAAATCCTAGAGCTGAACTATTTGTTGAGGACTCCTGGACTTATGCGGAAAATAAGGCGAGATATAACTAAGCACCGACATAACTCTACACAGATGACAATGGAATTCAAACATCCAAGAAGATTTCCAACAGATTTGAGGTTTATCCTAATATGGAATCGCGTGCATGGCCATCCAAATCAAGTTATGATGGAAGGTCAGAAGGTGTTTCTACATCACAACTGTACGTATTTTAATTGTTTCATCACAAGTAATAGAGACTTGTTGATTGATCTTCGATACTTTGATGTGATTTTGTTCGATGAGGAAAGTGAATTGGATGATCACCCACCCCTGAGGAGTCCACATCAGAAATACGTATTTACGGCCACTGAAACTGCAAAATTTTATCCAATCTGTAGAGCGTCGAATGAAAACTATTTCAACTTGACGTGGACGTATAGACTCGATTCTGATATTCCAAGACCATTTATCACCATATTAAATAAAAACGATTTAGAAGTGGGGCCAAAAATTAACATGACATGGGTTACTCCCATGAAACCCGTTCCCAAAGACGTGTTAGGAAAGATCAAAAAGAAACATAAAGCAGTTGCATGGATCTTATCGCATTGCGGTTCCAAAAAATATGATAAGACAGAAGAGTTTGTTAAAAGTTTTAACGCGTCTCTGGTGAAACATAAACTGCAATTGGATATTTATGGGTGGTGTGGAAATAAGAAATGTCCTCAAGGTCGAATTGAGGAATGTCTGGCACTTTTGAGGAAGGATTACTATTTTTACCTGGCAATCGAGAACAGCGTGAGTGAGGATTATGTGACCGATAAGATTCTATATCCTTTGCAGAATTACGCTGTTCCTATAGTTTATGGTGATGTTGATTATTCGAGGTAAGTAATGGAGTTAATAGCTGATGCTTTTACAATCAATTGCAAGTTATTATTTGACTAGGTTCTACCTGATTAGAAGTGTTAATTCAATCGACGGTAGCTGGTGTTAGAAGTTAGACCTAGTTAGAAATTCAAAATTCTAAAGATATAACATAATATTTTAAAGTAACATTGCTCACCTTTTTAAAATTAAATAATTTTATAGTAGCTTAGACTTTGGATAAGATTTTATGGTTGTATGTAATTAAACTTATTTAAATGCTTTCCAGGTTTTTACCGCCAGGGTCGTTTATTAATGCTGAGAAATTGGAGGTTAAAGCAGTCGTTTCTTTGATAACTGAAGCTATAAAGAATAAAGATGTCTACAGTGAATATTTTAGGTAGATATTCATTTTGCTATTAATTATTTCTCAAACGAACGTGTAGGTTTTGAAGCTAGTAAGATTACGTTATGAAAAGACTGACTGTTAAAGACTGATATCTTGGTGCTTGTGATTAAAATTTTTTTTAAGGAATGCTACCATGTTAACCTTGATCAATATTCTCTACTTAGGAGTGGGTACAACAATAGTGCATGGGTATGGAATTTGATTTGACAAGCTTTAGTTTTTCAGTTCGCGCCTTAACAGTTATTTTGTTGAGGCTTATTTAAGTCTTCTTTTCTGTTTGTCCAGTATTGTGCAGGATTGTGACTTGTAACGTTACTTTGTTTTTTCTTTTTTTTTCTTCACTTTTATGAACATCATGCAGGTTTCTTTACGATGTTTCCTTTTGTTTCATGTAGGCCAACTCTCATAAGTCAAGAATGTACCAAAGGTTGGGAAAGCTGATTCTACTGAGAAGAGCCGGCAAGAAAATTAGCAGTTGCTCTTTTCAAAAGAAAAATGTTACATTAAGT
The DNA here is from genome assembly GCA_038048805.1 of Hipparchia sbordonii. Taxonomy (NCBI): domain Eukaryota; kingdom Metazoa; phylum Arthropoda; class Insecta; order Lepidoptera; family Nymphalidae; genus Hipparchia; species Hipparchia sbordonii. Next base: position 7,668,304 of record CM076115.1, read on the forward strand.
AACCTATCTATCTTCTTATCATTAAAGTGAATATGGAATATTAAATTGATATGCCCAGTATGTACACACCTAAAAGCCATAACTTGGTAATTGAGTGGTCCACTAACGGTAATGTTTTCAGGTGGCACAACCACTACACATATAAAGAAGCTTCACCTGATGCTGGAGTTTGTACTTTGTGCGAGTTTTTGAATGACCCAAAGCAAAACTACGTTTCTGTCAAGAATTTTAGAAAGTGGTGGAACCGTCAATACTATTCAAAATGTGGGTCAATAGTTTAAGTATTTTATGTATTTTTTAATTACTTATCACAGAGGTTGTTTAAAGTGGAATTTAAGAACCAAAGAAATATTCCGATGAATAAATGGGATAAAAATTGATTTCAATTTTAAAATTGCTTTCATGCGCTCCCTTAATTTTTTTGAACCCTTCATCGGATAAAACTGCACGGGCGGAAATTAAATTTCTTTAAACGTCAGCAAAATTTTAATTGTGCAAAAAGTCACTGTGATGACGACTCAGTAATTTGGAAGAATTTAGTTCTTATGTAAAATCCCGCGGAAACTTCTCGAATTTCCGGGAAATAATTATTACTTTTTATAAACAATTTAACCGACGATAGAAGCAACTAAAAAGGGAAAAATAAAATAAAAATCTTTTTAGTCTCATTAAAAAATCATCAAAATCGGACGACTCTGCGAACAGACTCTGCGCGACGAATTGAGAATCTCCTTTTTTATCATCGGTTAAAAAGTAACTTATGTGACTCTCCAGATCTTCAAGTATACCCATGCAAAAAATCACGTCGATTGCTAGCTCTGTTGCAGCGTTATTGAAGGACAAACCAACAAACAAACACATTTTCGAATTTATAATAATTAATGGCATTTATAGTTTGTTAACTCTATTTCTTTATACGTTTTTGAAGACAACGAATTCAACTAAATGAAAAAAATGGAATCTATAGCCAAGTGCTCGAGGCTCGAGTGCTTGCTAAGTTGCTAGTAATTAGAGCAATCGGCTTAAATCACGTTCAGCCGAGTGGTGTAAAGTGTACTAGACACTGTAGACCAATTAGTAGACTGTTATTGTTAGCCGCATAGGGTAGTGTGTTTATATCCTTATCAAGTTTTGTTTGTTTGTTTGTTTTTTCCAAACTTTTATTAGTCCACTGCGTAATATTATGAATAGAATAGAATAGAATGCAAATATTTTTTAACCGACTTCCAAAAAGGAGGAGGTTATCAATTCGGCCGGTATCTTTTTTTTTTTCTATGTATGTCCACCGATTACTCCGGGGTTTCTAAACCGGTTCACGCGGGTTTTTTTTATTCAAATAAACTTTTACAAGTACTTTTGAATCGTCGATGAGTCTACCACTGGTTCGGAATGCCCTTCCTGCCGAGAAGAGCCAGCAATAAACTCGGCGCTTGCTCTTTTAAAAAAAAAAAAAAAATTACAATAGGTAACAAAACTATGCTATGTATACAGTGTTTGCACAATGAAGTTTAACAAATGCAAAACAATCCAATAGATGTTAAGACAGGCAGACAAAAGCAGACCCATACCTGTTGGTGGCACCCGTTCACGAGCATGACGCATGATCCAGCCATTGCTTCGCTCAATATTATTTGAATTAATTTGTATGACATTTTATCCGAGGGAAAACTACACACTATCACACTTCACACTAATATTATAAAGGCGAAAGTTTGTACGTGTATGCGTGTGTGTGTATGTTTGTTACTCTTTCACGCAAAATCTACTGGCTGGATTTTTGTTGAAATTTGGAATGGAGATAGATTATAGCCTGGATTAACACACAGGCCACATTTTATGCAGGGTTTCCGCGGGAATCAAAAAACCTTAGTTCACGCAGACGAAATCGCGGGCATTATCTAGTAAATAATAACTGTTAATGGTGGTGAATTGGGCCCCACGATACAGGATTTCCTAATGTCTAGTTCCTATGGTCTCAATGAATATAAATTTATATTCCTTTCAAAACGTGCTATTGGCTGACGTTAACATGCTTTTTGACGTCATAATATTTCATTCTAATCAAGAGTAAAGTGCATTTTTCAATTTTGAATATTCTGCATTTAATATGTGATATAGTTCATTGTGTAATTAAAAACCTATTTAAATTAAAAATGACTGGTTTAGATAAGATTTCGTGTCGATAAATATTACAGACAAAAATATTTGAAACTTCTTGATAGCCACCTCTTTTTCTTGAGTCGGTTAAAAAAGGCTGACATATTTGTCACAAAGATACATCGGCGCCGTGGCTTAGTTGGTTAAAGCGCCTATCTAGTAAACAGGAGATCGCGAGTTCGAATCTCGCCGGGGCCTACAAGTAAATAACTATCTTTTATATGCTACTAGATTTTGCTCGCGGCTTTGCTCACGTTAAGCTCTATTTTTCAAACCCCCTATTTTACCCCCTTAGGGGTTGAATTTTCAAAAATCCTTCCTTAGTGTGGCGCTACTTCATAAAAGGAACCAACTGTAAATATTTCAGGTTTCTTACTTCAGTAGTTTAGGCTGTCGTTGATATCTCAGTCAGTCAGTCAGGACTTTGAATTTTATATATATAGATTGTAATTATTAAGATTTTTTAGTCCCCCCATTTTTAGATGAGATAGGTACTATAGATCGCCTGCAACTTCGTCTAAATATATAAAAGGCAAAGGTGACTGACTGACTGACTGATCTATCAACGCACAGCTCTAACCACTGGACCGATCGAGCTGAAATTTGGTATACAGGTAGCTGTTAGGACGTAGACATCCGCTAAGAAAGGATTTTGGAAAATTTCAACCCCAAGAGGGTTAAATAGGGGGTTAAAAAATCGAACCTAACGTGAGCGAAGCCGCGGGTTAAAGCTAGTCTGAGATAAAATTTAATTTGATTATCGTCAAGTTTCTGAATAATATCTATAATTTTCGCTAATGCGTAATGGTCACAATTTTTTGTTGGTTTGTCTGTCAATAACGCTGCAACAGAGCTACAGATCGACATAATTTTTTGAATGGGTATATTTAAGGATCTGGAGAGTGACATAGGCTACTTTTTATCCCGGAAAATCAAAGAGTTCCCGCGGGATTTCAAAAACTAAATCCACGGGGATGAAGTCGCGGGCATCAGCTAGTTGATATTAAAAATCTTAATTCGATGTCGAATTTAATTATTATAATACTAGGTACTTTATCGATTATTATTTGGAATTACTTTGCGGATAGTACAAGTTTGCAATTCTCGATAACGTTGATAGATTTACATTTGGAGTGTGTAATGTATGTTTTGTCAAAGTAAGATATTTAACTGCTTTGTTTTACAACTAGAGTCAGCGCTTCAAGCGGAAATTTTGCGATTTACATTTTTAAAGAAGAAGAAATTAAACATTTTTAGCGGGCTATTAATAAAAATCTTTCATAAATTAGAGAACTTATTTATCTTAAAATAAAATTATAACGCATAAAGAAAAGAGCCTTTTTAAATACTCACTTGAAGATAGTTTTAATTCTGTCAAAGAGTTCTTTTTAACTTATAGATATTTGAACGTAAGTGCGGTCAAAATATGCGTGTAATTTTGACCTTAACTAGATTTGGACTAAAAATACATTATATACACACAGTTACTTGCGGAGTAAAATCTGTAGTTAGGAATAAACGACTTTAAAACAAGACATTTTACTCACAAGTGCATTTTTTTAATGATTCGATACTCGAAATTTAATAATGTCGTCGAGATGAGAAACTCGCGCTTAGGGTACCCTACTTGATTTTATTAATTAAATTGAAACCTTAAGCGGCTTACTGCAACCATTTAATCAATCCCAAATAATTTAGAACAATAGACTGTATTAACGAGTAAAACATGGAGTGATGTTTGAATAAAATCGCCCGATTTGGTTGCGACTTTTTAATTTTCCTATATTAAGTAATATTTCCCATATTTATATATTTTTTGTTTGGAGGACAGGAAAGTAGCTTGTTGGGATGCCACCTGTGCAGATATCTTAGATGTATCCCAAGCATCTACAGGTGAACTCCTTGGTTTTTAAAAATCCCGCCTAAGCTCTTTTTATCTAGGAACTATGATATAGTATATGTATAAAAAGAGGTGGATATGTTACAAGCGTGCGGTAAATGAAACACGTAATGGCAGATATTTGTCGTAATTTGTCATGTCACTTAACAATGAAGTACTCTATTATACTCTTCGTCGTTCGGAACAATTTTTTCGCTTGTTTTCGCTTGTGAGTATATAACTCATCCCTTGTAGAATATCATAGTCTAGGAATAAATATTTGAAGCTACTGTCTATGACACTCATTAGGTTTTCAACTACGATAATGTAATAGCGCTTGAGTCGTTGAAAGATCAACTAAATAAGAAACTGATGCTGAGATAAGGCGTACTCTGACTCAGCTCAAACTCAAGATAGAGGTTAAAACGAGACACAAATATGCTCTGACATAAATCTGTCTCGTTTTAACTCTGTCTTGAGTCTGAGCTGAGTGAGAGTACGGTCTATAGATTTCGACCTGAAATTCGAATTCATAATATAAACGGGAATATAGATAGTGATATACCTCTACTGAAACTTCTACGTTTGTTATATTTTTACGTTTTATTTTTTCGAATTTTTCACCATGTACCTTTATATTTCAATCTCACAGATTTTAATATTCTTTTATTTTAATTTCCCGACCTTTGTGAAACTTTACAACTCTTTCATGAAAACTTTGCTTTCAGTCGGTTTCCACGCCATCAGCTTTATCCTATTAGTGATAATTAAATCGAACAGATTTATTCGGCGGTATAAATTTCATTTTCATGTTTAAAACCTTTAAAGTTTTCGACGTTTTAATCCGATCGGTATTTCGGATCGTCATTTTTAGCATTGACTTAAGGATCACCCGTAAGCTCGTGTTTCCATACAAACCTAGTTTTGTTTTAATCTAGAAATAACGCGTCGGATTGTAAATATGTATCTAAATATATAAAAGGCAAAGGTGACTGACTGACTGACTGACTGACTGACTGACTGACTGACTGACTGATCTATCAACGCACAGCTCTAACTACTGGACCGATCGAGCTGAAATTTGGCATACAGGTAGCTGTTAGGACGTAGGCATCCGCTAAGAAAGGATTTTGGAAAATTTCAACCCCAAGAGGGTTAAATAGGGGGTTAAAAAATCGAACCTAACGTGAGCGAAGCCGCGGGTTAAAGCTAGTTTAGATATAAAATAGGATGTAGGTGTTATAAAAGAAATGTTCAGCCCCTATATGCAGTTGTGAAGTTTCTGCAGTAATTAATTAGGTACTTAAGGGTACATTACGGTGCGGCTCGTTGTCGATTTTAGGTATATTTTTGCGCAAGCACGGATTTTTCGGCGCGCTCGCTCCTTCTCGCTCACACTATATGCAGGCACAGTGGCCATTGAACTCGTACAAAACCAGGGTCTTGACAAATAATAAAACTATTATCATTTTCCGAAGTTTGGAAAAACTAGGTGAACTACCTAAACTGAAGTTTTCGAAAGTTTATTTTAACCACCTACTGGAAAACAATAAATATAAATAACAATAAATAAACATAAAATGTTTTTAATAATAAAAATTAAAACTAAATCCTAAATATCCTTACTAATATTATAAATGCGAAAGTGTGTTTGTTTGTTGGTTTGTCCTTCAATCACGCCACAACAAAGCAACGGATCGACGTGATTTTTTGCATGGGTATAGTTGAGGACCGGGAGAGTTACATAGGCTCCTTTTTATCCCGGAAAATCAGAGATATAATCAAAACTGTATCCACGCGAACGAAGCCATGGTTGCCAACTAGTAGATAGGTAAGTTACCTATAATACTATAGTAATGAAACAAGTATACTAGCTAGTAAAACTGTGATAGCCATGTTTAGGACTGCAGTCTTAGGAGACTACCTAGGGGTATTCGGGGGGTCGCGGGTTCGATCCCGGTCACGCATCTCTGACTTTTAGAAATTTATCTTTGTGTCTGTAATATAGATAGGTACCTACCAAAGGTTAATGCAAAAATGACTGTTCTGAATTCATTGTAATACAGTGGATATTTTAAGATTATACTTCGCATCTTTCCCGAAGATGATTATTGTTTACAAGCAGCAGATCGCCATGTTATGCTGTCCTTATCACACATTTAGAGTTTTTTAATATATATATAAAATATAAATTTTTATTATTATTTTTAAATTTTACTATGATAAAATAGATTCTTTTTTACCTCCGCTCAGTATTACCAACCTCCTAGCAAATACACCACCGGGCTTTATCAAATCCCGCCTAGTGTCATTACGTTATTTTGTGTTGTCCAAGTCACACGTCCAACAAAAATTAAGAAAGCGTGATATTTTAAATTAATTTAATTTGTAATATTGGGTGTAGGTATAGGTATAGGATATTCAAAATAGAAGAAAAATAGTCTCATCAAGTTCGTCATCTGAAGAATCATCGCAACAGTATCTCCGGACAAAGGAATCAAGGTAAGATTTGAGTATTTTCTACCTTCTTTAATGTTCAATATTCACTCGAAAGTTTTAGCTATTTATACTCCGACAAAGCGTGTTTGAGAATTATTTGGAGGATTTCAAAATACCTAGTAATTAATTTGTAACTTAATGTTACACATTATCCCGACGTAAATCGTGTGTGGAAATTGTATCCCGACATATATTGTGTGTGGATTTATTATTAATTACTCCGAAATTATTTTGAGGATTTCAAACTACCTACCAACTAATTTGTGACTTAATGTTACACATATCCCGACGTAAATCGTGTGTGGAAATTGTATCCCGACATATATTGTGTGTGGATCTATTATAATATTTTAGTTTGGTTTACCATTTTAGTTTGGTTCAGACGCAAAGCTTGTGTGAGATTTAATAGTAAGAATTTAAATTGCCTACCTTACAAAGTACATTAAAATAAAATTGATAAATATCGACTCCAAAGACGATATTTAAGTCTCTTCCGAGAAAATGAAGGTTTTTGTAATTTTTGGGCTCAGACCCAACGCAAAAAAGACAAGATCAAGCTTATGCGTCAATGTTCACCTGTCGAAAACTGTACATAATATGATTAAAAAGTACAGCAAGGAGAAACAGAATCAGATTTCGAGTTCTATGTCTTAATTGGCCAAGAAGTTATTAAAATACTAAGCGATGGAGGGCGATTGCTGTAAGCAAACAAAAACAAGATGTATAAAATAATAATTAAAATGCTATAAGGCCATTTCTACTTCTCAGAATTGAGATTTAACAGCGATAAACCAAATCAGCTGCGCTCACAACCGGGTGTTTCGATTTGCAACCTGGAAGCTCTAAAGGCACGGGGGGCTCCGCGTCGAGACGCGATTATCCCCCATGGCGGGTACCACAAGCGTCTGAGTCCGCGCCATGCGAGTGGGACGGGACACCTTAGTGTTCGACCCTACGCGCAAACTCCAAAGGTCCTTTGTCACAGGTACAAAAAACAGAAAAATGTTTTGACCTATCGCTGGCAGACTGCAGTATTTTCTTCATGACTGAATGATAAAATAATTTTGGATTATAAAAATTTTACCCTTATAACCTATAAAAATTAAAAGGTTAAAAAAAAAATTCCATTTCATAGTTCTAGAACATCAAACAATTAATGAATCTAAAATAGATCGTATTCTCTCAAAATCAGTGAATGCATTACGGAATTGTTATATTCAGGTTATATTTTGATTTGCTGGGTAAATTCATCACACAAATCTTTACAGTCCCTAAACCCTTGGTTTATTAAATTTAAAAAATTTTAATAACCTATGCCATTCACTTGAAAATTTATATGGCATTAATGTTGATCTAAAAAATCTGTTTCATGGCCACTTTAGACAAAAAATGCATATTTTTTACTAAATGCATATTTTATGAAGAAATCGACTGTATTCTACCCTCCTCAAGCTATAACGCCGTTAACCAACATTTGACCAAATACGATTTTTTTGTTTTTTAATGCTACCTTAGTTAAAAAATTCTCTATCAATCCATCTAATTGGCATTCTACTTACTGCTGTAGTTTTTGATATAGCAATATGAAAAACGCAATTTCTTAATAAATTGCAGTTTTTTGGATCATAGATCGAAATATGGTTTTGGTGGTTAACAACGCTAGCTTTACTATTCACTGTATGAATTTAAACTTTGATTGTTTTTCGTTTGTATTTTACTATCTCTTATGTATATTACAGAAGATAAAGTTATTGAAACCTTTCCTCCGTCTTCAAGTTCGTTAGGTCACTTATCAATAATTCTTTTTTGACGATTTCTTGTGTATTGGAAATTTTTTACGTATAATGTAAAAACAATAATTTTACCAGTATTATTTTATTCAAAGATTCATAATGTACACAAATAAGGTTGTTTAACTAATTAAGAGAATAAAAAAAGTCAAACTTGGCCCACAGAAAAGATATTTATTTGTGGGTTTTAAATTTAAAAAGAAAAAATGTATAAGTACAATGTAACGTAAGAATGCGTACCCTTGAACTATCGAATACAGAACAATGTACCTACCATCAGAAAACTAGCTAGTTATGTTGGTTTGCTGACGCTAGACAGCCCAGTGACTATGGATGGGTTGTTTACAAAAGGAGAATTTTTTGGCACTCAACTATTTTGACAATTATAACAAATAATATATATGACTCATTCCGAACGTTTAACAGATGATTTCGTATGGCGGAAGGACTGGAAGGATTATATTGATTCTGCAGGTTCCTCATTTTAAGACTTTTCCCTAGTAGAATAATTCACAAAATACATATATCGCCTTCTTCTTGTCTCGCCTTGCTTGTAGCCTTTAAAGCACCAGTCATGCATCATGTCTAAGTAATCGCAATATCTTATGAGGAATAGACAGCTATTGCCTATATCAATAAAATGGGCGCTATATTCTCACATCTTTCAAATCAATTTGGGTTCCTTCAAATCAAGAGTGAAAAGGTAGTTTCTGGGCAGGCGCTTTCCATCTTAGGCTGCATCTTCACTTACCATCATCGCAGCCAAGTGTTAAAAAAAAAAAATACCAACACAATCGCACGTAATATATGGCAATGGTGTGAAGAATCCAATTTATACTTTTATTGCGTCAGTTCAATACGAACCTAATCTCAGATTTTGAATCTCGTCAAACGGTTAATATAAACACTGAATAGATTACGCGTTTCGTCAGATACAGGAATTTTTTGATACACCTGATTTGGATTTATTTACCAATAATCAAAATTATGAATGTCAGAGATATGCTTCATGGAAATTAAGCTTAGTCTGAAATTATTGATGCATTCAACTTAAATTTTTATATTTTTTTTACAGATTAATCTAATTGCTACGCCACATTAAATGTGTCAAGGCAGAGGGCGTTGTCGTACTGCTATATTGGCACATTTAACCTTGTGCCCGGTACAGACCAACCTGCTGGTTTCGAAACCACCTAACCTATATTAAAATCCTACTTATCTGCTCTTTCAAAGAGCATCGTCCTTTCCATGTTAATCTAACCCTAGTGGCAGGGAAATTATTAGGCAGTCACTACTGAAGCGCGATGTCTCTAATGCATCGCTAGACATAGTAATGGTCTCATTCCTAGTACGATTAAGTCGTGGTTGTTTTATGCAAGAACAAAGGTTTAAATTATTGTGGTTCTAATATTATATTTTTATTTCAGGAAAACAGTTATCAGTTTGTAACATTCCTAACATTATAAACAATACCTAACGATTATTTGATCTAATCAGCCACCACGTAAGTAAAGATGCCACCACGACACCATAGATGGCGTTAGTAGTATTCAAATGTAACACAACGTTACAAGTTTGCGCTATCTTTTTATCTGGCCAAATAAGCGAAATCTCTGGTCATTATACATGGTATAAAGGTCTTTAAAGGTGTCTTGATTTCTTAATCTAGTACCTATTAATGTATCTACAGAATAATTTCCCTAATGAATTAATCTCTCTAAAAGACTTGTCTTTAAACACATTAACCCTTAAAAAAGAATGCAAGCATCCTTAGCATTATAAATATTCAAAACATTCCCTTTTGAATCGGAAAATATTCGTATTAAAATAGATGATTTTAGAAAGGCTCAAAACCAAATAGTTTTTAACCGTTCATTGTTTTGCCATATACTTATTAAATAAAATTTTAAAGTGTATCAGATAAAACCTATTCCTTGCATCAGTAGGAAGGTTGTCTTTTGTCAGTTAAAAAAAAAAAATCTCCAATTTTATCTAATTGTGTTAAATCGATTCTGGATAAGTGGAATTAATTACGTATAACATTAAACGGTGCCCCTAACACGTGACATGCGTTGAAGTTAACTGACCGCAAAGCAGGTGTTTCTAAAAGCAGCAAGTTAGTCTGAATCTTCATTTAATATATTTTAAAGTAATATTACAGTAGTACAATAAAACTTCTAAAAATCAGGTAAAACTGAATTCTTAGATACTTAATTTCAAAGTTAAAATTATTATTCAACAAATAACTAATTTCTACCTTAATACGAGAATAACGTAGATGTTATTATGACTTATAGTTTGGTATGTAAATTATTTCTGTCGATTAATTTGTCAAGTATCAACGAACAAGAAATAATTTATGTAATGTTGTTGCATTTTTTCGATGCTCTAAACATCTGCTTGTAAACAATAATCATCTTCGGGAAAGATGCGAAGTATAATTAAGAATCAAACGAACTTACCTTGTGAAGTTTGATATCTAATTATACGAGTGTCTTGACCGAAGATGATTACAAACCCACCCACCCTAATTTTTTCAAAATCCCTCGACCTATCGAAAAAATACGGCTCTAAATAATGACACTAGGCGGGATTTGATAAAGCCCGGTGGTGTATTTGCTAGGAGGTTGGTAATACTGAGCGGAGGTAAAAAAGAATCTATTTTATCATAGTAAAATTTAAAAATAATAATAAAAATATATATTTTATATATATTAAATAACTCTAAATGTGTGATAAGGACAGCATAACATGGCGATCTGCTGCTTGTATGACAATAATCATCTTCGGTCAAGACACTCGTATAATTAGATATCAAACTTCACAAGGTAAGTTCGTTTGATTCTTAATTCTGATTAGACTTAGATCCTGCAACATCGGGATATTATTGTGACAATGTTATGATAATGATAAGCATAAAATAAATCGCGGACGAAATCACGGGAATTTATAAAACACAAAAGTTAGTCTGAGTAGGTAGGTAGGTACCTACGACGATACAAGTTTCAAATGGTGGGCAATTTATTCGTTTTTACTCATGTGCAGCCCCCCGATTCAGACCCTTCCGATAACTTATTTATCGATCGATTCGGTTTGTAACACTACAACTAACTTCGTAAATGCTCTAGTAATCGAATGTATCTTGTCGATGTCGATAACGTAGTCGATACCGAATCGTATCCTCAAACCGAACGCTCTGAATCGCCCGACAAAAAATTTTCGATACGAGATCGATATCTAACCGTATCGACACGGTATGTTATCGAACAGGTCTGAATCGCCCTGCTGGTAAGCTCGGTAAATGAAACAAGCACCTAATAAATTAAAACTATTTATTGTAGATTTGTAGATACACTTTTAAAATTAAATGACATACTTATACAAATAATAATTTAAAGTATTTATTGTAGGTACCTACTGTTAATATTCAAATGTTTGCTACATATTGACGCCCGTTACATATTATTAGTACTGAAAGAGCAAAATGAGAACTTTGTTACTAACTTACAATAAGACTCCTTTCATTTGCATTTTGATTATCAGACAGACAGACAAAAATTTTAAAAATTGTTTTCTTGGTATAAGTATCGTATTTACTTTCGTATGCAGTTAGTAAAAAGCTGTTCTTTTGATATTACAAACAGACACTTCAATTTTATTTATTTGTATAGATGACAAGAAAGCTGTGAACGTTGTATATAAAGACATTCTGTAATATACTAATTGTTGTAAAAATAGAATAAATAGGTAAAAATGTAAAAAGTAAATAAGTGAAAATGTTGTGTATTTTAGATATTCCAAAGATAGCAGGAAATCTTCATGGTTTAGGGAAAGAAGAATCGTTTTACTCTAAATTTAACGCGTGCGGGCCACGGGTAATGACTAATGAATAAATCAAAACTACTGGATCGATTTTAATCATTTTATCAGTGAATGACATAGGCTATATATTTTATACCCGTGCGAAGCCGGAGCGGGCCGCTAGTCTATACTATATGTATCCTAATCTGACTAATAAAGTGGACGAATTTGTTTGTACAAGGGCTACTTTTTATTCCAGAAAATCAAATACTTCCCACGCGGACGAAATCGCGGGCATCAGCTAATATACCTTCATAGCTCAACGGTTAAAGGTGCGGATTGAAAACTGAAAGGTCGCAGGTTCGAACCCCACCCATTGCACTATTGTCGTACCCACTCCTAGCACAAGCTTTCCGCTTATTTGGAGGGGATAGGAGAATATTAGTCAACTTCAGCTTGGCTAATATTCTTTAAAAAAAAAAAAATTATTAAATAAATATTCTTTGACATTAGCGTCAAAGTAAAATGAACCCTAATCTCATTGAATTAGAGCTCAATTTCATGTATACATTCTTATACGTAATACGAATCAGTTGTTATTTAATTTGTGACTTTAATGATTTTACAAATTAGGTTCATTTTACTTTGACACTAGTGTCATCAAATTCTTATATCAATCGAATTAAACTTTAGGTATACCTTCTACATTTTGACGACCTCCCTGGTGCAATGGTGAGCGCTGTGGTCTTATTACTTGGAGGACTCGGGTTCGATTCCCGGCGGGGGCAATTTAGGAATTTATAATTTCTAAATTGTCTCTGGTCTGGTCTGGTGGGAGGCTTTGGCCGTGGCTAGTTACCATCCTACCGTCAAAGACGTGCCGCCAAGCGTTTTAGCGTTCCGGCGTGTAGAAACCGATTAGGGGTATGGGTTGAATTTACACTGCTATAATTCCCCATCCAAGTTAGCCCGCTATCATCGTACTATTGCATCGTCACTTACCATCAGGTGAGATGGCAGTCAAGGGCTATCTTGTCATCGAATAAAAAAATTCATGTATGCATTCTTATACGTTCTAAATTAAAATCAGTTGTACTGAATTTGTGACTTTAACATTTTACAAATTAGGTTCATTTTACTTTGACACTAATGTCATCAAATTCTTAGGTAGACCATGATAGTTCGTAAAGAAATTGGTGGTGACTGGTGCCTCTGGTACTACAAGTGTTCATGGGCGGCGGTAATCACTTTACATCAGGTGACCCGCCAGCTCGTTTGCCCGCTATTCATATAAAAAAAAATCTAAGTAGGTACGATCTTTATCAGTGATATACACCTATTGGTTATATCCTCCCTGTATACAAACGTGCCTCGATGAGTAGGTAGGTAGGTAGGTAGGTAGGTAGGTAGGTAGGTACGGTAATAAATCCGTCGGTCCTGCGCCTGATCTCTTTCAAGTCACATTACCATCAAATAAAAGTATAAAATTGATGGTATAGAGTGAACACATTTGAGCAAATTATACTTGTAATACTTACCTAATAATGTCCTTCCGACCGAATCCAATCATGGTGGCTTCCTTAGAGGCTAGCCATCTGCGCGAGAGATAATAGGTGTAGTGTACAAGTATGTGCGCAAACACAGATGCACTCTCTATTCCCTCACTCTCATAGCCCGATGGGACGGAAATCGGACACGACCGGAGAGAGATCAGGCGCAGGACCGACGCCTTTACATGCTCTTCGAGGCATGGCGGTGGATCACCGCCAACTTTCAAACTGCGGGCTAATAGCTAGGTACCTACCGACTGCACATTTCTTGACTTTCCATGAACCAAAATAAATTAATACTCATATAAAAGCTTATAAAAAGGAGCATCATTATCAGTTACGTTTACCATGGTTCATGGAGCGCCTCATTCTAAAATATTAAATCAAAGCTTAAAAAACGACTAAAATGTATGAAAATGTAAGAAAAGTAAAAGAAACACTCTCTTTTTGGGTAATATTTTCTGTAACTTACTATTTTTTTTATCACCTAAACTTTATATTAAAATAAAGTTTATATCTTCAAGTATATAAATACATTTACAATTTGTCGAAATCTGGAACTTTTTTTTTCGAGTGTATGAGGGGCGGATTTTGTTGCCTTATCAACCCACCTCCTTTGTTGAATAAACTTCAACTATCGAAATAGCTGAACAAATTTTTTTTTCTTGAAAATATATCTGTTTACTGGGTTAAACTATGGGAAGCAGAGAGCGTGTTTGGCGTAATGCCCCGTTAATCACGTAAGCCAAAAAAAAATCAATCGCTTTTTTTTCTGTTTTATTATTTTTACAAAAGCAAATTACTAACCTCGATAAAATTGTGCATATTTGCAAAATTGTATGAAATGAGTTTAGATTCACCATAGTATTTGCGAGCGAATTACATTTCGACGCTAGATTCTTATGATTTTTTTTTTAATTTGCCAATAGTTGGATTGCCCTACTGAAGCGATCACTTCCTATTTAGAAGTAGAGTCACCCTAGTATTTTGCTCGTAAGTATAATTTTATACTTACGAGCAAATTACATTTCGACGCTAGATTGTTACGAAGTTTTTTTAAATCTGCCAATAGTCGGAATTAAAATTCCCAGCATTGACGTTCCAAGGCGACCGTTATTAAAAGTTATTGCAACAACGCCGACGTTCAAAAATATGAATGGATTTTTATTATTTTGCATTCATTTGGCGATAATTATTAAATTCCTGAGTTAAGCTCTTCGCAGATAGCTTTGAATATAAAATTATCACCCTCGGCTCTGACTCGGCGTTTTTAAACTTCATTTGAATAAAACGAACGGGAGAAAAAATTACATTGCCGATGTCTCTGCGAATGCTGAGTGAGGTTTTTGTGTCAAACTGATTTGAGAGTTTTATTTCAGTTATTGAAGTGAATCTATTTCAGCGTTAATTAATCTGTTTTAGTAAAACCACGCACTTTAGCCTTCCCGACTACAGCAAATGCAAAAGGAAGAGTTATAGTTTTAACTGGCTATTGATGTATGTTATGTATTTAGGTAGGTATGCTCCACTGTAGCGCCGACTACTAAGCCGATTTTGATGAATTCAATTGTTATTATAGTTTGGGTGATATAGGCTACATTTTATACGAATAAAATCAATATGACGGATCCAATTTTCCATTGCAAAATACCAGCATTCGTAGGTACATATTATCACAGATATTTTAGAATTTATAACATAACAAGGCATGAAAGTAGGAATGAAAGAATTTTATTTTTGTTTAAAAGAAATTAATAAAAGCATATTAGCCTGAGAAGTAGGTATGTACTTCACTAGAAGTTCGAGTAGTTCCTTGATGTCCTTAAAAAACTTGTGACGGCAATTTTAACCCATTTTGTATAATTTCAACAATAAGTTAAATTAAACAATACATATCTAATTTCATCGGGAATGGGTTGCAGTAGTTCAGAAGTGCCAGAAATTTCATTAAAACATTCACCGCATGGCGTCCCAAGTTGAGAATCGAAATAATTTTAAGCATATTTTGGAGGTTTTGTGGAATAAATGATGAATGTAGGTATGATGTATGCTTTTATATTTTCCATTTGTCACATATACGAATTATAAATCGGATAGTATAATTCCAACAAGAAGTTATTTCATCATAATTATAAAAAAACTAGCTTTTGCCCGCGGCTTCAAAGTTCGATTTTTCAAACCCCTTTTTTACCCCCTTCGGGGTTGAATTTTGAAAACCTTTCTTAACTGATCTTAATAGCTATAATATACAACGTATAACAAAAGGGTGGGTCAACCCTGAAGGAGGTAAACGTGCTCATGAAACTGAACAATTTTCCCCAAGGAACACAGGTCGAAATATGAAAAAAAAAAAATGTGGACCTGCCATACAAAATTGACGATCCGCTGATTGATTTACTATGGAATGTAAAATTTTTTTTTCATATTTCGACCATTGTTCCTTGGGGAAAGTTGTTCAGTTTCATGAGCACATTCACCCCCTTCAAGGTTGACCCACCCTTTTGTTACACGTTGTATATGCCAAATTATCAGCCCGATCCGTCCAGCCAGTGGATTGAGCTGTGCGTTGATAGATCAGTCAGTTGGTCAATCAGTCAGTCGGTCAGTCAGTCAGACACTTTTTCCTCTTATATTAAAATAATAATAATCATATGAACTCCGAGTTCCCCTCCGTTTGTCGCTAGTAAGTTAGGTATTAAAGTTAAATAACTAACAATCGGACAAGTGCCTGCAGCTCTTGACAAACTGTTCTAGTACACGTACTAGTACTGCAAGTACATGTGCGGACGTGCTTCCCGTCAATTGCTCTAATTGCTTACAGCTCTAGAGTACGTAGGTACCCACTCGAAAACCAAGCACTATAGTCTTTTTCCTACAATTAATTCTTTTGGGTTAAAGCCAACATTGTGGCTATTTTTAGGCTCTATGTTTTTTTTTTTGACGATAGTTTAGTGATTTACTGTGACCTAAGGCTGAACTGTATCTACTGCTCAGAATCAAGACAAATTTTTTGTGAGGCAAGTCCAGATTAGTTCCTTACTGATCTAAGATTGTTACTCGTTAAATCAATCTCCTAAGTATAAACCTAACGCGCATGAAGTCGGGGGCATCATGTAGTATTATTATAAAGGCGATAGTTTGTCTGTGTGTGTTATATGAATTAACCGTTTGACTGTTTGGAATGGACATAGCTCCTACCCAGGATTAACACAAAGGCTACATTATATCCAGGAAAGTTAAAGAGTTCTCGCGGGAAATGCGGTTCTAACGGGAATTAAAAGCCTTTACCGACGCGGACGAAATCCTGGGCATTGCCTAATAAATACATAGCGGAAAAACTAACAAACAAACACACTTTTTCATTTCCAATATTAGTAGATATAATATGAATTGTACAGCGCGGCATGCTCCGTTTGGTCGTGGATAATTTTTGCCCTTTACGTAATTTACGTAGATAAAATCATAAGTATTCCCATTACCAAAAGTGCATACGTGCCTTCCGTTGATTGGTCCAATTATAATGACGGCGCTATGACCTCAAGTACAGTCAGCGAGCCTCCAATTAATTTGTTGGAGCCAAGCCAAATGTGGAGCGGACCTGCTTTTTGGTATAAATTTAAATTATTCTTATCTTAATTTTCTTCATAGTAATGTTGTATTAAATTAAGGTCTGATTGTTCACTTAAAATATTGGTGTACAAATTAATTCGGTCCGTTTTTTGTTGTTAAAAATATATTTTCACCTCTCTAGCTCAAAAAGGGCGCTTTTGCTGCCCAAAACCAGTGAGCAAAAGTCGTTTTTGCTCACTCAGTGAGAAAAAGTGTTTTGAATATAGAACGCATTAGATTGGCGATTCTTCAACTCATCGTCTCAAGAAACGTTCAGAAATTTTGTATATAATATTGCATACCCCATACATTTTATTTCGACAAAATTTTTTAACTCTCTATTTTATTATTTAAACTATAATTTACTTTTCGTAAATGTGTTTTAGACTTTATAATTCTGTAACACAACATGAAACATAAAAGAAAATTAAAATTAATTAATTAATATATTTTATTTTATGAATGACACAATTCCGAACGCAGACAAAAGAGTAATATAAAATGGCGGCAAAAAAAAAAATGATTAACTCTATTCTATATCTTAATTAGGTACTAATTTTTTAGTAGTTATTTGTTGTAAGAATTTTAAAATAACAAAATGAGTGAATCTAGTGATAATTTAACACCTTCAGACACAGATTAGAGAGTAACCTTCAGAATTAAAAGAATTAGTGTCTAACGCTGAATTAAACTTTCTTCCGGAAAAGTCTCGTGAAAAATACTTGAAAGCCTATGAATTATTTAATGATTGGAGACTTTCTAAGGGTGCGAAGTCCTATTCAGAGACTGTGATTTTATCATATTTCATGGAATTGTCTAAAACAAGGTAACCATCTACATTATGGAGTATTTATTCCATGTTAAAAGCTACAATCAAATCGAAATGCGACGTTCACATTGAAACTTATCCTAAACTTATTGCATTTTTGAAAAGACAATCGGAGGGGAACAAATCCAAAAAATCTAAAGTTTTCACCACTCATGATATTGAAAAGTTTTTAAATAAATAAACCTAATTTTTAAAATTTTAAAATATCCTTTATGTTTTAATAAATATTTTTCTTACATCTTGTATTTTTTCGCTATTGAGGTGAAAAGTTGTATGTATCACACGATAGCAAAGTTTTTGCTTCTTGTGCCTTTGAATCCCTCACTACTCTCAGGATTCTAACTTAGAATCCTTCGTTCGCTCGGGATTCAAACTAGGCACTCGCAACAAAAATGAACTTTGCTATCTTGTTGAACAAATAACTATTATTTTTAAATCAAAATAAATTAATAGATTAATCAAAGTATTGTCCATCGTTAATTACTACTTTTCCCCATCTCTCAGGCAATTTTCGAATTCCATCTCGAAAAAATGATTCGTCTTTCGAGGCAATCCAACTTCCGATCCAATTTTCTATTTCTGCAAAAGAAGTGAACCGGTGACCAGCCAAGTCGTGCTGCATCCGTCGGAATAACCAGTAATCCGAAGGAGCAAGGTCCGGAGAATACGGCGGGTGTGGTAAAATATCCCACTTGAGTGTTTCTACTTAAATATTTTTTGACGACGTTTGCGACATGAGGTCGAGCGTTGTCGTTAACGTTTCAACGTCTCTTGGTTTCAATTCATGAGGAACCTAGTATCCCTGTTTTTGAATCATTCCTATGGACTTTAATCATACAAAACTGCTTGTTGAGTCACTCCTAAACTATCTGCAAGCTCCTCTTGTGTTTGACTTCGATCTTCATCGAGTAATGCCTCCAATTCTTCGTCCTCGAATTTTTTTGGTTGTCCGGGTCTAGGCTTATCTTCAACGCTGAAATCACCATCCTTAAAACGTCGGAACCATTCCCTACATGATTTATCAGTTGGAGCATTATCACCATAAACTTCCACAAGCATTCGATGCGCTTCCGCTGCACTTTTCTTCCAATTGAAGCAAAAATTTAAAACTTCCCGCAGATGCTGCTTAGTTAACACAAAATTTGACATATTCAAAAAAATTAAAAACAAGTTCTTTTACGAAATTCGAAGTGATGGGAACGGAATGTTATTGACAGATGTCTAACCTCTCTGAAACCACCGAGATCAACTGTCACAATAAAACATTCATGACAGCCAGAGCCATCTTTTTAAAACGGACCGAATTAATTTGTACACCAATAGAAACTCTAAAATCTACATCTAAAGTACGTACTGTAAAATTAGCCTTAGAGCCGATTTCTCCAATAATCCTATTATCCTATCCTATTTCCTATTATTTAATACTAGACGATGCCCGCGACTTCATCCGCGTGGATCAAGGTTTTTCAATTCCCATGGGAACTCTGTAATTTTCCGGGATAAAATGTAGCCTATGTTTTAATCCTGGATGTGATCTGTCTCCATTCTAAATTTCAGCCAAGACGTAACATATACACACACACACACACACACACACACACACACACACACACACACACACACACACACACACACACACACACACACACACACGCACACGCACACGCACACAGGCACATACACACATACACATACAAAATTTCGGCTTTATGATATTAGTGTGAGTGTGTGATTATAAATGCGAGTATATTTGTTACTCAATCACGTCGCAACGACTGAACCGATTTGGCTGAAATTTAGCACAGAGATAGATTATAGTCTGGAATAGCACTTAGGCTATTTTTTATTCCGGAAATAAGAGAGTTTCCGCGGGAATAAAAAACCTTAATCCACGCGAACGAAGTCGCGGGTATCATCTAGTTTTTCATATTTTGACAGTATTTGTATTGAAAGTCTACCAACATATCGAATTCACATCACATTTACAATAGACCCTTAGTAGGGCTTAATTTTTGATGGCATTAAGTAATTTAAGACCTATTACTTCAATAAGTTTAAATTATTAAAAGTTTTAAAGCAACCATATCAGCACCACTCTAAACACTTTAAAAATTATAAAATAATGTAATGATATGGTCTAAATAAATAAAATTTTTATTAAATTTTATTTTATTAACAAAACGATTTCGATTGTAAGTATGGCAATTCCTTAATACGTCTGTTCTCTACACTTTTGATGATAAATAAGTCAACTTCTTCGATAAGTTTTGTTTCTAAAAAAGTAGAGCTTCAGATTTCAGACATTTTTAGACGTACATTCAATAAACAAGTTCTGTCTACGGCTAATTTTTTTTTTACTTCCGAAATGTGTAAGACAAGAGACGTCTAACGGAATTAAACACATCCTTAAAGGATTTAACCCTCGATGGTGGAAACAGCACGTCTAGAACGCCTTTTTGCTGATCCCGTATTGGTATAACTTTCATAGGCTCTTCGGGTTCATCCGTGTAAACAATTGTGGTGGTACTTAGGTCTTCTGTTGCAGTTGTTTTAAGATTAGAAGCGTTTGTGGTAGGTGGTGGCGTTACTCGTGAAATTTTTAGTATTCTCGGATGGAACTCGACGAATTGCGTTGGTATGTTGGTGAGGGGCATTTCTTCGTCGCTTAGGGATGACTTTTCGTCGAGCATGGTGAGTTTGTTGATCGAGCTCGTGTAGATGTCTTGGAAGTTGACTGTCGACGGTGCGTAGGGGTGGCTGTAAGGCTGCTCGTCTTCTGTTGACTCAGCGTTGGATTGGGACTGAAAGAAATGATAAAGACCAAGTGTGATATGCTGCTCAACTACAATATTATAAAGCTGAAGAGTTTGTTTGTTTGAACGTGCTAATCTCAGGAACTACTGGTTCGAATTGAAAAATTCTTTTTGTGTCGGATAGTCCATTCATCGAGGAAGGCTTTAGGCTATATAACATCACGCTGATCATAATAACAGAAATTGACGGGGACGAAGTCGCAGGCAACAGCTAGTGATAATATAAACGTAAAAATTCTTTTTATAAAACCGACTTCAAACGCCACTCCAAAGTATATCAATTGTGCCTATAAAATTTTAAGAGTTCCCTCGATTTCTCCAGGATCCCATCAGCATCTCTTTTTTGTCCTTAAGCCGGCTAAGAACCTTGCACAAAAGTGCTACTCCTACAAAAACTGATTAAAACCGGTGCTTAATTTATTCAATAAAATAATTGTAAAAAAACGCACAAAATAACACTCTTACGCCAAACGCATCCGTCCATACGGATCTACGAGATAGAAATGGAATAATTAAAAGCTACGTAGGCCGGCAATTTCACACAAAATTCCAAAAAAAGTCTCAAAATTATACGGGTCACTTACCAATATTACTGTCAAAATTAAAACTAACACCATGAAGTCCATTGTAACAACTGACATGGACCAAGTTGAATATTATACTGTAATACAAAAACATAGTCCAACCGCGTCTCACTCCCTGTGAGAACTACATGTTTAAATTACCACAATGAAGTGTTTCTCTCAATACAATAAAAAAAGTAAACACACTATTGTCTAAGCTCTGTTTTTATATAAAACACCGATTGTTTGATCTTGATATTGAGATGTTTCCGTTGTCCGACTGACTACGGGAGGGTGTTGTGTTTCTCAAGGAACAATCTATCCGAACTAATTTTTTCTTTTTTTAATAAAAGAATATTAGGCAACCTGAGGTTGTCTAATATCCTCCTATCCCCTTCAAATAAGCGGAAAGCTTGTGTTTTAGTGGGTACGACAATAGTGCAACGGGTGGGATTCGAACCTGCGACCTTACAGTTTTCAGTCCGCACCTTAACCGTTGGGCTATTAATTGGGAGGACACGGGTTTTTTTTATAATTTAATGACAACATAGTTCTTAACTGCGATCTCACCTGATGGTAAGTGACGATGCAGTCTAAGATGGAAGCGGACTAACTTGCAGTGTTCAACCTAATCGGTTTCTACACGCCATCGTGCCGGAACGCTAAATCGCTTGGCGGCACGTCTTTGACGGTAGGGTGGCAACTAGCCACGGCCAAAAGCATCCCACCAGACCAGACCACAGACAATTCAGGAATTATAAATTCCCAAATTGTCTCCACCGGGAATCGAACCCGAGATCTCCCAGTTATAAGACCACAGCGCTCACCACTACGCCAGGGAGGTCGTCAGGAGGAGGACACAGATAGTAGGAAAACCTGTTTATGCGGATAATTGAATGCAACAATGTAACGATCGCAATGACCTCTGATTGGCTGGTTGTCTGCTATTGGTTCAAATGCATTCATGCAGCAAGAACGCTATAAATTCAGCGAATCACAGGTCACTGCTATCGTTACACTGATGCAATAAAATTTAGAGAATACCATCACAGATCTCAATGGAGATATACCTTCTGGTGCCCGTGACTGTATCCGCGTGGATTTAGTTTTAAAAAAATCCGGGGGAAACCTTTGCTTTTCCGGGATATAAAGTAGCCTATGTTACTTTCCAGGTACACATACATAAACATACCAACAAATCAATAAAGACTTCCACTCACTTCCAAGATAAATGTGAGTAATTTAAAAAAAAAATAATCTCATAGTAAAACTAGATTTTGCCCGCACAAGCCCCCTCTACTTTGACCTGCACTACAAGGCCCTTACTGTCATGTCGGTGACTTCTTAAACCCAGAATTTTATTAAATCTATTCCAATAGTATACCTACTGCGAGTCATCTTTTAAGAGAACATTATGATTGAATTCAACTTATCAAAAGACTCGAACCTTCGTCCCATGAGCACAGCACTTCAGTATGTATAAAGAGTTGAATATACGTCGGTGGAATCGTATTTGCCCCCAAATAAAAGGAAGCGACAAGCAGGGTGGTCCCGCGCTGCGATATGAGGTGCGCTTGTCCATTATTACACGGCATGGCATTCATATATTATAAAGAAATAGATTGGTATGTATTATATGCAAAATAATATACAGGCAGTCAAAGAATAATATTTTATCCCTTAAAAATACAACCCTACACATATCGCACGCTTATTATTAAAGTGACCGGCAAATTACAAAAAACGTTTTGCATTTAAGATTTGCACTTTAATACTAAGATTGAAATCTATGTACCACTCTCTTATTCAGCGCAGACTTAAGATAGAGTTAAAACGAGACATAAATATGCTCTTACATCTGTCTCATTTTAACTCTGTCTTGAATCTGAGTTCAGTGAGAGTGCGGAGATTTCCGCCTTAAAGTGGGAGGTCTGGAGTTCATTCTTTGCAATTGGATAATTTTTGAAATATCTCCGGACTCTATAGGGTCATATATAATCTATAGATCTCAGCTTAAGAATCAGCATTCACTTCTGCGCCAAGGATATCAAATAGTCGGACGTGAAATAAAACGCAATTGACGGGCAATAGCAATGGAAACGGGGACGGCACGGCACAGCAGTAAGGATGCTTATGATGCGGTGTTGCAGTTTATTTAATTTCCTCAAAGGCATTACGTGGAAAAAGCATGTTTTCGAGTGCCGCCACTTCTGCCGAGCGGTGGGGCGCGCAAGCCTTTTCACTTTGAAATACCAGCGAGGAAAATAAATATAAATAGGTAGGTAGATACTTGAGGACGGGGTAACCATCCTTAATAAATTAAGTCCGTTCTACTACTTTAGATACTTTACTTTTAGATTTAGTTTACTCTGCTTCGTATTTCTGATTGCTTATGCTCGCGACTCATTTCCATTACACATAGAAAATGCCATCGGATTAATTAATAAACTAGGATCGCGGGAATCTCTTCGTGAGAAGTTTAAAGATATTAGTATACTTACGGTAGCTTCACAGTATACATTTATAATAACGTAGTCTCTATTATTTCTATAAACAAATAGGTGATGCACATGATCTATTGACTAGACACCGCCATAAACTAGCAACACCATCCTGTCGTCTGCTTGTGCAGAAGTCCTTTTTGGGGTCGCAATCCGCTTTACTTCAGCTGTCCACAAGATAGATAAGCTACATTACATTTTTTGTTTTGAAAAGAGCAACTGATGAATTTCTTGCCGGTTCTTCTTAGTAGAATCAGCTCAGCTGGTGGTAGATTCTCGACCTGTCATAAGTGCCACAAGTTTGCCTACATGAAATAAATGATTTTGAATTTTAATTAAATTAAAGATTTTAGACTTAATTCGTGGTTTAATGATATAATTGTTATAAAATAATACGAGTACGTACCACAGTAATTATTTTAGTTAGGATTGTCGATCCAGTTGCATGGACCGTGGTCACGACGGTCACAAGTTCAAGCTGTCATGGGTTGAATCTATCAACCTACCTTCTTTGTCTTTTCGAAGCATCGTCATTTAAAGTTCGGTAAAAACTTTTGGCGTCTCGCAACACCGCAGTGCCGTCGTGACCACGGTCCATGCAACTGGATTGAAAAATCAACAATCGCAATTAAAATAATTCCCGTGGTACGTACTCGTATTATTTTATTACAATTATTTAATTAAATTAATTTATTTTGTTCCAATCGTACTTATTTAACCCCAGAGATGATAAAGAGCCACGAATTGGTTCTCGATTAGCATAAATTGGCCAGTGCCTATATCACTCGTGGACATGAATCAGGCTAGGCTAGGTCAATACAATCTCACCTACCTTTGTCCCGCTACCTTCGATTGGGAACAACAATGCTAGCAATGCATCAACTTGATAGCTTCGGGTAATCCCTACATCTATATGTGTTTGAGAATTATGGCGTAGGTGCGTCATAGATTAAACAATCTATGTAGATTAAATCTAAATAGACTTGCTCGTTGCTGTGACTGTCTCGTTGGTATTGTGGTTAGCATGTTCGATTGCGGATGACGAGGTTCCGGGTTGGATTCCCATATTGTCCAATAAATGTAATGGGTTTTTCTGTTAAGAAATTCTCATACTAGCCCGGAGATAGGAAGTTGACGATGTGTAACCCTCGTGCCTCGGAGACTTGCTCTCTAAGGCACGAGCACGTAAAGCCGTCGGTCAAGTATACTTTAAAGCTCTATATATATTCGAGACTAGTTAAGATATTCTTCTTCTTCTTCTTCTTCTTCAACTAATGGACGTCCACTGCTGGACATAAGTCTCCTGCATGGACCTCCACAAGCCTCGGTCTTGCGCTCGTTAAGATATTAAAAAAACAAAAATGACATTGTGTTTTAATATTAAAAAACTTTATTTTAAGTAAGTATATAAAAAAAAATTAGTGAAATACCCATCGTTCTTCGAAGTTCTTCGTACATGAATAATGCAAATATTCTTTGATGCAATCTAATCAATGAGTGAAAATAGCGAAACTGAATTCTAATTGCTATTGATTACTGAGAGATATTCTGTGAAATCAAAAGTGAGGAGATCCGTGTTGTGCCAGATTGTTGTCCTATCGGAGATTATGAGAATGAGGGAATAGAGTCCATCTGTGTTAGTGTGCTGGACTTCTCGGTTGTGATTGGAAAATTAATTGTAAGTTAATAAATTAACAGTTTTAGACTGTGAAGATAAAATGCTTATATTATTTTATGTCAGTCGACAATTTATTTCAATTGGATTGCGAAACAGATTAAAAAAAGCATAATTTTTATTCACACAGTGTAGAACCAATGGACGTTTAAATCATATTAATTACTGGGAAAGTAATTAACGCCTTCACGGCATTCGTTAAAAACTAGTCGCGAAGCCGCGGTTCTAGACTTATGGACGGACTTATGCAATGGGAATCAATTCATTAAATAAATTTTAAGTGCTAATTTCATGTACAAGAATAACGTTTAACAGAGGAATTTTGATTTTGATAACAGTCGCGACTTATAGTTATCTAAATAGCAAATGTAGGTACACTGAACTATGAAAACCATCAGACGTAAGTTGCGGGCGTGTAATCTTGGGCCGTGCTATGTGGCCCGCTGTTCCCAAACTATGCACACATCCTTACCGATGCATCTGATACTCGTAGTATGTTTACAGCTTAACAATTATTCCGTTCAGCAGTATAGTGAACCCAAACAAAAAGTCGTGTGGCACTCGGGGACTGCCGCGGTAAAGCTATTGCATAGCATTTTTATCAACGCCATCTAGCGGTGAGAGGAGTCCCGTGTCAGATTATTTTCGTTACGGAATTTCTGGATTCGGTCTCCACGCTCAAGGCCCGCGATAGAAGCGATGCAATAGCTTAAAAACGGGTGGAGCTGTGCACACGGGTTGGTTTTAACGTGAAACGTCTATATTTCGAGTTCCGCCCGGCTCGGGTGCAAATTCTAGGTCTTAGCAGTGAGATGACTATATAGGTACTCTACTCTAAATAATGGACATTGTATTCATTTTTCTAAGACTTATAGTTTTGTAGTAAGACCATATATACCTTTACGTTACGGTACATTTTTCTGACTGGTACCCGTATGTTTTGGTGTGATTTTAAAGACGTTTCACGTCATAAAAGTTAGATCCTACAGTATGGCATGAACCGCCCGCCCCGCGAGGGCGCGCGGCAACATCTTGTACTAATTGGTCCACGGCGCGAAGAAGCTCCGACAATTTATGGCGCCTCACACCTCCCGACGCTGCCTGCACCTTCCATATTGTGTTTCGTATTCCTGCTGCTCGTGATTTTTGGCTTATTTCAATGCAATATTAAATTGCGGTTTCCACTGCAAAAGGCGGTTAAGCGGGACGGACTCTGTGTAGACGAAATAGGTTTACACATCTAGTAACCAAGCGTTTGACATTTGCCTGAATGTGACTTTGTAAATCACAGGGTTGGTAAGCCCCCCACTAGGTTATTTTTATTCGATGACAAGATAGTCCTTGACTGCGATCTCACCTGATAGTAAGTGACGATAAAGTCTGAGATGGTAGCGGGTTAATTTGGAAGGGTATGGCAGTGTTCTCATACCCCTAATCGGTTTCTACACGTCATCGTGCTGGAAGACTAAGTCGCTTGGCGGCACGCCTTTGACGGCAGGGTGGTAACAAGCTACGGCCAAAGCCTCCCACCAGATCAGACCAGGATAATTCAGAAATTATAAATTCCCAAATTGTCTCCACCGGGAATCATGCTCGAGACCTCCCAGTTATAAGACCAAAGCGCTCACCAATGCGCCAGGGAGGTCGCATAAAATATTTTTTGAAAATTTTTATAAAATAACTGATAGGCGTTAAGCTATAAGTAATATGTTGAACAAGTTCGGACGCAGATCTTGTTTATTTTTCTTATAAACTTATGATTGGAGCAAATCTCACTAGTGCAATCGCCAACTTTGCCTTATTATACCATCGCACGGTGGCGGAATTTCACGGGCTTTACGTTACTACGGGATAGCATGGATAAGACCTTAATGTTGCTAAAAGAATTAAAATAGCTATCCACAGTCAATCTTAGACTTGCCTCTACACAAGTTTAAGAAATCAATTAAATCTACTCTCATGAAAAAAGCATATTATACAATTGAAGACTATGTAAATGATAAAAAAGCGTGGATATAATTCGCTCCAGTGATTCATAAGACAGTAATAACTATCCTGTGTTCAATAACAATTGTAAATTTTTTATTTTTTTTGAAAAGAGCAACCGCCGAGTTTCTTGCTGGCTCTTCTCGGCAGGAAAGGCATTCCGAACCAGTGGTAGATTCATTGACGATTCAAAAGTGCTTGTAAAAGTTTATTTGAATAAAAAATATTTCTATTTCTATTTCTATTTCTATGTAATTAATTCGAGGAAAACATGTAGACATTATAAGCTTTTTTTTATTTTTTTTTATTCGATGACAAGATAGCCCTTGACTGCGATCTCACCTGATGGTAAGTAACGATGCAGTCTAAGATGGTAGCGGGCTAACTTGGAAGAGGTATAGCAGTGAATACAACCCGTTAACCCGTGGCGGTTGCTACACGCCACGGGTTGTATGTACATCTTGCCGGAACGCTAAATCGCTTGGCGGCACGTCTTTGACGGTACGGTGGTAACTAGCCACGGCCAAAGCCTCCCACCAGTATGCAACAAATGCAATTCCTGGTTTTGAACTCATCTTATGTACTTGACTTTGTACCTGAAACAATCTGGTAAACTGTTAGGTATCTAGCTGAAAGGCCACTTATTGAATTATTGTAGCGCTACTTCTGGACGTTTTCTTTTTTCGAATTACACACACATTGGAAATACACATTCTTTGAAAATTTCAACTGTCTACCTATTATGGGTTATGAGATATAGGCCGCTGGCAGACAGACAGGCCGACGAATGGATGGTGGAGGCGTAGTTCCCGGAGGCTTAGGTTCCGTTGGTTACACTTTGGATGCGGAACCTTAAAAACGAAATTAAAAAAATCAAAATGTTCACATCCACGTAATTCTTTCATCACCGAGTTTTCCACCGTCGGCTTCTACTCGAGTCGCGTATGAAGGCAAAATTAGACTTTTTAAAGTTACCGGCAACTTCGATTTTACCTCGTTCCAGCGGCGCTCGGCGGGCTCAGGTGGGCTCCATGTTTATTACATTTTTTTATAACCTCAGAGGAAGTTTTTAGCTAATTTATATTATACAACCTCCCTGGCGCAGTGGTGAGCGCTGTGGCCTTATAACTGGGAGGTCTCGGGTTCGATTCCCGGCGGGGGAAATTTGGAAGTTTATAATTTCTGAATTGTCTCTGGTCTGGTCTGGTGGGAGGCTGTGGTCGTGGCTAGTTACCTAGAAAAAAGAGAATTATATTTCGCTTTAAAGTTTCTTTATTTTCGTAACCATAACTACTAATTGGTAGAAAGTTCAAAGGCATGTCAGTAATTATTGTAATCAATAGTAGGTAGGAATTGGCTTCTCTGGACCACAATACTGAGATCACTCAGTCATTACTGAGTGATCTCAGTATTGTGTTCCAGAGAAGCCAATTCCTACATTTGAATACTAAAATGGATATATTCAAATGCTTGAATACTGAATGATACTATATTTAAATACTGAATAATGGGTATATTTGAATACTTGAATACTTAATAATGGATTATATTCGAATGCAGGAATACTGAATGACTACTATATTTAAATACTGTTTAATGCGTATATGGGTGGGTATATTCGAATGCTTGAATACTGAATGACTACTATGTTTAAATACTAAGTACTGAGTATACTCTTATGCTAGAATATATTTTGAATACTGAAAATGGCTATATTCGAATACTTGAATACTATACTTGACTACTATATTTGAATACTAAATATTACTTTAATACTCAAAGTAAATGAGTACTATATTTGATTACTGAAAAACTATGATGATATTAATATGAATAGCGAATAAGCTCATGAACATCATCTATTAAATCAATTTTCTGCTTTTCAATTCTTAATATTCGTGCCAATAGTTTTTGACCTTGATAACGAAGTTTGAAATACCTATCTGAATTACTTTTATTCTGGGGAATTAAAATAGCGTCGTACTGATCGTAGCCAATAATTTTAACTAAGTGAAGACCACATAATCTTTTTTCAGTAATAATTATTTCTACATGATCTCCAATATTCAGAGACATGATTTTAGAATATACTAAATTATATTATTATAAAATGTGTATATGATCGGACTACATTTAAAAAACTAATATAAGAACAGTACAGCTCTTACTAATATAGAAAGAAAGCCTTGATAGGAATTAATACTTTTTTTGTGTACAATAAAATCCAAATTGAATTTTATTCATTTATTTTAATGAACAAATTAGTGTTTACATAGTCATATGCTTATAATTAGGTACGTAGAGGTTATATTGATACAATACAATAATTAATACAAAAACAAAATTATACATCAGTAGAAACGTCAAAGTTAGCCATATTTCGTTGAATTTTTGCAATAAGATTGTGAGCACCATTATAAATTTCGTCGTAAAGTAAATTTTCGTTGTCGATGACATATTGTACGCAAACACTCGCGTCGCATTCACAGAACATAGTATTTCGTAGTTTTTCTGCGTCAAATATTTCAAGTCTGATTATCTTGGCTCCATTTCTCGGGACTTTTATATACGAATACATCACATTGGTTTTCTTCTTTTTAGGAGTGGTCTGTAGTACAACGTCTGATCCATTATTGTTTTCCCTTTGAAAATAATTACTCACACGTTGAGTAAGGCTCGCATTCGGTGGAAAGTTGAAAAGATCGTTCGAATCCTGAAATAAAGAATAGGTAGGTATGAGTGATAATGTACTCGTATTAATGAAACTAATAATATTTAAAGGATTTATTAATATGTAATTTCAAAAAATTTGGACTTACCGACATGTTGTAAGTTGCGCCTCCACTCTTCAGTTCAGATATCTAATGCTATCTGATTTATTTGCCAAGTTTTTACGAAATTTATATATTTTTGAAATTGCCATTAAGGTTCAAAATTATAAGTTTTATTAGTCAACGATGTTTCTTTAAATGGGTATGGAATGTGAAATAGGAATCCTCCAGACATGAAGACGCGGTGGCTGGCTCGTGTAGCTAATGTAGGGCGACATTCATTTTGAGATTCCACGGATGTGTCTAAGATTGTATGCATGTAAAAAGGTTCGATGTTTAGTAATCGAACAAACCGATTGAATTAAATGACATACTGCATTATGTACTTACAAACAAAACAACAGACAAACTATTCTTATAGTACCTATCATAATAGTATAGTATGGTACATATGAAAATAATTATCATATCATATCAAAACCAGCTAATAAATCCGTTCAACGATGAACTCATTGTTTTAAATAATAATTATATTAGTAGAGAATATCATAACTTAATAAAATATTTGTCCTAGTTTAATCACTTGCTAAATGGTAGCCCATTCATTTTCTAAGATCAGTGCTTTGTAAGCAATATTATAAGACTAATATTAAGGCTCTCTCACATTATCCCCGACATATTATAATGTACATTCTGTTCATTTGTTCCCTCATAACTCATAAACAATATTTTTTAGAATAATTAAGTGTTTGAAAATTCTATGTTAATAGTAAACTGCGACCTAGTAAAAGGCATGTTAAAACCATGCTGCTTATATGCCATGAATTAGCGACCCGCTCCGACTTCGCAAAGGTATTACAATTTTTTGAAATATAATATAGTCTAGAATTTATGTCACTTAGGAATAATGTAGCTTTCTACTGGTAAAAAAAAAATTAAAAAATCGGTTCAGTAGTTCCAGAGATTGCCTCCTGCAAACAAACTTACGAACTTTACTTCTTTAATATATTAGTATCTTAAATTATAATTTTGTAAATAATAATCTCGAGCGAGTGGTAATGTGAAGGAACCTTTAGGTGAAGGAAGGGATATTTCATGACAAATCATTTTCGCTTTATTTAAGCAATTGAGCGGGATGTTAGTGCATCATTGTGTTATCCTGGGGTTCACGGTGCCTAGTGGTAGATTTTCCAAGTGTATATCTTCTCAATCAAAGATAATGTAAGTACTTTTATATTTATTCATACATATATAGGTGAGAATACTTCCAGTATTCAATTAAACTTTTTTCTTTTATCATAATAATATTATGCTATTTATGTGTTAATGGTTAGCTTGTCGGACTATGGTTCTGGGTTCGATTCCCTGGTCATTCCAAAAATTATTGTTATGAGACAGATGAATACTAGATTGAGAATACGGTATTTAATTAAACTTTTTCTTTGATTATAATAAAAATATTTATTATTTAATTATGTGCTAATGGTTAGCTTGCCGGACGATGGTCCTGGGTTCGATTCCCTGCTCGGCTCAAAAAATATTGTTATGAGATAGATGAATACTAGATTGAAAATACTTCCATTAGGTATTTGATTAAACTTTTTCTTTGATTATAATGAAAATATTTATTATTACTTATAACATGTGATTATATCTATAACCGAATTACTAGGTCGATTCACTTTAATATATTCATAATACTGTACTATATACAGAATTTTATGAACATAGTGTGTTATAAGTTATAGATAATTCAATAAATACAATATTTTCCAATTACTGATGTGTGGTTTATATTAAACCCTCGACACAATTGAGTACTTACTTGCTAAGTAATCTAATTTATTGTTTTTTTCTTATTTACAGGTCACGACAGAATGCTGAAACATTGTTCCCATCCGAAGATGAATCGCCGCAGCAATCGCCGCAGCCTGAACCTGAAAAGAAATCTAAGAAAAGAACACACGAAAAATTAAAAACCGGTGAACCATCAAGTCCGACACCGACGCGTACTTCGAAGAAATCGACGAAGTCAGTTTTCAATCCCATCGCGCAGCCACCAAAAAAGATCACTGCATACGATCTTTTTGGTACCGATAGTGAAGATGACGAGCCTGAAGGGACCTCTACGCCTGCCACGGGTAAAAAAATACAGCCTTTAGTTTCGTATCTAACGAGAAGACTGGCTAACGGTCACTCAAGACAATCTTTCGAGGGTAAAACAGGAACGCACTTTATCGACCTGAAAGTGTACCGATGTGATGAGGTCGATAGTATCCAGCCCGTAAATAGGTGGCGTCATGCCATCGTGTGTGTCAAAAACCGCACGAATGAGGATACTGAGGCATGGCGCCACTTAACAAACTTCATTATGGCAACTCGAAAGGAGTACAGAAAGTGCACTCCCACTTTTATCAGCAACTATTATTAGAAATTATTATAAAATTCAAAAATTTATTGTAACCTTTATTATGAAATCAATAAACTTTATATAACCTTATGTTGTTTATTTACAGTCACATCTGCACCAAAGATAAGTCAGGGCAACTTAGCGAGATGTGAAAATTGTGACGTTGATATGCCTGAAAATAGATATCACTATCATTTAAGAACAAATTTACATAAGTCGAACTGTTTATTGAATACCAAATATAAGAACATTGAAATAATTTCCACAGCATTCAAAAATAGAATAATAAGTTATAAATTAAGTCCTTTTGAGGAATACTTCACACCTGAGGCATTCCTGATAGATAACGAGAAGTATGTTAGTAAAATTATCAATAATTCTTTGCAAACATTTCAAAGTGTTAAATTGAACTTTGAGCTTTTTGTTTTCTTTTATCTCTCTAAAACAGGAGAAAAACAGCTAAAGTCATTTAATACAAAATATAATATCATATGTAAAGGTACTGATATTCATGAATTATATTTAAATACAATTCAAACATTTGAAAGAAAATTATCAGAGTTTCAACACCGTGAATCTGGTTGGACTTGTGAATCAATGAGTCATCTTGAAATAAATATAAATAAGTATAATCCTTTCAGGGGTGGCTCTTACTTAGCTTTACCGAGTGTAGTTAAAAACACTAAAAGTTGTATAAATATACGCAACTACGATAATCATTGTTTTTTGTGGTCTGTTGTTGCTGCATTATTTCCACAAAATAATCATGTTTGTAGAACTAGTTCATATCCACATTATTCAAAAGTGCTAAATATAGATGGAATGTCATTTCCACCATCGTATAAAGATATTAGAATATTTGAGAAAATGAATAAACTGAGTATTAACGTTTATGGATTGGATGATAAACATAATGTAACTGGCCCTTTGTATATAACTACTTCAAGAAAATGTAATCACATAAATTTACTTTATATTCAGAATAAAGGTAAAGGTCATTACTGCCTGATAAAAAATCTTTTACGGTTGGTAAAACGACAAGTAACTGAACACACAAGTAATATATATTTGTGTGAGTTATGTTTACAGACTTTTTCAAGTAAAACAAAATTTACTTCTCACAATTGTAATGAAATATTGACCGAATTACCAAAGAAAAATAGTTATATACAATTTAAAAACTATGAAAGGCAACAAAAAATTAATTTTATTATCTATGCCGACTTTGAAAGTATTCTTATGAAGTATAACGAAAATAAATCTGAGAATACTCGATTATATGAAATTCATCAACCGTCTTGTTTTGGTTACTATATCTGTTGTTCTCATGATCCTAAATTAAATAAATATGTTACGTACAAAGGGTCAGATTGTGTTCAAGTATTTGTAAAATATTTAATAGATGATATTCAAGAAATTTACCGTATATTATCTAGAAAATTGCCCATGAAACCGTTAACAGTAGAACAAGAAAACAGCTTTGAAAATGCAACAAATTGTTATATCTGTAATCACTTACTTTTTGATGATAAGGTGCGCGATCATGATCACATAACATCAGAATACCGTGGTGCTGCACATACTTATTGTAATCTAATAAATAGAGTGTGTCCATTTGTGCCTGTGGTTTTCCATAACTTAGCGGGCTATGATTGTCATCTTTTTATTACAGAATTAGCAAAATATGAGGGTTATTTTAAAATAATACCTAAATCGAAAGAGAAATATATTACTATCACAAAAGTATTAAAAAATAAATATAGTTCACTTCCCATTCAAATAAAATTTATAGATTCTTTTCAATTCCTCAATTCAAGTTTAGATGTATTATCTAAAAATTTGAATGAAAAAGATTTTATTAATTTATCAAGAGAATTTCACAACAAAGACCAATTGAAGTTGTTACTTCAAAAAGGTGTTTACCCTTACGAGTATATTGATTCTATTGCAAAATATGAAGAAAAAACTCTTCCTTCAAAAGACTGTTTTTACAATAGTTTGAAAGGCGAACATATAAACGATGATGAATACAGACATGCTCAAAATGTATGGAATTTATTTTCTATTAAATCTTTAAGTGAATACACAGATTTATATCTAAAAACAGACGTATTACTTCTTTGCGATGTATTTGAAAATTTTAGAAATACTTGCTTACAACATTACCAACTTGATCCGGCTTATTATGTCACAGCTTCAAGTTTAACTTGGGATGCAATGCTACTTTACACAGGGATCCGATTAGAATTAATTAGTGACCTGGAGATATATGAATTTTTAGAAAAAGGAATACGTGGAGGATTAGCTCAGTGTTCTCTTCGTAACGCTGTTGCTAATAATAAATATCTATCAGATTTTGATGAATCCCAACCATCAACATACTTGATATACCTTGACTGCAATAACTTGTATGGTTATGCAATGACCAAAAAAATTCCTATATCTGATTTCCGACTATTATCCACTGTTGAAATTGATAAATTAGACATTTCAAACCTATCAAATGAATCAGACTTTGGATATATTTTAGAAGTTGATTTAGCTTATCCTGAGTATTTACATAATGCACATAGTGATTTGCCTTTTGCAGTAGAAAAATTCATTCCTCCCGGTGGTAAAAACCCGAAATTAATAGCAAATTTGTATGATAAATTTAATTATGTAATTCATTACGTTCATTTAAAAGAATGCTTGAAGAATGGGCTAATTATTCGAAAAATTCATCGCGTTTTAACTTTTAGACAGCAAAATTTTCTACAAAAATACATTGACTTAAATACTCGATTACGCCAAGCATCAACATCTGAATTTGAGAAGGATTTTTTCAAGTTATTGAATAATGCTATGTTCGGAAAAACAATCGAAAATAAAAGAAAACAGGTCAATATTAAACTAGTAACGACGTGGAATGATAACAACAATAAAACCAACAAACAGCTTAGTGCCGAAAAGTTGATTGCAAAACCTAACTTGAGAAATATTGCAGTATTCTCCGAAAACTTAGTTGCAATTCATCTGAGTCCGGAAAAGATAATACTTGACAGACCTATATACATTGGATTCACAGTGTTAGAATATGCAAAACAACATTTATATAAATTTCATTATGATTTTATTAAAAATAAATATAAAAATAAAGTAAAATTGTGTTATACAGACACAGATAGTCTTCTGTATTATGTAAAAACCAAAGATTTTTATAAAGATATGAAAGATGAAATAAATAATTTTGATACCAGTAACTTTGATGAGAACAATTGTTATAATATACCTAGAATTAATGCGAAAATTCCAGGTCTGTTCAAAGATGAACTTGGAGGTGAAATCATTACTGAGTTCACTGGTTTGAGAGCTAAACTGTATTGCATAAACAGTATAAAGGGTCAAATTAAAAAAGCAAAAGGTGTCTCTAAATCGGTAACAAAACGATTGCAATTAAATCATTACAATAGAACTTTAAATAGTGATGTAAATTTCAAAAGCAAAATGAACATGATTAAATCGATCAAACATATATTATATACTCAAGAAGTTAATAAAATAGTTTTGAGTAAAAATGATGACAAAAGGCAAATACTTCCAAACAATATCGAAACCTTACCTTGGGGTCATTATAGTACAATATTTTAATATTACTTATAAAATAAATAATGCGGGATAAGTTGAAGCGATTTATTACCGTATTTATGATTATTAATTTTGGAATATACTATAATACTGTTATTATGATATTACTGTAGTTTTTAAGTGAAATCTGTATTTTTTAAATGTTATTATATTGTATCAATAAAGGAGTAAGAGTAAGTCTAATGTTTATTATTTTATTAAAAATCCTTTTTCTTATTCAAGACATTGAAGTATAGCAAAATATTATTTTATCAGTTTATCTATAAAAAGCCATACGTCAAAAATATAAATCAAACGTAACAATGAAACTGATTAAACAAGATCTTTCACTGGAAATAAATACTATAGATAATATATTGGAAAACAAATTATATATAAAACATAGTCAACTATTACCTAATTCTATTCGTTGTATAATTTGTGGACCATCTAATTGCGGGAAAACAAATGTTATGCTTAGTTTATTATTACATCCTAATGGACTCAAGTTTAAAAATATATATCTCTATTCCAAAACAGCATTTCAACCAAAATATAAATTTTTAAGTGTTGTTCTTAAAAGTGTTCCTGAAGTTAACTTTTATATTTTTGATGACAATAATATCATTCATCCTAGTGAAGCTTTATCAAACTCAGTAATTATATTCGATGACGTCGCCTGTGAAGATCAAACTAACATACGTAACTACTTTGCGATGGGAAGACATAGGCAGCTAGATTGTTTTTATTTAACACAAACGTACTCCAAGATTCCAAAACAATTAATACGTGACAATGCAAATTTCCTGATTTTGTTTAAACAAGATGATGCCAATCTTAAGCACATATTTGAAGAGCATATTAATTCAGATATGTCTTTGCTTAAATTTAAAGATCTTTGTACGATGGTGTGGAGGAAACCATACGACTTTTTAGTTATTAATAAAGATTGTTCTATAAGCAAAGGAAGATACAGAAAAGCTTTTGACACTTTTATTAAATTTGATTAAGATTTGATAAGAGCTTGTTTTGAAATAGAGTACTGTCTCTTGATAAATACTAAACTATGAAAAATTTACAAAAATATAACTGTGAAAGAGATAAAAAGAAATCATTAATGAACATTACTTTATAGATATCACACGTAAATTTCGTAACATGGATCAGAATATTAAGCAACAATTAGTGAATTCAGTTAAATCTATAAAGAATAAATTGAAACATATACGTGATGTAGAGGATCAGACTGACTTGGCACTTAATAGAATACTTAAACCTGTGACCGAGCCGCTTAAGGTTTTAGTCGATAATCCTAAATCTGTGAATAAAGATAAAAAAATATTAAAAAAAACAAATGAGATTGTGTGCCCAGAAAACATATTATATACTCCAATAAAGAATCAAGATATTGAGAGTAAGTCGGAAGATAAAGATAAAGAAATTATTTCAGATTATGTAAAATATGAGGAAGATGATAAAATTGATAGTGTTTATAAGTCAAAACAAGCAAATTTAGATCAATCATTACAAAAGGATGATATTATTGATATTTATGATAGTATGGATATACCATTTGGAATACGAAAGGAACGAGATAAAAATATAATGATTGGAGATTCAGTGGTACGGTTTTCTAAAATTGAAAATGCAAGTGGAGATAAAACTATAATGATCAATATTGGCGGGCGATCTTATGAATTAACTCCTGGTCTAAAAGAGCTTTTGTTACGCAAGAAACCTAATTTATCAATTATCTTAGAAACAGATAAACTAGTGTATAGAGATATTTTATATCATACAAATGTGCATAAGAGAGATTATAATGCGAATGCACAAATTAAAGGCGATAAAGGTATAAAATATCGAGAAATAATAAAACCATTAATTTTTGATTCAAAGAGTAACTCAAAGCAAGGTGGTAAATTACCAAAACTAAAAAAATATAAGTCTAACATAGATTTAGTTTATTGGGATAATCCTAATGAATTGGTTGATAGGTTAAAATTATTAATTGCCTCGAAAAATGCTGGAAATACTAATCATGACAACGAGATAATATCAATAATTGAAGAATTAAAAGAAGCAGATATCATCAAATAAAAACAATTGTACCATGAAAATTTATTTAGTGTTCAAGTAATTTTCAAAGATGAACGTTGATATTTTCGGACACTTTTTGAATAAAAGACCAAAAATTGACAATACAGTGTTCATAAATAAATGTCCTCTTAAAATATCAAGTGATGGTAATTTAGATGCTGACAATAAAATAATAAAAAATTTGCATATGCCTGTTGATTTCAATGATAGTGTGACGAAAGAATATGTTGACTGTAGTATTACAGACTGCACCAAAAAAATAACAACTGTGAATGATTTAGTTACAAAATTAGTCACTAGAATAAATCAATTGGAAAAATATATTGAAAACAGTAAACCTTCTAAAAATGAGCAAAGCAGACGTGATAAACGAAATACATAAATGTGCTAGAGTAAACTTTCCACGGAGGCCAGTGGAATTGAGAGATATAGATGACCTGTGGCAAGCTGATTTGATAGATATGCAAACTTTTTCTAAAAAAAACTCAGGTTATAGATTCATTTTGGTAATTATTGATACTTTTTCAAAATACGCTTGGGCTATTCCAATAAAATCCAAAACAAAAGAAAATGTATGTATGGCTTTTAAAACAATATTAAAAAAAGGACGTAAGCCTAAAAACTTGCAAACTGATTTTGGTACTGAATTTTACAACGATAATTTTAGAACCTTGACTGAGATGTATAACATAAATCACTATTCAACTTACACCACAAAAAAAGCATCAATCGTTGAAAGATTAATAAGAACATTAAAATCAAAACTGTATAAAGAGTTTAGCCTAAACGGAAAATACAAGTGGACTGATGGAACTTTAGATAAAGTGATTAACAATTATAATAATTCACGTCACCGCACTATTAATCTAAAGCCATGTGAAGTCAATATAGGTAATAAAAGAATGATTTTAGAAAGATATCGTCATCATAAATATCAATCTAGAGCTTCAAATAAATTCAAGT
The DNA here is from genome assembly GCA_038048805.1 of Hipparchia sbordonii. NCBI lineage: Eukaryota > Metazoa > Arthropoda > Insecta > Lepidoptera > Nymphalidae > Hipparchia > Hipparchia sbordonii. Next base: position 7,707,806 of record CM076115.1, read on the forward strand.
GTTTGAATGTAGGAGATTTTGTGCGCATAAGTAAGCATAAAGGTGTATTTGAAAAAGGATATACACCTAACTGGTCAACGGAAATATTTAAAATTACTAAAGTAAATGAAACAAATCCGATTACGTATTTAATCAAAGATTCTAGAGATCAACCTATTTTAGGTGCATTTTATACTCAAGAATTGCAAAAAACAAAACATCCAAACATATACCTTGTTGAAAAAGTATTAAAGAAAAAGGGAAAAAAAGTATTCGTAAAATGGCTAGGATTACCTTCTGCTGAAAATAGCTGGATTGATAAGACGAATATCGTTTCATGAGTTTAATTAAATTTCCTATTTAAATAGTAGTTTTATGAGTATTGATCAGTGTATTAAAGAGCATGAGTAAGAGCAGTATATTAAATTGGTTAATTAATCATTTGCCCATTGAACTTCACCTACCTGGATATAACTATTGTGGACCAGGTACAAAGTCTTATGAAAAGAAAGCTATTAACCAGTTGGACGAATATTGTAAAGAACACGACATAGCCTATCAGCAATCATCTGATTTAAGTGATCGTCATAAAGCTGATATAAAACTGATGAAAATGGCGCGGAACCGCATAACAGCATCAGACGCCAGTTTGGGAGAAAAGATAGCAGCTCATATAGTCAATAAAGCAATGTTGACTAAAGTTAAATATGGTGCCGGTTTGGGGATCAAAAATAAAGTAAGCGACTTAAGTTCAGGTGGCGGAATACAGAAACAACTGAAACATATCATATCGCATGCAAAGAATCATCTCAAAAAATTTAAACCGAAGGGTAAGAGTATGGCTATTAAATTGGCAATGATCGCTGCTAAGGAACTAGCAACAAATGCAAAAGTTAAAATCCCACGTATCATTCCTATCCCGAAAACGGGAGGTTTTCTACCATTGATACCTATTTTCGCTGGATTATCTGCAGCTGGCAGTTTAGCTGGTGGAGCTGCTGGAATAGCTAAAGCAATAAATGATTACAAAGCAGCCGAAAAACGTCTGGATGAATTAAAAAGGCATAATGAAAAAATGGAATCATTATCTATTGGAAATGGTTTGAGCATTAAGCCCTTCAAGAAAGGTCTTGGAATTTGCGTTTCTAACAAAAAAACTAAATAACCGGCTACCCAATCGAGCTCTCACTAATATAGATATTATGAATTATTCCAGTAATATTCCTTATTTTCGTGGAGTATTCATGAGAGATGAATTACCTAAACATCCTTTTAAGAGAGAATGCGGAATTGTTAATTTAGATAGTTCAAAAAATCCTGGCAGTCATTGGGTAGCCTACGCGAAATACAATAATCATATCGAGTACTTCGACAGTTACGGTAATTTAAAACCACCAAAAGAATTAATAAAATATTTTGGATCTGAAATATATTATAATTATGATAACATTCAACGAGATCATCCCTATAATTGCGGACATTTATGTTTAAAATTTTTGCATAAATTTTGGAATGACAAAAAAATTAATAAATAGCTCGGGGACACTTATGAACGTTTAGTAAGCAATCATGTCTATTGCAATAACTATCACGGGCACTAAGTCATCACTTGAATCACATTTTCAGCCACCTCTGAATATAGATGACAAATATGAGTGTGGTTTAGTTTACTTATCAGTTCTTAATTCAATACCAAACATTAACGAGAATAATAATATATTTTCTTACGGAGATGGTAAAAAAATAAAAATTCCATGTGGTACTTATGATCTCTATGATATAGCTGACTATATACGAAGTAAAGTCATAGATTGTGATATTGTGATTAAACCAAATAACAATACTTTAAAATGTCTAATAAATTGTTCAAATACATTAAATTTCGATGTAGATAACAGTATAGGATCTATATTAGGTTATCGAAATGTTAAATTAGAAGCAAATAAATGGCATGAATCGGAGAACCCGGTCAACATTCTTCCTTTGTCCGTGATTAGAGTCGAATGTGATCTTATAAAAGAGTCTTATATTAACGGACATCCATCTCATATTCTGTACGAATTTGTGCCAAACGTTCCACCTGGTTACAGATTCATAGAAGTACCGAAAACTATAATTTATTTTCCCGTAAATAAAAATATCGTATCATCGATAAATATAAAAATCCTTAACGAGCAAGGTCAACACGTTGATTTCAGAGAAGAGTGTTTCCACTTGCGTCTCCATTTAAGAAAACAGGATGATAGTGTTCAATAAAAATCCAAATACTGTAGCAAAACGTATTACAACTCCTCGAGTTGAGCAAGGCCGCAGACGTATAACATCTTATAAAACACTCTCAAAAATTAATAAAGAGTTTCTTCGCTCATTAGGATTTAAATTACGATGAATATACTTCAGATTACTGATTTACCGCAACATGATAACTCTATTGAAAGCTATGAAATTCACACATATAGTCCTTATAATAATAGCTTTAAAGAAAACGATGAAATTCGGATTCCTATACACCAACAAGATATCTACGTATTGCCATCAGCTAGTTTTATCTACATTGAAGGAAAAGCAACGATTACTGGTAAAGACCATAAACCTATAACACCCGTTGAGTTTACTAACAATGCAATGATGTTTTTGTTCCAAGACATCAGATATGAGATGAATGGTGTTGAAATAGATCGTATTAAGAACCCTGGAATAACAACAACAATAAAATCGTTTATATCTATGAATGCTGGTCAAAGTAAAGTTGCAGCTATATGGGGTTGGAACATAAATGGATTTAAAAGTAATGACGGCTCTTTCAGTGTAATAATTCCGTTGAATAAAATAATGGGATTTGCTGAAGATTATAATAAAATCATTATGAATTGTAAACATGAACTTATTTTAAATCGGAGCAATTCTAATCTAAACAGTGTAAAATTAGATGATACTAACAACATACAAATAGATATAGAGAGAATACAATGGCGTGTTCCGCATGTAAAAGTATCAGATCGTGAAAGGCTAACGTTGCTGAAATTATTAGAAAAAGACAAACCTATTCAGTTAGCCTTCAGAAATTGGGATTTATATGAATATGCATTTTTACCTAGAACCACAAAACATTCTTGGTCAGTCAAAACAGCTTCACAGTTGGAAAAGCCTCGGTATGTTATATTAGGGCTTCAAACAAATAAAAAAAACAAAAAATCTGTAGATGGTTCTTTATTTGACCATTGTAAAGTAACTAATGTTACATTATTTTTGAATTCACAATATTATCCATACGAATCTCTAAATCTCAAGTTTGATGAAAATAAATATAGTATATTATATGAAATGTATACAAAGTTTCGTCAGTCTTACTACAACGTTTCTGTGGACCCGTTGCTTGATTTGTTTAATTTTAAAGACAAAGCACCACTTTTTATTATCGATTGTTCAAGACAAAACGAAAATTTAAAATCTGGACCAGTGGATGTCCGATTAGAAATAGAATGTTCACAAGATATCCCTGAAAATACAACTGCTTACTGTCTGATTATTAACGATCGGTTAATAGAATATAAGCCGCTGAGTAACATAGTTCGAAAATTATCATGAATGCTATAATAGTAGATATTCAAGGCTTTAAAACTGATGAAAATGAGTTCATTTTAAAAGAAATTGCTATTCTTTGTAATAACCGCATACAAACTTTCCTTATTAAGCCACCATGCCCATTTTATGACTTGTCAAAAACTGAAAGAAGGCATGTTTCTTGGATTGAAAGAAATAGAGGAATCCTTTGGAGTGAGGGATACATACCGTATTCGAACTATAAATATATTATTCAAAAGATTTTACAAGATAAAACTATGTATGTTAAAGGTGTTGAAAAACGATTGTGGTTAATGAAAATGTTAGAAAAAAGCACAATTTATAATTTAGAAGATAAAGAGTGTCCAAATTTGTTAAGTTTACATGAACAATATATATCTAGTGATTTGCATAGCTGTATTTTTCATACTAAAATCTGTGCATTAAAAAATGTATTATGTTTAAGAAAGTGGTGTTTAGATAATAAATTTTTGTACTGAAGTTTGGTTGTTTTAATTTGTTTTTATCTTATTGTTCCATCTTTCAATATGAATATTATAGTCATTGTTCAAATTGTAGTGAGCAATCTAAATAAATACCTTATTCAAAATATTTATGAACTTTAATATAGTAATTACCTAGGTGTAGTAAGTAGCATTATAATATACTCATTAGCTACTCAGAATTCAAAATGTATTTTCGAGCATTTGAATATACATATTACTCAGTATTCAAGTATGTAGTATTCAAATTATGATATTATTATAAATCATTAGAGTAAACTCAGTACTCAATATTTAATTCATTATATACTATAATATAGTAGTCATTCAGTATTCCAGTATTCGAATATACCATATAATCCATTATTCAGTATTCAAATATTCGAATATATCTATTAATCAGTATTCAAAAACACTTATTATTCAGTATTCAAGCATTCGAATACACCTATATATCCATTATACAGTATTAAAATATAGTAGTCATTCAGTATTCATGCATTCGAATATATCCATTTTTCAGTATTCAAGTATTCAAATATAATCATTATTCAGAATTTAAATATAGTAGTCATTCAGTATTCCTGCATTCCAATATAATCTATTATTCAGTATTCAAGTATTCAAATATACCCATTATTTAGTATTTAAATATAGTAGTCATTCAGTATTCCTGCATTCAAATATAATCTATTATTCAGTATTCAAATATACCCATTGTTTAGTATTTAAATATAGTATCATTCCGTATTCAAGCATTCGAATACACCCATATACGCATTAAACAGTATTTAAATATAGTAGTCATTCAGTATTCCTGCATTCGAATATAATCCATTATTCAGTATTCAAGTATTCAAATATACCCAATATTCAGTATTTTAATATAGTATCATTCAGTATTCAAGCATTTGAATATATCCATTTTTAGTATTCAAATGTAGGAATTGGCTTCTTTGGAACAGAATACTGAGATCACTCAGTAATGACTGAGTGATCTCAGTATTGTGGTCCAGAGAAGCCAATTCCTACCTACTATCAATAAAAACATATTATTAATTTTTCAATACTATTTTTAATTTTTTGAAATTTCCTCGGTAGGTATACGATAAACGTAATTGCCGCCATTTCTAATCCAACTCGAGCAAAGCTGCGGGATGTCACTAGTTTAAATATAATTTCATTCTCAAATCCTCGTATTTTAAGTGCAGTTTGAACTGATAAATGTGCTTTAAAATTTATGCAACCAGTATTAATAAATAATGTAGTATCATCGATGTGGGACCCGCGATATACAAATTGTCAATTTATTATCCTACAGATAAAAATAACTGTGTCCCGTTGTGAGAACAACGGGAATCGTCATTTATAACTTCCTATCGGGTGTATCCGAAACAATGTGCGCGTGAAAAATGGCACTTTTGCCACGAAATGCCATGAATATAACATGAATTTAATCCCCTGAATATAAAGTGATTTTGTTGACACTTTTTTGTTTTACTTTTATTGGTACAATTTCAAGGGGACTCTCGAGGAATACGTGGATAAACAACCTTATCTCTACTAATGTAATAACAAGTGTAAATTAAAAATTTAAAACGCCCCCGATATGTAAATGAAATGAATAAATACACTTTATTGTACACCACATTAGATAGAAACATAAAAGATAAAATTCACTTAAAATAAATTATATAAATGAGAGCACAAATGGCGTCCTATGTATATGTGTGTATGTACCTAAGATATGAGGACTATCCTACTTAAATAAATGCGAAAGTTTGTGAGGATGGATGTATGGATGGGTGGATGTTTGTTACTCCTTCACGCCACAACGAATGAACAGATTGGGCTGTTTGGAATGGAGATAGCTCATACCTGGCATTAACATATAGGCTACATTTTATCCTGGAAAATTATAGAGTTCCCGCGGGAATCCAAAACCCTTAATCCACGCGTACGAAGTCGCGGGTATCAGCTAGTGTACGATGTACCTGAACATCATCAGTTCCTCCTCCTTGATCCTCGATCATCATCTATCTAACCTACTCATCGAGTCGATTCTAGGTAATGGCCCAAACACACTATATCTGCTGTAAGTTGCTGAGGAGTTGGGTATACCGCAGACTATTTCATGCTGCAGCATCTTCCGGCTCCATCATCAGATCAGCTCCATGATCTACACATACATGCAAAATATCAGCTCAATCGGAAACCGGGAAGTGGTTCTAATTTAGCTTGCAAGGTTAGCACCTAAACAAACCTTTATATACACAGATAGGTACATGGTAGGTATATGGTATTTCTTTAAATAATGTACCTAGCATAGTTTATATAGTTACTAGTTTTATTTGTCAAACGTGAAATTTTGTTCATAAATATAGGGAAGACACTGTCTCCTGTAATACAGTTTTTACTTCCACAGGAGACAGGGCTTCACATTATGTTATTACTATTTTTTATTCCCGCGGGAACTCTTTAATTTTCCGGGATAAAAAGTAGCCTATGTCCTATTCCAGACTATGATCTATCTCTGTGCCAAATTTCAGCTAAATCGATTCAGTCGTTGCGACGTGGGACATGCGTTATAATATTATATATATTAGGAATTAGGATATTAGGATTAGGATTAGGATTATTAGGATTAGGATATTAGGGTATTAGGATTAGGATTGGGATATTAGGATTAGGATGTGCGTTTATTGATAAAACAATAAAGATTTATTATTTACGAGCTTTAGCCCGCGGCTTCACTCACGTTATGTTTGATTTTTCAAACCCTTATTTTAAATCCTTAGCGGTTTGATTTTCAAAAATTCTTTCTTAGCGGATGCCTACGTCATAATAGCTATCTGCATGCCAGTCCAATCCATCCAGCGGTTAGAGCTGTGCGTTGATAGATCAGTCAGTTAGTCAGTCAGTCACCTTTTCCTTTCATACATTTAGATTATTATTATTACATACAAGTTAAATAAAAGCTTGTAATCTATATAATTATATAAAAAGGCTTGTCCTGACTGACTGACTGACTGACTGACTGACGATCAACGCACAGCCTAAACCACTGAAGTTAGAAACTTGAAATTTTGACAGTAGGTTCCTTTTATGACGTAGGCGAGCACTAAGAAAGGATTTTTCGAAATTCGCCCCCCAAGGGGGTAAAAAGGGGGGTTAAAGTTTGTATGAAACTCCGTAATTTTTCGAGTTATACTCATGAAATTCGGTATTTAGGCTTTAAATTGAAAACAAAAAAGTACGTGTTTCACAGTTTTTAAAAATTCTACCCCCTAAGGGGTTAAATAGGGGTTGAATGTTTGTATAATAGTCCTTCGTTCTTCAAGTTATTTTTCAAGTTACGTTTATGAAACTTGATATTTTGGCTCTTGATTAAAAATAAAGAATTACGTATTTTACATTTTTTTTAAATTCTCCCCCCAAGGGGGTAAAAAGGGGGTTAAAGTTTGTATGAAACTCCGTCATTTTTCAAGCTATACCCATAAAATTCGGTATTTAGGCTTTAAATTGAAAACAAAAAAGTAAGTGTTTCACACTTTTAAAAAATTCTACCCCCTAAGGGGTTAAATAGGGGTTGAATGTTTGTATGATAGTCCTTCGGTCTTCAAGTTATTTTTCAAGTTATGTTTATGAAACTTGATATTTTGGCTCTTGATCAAAAATAAAGAATTACGTATTTTACATTTTTTGAAAATTCTCTCCCCAAGGGGGTAAAAAGGGGAGTTTCAATATTCATAGTTAAGACAGGACAACGTGTGTCGGGTCCGCTAGTAACTATATAGGTACTAAATTTGTATAAAACATGAGTATGCACCTAAATCGATGCCTAAATATTGTCAATAGCAGGGAAATACCTTCCAGTTCGGTGACAACCGCAACCGTGCCTAAACCATTGCAAATATTCAGGGCATCCGACTGAATAGTGAATACCCGGCATTCTATTGGCGAATGGCAACGTTTTAAGCTGTAGTTTGATGAGTAAATCCTGAGTAAATCTCGGCGTAGACTGAGGATTACTTAATAATAGAGTGAGGAATTAAAGCTCTACCTATTATGATGACGAGTAAATGACGTTATCGAGTTTCACGAGATTATATTTGCGTTTCGAACGATTCGAATGAGAGCGGTGAATGGCTTAGTGGGTAATATTTTTGTCTCCTTTTCAGAGGGGTCCGGGATCAATTTCACGCAATTATTTCAATTCAAAAACATTTGAGTAAAAAGATTTTTAAGCTATGGCATAGCTTCTATCGCGGGTCTTGAGCGTGGAGACCAATCCAGAAATTCCGTAACGAAAATAACCTGACACGGGACTCCTCTCACCGCTAGATCGCGTTGATAAAAAATGCTATGCAATAGCTTTACCGCGGCAGTCCCCGAGTGCCACACGTCTTTTTTTGTTGACAAAATAGTCCTTGACTGCGATCTTACCTGATGGTAAGTGCCGAGTCTAAGATGGTAGCAGGCTAACTGGGAAGGGGTATAGCAGTTGTAATTTCAACCCATACCCCTAATCTTTTTCATCAAGTAACGTTTAAGTTGCTATAATGCTAACAGTTGCTATAAAACTGATTGAATAAAGCAGATACATATCACTAATTTCGTGACTGACGTGTGATTCGGCCGTGGTGTAACGGTTAACACACTCGGGCGCGATTCCCAGAGAGATGTGGGTTCGAATCCCGCCGGCCTCGGAATTTTTGATATGTATTTATAAATCTATTAGGTTATTTCCTTTAAGTGTAGGTTAACACTTCAATAAAAAATAAAAAAAAAACGTTTAAGTAAGTAATGAGTTTGACCTTTTTTGGCAGATTTTCAATACAAAAACTGATTTTTATCAAATGATACTCGCTGATAGTCAAATTGGCTCTTAGATGATCTAATTTCTGTAAGGTGCCGAACGCGATGTTAATTACGAATGTCGTTTGATTAATCACCTGTCCAATATTAATCATGGATTATGATTTATGCTGAGACATGCTAATTAGCCGCGATAGCGCAATTGTTAGGGTAGCGGACTGAAAAACAGAGGTCTACGGTTCAAACTTCGGCCGTTTCACTACGACGACTCCCTGGCGCAGTGGTCAGCGCTGTATTTAACTGAGAGGTCTCAAGTTCGATTCCCGACCTCACAGTTATATTTCAAGAGTCCAATATCCAGCAGATCTATGCTGGACATTGGACATTGGACCAATGAAATGACGATAATGGTCGCTCTGCAATTTTAACTATGATAAAGTAAAAACTTTGACAACCTCCCTGGCGCAGTGGTGAGCGTTGTGGTCTTATAACTGGGAGGTTCCGGGTTCAATTCCCGGCGGGGGCAATTTGGGAATGTATAATTTTTAAATTGTGTCTGGTCAGGTCTGGTGGGAGGCTGTAGCCGTGGCTAGTGACCGCTCTACCGTCAAAGACATGCCGCCAAGCGATTTAGCGTTCCGGCACGATGGCGTGTAGAAACCAATTAGGGGGTGTGGATTGGATCTACACTACCATACCCGTTCCAAGTTCGCTACCATCTTAGACTGCATCGTTACTTACCATCAGGTGAGATTGCAGTCAAGGACTATCTTGTCAACGAATAAAAAAAAAGACTATATTATATTCTAAAGTTTATTTCGACGTTTTGCTCTACCCAGAAACGTAGATTTACAGTCTATGCTTGCTAACCGCAGTACCTTCGCTCTACATAATGCCATTGTAGGTGCAAAATCACATGAAAATATATCAAACAGTTGTTATTGAGGAAATCAACAATAAGCCCTTGTTTATCATTAGCAGCATCACACAGGCGTAAATACCTCAAAAGGCGTAAAAGCCGCAAGAGGCGTTTCCGGCAGTGATCAATCAGCCTTATGCGGAATTAATGAATAGATACCTCACATTATAGTAACCACTAACCGTGACGGCATACAACATAGATATATCAAGATGATCATGAATAAACCGCAGATCCGAGGATATTAGGCAGTTCATTAGTCAAACTAGATAATTAACGTCGCTTGGCCCCGCACACCTGCCACCGACTTAGCCGTGTCTTGTAGATTAGCTGCACGTCTAAATCTAAGTGTGTATCTAAGACGACCTTATAAACCACCGGTGGACGGGCCCTTCATCCTTATAAATTCTGCCCTCCTCAGAGTATAACGTCGTACAAGCAGCGAAAGTTTTACATTCGCAAATGTAAAACTTGTGCTACGCAAAACAGCTCAAGCAATGGTGAGGATATTAGTCAAGGTCAAAATTGCTTATTTATTTATTTATACAACTTTATTGCATGAAAAACAAGAACAAAATACATAAGTAAATAAACGGTGTAACGCAAAAAGGTGACCTTATCACTAATAGTGATCTCTTCCAGGCAACCTGTACGAGAGAACTTAATGTAAGTGAGAGACGGGGATCGCAATATATGCATAGGATTATATATATATATGCTTATATTCTTTAAAAAGAAATAAGAAAGCTACTACCAATATGTAATTGATCGGAACCTTGAAATATGCGGAGAGAGAAAAAATTCTCTTACAGGTGGGTTGAAAACGTTTTTTTTTAATTTAAAGAATATCAGCGAAGCTGAACTTTACTGATGTTCTCCTTTCCCCCCAAAATAAGTGAAAACTTGTGTTAGGAGTGGGTACGACAATAGTGCAACGGGTAGGGATCGAACCTGCCACCTTTTAAGTTTTCAGTCCATACCTGCGACCGTTGGGCTATTGAGGCTTAAAGGTTAGTTATTTGTGTCTCAGTCATGTCTCAAAATGAATAGTTTAATATTGATACTCAATTCGATGTCTCAACATGGGTAGCCTGAGTAGTCATGCTCTCTTTAAACATTTCTGTGGTGGTGTCGTGTGATGCGGGTTGTTACGTTCCCTCAAATATGGTTGAGCGAAGCAATGGCTAGATCATGCGTCATGCTCGTGAACGGGTGCCACCAACGGGAATGGGTCTGCTTTTGCCTGCCTGTTTTAACATGTATTGGATTGTATTTATTTGTATTTGTATTGTATTTATTTTTACTTGTATTGTACTCAGGAAAATTCATCGTGGAAGCACTGTATACATAGCATAGTTTCATTAACTATTGTAAATTTTTTTATTTTTTTTTTAAAAGAGCAACCGCCGAGTTTCTTGCTGGCTCTTCTCGGCAGGAAAGGCATTCCGAACCAGTGGTAAATTCATTGACGATTCAAAAGTGTTTGTAAAAGTTTATTTGAATAAAAAATATTTCTATTCTATTCTATTCTATTCTATATCTTAGAAATAAGCATGAGTTAAGAATATATTTTATTTATTTATCTATTAGACACACTACAGATTATGACAATAAAAGACAAAAAGAATACAGCCGTGATTAAGAACTAGCCACTCTACAATATAAAATGTGTCTACTTAAGCAGCAAAAAGTCGGTGATGTCTTAAGCTGTTTTACGTTAAAATTAAAAGAAACTAAACTAATGATGATGATTAATAACTATATCATATTTTATTTATGTACTAGTACAGGATAGTCGAACCCAGCGGAGCGTGCAGGGCTTTGTACAGGGCGTCATAATTGAAAATGATCCCAGTTTTATATCGAAAATTGAAAACCAAAAGCTCCGACAGGCGGCGAGTGTGTTGATATTGATAACTGTTTAATATTTTCGTTTATTTCACCTGTTTATTAATACCCGTTCGATTGTCTAGAATAGTTATTTCTGGAACAAGAGAGTAAAGTTTGTTATTGTTGCAAATGCCAATTATGAATCCTGAGCGTAGTGTGGGATTTAAGCATACCAAGCTTCAAGGAACAATTAACATATTATTTTAAAATAATGAATAATTCTTACTAATATTATAAATGCGATAGTGTGTTTGTTTGTTGGTTTGTCCTTCAATCATGCTGCAACAGAACTACGAATCTACGTGATTTTTTGCGTGGGTATAGTTGGGGACCTAGAAAGTGATGTAGACTTTTTATCCCGGAAAATTAAAGATTTCCAGCAGGATTTTGAAAACTAAATCCACGCGGACGACGTGGATGAAATCGAGGGCACTTGCAATTTTTCTGATGCAACGAATGTTCATATTATACATTGTGACAATAACCTAAAATGTAAATAAATCTAAGTATAATTTTGGAATATTTTTCAGGAATTATATACTATTTTATTTTAAGATAAATATTCCATTAAAACAACACCCTCGCCGCGATATTAAAGTGTTATGACGTGGGCCCTCAAAGGAGCAGTCGCCATTTGCAGTCAAAAAGCTCTCCGGAAATTTTTTCTATCAATCGATGTCTCCCTCTATTTGCTAAGAACTGTTTCGTTACAGATGTGTGTGTTTCCACTCTTTACGTAACATTTTTCAAAACATTTCATTACTTTTTTTACCTATCACTAATATTATTAATGCGAAAAGGATGTATGGATGTATGGATGGAAGTTTGTTACTCAATCACGCCGCAATGACTATGAACTTATTTGATTGAAATTTGGCACAGATATAGATTATAGTCTGGAATAACACATAGGCTAATTTTTATCCCGGAAAATAATAGAGTTCCCGCGGAAATTAAAAACCTCAAACTACGCCAGCGAAGTCGCGGGCATCAACTAGTTTATTACAACAAGATCCTATTACTAAGCCTCCGCTGTGCGTCAGTCTGTTTATCTGTCAGTGGGCTGTATCTCTTGAACCGTATTAGGTACGTACTTGAAATGTTCATAGAATGTGTATTGTCAACAAATAATAAAAAAGGTTAATTAAAGAGGATCATCACAAAATAAACTATAGTTTTTGCTCAATCTTAATAAAAGCTTGCGTTAAATCTTATACGAGTATTGAAGTCGGTTTTGTAAAAAGAATTTTTACGTTGATACTTGTTGATGTTCTATTTTTAAATTATTTTAACAATGGAAACGCGCCATGCTCTTTGCATGTAGGACCTGAAGTCTTCGGCAAATATGGACATCGCGTATGAAGTCAAACAGAATTACGTATTCCATAAAAATATACCCCTTTGCCGCACGTGACTGGCAACGTGTGACGCTCTTGTTATTTGCACGCCGTCTTTGTAATCATGTCCTGTCAATAAATAATGTATTTTCGATACATCTTCTAAATATTAAAAGGAAAAGGTGACTGACTGACTGATCTATCAACGCACAGCTCAAACCACTGGACGAATCAGGCTGAAAGTCATACAGATAGCTATTATGACGTTCGTAAAGATTTTTGTCACGCTTGCCTTCTGAAAGGATAGGACGCGCGAAAAAAACCTTTGGGAGCCCCTGCTTCAGCGTTAGCAGTCTTAGAAAACGATAATGGAAAGAGAACGGAGAATGGAGAGAGATACGACACTTTATTAAATTACAAATTGTAATATGGCTAGGGTGGTTGGGCACAGATCTTGAATGAGCAGGGTTTAAAGCCATAGTCCACCACATTGGTCAAATGCGGAGTGGCAGACTGCATCCACCTTTGAAAAGGTTCTGGAGGACTCTCAAGCATGCAGGTTGCCCCACGATATTTTCCCTCGCTGTTAAAGCAAGTGATATTTTATTTGCTTGAAACGCATATAAGTCCGGAGGATTACGAAATGCGTGCTTTTTGTTATAGTTCTTGCAATTCACGAGGGCACGTGGCTCATGGTTGTGTGTGTGTCGTATAAGTGGGGGCGAGAGCTTACTCGCGTCTGACCGCTCCCACCTAAACTCCAGTCAGGCACGCACACTTACGCAATGTGCATGTACACGACGTAACCACATGTAGGCTCACGCGCCCTCGTGAGGTGAAAGAACTATATCAATTAATAATAACGTTGCATGCGTACCATAGCAAGTAGTATGTTAATACCATTACGGAATGCATTCTCAACTGTTGTTTATTTTGAATTCCTCTTGGCTACAGTCATGAAATGGACCGATACACGAATACAGTAATGAGCAAGAGGTAACATACGCTTCTATCAGTATTTCAACACCAGTTCACAAGATAACATTGAAATGTATTTCGTCCTCAAAACGGAATCGTTTGCGAAACTATTTTTTCTTATAAGTTGTACCGGACTTTTTATGTACGCCACGTTGGCTTTTTACACTTTCCATACAGCGTATTCTAGTATGTCTCAGTTGCAAAAATATGAAGATAACTTCTCAAGTTTACCAGTTGCAGGACATAAAGTGAAGTTAGACAAATTCAGGCGCGATTTGAAGTACATTTTGGTGTGGACTTTTAACGAAAGTAACGTAATGGGTGTAGGACACGATCCATTTATCGAACAAGAATGTACTTACACTAACTGTTACTTGACATCTAATAAACATATTCAAGAAGACGTTACGAAATTTGACGCTATCATATTTGATATCAACATTTTGTTAGCACGAAGGAAGAAGAACTTCCCGGATTCAAGATCTATGCAACAAAAATATATATTTCATAGCAACATATCCTCAGATGACGTTCCAGTATGCAGCCTTCTAGCAGATAACTTTTTCAATTGGACTTGGTCGTATAGATTAGATTCTGATATATTCGCTCCATTTTTTGAAGTGAAAGATTTGGAAGGAAATGTTGTTGCACCAAAGCTGGAAGTAAAATGGAATTCCAATATGACACTGTTGGATGAAAGTGAAATGGAGAAGTTAAAGCATAAGAAGAAGGCAGTGGCGTGGATAGTTACGAAATGTAAAACTAGGAATGACAGATTGTTAATAGCGAAGAGGTTACAGAGGTTATTCAGATCTAATGCACTTGACTTCGATATATTTGGGTGTGGTAATCAAGAGTGTCCGCAAGAAGGGTGTTTGGAAGCTTTGAAAAGAGATTATTACTTTTATTATGCAGCTGAAGATAGTCACGCAAAGGATTATGTAACTAGTGAAGTGGTTGTTGGATATAAACACTATGCTGTTCCAATTGTTAGCGGTGGAGCTGATTATAGAAGGTAAGTTGTTAGCGACAAGGACTAATGTTAATGTGTTCTCTAGAGCATGCACAATTCCTTCAAAAGAAGACCTTCAAATTCAAATTCAAAATCATTTATTTCATGTAGGCCAAATGTTGGCTCTTATGACAAGTTGAGAATCTATCACCGCGACCGGTTTGGAAAGCTGATTCTGCTGAGAAGAGCCAGCAAGAAACTCAGCTCATTTCAAAACAAAAATGTTACAATACACTTATAGGTATCTATCTCGTGGACAGCTGAAGTAGAGCTGACTGCTTACAAGCAACTGTGTCATTTCAAAGACGCCTTCAAAGTCGGTCACCCATCAAGTTCCCAGCTTTGTTTCGTAACTTGAGAATTGGGTTGGGACTCATACGCTGTACGCAACTAGGCTACATATTTATCCTTACTTATACCTAAGTAAGGATTATTAAAGGGCAGTTACTCCAATTTTACCAGTAATTATAACTTTATAGTTTTGCTTTTTAAACATACTTTATTTAACGCACCATTTTGTTGTAGATTCATTCCCGAAGGTTCCTACATAAATATGGAAACTAACGCGCCTGGTGATCGTCTAGCAGCATTAGTAGAATATATTATAAAGAACCCTAAAATCTACTACAGTTTCCATCGCTGGAGGAAGCATTATACCATAAGTGAAACCCACAGATTCAAAGGACTCTGCGAAATCTGTGAATATCTTAACGATGAAAACAAATTTCAGTCTGAAAGCGTGAAGGAAAATTTTAGAAAATGGTGGTTTCAACGGCCCTTGTACGGTAGATGTATGCCAAAAGGAGCAGAAAGGCTGTCCGAGGTCCTCTCCTATATTAATGAATCTAGACGTTATAAAAATGGCTAACATTTATTTTTCTTTGAATATATTTTTTAAATCGTAGCTTCATTATTCTTGTTTAAAACTTAACCATAATTATCTAGTTGAAACTAATTTGAACACATTTTTTTTCAAATAATAAACCGACTATCTTCTGCATTGTCTACTTATTTACATTGCATTCGAGATTTCAGCCACTTATTCTGAGTCGGCCATGGTAATTTAAAAAAAAAAATTTGTAATAGCATTTTCAAAAAACTATTCACAAATAAATCAGTATAATACAACTTTACTTTTTTTAACAGTACACTCTTACACCTTTTCTACTTAAATTATTGAACATGTTTTAATAAGAGTTACACAAACTTCTAATTAAATAAATCTAATTAATAAAGTCGATTTTGGAAACATAGATTAATTAATTTCAACCAGCCCAATAGTGGGCAAAGGTCTCCCTAGAATGTGATGGGTTACTACTACTTGGTATTTAGGCTAGAAGCCAAGGTCGAGGCTTTTTACACGCATTTTTATTACAAAGAACGTCTAGGTGTTGACACCTTTCAATCTTTAAAAGACTTTCGAAAGGTTACCTGAACAAAAGGTGGTTGGTATTATGTTGTTTCGTGGTAAGATACTTTAACAAAAGAATTTTCTTATTCTTAGGTGCCATTTATATTAAACTTTATTTTATTCAATGACAAGATATTCCTTGCCTACGATCTCACCCGATGGTAAGTGACAATGCAGACTAAGATGGTAGTGCTAATAGATTTATAAATACATATCAAAAATTCCGAGGCCGGCGGAATTTGAACCCACATCTCTCTGGGAATCGCGCCCGAGTGTGTTTACCGTTACACCACGGCCGAACCACACGTCAGCCACGAAATTAGTGATATGTATCTACTTTTTTTAATCAGTTTTATAGCAACTGTTACACATCTAGTAGCGACACATTACAGTTGTCGATCTACTTTTTTCCAAGACCCCATATTACCCATTCCCAGAGAGATGTGGGTTCGAATCCCGCCGGCCTCGGAATTTTTGATATGTACTTATAAATCTATTAGGATATTTCCTTTAAGTGTTGGTTAACACTTCAATAAAAAATAAAATAAAAAAAAGATGGTAGTGGACTAAATTTGAAGGGGTACCGATTAGGGGTATTCAACCTATACCCCTAATTGGTTTCTACACACCATCCGGAACGCTAAATCGCTTCTTGGCTGTACGTCTTTGACGGTAGGGTGGTAATTAGCTACAGCCAAAGCCTCTCACCGGACCAGACCAGAGACAATTCAGAAATTATAAATTTCCTCTCCGCTAATAGAACCTCTCAGCTATAAGACCACAATGCTCACCACTGCGCCAGGGAGGTTCTATCCTTGTTTGACGACAATGAAGAAGTCATTCAATAGGTACAACGTGACGTAAAGTTGAAAAGTGTAAAGCTGAAGTCAGTGCAGTTCCAAGTACTAATTACCATATCGCAGAGATAGTCCGCTTGCATATTCAGCAGCTCTTTGTTCCTGACCCCACTTCACTTCACTTCACTATGCAAAGCGGCTCTGTATTGCCGATTGTGAAGTCTCCAGAACATTCGAAAAGTTGACGACGGATTGTTCGAAGGACTTAGTACACGGTTCTATTATGTACTTATTCAATTCAACCCATAGGCCTACAACGGGGCGGTCTCCTCACAGAAGAGTTAAGGTGAAACTGAATATCTAAAACCAAACAATATATTCAGTTTTGTAGATGTTAAGCTAGTTTGTTAAGTTATTGTAAAAATAATAAAAAATTATAAATGAAAAGAAAATCTCTCAAATCTCATAATTCCGACAACCAGCACTGGTAGCATGGGCAGGAGATAAAAGTTTTATCCCCCGATTTTATCCACTGACAGGGGATAAAATTATCTTTTCCCTATGCTAAAGCATGGCGACAGAGGAGAAGGCGATGTATATTTCTATAAGTATATCCACTGAGTGTTATTTCCACCGCTGTGCCCATGCTTGACGGGTGGATAAAGCTAAGCGAGGGGATAAACGTTTTATCCTTTTCCCGGGGATAAAATTTCTCCCGCCCCTGCTACCAGGGCTGGGATTCAAACCTCGTACCCCCGAAAAGGTAGTCAAAATCTTAACCACTGTATCATATAACCACCACTGTATATACCACACTGTTTACATAGTATTCGTCAATTTAACTCAAATATTCACATAGGAATGCGTTATACCACCTAATCCTATGGTAGGTTTATTAAGGTAACGCACTTCAGTTCACATTGCTTTAAAACCAAGACATCTTCCAAATTCCTTAGGGATTCCTTTGAGGGTAAGTTAAAGGGTTACTTTTTTTATTCAATGACAAGGTAGTCCTTGACTTGATCTCACCTGATGATAAGTGACGGTGCGGTCTAAGATGGTAGCGGGCGAACTTGGAAGTGATATGGCAGTGTAGATTCAACCCATACCCCTAATCGGTTTCTACGCGTCATCGTGCCGGAACGCGCTGAATCGCTTGGCGGCACGTCTTTGACGGTAGGGTGGTAACTAGCCACGGCCACAGCCTCCCACCAGACATATTGTGTAAGGGTTGTTGTGTTTGGCAATTATATGTGTTAGCGGGTTGAAAATATGTTTGAAAGTATAATGTACCTATAGTCGAAGGTTTGCATTAGAACAGTAGGTAATTTCGTTAAGCCAAAATAGATGGTTCATTTTTGCGTTCATCAACGATGGATCATCGTGGATGGAACGTGGATCGTTGAAGCATTTCGATGAACGATGAATGATGAACAGTGCTAGGAATTGTGTGTTTAGTGTTGCTTAATTCTGCAACATTACACTCATTTGAAAATGAGCTTGACGTTTACACGATTCTCCCGATGAACGATGCCATTGAAATAAATCAAGGAAGTTTCATTGCGTAGACATAATATCAAAAATGTATAAAAAAACATAACTTGTCATAGTTCCAATACAATCAATTCGACTATTCCTTCCGAAACGTCATCGATGTGGCATCGAAATTGAAAGCAAATATGAACCGCCCATTTTAGATTTATGGTTTCGCTGTTCTCAAACTAGAAACTAAATTCTAAACAAAAATTTCACTATGCATCTATTCCGTTTGTTCTTTTGCTACGGTTTCTTCATGGAAGTAGGTCTAGCATGGAAGTAAGATTGTCTATGTATCTAGTTTGTCACTAAAATTCCAAGTGAAATAATATTATGCGACAAAATGAATTCTATAAACGACACTTGTAGTTTGACCAGGAATATGTATTTTAAATTCGGCAGTATAAAAGACGATGGTGCAATTTCGTAATCAGCTGATAAAATCGAATATACACAAACGGTGATGTTTAATTTTATTTCATTCACACTTACTCGATGGTTATAAATAAAAATTGGATACAATATAGGTCTAGGTCAGTTTTTATTTTAGTTACAGTTCCATGCTTTTACCTACTACTTCCATGGGTCTCGGTATCGTCGTTATTATATATTTTGTACTACTAGTTGCGCAATTAGCCTACTCGGGTAGCAGATTCTGATGTTCTATTTACAAATTCTATTTGCGAAATGATTAGCTGTAACTATGCGCGCGTAATCAAGCCCTGTGTGCTTAGTTTAAGATTTATTACTACAATTTCGACCTCCGAATAGTTTGCTCACCAACGGAATAGTTTGTGTCATTTTGGTACCACGAGTCTGTCAAGTATCCATAAGTGAGGAAACTACTGACACTCTCGAGTAAACTTTACCGCAATACCAATGTCAAAAATCTGACATTTGTTGTTTCGTATGTAGTTCTGTGGTAATTAGTCGCAAGTAGTTCATTAAACCACAAAAAGACTAAGAGTCTGTGGCGGGGTCTGTAGTCTGTGGCAAAGTTTGTCGTCTGTGGTTCGTAAAAATCAAAACACGGAGTGATTACATTCTCTTTGCTCTTGAAATCAAAACAAAAATAAAGAAGTTCTAAAGTTAAAGGATACTATTGTGATACTATTAAAGACTACTCAAAACAGAATGTGAAATATCTACGTAGTGTGGTAGTGGTATAGAAATAACTACTAATGTTTTCAGTTTGTGTTTGAAATCAAGAGTTGCTACCATATATTTTCGCACTTATCTAGTATCTACTGTACACCAACCAGTTAATAACTTCATAACCCTAGCTGGTTAAAAACTGTCCGGGTTTACACAAATTGACCAACTGAATTGGATTGGAAAAATTAAAATCATAGAAATCAAGCATCATCTTGTAAACTAATAGGTATGTAATTATTATACTATTATATGACCTTCTTCTTCTTCTTCATCAACTAATGGACATCCACTGCTGGACATAAGCCTCTTGCATGGACCTCCACAAGCCTCGGTCTTGCGCCGCCTGAATCCAGCGGCTCCCTGCGACTCGTTTGATGTCGACATTATATGACCTAATCCTCTCAATTCGAGAGGAGACTCTTAACCCCGTTTGATTCTGTGTTATTCTGGCCCATGACTGTCCAGTTGTGGGCCAGGATGTGTTGAGAAATGACTGGTTTGAAGAATATTGTATTTGTTGAAGAAAGCATACTTAATTTTATTATTAGACCAATAAAATATTAAGATTCCCTACACTAAAGAACAATGTTATGTTGTTTTGATATATTTTGTTGTCATCCTCCGTACCAATTCTACTAATTTTTTTATAAATGCGAAAGTGTGTTTGTTTGTTGATTTGTCCTTCAAACACGCTACAGAGCTACAGATTGATGTAATTTTTTGCATGTGTACAGTTGAGGACCTGGAGAGTGACAAAGGCTAAACTTTTTATCCTGGAAAATCATAGTTCTGTGGGATTTTAAAAACTAAATCTACACAGATGAAGTCGCTGGCATCAGCTAGTTACTAATAATGAAATAGATTAAATAGCAATATTGAGATGTTGAATGAATCTGTATAACTTATGGTTAGAAAGCTCTATAAGATTTGTGTAATAAAATTAGATTAAGAATGATTACAATATTATGTTTGCATGCCAATACCCGGCAGATTGAAGTACATTTTTAATTATGTAACATCAATATACCTACACTCAATCTGTGCAAATAAAGAATTTTGATTTGATTTGAACTTATGGGATTATTATTATTATTATTTCTTTTTTTCCAGTATAACCTAAGCAACTAGTGTCTATTACCTACTTACACTATTACACCAGAAGAATGGGTATACATTTACATCTCTATTCAGCCCTTAGGCTGGAAACAGCAGAGCAGTTACCAGGTCCTCTGCATCTTCACCGCTTGTTCATCACTCAGGGGCACAGCACATTCCTACCTATACCTACTTTATAATAATTTCAGTACAAGTATCCAGCGCTATAATGGGATGGAATGTAATTTTTACTTTGAGAATTCATGTTAGAGAAACAAGTGTAATTTGTTATGGTTGCTTAATAAATAAAATAAATTGTTTATATTCTGTAATAGACCTATTCTTGTTTTGTATTTATACTAATTACTACATGAATAAATAAATAAATATATTTACTTTATTTGTCCTCAGCATTATTTATTTACAAACCATTTCTATTCATTTATATGTACATTCAAGTTATTTTAATCTATACCTACACACAAAGTCTACTTAATTATATACAAGTAAATTGATGCTGAACAAAGACATTTATTTTGAAATGGCAGTCTGTCTATAAAAAATAAACTGTCTTAAACATTAAAGTTTTGTGTCTGTTGGTATGGTTAAAAAAGATCAAAAGGCTGAGCCAATTTTGATAATGCTGTTTTGGCAGATGCACTGCAAGATTAAAGTATGGATGCTATACAGTTTAATTGCTAATGTAGACCATCTGACCAGACTATCTATATGTATATATGAAAGTTTCTACTAGGCTACTTTTCATACAAAGGTCCTAAAACCAATACATATATAAATCCACATGAATGAAGTCCCTATATCTACTTAGTGAATACAACATATGATTTAATTATGTATTATCATTGACATTAGTCAATCATGTTAGTATATTACTACTAACATGTTTATTACAGAGAATCCTGCTAATAATGTAAATGCGAAATTTTGGATGTATGGATGGATGTTTGTTACACAATCACGCCACAACGGCTGAACCGATTCGGCTGAAATTTAGCACAGAAATAGATTAGTCTGGATAACCCATAGGCTACTTTTTATCCCGGAAAATAAGAGGGTATCCCGGCGGAATTAAAAACGCGAACGAAGTCGCGGGCATCAGCTAGTATTTCAAATATATTTCTTTTTAATAGATAAATAAGCGAAGTAGGTGTGCTATTAATTATACATTTTAGGACAGAATTGGGGAGATAAAAAGAAAATTGAAACAATAAGCATTATATTTATTTTTACATTTGGTTTGGTAATTATTGTCTTATACATATTATATAAGTAGAAACTTACCTATCTACCTTTTTACGGAAATCTTGATAATATTCAAGTATGGTTCAAGCTCCACCTAGCACCTGCATACTTGGTATTAGGTGACAGCTTATATTGGTCTATAATGATCCTGTAATAAGTAACATGGTGTAACCTGCATTCTTCTTTATCAACCGATAGACGTCCACAGCTGGACAAAGGTCTCTTGCATGGACTTCCACGGGTTTCGATCTTGCGCCACCCGAATCCAGCGGCTCCCTGTGAGTCGATTGATATCGTCGGTCCACCTAGTGGGGGGTCCGCCAACACTGCGCTCCCCGGTATGGGGTCGCGACTCCAGCTCGTAGGGACCCCATCGACCATCAGCTCTTCGAACTATGTGCTTCGCCCATTTCCACTTTAGATTCACGTTTCGCTGAGCTATGTCGGCTACTTTAGCTCTTTTATTGATCTTCTCATTTTTGATTCGATCTCCCAGGGATACTCCGAGCACAGCTCTCCCCATCGCCCGCTGAATAACCCTGAGACTTCTTGTGAGGCCCATAGTCAGGGACCATGTATCTTCAGGCACTGAGGAATTATTATTATTGCAACTGATTGCAACCTGTAATAAGTTACAATTTATTAATCTGTGAAACTATCCTGAGTTCCTGACTGAATCCTGAATGAACTGGCTGAGTGATTTATGTACTAGGTACCTACTCAACGGAACTGGCTACGGCTTAGTTATCTTCGTCACCAGTGATACTTTTTGTAAACCCGATTTGATTGTGAGAGTTAGAGATAGTGCTAGATTCTCTTGACGATTCTAAATCACTTTGTAAAGTTTATTTAAATAAAAAACTATGTTATTCCATTGAATAAGCACTTTTCGGGATCCGTTGGGAGTTTTTGCACAAAATGCTTCATCTGAGTTTCTTTTCGTCTTCGTGACACTCTGGCCAGAGAGGTGGTGGTCATCAACGAAGTGACGTCTTTAGCGGCAGATGTGAGTCGCCTCACGAGCTTTCGCCACTTCTCCCTGCTGGCCGACAGCCTCGTACACTTGTGCAATTGACCGCCCATCGTAGACTTTATTTGATGGGTCCATCGCATAGGTGATTTTCTTCGTCTTCTGGTGCCCTACACTTTGTCCGAGAAGCACAACACCAACACTATTAACGCCTCTAAACTTTTCTCCTCCTCTTCCCGGCGGTTAGCTTTCACAGCCTCCGTGATCATTATTCACGTCTTCGTGGGTCCTAGAACTCTTCAAATTAATTATTTTTCAACATTTCGTTCGTATATCACCAAGCTCTCACGGAATATTTTCGGTGAATTGCAATTCGAGTATCGTCTCGTGTCACAACTCGAAAATGACGTCATTTTCGGGTTGTGAGATGTCAAACATGTAACTCATACTGCCAAATAGCAATACTTTCCGTATCTTTGTTAGAAGACGTGTTTAATTCTCGATGGTGACGTCACACGTCTGTAACGTGTAAGCTCATACTCGGAAATACTCGATCACTTTTAGGTCCGCCGCTCGCCGCTTGGGGCGCTGGCTGTAGATGTATGAAGAAGCTCGATGTCGAAGATTCGATGAAGTATACTATCAAAACTTAAACTAACCACACAGATGAATATTCGAGTGGACTTGCTGAATCTCGTCAAGGGTGCCACTGCAGGGCTAATGTAGCTTACATTATGCTTGGCCATGTTCACTTTCATGTTTGCCTAGTAACATAAAAAACTGAGACAACATGCCGTGACCCGTATAACACCTGACCAAGCCATAAAAATACTTCATTACTACTTATTTATGCATCAATTCTTACTATCCTTATTTCCTTAAAATTCTCAGTAGGTACTAGCCCGGAGTTCGGATGTAGGCGGCGTCCTGCGTTGGGCCAATTTATTGGGTTTTTCTGATAAGAAATTCTCAGTCCTAGCCCGAAGTAAGAAGTTGGCGGTCAGTCACCCCCGTGCCTTTAAGAGCACGTAAAGCCGTCAGTCCTGCGCCTGATCTCTCTCCGATCTTGACGGACTTCCGTCCCATCAGACTATGAGAGTGAGGGAATAGAGAGTACCTACACCTGTATTTGCGCTCTATAATATCTCCCACGCAGATGGCTAATCTCTGAGGAGGTAAGTCGTGACCGGATTCTGTCAGGAGGACATTATTTTTATTACAGTCTTACAGGTGTAATCAATTCGTGATGAATATTCGAGGAGGCTTGACGCGACGGCGGGTGTACTGGGAGAGGCTATATTGAAATTTAAATCATGCCTGGTCAGGCTTTTGGGGTGATTAGTTATGGTAATTACTTGTCTAAGTTATTCGCGGATCGACGTGTTTTTTTGTATGTCTATAGTTGAGGCAGTTAACTAAAGTAACTGCCTCGTTGGTCTAGTGGTTAGCAAGTTCGACTACGGATGACAAGGTCCCGGGTTCGATTCCCGGGTCGGGCAAAAAATGTATTGGGCTTTCTTTTAATAAATCAGTACTAGCCCGGAGTTAGGAAGTCGGTGGTGAGTCACCCCCGTGCCTCGGAGAGTACGTAAAGACGTCGGTCCTGCGCCTGATCTCTTTCCGTTCGTGTCGGATTTTCAGTCCCATCGGGCTATGAGAGTGAGGGAATAGAGAGTGCACCTGTGTTTGCGCACATACTTGTGCACTATAATATCTTCCACGCAGATGGCCGGATTCGGTCGGGAGGACATTAATTATAGTTGAGGACCGGGAGAGCGACATAGGCTAATTTTTATTCCGGAAAATCAAGAGTTCGACTGGGATTTTTGAAAACTAAATCCACGCGGGTGAAGTCGCGGGCATCAGCTAGTAAGTAGCCATTTAGGCTAAATTCGAATAAAATAGATTGATAGTAGTCACAGAGTACTTTAATAGTAGTTTTTAAACTTCGTCTCGTCGAAGGTAAAAAAGGAAGGTAAGAAAAATAAAAGAGTTATTTTTATTGCGACATAGGCGACATGCTTAACGATCAATGATGGAAAGAACTGATGAGGTTGGAGCGCGCTTGCCTAGAATATGCCTCTTCAATCTTGCCGTGAAGGTACACAAATTATAGGTGGCAGGAAACACGGATGCTGAAAGGACGTTCCACACTTTAGCGGTTCGTTTCAGAAACGTTGGACTAAAGCTCTAGGTATTTATAACTGCCTCTATATCGGTGGTAGACCAAAAGCACAACTATTATGCAAATAAGCATCAGTTTAACACGGTACAAAGGTCTCAGGTGCGTATTGGTTTGTAGGCGCACTAAATGTTCTCCACGAACCCTTACTAGTTGTTTTCAATTTGTTTTAATTTTTATTATCTGCAAATCTTCTGCTTGAAATGTATACCAAAAATAAGTTTATGGATGAAAATATGATTAAATAATCAGTCAAATCTCAGTCGGACTCGCATACGAAGTGCTCTGTGCCAAAAACGCTGAAAAAACAAGTTTCTAGTAGTAGTGGAGCCCTCTTTAATTTTTAATTTATTATTATTTTTATTATTTGTTGTTATAGCGGCAATAGAAACACACACTCTGAAAATTTCAATCTACCTATTACGGTTTATGAGATACAGCTTGCTAATAGACAGATGGATGGACGAACGGACGGATAGCGAAGGCTTTATAACAGGCGATGTCACTCTTTGGATACGGAACACAAAAAAGTTAATTTATGGATGAAATTATGATTTAGTCAATATTCTACCCTTCCCTTTTGTTTACCGTTTCCGTGAATTTCATATTCTATTTTAGAACGAGTATTATAATAATAATCTGAGAGTGAGGGAATAGAGAGTGTACCTGTGTTTGCGCACACACTTGTGCACTATAATATCTCTCGCTCAGATGGCTTATCTCCGTGGAGATTGGCCACCGTGGCCGACCGAATGGTCGGGAGTATATTATTATTTTATTATTATTCTAAATGGTAGGGGACCTTCATATTACAATGCAGTTGCATCAGGTGCGTGTTCGTTAACACATACGGCCGCGATATATTTTCTCGGTAACTCGCAATCCAATTGCGGCCTGATTGTTGTTTATGCAATACCGGTATCAACTCAATCCATGTAGTACATTGAGGTTTGTATGTTGAAATGAAAAAGAATAGAATAGAATAATTTTTTATTCAAATAAACTTTTACAAAGTGCTTTCGAATCGTCAAATGAATCTACCAATGATTAGGAATGCCGTTCCAGCCGAGAAGAACCAGCAAGAAACTCGGCAGTTGCTCTCAGAACAAAATATCCTGACCTGAGCAATATGTCCCATTGCTATCAGGTCAGGATTTCTCCAGGATGCCATCATCAGATCCTGACCTGATGACAATGGGACCACCTGGGAAGTATACCATTTCAAACAAAAAAAGAATTGTACAAATCGGTCCAGGCGTCTTCGAGTAATCGGGGAACATACATAAAAAAAAAGATTCAGACGAAAAACGAACCTTAGAAGTCGGCTAAAAATAAAAAAAAACGTGTGGCACTCGGGGACTGCCGCGGTAAAGCTATTGCATAGCATTTTTTATCAACGCCATCTAGCGATGAGAGGAGTCCCGTGTCAGGTTATTTTCGTAACGGAATTTCTGGATTCGGTCTCCACGCTCAAGGCCCGCGATAGAAGCTATGCAATAGCTTAAAAAATATGGTAACACTTTCTCAACCTAGAATAGGTAAACGAAGCCTATAGGTGTAGGCCATAAATATTAATACAGGCTATAGGCAAGAACCACCATCTCCAAGGAGTTATAAGAGGCTGACCTGGCATAATTAATTCCACCGCAGTGGCACACTCGCCCGAGTAGCGTCGAGCCTCCTCGAATATTCATCAGAACTTGGTGACACTTACATAGTCATGGCATTAGGCCTTGATGTGCGCGTTACATCACACTAATATTATAAAGGCGAAAGTTTGTATGTGTGTGTGACGTGTGTGTATGTTAGTAACTCCTTCACGCCACAACAATTTTTTTTTTCGATGACAAGTTAGTCCTTGTCTGCGATCTCACTGATTGTAAGTGACGATGCAGTCTAAGATGGTAGCGGGCTAACTTCGAAGGGGTACGGCAGTATCCATTCAACTCATACCCCTAATCGGTTTCTACCCGCCATCGCGCCGGAACGCTAAATCGCTTGGCGGCACGTCTTCTGACGGTAGGGTTGTAACTAGCCACGGCCAAAGCCTCCCACCAGATACAAAACAATGAATTCATTTAGCTGAAATTTGAAATTGGATGAAAATTGTGATTATGAAAATTTTATGAAAATTCCCTCCCAAAACCTACGCGGACCTGTACGCGGATGAAATCGCGAGGGCATAATCTAAATATTTCTGGATTTTTCAAGATTTTAGGTCAAAAATAAAATTCCAACACGTGCGAATAAATAAATCCTGCGATATAATTTTGATGAGACATATAACTGCGAAAGTCACACGATTGTGTGTACATATTTGACGTAAATACACAGCGGTTGTGCGGTGAGTGCGATCACACGTTTGGGATGCTATCAATTATTTAAACCTGTCAACGGGCGCGCGGAATTGGCGCTTCACGTTCCGTGGTTCAATTAAAATTGAATGTGTCCATTGTAATATTTTGTTAGTGTGGGAACACGCCAGAGATGCCTCACTGCGATACCTCGCGGTCGCGGTTTAGCTCGCTACCTCGATGCCACCTCCATTTAAAACAAATGTATGCAAACAAACGAGCGCGAACATGCCGAAGGATACCTCACTGCGTTACATCGCGGTACAGCGAGGTATCTTCGACATGTTCGCGCTCGTCTGTTTGTATACATTTGTTTTACATGGAGGTGGCATCGAGGTAGCGAGCTAAACCGCGACCGCGAGGTATCGCAGTGAGGCATCCTTGGCTTGTTCTCACCCTTAGAATTTGACCAATGAGTGATAAAAGTGAAAATAAATCAGACTTATATCCAGCGTTGGGCATCTTTCGATTGACATGATGATGATTACAATACACTGTCATCAATATCGAAGTATTTTTTCTGGATATTTCAAGATTTTAGGTCAAAAATAAAATACGTTAAGACTATCCCAATACATGCTAATAAATAAATCCTGCGATATCGTTCATTTTGATGACACATATAACTGCGAAAGTCACACGATTGTGTGTACATATTTGACGTAAATACACAGCGGTTGTGCGGTGAGTGCGATCACACGTTTGGGTTGCTATCAATTATTTAAACCTGTCAACGGGCGCGCGGAATAGGCGCTTCACGTTCCGTGGTTCAATTAAAATTGAATGTGTCCATTGTAATAGTACGGTCGGGGACAGAAAATGTTTACCACTTTTCAAATTAGATTCTTCGTAACCCTGCGTTCAGTAAGGTCAATAATGCTATATCAAGGCATTTGTTACGTTATAAAAATTTCATGCATCGTTTTATCAAAAAAAAGTATTAATTACTTTTCTATACAAATATTAAATATTAGTAATAGAACTCATTTCCTAAATTCAAGTTTGACACATTTAAGCAACATTGCCCTGATTACATTCTCTTGGGCCCTTGTAAAAGTGACAATTAATTATCAAAAATATTATATTTGTTATTTGAAATTTAAATATACAAAATAAATGGCGAGCTTAATCATAATTCTAATGGTGAAATTCATATTGTGCTTTGAATCATAATGATGCTCCTAGCATCCACAGTCAAAAACAGTCAAAAGGAGGTGGATGAGCTACGGTGATGCGTGGTGTTTCTGCAGCATTTTACATCGATGTTCTGCAGCAAAATTCCGACAATCTAAGTTCAAGATAATGCGCCGAGCTACTATTGCATGGTTCAATAGCCCGCTTGATCTGCTGATTTGAAACTGAAAATTTATGGGGCTTAATGATTTAAAGCTGGGACTGTTAGAATCAAAGAAATCCTCAAACTCTTAGATCACATTGCACTGGGGTATGAGATGATATCACAGATGATATGAACTGACTTATCGCCTTGTCGCGTTTATGCGAGAGAGTCTACGTGTTGTCATAGCAGCGTATGGAAGCTAATTAAGCTAATTATTTATTTATACTAATATTGTTTAGTTTCTCAATAATAAAATTAAGAAATAAAGATTCTTTGAAATTTATTAGATTATTACTTCCGTTTTCATATTTTGGTAACTCGTGTCCTGTGCTCGTGTCTATATGAGATAATATCTATTTATTAAAATTACTAGTTCTTGCCCGTGACTTTGTCCGCGTGAAGTTAGGATTCTAAAATTTCCATGGGAACCTTCTATTTTTCCGGGATAAATGTCGCTATCCAAATCCTCAACTATATCCATGCAAAAAATCATGTGGATCTATTGCTCCGTAGCTGTGTGATGGAAGGACAAACCAACAACGAACAAACAAACACTCACATTATTTTATAACATTAGTAAGGATTTTTTGTTCCAAAAAAGGTTTTCTACATCTGACCTATTTAGCTGTCACCTACTAAAGAGACCGCTAAAGGACTGTCTAAGCACCGCTACATGTTAAAAAGTCTATGATCTATGGCTAATCAAATCACATATCGACCTTCTGACACAGATGTGTGCATGCAATTATGAATCTTAAGGTGGTAAACATTTTTTGTCCGCGACTGTATGTTAGATTCAAAGACCGAATTCGACCAATGAGCGATAAAAGTGAAAATAAATCAGACGTATATCCAGCGTTGGGCATCTTTCGATTGACATGATGATGATTACAATACCCTGTCATCAATACCGAAGTATTTTTTCTGGATTTTTCAAGATTTTAGGTCAAAAATAAAATACGTCAAGACTATTTAAACACGCGCAAATAAATCCTGCGATATCATTTTGATGACACGTATAACTGCGGAAGTCACACGATTGTGTGTACATATTTGGCGTAAATACACAGCGGTTGTGCGGTGAGTGCGATCACACGTTTGGGATGCTATCAATTATTTAAACCTGTCAACGGGCGCGCGGAATTGGCGCTTCACGTTCCGTGGTTCAATTAAAATTTAATGTGTCCATTGTAATAGTATGTTAGATTCAAAGACCGAATTCGACCAATGAGCGATGAAAGTGAAAATAAATCAGACTTATGTCCAGAATTGGGCATCTTTCAATTGACATGATGATGTCCGCAATACCCAAGTATTTTTTCAAGATTTTTCAAGATTTTAAGTCAAAAATAAAATACGTTAAGACTATTCCAACACGTGCTAATAAATAAATCCTGCGATATCATTTTGATGACACGTATAACTGCGGAAGTCACACGATTGTGTGTACATATTTGACGTAAATACACAGCGGTTGTGAGGTGAGTGCGATCACACGTTTGGGATGCTATCAATTATTTAAACCTGTCAACGGGCGCGCGGAATTGGCGCTTCACGTTCCGTGGTTCAATTAAAATTGAATGTATAATATGTTGAGCTGATGTCCGCGACTTCGTCTGTGTAGAGATCCGTCAACAAAATATTTTACAGTTTGACGGAATTATTGTTAAAAACTTTTGCTGAGATCTATAGAGCGTGCTCTGACTCAGCTCGGACTTAAGTCAGACTTAAAGCGAGACAAAAAATATACTCTGTCGTGATTGATGGACAAACCAACAAAAAAACACATTTTCACATTTATATCTAACTAGCGGACGCCCGCGACTTCGTCCGCGTTCTTAAATTGTTGAAATTTTTCCTGAATTTTCTTTGCTATAAACCTCACGGAGCCCGAGACCTTTCCAACGAATGCAAAACCGTGGAAATCGGTTCGTGCGTTCTGGAGTTATAGCGTCAGGAAGGAAAACCCGACTTATTTTTATATAGTAGATATATTTTTTTATAACAGGGTATCCCCTTTCGTAATACGGGATTTTGTTTTGCTTATTTTAAGCACTAGTTTTTAATTTAAAATAAGTTGAATTTTGCAATTTATAATATTAGTAAGGATAGACAAATAGTTAAATATATTTACTGTTATCTGTATTTATAAGTATTATTAAATAATTTTGTCGATATTGCTTAGCAGTATAAATAATAGATAGCGTCCCAAAAGAGCGATTGGAGTTACTTACTAGACATTTCCTAAAAGGTTACTTACTTGTTATTGTGATGGATGACTATAAACCAAAATAATCAAAATATTAAAATATTTTGATACAACTGAATATTATTAATTCCTGCGGGAACTCTCTTATTTTACGGGATTAAAAGTAGCATGTGTTATTCTAGACTATAATCTATCTCTCTGCCAAATTTCAGCTATATTTGTTTAGTCGTCGCGTGATGAAGTTAATAAATAAATAATCATTTATTCAGCTAAACATATAAATATAAAGACTAAAAAAAATACACAAGTGACTAACACTAAATCTATGACTAACATATTGGTCGAAGGTAGGTATCAGCATACTGATGCAGTATTAAAAGGTTACAGCGCTGATTTTTAGGCATAGCCTTTAGTGAGTAACAAACAAACATCCATTCATCCATCCATCCATTCATCCATTCATCCAAACTTTCTCATTTATAATATTTATAGGATAAGAAGGATAACATTAAAATAACAAAAACTCTTCTGCATTTATATTATCATATTCAAGATTTCCATCATAGAATTATTACAGATGGTTCTTTTTATACATAATATAAATATCATTGCTAGTAGCAAACTAAATTATTCAAAGTGGCATAATAGGAATGATAAAAAATACAATATAGAAAGTTGAAGAAGATTGATAGCGTATCACTGGCTCTTCGGAATGGCACACAAAAAGTATTCAATAATAAATCTGACTTGAGACGTCGAACGCAGATGTGGCCCAAAAATAATATTGAAACCTTTTAATCTGATTTGGAGAGGGATAAGTGGAACGTGGATGGTACGAATCAGTGGCGACAGCGTTTATTCAACGAGTGTTCCGATCTTCTTCCGATATACGTCCACTGCTGGGCAAAAGTCTCTTGCATGGACCTCCTCAGGCCTCGGTCTTGCGCCGCCTGAATCCAGCGGCTCCCTGCGACTCGCCTAATGTCGTCGGTCCACCTAGTGGGGGGTGTCCCAACACTGTGCATCCCAATGCGGGGTCGCTACTCCAGCACCTTGGGACCCCATCGACCATCAGCTCTTCGAACTATGTGCTCCGCGTATTTCCACAGAATGTTCCAATGAATTTTTTAAGATATCTTCAGTATTCAATGTACGAGGTTATGGTAAGGGACCCAACCTTATCCCGTGATTCTTTCACATCAAGATATACTTCTTATTGGTAGAAAACAAAGGTAGAGAAAGCTTCAGTCGGTAATCAAAAAAAAATTTCGTCTTATTGTCAGTGTCGAGTTTAGATTCCACCCATGCACTATAATATTATATGTATCAAAATTATGTTACAAGCGTGTGGTAAATGAAGCGCGCAATGACAGATATTTGTCGTAATTTGTCATGTCATTTTACAATTAACTATTATACTCTTCGTCGTTCGGAACAATTTTTTCCTTGTTTTGTGAGTATATAACTCAACCCAGGCACACATCTTTTCGAAAATATTATGTCCCTTTATATCGCAAGGCAACCAATTGTAGTATGACTGATAGTTCTCCATACTGGGCTAAGCCATATTGTACTAATCCATCCATACTTAGCGTGGTGGACTATGGCCTAAACTCTTCTTTTTCTAAGAGCAGATAATTGCCAGGCTGAGTATTTTAACTACGTGTTGAGTCTAAGTAGGAACTTTAGATCTCAGCATTAGGTACACTTTCTCATTCTATCCAGATTAGCGTACTATCTTAAACGGGTCCAAACGTTATGTGAACAGTCAACTAGCTTTTGTAACCGTGGGAAAATTGTATAAACATAAACATTTACGTTGATATAAATGAAAAAAGGAGTAGGTACACTTAATTTTATTATGCGATATTATTATTATTAGAATGAAAATAAAGAAATTAAACATAGAAAAAAAATATAATATCAATCATTGTAAAATATTGTTCATAGTGTTTTGATGACATGCGTCCCTAAAGTCAGGGTTCCACCATTTTCGAAAATTTTTATAAATACTCTGAGAGCTAACCGTTCCATTGTCATTCAATTTTGTACACAGGTCACACATTTGAGATCTAGGGCGGGCGGTATAGTAATAGTGATTCCTCCAATCAAAGAAATAGTAATATGTATCGGGGTATTTCATCAGGTAGTTAATAATAGCCCCCATTTTCTTCATATCGAAACTTTGAGCGTTAATGTATGAGCCGGGAGGTAGAAAGCTGAAAGAAAAATTGTTTAAAATGAAGTAAAATTGATAACTTAACAGTCGAAGCATGTCGATAAAATGATATGTCAAATTCTCTTAGGGCCTCTTTCACCATCGCCAAATAAACTTTAACCGACGAATACATTTAACAGATTGCCAATATTATTTATTATTATTTTTTATTTATTTATTTATTACCATTTACAAAGTTATACACATTTACATGACAATGCACATCGAAAAAACCACAGAGGTTTGTTCTCGATGCCACTCTGCAACATAGCATTTAGAATGAATAAGTATGTACAAAACAATATATAACTAAACTAAGAACTAAACATACGGTCTCATTCATTTAAATAGGTAGGTATACTTTTAATTACATTAGAAGAAGTTAAGAGACAGGTTAATAAAATATATGAGTAGGTAGGTATATAGAGATATAAGTTTAGGAATATAAAAACCTGTTAAAACTTTATTCTTAGATTAAAGTTTACGTAGAGTTACGTACTCTACTTTATTATAGCCACAGAATAAAATGATAATACTTTATAACTATTAATAAAAATGCAGATCCATTTACCTACTATAAATTGAGATTTAAGGTATGATTAATCTTTTAGTTCAGATAACCATACTAATGCAAAGATTTCATCAGAATAAATTATAAACATGATTGATGTATTTTTATGAAATCTAATTACTGAACGAAAATCAGGATAAATATTTATATGGCCACACTCTGTAATCGAAAATTCTATTGACATTTATCTATTTATCAGAAAAGATCTAAAAATGCTTACCTTTTGTAATCCGATATTCCTAATATAATAGGCACGACTATATATGACAATGCTTTGACCATTCTTTCTGAAACATAGTCCTCAGCCAAGGAATCTTCCAGAACTAACTGAAAGAAATAATTCTTTTCTATCATTTTGAGACACTTTGAAATACTCCCATTTGGACACTTTTTAGTACCGCATGGGCCATAAAAGTCTAATGTATAGTTATATCCTTTCAATTCATTTTTTAGTTCGTTTAAAAAATCTTGATACTTGTTCTTAGTCTTACATCGTGGTACTAACCATGCGACGGCTTTATTTTTGTTGAAAGCTTTTCTGTTGAAATGATCGCGTCTGATCATTTTTTGGACCCAAGATAGATTTTGTTTCGGTCCAACCCAAACTTTTTTGTCATTGTAAATGTTGATCAACGTTTGCGGAATATCAGAGTTTAGTTTGTATGTCCACGTCCAATTAAAGAAGTTATCGTAGAAAGAGTTACATACTGGATATTTCTCTGAGGAATCTAAAGAGTGGAAAATATATTTTTGTTCCGCCGATCTTTTTAAATGATCTTCTGCTGGATACTTAGTCACGTCTCGTACATTGAATACTACAGCATCCAAATTCATATTATTATTTTTTAACAGATCTTTATTGTATGTTATGTAACAGTTTATATTTTTACATCCTTGTTTGATAAATGCTGTCTGTCCCTCAGGTAAAGCGTGTTTGTAAAATGGAAACTTCTTTTTCAACACGTGCGAAGGCTTCCACATCAAAATATACTTCAAATCGGTAGGGAATCGGTTCTGTCGGTATTCCAAAAAAAAGTTTCTGCTTATTATCAGATGCGGTATCCAAAAGCATAAAAACGAAAAAGTTAATATGGATGCGTACAAACTCAGTTTGATTAAATTTTTTTTACAGGGACTTATAAACACCATTTCCTTAACGTAATACATTGTTATGTTTAATATTTTCTTGATTTTCATTACAATTTATTCAATTAGGAACTTTGTCATTTAATGTACGACTTTTATTTGGAACTGTATTCATAACTATCTGTGCGAGTTGCGAAACTGGCTGTAATTCTAAACAGTGTCTTTCTGACTATTACTTGTTTGTTTACAATTCCACCAGTTGCAAATTCTTCGAAGTAATGTGTGGAGATATTTAAGGTTTTTCCCCTAGCCTTTTTTACCAAGAGACGGTGGAAATACTTGATATGTATTTTTACATCTTCCTTAGTGCAGTGGTAAACGCTTTGATTTTATAAGAGGGAAGAGCTGGGTTAGTATTTCGGCCGAGTCTATTATGGAATTTAGAATTTCTAAAATGGTCTTTTGTGATGTGTCTTATTTGAATATTATGTATTGCTAAGTTGACTCAATCGTGAATCGAATCTAGGACATCCGACATACGATTAAAAAGAATCCCACATATACCAAAACTACGACATACACCACTGCAGGGAGGTGATAATCATCATCGTCATCATCTCCTACAATAGCCCACTGTTGGACATAGGTTTCTTTAAGGGTCTTAAATACGAACCTGTGTCACATAGGTGATACTGACACTGAACATAGGTTCAGTGGCTGCTAGTTAGTCACTTGTCTGTCCAGCTTAGCCTTTCAACGCTGCAATTCCTGATGCGGGATGTCTTCATTTGAGTATCTTGGGGCCCTAATGCCCACCGGTTCATCTCAACCATCGTCACCGTTTGCTTTGAGCTGAAGAACAGCAGCTATGTCCGTAACTCTGGTTCTACGGATCCTTTTATTTTTACTTTGATGACGCAGGGATATCGTTAGATGTATTCAAACTACTCATAACTTTTTAGAATAGAATAGAATAGAAATATTTTTATTCAAATAAACTTTTACAAGTGCTTTTGAATTGTCGATGAATCTATCACTGGTTCGAAATACCTTTCCTGCCGAGAAGAGCCAGCAATAATAGAAAAACTCGGCAGTTGCTTTTTTCAAAAAATGTTTTTTTACAATACGTAACGTACGTAATGTACGTAAGTACAAAACTATGCTATGTATACAGTGTTTCCACAATGAATTTTCAAAAATGCATACCTACATACAATCTTTGTAGATACAATCTCTCAGACTACTTTGTGTCTTGTTGTGATACACACGCGTGCAATCAAATAGTTTCATATCCATTGAAAACAGAACATGCAAGGTATAACTTTGTTTATGATATACTAGCTTAGTTCTACGGGTGCGCCCCGCTTTTACGTAATTTATGAGTTTCATTTCGCAATATAAAGTCGCGAGTTTAACCAACTGTCGTATGAAAAACTCGTTGCGTATCCAACGCTTAATTTATAGCAAAAATATACACCCCCGATGCGATATTAACGCTTGTTTTGCGAGGGCATATCTGTAGGTATGTTAGGTTCATATTTCATAGATAAGTATTAGATGAAAATGTCTGCTTTCTGAAACTATTTAAAAACTTCGAAAACTGATACAGGTATTCACTGAAATATATTTGATTAGGTATATCAATTTTATAAATAATAGCTAATATTGTTATCGGTAGTTACTAATGTATGACCTATATCAAAACTACAGACACCTTTTGAAGGGGTCTGAGGTTCGAATCTCTCAATTTTGAGCAATTTAATATTTTACAGAAAATGAATATCAGCCAAGCTGAAGTAGACTAAAATCTTCCTATCCCCTCCAGATAAGCGGTAAGCTTATGCTAGGAGTGTGTACGACAATAGTGCAACGGGTGGGGTTCGAATCTGCGACCTTTCAGTTTTCAGTCCGCACCTTTAACCTTTGGGCTATTGAGACTCATGCCTGACAGTATTCCATAATTTCTCGTCAAAGTTGTGTGAAATTTGCCAATTCGCACTTGGCCAGCATGGTATGGCCTGTGAATCCTTTCCATTCAAGAGCAGACCTTTTTTTGAATTCGATGACAAGATAGTCCTTAACCGCGATCTCACCTGATGGTAAGTGACGATGCAGTCTAAGATGGTAAGGGGCTTACATGAAAGGGGTATGGCAGTGTAAATTCAACCTATATTCCTAATCTGTTTCTACACGCCAAAGTGCCTCTTACGTACATCTTACATTAATAAAATATTTCCGTGTATTGGAAATTAAGGGTTATAATTCATGAAGAATGAAATCCCTCCTTGAATATAATAAATACGATCGCTATAAAACAAAAACAGATAGAACAGCGAGAGACGATTACAGGAGGTTTATTTCGTAGATTAAGCATAGGGCGGTCTTGCTTATTTTCTGTTGTTACGCCTCAAATTGTCGACACTTGAGTACAGATTAGCTTCGTTACCCGCGGCGGAGCGCGTACCTGCTTTAGAGATGTGAAGCTTTAGAAGTAGTCGACTTTATCGATATCAACATCGATATAGTGTCCTCCCAACGAATCCAGCCACTGCCTAACCTCCACAGAGATTAGAAATCTACGCGGGAGATATCTTTTTAATATATAGGTAAAACAAAATCAGGTTTGTTCGAACGCTTACAATTCTAGAATGGCTGGACCAATTTTCATGGTTTTTGATTTTTTTTTGTATTTGTCTCCGTCCCGAATAGTAGAATAACTATTAAAGTATTGGAAAAATTCACCGAACCAGCGAAGTAAGTAAGTAATTTATTTCCTTAATTCGGTATACAGATAAAACATTGTAAAGTCGACATTTCTTGCGGATGCTCCGGTGTCAGGGCAAAACGTGCGTCGAGAATAATACAAAAGTGTGTGGTGGTGTATGTGAGTGGTGGTGGCATTGCTTGCATGAGAACTTTGCTTTCTTGCTTGGTTGGGGAGGTAAGCGGTGCTCAGCTTGTAACTGCATGTTTGAGAATACAGATTTTCTCTGTTGGCGGATTATAGTAAAATAATTCTAACCTTTTCTTGCTAATCACGCTTCCGCAAAGTAACGCCTGATTCTATCCGATATTTAATTCACTAAATTGAAGTCGGAGGCCTTTACTCAATGAGAGATCCTTAATTTGTAGCATAGTGACCTGATATTTATAATTTTGACTTATATACAATACAATTTTTTAATTTTAATCATAATATAAAGTAGCCAATTTAAAAATAGCTTAATTATGTATTTGATAATCCATGTTTAAAATGTAATTATATATAATGTAACTGATTAAGGATAAATAAAAGGCTTTTTTTTATTTTATTTATTTATTATTGAAGTCGGTTTAAATTTAGCTAAATTATAGCTTGTTATCGACACATTCGTTGATCCCATCCCTGTATTTCCAAGTGGTCGCGCGCGGAAGTCGGTAGAATAATGATTTCTTTGAATTCCCCCTGTTTGAAGAGCTCGCCATTACAAACTCAGATACGTTTGTGCAGTACTTAATAGCAGATCTCAATGTCATTTCTAATTGTTTTCCGTACCTTTGTGCGCGCTTTTCTGCGCTGTTTCCGTAAAATGTTTACGAAACTTTTTCTATTGGTAACGTTCTGCCCCAAAGTCTTCGCGAAATTCGGTTTGCGTGTTTTTAATGTTTTCCGGGTGGATTATAAAAAGGTTGCGACCAGTGCGGGAGTGGTATGTTATATAGTTTTATCTAATCACTAGGTAGCTGATGTCCGCGATTTCACACGCGTTTAATTAGTTTTTAAAATCCCGCGAGAGCACTTTGATTTTCCGGGATAAAAATTAGCGTATTTCACTGTCTGGGCCTTCAACTATACCTCTTAGATCTCTTCATTGCGAATTTTATCCTATACAGAAACTCCTAACATAGCCGGCTTAGCGGCTCTTTAGTTCATCTCAAGACTTAAAATTACGAAAAAAAGAAAACCATAGTGTTGCCGTGTTTTAGGCCGCAAGGCGGGTACACGGTCAATGGGGAGAGGGAGACGGCTTAGCGGCTCTTTAATTCATTTCAAGACTTAAAATTACGTAAATAAGAAAACCGGCGATTGAAAATAAAGAAGTAGGTACCTATGTGTTTCACAGTTTTTGAAAATTCCTCCCAATAATCAAATTCCACTCGAACGAAGTTGTAGAGGTTTTAGCTCGGCAAAAGCTAGTACCTATTCTTATAAAAAAATGTTGTAAACAGAGGCTTCATTTCTATCTATGATCGCATTGCTTTCAGCCAGACAAAGGCGTCTGACCAACTCAATCAGAGTGATCTCGCGTAAAGGAAAAACGTGAAAACTGTAGCACGGTTTCAATTCCATTTGGCAGACCGCGAGACCGTTTTGATAAGGACTAGATAACGTTATGTGAGCGAGCGGAAACCGAGTTTCACAGCAACAGAAAAGAACGAAACAATTACATAAAATCCTCTCAGTCTACACAAATAAGAAAATCTCTCTTTTTATTGGATGACAAGATAGGTAGTCCTTGACTGCGATGTCACCTGATGGTAAGAGACGATGGAGTCTAAGATGGTGGCGGGCTAACTTGGATGGGGTATAGCAGTGTACTCATACTCCTAATAGGTTTCTACACGCCGGCACGTCTTTAGGGTCAGGGTGGTAACTAGCCACGGCCAAAGCCTCCCACCAGGCCAGACCAGAGACAATTCGGAAATTATAATTTTTCAAATTGTCCCCGCCGGGACTCGAACCTGAGACCTCCAAGTTATAAGACCACAGCGCTCACCACTGCATCAGGGAGGTAGTCAACATACAAACTTTCGCCTTTATAATATTAGTGTGATTGTGTTAACATGACAAGCATTGATAATGATGATGATTGAGAAAGCAGTGATGGCATAGTTGTTAGGACTGTGACTCCTATTCGGGTGGCCGCAGGTTCGACCCCGGGCACGCACCTCTAACCTTTCGGAGTTATGTGCGTTTAAGCAATACAGAACTCGGCTGAAATTTGGAATGGAGATAGCTCCATACCCTGGATTAACACATAGGATTAACGCATTGGTGGTGCCTTAGGTGCTGCAAATGTTCATGGGCGGCGGTAGTCACTTAATTTCAGGTGACCCGCCTGCTCGTTTGCTCACTAAAAATAAAAAAAAATAAAAAAAACGCTACATTTTATCCCGGAAAATAAGAGTTCCCGCGGAAATTAGAAAACCTTAATAAAAGCGGACGAAGTCGCAGGTATCAGCTAGTATTAAAAGCGTTGGTAGTTGGACCCCTGATATGTACTTTGGCGGTATTTATTTCACAGGTGGAAGGCGCCAGTGTTGTAACACAGATTGGCGCAGACTACAGCCACTGTGGCGTGGTTTTGTCGCTGCGACAGTCGCTGGCGGGACAAGTGCGACATAAAGTCGATGGGTAAGTTCATGAATCAATAAGTCATTAATCAATTTAATCAATACATTGTTTGATCGAGCG
Source organism: Hipparchia sbordonii (assembly GCA_038048805.1). Lineage (NCBI taxonomy): Eukaryota > Metazoa > Arthropoda > Insecta > Lepidoptera > Nymphalidae > Hipparchia > Hipparchia sbordonii. The sequence continues at coordinate 7,748,447 of CM076115.1, forward strand.
AAGCTAGGTCTAATTCGCTGAATTTACATTTATCTATCTGTCTGTCTGAGTGTCTCTGAATGAACAGAATTACTTCAAGTTCACCATTAATATAATATGTAAAACTACGATCCAAAGCTGAAAATAGATGAAGAAATATACTTATGCGTTATCCGAGCGTAAAGACAATTTACAGATTTTCAATACAAAAACTGTCAGAACGCCCAATTTATACCTCGTTTAAACGTTACTTGACGTTGGTGAAATCGGCACTTAAAGTTATAAAAAACTTTATTCGAATGGGGCATAATTGGGGGACAAAAAATATTGTCGCTTTTTACATTTTTAATACTAATAATTATAAGTTCTAGAAGTCTCAAAAACAGTTCTAAAAACTGATTTTTAGAAATTCCCTCAGGATCGATTAAACGGAAATGCCGTAATATCTATATCTTCGGGAGCGAACCTGTGGACCAGTGTAAATATCACAATAAATAATTGAATAAATAAATAAATAAATAAACATTTATTCGGCACACACAAAAATTAAAAGTAGGTACAGAGTTTGAGTAATACCTACTAAGTGAGATCTATAGACTGCACACCCACTCCGCCCAGACCCATATAACAATAACATATTTTATTTTCAGGTTACAAAACCTATAGTTTTTACCTACATTAGATAATACAACAAAAGTTATATCAAAACATAATAATAATAACACTGTAAATAGAAAAACTTTAAAACCTACTATTTCAAGTAAAATTGTTGTTGAATGCGATTAACGTAAAATTTTGATAACAGTATTGTTTTAATACGCTAAAACCGTGTCACAAAGTATACATTCACGGCTGTAAATCACTGCGAACAGCGCAGCGCAGTCCACGTAGGATTTAGTCGTTCCAGTGATTTAACACCTAATTAGTGGTGTTTGCGGCTTTCCTAGGGAGTGCGCAAGATAGAGCGTCGGTTTAGTGAGCCAGAGGAAATTTAAACTAAGAAGGCGTTACAATTAAAATAATTTGTGTTATATTTTAAAATTAAGTTGATTTTTATTTTAAGCTAAGAAGGCGTTATGGGGTTAGCTGGCCAAAGCTAAATTCAGATGGCACCACCATAGCTAGTGCCCTAGTTATCGTTGTGGTTCTTCATTGATGGTAAAGAGTTGTGTTCACTCACAATTCACAATTTTCTCACTTTGTGACGGCCCTAAGACAGTGATTTTTATTTAATACTAGCTGATTCCCGCGACTTCGTCCGCGTGGAAAATGTTTAGAGTGACTTGCTACCGCGATTATGTCCTGTATCTCCGAAAATATTTAGTTATTTTTTGGGTAACTTGAACCGTTTACGCAGCGCACGCAACAGAAGCCCTCAAATATGGATAATTTTCCCCGTTTTTGCAACATTTTTCACTGATGCTTCGCTCCTATTGGTCGCAGCGTGATGTTATATAACCTAAAACCTTCCTCGATAAATGGACTATCCAACACAAAAATGATTTTTCAATTCGAACCAGTAGTTCCTGAGATTAGCGCGTTCAAACAAACAAAATCTTCAGCTTTTATTAGTATAGATGTATTCTAACTTGCGGAATACAGGTCTAAAATAATAACTGAATTGAAAGGCACTTTTTTGTATTACTAGATCACGTCACGATTTCGTCCATGGGAATTAAGGTTTTTGATTCTCGCGGCAACTCTTTGATTTTCCGGGATAAAATGCCTAAGTATGTTTTAATGCTGGGTATGAGCTACCTCCATTTCAAATTTCAGCCAAATCGGTTCATTCGTTAAGGTGTGAAAGAGTAACAAACATCTATCGATACATCCATACTCACAAACTTTCACATTTATAAAAATAGCAGGATAAAAGGATTAGTTATAAGTATAAATTAATTATGTTTTAAACTAAGTAGGTATTATTATCATTGAATTAATGTTAAGCAAGTTATATGAACAGTAGGTATGGTAGAGTGCATTATGCTGTCAATGATCGGTAACGAAGTTTGTCTACTCTATGTTGAGATAAGTACCGGTAGCAAAAAAAATTACAATATGTACTTATATTGAAAAATTAACCTTTCATCTTCCATATACCATAGCCCTGATACTTCACTGATTTAATTATTATTTACCCATAAATAACAATGAAACACTAGATGTCATGCTAAGCGTACTTGTTACCTTTACGGGTAGAACAATAATAATCTTCAGTAACCTATCAACGACTCATTAATGTTTTTGATATCTAAACCCATATCTGATTATTACTTTACTCCATTAACAAATAAATAAACGAATTACGAATTAAGGTAAGAAAAGTAAGAAATCCATTCAAAACATTTGAGATAAGTGATTTCAAACAAAAGCACTGGGAGCTGATTATATACGAAGCAGTGGTAACAGACAATACGATACGCGAAAATTTTACGCAATGCAATAAATACAAGAGATGGCCTCATTACTGTAAGTGCGTAGTATTGTTCTGACATACAAGTATATAGCTTCATAAAAGCACAATTATAATAATTGAGATGAGCCTTTTGTTGCAGCTTAAATCTCACTATTTACAAAACTATGAATTGTTTTGAACTGAATTATTATTTATCCTCAAACTTAAGAGGGTACTCTAGTGGGCCTTTCTCCATACAAACGTATTCTGCTGTTTTCTTCGTGGATAATGCCTCTAGAGCAATGATTTTTTTCCAAAAAATCTAGGTCTAATTAATACGTGCCTCTATGTTTTTCTTTTTTCCAAAACATTATCATTAAAAAAAATATGACAATCCAAAAACCCGAAAAAAACCCTCGATTTTACCGCCATGTTCAAACGACTATCAGACAAATTTGATAAGTTTTTAACAAAAAAGAAAAACATAGAAGCATAGATATACTCTTCCTCTAAATTTTGATATAAGAATATTTGAGATTTGTCCAGTTTTGAAGAAGGAAACAGCAGAATACGAAACGTCTTTTGGTCAAGGTTTTTGTAGGTAAAAATCAGCCCGAGTTGCAGTTGTCCCTTTCGTACTTTACGGGGGTAGGGTGGAGGTGAGGGAGGGTAAGGCTTACATGTACACTAATAGGGAAGTGACAATTGTCGATATTTTTATCGATACTCTAGTGATGTACTCTGATGTCGATATTTACACTATACAATGATTATTTTATTTATTACTAGCGGACACCCGTGACTTCATCCGCGTTCCTAAATCACCACAGTTTAGGTTGGCAGAACCCCTTCAGCTTGAGGATTAAGGAGTTGAATCCTGGAATTTAACGATGTCTTTACTTGGTCCCTACAATAACTATTCATAATAATCAACAATTCCTAAATCCCCACAGTTTAGGGAAGCAGTACCCCTGCAGCATCAGGATTGAACAGTTGGAACCCGAAGTTTTTATGGGACCATCTCGCAAACTTTTTTTGTCGATTAAAAAAAGATTCACGCAAATTGGTTAAGAAATCACGGAGATATCGATATACAGAGGTAGAAAAACACAACTCCTCCTCCTTTTTCGAAAGTCGGTTAAAAAAGTAGCCTATACGATGCCCGATAATATCAGCTATCTACCAGTGAAAGTCCCGTCAAAATCGGTTCAGCCAGTCCCGAGATTAGTGGTAACAAACAGACAGACAGACAACAATTTTAAAAATTGTTGTATTGGTATAAGTACCGTATTTACTTTCGTATGCAGTTAGTAAAAAGCGGCCAAGTGCGAGTCGGACTCGCCCATGAAGGGTTCCGTAGCAGCAATTGCGGTTTACGATTTATGACGTATTAAAAAAACTACTTACTAGATCTCGTTCAAACTAATTTTCGGTGGAAGTTTGCATGGTAATGTACATCATATATTTTTTTTACTTTTATGATTCTCTTATTTTAGAAGTTACAGGGGGGGACACACATTTTACCACTTTGGAAGTGTCTCTCGCGCAAACTATTCAGTTCAGAAAAAAATGATATCACCCTACAGGATTAAGGAGGATGACCTGGAGCTCTATGATCTAGTAGCAAGCATACCAATTCGTAAACGACAGTTCCTAAAGCTTTTAGGGAGAAAGTACCCCTGCAGCATCAGGTTTGAGGAGTTGAAGGTAAAAAATTTTAAGGGCCCATTAAAAAAAATCACGTGAATCGGTCCAGAAACCCCGGAGTAATCGGTGGACATACCTACATAGAAAAAAGAATTGATACCCTCCTCCTTTTTGAAGGTCGGTTCAAAATAGGGCTATCCATTATGGTTTACGATAGTGTGTTATGCCAGCTTAAAATGAGCCGTACATTCAAAGTTTCCTGTACCTAACGGGGTTCAAGTTGTTTGGACCTATTACTGAGCATTGTGAAGTCTATAATTTCTGAACTACTAAACTGACGACCTTGAAATAATTACAGAACAATTATTGCAGTATGTTCTTTCTAATAAAAAATGAATGAATGAAATCGGAGTACACGTTAATGAATTACAATGAAATACACATTTTCACTTTCATCCCCTCTCCCAAGGGAACCGTGCTGAATTTCGGGATAAAAAGTATCCTATATTTTACCTCGTAGTATGAACTTAAATCATGTTCATTTAAATCCGTCCAGTAGTTTCAGTGTGATGCGCGGCCAAGATACAGACAGACGAAAAATTAAAAAAAAAATTGTTTTGGGCTCAGTATCAATAGTAAAGCATCATCCGATTCAAAGTTTCAAAATATATTTATTCACCCGCAGGCGGCCGGCGGCAGGTGAATGTTACGGGCATGGGAGGGGTGAGGGCTCGCGCACACAAATACACTACTCGTACACATGGATAACTCCTGTTGGTCGGGCGCAGCGCGACGGCGATATTTTCTTCAAATACCTATTTTTCAAATTCCTTGGGACTAGAGTACCGTCTTAATGACTACTGGAAATTCCTTTCCAGCTTACTATTTTCTAAAAGTTAAGCGATAGTTTATGTTCTCATAATTTTAACTATAATTATCTTCTTCAACAAATAAAAAGAAACTAATATAATATTTTTTTTTTTTTGCTGACGTTACTCAAATTGAAGGCACTTGGGCGAGACACCAAGACACAATAAAATTATCGATATTTTATATTCGCGTAGCAAAATGTTATTTCAGATTTTATTTGTATCTTTTATGGTTTTTTTAAAAATAACTTCGTTACTTGAAAATCTGGCGGAGTTGTTTCTACGTGTTTGTTTGTATATAATTATGTAGTTAAATATTTTATTTAGTTTTAATTGAAAATAAGTTATTTAGTGGTGTGGCAAGTTGCATAGAAGTTCTATTTTCCTGTAAAATTACTTCGCCGATTTTGATGCGGTTTTTGCAAAATTTTAGCACCTTTAAGAAGGCTTAATTCACTACCATAGGTCACAAGAGTAACGTAGTTAGAGTAAACTTAGGCTCTAAACAACCCAATGTTTGAGGGCCATCTAATTATTTTCTATACCTACTTGCATTGGTAAGGTTTTTGATGGTTATTCTAATCACCCTTTCACAGCACAGTACGTCATTTTTTAATAATTTTCTGTGAGCTCGTTGTACTACTGACGCGATGATACTGGGTAGTTAGCCTTTAAAAGCTTACTTGGCTTATCACCACGTTGACTACTGCACTTCCAAACGATATAGTTCGATGTTTATAGACATTAGGGCAGTGCTCCTTATGAGTTTAACTTAATACTAAGGTTAAAAACATGCCAAAGATGCCTCACTGCGATACTCACTCACCATCCTCCACCACATGGTATGTTATCTTAGAACTGTGAGTTGATTAAAGCGTAAAGCGCCATCTAGGAACTAGATATCACAACTTGCTTCAAAATCCTAGGGTTTGAGGTCTGTGGTCTAACGCTCTATGTCAAATGTCATTTTGATTTGAAATTCATTTCTTTTCAAAAGTGTTCTAAGCGGTTTCTGTTCTTTTAAAGTTTTAAAGTATTTTGTGTGCCTTGAATTTGACGACCAATTTACGACTTTCGGACTGTGACGATTCGCTCTATATACGTATTTTACTTTGGCTTGTTTTTGGACTACTGTATTCTTCACTAAACGATAACTTGGCGTTCCCCCTGGACTCAGTTGCAATCTGATTTGGATTTTCTTTATTCGCTTAAAGTTACTTTTGGAACTGTAAAATGTCCCAAAAAGTGTGTTGTGTGCCTGGCTGTCCAACTGTTGCTGGCGATGGTAAGTATTAAAAAAATATTTTTTTTACATACAGCTTCACGCTTTGGTTCACGAAATGAAGGGCAAGCTTACCCGAGCCAAACCTCTTCATGTTATATGTCAGAAAGTACTTGTTAGGAGCCTTTTGAACCCATGTGTTTATAGGAGAATTTTGCCTTTGAGACAAACTCTAAATATATTTATTCACTTTGACTTGCTTATTTAAGTTCTAAATAAATCGTTAATTACATTGGTTTCATAATATTGTATAAGGCTATGGTGATAAAATATACTGTTGTCTTAAAACTGGATAAATTTTCTCTATCAGACAGGAATTGTGTGGCTTTCTACTATGATATTATACATGAATTTTGGGTATGGGCAGGAGACAAAAAAATCTATCCTCCTATTTTATCCACTGACAAGAGATAAACCTAAACTAACTAACTAAACCTCCTGGATTCTTGTGGCATTTGTATAAAACCAAAATCACTGATAAAACTTAGGAATACATTCAGAATCAAAACAGTTTAATTGATTGCACTCAGTAAAATTGGGTTTTTCTTTCTTTCAGTTAAGAAGACCATTCTCACGAAGGAAGAGAAAGAACTGCATAAAGTAATTAGTAGTAAAAAACAACAAGAAAAATTTTTGATTGCTTTGCAGAAATTAAAAATAACAGTATGGATATACTAAAAAGAAACAGTGACAGAAAAAACATCCAAAAATATATTAGTTTAATTTTATTGTCTAATATTAATTTTAATTTTGTAACATGTGATGTACACAAAAACAAAATTATTGATTATTTCATTAAAGAAACGGTCATATTCTTCATAAATAACTGGTGTAAGGAGATTAATTCAGTCCTTAATGGCAAAACGCATTTTTTTGATAGTGAAGATCCCATTAAAAGAGATGCTGATATATTTTATAAGAAAAATAAATTGAAAAGGTATAAATAAAGATTTGTTTTATTTTTGTTACGTTTTTTGATGCAATGTTTGGCGGGCGTTAGGTGGTATTTCGATATTATTCGTCTATTCGAGATACCAATAACCTTTTATAACTCCCGCTTATCAAGCACCAGAAATCCTCTCTAAAAATAAGCACCAACCACCGCCAAATGCAAATATTTGTTTTTTCGCTAATTTTAGATTAAACACATTGTCGATTTATGACAAAAACAAATTATAGTATCATGTATTCGTGCGTTTTGAATGAGAATATCCATTTATAAGCGAAGATTTTATTGAAATCATGTGAATAACATGGTACTGTAAATTACGCAATTTTTGGTAATTGGTCTTTGCGAAAACCAAGTTAAATTTGAATTTGGTGGGTTTATAAGTCGGACAAGCACCGATCAAGTATCTATAGGTACCTATATATACGGGTATTGACCTATTTAGTACTATATTCCTCTACTAGATGGCGCTTTGCAATATCGCCGTTTGACAGCCAGACTTACCAGTCTATCTCCCTATATACACTGTAGTCTTTGCTCCACCACCTTACTTATATTTAAAACAATAATTAATGTATTCAAACAGACGAGCACGAACATGCCGAAGATGCCTCACTGTACCGCGATGTATCGTAGTGAGGCATCTTTGGCATGTTTTTACCCCACAATACTTATTTTTAACTCAACTTTATGTCTTGTTTCAGGGGTTGTGACGATTCCGAATCAAAATGTCAAGATGCAAGAAAGCGCGTAGCAATAAATAGTGTGTAGAATCAAAATACTTTATTTCTTGTACAGCTCCCTATTATTAAATTATCATCATTAAAATAATTGGTTTATTTTTACTTTGTGATATAGGTATAGTAAATTCAAAAATCCATACGAAGAAATGAGTGTGGCTCGTAGGCTGAAATCTATCTAAGACTGCACTCTCACTCAGCTCAGATTCAACACAGAGTTAAAACGAGACAGATTTATGTCAGAGCATGTTTGTGTCTCGTTCTAACCTCTATCTTGAGTCTGAGCTGAGTCAGAGCACGCTCTATAGATCTCAGCATAATTTCCTATTGTTATTGACATGTTATTAATTTTGTTTGTAGTTTTTATCTAAGTGAATTTTATGTAATAATACCTTGATAAAACTTTAGGGCAAGTAGTCCCAAGCCAGTTTTTATCCAAAGAATAAAAAGCCTTGTCCTTAAACCACAAGGACTTTCTACGATTTTTTTTAATACAAAAATTCATGCAGATATACTCTATCCATCTTAGTAACATTATAAAATGTTATTTTTATCAAACAATGAGTGGGATTTTCAAAACTAAATCCTGTCTCACACCGCCCGACTAAGTAGCGAGTATCAGCTAGTTAGTCAGCATGTTATTCAATAAGCACGTATTCTTTTTTTTTTTTTTCAAATATTTATAGAGGGTTTGTTCTATGAACATGCCACCCTCATCGGGCCTCATCTTATGGACCTACTGCCTACGTTTTACACGTAATTTGTATATCTCGTACAATGTTCTAGCCTCCTTTGTAAGCTAAAAGATTGTGCATAAAAATCCATGTAAAGTGTTCAACGTACAGGCCAAAGTTCCAGGAAGGCTGGAAACCGGAAGTTCACCCGCAGACAACATGGCCGCCGGCCACTTCCGGCCGCGGAATTTCCTGTTCGGTGCTGTGGACAGTTTAAAAGGGAAACTAAATCTATTTGCCGAGTTTATTTTCTAAGCTGTTTTCTATTTATTAGATGTTCGGAATTCAGGCGTAGACCTTGCTGCCAATATGTCTAGTTACGACATAATTACAATATTATTTGAGTTGGGTAAACGACATTTGCAAAATTTCGCTTTTATCCTCAGAAAGCTTGTTTTTTTTATTAGCCAAGCTGAACTTGACTTATATTCTCCTCTCCCTTCCAAATAACCGAAAGCTTGTGCTAGGAGTGGGTACGACAATAGTGCAACGGTTAGAGTTTGAACCTGCGACCATTCAGTTTTCAGTCCGCACCTTTGACCGTTGGGCTATTGAGGCTTAATGTTAAGCGATCTGTATTGATCGATCTCCTCTGACGTTATTCTCGTGACCGTCTACGGCCTAGATTGATATGGCTAAGTCGAATATTACGAATATCAGTAAGGAGAGTTTGGCCAGTCCTTAAATACTTTTTTAAGCTATTGCATAGCTTCTATCGCAGGCCTTGAGCGTGGAGACCGAATCCAGAAATTCCGTAACGAAAATAACCTGACACGGGACTCCTCTCACCGCTAGATGGCGTTGATAAAAAATGCTATGCAATAGCTTTACCGCGGCAGTCCCCGAGTGTCATACGCCTTTTTTTCACATAGGCCAACGTAGGTTTTATACGTCAAAACTAAACGTTCGGTTTGGAACACAAGTAATAGGTACTCGTGAAAACTTGAGTCGAAACAAAAATTATCTGCTTGCATTCTGGAGGGTAATTTTGGTTTGAGTGGTTTGGCGTTCCGAAGCAGAATTTTTACTGTGCGTCTTGTAGTCTATACATCAGTTTGTACTGTGCGCTCGACTGAGGAGGACGTACGCGAGACGCGTACGACATTATTGTTCCAAAAATAAAACACTACAAGTCTATCCCTTTCTTTACACATTCATGGTTTTGCGGCAAATATATACTCGTAATAAAGGTAACTTATGTTAGTTCAGCGTTTAAATAGCTGAACTACTTTGAGTGGATGCGTGGTGTTAAAAAATATATAAAAAAAGCCAAAAAAGACTGCGGTTTTAAAAAAAAACGACTCACAAACCGGAACAACGTACGGCGCAGAAAAATACCATTATCTATTAGAAAAATCACTAACCTGGCACTCGCGGAGTCGTCCTGCTGTCCAGCTGGATCAGTGAGAGGCGTCACGACAGGTTCAAGGTCTGGAGTATTGCGTTGCGGCGTGCGTATGGATTTATGCGTATATCAAGCGTAATGCTTGTGCGTGGACGCGGCGATTTTCTAGGGCAACTGAAGACTGTGTTGGCTAATTAGGTAAGTATATTATTAATTAGCGAGCCCCCAGAGCCATCTATGGACTCTTTGATGCGGCGGTGCGTGAATTGCTAATAAATAATGGTAGGCATACCTACTCAATATATTATTCCAGATTTGTGAGCGTTTTTCGCGCAACCAACGTAAGTACGAGTATGTAGAATAATAGATCATTTTGCTACGACAGTCAAATACCTTGTTTACCATAAGCCCCTATTGGTAGCAGGAAATAAATGTATGTAAGCGCAGCCTGAAGAGAGCTGGGCCAAATTTATGTGCATATTTTGATATTTTAATACACGGACTGCAGGCCGGACTTATGTTAATGCATAACATAGTGTTGTTGGTTTGTAAAGCCTGAATTACATACAACGCGCGCCGGAAAAGTGTCGTAGGCATCTGTAGAGGTGTCGTAGGTATCTGTAGAGTCTGTAGAGGACGCGTAGGTGTACCGCTACTGCGTTTGTAGTGTATAATGTATATGCCTTCATCATCGTTTTATATCAACTTCTAAGAGCCTATTTGGAAAGGAGAATAGAAGATGAGGACAGAATATAATTAACACAAAAAAAACGCGACGAACTTTCTTAAATGATTGATTCATCAATTTATTTTTAAAATCGGTCCAGTTTTGGTGGAGACAGCAGGAAAATAGGAGAACAAGAATTCTTCTGTTTTAGATATAATAAATCCAAACTGCAGTTGTCCCTATCGCGTCTACATTAGGTGCATCGCGAAGGCAATATAATCGTTACTATTTTAAATCTTGCTTTTGTGTTGATCGAACAAATTTTTTGCATGGGACCATTAGGGTGACATAAGCTAGTTTTTATCCCGAAAAATCAGAGTTCCCGCGGGGCTTTAAAATCCAATCCACGCAGACAAAGTCGCGGCCATCAGCTAGTTTAATATAATTTTTAATCAAAATACAAAATTTCCACGTACCGCCATTACAGAAATGACAGTGTATATCTGCATCGCACGCAGCGCAGTTCCGAAGGAAGCCCGCCGTCGCGACAACACGACCCAGCGCATCCGGCTTGCCCTGCTATGCATATGCTTAATGATTTATAGCTTGCGATATGGCAAGTTCAAAGTTGCAATATTTAATATTTATGCAGTAAATAAATGATATACATTTTTGAAATAAGAATTTTTATTCATCTTTTTTTTTAATGTATAGACTAGCGCTTGGCTGCAATCACACCTGATGGTAATCGAAGATGCAGCTTAAGACAGAACGCGCTTGCCTAGAAAATGCCTATTCACTCTTGATTTTAAGGTACCCAAATTGTAGTCCTATCCTATTTAGTACTTTTTATATTACTTAGTAGGAACTAATATTATAAATGCGAAAGTTTGGATGTATCGATGGATGGTTGTTACTCAATCACGCCGCAATAACCGATTTGGCCGTTTATACAACGAGATGGTCTAGAATAAGAAGGTTCCCGCGGGAATTAAATAGCTCAGTCCACGCGTAGGAAGTTGCGTCCATCAGATATTAATTTATAATGAACTGATTTTCAAAAAAGGTGGAAGTTCTCAATTTTTCGGAATCTTTTTTTTTATTTACTTTTTTATTTTTTATGTATGTTCCCCGATTACTCGAAGACGAAATAAATAAGTAGTAGGATGAATTTTTATCCTTATAATATACTTTGTATCCTTCCCTTTCTTTCTTACTAATATACTAGCTTTAACCCGCGGCTTCGCTCACGTTAGGTTCGATTTTTTAACCCCCTATTTAACCCTCTTGGGGTTGAAATTTTCCAAAATCCTTTCTCAGCGGATGTCTACGTCCTAACAGCTACCTGTATACCAAATTTCAGCTCGATCGGTCCAGTGGTTAGAGCTGTGCGTTGATAGATCAGTCAGTCAGTCAGTCAGTCAGTCAGTTACCTTTGCCTTTTATATATTTAGATAAATGCGAAAGTGTAATAATTGTTTGTTGGTTTGTCCTTCAATAACGCTGCAACAGAGCTACAGATCGACGTGATTTTTTGCATGGGTATTAGTTGAGGATCTGGAGAGTGACATGGGCTACTTTTTATCCCGAAAAATGAAAGAGTTCCCGCGGGATTTTAAAAACTAAATCTACGCGAATGAAGTCGCGGGCGTCGGGCATCAGCTAGTAAAAATATACACTCTCAACAGTTTTTCAGTTACACTTACGATGGTAACAAATAAGTAAGTAGGTAAGTAACATTGAACAAGTAAGTAAATATAAGTATATTATGGCAATGAACGTAGAGGTCTCCAGAGGCATATTTCCGCAGGAAATAGGGGTTGCGGACAATATGACCCACACTTCCCGTGTCGACGTCTATACTGTGTGATTTACGCGTTATCTACTATTGACATGCTGAATGCTATCTGCCTGTACTGTGACCTGTAGGGCTAGTGTAAGATTTAATTCGATTGATCGTATTCGTATTCGATGACATTAGCGTCGAAATAAAATGAACCATAGCAACATTGAGTTAGAGCTCAATTTCCTGCACTCGTTGTAATACGTTTGCGTAATAACAGGATGGGTGACCTAACTTTCGAGATCCTAGTTTGGCCTTTACCTTTTCCCCGTACCTTAAAGAACAGCTTTTATATTAAAATTAACATTAATTAACCGGCTTCCAAAAAAGGAGGAGGTTCTCAATTTGTCGGATTTTTTTTTTTATGTATGTTCCCCGATTCATCGAAGATGCCTGGACCGATTTAGAAAATTCTTTTTTGTTTGAAAGGATATACTTCCCAGGTGGTCCTATTGTCATCAGGTCAGGATCTGATGATGGGATCCCGGAGAAATCGAGGGAACTCGTCAAATTTTATAGGCACAATTGAAACACTTTGTATTGGCGTTTGAAGTCGGTTTTGTAAAAAGAATTTTTACGTTTAAATTATTTTAAGCTATCACAACAATTGCATTCCCTCGAGCCGTGAACATAAAATTGTAATATCAATAATTGAATATTACAATTTTGTGCTTAATTTTTGTGCAAGTATAAATCGAGATTTCACTTGATTGTACAAAAGGATTATACTTGGCTCTTACTTACATTACTTTCCGGGATAAAAAGTAGCTTATGTGTTATTCCAGAATATAATCTATCTCTGTGTCAAATTTTAGCCAAATCGGTTCAGTCGTTGCGACGTGATTGAGTAACAAACATTCATACATCCAAACTTTCGCATTTATAATATTGACTTTAGATGCTATAGTAAAAAATAGCGTATTCTGAACTGCACTAGGACTGTGTAGTAAAATAATAGAATAATGATATAGTTATATATTTTATTACAATAACTCTCTATACGAAGACAACACAGCATCTAAACTCTACAAAGTGAAATTCCATAGGTACATTACAGTTTAATTTTTCTACAATTCATTACATTACATTAAACTCTGCAATCAGATATTAAAGCATGTATCCTAAGACTTCAATCGTTTTTAGAAACAAAAATATTAACTCTTTAAATAACCGGAGTTTTGATATAAACAGTATATTTATGTAAATTACAATAATTATATTACAAGCTATTAATAACAATGTAATCTAAGTTTACGTACCAATCTATTCATAAGCTTGTTTTGTATACAATTTTTTGCCTATTTTTATCAATATTAATTGGATGAATAATAATTAATTGGCAGAATATAAACATAGGAAAACTACGTACTATGTTATATGCTTTTAAATTTTTATCTATAGGTTTTTACATTTAATTCTACCCATTGTATAAGATAATTGCGCCAACAAATTTTTGTTCTATAAAATTGATATTACGAAAAAATTATAATCGGAAGCTTTTTTATTTTTAAGGCTTAATTTTAAATCTAATTGCGATAAATACACTCGAAGGTGTGGACGAATGACGATAACTTCCAACTATTTTATCTATATTTTACATTTATTTACACATTTTATTAATGTTACAATTTACACACGTTACACATTTTAATTTATGTTAATTTTAGCGAAGATTTTTTTAGGTTATTTTCGAAGCTTCCGTTATAACTTATAATAATTGAATTGATTCTTATCACTTAGATTTTACATATTTCTAATAAACACAGTACACTATCAGGGAATATAATATTGTCTATACAATTGACGTTTACCTAAAAAGCAAGTTGCTGGGTATTTTTTTGTAAACAGGCATCCAAAATCTTATTTTTATAATATGGAGCTAGTGTTGCAACTATATTATTTTTTACAATAACTGGGATCGAATAACCGAATTTACATTTATAGGTACCCGTACAAGAACATATGCGCCGTGATACTTTGAATTCTTAGTACCGTTTTCATTGTAGGTACTGTGACTATGAGGAATACAATAATTTTTGTAATTGTAATAAAAATATTCTATCATATTTATCAGGTGTATATATAATTATGTAGGTAGGTAAATATAGGTGAGAACAATAAAAATATCGCTACCTGAACTAAGCTTTACTGTCTTGGGATTGATATTTTATAACATTCTATATTTTAACTTAACAATATTTACTAATATTAGATATTTATACCGGTATATAATATTATCTATCATGAAACTAAATAAAATTCAGTTGAGCGATAGCATTGCTAGATCTTCAGCGCTTCTGTACCGCATACTGTGTTCTCTTGGCCACTGCGTAGCTGAAAATAGATTATAATAAATAAATAAAATAAAGAATTATAAAATTTTAATAAAAATAATGATAATAGTTCACCTATTCTACGTACTTACGTCGACCGTTTGGTGTCTGATTGATTACGATATCATCCGTACCCGTTACCGGTATCGGTAAGAATTGAATACTGTTATCCAGAAAACAGACTAATATCGATATAGTTATCGGTATATACCGATATTATTTACAGATATACGAATGACACTAAAAATACAGTAAAAGCTACTAGCAAATTTTAATTTATGTGTACCTAATAAATTTAATTTAGCATGCATGATCTGCTTTTCATGAAAGGTAATGAACGGTGAAAATACATGATTGCAATCTATTTTATCAAAATTTGTTATTACAAATACTGTTAGTTTTAGAGAGTTTAGCTTTAGTCACCAAAATAATAAATACTAGATGTTTGTAATCACATTATTGAAATCAAAACGCTAATAATTACACGGTTTATAACACAAAATGAACATGCACATAGATTAAATTTACATTTTCAACTTCATAGCTTCATAGTGATTAGTGACTGCTTAACTTAATGTATACTTAGGTTATGTAGACCTGAGTTAGCGAAGAGATTGGGTAGGTAGCTGAGGCGATTGATGGCTTGGAAAGTGTTAACTTAAAATACCTATTATTATTGTGACATGCTTTCTTTGTTGTGATTGTGTGCTTTCTCTTGCGTTTGCATGCAATACTTTTTTTCGAACGTGATTTTCGGGCATAACGTGCTGAAAATATGAACATTTAGGGTCAGTAAAAAGTGCTAAAACATTCCCTATAACATTAGGGTTAGTATAAGATTTAATTCGATTGATCGTTTTCGTATTCGATGACATTAACGTCAAAATAAAATTAACCTTAACCATATTGATTTAAAGTCACAAATACAGTACAACCGATTTTAATTTGGAGCGTGTCCGTATACGTAAAAGTATAAGAATGTATACACAAAATTGAACTCTAAATCTATAGTTTTATGGTTCAATTTACTTCCACGCTAATGTTATCGAATACGAATACGATCGAATTAAATCTTATACTAACCCTACAGAATAGAACACTCAATTTTTAAAAACACTTGAAACAATTAATTAGTTCAATACAATAGACATTCTTCATGCTTTATAAGTATTAACATTCAGCATTCAATTCCAAATCGGTTCTATAAAAATGAAATATATATTTACATTGTCAGTATCAGTAACATTAATTTACAAAAATATGTAAAAGTTAAAACATCTACTGTTAAAGTGACATTCAGCATTCCAAGTAAGTATTGCATTCGGTAAAAATATTACACAAGTATTAAAATTGCATGCAAGTGTTATCACATACCTGTGTAATGCATGTTTCGGTACATGTCGGGACAATTACTCGATACCTGTAAGAAAAATGGAAAAATTATAAGTTGGAATATTTTCTGTAGAAGACTAGCTCTTCCATAAGTCTATTAATAATAATATTTAGTTAGATCTTAAACTTAATACAATAATTATTAGCGTCTGTGCCTGCATGTGGTGTGTGTATGTGTGTCTGCGAATCACACACATACATACACACACATTATTAATAGACTTATGGAAGAGTGGAGTCTTCTAACACAGGTATGCACTCATATTTAAATGTAGACTCCGGCCACTGTTCGTTTGTT
Source organism: Hipparchia sbordonii (assembly GCA_038048805.1). NCBI lineage: Eukaryota > Metazoa > Arthropoda > Insecta > Lepidoptera > Nymphalidae > Hipparchia > Hipparchia sbordonii. The sequence goes on from CM076115.1 coordinate 7,764,920, forward strand.
TAATGGCTATCTTTTCATGAATTAAATGAATAAAATAAATAAAATAAATGATCGCCTAGACATCACTGCTTACGAACACTGTAGAAGAATGCGAATTTCTCTATTCCCAGCACGTTTTCTTCCCCTTAACCCTACGTACTGTGTTTATTTATTGTTAAACGAAGTTCCTTGTTCAAAAGATTGATGGACTATAAAAACTTCTCGCCCGTTATCAGCGCGTTGAATGGAGTGAGTTTGAATCTAGCCGCGTTGTGTTTATTTGTGGCGAGTTGCAGCCATACATTTAGATCTAGATAAGCCAGTGGTTTTGCGAAATTATGCGAAGCGTTTTCAAAGTTTATCGCGGATAGTAAATTCAATAGTTTTATTGCACTTTTTAGTCAACTTTAAGGAAATAAGTGTCTGTCTCTCTGCATTGTATTGCATATATAGGGTTGTGACCTCTTTCTATTATTTATATAAATGTAGTTTTCTTGAGATAATAATGCGATGGTTTCCCAAATCCTTTCGCAAAGAAAGAAGTAAGGAAATAAGCAGGTATATTATAAGATCTATTTTTCCACTAAGTTATTATTAGAACGTACTTATACGTACACAGTTACACACACAAACAAAAATGTCACTTTAATGCTTAATACTTCGCAAACCGATCCTGAACTGAATATTTTTGAAAACGATTTTTTTTGCAGACGTGATTAATTTAGTATAACCCTGCTAAATCACAGATTTTTATCATCTTTATAGGTAGTTTCTGAGTTAAGCCGCGGATCGAGGGCGGGACGAATTTGGCAAAACTCTAAGGGCAGTTATAATTTGAGTACTTTCAAGGCAAGAGTGAATAGGCATCTCCTAGGCAAGCGCACTCCAACCTAGACCTTATATTGCTTTCCATTCAGTCCGCAAGCCTATCTCGCAATAAAAAAAAATACTTCACACTTCATAGATTTACTTTCATAGATTGTTCAAATCAAGTCACTTTGAGTTCATAAATAATAGCTGAGCTCAGTCCAGCTCTGTTTACAGTCGGGACACTAAGCTAAATATAATTTAGTAGCATCTCCATTAATTAATGAACACGGCAAGCTGCGGTTTCGGATTTTCAGAATTGGGTATTTGACAAAATTTTCTTTATATATACTTAGAATAAGGATTTTTTATTAAAAAATCCTTATTTTAATATACAACACAATGTAATTTTTCCATTTTTAATATCTTAACTAGTTTCGAAAAATATCTTTGACGGTAGGGTGGTAACTGGCCACGGCTAAAGCCTCCCACCAGACCAGACCAGAGACAATTTAGAATTTAAAAAATCCCAAATTGCCCTCGCCGGGAATCGAACCCGATGCTTCTCAGTTATAAGACACACAGTGCTCATCACTGCGCCAGGGAGGTCGTCAGGGGGTATTAATAATATTAGTAGGTATGGATTAAAAAGTTACACACCGGCATTCCTTGCTTATTAAAGTTGATGTTAGTCCGAACGGTTCGATGGTGTAGCGGCTGAACCGGCCTGGCGTTGTTACCCAGGGGTGCTTTAGGGGTCAACTGCGACCCCTGCATGAGACGACGGATGGCGTACATCTGCGAACAAGAAAGGTACGTCAAAAAAACGTTTTTTAGCCTTAGGCGTTTTATTCCTGTCTGTAGTTAGTATGATCTGCGCCGCATTACATTGCAATATAGCTCCTATTTTATACGAGTTATGAACTATGTAAGTAAAATTTCGTATGCCTGATGAATAACTTTCGAAGATAAAAGAAAAGGATGCTTTCACACTTGTTCAGGAAACCCGGATCTTTTAACAGTCTATTAATATTTATATTTTTTACTCGTATTAATATTTTCATTTTTGACAAAAACTTATTACATTGTTAATGTATGGTAAAAGCGTAGGCACTTCATGGGGAATTCAATAGAATATAAGAATAGAATAGAATAGAAATATTTTTTATTCAAATAAACTTTTACAAGCACTTTTGAATCGTCAATGAATCTACCACTGGTTCGGAATGCCTTTCCTGCCGAGAAGAGCCAGCAAGAAACTCGGCGGTTGCTCTTTTCAAAAAAATAAAAATTTTACAATTGTTATTGAAACTATGTATTCAGTGCTTCCACGATGAATTTTCCTGAGTACAATACAGGTAAAAATAAATACAATACAAATACAAATAAATACAATCCAATACATGTTAACACAGGCAGGCAAAAGCAGACCCATTCCCGTTGGTGGCACCCGTTCACGAGCATGACGCATGATCCAGCCATTGCTTCGCTCAACCATATTTGAGGGAACGTAACAACCCGCACCACACGACACCACCACAGAAACTTTAAAGAGAGCATGACATACTTAGGCATGACATGCTCATGACATAAGGAGACTTACTTCTTGTTTGGAAATATAGATGGGTTTGTTGAAGATGATCCACACAGCCGTCTCCCAACAGCCAGGGTGCGTGGTGGAGCCTTCATAGGTGAGGTACTGTTGCGTGTTGGGTAGCAACGAGCTGAGCGGTAGGTGCTTTATTGGGTAGGAGCTACCTACAAAGGTACTAATTGTATAGTATAATATAAATATAAAAATTCTTTAAAAGACCGACTTCAAACGCCACTACAAAGTATATTAAGTGTGCCTATAAATTTTGAAGAGATCTCTCGATTTCTCCAGTATCGTATCCTGATGTGATGACCATGGGACCACCTGGGAAGTATACCCTATCAAAAAGAAAAAGAAAGGCGTCTTTGAGTAATTAAAAAAAAGATTCCGACGAATTGAGAACCTCCTCCTTTTTTTTAAAGTCGGTTAGAAACCAATTAAAACCGAAAAAAAAAAAATTTCCACAAAATTTTCGCAGATGTGTGAATAAAGAAATAGTAATTACCTCTAAATGTGACCTTATTAAAGGCACTTGTTATAAGTCTCAGATCTTTATTTATAGGCTCGCCAATCTGTAAGACAAAATTTCACAAATATTATTCACCTAATAAAAATAAATATTTCCAATTTTCATAACAACAAATTAATAAATAATTAATTAGTGAACTTTGTACATCGCGAAAACTCTTTCACCTCGCGCAGCACCAGCATCCCTTTTTATTTTTTTACTACATTAAGATATTTTGAGCTAAGCTACAATACTACATTTAAATTACAGCTGTATGTCTAATATTTTAAGAGTTATTGTTGTTTGAACATAGCGCATACGCAAGCAAAAAAGGCAGAAGAATACAAAAGCTGTGTGCCAACCTTCGCTGGTCGGAGAGGCACTTGAAGAAGAGGAAGATACTTTAAGCACCTTACCTGAACCATAAGCGAAATGCCCACGACACCCTGCGACTTGTGTTGGGCCTCCGACATGTTGTGGTAAAGCTCTTTGTTGAACCCGTATAACTGGATCTGTACAGATAATAATTTATTATTACACCGCCGCCCCCTGCAAAGAAGTATTATTACGTGTACTAGCTGTTGCCCGCGACTTCGTCTGCGTGGATTTAGTTTTTAATAATCCCGTGGGACCGCTTTGATCTTCCGGATTAATAAATAGCCTTCGGTTCAGTTTTTTTTCAGTTCTCGTCGGGTGACCGCCCTCGACCACCGACTTACCGCATCGCATTGTTCGCCCACGCCATTTTTTCTTTTTGCTCGGCTTCTAAGAGTCGTACCGAGATATCGAATAGCCTATAACCTTCCTCAAGAATTGGGCTATCAGATACAAAAAAAATTTTCAAATCCGACCGATAGTTCCAGAGATTAGCGCGTTCAAACAAACAAACTCTTGCACTTTATTATATTAGTATAGATATAGATAACGTTGTCCTAACTGTAGAAAATGACTACCTGTCATTTTCATACAAAAATTCTTGCAAACGTTAACTTCACCTTTTTTTTAAATTCGATAACAAGATAGTCCTTGCCAGCGATCTCACCTGATGGTAAGTGACGATGCAGTCTAAGATGGTAGCGGGCTAACTTGAAAGGGATATAGCAGTGTATGTACACGCCTTCTACGCGGTTTCTACACGCCATCGTGCGGGAACGCTGAATCGCTTGGGGGCACTTCTTTGATGGTAGGGTGGTAACTAGCCACGGCCAAAGCCTCCCACCAGACATTTACTATAGACCTTTACTATTCGAAAGTTAAAGATTCATTCATTTCATTTTGTATAAGGAATTGTCTCAAAGCGAAGTCTCACCACATATCACTTTATTAACGAGATTCTATCTAAAATTGGCTTATTCTGTAACAATCGCGCTGAATAAGTCCATACAATTGAGTTAAGTTTCGAAGTTTATCGCTTACACCGATAACAACCTTCAAGTGTTAATGTGCGAGAATGCTGGCAATAATTCAAGGAGGTATATTCCTTTATACGAGCTCAAGAAATACAAGGTGTTGTTTCCAGACGAATTATTCACTCCACACGTTGGCTCTAACGCTTCCCAATTATTCGCCCAACATTTAGATAGACAAAATACTATTGGCGTGTTGGTTTCTTAGTTTATACCAATACTTAGATAGATTTACACGTCGGAAAAGGCTATATTGGTACCAAGTAAACCAAGAGGAGATTCGGGGTAAAAAAAATGTGCTGGTAGTTAACTTTAATTTTTTTAAAGGACATCACACTAATCACACTTACATTATATCCCATCACACTAACATTATAAAGGCGAAAGTTTGTATGTGTATATATGTGTGTGTGTGTATGTGTATATGTGTGTGTGTGTGTGTTTGTTAATCCTTCACGCCACAACGCATGAACCGATTTGGCTGAAATTTGGAATGGAAATAGCTCAATCCCAGGATTAAAACATAGACTACTTTTTATCCCGGAAAATTAAAGAGTTTCCGCGGGAATCAAAAAACCTTTATCCACGCGGACGAAGTCGCGGGCATCATCTAGTTAGATAAAACAATTTAAGTGTGGTATAAATTTTCATCAACTCACTTCTCCAGGGAATGTGTGATGGTCGATCTGATGCTCGGACCCCTTGTTATCATCAAGGCCATAGTGGAAGTAGATCTCTTCGAACTGGTATCTGTAGGAGAGTGGACCCCCGCTGATGTTCACTTGGTGCTTGCTGTCCTTCTCTACCCGGAACACCAACGATTGCCCCGTGTTCTGTAGAACTCCGCTGACCTGTTAAAATTACAAGCAATTAGTTGTGGTAGACTGGATACAGGTGGCGCAAGACCGAGCCGTGTGGAAGTCTATACAAGTCTGTCAAACAGTGGTTTTTTATATATGAATAGCGGGCAAACGAGCGGCGGGTCACCTGATGTTAAGTGATTACCGTCGCCCATGAACATTGGATAGGTACTTGTAGTACTAGAGGCACCACCAATGCGTTGCCGGCTTTTCAGGAATTTAGTGGTCCGCCCTTTGAATAACCGTGTTAAGCGTCTATCGATATTCAAAGAATAATCGGTCAAATGCGAGTCGGACTCGCATACGAAGGGTTTCGTACCAAAAAATACTGAAAAAACAGTATCTAGTAGGGGAGCCTACTTTAATTTTTAATTTATTTTTATTTTATTTGTTGTTGTAGCGGCGAGAAACTATAAAAGAGTAGTGTAGTACACACTACACTTTTTACAGTTTAAAATATCCTTTGTGATAAAAAAAAGACGTGTGGCACTCGGGGACTGCCGCGGTAAAGCTATTGCATAGCATTTTTTATCAACGCCATCTAGCGGTGAGAGGAGTCCCGTGTCAGGTTATTTTTGTTACGGAATTTCTGGATTCGGTCTCCACGCTCAAGGCCCGCGATAGAAGCTATGCAATAGCTTAAAAATCTATTTAAGTAAAAATGTCGCTTACGATATGCCGGCAGTCACGGCTCGACCATGGAATGGCAGTAGTGTAGTACACACTACATTTTTTGCAGTTTAAAATATCGTTTGTAATAAAAAAATCACTTTAAGTAAAAATGGCGCTTACGATATGGCGGTCATGGCTCGACCATGATATGGCATTTGACCGGTTATTAATGTTTTTTCTTGTAGCTGAAGCAACATTTTTATCTATCGCCCCAATTGAAACAGTATCGAGGGCGTGTAGTACAGGCGGCGGGGCAGATGCTATCAATCAATGGGCGCGCCTTGATTAGAACCTGGCAACTTTTGCGCTTTCAACTGAGATGACATATTGCTTGATAGCACGCGAGCGCTATGATGTATCGTTCGCTGGACGTGGCACTCATTCGGAACTGATAACATTTTTTTTATTCGATGACAAGATAGCTCTTGAATGCAAATGTGTTTGAAGTCCGGATTATTTATTTTTGTTTTGTTTATCAGACACATACTGTAAAAAACAAAAATAATACAACCATGATTATAATTGGGTCCCTAGCCACTCTCCAATAAAAGTAGTATACAGAAGAAGCAAATAAATAATCAGACGTTTATGTTAAGTTAAAACTAGAAGAAACTTATAAATAAATAAATAAAATATTCTTATAAATGAACTTGGAATACTAGCATGATATCGCAAAAAAACATTTAAATACAACATTTTTTTTGCTTTTTTGTCCTTGAATCACATATCGATTGGATTTGTACGTGGATATATTCATTAGAAACAGAAAATTACATGGGAATTTAATCTCTGAAAACAAAAAGTTTAAAAACCTACCTGCGCGCGAAATTTTGCTCATGTTTATTAAATATTTATATTATTATATTTTGAATTTACTCGAATTGCTGAATTTTGAAAGGGATTCAAACATTGGATTCAAAAGATGTTTAACTATTGTGAATGAAAATATCAAAATAAAAACTGCCTTAACAATTGACAGAAATTAAATTTTTTTTAATTTTTAGATTGCCACATCTATTGTATCTACATTGGTTGTTGAAATAGGCGTGGAGTGCCGTTGTGTAATTCTGAAACTATTTATGTAAAAGATAGTAGTCTAGTTTGTTGATTGAAATTGTACCTGATTATACGTATATATACAAATATCTATCTGATATTTTATTTATTTATTTATTTATTTATTAGGTACCTATACTAACAATATACATATTATCCATTCAAAAATAAACCTACAAAAACATTGCGACATTGACTGATATCTTGCCCAGAGTCTTAAAAGCAAGCACTAAATTACAACATAGGGTTATTCAAGGGGCGGACCAACAAATTCCTGAAAAGCCGGCAACGCATTGGTGGTGCCCAGGTGCTACAAACGTTCATGGGTAATCACTTAACATCAGGTGACCCGCCTGCTCGTTTGCTCGCTAAAAATATAAAAAAAAAGCGCCGCAAAAACGTAGTCCTTGAAAATGGCTGAGTGTTTGCGGCTCTTGAGCAATTGATAAGGACACCTTTTTGTACAACTTCCCTTAACCAGGGTTTAAATGTAACTTTTCAAGTTAACAGTGCGTGAATCTGACATATTTTAAAACTAGCTTTTGCCCCCGCGACTTCGTCCGCATGGAATTAGATTTTGGGATGAAATTTTCAAAAATTGTGACACACGTACTTCTTTATTTTTAACTGAAAGCTCAAATACCAACTTTGCTGGAAACAGCTTGAAAAATGACGGAGTTTCATATAAACTTCCATCCCCTATTTAAACCCCTTAGGGGTGGAATTTCCAATAATCCTTTCTTAGTGTGCGCCTACGTCATAAAAGGAACCAACTGTAACAATTTCAAGTTTCTAACTTCAGTAGTTTAGGCTGTGCGTTGATATCTCAGTCAGTCAGTCAGGACTTTGAATTATATATATATAGATTAAAGTTTTCAAACAAAATTGGCTCGAGAAGAGCGGGGTTAAAAAGAAATTATCTATCTGATGCTAACTTACCGATAAATACTAGTTTAACTTTTCAAGTTAACTATGTGCAAGTTTGAAGTTTATGCAGGTAAAGGTTGAAGTTATTTAAAAAAAAAACACTTGAGAAGAAAGAAGCTAAACGTTACCAGGTTAATTTAATAGCTCCACGAAGAAAGATATTATAAATATACGTCCACAGTCCCACATAATTTTACATTACCCAGTACATTTATCACCGGGCACTATCACCGGTAATTTATAGCATATGAATATTTTGTTCTGCGCATGCATGCATTTAGCTCGTAACGCAAATCCAATGCTAATGTATGCGGACGATATGCTATCTTTATCCGTTAAGTTTTTGCACCGCTTGCCGTGGCTAAAGTTTTGGCTATTTATGGTTACTACAACTAGCTGATGCCTGCGACTTCGTACACGTAGATACAATTGGGTATTTCACTAATTTTTTTTTTATACTTAAAACTAGCTGATGCCCGCGACTTTGTTCGTGTGCAATTAGTTTTCAAAATCCCGCGGGAACTATAATTTTTTTCGGGATAAAACGTAGCCTATGTATGAAGATAGATTATATCCAAGATCATTTTAAATTTCAGCCAAATCGGTCCAGTACTTTTTGAGGCAATTCGTTACAAACATACTTACATAAAAATCTTTACATCTTATCATCTTAAAACATAATGTCATTTTTGTTTTTTTTTTTTTAATATGTTAACTAGTCTCGAAAATATAGAGCTTTAAAGTGTCCTGTTAGACAGAGAGAGCGCTACTGATATGTGGCGTCACAAATTCAGTAGCTCTGTATTACATAGCATAGTTTTGTTACCTATTGTAAATTTTTTTTTTTTTTTAAAGAGCAACCGCCGAGTTTATTGCTGGCTCTTCTCGGCAGGAAAGGCATTCCGAACCAGTGGTAGATTCTTCGACGATTCAAAAGCACTTGTAAAAGTTTATTTGAATAAAAAATATTTCTATTATATTCTATTCTAGATGATAAAATTATCTTCGGTTCTTTTTTTTTGGGGTCTGCTAATACAGCGCTTTTTACAGGCAAAATGTAGTCAATAAGAAAACTTATTTATTTTATTTATTTCACTTATTCTCTCGTACATTTAACATCGTATCCACGCTGTATGTGTTACCCCTGGATTAGTATGTAAAAAGCGTCGACTTACAGCATTTTATCGCAAGATTTAAGACATGGTGTTGCAATGTTAATTTGCATGTTACCTACGAATCAGCTTGGAAATGTGTAAAATAACGTAAAAGAAGGAACTATACTTCTTCTCATTCGCATATAATATTATCTATATTATATGCGAATGTGGGTTTGTTTGTTGATTTGTCCTTCAATAACATTGCAACAGAACTACGGATCGACGTGATTTTTTGCATGGATATCGTTGAGGACTTGGACAGTGACAAGGACTAATTTTATCCCGGAAAAGTCCCCTCGAGAATTTTAAAACTCTACGCGGATGAATTTGCGGACAAAAGTTAGTTAAAACAAGGTTCTTGGCCTATACCTTTTTTTTATTCGTTGACAAGATAGTCCGTGACTGCGATCTCACCTGATGGTAAGTGACGATGCAGTCTAAGATAGTAGCGGGCTAACTTGGAATAGCTATGGCAGTGAGGACTATCTTGTCAATAAGTAAAAGCAAGTATTAGGGTATCATAACTAACCCTCTCCGTCGTATATTTACTTAGTAGATACAATGTACCGATTTTCTGCATAACGAGCATATTCAACAAAAACAATTCACTGAGCTTAGTGCAACGGTTGCTGATTAAACCATGTTAGCGGGCAGATTAAAATACAGTAAATTCCAACTTTATGGCCATCCATAATGTAAAATATTCACGCATTTAGTCACAATATTAAAATATACACATCACCCGATGGCTATTGATATATTTTAATATGACCTACAATCTACATATATTATTCGCTTGCACTGGTCGAAATGATTTTAATTACAATATAATTATTATGTTAATAAAAATCCCACGGTATTCAATTTCATTGTTTTCATAAATGAAGGTTTCAAAACAATATTCACGATTAGTTTCAAAGAGTTCAATTTTAATAACTGGAAAGGGCTAGACTTTTCAGAAAGAAAATTTTTTAAAAAAGAAATGAAAAAAAAAAATTAAGCGTAGATTTTTAAATGAGCTATGTACAGGATCTCTTTGATTTTCAGGGACTTAAAGTAGCTTATGTCACTCTCCAAATCCTCAACAATTACATCATGCAAAAAATCACTTCGATCCGATAAAGCGTACTCTGACTCAACTCAGACTAGAAAGAGACACAAATATGCCCTTACATAAATCTGTCTCGTTTTAACACAGTCTGAGCTGAGAGAGAGTGCGGTCTATAGATTTCAGCCTAAGAGACTATATCTAAGCGTAAGTCTACAGAGTATATTTCGGAGAGTGTGCTCAGGAACTTTTCAACTTGGTCCCACCGTCATCATACTACCATCGAAACGCAAGGCATAGAATAGATCTGCACCCCTACGTAGTTGATTTTTACTTTGCTTCCTCGTTCCTGATACGTACCGCTAGGAATGCCCTTCCGGCTTCCGTTTTTCGCTACAACTTCAATTTGGGTAGGCCTTCAAATCAAGAGTGAATAGGCATTTTCTAGGCAAGTGCGTTCCATCTTCGGCTGCATCTTCACTTACCATCAGTTGTGATCGCAGCTAAGCGCTAGTCTATGTATTTAAAAAAAAAGCAGATAATTCTGAGAGAGAGAGAGACTTGCCTTATGTTTGTCGAACTGTATGTCCCGCAGCCAGGGGTCGAACAGTAGCTTCTCAGGCTCGATGTTGACAGGACTCTGGCGCCTGCCTTTGTTGCACATGCTCCATTGAGGGTTGATAAGGCCCCAGAAGCCCGGACCTGGTACCAAATTAAACATTAAATACTTGTTACTAGCTGACGTCCGGGAACTATACTATTATTATAGTTCCCGCGGTCAAGTTTGGTTCGACTAATAGGTATTCTCCTCTCCCCTCCAAGTAATAGTCCAAAGGGTGGGGAGCGAACTTGCGATCTTTCAGCTTTCAGCACCTTGGACCGTTACTTGGACTATTCAACTGACTCGACTGACTCGCTTTGTTCAACTGACATGCACTGTGGACTGTGCATTAGTTGCTTACATTCCTTGCCCGTGCGATGTACTTACAAAGTGTATATGCGTTTCTATGTGTATCTACTTCGATGATTACAGATCTCTTGTACAACTGATGATGTCTCTGTGTATAATTAACCCCAGCAGACTTAAGTACCTTAACCTACCCTATAATGATGTAGCTTGTATGTTTGGTGTCGAATCCGCCCTAATCGACGTATGAAGTGTCATATACGGTCTCGTTAATTCCATAGTAGAGCCAAGTTGGTTCGTTATAATACTATCGCAGTATTTGGAACCATCAAAATAATATAGTAAAACACCGTGATTAGGAGGTACGTCGTAATCGTTCGCACGGATTGAGGTTTTTTAATTCCCGCAGGAACTTTTTTATTTTCTTGGATTAAAAATATTTTTTTTTTTATTCTATGATAAGATAGCCCTTGACTGCGATCTCACCTGATGGTAAGTGACGATGCAGTCTAATATGGTAGCGGGCTAACTTGGAAGGGGTATAGCAGTGTAAATTAAACCCATACCCCTTATCGGTTTCTACACGCCATCGTGCCGGAACGCTAAATCGCTTGGCGGCACGTTTTTGACGGTAGGGTGGTAACTAGCCAGGGCCAAAGCCTCCCACCAGACCAGACCAGAGACAATTTAGAAATAATAAATTACTAAATTACCCCCGCCGGGAATCGAACCCGAGACCTCCCAGTTATAAGACCACAGCGCTCACCACTGCACCAGGGAGGTCGTCAAACTTTCGCATTTATGACGTTGAGAATTATCTCCCTCGTTCGCTTTTCACGTAAATCCTCACTAAGTTCATGTCCATACAATACACGAATTTCATACACGACTAACTTTAGGCCGAAATAGTTTTACACGATGACTAGTCGATATTCTCGTTACTCAAATATAAAGGCTATTCAGTGTCGTAACAGTGATATCGCGTTCAATGGGAATTTGGGAGACCGCAAAATTCGACCATCGTAGTGCACTGAGTCGTGCGTAATGTAATGTCGGTGCGTGTGCCCGTTTTACTGCCGGTTAAAATGACGTGTCGGATCGGAAGTTTACTTAGGCACGGCTGTTTCAGCAAATTTTAAAAGACACATAACCATTAAACATTGCTTTACAGAACAAAATGTCAAAGAAAACCATTTTAACGAAGTTTGAAAAACAACCGAGCCTTTATTTACATAAACGTTCAAGTTTCACGAGAATCGCTAAAATTGTTTGTTATTTTGTAGTGAATATCTTGAATACTCGATTACATTAGATTTATGACGTGTCATAAGAGCTACAAGTTAGCCTACATGAAGTAAATAAATTTTGAATTTGAATTTGAATTTATCTTGAATAATAAAGAAAAAAAAAAGAAAAAATAATAATAATTTAGAAACCAGCCTTACCCGTTGCTTAGGTTATTTAAAAATTCCGCGGGAACGCCTAGTTTTTCTGGAATAAGAAGCCTATGTCACTCTCCTGGTCCTCAACCACCAATAAATACCAATGCGAGAAATCACGGTAATCCGTTGTTTGTTTGTTTGCCCTTTAGTCATGCAGCCGTTTTGCTACAAATCTTCGAGAAATAGTGAGCGATGGCAACCATACATGGTTGAAATTCAACCTACTCGTATGAAACGCTTCAGTTCAATGTTTCTGAAAGGAACGGCTAAGGTATAGAACGCACTCTAGCGTCTGTGTTTCCGGTCACGTATAATCTGAGTACCTACAAGACAAGATTGAATAGGCATTTTCTAGGCAAGCGCTCTTCAACCTAGACCTCATCAATGCTTTCCATCATTGATTGTCGTCAAGCACAAGCCTATTTCATAAAAAAAGCAGCACACTTTTGCATCAATAATATAATTAGCAGGGATGAGAAAATTTATTGTTTTTTTTTTTACTTCCTAAACAAAATTAGTCAAGCATAATATAGAACTTAATTTAGTCTATGAACAAAGCCGTTATGTTGAAACGTGCTGATATAATGGAAACAAGCGCATAATGTAATGTTAGGGCAGCATTGGCGAACACTATCGGATGTGCCCGAGCGGTCATTACCGTTACATTAGCTGAATTTTTCCATTTAGCCGGTAATGAGTATTGGATGTTGTTATGTTAAAACCCGAAAATTACTCTGATTAAACCGTTAAGTTGGATGGTTTATAGGACCCGAATACGTCAAACCTACGTGGAATGTGAGATAGATAAAAGAAAACTAGAGTTTATTATTATCTAAATATTTAAAGGAAAAGGTGACTGACTGACTAATCTGTCAACGCACAACTCAAACCACTGGACGAAAGTCACACACATAGCTATTATGACGTAGGCATCCGCTAAGAAAGGATTTTTGAAAATTTAAACACTAAGGGAGAAAATAGAGCTCCGAAATTTGTATGAAAATCAAACTTAGGTGAGCATAGCCGTGGGAAAGAACTATAGTTTTAGGATTCGTGAATTGCAAGAGCTACCTACAGTTATTCATCTTGCAGTTGCCTCTCTTTCTATCACGTAACTCTTATCCCATCGTACTACGTCAGACCATTGAGTTAGTCCGTCGGTACGGGACGGCGTCGGATACTTGTAGCTTTGTACCTAAAATGCGATACGCCTCTTGAGCACTGTACTTAGCAAAGTACCCTCACACATCATTTCACTCCTATCACCAATGGTTGCCTGGTAGAGATTGCTTTGTAGCAATAAGGCCGCCTTTGCATGCATAGTTTTATCTTTTATTAATTTTTTGTTTCTTTCTTGTCTAAATATATAAAAGGCAAAGGTGACTGACTGACTGACTGACTGACTGACTGACTGATCTATCAACGCACAGCTCTAACCACTGGACCGATCGAGCTGAAATTTGGTATACAAGTAGCTGTTAGGACGTAGACATCCGCTAAGAAAGGATTTTGGAAAATTTCAACCCCAAGAGGGTTAAATAGGGGGTTAAAAAATCGAACCTAACGTGAGCGAAGCCGCGGGTTAAAGCTAGTGTGCAATAAAGTTTTTATCTATCTATCTATCTACAGTGCTCAATTTAAGGGCATCAAAAAAGGGGTTACTTACCGAAATATATTAACTATGTCAAAACACAGTGATAGACTATTCAATATAATGATATGGGCGAGCAGACTATCATTAAGATGGTATCGCAGTCATTATTCGGTGTCATTACCGCGCTTTGCTGCGGGGTCGACTTTTTATATAGATAAATTACATATAAATTATTTACATTTTACGCGTGTGATTACAGATCAGATAGAGGAAACGTAATTAAGAAATAATGTACCTAATGCCTACCAACCAGTTACTAACGCCACGAAGGCACTTTCATGTGGACACGACCTTCAGCAATGAAGTGTACGACCAAGAAGAAGTACCTAATACCTATCTATATATTGTTAAGGTTATACTTTAACTAGCAGACGCCTGCGACTTCGTCCGCGTGGATTTAGTTTTTAAAATCCCGCGGGAACTCTCTGATTTTCCGGGATAAAAAGTAGCCTATGTCACTCTCCAGGTCCTCAAATATACCCATGCAAAAATGACATCGATTCGTAGCTCCGTTGCAGCGTTATCGAAGAACAAACCAACAAACACACTTTCGCATTTACATAATTATATATGCGAAGATCATACCTACTAGCTTTTCCACGCATTTCTATATTATTTTCCTGAAGATATTTTCAGATATTTTCTCTTGTGAAGTATCCAGTATTAAATATTTACTACTTACTTTAATTTTTTTAATTTAATTTATAATTTAAAACTGCAAGTTCTTGCAAAGTCACCCTCGTAAAAGTTCATCTAACTATAAAACTTCGAAAGTTATAATAATTTTAATATATTAAAAACAAAGTCGAGTTTGTTCAAACACTTATACTCTCGAACGGCTGGATCGATTTTCATGGGTTTCGATTTGTTGTATTTGTCTCCGTTCCGAATAGCAGATTAACTATTAAAATATCGGAAAAATTCACCAAAAAAAATAAAAAAATTCATTTCCTCATACATTTTGTACCCCGGAAAAACAGTTACCTAAGTTACGCGGACGAAGTCGCGAGCAAAAGCTTGTTAATATTATAAAAAACTAGCTTTAACCCGCGGCTTCGCTCACGTTAGGTTCGATTTTTTAACCCCCTATTTAACCCTCTTGGGGCTGAAATTTTCCAAAATCCTTTCTTAGCGGATGTCTACGTCCTAACAGCTACCTGTATGCCTTTCAGCTCAATCGGTCCAGTGGTTAGAGCTGTGCGTTGATAGATCAGTCAGTCAGTCACCTTTACCTTTTATATATTTAGATATATTAAATTCTATTATAATAAAATTTATATTATTATATTATAAGTATTTCACCTGATATTCCATCGTATGTCCACCATTCTTCCCAGCTACCTGATATATCTGAAATAAACAAAATTATGTAAGAGACGAAGTTTTCAACAAGTGAGGTTTATTCAAATTATAATTTTAATTTTATTATGTGACTTTTGAGTGAAGAACGATAGAATAAGGTGGTTCCTTACCTCTTTTTATATTCTTAGCTATTATATAATAAAACTATAACGGGACGAATTCTGTACATTAAATATATTTTGAAAATTTTAATCGGAGTATGCTTTATTATCGATACTGAGCCCAAAACAATTTTTTTGTCTGTCTGACTGTCTGTGCGCGCATCACGCGAAAATTACTGAATTACCTTTGACAGCTATGCAAAGTAGCGTGATTGTGAGCAGACATTGGTGCATCGTGGTGATGCCTGGGTCACGCAGCGCGCCGCATTTGGCTCCTTATATCTGGAACAATATCAGAATTATCATGATCATATTCTCTGCATCATGGTTGCTTGGTAGAGATCGCTTCTTAACATTCATTTGTAATATATTTTAACCGTCTTTAAGTCGGAATCTTTTTTTTTAAGCTATTGCATAGCTCTTCTATCGCGGGCCAGCGTGGAGACCGAATCCAGAAATTCCGTAACGAAAATAACCTGACACGGGACTCCTCTACGGTGAGCCGCTAGATGGCGTTGATAAAAAATGCTATGCAATAGCTTTACCACGGCAGTCCTCGAGTGCCACACGTTTTTTTTTGTAAAAAGAATTTTTACGTTTATATTATCAAAAAAACGACTTCAGACACCACTACGAACCACTACGAATACTACTATATCAAGTGTGCCTATAAAATTTGAAGAATTCTAGGATCTAATCATCAGATCCTGACCTGATGACTATGGGACCACCTAAAAAAGTACACCCTTTCAAAGAAAAAAGAATTTTCTTCAGGTAATCGGGGAATATACCTACATAAAAAAAAAGATTCCGACGAATTGAGAACCTCCTCCTCTTTGGAAGTCGGTTAAAAAGGATGAGAGAAGCTTGTCCAGTGTTAATCATAGATTAATTATAGAGGTCAGGACATATACAAAGGTAGTAGGATCATTGCTGATTGTATATTAATTAAATTAGTAATTACTGTTCAATATTTTACCACGTGAATAATTCATTGATACCATATAATTGTTTCAATTATTCTCAATCATGAACACCTAGATTAAAGATTTAATTGTAAGTACACGCAACCTAAATTATGACCTTTGTCTAAATAGCGAAACGACCGACCAATTTTGGGGATTGAATCGTCGACTAATTTTACAATATAATTCTTAGTAATATTATTGGAATCTTATTTTAATACTAGTTGATTCACGCAGCTTCGCTCGCGTGGATTTAGTTTTTTAAAAATCCCGCGGGATCTCATTGATTTTCCGGGATAAAAAGTAGCCTATTTCACTCTCCCGGTCCTCAACTATACCCATGCAAAAAATCTGGTCGATCCGTTGCTTTGTTACCGTGAGATTGAAGGACAAACAAACAAACAAACTTTCGCATTTATAATATTAGTAAGGATTGTAAAGAATACACAGGATACACATTTTTACAATACAACACGGGATACAAAAATTTTCGCACATTACGTCATGATAAATTATAATAATTTGTAGGCTTTTGTAGGACAAAATGGACAAAAATCAAATATGGTTGAGCGAAGCAACGGCTGGATCATGCGTCATGCTCGTGAACGAGTGCCACCAACATGCATTGGATTGTATGTAGGACTAGGAAACTTCATTGTGGAAGCACTGAATACATAGAATAATTTTATTAAGTACTTATTGTAATAATTTTTTTTTTTTTGAAAAGAGCAACCGCCGAGTTTATTGCTGGCTCTTCCCGACAGGAAGGGCATTCCGAAACAGTGATAGATTCATCGACAATTCAAAAGCACTAGTAAAAGTAGTACTAGTAATAAAAATATTTCTATTCTATTCTATACTGAAAAACTTTTAGCTTATAATATATAGGTAGGTAAGTCATGTAAGTTATCTTAGCAAAAACAAATTGTGTACCTACTAGTAGTAAAGAAACCAACAATTATCTAGCATTACTGGTATCTCGCAGATTGCGGGGCTTGAGATAAGGGGGTAATTTCCCCTGCCTTAAGGGCCTGTTCTGAGGGTCCCTGCTTTATGAGCCCTGCCTGCTACGATACTTGGCTTATCTGCCTACTTGGGCCGGTAATGCTTTTTGGAAGGTTTTTGTACTTTGTGATAAGTTGCAGTTGTTTGGCTTTGGGTTATTTGCTCACTTTTCTTATTGAGGACCTCTTTAGTTCAGTGGTAGTAGCTATCTTTTTAGTGGAAGGTTATGAATTCAATTCAAAGAAGACTAGCCTCAGTTTCACAAAGCATCGTCTCTGTCACTCATACTTACGAGTGCCTACATGCCTGTGTGATGTTTTAGCATTTCTCCACTTCTTGGCGACAGACACGATGCTCTACGAAGCTAACTATGAGGGTCTAGTTCTTAGCATGTTCGACTGCGGATTTCGAGATCCCGGGTTCGGTTCCCGGGTTGGGCCAAAAAATGTTTTTGGGTTTTCTCTCACGAAATTCTCGAAGTATTAGGAAGTAGGCGATATGTCACCCTCTGATCCTGCGCCTGATCTCTCTCCGGTCGTGTCGGATTTCCGTCCCACCGGGCTATGAGAGTGAGGGAATACAGAGTGCACCTGTGTTGCGCACACACCTGTGCACTATAATGTCTCTCGCACATAAGGCTGATCTCTGTGGAGATTGGTCGCCGTGGCCGGATTCAGTCGAGAGGTGTATGTATTCGTGGCAGAATTTCTTATGAATTCTCTATTTAAGTCATACTACTCACAATGATTTGGGTACCTGAATAAGCTTGTACGTATAAAAGCGAGTGCCCAGCCGCGCACAAGGGATTCCTAGTTCACTCTTCGACCGAGAACCTTGGCAGTACCGTCACTACTTGGAGTAAGATCGTTTCATATCACTTTGTTTTTATAGTTGTTGTAAAGTGTGAAGTTGTTAACGGTTGTGTGTGATGTAACCTCTCTATTAAATGATTGTTTAAAGTCATGTGAATTTGAGAGTAAATTGAAAGTAAGCTCTATGTGCTTAGATCCTGACTTTAGATCCTTTTCCACTTTTGACTCCTAAGAGTATATTTACGTGCGGGTACAGTATAGCATATAAGGCAGTATGAATTAGCAACCCCAGTGGATTCGCTCCCTCGGCGTCAGATCGGCGGGCGGCGATCTGTCTGCATCCGTTACGTACAGAGAGTTGTCATGTTACTAGAGGCTGCATTAGAGACAAAATCTATCAAAGTTAGGTTTACGCGTAGTGTAGTCGTCGCTTGCTGTCAGTGACTTTCAGATATCTTTGTAGTTTAGTTAAAAGTTTATTGTTACGGCTCAAGACACGGGTCTGCCCGCGAAATTCAAATTTAATTTGGTTTTTCGCAATTTGCAAACTAATACGATAAAGTAGGCCTATGGTATTCAAATTGCGCCAATGGCAGTATCATCTTCACAGGTTTATATACTAATATTTAAGTGAAAGTATCCAGTTTATCACCTTGTCGTGAGATCGCAGTCTCTAACATATCGATAAATAAAAATAAAAACTTGGCTTTTAACGTGAACGTCAGCCAGACACTGCATCTTCTGAGCGCCACCCCTCGATACTAATAATTTGGACTCCCCTCGGCGCCAGTCCGGCGGGCGTCTCTCTGTCTGCGATACTTGGCATCCCAGCATCCCCTAACTTACGCTTATCTTCGCCGAAAACTATACATTTCTACATTTGTGTTGGTTTAAAAGTATAGGTAAATATCTTAATTGGATTTCTTTTAATTTTACACAGAACCGACGGTATTCTTGATTTATTAGAAGAGCTTGAGTTGGCCTACATCTACGTGAAATAAATAATTTTGATTTTTTTTATTTAAATTTCTGTGCGGTCCTGAACCGTACACTTAGTATAGTAGCATCCTTACTAATACATATTAATAAGAAAGTGTATTTGTTAGTTGGTTAGTTGGTTTGTCCTTCATTTACGCTGCAACAGAGCTACGGATAAACGTGATTTTTTGTTTGGAAATAGTTGAGGATCTTGAGAGTGACATAGGCTACTTTTTATTCCGGCAAATCAAGAGTTCCTGCGGGAATTAAAAAACTAAATCCACGCGGACGAAGTCGCGGGCATCAGCTAATAAGAAATAATATGTTTAGAAAATGCATTTCGTAAAATGTTCTAAGAGTACATAATTAAAATTACATTAAATATGGATTGTAATCTGGGCTTAAAAGCCTGAAAGTAAAAAATACTAAAAAAAGCAAAAACACCATAACAAAATAACAAATGGGTCATTAAACACTTTTGCATAACAGAAAAGTATTGTACATTAGCGAAGGCATAAATCTAAACACACCAAACGCGTTGGAAATCTACCTTTATGAAAAACCATGGCTTGGCTCAAAATCGCTTGAAGAATGAAGTTAGGGTTGCCAAATGAAGGGAAAGTAAAAAAAAAATAATAAGAAACCTTTTATTTCTTGTTTAACAAAATTTGAAATATAAAGGGGAAGTAACAAAGTAAAATTAAATATTCATGTAACAAATAAAAAAAAAATACAGATGAAGATTTTGCTCTACAAGGACGTTCTAACTTTTAATTCGGCATCCTATAAAGTGCCAAACGAATTTTAACTTATAATTTACTAGTTGATGCCCACGACTTTGTCCGCGTGGATTTAGTTTTAACAATCCCGCGGGAACTCTTTGATTTTCCGGGATAAAAAGTAGCCTGGTGTTACTGTCCAGGTCTTCAACTATACCCATGCAAAATCACGTCGATCCGTAGCTCTGTTGCAGCGTTATTGAAGGACAAACCAACTAGCAAACACACTTTCGCATTTATAATATTAGTAAGGAAGTAAGGATTTCATATAGGATAGGATAGTACTAAAAACACTATCGGTTGACCTTTAAGTTAAAAAAAGTAAGATTTTTTAAAAATAAAGTATACAAAATTGACACCCGGTAGTTCTACTCGTGCATTTGTGATGAGTACCTAATATGTTCAAAAAAAAATACTTTTCTGAAAGGAGACCTGAGTTCAGTAGTGAGCCAGTGATGGGTTGCTGTTGATGATGATGAATCAATTAAAATCATACTTCTTTGGGAAAAAAACATTGTGCGCTAGTAGAAAAAAAATCAAAATTCAAAATTATTTATAGGCTAACTTGTAGCTCTTAAGACACGTCATGACTCTACCACCGGTTCAGAATGCAGATTCTGCTGAGAAGAGCCGGCAAGAAACTCAGCAGTTGCTCTTTTCATAACAAAATATTACAGTATGAGTGTATATACATAATATTACAATGTAATAACTTATTATACTATCCCGTGGGTAGCTGGATGCCAAGCCAATTGATTCTTTGTAACTTTGTCATTAAGAAAGTCACTAACTTTGTAATGACCACGGCTTAACAAATGTGTCGAACGCATTGTTTAAAAGCGTGGCAACCCTATGTGAAGTCGTTAAAGGCGTGCAGTCAAACCGGAAGTGAACAGAGGTTCGAAGACAAAGCTCGTTCTTCGCCGGAAGTGGGTGTATCTACGTACTGATAACTTGCTTGTAATTTTCAGACTATTAACGGTTTGGAATGTAAACTTCGGTAGGTATAATGCTGCGAAAAGGCTTGTTTTGTTTATTGTTATTATGTTGTGTTTTGATAAGAAAGGGGGTAAGGGTGATTTGATGGGGCTACTACTAGCTTCAGTCCGAGACTTTGTCTACTTGGAATTAGGTTTTCGAAAATTCCATGGAAAACCTTTGTTGGTTGGTGATACAAATTATATTTTATCTGTATCCAGGTTCTCAACTGTATAAATGTTACGATGATTCATGATTCATTTATTTAATATTTTTTTTGAAACATCGATGTCTTGCCAAGCAGAAGTGGCAATGGGCGGGGCATATTGTATTCAATGCAAATCAATATTCCTTTATTCAATAGAGTTGATCTTTCCCAATATGCAAGGAGTAATAAAACTGGAATATTGGAACTGCTTTACACTGTGCAGTAACTGTTTTCGAGCTTGATATTTTTATAGCAGAAGATATGGCGGCGCGACGTCTGGGCGCCGCGCCGCCCGCGAACTATGTTGGCAGAATGGTTCAAATCATTTATATAGATAGCGTTAGTGGAAACAGTAACAATCATTCTTTATTAATTTATTTATCTTAGGTACTTTATCCGCGTGGAGTTAGGTTTTTTTTATTTTATGACGAGATAGCTTCGAATCCAGAATCATTTACATACGTGACGAACTTTCTTCTGCTGCACTATGAAGTTCATTGAACTACACTGAATTCCTGTTAAAACTAAAAAGTAACGCCTTAAAAATATATGCACTCACATTTCCCAGGTGAGCTAATTATGAGCCTAGCTTAATTAAAAAGTCACGTTAACGTTTCTCATAATTTTTTTTACACCTTAGTCTTCTTCGTTGAATATTTCATTTTAATATATTACTCTGCAGCCTCCAGTAAATTGTGAAAAACTAATATAATTTTTCAGTTATTTGAAGGAAAAAGTTATTATAGGTACTGTGTATATTCAATCAATAATCCCCTTGATAGATAACTCCATTTATTTTATTCATTTATTGCGTGTCGGGACAAAAATCGAGACTGCTTGATATGAACTATGATAAATTGTTTTTAGACTTTAAATATATTGAGTTACGATTTACCGTAAACAAACACTAAGCAACATAAAATCAGAGTGAGAAAATCAATTCAATGGCGAGAACGTAGGTACATGGAAACTGGCATGGTAAATACTTCACCAAGTGTAACCCACGCTACTGCCAGGGTCCTTGGAGGGACAAATACAGGTTTTAGTGGGTGCAAGTCCCACATAACCCCTCCGTTTTCCCTGACGGAGATGTATCCTTTAGGTAAAAAAAAGTACATGGAAATGGATTTTTGTTTCTCCATAACTTCGTGGATCACATTATGGTATCGTCGGAAACTACCAAAAGCAGTGGCTTCATTAGATTCATCTATGGATGTAAAAATCTGAAATAAACATTTATTTATTTATTGGGTCTCGAGCTCGCATCCCGTCGATTGATTTTGGCCGCTTTGTTCGAAATTCGGTCAAGAACATTACTATTATGACTTTTTTATCTCAACATATTGTATCTTTGGTAAACAACGCACTCGTACAAAGGCGTTTTTGTAAGTATGTGAGTCTATTTCACAGCAATCCAATACATTTGTCGCTTGGTACTGAAGCAGTATCGGATTCCCCTTTACGAAATACAAATAAAACATGTGGATGGCTGTCACACCGTTACACGTGATACAATTCATTGCTAATGCAGATAATAATTTCTTCTTTTATCTTGAGCATAAGTGGAGTAACCTAGTCAGGATATTTCACTTCTGCCACTACTTTCATTAAAAAAGAATGAATTGAAATCGTAAATAGTATTAAAAAAATTAAAAAAAATATACGCGTCGAATTGAGAACCTCCTCTTTTTTTTTTGAAGTCGGTTAAATATTGTTAATCTTTGATGATATAACAGACTACCATGATTTATCTGTATTTACTCGTAGTAGAGCAGATTCTGACGGGGTTGTTATGATAAAAAAATATTAATAAATAATTTGATTGTTACGCATTATAATTGTAAAAAGGAGGATGTTCTCAAATCAAGTTGTTTTTTTGGAAATGTTACTCCAAAATTCCATTGAATCTGAATCGTTTCCTAACTGCGTCATGTTTTAGTTTCTTAGTTTTTCTGGTCTAAAATGTAAATATGCTATCAATTTACATTGCAATTTTTTATGAGCAATGACTACATAAAATAAAATCTACAAATGTCTGTTCACAGAAAATCTGCTTGAAAGAATGGTGACACTTGGCCATGTCGCTACATTCACATGCGCGTAAGATAAAAAAATTATCCACTGTTCATTACTTTTCTGTTATACAATAGTTCTTGTAGTGACGAAACGGCCAAGCCACATATTTTGACTAATGTAGAGTTAGGACGTGTAGAGTTAGAAGCTTGGCTCATATCATCTCGTCTTGGCAACATTTTACATAAAAATGTTTTTGGTGGGAAACATTATTCAGTAGAACAGATTTACGTTGCATTGTCATGGCTTGTTGTCAAGTATGGGAGACAAATTATATCTAAGCGTTACACTTCAGTGTAACGGGCGGTCTAATGCAGTAGCAAGTGGGTAGTGAGTTAATTTAGTAGAGTGGATTTACCCTGCATTGTCATCGCTTGTTTATCGTCTGAGTCGACCTAATGGTATTAAACTTTAGATATTATTGTGTTCTATTCACGGCTTTCAGGAATTTTTCGATTTACCGCTTGATTTCTTCAGCCCTTTATCGAAATTACTTGTAATAAAATAATGGATGAATCTTTTACAATTAGGTACGTATTTTCTGCTGGGTGCAAGAAATATTTTCAATCATTTATAAGGTAAATATACAATGAAATAGGTTTGTCGGCAGAGTAATGTAATTAAATTGTATAGTTTTTATATAAAGAG
The DNA here is from genome assembly GCA_038048805.1 of Hipparchia sbordonii. NCBI lineage: Eukaryota > Metazoa > Arthropoda > Insecta > Lepidoptera > Nymphalidae > Hipparchia > Hipparchia sbordonii. Next base: position 7,788,846 of record CM076115.1, read on the forward strand.
CTGATGGTCGCGACTTAGTCCGCGTGGATATAGTTGTTAAAAATCCCGCGGGAATTCTAATTTTCCGGGACCAAAGGTTGCAGTCACACTTTAGGCCCTCAACTATGCCTTTTCATAGAAAGAGTCTTTTTTGTGCCTTTAGATGTAATTCATTAATTTTTTACCTTTCAGTCGTTATCGATTTTTTTTACCAATTTTTATTTCAATTTAAACATACTAAGGTGTGTTCATCTTCAAAGCTCGGAGTATGGAATTTGACCCCACTAGGTTAGGATTATGCAGCCCACATTATCTACTCAAAAAGGTGGAGTAGTAGCAATATTTCATTTAACCAAATGTTTCCTAATCCGACCGTATTAAAACGTAACAGGCCATTAGGTAATGTGGTACGAAAAAATTAACAGCGCGTCTGTTTTGTTACAACAAGGAAATTAAATGGCGTCGACCGGATGACACATCGTTACGCAAAAACCGACGAAATGCGAAAAACGCTTAAACGGAGCGTTATTTTATGTTGTGGACCTTTGTTTGACGTAGATTATTATTATTAGAAACCTACACCAAAGCCATGCCTGTGGTCCATTTTAGGACCACACATATTTATTTCGATGCCTCCCACGTAAATTGTGGTATCCTACAAAATGGGCATTTTAGGTTTTTTGCACTACATATATCATTTGTTTTTAGCTATTGCATAGCTTCTATCGCGGGCCTTGAGCGTGGGGACCGAATCCAGAAATTCCGTAACGAAAATAACCTGACACGGGACTCCTCTCACCGCTAGATGGCGTTGATTAAAAATGCTATGCAATAGCTTTACCGCGGCAGTACCCGAGTGCCACACGTCTTTTCTTTATCTATTTTATGTGTTCGTTTAAAAAACATTAAAAACAGAATTTTTTTACATACTTTCAAGACGTATAAAGTTGTATCGTTATTAAAACGACGGCCTAAACTATTTTATTGACCTTCGCAACAATTAACGCGTCACGTAAGCGTTTTGGGGATACAACAACTTACGTAGGAGGTATCGACTTATTTTTATTTTTTCTTACATACGTCTGTCTGTCTTAAACTGTGCATGTGTGTCTCTAATAAATGATTTTTTTTTCTTTTTTTCAAAGAATGGGTTCAGTATTGTAGGATTATTTTTTACTTATTTTTTATTTATTTATTTTGGTTACCAACAGCCTATACATTTAGATTGAGGAGTTCAAGCCTGATGCTCCTGGTTTTTTTTTTCTTTTCTTTTTTTTTTTCTTTTTTCTTCAGTTTCTTTTTTCTTTTTTTTTTCTTTTCAGATTCTCAATTCCTATAAAGGCGTGCAGCATCAGGATTCACGAGTTTGGGATCTAAATTTCAAAGATAATGTATATCAAGGTATATATCAAAGTATAGGTAACTACTTTACAAATTCATAATAGACAGTTCCTGAATATCCACTATTTAGGTGGGCAAATTAACCCTGCTGTATCAGGATTGAGGAGTTGGAACTAGAAGTTTTTATGGGGCTATTTTGCAAACTTTCTCTATCCCAAGAATAAATCTAGCAAAGTAGTTCTTAAAAAAAAAAGTTCAAAAACTTCGGAATAATGGGTGTCCTTATATGAAAAAGCTTTCGAAGCTAAGGGAAGACTGCCTATCCTTTTTGAAGTCGGTTAAAAGAACACCTCCTCTTATGGGTTCTTTGAACTGTTTATGGCCCTTTAATTTTCTCTGTCGTAGATTTCTCAATTTAATTGTTAAGGTCGTAGCCGATTTACACGACACCGCCCGCTCCCACCCAACCAAAGTATGAGCATTCAAATATGGACTTAATAACTTTACAGTGGTACAGTTTACGCGCGGTACCGGTACCGCGCGCTGTATTCTATTTTGTGTTGTTACTGTAAAGTGCACCTCCACAGCACGATATTAAGTCCATATTTGAATGCTCATACTTTGGTTGTGTGGGAGCGGTGTCGTGTAAGTGGGCTACGACCTTTATCTTGAACGAGTTCTTAATACGTACAGTAAGTCGTTAAATTCGACAAGTATATGGTATGATATACGATTTGTATTAGAAAAGCAGGGTTTCTAAAATATGGTTCCTTATCGTTATAGGGTCAATTAAAGTCAAACTCTGTTTATCTCGCAAAGATAACGCTTGTCTAATGTTCATTATTAACATAAACACACAAGTCACGGCACCTCGTTACGGTTTTGTTGGAGTTAATAAGAATTAATTACTTCGCCTAATTAATGCTTCGGACTTGCAGCCTCATTTTGGATTAATTAATATTAGTTGAATGCCTTTTTTTTTCGGTAAAACAAGGCTTTTAAATGATAAATAATTATTATAATCGTTTATTTCAGATTTTTACATCCATAGATTGTTAGTGTATTAGTAACAATGTTTCCTTAATTTCTAAGTTAGTGTTGTTAGTTTTTACAATTATTATTACGGACAATTCTCAGGCATCCAAACTTTCATGCCTTAAAGGTCAAGAAAAGCCATCTTAAGGAAACTTCCTTAAGATGGCTTTTCTTCACCTTTAAAGGCAAGTATTAGGTTTTTAACGTCCTCCCTGGCGCAGTGGTGAGCGCTGTGGTCTTATAACTGGGAGGTCTCGGGTTCGATTCCCGGCGGGGGCAATTTAGGAATTTATTATTTCTAAATTGTCTCTGGTCTGGTCTGGTGGGAGGCTTTCGCCGTGGCTAGTTACCACCTTACCGTCACAAGACGTGCCGCCAAGCGATTTAGCGTTCCGGCACGATGGCGTGTAGAAACCGATTACCTCTAATCGGTTTCTATGGGTTAAATTTACACTGCTATACCCCTTCCAAGTTAGCCCGCTACCATCTTAGACTGCATCGTCACTTACCAACAGGTGAGATCGCAGTCAAGGGCTATCTTGTTATCGAATAAAAAAAAGTAGATAATTATACATAAACGTTAGTTCGATATGTAGGTAGTTCGGTATGTATGTAGGCAATTTTGGAAGCCTAGTGTTGCCATGTATCTTGGCTAAGGCCGACAATAATATCGTGTAATCTCATCCAAGTTCCTCTCGGAGTCGGGCGCCTTATCCCGTATAATTAAGCCATTCAATATTTACTTCACTACACTATTCTATGTAGAATTCAATACCTCTGTAGCGAGGTAAGTGAGCATGCATAGAAAGACATTAATGAATAGGTAATACCGAGACAATGCTGTGTGTACAATAAGTTAGAATGAGATCTACTGAAGTCCTAGTATAATTTTATTTATATCTTAGTTTAGAGGTAGGTATAATAAAATAACTACCTCGTTGGTATTGTGGTTTAGCGTGTTCGGCTGAAGATGTCGAGGTCCCAGGTTCGACTAATGGGTCGGGGCAAAAAAAAGTACTCGGTTTTTCTGTCAGCACTAACCCGGAGTTAGGATGTTGGCGGTGAGACCTCCGTGCCTCGGAGAGCACGTAAAAGCGGTCGATCTTGCGCCTGATCTCTCTCCGGTCGTGTCGGATTTCTACTATGAGAGTGTAGGAATAGAGAGCTCCATACTAGCAGCAACGTGGTCCATGGTTCAGTTAGAGCAGTGTTTCTGAATCAGTAGTCCGCGGATCCGAGAAGTTATGAAAAAAATATAAGCGACGAATTGAGAACCTCCTTTTTTTCGTCAGTTACAAATATCTATTCACTACATGTGAACGTTCATTCAAGAACAACATTATTAAATTATCACATTTAATTTTATACGAAAAATAAGAAGTTTAACTTATTTTATTTACTTTTACTTAAGTACTTATAACTTTACTTTTCATTTTACCTGCTACAAACCGTAAAGTAACATATATTACAGATTGAATTTGAAATGATATAAACTTCAACAACCTCACTAACAAAGCTCAAAAGCTTTTACACCACATCGAATAGTACAATAATTTGTACCCACCACATCAAATACATGCGATTAGTCAAAGCTGAAAAGTTCGTCCAAATTATTTGAACGTTCAACACTCACCACAAGACGACCACAGACGTTGCGGTAAAACTCAATATAAAATTACAAAAAAATTACATATAATGTGCGAGGTTATTTTTATTAAGATAATTTGTTCAGAATCAGTAATCTTATTGAAATATTTTTTAAATAATGAATTTTACAATTAAAAGCAATTTATCAATTAAAAACATATTATACCTAACGACCGGTGTGCGTTTATTATATATTGCTTTATTGCTATAGTTTTTGTTTACTATGACATATAAAATTATTAACTTTTAATTTATTTTAATACTGACATTTGTTAAATATATTATTGCATTATATTCACACACCAGTCGTGGTAAAATGTATAAGGCTCGATTTTCCCTATTACATCACATTGTACCTGCATTTTGATGAATAAATAAATTATTATTATTATTGCTAAACGCTAATTTTCACGTGCATGCATTATGAGCGTTTAAGAAATTAAATCTCAAATGCTTTAACGGTGTCAACCCATGCTCCAAATCGCTTGACGGCACGTCTTTGACGGTAGGGTGGTAACTAGCCACGGCCAAAGCCTCCCACCAGACCAGACCAGAGCCAATTCAGAAATTACAAATTCCTAAACCCCGACCCCGCCAGGAACCGAACCCGAGACCTCCCAGTCATAAGACCACAGCATTCACCCCTGCGCCAGGAAAAATTTTCGCCAATCAGAGGTGAATGCGATTGTCACAATGAAACAATCTAGACAATTGCCACAAGGTAAGAATCTGGGAAGATGAGATAGTAAGGACAGCAGGTAAAATTTGAACTAGGAAGGCAAGAGACAGAGATGTGTGGAAAGGGTTAGAGGAGGCCTTTGCCAGAGGGCAAACAGATGCAAATCAGACGGGATCTGATATTGTTCTTTAAAAAAAATTAATTTAAAATATGTACAATACTACAATATATTTAAAATTATATCTATAAATTAAAAAAAATGGATATTGTTACTTAGTATTTTATATTGTAAATTGTATATTGTAAACCAAATTTTTAATGTATTTTGTTTGTTTCTGTCTGTAATAAAAAGCTTTAATAAATAAGCAATCTAGACAATCCATGCGAAGGAATTAAAATAAAATAAAGCGAACAAGCGCGTTCAAGAGCCCTTATTTTCCATAGAGAGCTTGAAAACAATTCTGTTAAATAATCAACGAAACAATCTAGTTGCAGTGGAGTCGCTTAAATAATAAATATAATTGCGCGCCGCGGCTCGCCTCGCCGCGCCGTGACTCGTGAGCAATCACATCTGTCGTGTATATAAATCTTTCTATAGCTCTCACTGAAATGGCTTCTGTCTGACTAATAGGAATGTTGTCAAAGTCATATCTACCTTAATCATTCAAAGACGTCCACTGCTGAAATCGGCTCATATCCTAAACTAGCTTTTGCCCCCGCGACTTCGTCCGCGTGGAATTAGATTTTGGGGTGGAATTTTCAAGAACTGTGACACACGTACTTCTTTATTTTTAACTGAAAGCTTAAATATCAAATTTGATGGAAACAGCTTGAAAAATGACGGAGTTTCATATAAACTTCCATCCCCTATTTAAACCCCTTAAGGGTGGAATTTCCAATAATCCTTTCTTAGTGTGCGCCTACGTCATAAAAGGAACCAACTGTAAAAATTTCAAGTTTCTAACTTCAGTAGTTTAGGCTGTGCGTTGATATCTCAGTCAGTCAGTCAGAACTTTGAATTTTATATATATAGATAGGTCTCGTTAGTCTAGTGGTTAGCATGTTCGATTGCGGATGACAAGGTCCCGGGTTCGATTCACGGGTCGGGCTAAAAAATGTACTTATTGGGTTTTTACGTTCTTATTGGGTTGTTACGGTTGTTACGTTTCCTCAAATATGGTTGAGCGAAGCAATGGCTGGATCATGCGTCATGCTCGTGAACGGGTGCCGCCAACGGGAATGGGTCTGCTTTGACTTCCCATGCTGACATGTGTTAGATTATATGTATTGTATTTTTGAAGCTTCACTGTGGAAGCACTGTATACTTAGCTTAGTTTTATTATTTATTGTAAAATTAGTTTATTTTATTTTTTGAAAAGAGCAACTGCTGAGTTTCTTGCCGGTTCTTCTCAGCAGAATCTGCATTCCGAACCGGTGGTAGATTTGTGACGTATCATAAGTGCCACAGGGTAGCCTACATGAAATAAATAAATTTTGAATTTTGAATTTTTTTTGAATTTTTTCTGTCAAGAAATTTAAGAAGTTGGCGTTGAGTTACCCCCTGCCTCGGAGAGCGCGTAAAGCCAAGTCGTCGGTCCTGCGCCTGATCTCTCCGGTCGTGTCGGATTTTTCGTCCCATCGGACTATGAGTGTGAGGGAATAGAGAGTGCACCTGTGTTTGCACACACACTTATGCATTATAATATCTATCGGTCGGGAGGACACTATTTATTTTATTAGGTCTCATTGCTCTGTTAAAATGAATTAAAAAAAAAATGATCGTTTTATTTATTCGATTTCACTCTACTCTACCTAAGTACTCTACTCTAAGTGGAAATGGGCACATAGTTCGAAGAGCTGATGGTCGATGGAGTCCCAAGGTGCGGGAGTACCGACACCGTACCGAGAGGCGCAGTGTTGGCAGACCCCCCACTAGGTGGAATGACGATAGCATACGAGTCACAAGGAGCCGCTGAATTCAGGCGGCTCAAGACGGAGACCTGTGGAAATCCATGCAAAAGACCTTTGTCCATCAGTGGACGTCTTTCGGTTGATAAAGAAGAAGGAGTAAAACATTTAGTACGTCGATTAGCGTGGAAAATTATTCTCACTTCATTGTACATGACGCATTGTAAGCATTCCCGTAACCTGCGGGCTTTAATAACAGTAATGGACTCGACAAAGGACCGAGTTACGTGCGTGGTTGTTTTTATTGTCTCCTTTCATTCACGACAAAACAGCCGGTACAGTGACGTAACGGTAAATACGTTTGATTTTTAACCTACCTCAAAAAAAAAAAAAGACGTGTGGCACTCGGGGACTGCCGTGGTAAAGCTATTGCATAGCATTTTTTATCAACGCCATCTAGCGGCTTACCGTAGAGGAGTCCCGTGTCAGGTTATTTTTGTTACGGAATTTCTGGATTCGGTCTCCACGCTGGCCCGCGATAGAAGCTATGCAATAGCTTAAAAAAAAGGTGATGCTCTCAGGTGCCTTCTAATCTTCGATCACAGAAGAATTTTTTTCTGTGATCGAAGCTTCTAATGGCACATGAGAGAGACACGTTTGTTAAAGTCAGGCGAGCATCTCGTATCGGTTTCATCGTTTCATTTGAAACCCGCCCGACTTTGTTTGACATCAAACACGGCACGTCTTTAACGGTAGGGTGGTGGTGGTAAATTTATGTGGGAATATTGTATTTTTTTCTACGTACCTACATTTAAATCATGGTAGAACTATCCCCGGTCTTACATGCAGTCGTAATATCGTAATGGGTCCAACAAAGGCTCCGTACATACCAAGCTAATTGTTTTTTCGCTCAGCCACGTAATAAAAAGGAACTTTAAAGAGAATGAACGTATTTAAATCCTTTTAATTTTTCCGTTTACGCGTTGTTTCTCGGTAATTCCGCGGAATTAACTAGAGGAAATTAGCTTTAAAATGTAATTACCTTTTAAAATGTACAATATTCTTTTTTAACCTTTGACACGTAAGCTTGGGTATAATTATCATCTGATACTTAAAAAAAAATCAATATCCATCTACTCATAGTACGTATATAAACGTCACTCTCCAGGTCCTCAATTAGGGATACCCACGCCAAAAATCACTTTGATCCGTTGCTCGGAATAACGCTGTGTGATTGAAGGACAAACCAACAAACAAACACACTTTCGCATTTATACTAGTTACCACTCCACCATCAAAGACGTGTCGCCAAGCGATTTAGCGTTCCGGCACGATGGCGTGTAGAAACCGATTAGGGGTATGGGTTCAATTTACACTGCCATACCCCTTGCAAGTTAGCCCGCTACCATCTTAGACTGCATCGACACTCACCATCAGGTGAGATCGCAGTCAAGGACTATCTTGTCATTGAATAAAAAAAAATTGTATTATTCAAACTCTTAATTAGTATAAGGGAGATAATTTTCGGAATTAACAACTTGCGGGAACTTCGAAGTACCTAGTAGCAGGTGCCAACCTTTAAGTAGGTATGCTAATTGCGGGAAACTCGTCCCAAAGGACACGGTAGATTTTCACCCGATTTATTCTAAAGTTCGGAATAGATTAATTATTACATTAAATATATTATTTGGAATTAATTTTTTCATTAACAGAAGCAATTATTAAGCTATTGCATAGCTTCTTTCGCGGGCCAGCGTGGAGACAGAATCCAGAAATTCCGTAACGAAAATAACCTGACACGGAACTCATCTACGGTGAGCCGCTAGATGGCGTTGATAAAAAATGCTATGCAATAGCTTTACTACGGCAGTCCCCGAGTGCCACACGTCTTTTTTTATAACTTTTATTGCAATTGGAACTAACTATAACTTGGGTGTCTTTAACCGAATTAATTAAAGTGTTTAACCGGAAATAAAGAGTGCTTTAGGTTATTAAAACTGATCTAGAATATAAACAATGGTACGTTGCAGCGTTTTAATATTGTATGTACTTTGTTACCTATCCGTTTCGGCGACACGCTTGGTAGGATTCTAGAGGATACTCATTCTACGTTAAACAAAGAATACTAATTAATCATATTAATGTAAACACAAAAAAAACTAAAACCCTACCTAAAGCCGTTTCCAACCGCCCCTATAACGGCCCCTGTCCTCACAACTAATCTATTTAACCACAACACGTCAGACAAACCACCATCTGAACGTGAGGGTAACTATCAAACATATCTAAGTAGGTATTTAATCAAATACACTCATCTAAACCTCAGGGCAATATATATTCGATTAGGGCGTGATTGCTATCACCACCCATCAATCAAATACAACGACCTAGACACGGGAGCATCCAATAGCCGTATGAGTCTCTGGAAGAGACTGAATCCAACCCGCTGTATTTATACATACGGCGCGGCACCAGACCGACGCCTACGTCGTCAACAAAGTCAAACTACCTACTAATAGTTTTATCTAGCTACCTTCAATACATTAAAATTGTATATCTTGACTATTTCAATATTTCGCTAACACTAACGACTGAGATAAAGTCTATGGTTCGAAATACAAACACATTACCGCCAAAAGGTGGCCAATAAAAAATGATGTATCCCGGAATGCAAAAACTTGACGTGTGAAACTTTGGCATATTGTTCGCGGCGAATGGATGAGACGTTATATTAAACCGCGGGGCGCCGCACTCAATTTCACGATAAAAACTTATAAATTACTTCCAGTTACGAAGCTGATTTCTTTTGGACACGGCACTTCTTACACGACTGCCGAAAAAAGTGAATGTACCTACCTAATCCTACCCTTCAGGGCTCATGTATGTATGTAAGTTTATTTATTCCACCATAGTTTCTATGCACAGATTTAGAGGTATGGAGTACAGTTAGAATCATTATAGTTAGAGCATTAAAGACATAAATCGTCAAGCAGAAGAAGCGCCGGAACAACTTAGTTATGTGTGGCACAACCCGGAAAAAAGGACCCAACTCAGCAAAATGCTGTATGCTTTGTACCTGCACAAGAGCATACAGCGCTGATTTTCAGGCAGGACCCTGATTCGGGTGGCGCCACAGACAGAGGCGGCTCTAGCCCATGTAGCGCCCGTGTGCAATCAATATATTGGCGCCCTCTAGTAGACGCGCGGCCAAAATGGAATACTTACAATACAAGAATACCTTTTGACTTATAATTATATTTTCGCCAGTGAAAGGAAATTCAGGTGCAAAAAATGGTGCAAGCGCGGCTCGGCTCGGCGCCCCCTACAGCCCTGCGCCCGTGTGCGTTGCACACCCTGCACCATAGGTAAAGCTGGCACTGGCTATGAAATTCTACATCGTAGCTGTACTTATACTAAAGAAAGTACGTTTTGGAAGTCGGTTAAAAAGTATACTATAAAAGCCGATACTTTTATGAAAATACAACCGCATCCGCACCGATTTTATCGTTCAAAGTGAACAGATAGGAAAAAGTTTTTAGACGCAGTCATGGTAAAGAGGCTCTTTATATAAGAGTGCTCTTTTTACGAAAGTTATGGCTTCAGGATTAAATTCTCTCTTTTCTTTAACACCACTTCATTGTGGAGGTAGCTTTATTGAGCAAACTTTTGTTGTTTGATCTTTTCACGACATACTGTTCGCGGAAGTTTTGTTTGGAATTTTTCTTCTTTCTTCCGCCAAGCTGAAGGAAGCAATCTTCAATATCAAATCATCATTTTTTCATGTTTTTTTATTCGATAACAAGATAGTCCTCGACTACGATTTCACCTGATGGTAAGTGACGATACAGTCTAAGATGGTAGCGGGCTAACTTGAAAGGGAAAGTGTAGATTCAACCCATACCCCTAATGAAGCGATTTCCGGCACGATGGCGTGTAGAAACCGTTTAGGGGTATGGGTTGTATTTACACTGCTATACCCCTTCCAAGTTAGCCCGCTACCATCTTAGACTGCATCGTCACTTACCATCAGGTGAGATCGCAGTCAAGGGCTATCTTGTCATAGAATAAAAAAAAATATATACTACAAATGTGAAAGTGTGTTCGTTTGTTGGTTTGCTGGTGTGTTGATTTGTTCTTCAATCACGTAGCAACGAAACAGTGAATTAACTTGAAGAGTGACTACTACATAGTTTACCTTGTACCTATACCGGAAAAACAGAAAATTTAAAAAACCTAATTACACGCGACAGAGACACACATACAGTCAGGCAGACATGTAGTCAGACAGACATACGGAGTTACTTTCGCATTTATAATATTAGTTTGGATCTAACGGTTAAAGGATAGAAACTTAACGATATAAATCATATACAAACATAGAAATTGATTTTGAATATTGGATTGATATGAACCTTGAACTAAACGGATGCAACGCTGCATAAAATTATGCATACAGATGTGCGGGGATATGTGGTTCACCGGTTTGGATATGATACAGGATGTTTCGAAATTAATTACGATTTTTTTTTATTTAAAGAAAATTAGCCAAGCTGCAGTTGACTAATATCTTCTTCTCCGCTCCAAATAAGCGACAAGCTTGTGCTCGGACTGGGCACGAAAACAGTGTAAGGGATGGGGTTCGAACTTGCGAAAATATGATCCACTGGAATAGGCGGAGAGGTTGGTCAATTTCTTCAAAGGAGGTGGGTTGATAAGGCAACAAAATCCGCCCCTCATACACTCGAAAAAAAAAGTTCCAGATTTCGACAAATTGTAAATGTATTTATATACTTGAAGATATAAACTTTATCTTAATATAAAGTTTAGGTGATAAAAAAAATAGTAAGTTACAGAAAATATTACCCAAAAAGAGAGTGTTTCTTTTACTTTTCTTACATTTTCATACATTTTAGTCGTTTTTTAAGCTTTGATTTAATATTTTAGAATGAGGCGCTCCATGAACCATGGTAAACGTAACTGATAATGATGCTCCTTTTTATAAGCTTTTATATGAGTATTGTTGGAAGCCAGAGCTCAAAATGAACGCACCATAGAGGATAGACGTCAATCAAGTTTATTTTTGTTCTGACACATATGTCATTACTTACTTTACTTTTTGTTTCGTTTGCCTTGTAAAAGTTTTTGTCTAATACACTCCAAGTTTTTTTTTATCTCAGCATTTTTATTTATACATACAATTAAAATATATAGAAGGATTAAATCCTTTATGGTAGCAGAGTATTTATAAATTTTAATTTCAGCTGGAAGTATAAAGGTCGAAAAGATATCTGCCGATAAAGTTTGTCGCCAACGTGATTTACAAACTTTGTACTGAATTCGTACTACAGTGATTGTTTTTTCCAATATGTCGCTGATTAACAATAACTCATTTAACATTGAAAAATTAAGTGGCAGAGCAAATTATACCACATGGAAGTTTGCTGTACAGACTTATTTAGAGCATGAGGAACTCTGGGAGTGCATTGCAGACACCGGTAAACCAGTGGACTCAGTAAAGGATAAAAAGGCGAGATCCAAAATTATATTGCTCGTCGACCCCATAAATTACGTGCACATTGAGGAATGCAAGTCCGCTAAACAGGTATGGGAAAACTTGAGCAAAGCTTTTAGTGATTCGGGCCTAACCCGGAAAGTTGGGTTATTAAAAACATTGATAACAACTACTCTGGAAAACAGCAACAGCATTGAAGACTACGTTAGTAAAATAATGTCGACTGCGCATAAACTGCGTAACATCAATTTTAAGGTTGATGACGAATGGTTAGGCACACTTCTGTTGGCGGGTCTACCCGAATCTTATAAGCCAATGCTAATGGCCTTAGAAAGTTCAGGCATTAAAATCTCCGCTGATGCTGTTAAAACAAAGATTTTGCAAGATGTAAAACCATCATCATCTGCATTTTATACCCCTAAATCTCAGAATAAGTACAGTAGTAGTAATAAAGGCAAATCAAAGGGTCCACGGTGCTATGGTTGCAATAAATATGGTCACATTAGCAAGTTTTGTAGAAATAAGGAAAGAAAATCTGAAAATAAGAGTAATAACAGTGGTTTTGTAGCTGCATTTTCAGCCGTTTCAGTGAATGATGAACACAACTGGTATATCGACTCCGGAGCATCGGTACACATGACCAAACATAAGGAATGGCTATCAGATGTATGTTTGCCGAGTGAATCTCATGTCCGCATAGCTGATGACAAGGTGCTCAAAGTCGAATTGTGTGGAAGTACTACAATAACTGTTCCGGGAGCAGATGGCTCATCAAACAAGATTAAGGTAAATAATGTGTTTTATGTACCTGAGTTAGCAACCAATTTATTATCAGTGAGCAAAATAATTGAAAATGGTTGTAAAATTGAGTTTTCTAATAATGGCTGCCGGATTTTGAACAACAAACAAGTAACTGTTGCAACAGCCAATTGTTTTAATGGGACATATAAACTCAATACAACTGAAACTAGAGGTTTTTCTGCCGTCACAGATAATTCTAGTTTTCTTTGGCATCAAAGATTGGCTCATCTGAATTTTAATGACCTGTACAAATTACAAGATTGTGCACTTGGTATTAAGTTGACAACACAGAAAGATGATGTGTTATGCACACCGTGCCTTCAAGGCAAGCAAACCAGGCAACCCTTCAAGCATGTAGGTTCCCGAGCAAATGATTTGCTAGAACTGATCCATTCTGACATTTGCGGTCCGATGGAGACGCCATCTCTGGGAGGAGCCAGGTATTTTATAACTTTTATCGATGACTATTCAGGAAAAGTGTTTGTTTACACTTTAGCCAATAAAAGTGAGGCATTAGAAAAGTTTCAAGAATTTAAAAATAGTGTTGAAAATGAATTAAATAAATCCATTAAGATATTCAGGTCTGATAATGGCAGGGAATATGTCAATCATTCATTTGAAAAATTTCTAAAGGGCTCTGGTATTACTCATCAAACTAGTAATCCGTATACACCAGAGCAAAATGGGCGAGCAGAACGAATGAATAGAACGCTTATAGAACGTGCTAAATGTATGATTTTTAATGCATGCTTACAGAAGGAGTATTGGGCAGAAGCAATCTTAACTGCAGCTTACATAACAAATCGCTCTCCGTCTCGTGCACTTGCAGGCATAACCCCTTATGAAAAATGGACAGGATTTAAGCCAAATATTAGCCACTTACGGGTTTTTGGTTGCAAGGCAATGGTACATATTCCGAAGGAACGCAGGTTGAAATGGGATTCAAAATCCAGTGAAATGATCTTCGTTGGCTACAGCAGTACAACTAAAGGTTACAGATTATATAATCCTAAAACTAAGCGTGTGATAATGAGTAGAGATGTTGTGTTTATGGAAAGCCCGATCAAGGTATCTGAGAGTGTAAAACCTACTGAAAAGGATAATAAGGTTGGTATCACACTCACATCTGAATCTCCAAACTTACCTTCCACTTCGACTGCCTCAGAAACTGCAGAATTCGACTCATCCACTAGCTATGATGACTCCAAAAATGATGAGTACAACCCTGACTTTACAGACTGTATGTCTGATAGCAGTGTATCACCTGTCACACCTATGAGACATGTCACAGTCCGGACTCGCAGGCAGAAGCAGAATGATGTCAGCCCCTTATCACTTATGTGTTTTAATAATGAAATGGCTATGAGTGTTTTAGATAGTGACCCGCAAAGTACTGAAGAAGCACTGCAGAGCAACCAGGCTGCACAGTGGAAGAATGCCATGGACCTTGAATATGAGTCTTTAATAAAGAATAATACATGGGTACTTACAGACCTTCCAGAGGGGAAGAAAGCCATACCATGTAAGTGGATTTTTAAAACTAAAACTAATGAAAATGGTGAAATAACAAGATATAAAGCAAGGCTTGTTATAAAAGGCTATAAACAGAGGAAAAATATAGATTATCAAGAAGTATTTGCTCCAGTTATTCGCTATTCCTCTCTCCGATATTTAATGAGCATGGCTGTTAAATATGAGCTAAAAATTCATCAAATGGATGCTGTTACAGCTTTTTTGCAAGGTGATGTAGAAGAGGAAATTTATATGTGTCAGCCACCTCTGTATGAACAAGGTGACAAAGTATGTCATTTGATTAAATCAATTTATGGACTCAAGCAAGCCAGCAGGCAATGGAATAAAAAATTGAATAATGTATTGATTGATATTGGACTTTTAAGAAGCAAAGTGGATCCTTGCATTTATTACTTGATAAAAACCAATAATGATATATTTTACTTAGCAGTATATGTGGATGACCTGCTATGTTTTTACAACTGTGAAGAAACACTACATTTTGTAAGAAATAAATTAACTAAAATGTTTAGCATGAAGGATATAGGTGAGGCTAAACATTGCATTGGTCTAAGGATTCAAAGAGGTAAACAAATATTACAATTAGATCAGTCATTATACATTGAAAAAGTTTTACAAAGATTTGGTATGTCTGACTGCAAGCCAGTGAACACCCCATGTGATACAAGTTTGAAGTTGATGCCTGCAAAGGATGACAATGAAATACTTACTGATATACCTTATCATGAAGCAGTGGGGTGCTTATTGTATTTATCTCAAGGTACGAGACCAGATATAAGCTATGCTGTGAACACATTGAGTCGTTTCAACAATAAGCCCACTAAAGAACATTGGATAGCAGTTAAAAGAGTGATGCGATATTTAAAAGGCACTATAAATATGAAATTAAATTATATCAAATCAAATGAAGATTATATCACTGGGTACTGTGATGCGGACTGGGCATCAAACCCTGAAAACAGAAGATCTTGCACCGGCTATGTTTTCTTATTTCAGGGTTCAGTGGTTAGTTGGAATTCAAAAAGACAACTAACTGTTGCATTGTCATCTACGGAGGCTGAATACATGTCGTTAACCTCAGCCATCCAAGAGGGACTATGGATCAAACAGTTAGACGCTGAATTGCGGTCCTTTATAGCAATTCAACCTCTTATAATTTATTGTGATAATCAAAGCACTATTAAGCTTTCAGGTAATGACGTTTATCACTCCAGGAGCAAGCATATTGATGTGAGGTACCACTTCATCAGGGAAAAAGTATCCAGTGGCGAGGTTACCATTAACTACAAGGGCACTGATGCAATGGTGGCTGATGTACTGACCAAGGGACTGCCTCATACCAAGCATATCTTCTGCTCCTCGGCTATGGGTGTGCGTTCAGGACAGGATGTTGGAAGCCAGAGCTCAAAATGAACGCACCATAGAGGATAGACGTCAATCAAGTTTATTTTTGTTCTGACACATATGTCATTACTTACTTTACTTTTTGTTTCGTTTGCCTTGTAAAAGTTTTTGTCTAATACACTCCAAGTTTTTTTTTATCTCAGCATTTTTATTTATACATACAATTAAAATATATAGAAGGATTAAATCCTTTAAGTATTAACTTATTTTGGTTCATGGAGCGCCTCATTCTAAAATATTAAATCAAAGCTTAAAAAACGACTAAAATGTATGAAAATGTAAGAAAAGTAAAAGAAACACTCTCTTTTTGGGTAATATTTTCTGTAACTTACTATTTTTTTTATCACCTAAACTTTATATTAAAATAAAGTTTATATCTTCAAGTATATAAATACATTTACAATTTGTCGGAATCTGGAACTTTTTTTTTCGAGTGTATGAGGGGCGGATTTTGGGCCTTATCAACCCACCTCCTTTATTCAGGCATTTAGAAGCTATGGTGGAATAAAGAAACTCATAATATACCCAAATACATGAACACACATACATGATCAATAAACATTCTACATTACACTCTATTTTTTGGGTGGTCGTATGAAAAGAAGAAGCATAGGCGATGCGGTTGGCTATTATATTATAATACTAGCTTTTGCCCGCGACTTCGTCTGCGTCGCTTAGGTTACTGTTTTTCCAGGATAAAAGGTCACTGCAATCTCCCATAGCCGGTTCCTGGACGGTGGAGGCGGTCCGGCCCCACCTGGAAAGTTGGGTGAGGAGACGGCATGGGACGCTCACGTACCGTCTGACGCAGGTACTTACTGGACATGGTTGTTTCGGTAAGTATCTGCATCAGATTGCGAGGCGGGAGCAGACCCCAGCCTGCCACGAATGTAATGCGCAGGAAGATACAAAGGATATAAAGGATAAAAGGTCACTTTCCTTGCTATCAAAAAACGGAGCATTTGTGTCCGTCCCGAATAGCCGAATAACTAAAAATATTGAAAAATTGACGAAAAAAAAATATGAAAAAATTTCATTTTCTCATACATTTTGTTTACAAATATGACAAATCAAAAAAATTGGTCCAGCCAGAGCTATAAGTGTTCGAACAAACCCGACTTTGTTTTACATAATATTAAAGAAGATTACAAACCGAATCAACCTGTATATATCTGTAACATTGAACAAGTTGCTAGCATTAAAGAATTATTATACAAAAATGTTATTAGTGCTCTAAAAACTGTGCACGCTACAAACGATATAAAGGTAGCAAATTAAACAATTAGACAAATTATCGTTTTAACAGTTGCCAACCTTATAATATCAATAGTGATTGTGTGCTTCGTCGGAAATGTACGCAAAAATTGTGTGCTTCGCCCTGGTGTTCGCTTCTTGCGAATGTAATGCTTCTAGAATAGTATACCGTAAAGATATTATTTAATAATTTATTTAGTTTTTTTTTAATAACTTTTAAGTAACTATTATTATTATATTGAATTATATTTATTTTATTGAATTTGTTCTTATAATCTAAAATAATATTCCTGTTTTGTAATTAAACTTATAAAACAAATAATAAAATTAAATCTACTCGTAAATAGCATCTTAATAATTATAATCGTAAATTATTAATAAATAATTCAATATTAATTTATTTAATATTGAATTATTTATTAATTTTCTGTTTATGGTAAAGTTATCTAAGCCTCCCCCGAAATGCTGTATATTAGTTAAACGGTTTCATTCCAATTTTAAACTTTATTTGCAAGTGATTTCAATGATTTGCTGCTTGTGTTTTACATATTTTTTATGTTTTTTTTTTAGTTGCAGATCTTCCTGCTAATGGGAATATTCCAGGTAGTAAGTATATTACTAATTATATAATATTGTACTAAAAAGAGAAAAAAGTAAATTGGTCCAGCCGTTCCCGAGATTAGCGGCAACAAACAGACAGACAGACAGACAGACAAAAATTTTAAAAATTGTTTTCTTGTCATAAGTACCGTATTTACTTTCGTATGCAGTTAGTAAAAAGCTGTTTTTTTGATATTACAAACAGACACTTCAATTTTATTTATTTGTATAGATTAGCAGAATAATATTTCGGTTAACAATTTTGTTTACAGGTATACCCATAGAGCCCTATTCAAACCTTCCTAGCAGTGATCAAAGTCGTAAGTTATTAGAATTCCTATTGAATATATCCAACTTTATTTATTTATTTAATTAGTATCGATAATAAAGCATCATCCGATTAAAATTTTCAATATACCTATATATAGGTATTTAATATACAGATTTCGTCCCGTTACAGCTTTATTATAAGTATAGATTTAATTCAATCATTTTATTCTCAGATGTAAAACCAAGACAAATATCAAACTCGTCCGGGAATGATCAAAATAGTAAGTTATTGTTCAAAAACATATTATATTTAAGTTAAATAAGCTCTTGTTGGTTAGTTGGCTATATAATGCAATTCAAATATCGCGATTCATTCAATAGGAATGAGAAGCCGCCATTTTCTGTTTCTATCTCACTCAGTCTAAACCGTATATGAGCAGGACGTAAATATAAAGTGGCTGTTTGACAGTCCTAAACTCATTTGAATCGCATTATACTTCGATCACGCGTTAATTGCTTATAGGACTGTAGAATGATGTAGACTAAGTACTTACTTACCTACTTTTTATCCCGGCGAAACAAACAATTCCCTTGGGATTTTTAAAATCCTAACTCAATGCGGACAAAAACGGGGGTAAAAGTTAGTTCACTTGTTATAAAGACGCCGAGTTCTTATTTCAAATTTATTAAAAAATAATTTATTTACAGCTGAACTGAGAGATCCAATTTTCTACAGAGTCAATAGTAAGTTGTCACACACACTAATATCATAAAGGCGAAAGTTTGTGTGTGTATGTGTGTTTATATTTGTTACTCATTCACGCAAAAACTACTGGGTGCATTTAGCTGAAATGGAATTAAGAAGCAACTATTTATACCGGAAAATTAAAGAATTCCCACGAGAATCAAAAGATCTTAATCCACGCGGACGAAGTCGCGGGCTGCATCTAGTTTATTATATTTGCAAAATATTATATTGATTTCCAAAAGTAAATAAAATATACCCAATAAATAATTAGATCTCAATTGATAACAAAATAAATTAAAAATGAAATTTTGGCAAATTAAAAAGCTTGTTTAGCAAAATGCATAAAACCGTTTTAAATTATATCTATGCGTTAAAACTTTATTAGATTTAGACAGTGAAAATATTTATTTACAGGATTTTCAATAGATGATGGACCACTTTCAATTACTAGTTATACCCAAGATAGTAAGTTACTTAATAATTGAAAAAGGAACCAGCTAATATATTTTTAATAACAGATTTTTGCTTTCCTAACACACTAACTTAGATGATAGAAATAAATGTATAATTTATGGACTTATCTAGTCTAAAATAAATGATTATTTTTAAGTTATTGCATAGCTTCTATCGCGGGCTAGCGTGGAGACCGAATCCAGAAATTCCGTAACGAAAATAACCTGACACGGGAGTCACGGGACTCCTCTACGGTGAGCCGCTTGATGGCGCATTTTTTATCAACACCATCAAGCGGTGAGCCGCTAGATTGCGTTGACAAAAAATGCTATGCAATAGCTTTACCGCGGCAGTCGCCGAGTGCCACACGTCTTTTTTATTATTTATTAATACTAGTATTGAAGTTATTTATTTAATTGAAGAACTAGCTGATAACCGTGACCCACGAGGGTTTAGGTTTTCAAAAATCCCGGGGGAACTCTTAGAAATAAGATTAGATCACTTTTGCCTGAGAAAGTCCCATCAAAATAGTTCCATCTGGTTCGAAGATTTCCCTGATCAAACAGATAGAAAACAGACAGACAATAATTTTTTTACAGACTGACACTTATTTGAATTTATTTTGACATTTATTTGAATTCATTGAGTAAATGTTTATTAATTCACCTTTATTCATGACTAGCTTTTACCCGCGGTTTTGCTCACGTTAAGTTCGATTTTTTAATCGAAATTATTTTAATCGAAGGCCCAAAATCAAAGTTTATACAACTTTAAAAATGAAAAACATTCATACAAACTTTCATCCCCTATTTGATGCTTTTGGGGGTGGATTTTTCAAAATCTGTGAAACACGTATTTCTTTATTTTTATTTGAAAGCCTAAATACGAAGTTTCATGGATATAAAAAATTGACAAATGACGACCTTTCATACAAATTTTCACCCCCTATTTAACCCTCTTGAGGTTGAAATTTTCATAAATTCTTTCTTAGCGGATGCCCACGTCCTAATAGCTAACCGTATGCCAAATTTCAGCTCGATCGGTCCAGTGGTTAGAGCTGTGCGTTGATAGATCAGTCTGTCAGTCAGTCACCTTTGCCTTTGATATATTTAGATTTAAGATCTGATTAATGAAGTTGTCATCATAACAAAATTGATGAAACTGAAACTATGGTCAGTCAAAAAGTTTCACAAAATCCATATTATGTACAGTTTCATCTTTTTTTTAGATTATTCCAATTTTAACATCGCTCATTTCATATAATTTTATATTTTATAATTGGGTCAGTAAATGTATCAATAAATAATCAATTTCAATATTTAAGTTAACTCTGGGTCGCAGAGTGATACCAATAACGGCTCTGGATCACAAAGTGGAAACAATGACAACACAGGGACACAGAGTGGCAGTAATGGCAATACTGGATCACAGAGTGGAAATAGTGGCAGTACCGGATCACAGAGTAATAATAATGGCAACACCGGATCACAGAGTGGCAGTAATGGTAACACCGGATCACAGAGTAGTAATAATGGCAGCTCTGGATCACAAAGTAGCAATGGTAACTCTGGATCAACGGGCGGAAATAATGGCAACAATGGGCAAAATAGTCAGTATAAATACTTTAGGTCAAAGTAATAAATAATATTATTATAATACATATTACTTATATCAAAAAATTAAAACTCTTTCTTTACATAACTTTCAACTTTAATATTATATATATACTTTAAATATTGGATATATACTTTAATCGAAACGAATTTGAATTACTCTCATATACACCCTACCCTCACCCTTGTACAGTTATAGCGACATATTTTTGTGATTTTCTTCATAGGCGGTCGGTGATCACAAGTAATAAGTCTTCTCACTAATATTGCACAAAATAGTAATTCAGGCAACTCTGTATCACAGAATGGTAAAAATCGTTATACCGGATCACAAAGTGGCAACAATGATAACACCAATCAAAATAGTAATTAACCAATATGAAAATATTATAATGTACCTGAAAGAACGCTGATAAACAATACTTTAACATAATTCACTTTTTAGACAACTTTGGATCGCAAAATACTAACAATGGAAACAGTGGATCTCAAAGTGGTAATAATGGTAGCAACGGATCACAAGTTGGCAATAACGACAACTCTTCCCCGATGGGGAACGATAACGGAGTTAGTGGCGATAGTAGTATGTGATAAAAGGAGATGTCCCAAAATTGCCCCAGAGTCGTTTCAAGTTTGTAAATTGAAAAATACCAAGAGACCTAACTATATAAATCTAATAAAATTACTTTTTAATTATTATTTTGAAAGACATAAATAGAAACCTACGAACTAGCGGGGTTTTAAAATCATTCTAAAAATAACTATATTCATTTCCTGTTATTGTTTACTGCCATTTTACTTACAGATAGTGATGATTCGATACGATACAAGCAAGTACTCGATACTTTTGTTTCGATACCGAGTACTTTTGGTATCGAATCACTACTTTCGAGTCTTACTTGGTATCGGAAGAAAAGTATCAATTCGAATCGACGTGCAGATACGAGTTCATAAAAAAAGTGGCCACATGCGGTGTGGTCTGCATCTCAAATAAAATGACGAAACTACTTTTAGGTTATGTCATTATTTTAAATCTTTAACGTTTGTCAGTGAACTGATAGTGATCGAACTATATTTTTGACACGATTTTTTTGTACAATGTGTAGGGTAGGTATCATTCCACCAAACCGTACCGAATGATATTGTATCGATACAATTAGCAACTGAATCGTTTACCATTGTATCGATCTACATATTAAGTATCGGATCAGGACGAAAATCCCTATACAACATTCTTAATCTGTGCCTATTCAAGGAACTTCGTTGAGTTGCATGTTTGCGCTTATGTGATTTTCTTGTATTTCGACCTATACGTAGAATAGAGTTATATATGATTATGGCACAAAAATTTTTTATTGCATTTTTAAGCCTAAAAAGATCTCTAATATTTACTAGTGAAATCAAAATTTTAAAAAGTTATGTAGATCCAAAGATACCAGTCGAATAAAGGTACATTTAATTTATTTCTCCAAAGAAGAAGGGCCCGACAGCACAAGTGTCAGTATTCACTGTCCAGATCAGCGCGATCGGAGGGTCACATCTGCAGTTGTATTCATGTTCTCCGAAATGATAGTGTGCACACGCTCACACTTTTATCTGCTATTTTCGTGTTAATTTTGTTATTATTTTTTACTATATGTGCTCAAACTTAAAAATACACGCTCAAAACATATGATCTTCCCTTCGTTAAAGCCAAAAAAAATTGAATATAGTAATACGACAAATGCCGTGGAGATAAAAAAAATGGAAAAATGAATGTTCCAGGTAAGTGAATGGAATTTTCTTTCTTCAGCTTTGTAATTATATTACATAGATTGCTCTTAGATAGTTGTATATAATAATTTTTACAGATATATATTTTTAAAGCTAAATAATTAAGTTAAACGGTTCCACATTCATATAGAACATTATACCTCGGAATGTTAGATTTTACTACAAAAAACAATCAAAAAAAGAAATATCAATTCATTACACCTATTAAACATTAATTCATACATTTTAATAAGTAATCAATAATATTAATTATTTTACCATACTACTTTATTATTCGGAAATCATGTAAAAAATATCGGGACAATGTGCACAAGTTACTTTGTTCGAGGGAAATTATTTTGAAATTATGAGGTATATGTGTATATATTCATTTATTCTTGGTTTGACATTGAGATATACATCCTTATTCAACTGAAAACTACCATAAAAGCCTAAAATTAATAATTTTTTTTATGTTAAGTATTTATAAAAAAACTACATAAAACTATTTAGACCTGTTTTCTGTAGTTAATTGCTTTAACGTTTTAATGATGTTAATTTTTGTTTTCAGAAAATGGCAGTGTCAGTAGTGGAGCTTTTACAATAACAGCACTACCACAGGGAGCTGAAAAAATTAGGCAAGAGGTCCCTGATATATGGGAAGATTGATATATCAGATGGAACTGTAAGAGACAGTCGATTATCTATACTGCAGCCGGCATATAATGATAAATACCAGTTTTTGCTACTGACAAAACTAGCCATAAGGCTGCACCATGTTGCTGAAAATTCTATAAAAGATAATTAATAATGTCTACCGTCGCCTGCAATTGCAACAACTAGACCTAACACTTTTAACTCGGTCAAACTTTGAAAATTCCCCTGCTGTTAGCTTTGGGAATTTGTCTTGAATATCATCACCAAAATGTGTACCGACTCCCATGCCTTCTCCGTTAAATACGCATAAATTGTCGTGATGCCTTTTATTCTTACCATATGATGATCACTAGACGCAATCACCATCTACAACTAACTCTTACAGTGCACCTAACGACTCTAGAGATGATGATGTGCCGCATCTTCTTTACAAATTCATTATTTTGATTAATTTAAAATTTTCATTTTGCGCGGTACCCAGTGGATCTCTGCCACCACAATATTATTTTCTTCGTGATTTAAAATATCTATTCAATTAAAATATTAATAATATAGACATAAATAACTTAGATATGTTACACGTTGCGATCGGCAACGCAACGATCACATCCGCGACAGGCTCAGTGTCCGTGACATCGGAGATAAGCTGCAAGAAGCCCGTCTAAGATGGTATGGTCATGTAGCACGGAAACCACAAAGCTACGTCGGTAATAGATGTCTTAAGATCGCCGTCCCTGGAGCTAAATCTCGCGGCCGTCCAAGAAAGCGCTGGCTGGACCTCGTAGGCGCCGATATGAGAGCCAATAAATTAAGAAAATTGGATGCACAAGACCGGGAAAAGTGGGCAAAAGCATGCCGGAAAGCGGACCCCACCTAGTGGGATAACGCTCAGTCGAAGAAGAACTTAGATATGATTGATTTCTTATTGATTGCCAATAATAAATCGCACAGAAAAATTGTGGAAAATAGAGAAAATGTTTTTAAACCTTTTTGTTTGCCAATATTCGGTTGTACTATTTTTAAAACTCCTGAAAGAACTTATATATTGTCCTTGTAGCAATTTTATTTCGTTGGTTTTATTCGAGTTTTCTATAATAGGATTATTATTAATGCTAAATAATAGTTCCTAATACGTTATTTATGTTTATGTTTTATATTATTTATTTATTAGTTTCATTTTGAGGTTTCTATAGTAGGATTATTAATACATTCTACTTACATATTTACACAATAGTTCCTAAATTTAATTTCCTAAATATATAAAAGGATAAGGTGACTAATTGACTGACTGACTCATCATCATCACATTGCTCAAAACACTGGATAGATCGGGCTGAAAGACATACAGATAGCTATTATGACGTAGGCATCCGCTAAGAAAGAATTTTTGAAAATTCAACCCCTAAGGGGGTAAAATAGGGGATTGAAAAATCGAACTTAATGTGAGCAAAGTTGCGGGCAAAAGCTAGTATTACCTATATAAAATACAAAGTACTTTCAGTTATTTTATTATTAATTTTTACATTTTTTTGTAAGACAATTTTATAGTAGGTACATGCTTAGTAATTAAAAAAATTAGTCAAATTATGTTGAATTTTTTTTACTAATAAATGTGTTATTATGAAATAAGAAACACTGTTTATTTTGTATTTATATTTCATCCTTTACAGCAAATAAGACCGTTTGAAGATTAGTATTTCCATAAAAAAAAGTTATATATAGACATGGTACGAACACTTTTCCCAAGTATAAGGTTACATATACATATAGAACATGGAGACATCCGCAAAAAATCGTCACATATGCATATAGAAACACCTAAATTCCAAATTATGGGTTTTGCATTGAGTTTATTGATAGTAATTAATGCATAATAATGTTCCAAAAGTATACTATGAGAATCAATTCTCTAGAAAAATAACGAAAAAAGTTACAGGCAAGACAAACTTCAAATCGCTCTCCTGTAAAGTAAGGATTTTGCAGAAGTAACTCTATTCTGCGTATAGGTCGATTTTATCAATTTTACTCTGCTTTGTGTAATTCTTCAAGTCTGCGTCAAGTTGATGCTCCGCAGTGCTTGTAAGTTTGTATCGGAACATTCGTGAGTGAAACGTGTTAGAGATTTTGACTCTTGTTGTGTTGTGATATCTCGGCGCGGCGGCAATGGCGTTTCATAATCGTTGTGTTAACTGTACCATAACTTTCGATAATCCTCGCATAATATCTCGAAGAGTGCTTGGATTAGACTCACCACTGCGTGATCTTTTGCTGGCCTGGATTTCTCCTATGGAGGTGGGTATATTTTTCACTAACACAACCTTTTCGGTAGGTATTTTTAGTGAGATGTTAGGGTACTCAATACGCAATAACCCCACTATCTAGGGTCAAAAATACTATTTATTAGTAATTTACACACGAAAACCAACTCAAAGGTAAAAGTTTCATCGTGACGCATAAACTTTTTTTCTGGGGCAAACAATGTATTGGAGATGGGCCATCTCCTTTATACTTTTCGAATATAGTATTATTTCGCAAAAATATCCTGAATCCTAAAAAATAAAAATATTATGCAAATTTGAACATTTTCAGTGTGAAAATAAATTTAGTTTTCTAAGCCCATCCTGGAACAGATAAAGGCATATTTTGAACACAAGAATTTTTATTTAATTTAATTTAAAAATATTACAATAATTACTTTATTTCTAGTTCTAGGTAACGCGGGATCTCAGGGTGGAAATAACGGCAACACTGGGACACAGAGTGGAAATAACGGAAACAATGGCCAAAACAGTTAGTATAATGATATTAAAATGGAATAATGCGGTGTAATTCAGAAAAATTAAATATCTATCTTTATTACAGATATGGGTTCGTGGGGCAGTTGGGGTGGAAATAATGGCAACATTTGGTCACAGGGTGGAAATAACGGAAACAATGGCCAAAACAGTTAGTATAATAATATTAAAATGGTATTATTAAGTGTACTTAATTAAAAAAATTTAATATACTTATATCTTTATTACAGATATGGGCCCGTGGAGCATTTCAGGGGGAAATAATGGCAACAATGGCCAAAACAGTTAGTATAATAGTATTAAAATGAAATAATTAATTGTAACTAAAAAAATTAAATATATATCTTTATTACAGATATGGGCCCGTGGAGCAATTGGGGGGGAAATAATGGCAACAATGGCCAAAACAGTTAGTATAATAATATTGAAATGGTATAATTACGTGTACTTAATCAAAAAAATTAAATAAATGTCATTATTACAGACATGGACCCGTGGGGCAATTTGGGGGGAAATAATGGCAACAATGGCCAAAACAGTTAGTATAATAGTATTAAAGTGGAATAATTAATTGTAATTAAAAAAAAATAACTTTGTTACAGATAATATGGGCCCTTGGAGCAATTCGGGGGGAAATAATGGCAACAATGGCCAAAACAGTTAGTATAATAATATTAAAATGGTATAATTACGTGTACTTAATCAAAAAAAAAAAATATCATTTTTACAGATATGGGCCCGTGGGGCAATTTGGGTGGAAATAATGGCAACAATGGCCAAAACAGTTAGTATAATAGTATTAAAAGTGAATAATTAATTGTAATTAAAAAAAATTAAATATATAACTTTGTTACAGATAACATAGGCCCGTGGAGCAATTCGGGGGGAAATAATGGCAACAATGGCCAAAACAGTTAGTATAATAATATAAAAATGGAATAATAAAATTAACTATAACTAAAAAATTAAATACATATCTTTATTACAGATATGGGCCCGTCGAGCAATTCGGGGGGAAATAATGGCAACAATGGCCAAAACAGTTAGTATAATAATATAAAAATGGAATAATAAAATTAACTGTAACTAAAGAATTAAATACATATCTTTATTACAGATATGGGCCCGACGAGCAATTCGGGGGAAAATAATGGCAACAATGGCCAAAATAGTTTGTATAATAATATAAAAATGGAATAATAAAATTAACTGTAATTAAAAAATTAAATACGTATCTTTGTTACAGATATGGGTCCGTCGGGCAATTCGGGGGGAAATAATGGCATCATTTGGTCACAGGGTGGAAATAATGGAAACAATGGCCAAAACAGTTAGTATAATAATATTGGAATGGTATAGCCCTGACCACTGGCTGCTTGGGTCCTATAGCCGCGGTGACCGGTGGGAGTACATTATTGTATTTTTTTAATTTTTCAATTTATTTTCCCTCAGTTGACGACGTAAACGTTGACAGGCCGTGCGAAGCTTCGTATGAGGAGTGTATTAGACAATATTTCGTTCAGAACTCCAGGTGTAAGGAAGTTTATGGGCATGTACCAGATCCCTATATCAGACCCGTGTCTACGACGTTCCTTACGAGAGTCAACTTGACGCTGAGTGCTACTGATGTTATATACACAGGTCTGAATGGAAAGATTGAGGAATTCTCGTAAGTAATTTTTATGTATAAACACACAAAATTTCTTTTGGATTTTCAATTGCATTCTTTGTACTGTTTGTACCCTCATAGTAATGAAATGTTTGATGAAATAAGGTCCATCTATTATATATGATCCATCTTGTATTAGGTTGGAACACTGTTGCCTAAAACAAGTTCAGAACTCGTAATATAGGCACCAGTTCGCTCCTTTACATTATCCTTATGTGCCAACAATACAGTTTTCTCTTGTTTATACTATACTATAGTAATTAATTATGAGCGTATGAGCATACAAGTGTATGGGTGTGTGAGTGTTCGTGTGAACATAATATATCGCTCATTTGCGACAAGGGTGACATAACTCAAAATTCACCAATTTTAGTGTCGAATACTTTTTGCTATAAAAACAACATTACGCTAAGAACAAAAAAATAAGAGCGAGAGAGATTGTGACTTAATGCTCTGTCGCTTTGTTGGCCGCTGTGTTGTTTCGAGACCGCAGCATCCATTAAACATTACTCTCTACCGAGAGAACTCTCATCGTCGATTTCGAATTATGTCACTCTTGTCGCAAATGAGCGATATGTGTGGGTGCTATGATGAGTTTGTGTGTGCATGTACTATTTCAGAACGGCAAGTAGTTTTTCCGTGTTTTCATATTCCAGCTGCACCAACCATTTTCTAATCTAATTTTAATATCATTTTGTTTTTGTTTCAAGCGTGAACAAGGAGACTGACAGGCTGGTGATCACCATCCAGTTCAGCAACGTGACGTATTACTCCAAAAATACCATCTATAGGTTCCATCGTCGTGCACAGGAGCCAGTTGTCAATGTTGACTACTTATTCGCTTATTTCCGTAATTACTGCTTAAACTATTTTTTTCTTTTTATTTAAGTGTTAACCTACATAGAAAATATATGAATAAATCTAAATATATGGCAAAGGTGACTGACTGACTGATCTATCAACGCACAGCTCAAACCACTGGACGGATCGGGCTGAACTTTGGCATACAGATAGCTATTATGATGTATGCGTCCGCTAAGAAAGGATTTTTGAAAATTCAGCCCATAAGGGGATAAAATAGGGGTAGGAAGAATTGAACTTAACGTGAGCGAAGCCGCGGGATAAAGCTAGTTTTTAAATATACTTCATCAAAAATTCCGACAAACTTTTTTAAAAGCAAAGTAATTACGTAAAATGATGGCAACGAGATTACTTTTAAGAAAGTTTGGCGCCAACTCAAAATAAGTTACTTACATTAGTTTAGGAGCATAGTTAGTTTTCCTTTTTAATTGTTTTTGTCATTGGTTCAAAATTAGACCTAATTTCGCGTTTTTTTTTAAATAGACTAGCGCTTGAATGCAATCTCACCTGACGGTAAGTGAAGATGCAGCCTAAGTTGGTGCGCGCTTGCCTAGAAGATGCCTATTCACTCTTGATTTAAAGACATCCACATTATAGTTAGTTGGAAAAATGAACGCCGGAAGGGCATTCCAAGTTTTTGCGGTGCGTATTAGGAACGAGAAAGCAAAGCATTTAGTGTGAGATTGTGGAATTTCGACCATGTAGCGGTGCAGATTCGTACGATGCCTTGCGTTTGGTAGTAGAAAGATGATGGTGGAGCTAAGTTGAATAGTTCAATAGGAAATATTTGCATAAAACAATAATTTTATTTCACAGGTTCGTTCTCTACAACTACTGTAATCCCATGCGTCAATGACCTTCTTTTGGATAAAAGCGAGACAGTTGCATTTATTGATGATGCAAACCCTAGATTCAATTTCGGACCGAAAGCATTTGCTAGCTCGGGTAAATTAATAGAGTATTTGCATGTATAAGTTTAACGTATATCTGTCTGTTCTCTCGTAGCTCCCCAACGAATGGACCGATTTTGATGCCACACGCCCCGGACTGTTTGTCTTTGATCTTTGACCATAGGGTGGTAATAGGCCATGGCCAAAGCCTTTTACCAGACCAAAGAGAGAGAAAGAGATATTTCAGAAATTTTATAGATATTCAAATATTTTTAAAAAATAATATTAAATTTGTCTCTATACTCCTAATACAACGTGTATTGAAACTCCGAAATAATACTGAAGGAGGTGAATGTGCTCATAAAAGTGAACAACTTTCCCCAAGGGACATAGGTCGAAATGTGAAAAAAAATTTGGACCTCCCATACAAAATTGACTATCAGCTGATTGATTTATACTATGGGAGGTAAATTTTTTTTTTTCATATTTTGACCTAGGTTCCTTGGGGAAAGTTGTTCAGTTTTATGAGCACATTCAGCTCCTTCAGTATTATTTCCGAGTTTCAATACACGTTGTATACTTGTATCATTCTTTTCAGTATTCTGTTCTCTATTATTTTATGTATTTTTTAAACAAGTATTAGCCAACCTACTTGACTGATTTTCTCCCCTCCCCTCCAAATTAGCAGGATTCGATAAAATAGTTCAGCAGGTGGCGATCGAACCGTCAACCTTTTAGTTTTCAATCGGCATTTTTAACCGATGGACTATTGAGGTTTATTTCTTTCATTTTCAGATCCGGGAGTGCAGTCCAGATTACCAGCAATCCGAGACCAAAGAGACATAATTGTTCAGGAGTTTTTCCTAACAGAAGCCGCGTTCATAGCTGCTACCTACATTCAACATAATATTTGTGACTTCGGACTTAAAGTACTGTAAAAGTACACGATAGACATTAAAAATTAAATGATTGTTATGATTGCAATAAAATATTGTATTCTTAGTTTGATGTGTTCTAATTTATCATCATCATCAGCCCACATGCATCCACTGTTGGGCATAGGCCACTTTCAAGTAGCGCCAACGTTGCCTGTCCTCGGCCTTTCTCATCCAATCGATGCCTACCACTTTCCGGATGTCATCGCTCCATCTAGCCACGGGACACTGTCATTAATCGACCTAACCTATTTTTCCATCATAGGTAGGTATAGCTAGTCACTGAGGACCATGACAGCTTTCTTTTAATCAAAACCTAGGGGTTTAGGGTGGCCCAAACACCTACAACTTACAAGTTAATCTAATCTATATATTATGTATATAAAATTCAAAGTCCTGACTGACTGACAGACTAAGATATCAACGCACAGCCTAAACTACTGAAGTTAGAAACTTGAAATTTATACAGTTGGTTCCTTTTATGACGTAGGCGCACACTAAGGAAGGATTATTGGCAATTCCACCCCTAAGGGGTTTAAATAGGGGATGGAAGCTTATATGAAACTCCGTCATTTTTCAAGCTGTTTCCATCAAAGTTGGTATTTGAGCTTTCAGTTAAAAATAAAGAAGTACGTGTGTCACAGTTTTTGAAAATTCCACCCCAAATTCCACGCGGACGAAGTCGCGGGTACAAAAGCTAGTGTTTATATAAAATTACAAATCATATGAAAAAACAAAAAATAGTGACTCCTAACAATAAAAAGACTAAACACAAGTATTTTGAATATAAATTCTAAGTTTTTTTTTTAAAGTTACAAATGAATTTTGAGCTACAATCTCTTGAGGCAGACTGTTATATAGTAGTGCTCCCTCAAATTGTATAGTTTTCGCACCATATGTATTTGTTCTAGCTTTAGTTACTTGCAGTTTATGTTTATTTCGTGCAAAGTATGTATATGGTTCACTTTCCGGATGTCATCGCTCCATCTAGCCAGGGGACACAGTCATGAATTAACCTAACCTATTTTTCTATCATAGTCAGATATAGCTAGTGGCTGAGGATCGTGACAGCTTTCCTTTAATCAAAACCTAGGGGCCCAAACACCTGCAACTTACAAGTGAATCTAATAGATTATAGAGAAATATCATAAAACGTTAAATTTTATTCTTCTTATTCCTTACTAGCTGATTTTCGCGACTTCGTTCGCGTGGATTAAGTTTTTTTATTCCCGCGGGAACTCTCTTATTTCCCGGGATAAAAGTAGATATTCCAGACTATAATCTATCTCTGTGCCAAATTTCATCCAAATCCGTTCAGCTGTTTTTGCGTGATTGAGTAACAAACATCCAAACATCCACACTTTCACATTTATAATATTAATATAATATAATAATATAATAAAAAGGATCAACTAATACACTTCCAATGCTGGGCATAGTCTTTTTATATAATTAATCTGTGAACGGGCTCCATACAAACGAAGTTTGATTATTTTTAGCGTTCCGTACCCAAAGGGTTCCAATCGGACCCTATTTTTAGCCTCCGTTGTCCATCGTCCGTCTGTCTGTCCGCGAGATATATCTCATGAGCCGTAACATAGATTAAAATTAATTTGTGGGCATAGTATGCACTTCTAAATGTCTTGTGCCGCTTGTATCCAGCTTCCTTCGACTCATCTGATGTCTTCAGACTGCCTTGTGTGGGGGTCTACCTACATTACTCTTTCCGCGAGGTCGCCATTCCAGCACCAAGTTTATACTGTAGGGTTAGTACAAGATTTAATTCGATTGATAGTATTAAAAAAAATTGTATGATAGAATCTTTATGGCATAGAATAAAAACGAAAATAAGTCCATTTCTACAATACTTTATGAAACACAATTTGGTGAGCATTTATCAATTCTGGCAGGTATTTTTTTGGTATTAAAATAGGTACTTTTCTGGTAGACCTCTAAACACAAGCCTTTTAATTTGGAGCATATCCGAATACGAACACGTATAAGAACGCATGCACGAAATTGAGCTCTAACATTATACTGTTCATTTTACATTGACGCTAATGTCATCGAATACGAATACGATCAATCGAATTAAACCTCATACTAACCCTACTGCATACATTTTGCGAGTGAGTTGGGTTCGATGTGAAATAGAAAGCAGTATTTTCAGTGTGGGTATGGAAACGACGAGACGAGCGCTTGTTCGTCTGCAAAACAGGTGAACAAACATTTGTTTTTCTAGCTTGTGATGACAGTTCATGTCTGTTTTCTGGCAGGACTTTCTATTTCCGACTTTACATAGCTGGGATTGCTCTGTTATAGTCGCAGATGCTTCAGTAACTATGTGTTGTAAGAAGGTAGCTTCTTATAACCACAAGGTAGGCCATATGAATATAATGTATTAGTATAATAATATCCTTACTAATATTATGGGAAAGTGTGTTTGTTTGTTGGTTAGTTGATTTGTCTTTCAAAAAAAAAAATCAATTGAGCAATGAATAGACGTGATTTTTTGCATGGGTGTATCTGCAATAAAATTAATTTGAACATAATTTTATTGGGTTTGTTCGAACACTTATAAGTCTTATAACTCTAGAACGGCTGGACCGATTTTCATGGTTTTTGATTTGTTGTATTTGTATCCGTCCCGAGTAGCAGAATAACTATTAAAACATTGGAAAAATGACGAAAAAAGAAATTATGATTTTTGTTTTTCTCATTCATTTTGTATTTATTGAACAGGTTTTTTGATGGCAAGGAAAGTGACCTTCTACCCCAGAAAAGCAGACGAAGTCGCGGGCAAAAGTTAGTAATAATTAATAAAAAATGAGCGTCGAATACTTGAGCTTTTAAGTTAATTAATATCTTTAATTAGCACGGTCCCAAAGTTGGGTGGATTCCTATTATTTTTTTTTTTTTTTTAAATTCCTATTATTTTTTTTTTTAACAATAGCACTGCACCACAAAAACATACTTTTATTACTTATATATGTATTTAGGATTATTTAAACCGGTACTATATATTTTGCATAACTATTATTATATAAATGCCAAACTTAAACAAATGATCACGCTACCGTTACATCTATAAAAACTCTTGAAGTGCGATCAACACGAACTGTTTCAATATGATTTTGAAAACGTTAGTGTGTTTCGGTCTTTTCAATTTCGGCTGCCTAGCCACAAGTGATATTGTCAACAATGATATTTCAACAGGTAAAAATAATAAATAGTTCTTTCAACTCACGAGGGCGCGTGGCTTATGGTTGTGTGTGTGTCGTATCTGTATGAATGTGAGCGAGAGCTTCACACTCACCTGAAGGGCTAGACAAGTGGCATTCGATTCAAAGCGATTCGATTTCCTAATTCGCAATCGCTTTAACGAAAGCGAAGTTCGACTGCTAGACAAAGTTACATGTGATTAGCGATCGCCTATTCCATTCGTCTTTTCGATAAATAGTAACTTTTGTCTATGATCTTTCGTAATGAAACGTCAAATTCGTGCATCTAATTTTGAATGTTGGTTTGAGTGGTTTTTCTTAAGTGTGAAAGTAGAGTTTAATTTACTTAAAAACTATTGATTCGTAATATTCAGACTAATTATATTTCTTGGTAAATAACAAAGTGCTTTTGTGTGTACTAAAAAACAAATATGTAAGTAGGTACCTATGATTTCAGCTAGACAAATAAAATGTTAGAGAATTCTTTCGTAGTGCTTATTGCTGAGCCTCATTAATACCCTGGATGTTTGTTATTGATACCTTGAGTAGTTAATAGGTACTATCAACGGGCCTTTGTTCATGTCGCGCATAGCCAAAGATTGTTTATATTAATCGTTGTATATAGGACCTTTGTGACTATTTCGGCGTAGTCCAAGCTAATTTGTGTTTATATTAAATACTAGTGGTTCGCCCCGAACTGAGACCTAGCAGTATCCCATAATTCCCTAAAGATAGTTTTAATTATATATTGTAATAATTAACTTTTAACATTAGACGCAATAAAAAATAATAATAGTTGACGCAAAACTTTTATTGATACAGCGCCATCTATAAGCATTATTGTGAAGCTATTAGCATTAAAAATTAAATGATTTCATTTCTTACCAATATTTATCAATTCAATTATCATTATTATTGTTCAATAATAATGCAAGAAGCCAATAACAATCTCTAAATAATTCAAAAAACAACTAAAATTAACAAAACAATGCTATTTCTTTCGTTTTCTACAGGGTCTTGGCGTTCGCTACGGTTTCCATCAATAAAATCGACAACTATCGATAACGCTTGTGAAAAATGCCACTTGTCTAGCACTTGTCGATTCGTTTTTATTAGACCACGTGACATTTCGATAGCTAATGTCAATCCCATACATTTTTCGACATTTCTACTAGCGATATCGCTAATGGAATGTAACTTTGTCTAGGCCCTCTGGAATCCTGAGAGGAACGCATACTTACGCAATGTGCATGTACACGACGTAACCACAAGTAAAGATCACGTGCCCTCGTGAAATGCAAGAACTATACTAGCTGATAACCGCGACTTCGTCGTCGCGTGGTTTTAGCTATAAACAATCCCGCGGGCACTCTTTGATTTTCCGGGATAAAAAGTAGCCTATGTCACTCTCCCGGTCCTGAACTGTAAGTTGTCCTCAACTATGCAAAAAATCACGTCGACAAACAAACAAATAGGTACACTTTCACATTTATAATACTTGTATTAAGAAGGATACTAATTTAAGATTGGATTTAGCTATTAAAAATACCGTGGGGAACTCTTTGATTTTCCGGGATAAAAAGTAGCAAATATCACTCTCCCGGTCCTACCTATGCAAAAAATCACGTCGAATATGTTGCTCTATTGCTTTACCTATGCCTTGTATAACTTAAAAAAACAACATTAAAATAATTTTAACATTTTTTTAGACGAAAATGAGCTTTCAAGCATCGAAAGGCCATGTCGAGTGTTCGATATGTTCTGCATCAGACAGTATTTCGCCAAGCATTCTGGTTGTAAGAAGACCTTCGGACCAACGCCATCTCCGTTGTATAAAGCGCAATCTACATACTATCTACCAACCATAAATGTAACTGTCACATCGCTGAATGTTAACTACACACTCAATGGAATAGTCGAGGAGTTTTAGTGAGTACTAATTTATAGTATAGTAGATCCTTGAGAGAAGTCTTTTGTCTGGTTGGAAGTTTCTTGTGGCTAGTTATCAAGGAGATTCTCGAATGCGAGAGAAATTATTGACACTTATATTCGAGCACTAGCTGATTCCCGCGACTTCTTCCGCGTGGAAAAAGTTTAGAGTGACTTTCTACTTCCGCGAAAAGTTATTTATTTATTTATTTTATGGAACCATACAGTATTTTAATTATATTAAAGCTAAAAAAGATTGATAATTCTTAAAACTAAATTGTTTCCAAAGAAACTTAGCACTTATTAATTACATTATTAACCGACAATCAAAACAATCGGGTGTAGCAGAAAAGAGAAAACAAAAAACGATAGGTTATAAATTTTAAACAGAAGCTTGCCGAAAACCGACTAACGTAGGTATAGTTAGTCGGTTTTAGACAAGGTATCCTTAAAAGCTAATTTAAATTTGTAGAGAGAGAGATGAAAGATGTCATTTTCCTAAAATAGCTCGTTAAATTGGTTACAATGTCTTCTTATAAATGTGTTAGTAGCTTACTTTGTCTTGTATGTCCTCTATCTCCATATAAAATATTTCTAATACACAATTTATAATAAAAAAAAGACGTGTGGCACTCGGGGACTGCCGCGGTAAAGCAATTGTATAGCATTTTTTATCAACGCCATCTAGCGGCTCACCGTAGAGGAGTCCCGTGTCAGGTTATTTTCGTCACGGAATTTCTGGATTCGGTCTCCACACTGGCCCGCGATAGAAGCTATGCAATAGCTTAAAAAGAATTATCAAATTCGGTTTAGATTTGACGATGTTATGGAGCAAAATCAACAAAAACTTTTATTCCCTATCCCGGATATTTTATTCACTATACTCAAATATACGTATTTTCAAATATTTATTTCAGCATCAACAAGAAGACAGATAATTTGTTGCTCACGGTCGAATTCAAGGACCTTAAATTTAGATCCAACGAAAATTATTTCAGATTCCACCGCAAAGGAAAAGAGCCCATTGTTAATATGGATTTTCTCAACATCACTTATTGTAAGTAATGTTTAGTCACCGAGTTCATGTGAATTAATTATTTATTAATCTGGATTTTATTTTTAACTAGATGATACCCGCGACTTCGTTCGTGTGGATTGAGGTTTTTTATTTCCGCGGGAACTCTGTTATTTCCCGGGATAAAAAGTATTTATATTCCAGAGTATAATCTATCTTTGTGCCTTAGCCAAATCGGTTCAGTCGTTGCGACGTGATTGAGTAACAAACATCCATACATCCAAACTTTTGCATTTATAATAATAGTAATAGGAAATAGGATAATAGGATTAAATTTAAAAATTATTTTATTACGTACATTAAATTGGATTCATCCCCAAAATTTTTCACGCTCAGAATTTTTTTTTTTCAAAATAGATACAATCATTAAATCTTAATCATACATTCATCATCATCATATTGATTACGCTATCCAAAAATTTCCCTTTTAATGTCTCAATTTCGTTTTCACCAACCGGGGAAGATGACATTAGGTTAGGAAGTCCAACTTAAGGTCATAGTGCACATATCAACTCGGAAAGGGATCGTCACCGTATCGACGTCCAGTATCCTTTGTATGAAACTTCTTACTGCAACGCACACCAATCGGAATCGTAACGTAATCGCCTCACCTCGGGACAAGCTCACGAACCGCGATGCAATGCGTGCTACACAAAATTTTTTTTCCTCCGAGGATGCGTGGTCAACTTGCAGTTCCCGCGCCTACGGCTCGTCGCCCCTGCGCTTACGTCTCTCCATATCCAAGCACGTTTCTTTGTCCACGCTTGTCTTTCTCACCCCTCCCGTAGCCGCGAGCTGTAAGCGCGGCGTCGCCTAGCCGTAGTCGAGTCGACGTACCGGCTCCGCTGCTGCTGATCCGCTTTTACATTAGGTTGACGCCTGGTTGACGGCTAAACGAAAGGCAAAATACAGTGACGATCCCTTTCCGAGTTGATATGTGTGCTATGATCTTTATGGTAGTGGAATTAGATATGGTTGGTGAAAAAGAGCATTATGTTGAAAATCCGCCACATTTGTAGGTAATAAAAAAATACAATGCCTTACCTGATGTCTCATCATGTAAGGCGTTGTATTTTTTTACCCGACTGCGGCACGCAAAGGATGATAATGTGTTTATCAGTCTATGTATGTATGCATGTATGTGGCGCTCTCGAAACTAAACGCGTGGGCTGATTTTGGTGATTCTTACGTCAATCGACTTGTGTTAATCTAGGGAGTGTCACTAAAGACATGACAACAATCAAAATTCAATATGGCGACTATATGACACTAGAAGCTATATTGTGAAAAAGAAAAAAAATGAATGTCGACGAACTATGTTAAGTGGGGTATCATTGAATAGTATTATTTTTCAAGTATTATAAATATTTGAAAATCATTGTTAGGCTTCTTTGATCATTTTTAATTTTAATTAAATTTTCAATTTTTCAATTTTTACGGAGATGTGATAAAGCCCTGAACATTGTTCTTTCAGCGTCCGTTGTTGTGACAATCACCATACCAAATCTGAAGGATTTAAAGTTACAGGACGGCGAGGTTTTCCTGTATATCAACGACAATAGGCCCCCTTTTGTCATTGGCCCTAGAATTTTTATAAGCACTGGTAGGTATAAAATAGTTCTTTTGTCGTCGTCTCAACCGATAGATGTCCATTGCTGGGCATTTTTCTCTCGAAGGAACACGATCTTTTGCTACTTATATCCATTGCCACGAAGCAAATCGTCTGTTTTTAATTCAACGTTGTTTTTAATTAAGTTACCTAATAGATTGCAATACATTTTGAACCATATTACATCGAAGATTACATTATATTCCAAAAAAAAAATTCTCTGCTTATTTATATTCGTTATTTTGCAGACCCCCAAGTGGAAGCAACTTTCGTGAAAATCCTCGCGGATGTCCCAACACTTATAATAGAAGCTTTCTTCACCGATGCTGCGTTTGTCATTGGTTCATTTATACAATATAATATTTGTGATTTTGATATAGAAATATTGTAAAACTAGGCTCTCCTTGCTTCAAAGTGCTTACAAAGTGTTATCTCAAAAATTTCACTATTTTTATTTATTTCAAAAACTACTAATCGATTTGATGAAATAGTTTGAAATAATGGTAGTCTAAATTAATTACACATGAAAGTTTAAAAGTTAGTTACTAGATCAAGTTAGGTATCATGCGAAGGAGCTTATTGGCAGATTCGAAAACAGGTTATTAATTGTTTTACTTTTAATTTTTGACGTATTACGAATAAATTACCATTCCCCTCCAGTTTGTAAAGAGAAAAATCTGAGATAATAAGAGTAGAGTAGATACTAATTTATGTGAATAATACAGAAAAAATAAAATTATATTTATGTCTAGCATTATTTTTTTAAAGTGGTACTAATATTTGACGAGAACACTTTGTAATAACGCCAAAAATAAGAAATTATTTAATCAAAAATAACTAGCTATTTCTAAGTTTCCTCCGAAAAAAAAAAGGAACATGCAACGTTAAATTTTATTCTTCGTATTCCTTATCAACTAATACACTTCCACTGGTAGTATGGACTTCTAAATTTCTTGTGCGGCGGCACAAGCATCCAGCTTCCTGTGACTCATCTGATGTTTTCAGATTGCCTGAATGAAACATAACTCTATAGATTTAGAGTCAGAAATTCAGTACAACCGACTTTAATTTGGAGCATATCCCTAAACGTACACGTATACGGGGCAATTTGGAAATTTACAATTTCTGAATTGTCTCCGGTCTGGTCTGGTGGAAGGCTTTAACTGTGGCTAGTCACCACCCTACCGTCAAAGACGTGCCGCCAAGCGAAATCGCCATCGTGCCAGAACGCTAAATAGCGTTCTGGCACGATGGCGTGTAGAATCAAATAAGGGGTATGGGTTGAACAATGCCATACCTTTTCCAAGTTAACCTGCTACCATCTTAGACTGCATCGTCACTTACCATCAGGTGAGATCGCAGTGAACGACTATCTTGTCATTGAATAAAAGAAAAACGAAATTGAGCTCTAATTTTATACTGTTATGGTACATTTTACATTGACGCTTATATCATCGAATATGAATACGATCAATCGAATTAAATCTACTAACCCTACTGCATACATTTTGCGAGTGTGTTGGTTCCGATGTGAAAGGAAAGCAGTATTTTAAGTGTGGGTATGAAAACGAAGAGACGGACGCTTGCTCATCTTCAAAAGAACTTCAGGTGAACAAACATTTGTTTTTTTAGCTTGTGATGACAGTTCATGTCTGTTTTTTGGTAGGACTTTCTATTTTCGACTTTTACGTATGTACATAGTTGGGATTGCTCTGTTATAGTCCAATACAATAAGTAACTATTTGTTGAAACAAGCTACCCACAAGAATATGAGTATAATAATATCCTTACGGGTGGGATTCGAACCTGCGACCTTCAGTTTTCAGTCCGCACCTTTAACCGTTGGGCTATTAAGGCTTTAATATCTTTAATTAGCACGGTCCTAAAGTTGAGTCGATTTTTATTAAGTTTTTTAAGTTTTGTGTTACTACCAAAATGGGCCTTGTGGTTGCCTTAATAAATTATTTATTTATTTATTCTTATACATTTTTTTTAACAATAGCACTGATTCACCAGACAAACAAAAAACATACTTATGTATTCAGGATTATTTAAACCGGTACTATAAATTTTGCATAACTATTAATAAATGCCAAACTTAAACGAGCGATCACGCTATCGTTAGATCTATAAAGACTCTTGAAGTGCGATCAACACGAACTGTTTCAATATGATTTTGAAAACGTTAGTGTGTTTCGGGCTTTTCAATTTCGGCTGCCTAGCCACAAGTGAGATTGTCAACAATGATATTTCAACAGGTAAATATAATAATAAATAGTTCTTTCAACTCACGAGGGCGCGTGGCTCATGGTTGTGTGTGTGTCGTATCTGTATAAGTGTGAGCGAGAGCTTGCTTGCACCTGATCGCTCCCACCTAGAATCCTGAGAGGAACGCACACTTACGCAATGTGCATGTACACGACGTAACCACAAGTAAAGGTCACGCGCTCTCGTGAAATGAAAGAACTATACTGGCTGATAACCGTGACGTCGTCGTCGCGTGGATTTTGCTATAATCAATCCCACGGGAATTTTTTGATTTTCCGGGATAAAAAAGGCTATATCACTATGCAAAAAATAACGTCGATATGTTGCTCTATTACGGCGTGATTGAAGGACAAACAAACAAATAGGTACACTTTCACATTTATAATACTCGTATTAATAAGGATACTAATTTAAGATTGGATTTAGCTATAAAAAATACCGTGGGGAACTCTTTGATTTTCCGGAATAAAAAGTAGCAAATATCACTCTCCCAGTCCTGAGCTGTAGGTCCTACCTATGCAAAAAATCACGTCGAATATGTTGCTCTATTGCTTTACCTATGCCTTGTATAACTTAAAAAAACAACATTAAAATAATTTTAACATTTTTTTAGACGAAAATGAGCTTTCAAGCATCGAAAGGCCATGTCGAGTGTTCGATATGTTCTGCATCAGACAGTATTTCGCCACGCATTCTGGTTGTAAGAAGACCTTCGGACCAACGCCATCTCCGTTGTATAAAGCGCAATCTACATTCTATCTACCAAGCATAAATGGAACTGTCACATCGCTGAATGTTGACTACACACTCAATGGAATAGTCGAGGAGTTTTAGTGAGTACTAATTTATGGTATAGTAGATCCTTGAGAGAAGTCTTTTGTCTGGTTGGAAGTTTCTTGTGGCTAATTATCAAGGAGATTCTCGAATGCGAGAGAAATTTTTGGCACCTATATTCGAGCACT
Organism: Hipparchia sbordonii; assembly: GCA_038048805.1. NCBI lineage: Eukaryota > Metazoa > Arthropoda > Insecta > Lepidoptera > Nymphalidae > Hipparchia > Hipparchia sbordonii. The sequence continues at coordinate 7,830,246 of CM076115.1, forward strand.
AGCTGATTCCCGCGACTTCGTCCGCGTGGGAAAAGTTTAGAGTGACTTGCTACTTCCGCCAAAAGTTATTTATTTATTTTATGGAAACATACAGTATTTTAATTATATTAAAGCTAAAAACAGATTGATAATAATTTTTAAACCTAAATTGTTTCCAAAGAAACTTAGCACTTATTAATTACATTATTATCCGACAACGGAACAATCGGGTGTAGCGGAAAAGAGAAAACAAAAAACGATAGGTTATAAATTTTAAATAGAAGCTTGCCGAAAACCGACTAACGTATAGTTAGTCGGTTTTAGACAAGGTATCCTTAAAAGCTAATTGAAATTTGTAGAGCGAGAGATGAAAGATGTCATTTTCCGAAAATAGCTCGTTAAATTGGTTGCAATTTCTTCTTATAAATGTGTTAGTAGCATACTTTGTCTTGTAAGTCCTCTATCTCCATATAAAATATTTCTAATAGTACACAATTTATAATAAAAAAAGAATTATCAAATTCGGTAACGAAAACTTTTATTCCCTATCCCGGATATTTTATTCACTATACTCAAATATACGTATTATCAAATACTTATTTCAGCATCAACAAGAAGACAGATAATTTGTTGCTCGCAGTCGAATTCAAGGACCTTAAATTAAGATCCGACGAAACTTATTTCAGGTTCCACCGCAAAGGAAAAGAGCCCATTGTTAATATGGATTTTCTCAACATCACTTATTGTAAGTAATGTTTGGTCACCGAGTTCATGTAAATTAATTATTAATCTGGATTTTATTTTTAACTAGATGATACCCGCGACTTCGTTCGTTTGGATTGAGGTTTTTTATTCCCGCGGGAACTCTGTTATTTCCCGGGATAAAAAGTATTTATATTCCAGAGTATAATCTATCTCTGTGCCTTAGCCAAATCGGTTCAGTCGTTGCGACGTGATTGAGTAGTAAACATCCATACATCCAAACTTTTGCATTTATAATAATAACTAGCCTTTTCCCGCGGCTTCGCTCACGTTAAGTTCGAATTTTCAAACCCCTATTTTATCCCTTTAGGGGTTGAATTTTGAAAAATTCTTTCTTAGCGGATACCTACGTTATAATAGCTATCTACATGCAAAATTTCAGCCTGATCCGCCTAGTGGTTTGAGCTGTGCGTTGATAGATCAGTCAGTGCCTTTTATATATTTAGATAATAGGAAATAGGATAATAGGATTAAATTTAAAAATTATTTTATTAGGTACATTAAATTGGATTCATCCCCAAAATTTTTTACGCTCAGAGATTTTTTTTCAAAATAGATACAATCATTGAATCTTAATCATACATTCATCATCATCATATTGGTTACGCTATCCAAAAGTTTCCCTTTTAATGTCTCAATTTCGTTTTCACCAACCGGGGAAGATTTGTAGGTGAAAATGTTCAACTTAAGGTCATAGCACACATATCAACTCGGAAAGGGATCGTCACCGTATCAACTCGAACCGTCCAGTATCCTTTGTATGAAACTTCTTACTGCAACGCACACTAATCGGAATCGTATCGTAATCGCCTCGTCTTGGGACAAGCTCACGAACCGCGATACGATGCGTGGTCAACTTGCAGTTCCCGCGCCTACGACTCATCGCTCCCGCGCTTACGTCTCTCCATATCCAAGCACGTTTCTTTGTCCACGCTTGTCTTTCTCACCCCTCCGTAGCCGCGAGCTGTAAGCGCGGCGTCGCCTAGCCGTAGTCGAGTCGAAGTACTGGCTCCGCTGCTGCTGATCCGCTTTTATATTAGGTTGACGCCTGGTTGACGGCTAAACGAAAGGCAAAATATACGTACAGTGACGATCCCTTTCCGAGTTGATATGTGTGCTATGATCTTTATGGTAGTGGAATTAGATATGGTTGGTGAAAAAGAGCATTATGTTGAAAATCCGCCACATTTGTAGGTGAGACATCAGGTAAGGCGTTGTATTTTTTTACCCGACTGCGGCACGCAAAGGATGATAATGTGTTTATCAGTCTATGTATGTATGCATGTATGTGGCGCTCTCGAGACTAAACGCGTGGGCCGATTTTGATGATTCTTACGTCAATCGATTTGTGTTAATCTAGCGAGTGTCACTAAAGACATGACAGCAATCAAAATTCAATATGGCGACTATATGACACTAGACGCTATACCTACTGTGAAAAAGAAAAAAAATGAATGTCGACGAACTATGTTAAAGTGGGGTATCATTGAATAGTATTATTTTTCAAGTATTATAAATATTTGAAAATCATTGTTAGGCTTCTTTGATCATTTTTAATTTTAATTAAATTTTCAATTTTTCAATTTTTGCGGAGATGTGATAAAGCCCTGAACATTGTTCTTTCAGCGTCCGTTGTTGTGACAATCACCATACCAAATCTGAAGGATTTAAAGTTACAGGACGGCGAGGTTTTCCTGTATATCAACGACAATAGGCCCCCTTTTGTCGTTGGCCCTAGAATTTTTATAAGCACTGGTAGGTATAAAATAGTTCTTTTGTCGTCGTCTCAACCGATAGATGTCCATTGCTGGGCATTTTTCTTTCGAAGGAACACGATCTTTTGCCACTTATATCCATTGCCACGAAGCGAATCGTCTGTTTTTAATTCAACGTTGTTTTTAATTAAGTTACCTAATAGATTGCAATACATTTTGAACCATATTACATGGAAGATTACATTATACTCCAAAAAAAAATTCTCTGCTTATTTATATTCGTAATTTTGCAGACCCCCAAGTGGAAGCAACGTTCGTGAAAATCCTCGCGGATGTGCCAACAGTTATTATAGAAGCTCTCTTCACTGAAGCTGCGTTTTTCATTGGTTCATTTATACAATATAATATTTGTGATTTTGGTATAGAAATATTGTAAAACTAGGCTCTCCTTGCTTCTGCAACTTCGCCCACGTGGAATTAGTTTTTGGGTCGGAATTTTCAAAAACTGTGAAACGCATACAGTCTATTTATTTTTAATCGAAAATCACAATGCCAAGTTTCTCATGGATATTACTTGAAAAATGAAGAACTATCCTACAAAGTGTTATCTCAAAAATTTCACTATTTTTATTTATTACAAAAACTACTAATTGATTTGATGAAATAGTTTGAAATAATGGTAGTCTAAATTAATTAAAAGTTAATTACATGAAAGTTTAAAAGTTAGTTACTACATCAAGTTAGGTATCATGCGAAGGAGCTATTGGCAAATTCGAAAACAGGTTATTAATTGTTTTACTTTTAATTTTTGACGTATTAAGAATAAATGTTTAAAAAATTACCATTCCCCCTAATTTTCCAGTTTGTAAAGAGAAAAATCTGAGATAATAAGAGTAGAGTAGAAACTAGTTTATGTGAATATTACAGAAAAAATAAAGTATATTTATGTCTAGCATTATTTTTTAAATAGGTAAGTACTACTTGACAAGAAAACTTTGTAATAACGCCAAAAATAAGAAATTAATTAACCAAAATAACTAGCTATTTCTAAGACGTTTCCTCCGAAAAAACAAACGGAACCCTCAATGCGTAAGTCTAGACTCGCATTTGTTCGGTTTATTAAACATTGTTGAAGTTAACGCAAGTTCAAAACAATTAAGTGGTCAACTCACGAGCAACAAAAAAAACAAAGGAGGTGGGTTGATAAGGCCCAAAATCCGCCCCTCATACACTCGAAAAAAAAAGTTCCAGATTCCGACAAATTGTAAATGTATTTATATACTTGAAGATATAAACTTTATTTTAATATAAAGTTTAGGTGATAAAAAAATAGTAAGTTACAGAAAATATTACCCAAAAAGAGAGTGTTTCTTTTACTTTTCTTACATTTTCATAAATTTTAGTCGTTTTTTAAGCTTTGATTTAATATTTTAGAATGAGGCGCTCCATGAACCATGGTAAACGTAACTGAGCACATTCACCTCCTTCAGGGTTTACGGGGAATAAAATAACACCGTGTATATCTGTAACTTATAAGTGAATCTAATAGCGTTATGGATGATTATTTCTTAAAGAGAAACTAATTGATGTCCGCGGCTTCGCTCGCGTGGATTTAGTTTTTAAAAATACCGTGGGAACACCTTGATTTTCCAGAATAAAAAGTAGCCTATGTCACTCTCCAGGTTCTCAACTATATCCATGCAAAAAATCAGGTCGATCCGTAGCTCTGTTGCGGCGTGAATGACAAACAAACCAACAAACAAACACACTTTCGCTTTAATAACATTAGTGAGGATATCATGCAACGTTAAATTTTATTCTTCTTCCTTATCAACTAACACTTCCACTGGTAGTGTGGACTTCTAAATTTCTTGTGCGGCGGCACAAGCATCCAGCTTCCTGTGACTCATCTGATGTCTTCAGACTGCCTGAATGAAACATAACTCTACAGATTTAGAGTCAGAAATTCAGTACAACCGACTTTAATTTGGAGCATAGCCCTAAACATACACGTATACGGGGCAATTTGGAAATTTACAATTTCTGAATTGTCTCCGGTCTGGGGGGCGATTCAGACCTGTTCGATAACATACCGTGTCGATACGGTTAGATATCGATCTCGTATAAAAATTTTTGTCGTGTGATTCAGAGCGTTTTTTTTTGAGGATACGATTCGGTATCGAATACGTTATCGACATCGACAAGATACATTCGATTACAAGAGCATTTACGAATTGAAAATATATGTTATCGTACGGTAACAAACCGAATCGATCGATAAATAAGTTATCGGAAGGGTCTGAATCGGGGGTCTGGTCTGGTGGAAGGCTTTAACTGTGGCTAGTTACCACCCTACCGTCAAAGACGTGCCGCCAAGCGATTTAGCGTTCTGGCACGATGGCGTGTAGAATCAAATAAGGGGTATGGGTTGTACAATGCCATACCTTTTCCAAGTTAACCTGCTACCATCTTAGACTGCATCGTCACTTACCTTCAGGTGAGATCGCAGTGAACGACTCTCTTGTCATTGAATAAAAAAAATCGTATAATAATGCATGCACGAAATTGAGCTCTAATTTTATACTGTTAGGGTACATTTTACATTGACGCTAATGTCATCGAATACGAATACGATCAATCGAATTACATACATACATTACATACTACATACATACATTTTGCATACATACTGCATACATTTTGCGAATGTGTTGGTTCCGATGTGAAAACAAAGCAGTATTTTTAGTGTGGGTATGAAAACGAAGAGACGGACGCTTCCCCATCTTCAAAAGAACTTCAGGTGAACAAAAATTTGTTGTTTTGAAATAAAAAAAATTAGCACGGTCCCAAAGTTGAGTGGATACCTATAAAAATTTTTTAACAATAGCACTGCTCCACCAGAAAAACGTATTTAGGATAATTTAAAACGGTGCTATAAATCAAGCATAACTAATAATAAATGCCAAACTTAAACGAGCGATCACGCTATCGTTAGATCTATAAAGACTCTTGAAGTGCGATCAACACGAACTGTTTCAATATGATTTTGAAAACGTTAGTGTGTTTCGGGCTTTTCAATTTCGGCTGCCTAGCCACAAGTGAGATTGTCAACAATGATATTTCAACAGGTAAAAATAATAATAAATAGTTCTTTCAACTCACGAGGGCGCGTGGCTCATGGTTGTATGTGTGTCGTATCTGTATAAGTGTGAGCGAGAGCTTGCTTGCACCTGATCGCTCCCACCTAGAATCCTGACAGGAACGCACACTTACGCAATGTGCATGTACACGACGTAACCACAAGTAAAGGTCACGCGCCCTCGTGAAATGAAAGAACTATACTGGCTGATATCCGTGACGTCGTCGTCGCGTGGATTTTGCTATAATCAATTCCACGGGATTTTTTTGATTTTCCGGGATAAAAAAGGCTATATCACTATGCAAAAAATAACGTCGATATGTTGCTCTATTACGGCGTGATTGAAGGACAAACAAACAAATAGGTACACTTTCACATTTATAATACTCGTATTAATAAGGATACTAATTTAAGATTGGATTTAGCTATTAAAAATACCGTGGGGAACTCTTTGATTTTCCGGGATAAAAAGTAGCAAATATCACTCTCCCGGTCCTGAGCTGTAGGTCCTACCTATGCAAAAAATCACGTCGAATATGTTGCTCTATTGCTTTACCTATGCCTTACATAACTAAAAAAAACCGTAAAACATTTTTCAGACGAAAATGAGCTTTCAAGCATCGAAAGGCCATGTCGAGTGTTCGATATGTTCTGCATCAGACAGTATTTCGCCAAGCATTCTGGTTGTAAGAAGACCTTCGGACCAACGCCATCTCCGTTGTATAAAGCGCAATCTACATACTATCTACCAAGCATAAATGTAACTGTCACATCGCTGAATGTTAACTACACACTCAATGGAATAGTCGAGGAGTTTTAGTGAGTACTAATTTATGGTATAGTAGATCCTTGAGAGAAGTCTTTTGTCTGGTTGGAAGTTTCTTGTGGCTAATTATCAAGGAGATTCTCGAATGCGAGAGAAATTTTTGGCACCTATATTCGAGCACTAGCTGATTCCCGCGACTTCGTCCGCGTGGAAAAAGTTTAGAGTGACTTGCTACTTCCGCGAAAAGTTATTTATTTATTTTATGGAAACATACAGTATTTTAATTATATTAAAGCTAAAAACAGATTGATAATAATTTTTAAACCTAAATTGTTTCCAAAGAAACTTAGCACTTATTAATTACATTATTATCCGACAACGGAACAATCGGGTGTAGCGGAAAAGAGAAAACAAAAAACGATAGGTTATAAATTTTAAATAGAAGCTTGCCGAAAACCGACTAACGTATAGTTAGTCGGCTTTAGACAAGGTATCCTTAAAAGCTAATTTAAATTTGTAGAGCGAGAGATGAAAGATGTCATTTTCCGAAAATAGCTCGTTAAATTGGTTGCAATTTCTTCTTATAAATGTGTTAGTAGCATACTTTGTCTTGTATGTCCTCTATCTCCATATAAAATATTTCTAATAGTACACAATTTATAATAAAAAAATAATTATCAAATTCGGTAACAAAAACTTTTATTCCCTATCCCGGATATTTTATTCACTATACTCAAATATACGTATTATCAAATACTTATTTCAGCATCAACAAGAAGACAGATAATTTGTTGCTCGCAGTCGAATTCAAGGACCTTAAATCAAGATCCGACGAAACTTATTTCAGGTTCCACCGCAAAGGAAAAGAGCCCATTGTTAATATGGATTTTCTCAACATCACTTATTGTAAGTAATGTTTGGTCACCGAGTTCATGTGAATTAATTATTAATCTGGATTTTATTTTTAACTAGATGATACCCGCGACTTCGTTCGTTTGGATTGAGGTTTTTTATTCCCGCGGGAACTCTGTTATTTCCCGGGATAAAAAGTATTTATATTCCAGAGTATAATCTATCTCTGTGCCTTAGCCAAATCGGTTCAGTCGTTGCGACGTGATTGAGTAGCAAACATCCATACATCCAAACTTTTGCATTTATAATAATAACTAGCCTTTTCCCGCGGCTTCGCTCACGTTAAGTTCGAATTTTCAAACCCCTATTTTATCCCTTTAGGGGTTGAATTTTGAAAAATTCTTTCTTAGCGGATACCTACGTTATAATAGCTATCTACGTGCAAAATTTCAGCCTGATCCGCCTAGTGGTTTGAGCTGTGCGTTGATAGATCAGTCAGTGCCTTTTATATATTTAGATAATAGGAAATAGGATAATAGGATTAAATTTAAAAATTATTTTATTAGGTACATTAAATTGGATTCATCCCCAAAATTTTTCACGCTCAGAGATTTTTTTTCAAAATAGATACAATCATTGAATCTTAATCATACATTCATCATCATCATATTGGTTACGCTATCCAAAAGTTTCCCTTTTAATGTCTCAATTTCGTTTTCACCAACCGGGGAAGATTTGTAGGTGAAAATGTTCAACTTAAGGTCATAGCACACATATCAACTCGGAAAGGGATCGTCACCGTATCAACTCGAACCGTCCAGTATCCTTTGTATGAAACTTCTTACTGCAACGCACACTAATCGGAATCGTATCGTAATCGCCTCGTCTTGGGACAAGCTCACGAACCGCGATACGATGCGTGGTCAACTTGCAGTTCCCGCGCCTACGACTCATCGCTCCCGCGCTTACGTCTCTCCATATCCAAGCACGTTTCTTTGTCCACGCTTGTCTTTCTCACCCCTCCGTAGCCGCGAGCTGTAAGCGCGGCGTCGCCTAGCCGTAGTCGAGTCGAAGTACTGGCTCCGCTGCTGCTGATCCGCTTTTACATTAGGTTGACGCCTGGTTGACGGCTAAACGAAAGGCAAAATATACGTACAGTGACGATCCCTTTCCGAGTTGATATGTGTGCTATGATCTTTATGGTAGTGGAATTAGATTTGGTTGGTGAAAAAGAGCATTATGTTGAAAATCCGCCACATTTGTAGGTGAGACATCAGGTAAGGCGTTGTATTTTTTTACCCAACTGCGGCACGCAAAGGACTATAATGTGTTTATCAGTCTATGTATGTATGCATGTATGTGGCGCTCTCGAGACTAAACGCGTGGGCCGATTTTGATGATTCTTACGTCAATCGATTTGTGTTAATCTAGCGAGTGTCACTAAAGACATGACAGCAATCAAAATTCAATATGGCGACTATATGACACTAGACGCTATACTGTGAAAAAGAAAAAAAATGAATGTCGACGAACTATGTTAAGTGGGGTATCATTGAATAGTATTATTTTTCAAGTATTATAAATATTTGAAAATCATTGTTAGGCTTCTTTGATCATTTTTAATTTTAATTAAATTTTCAATTTTTCAATTTTTGCGGAGATGTGATAAAGCCCTGAACATTGTTCTTTCAGCGTCCGTTGTTGTGACAATCACCATACCAAATCTGAAGGATTTAAAGTTACAGGACGGCGAGGTTTTCCTGTATATCAACGACAATAGGCCCCCTTTTGTCGTTGGCCCTAGAATTTTTATAAGCACTGGTAGGTATAAAATAGTTCTTTTGTCGTCGTCTCAACCGATAGATGTCCATTGCTGGGCATTTTTCTCTCGAAGGAACACGATCTTTTGCCACTTATATCCATTGCCACGAAGCGAATCGTCTGTTTTTAATTCAACGTTGTTTTTAATTAAAAAGAAAGCTGAAAATAGTTTGTTCTTAAGTTACCTAATATATTGCAATACATTTTGAACCATATTACATTATATCCCAAAAAAAATTATCTGCTTATTTATATTCGTAATTTTGCAGACCCCCAAGTGGAAGCAACGCTCGTGAAAATCCTCGCGGATGTGCCAACAGTTATTATAGAAGCTCTCTTCACTGATGCTGCGTTTTTCATTGGTTCATTTATACAATATAATATTTGTGATTTTGGTATAGAAATATTGTAAAACTAGGCTCTCCTTGCTTCTGCAACTTCGCCCACGTGGAATTAGTTTTTGGGTTGGAATTTTCAAAAACTGTGAAACGCGTACAGTGTATTTATTTTTAATCGAAAATCACAATGCCAAGTTTCTCATGGATATTACTTGAAAAATGAAGAACTATCCTACAAAGTGTTATCTCAAAAATTTCACTATTTTTATTTATTTCAAAAACTACTAATCGATTTGATGAAATAGTTTGAAATAATGGTAGTCTAAATTAATTACACATGAAAGTTTAAAAGTTAGTTACTAGATCAAGTTAGGTATCATATGCGAAGGAGCTATTGGCAGATTCGAAAACAGGTTATTAATTGTTTTACTTTTAATTTTTGACGTATTACGAATAAATGTCTAAAAAATTACCATTCCCCCTAATTTTCCAGTTTGTAAAGAGAAAAATCTGAGATAATAAGAGTAGAGTAGAAACTAGTTTATGTGAATATTACAGAAAAAATAAAGTATATTTATGTCTAGCATTATTTTTTTAAATAGGTAAGTACTACTTGACAAGAAAACTTTGTAATAACGCCAAAAATAAGAAATTAATTAACCAAAATAACTAGCTATTTCTAAGACGTTTCCTCCGAAAAAACAAACGGAACCCTCAATGCGTAAGTCTAGACTCGCATTTGTTCGGTTTATTAAACATTGTTGAAGTTAACGCAAGTTCAAAACAATTAAGTGGTCAACTCACGAGCAACAAAAAAACAAATTTGATCGGAATGTTTACCAAATTAGCACCGATGTGCAATATTTAAATGGGTTAAAAGAGATCTAAGTAATTTGGATCACGCGAATGTAAATTAAACGTAATAAGTATGTTTAAAACTAAATGCTTATTCAAGGATTATTATCGTAAATCGTATTATTGCGATAAAATTATTGGCATGCTGCAAAAGTAGGTACGAATTACGTGTGGCCAGTGACCTCTATAATTTTTTTTAAATATGTAGACTAGCGCTTGACTGCGATCTCACCTGATGGTAAGTGAAGTTGCTGCCTAAGATGGTACGCGCTTGCCTAGAAGATGCCTATTCACTCTTGATTTAAAGACACCCACGTTATAGTTAGTTGGAAAAACGGAAGCCGGAAGGGCATTCCAAATTTTTGCAGTGCGTATTAGGAACGAGGAAGCAAAGCGCTTAGTGCGAGATCGTGGAATTTCGACCACGTAGCGGTGCTGATTCATACGATGCCGTGCGGTCCGGTGGTAGAAAGGTGATGGTGGAACTAAATTGAATAGTTCTTGAGCACACTCTCCGAATATATCCTGTAGAACACCGACAGACAGGCAACCTTGCCTTAATCTGTGATTAACACTGTCTGGTCTGGCTCTCCTAATACAACATAAAACGCCACATTTGACATACGAGTGTCTCCGGTCCTAATATTACAGGCAGGCAGGAAGTGCCAAAAAGTATCAATTACTATCAGATCAAGAGTACCAGTAAGATACCTTCAAATCAAGAGTGAATAGGCATCTTCTAGGCAAGCACGTTCCATCTTAGGCCGCATCTTCACTTACCATCAGGTGTGATCGCAGCCAAGCGCTAGTCTATATATTTATAAAAAAAAAGGATGTCAACTAGTGTCCTCACGGATCGTCCTCGTTATGGATGATTATTTCTTAAAGAGAATACTAATACTAATTGATGTCCGCGGCTTCGCTCGCGTGGATTTAGTTTTTAAAAATACCGTGGGAACTCTTTGATTTTCCAGAATAAAAAGTAGCCTATGTCACTCTCCAGGTTCTCAACTATATCCATGCAAAAAATCACGTCGATCCGTAGCTCTGTTGCGGCGTGATTGACAAACAAACCAACAAACCTCAATAGCCCAACGGTTAAAGGTGCGGACTGAAAACTAAAAGGTCGCAGGTTCGAACCCCACCCGTTGCACTATTGTCGTACCCACTCCTAGCACAAGCTTTCCGCTTATTTGGAGGGGAGAGGAGGATATTACTCAACTTCAGCTTGGCTAATGTTCTTTTTAAAAAAAATAAAAAATAAAAAAAAAACACACACTTTCGCTTTAATAACATTAGTGAGGATATCATGCAACGTTGAATTTTATTCTTCTTCCTTATCAACTAATACACTTCCACTGGTAGTATGGACTCCTAAATTTCTTGTGCGGCGGCACAAGCATCCAGCTTCCTGTGATTCATTTGATGTCTTCAGACTGCCTAAATGAAACATAACTCTACAGATTTAGAGTCAGAAATTCAGTACAACCGACTTTAATTTGGAGCATATCCCTATACGTACACGTATACGGGGCAATTTGGAAATTTACAATTTCTGAATTGTCTCCGGTCTGGTCTGGTGGAAGGCTTTAACTGTGGCTAGTCACCACCCTACCGTCAAAGACGTGCCGCCAAGCGAAATCGCCATCGATGGCGTGTAGAAACAAATAAGGGGTATGGGTTGAACAATGCCATACCTTTTCCAAGTTAACCTGCTACCATCTTAGACTGCATCGTCACTTACCATCAGGTGAGATCGCAGTGAACGACTATCTTGTCATTGAATAAAAGAAAAACGTATAAGAATGCATGCACGAAATTGAGCTCTAATTTTATACTATTATGGTACATTTTACATTGACGCTAATATCATCGAATACGAATACGATCAATCGAATTAAATCTACTAACCCTACTGCATACATTTTGCAAGTGTGTTGGTTCCGATGTGAAAAGAAAGCAGTATTTTTAGTGTGGGTATGAAAACGAAGAGACGGACGCTTCCTCATCTTCAAAAGAACTTCAGGTGAACAAAAATTTGTTGTTTTGAAATAAAAAAATTAGCACGGTCCCAAAGTTGAGTGGATACCTATTAAATTTTTTTAACAATAGCACTGCTCCACCAGAAAAACGTATTTAGGATAATTTAAAACGGTGCTATAAATCAAGCATAACTAATAATAAATGCCAAACTTAAACAAGCGATCACGCTACCATGAGATCTATAAAAACTCTTGAAGTGCGATCAACACGAACTGTTTCAATATGATTTTGAAAACGTTAGTGTGTTTCGGTCTTTTCAGTTGCGGCTGCCTAGTCACAAGTGAGATGGTCAACAATGATGTTTCGACAGGTAAAAATAATAAATTATAGTTCTTTGAACTCATGAGGGCGCGTGGCTCACGGTTGTGTGTGTGTCGTATATGTGTGAGCGAGAGCTTGCTTGCGTATACATGTACACGACGTAACCACAAGTAAAGGTCACGTGCCCTCGTGAAATGCAAGAACTATACTAGCTGATAACCGTGACTTCGTCGCGTGGATTTAGCAATAAACAATTCCGCGGGAACTCTTTGATTTTCCGGGATAAAAAGTAGCCTATGTCACTCTCCCGGTCCTGAATAAATCCTACCTATGCAAAAAATCACTTCTATATGTTGCTCTATTGCGGCGTGATTGAAGGACAAACAAACAAATACACTTTCATATTTATAATATTATTCAGGATACTTACTAATTAAAAAAAAATTAAAACAACATTAAATTAATTTTAAAAGCCTCAATAGCCCAACGGTTAAAGGTACGGACTGAAAACTGAAAGGTCGCAGGTTCGAGTCCCACCCGTTGCACTATAGTCGTACCCACTCCACAAGCTTTTCGCTTATTTGGAGAGGAAATCAGAATATAAGTCAAGCTCAGCTTGGTTAATTCATTATTTAAAAAAAAAAATTTTTAGACGAAAATACGCTTTCAAGTATCGAAAGGCCATGCCGAGTGTTTGACATGTTTTGCATCAGACAGTATTTCTCCAAGCATTCTGGTTGTAAGAAGACCTTCGGACCAACGCCATCTCCGTTGTATAAAGCACAATCTACATTCTATCTACCAAACATAAATGTAACTATCACATCGCTGAATGTTGACTACACACTCAATGGGATGGTTGACGAGTTTTAGTAAGTACTAATTTATTGTACAGTACATCCTTAGAGAAGTCTTTTGTCTGGTTGGAAGTTTCTTGTAGTTATCAAGGAGATTTTCTAATGCGAGGAAAATTTTTGGCCCTTATATTCGAGCACTAAAAAAAGTTTAGAGTGACTTGCTACTATCCGCGAGAAGTTATGTCCTCTATCTCCGATGATATTTAGTAGATCTTCACCAAAATTGGAAAAAATATTTCAATTTATAATAAAAAAATAATTATCAAATTCGGTTTAGATTTGACGAAGCTATGGAGCAAAATCAACAAAAACTTTCATCCCCTATCCCGGGTTTATCCGGGATAGGGGATGAAATCATTATCATTTATCATATCCTAAATATTTATTATTATAAATACCTATAGATTTCATATTATTAAGTTATAGTTATCATTATAATTATTTTATTATAACGTACTCAAATATACGTATTTACAAAAATTTATTTCAGCATCAACAAGAAGACAGATAATTTGTTGCTCGCGGTCGAATTCAAGGACCTTAAATTTGGATCCAACGAAAATTATTTCAGATTCCACCGCAAAGGAAAAGAGCCCATTGTTATTGAGGATTTTCTCAACATCACATATCGTAAGTAATTTGTTTATTTCCTAGGGTAGATTCTACGAAATCGCTGGCCGGCTGTGTATAAACTCAGAGAGTTTCATTTGAGTGAAAATGAACCGAGTTCATGTGAATTAATTAATAATCTGGATTTTATTTTTAATTAAATTTAAAAAAATATTTTATTAGGTAAAAAAACTGGATTCATCCCTAAATTTTCCACGCTTATAGATATTTTTTAAGCTATTGCGTAGCTTCTATCGCGGGCCTTGAGCGTGGAGACCGAATCCAGAAATTCCGTAACGAAAATAACCTGACACGGGACTCCTCTCACTGCTAGATGGCGTTGATAAAAAATGCTATACAATAGCTTTACCGCGGCAGTCCCCGCGTGCCACACGTCTTTTTTTTTCATAGATAGAATCATTAAATCTTGGTCATAGTTGGCTACGTTATCCAAACATTTCCCTTTTAAGTTCTATTACTGACAATTTCGTTTTCACCAACCGGGGAATATTTTTAGGTGAAAATGACACTAAAATAGGTTAGGAGATTCAACTTAAGGTCATAGCACACATATCATCTCGGAAGTGGATCGTCACCGTATCAACTCAAGCCGTCCAATATTCTTTGTATGAAACTCCTTACTGCAACGCACACTAATCGGAATCGTATCGTAATCGCCTCGCCTCGCGGTGCGTGGTCAACTTGCAGTTCCCGCGCCTACGGCTCGTCGCCCCCGCGCTTACGTCTCTCCATATCCAAGCTCGTTTCTTTGTCCACACTTGTCTTTCTCATCCCTCCCGTAGCGAGCTGTAAGCGCGGCGTCGCCTAGCCGTAGTCGAGTCGACGTACCGGCTCCGCTGCTGCTGATCCGCTTTTACATTAGCTTGACGCCTGGTTAACGGCGAAGCGAAAGGCAAAATACGGTGACGTTCCCTTTCCGAGTTGATATGTGTGCCATGATGATGATAATATGATGTGTGATGGTAGTGAAATTACGTAAGTTTGGTGAAAATAAGCACATTTGTAGGTTAATAAGAACCTGCAGGATTAGTATAAGATTCAATTCAATTGATCATATTCTTATTCGATGACACAGTAAAATGGACCGTAAATTCATTGAATTGGAGCTAAATTTCGTGCATGCATTCTTATATGTCTACGTATACGAATACGCTCCAAATTAAAATCGTTTGTGCTGAATTTGTGGCTTTAAATCATTACAAGTAAGGTTCATTTAACCTTGTCGCTAATGTCATCGAATATGAATACGATCAATCGAATTAAATTTTATACTAACCCCACTGAACATTGTTTTTTCAGCGTCCATTGTAGTGACGATCACAATACCAAATCTAAAGGATTTAAAGTTACAGGACGGAGAGGTTTTTCTGTATATCAACGACAATAGAGCCCCTTTTGTCATTGGCCCTAGAGTCCTTTTAAGCCCTGGTAGGTACAATATAGTTCTTTTGTCGTCGTCTCAACCGATGTCCATTGCTGGGCATTTGTCTCTTGAAGGAACACGATCTTGTGCCACTTGTATCCATTGGTACGAAGCGAATCATCCGTTTCCCTTTGCGCATTCGAGCACGATTCAACGTTGTTTTAATTAAAACTAGCTATTATCCGCGACTTCGTACGCGTGGATTGAGGTTTTTTTGGAGTTCCACGGGAAGTATAATTTTTTTGGGATAAAGAGTAGCCTATGTT
The DNA here is from genome assembly GCA_038048805.1 of Hipparchia sbordonii. NCBI lineage: Eukaryota > Metazoa > Arthropoda > Insecta > Lepidoptera > Nymphalidae > Hipparchia > Hipparchia sbordonii. The sequence goes on from CM076115.1 coordinate 7,845,953, forward strand.
TTAATTCAAGGTATAGTCTATATCCATTTTAAATTTCAGCCAAATCGGTCCAGTTCTTTTTCAGCCAATTCGTTACAAATATACTTACATGCAAATCTTTCCTCTTTATATTACTAGTATAGAAGAAAACTGAAAATAATTTGTTCATAAGTTACCAATCAATAGCAATACATTTTAACCCATATTACGTCCCAAAAAAATTCTCTGCTTATTTTATATTCGTTATTTTGCAGACCCCCAAGTGGAAGCAACGTTCGTAAGAATCTTCGCGGATTTTCCAACAGTTATTATAGAAACTCTCTTAACTGATGCAGCTTTTTTCATTGGTTCATTTATACAATATAATATATGTGATTTTGGTATAGAAATATTGTAAAACTAGAGCCTAGTTTTCTTGCCTCCACAACTTCGTCCACGTAGAATTAGTTTTTGGGTTGGAATTTTCAAAAATTGTGAAACACGTACAGTATAATTAATTTACTTTTAATCGAAAACCAAAATACCAAATTTCTCACTTAAAAAAAATAACTTTAAACATGAAGGACTACAAAGTGTAATCCCCTTTTAAGGTCTTAGGGAATAGAATTTTCAAACTATTTATTATTATTATAATATAGTATTTCTTCATTTTTAATAGAAAATCCTAATACGAAGTTTCATGGATATAACATGAAAAATGACAGACTTTCATACAAACTTTCACCCCCTATTTAACCCCCCAGGATTTCTCCAGGATCCCATAGTCAGATTCTGGCCTGATGACAATGGGACCTGGGAAGTATACCCTTTCAAACAAAAAAAAATCCAAATCGGTCCAGGTGTCTTCGAGTAATCGGGGAACATACATAAAAAATAAAAAAATAAAAATAGATTCCGACGAATTGAGAACCTCCTCCTCTTTGGAAGTCGGTTAAAAATAGAAATATAAAATGAGTTATTTTCTTTTGTTGTATTCCATTTTAATTATGATTTTGATTTCGTTTTTAGGGTTCCATAACAAATTGGTAAAAACAAAACATAATAACTATTGTGACTTCTCCATCTATTTGTCTATCACAGTTGATTATTTAAAAACTACTACATAATGCTATCGATTTGACGAAATAGTTTGAAATAATAGTTGTCCCAATTAATTACACGTGAAAGACTAAAAATTGTTTCATTACAAGAAGGTCTTAAAAGAGAACGGGGGAATAATTTTTAAGTTAGTTACTAGATCAAGTTAGGTATCATGCGAAGGAGCTATTGCCAGATTCGAAAACAGGTTATTAATTGTTTTACTTTTCATTTTTGACGTATTATGAATAAATGTCTAAAAAATTACCATTCTCCCTAATTTTCCAAAGTTTTTAAAGCGAAAATTCTGAGATAATAAGAGTAGAGTAAATACTAGTTTGTGTGAATATTACAGAAAAAATAAAATTATATTTATATCTAGCATTATTTTTTTAAAGTGGTAAGTACTACTGGACAAGAAAACTTTGTAATAACGCCAAAAATAAGAAATTAATTAACCAAAATAACTCTGTTGTTTTGATATAAAAAAATTAGCACGGTCCCAAAGTTGAGTGGATACCTATTAAATTTTAACAATAGCACTGCTCTACCAGAAAAAAACGTATTTAGGATCATTTAAACCGGTAAGTACTGTAAATTTTTTTTTTAAAGAATATTAGCCAAGCTGAACTTGACTTATATCCTCCTCTCCCCTTCAAATAAGCGAAAAGCTTGTGCTAGGAGTAGGTACGACAATAGTGCAACGGGTGGGGTTCGAACCTGTGACCTTTTAGTTTTCAGTCCGCACCTTTAACCGTTGGGCTATTGAGGCTTTGAACAATTTAGCATACCTTATTAGGTAATAAATGCCAAATTTAAACGAGCGATCACGCTATCGTAAGATCTATAAAGACTCTTGAAGTGCGATCAACACGAGCTGTTTCAATATGATTTTGAAAACGTTAGTGTGTTTTGGGCTTTTCAATTTTGGCTGCCTAGCCACAAGTGACATTGTGAACAATAATAATATTTCAACAGGTAAAAACAATTAGCTATACACAATCCCGCGGGAACTCTTTGATTTTCCGGGATAAAAAGTAGCCTATGTCACTCTCCCGGTCCTGAACTATAGGTCCTAACTATGCAAAAAATCATGTTGATATGTTGCTCTCTTGCAACGTGATTGAAGGAGAAATAAACAAATACACTTTCACATTTATAATATTAGTCAGGGAAAAAAAAGTTAAAAACAATATTAAAATAATTTTTCTAGACGAAAATGAGCTTTCATGCATCGAAAGGCCATGTCGAGTGTTCGATATGTTTTGCATCAGACAGTATTTCGCCAAGCATTCTGGTTGTAATAAGACCTTCGGACCAACGCCATCTCCGTTGTATAAAGCGCAATCTACATTCTATGTACCAAGCATAAATGTAACTATCACATCGCTGAATGTTTACTACACACTCAATGGGATAGTCGAGGAGTTTTAGTGAGTACTAATTTATGGTATAGTAGATCCTTGAGAGAAGTCTTTTGTCTGGTTGGAAGTTTCTTATGGCTAGTTATCAAGGAAATTCTCGAATGCGAGAGACTTAGATTATATAGATACCGCAACACGCAATGAGCGATGCTCATGCGACACAAACAAGCCAGCGTTAATGAGCGCGTGTGTGTGAGGCACGCACACACGCTTAGCAATAGTCTTACGCCAGCGTCATTTGTATCTTGGAGTTACCAGCTAATGAATCTATCCCGATAAAATAGGGAAAAACTGTAAAATTATGTTAATAATCTAAATTATAATATTTTATTATGGTGCTTTCAATTGTGTGTTTATATGTCTGTTGTATTGTGTTAGAATATTTAAATGAATATTTTTTTTTTACTTTATATTTGTATAGAAAAATATTATCAAATAAATCCAATAACGTATTTACAAAATATATTTTATTATTTAATTTATGGTGTCGACTTATAAAAATACTAGAGTTATAAATATATGTACTTTCAAATATTTATTTCAGCATCAACAAGAAGACAGATAATTTGTTGCTCGCAGTCGAATTCAAGGACCTTACATTTAGTTCCAACGAAAATTATTTGAGATTCCACCGCAAAGGAAAAGAGCCCATTGTTAATGTAGATTTTCTGAACACCACATTTTGTAAGTAATGTTTAATTATTCACCGAGTTCATGTGAATTAATTATTAATCTGAATTTTATTTTTAATTAAAGGAGACGGTCCACTTTGGGTTTACTCTTGTACCGTATACCGTGAAAAACGAAAAATACAAAAAGATCATTAAAAATAAATTCAATTAGAAAATCATAATAAATAAATTGCGAAAATAAAAATGTAATTTCAAGTTTTCTGGTGCTGCTCACAACACTTACAAGACACCTTTCAGCCATAGAGAAGACAGTAGACGCGGTCATATGTCAAATGTTATTTAATTATCTTCTTCAGATGTGGACCAGTGACAGTGGATCCCTTTCCGAGTTGATATGTGTGCTATGGCCTTAAGCCGAATCTTCTAACCTAATGTCATTTACACCTACAAATCTTCCCCGGTTGGTGAAACCGAAATTGTCAGAAAGTTAAAGTTTATTTTTCTTTAACGCCAATGTCATCGAACACGAATACGATCAATCAAGTTAAATCTTATACTAACCCTACAGGTAAGGGGTTTTTTGTATTTTAATTGCGGAGATGTGATAAAGACCTGAACATTGTTCTTTCAGCGTCCGTTGTTGTGACAATCATCATACCAAATCTGAAGGATTTAAAGTTACAGGACGGCGAGGTTTTCCTGTATATCAACGACAAATTGCCCCCTTTTGTCCTTGGCCCTAGAGTCTTTTTAAGCACTGGTAGGTATAAAATAGTTCTTCCAATAGATGTTCACTGCTAGGCACTTGTCTCTTGAAGGAGCACGATCTTGTGCCACTTGGATCCATTGGCACGAATCGAATCGAAGCGTCTCTTTCCCTGTGTGCATTCGAGCATTGTTTTTTTTTATTAAAAAGAAAGCTGAAAATAGTTTGTTCATGAGTTACCTAATCACATTTTGAACTATATTACATTTTATCCCAAAAAAAATTTTCTGCTTATTTATATTCGTAATTTTGCAGACCCCCAAGTGGAAGCGACGTTCGTGAAACTCTTCGCGAATATTCCAACAGTTACTATAGAAGCTCTCTTCATTGATGCAGCGTTTTTCATTGGTTCATTTATACAATATAATATATGTGATTTTGGTATAGAAATATTGTAAAACTAGGCTCTTCTTGCCTCCGCAACTGCGCCCACGTGGAATTAGTTTTTGGGTTGGAATTAAAAAAAAACTGTGAAACACGTACAGTGTATTTTTAATCGAAAACCAAAATACCAATAATACCTACTTGAAAAATAACTTTAAAAATGAAGGACTATCGTATAAAGTGTTATCCCCTTTTAACGGAAATAGAATTTTCAAACTATTTATTATTATTATAATATAGTATTCCTTCATTTTTAAAAAAAGCCCAAATACGAAGTTTCATGGATATACCATGAAAAATGACAGACTTTCATACAAACTTTCACCCCCTATTTAACCTTATGACCTTAATAACACTTTCAAATAAAAAAAATCCAAATCGGTCCAGGCGTCTTCGAGTAATCGGGGAACATACATAAAAAATAAAAAAGATTCCGACTAATTGAGAACCTCCTCCTTTTTTTAAAGACTGTTAAAAATAGAATAATTAAACTAGTAATTTCTTTTGTTGTCTTATATTTTAATTATGATTTTGATTTCGTTTTTAGGATTCCATAACAAATTGGTAAAAAACAAAACATAATAACTATTGTGACTTCTCCATCTATTTGTCTATCACAGTTGATTATTTCAAAAACTACTAATGCTATCGATTTGATCAAATAGTTTAAAATAATGGTTGTCTAAATTAATTACACGTGAAAAACTAAAAACTGTTTCACTGCAAGAGGATCTTATAAGAGAACAGGGAAATAATTTTTAAGTTAGTTACTAGATTAAGTTAGGTATTATGCGAAGGAGTTATTGTCAGATTCGAAAACAGGTTATTAATTGTTTTAATTTTACTTTTTGACGTATTTTGAATAAATATCTTAAAAAATTACCATTCCCCCAAATTTTCCAGTTTCTTATGCTATCGATTTGATGAAATAGTTTGAAATAATGGTTGTCTAAATTAATTACACGTGAAAAACAAAAAATTGTTTCACTGCAAGAGGGTCTTAAAAAAAAGAACGGGGGAATAATTTTTAAGTTAGTTACTAGATCAAGTTAGGTATCATGCGAAGGAGCTATTGGCAGATTCGAAAACAGAAAAATTTGAGATAATATACTAGTTTATGTGAATATATTACAGAAAAAATATTTTTTTTTAAGTGGTACTAATACTTGACAGGAAAACTTTGTAATAACGCCAAAAATAAGAAATTATTTAACCATAATAACTAGCTATTTCTAAGACGTTTCCTCCGAAAAAAAAAGGAACCCTCAATGCGTAAGTCTAGACTCGCATTTATTTGTTCGGATTGTTTACCAAATTAGCAACAATGTACAATATTTAAATGATAATTAATCTTTATTATATATATATATATGATAATAATTAATGATTAACAACGGTCTAGCTGTGCTTATACAAATTACTGCTTAAGTTAAAGACCAAGCCACATTTAACATACGAGTGTCTCTAGAACTAATAATATGGGCAGGCAGAAAGTGCCAAAAAGTATCTCACTAATTTGAGTTATTTGGGCACATATATATGTTTATTTTATAACCTTTGGCTTTATATGTATTTATTTTGTACGCGAGTGTGAGGTTCAAAAGGTACCTATGCGTTATGATAATATTATTATGTTTTTAGCTTAGAATATTAAAATCGTATTAAATATTTCGTTTTTTATTTTGTTACTGGTTTATATTCATTCCTATATTATTATTATTTTAAGGGAATAATTCTATTTTGCATTAGTGTTCAAAATTAAAGTGCTGTACGGTGTTAGTCTAGTCTGTATGTATGTACCTAATCTTATCGTATCTTTTGTTTATATATTTTTAGTGAGCAAACGAGCAGGCGGGTCACCTGATGTTAAGTGATAACCACCGCCCATGAACATTTGTAGCACCTGAGGCACCACCAATGCATTGCCGGCCCTTCAGGAATTTGTTGGACCACCCCTTGTAATTCAGTGGGAACACCGTCGCAGGAAGTTGGTTCCACTGTTTCAAAGTACGTGGAAAAAAGTATAGGTATCTATTTATTTTTTACCTTCCACTTTCTGAATAGATGATTGTGACATATACACATAGTTATATTTTTGCATCCAGGGTTTAGATACAGGTGTTATCTCGGAAAATCAGAGTTTTTTTAGAGGTGTATGGGTTGAATGTACACTGCCATATTCCTTCCAAGTTAGACCGCTACCATCTTAAACTGCATCATCACTTACCATCAGGTGAGATCGCAGTCAAGGACTATCTTGTCATCGAATAAAAAAACTCCTAAATAACAGAGAAGTTCCAGCCACAGTTGAGATATGATTTTACTGATAGTTTATATTATGTTTAAATAAAATTACGAGAATATTATATGAGAAAGGAAGTTGTCTTCCTTTTAAAACTTGTCAAAGCGTAGCTGGAGAAAGTTTCAATCTTCGATGTCGCCTGAACAAGTTAGCAATTGTACCAATTAGGAACGACGTGGTTTAACAGAAAAGGATAGAGTTAGAGAAAGTTTTATAATACCATTTCACGCTTGAATCCTAATGTTATAAATATACTATTAATAGTGGGTTCATTATTTATTCATATTAAACCTCTCTCTCTCTCTCTGCGTCGTATTCCACATTATTGAGGGTCGTGACCCACCAAGGAGTCTTTTGTAGATGATGTCGCGCCGTGTGCGCATATAGCCTTTAGCAGGTTTATAAATGCGAAAGTGTGTTTGTTTGTTTGTTGGTTTGTTTCAATCACATCGCAACACAGCTAAACATCGACTTTATTTTTGCATTGGGTAGGACGTGATGATTGATAGGCTACTTTTTATCCCTACTTAAAAAAAGTAAATTAAAACATATGTAAACTGTTAGCTTTTGCTTATGGCTTTGGTCAAGTGGAAGTAGTTTTTTTAAAAATCCCGCAGGAACCCTTTATTTTTCAGGGATTAAAGTAGCCTACTAGCTTTCAAGTGCAAAAAATCACGCTCATTCGTAGCTTCACAGTAGCTTCGTAACCTTTTCGTAGCACATGGGACTACGGATCGCTACGTGATTGAAGAACAAACGAACCCACTTTCGCATTTATAATATTAGTAGGAATGTATGTGTGTACCAAAATTCTTAAATGTGTTGTAATTCCCTCGTACCAAACAATAAATTCCTATTAAAATTTAGAATGATAAAAAATACTATTTTAAGATAATTTATCGTATGTCCTAATATTATAAATGCGAAAGTTTGGATGTATGGATGGATGGATGGATGTTTGTTACTCAATCTAGGCACAGAGATAGATTATAGTCTGGAATAATACATAGACTTTTTATCCCGGAAAATAAGAGAGATCCCGCGGGAATTAAAAAACGTAAATCCACGCGAACGAAGTCACGGGCATCATTTAGTCATTAATATAATTATGACGTGTCTAGACTCCAGTACCTTCTTAAACCGATTTTGATGGAAGTTATTATTTATATTAGTAGTACTGCAATATAATGAAGTGTAGTGGAGCTCTAGTTTTTATTATTCAAATAAAATAATTTAGTCTCTAACTCATAAGTACGACAGTTCCTGTTTATTTACTGACCGTAAACATACATTATTCCTATCTACTTAATTAAGGTCATAAGTTTAAAAAGGCTAGATAGTACGTCTGGATTGTAATAATTTGCTATACATATCGATAGCTCCTACGTAATTTGTTGTATCCCACAAAATTCGCATTTTAGGACTGTTGCACTTATCATTTGTTTTTATCTATTTTATGTGTTTAAAAAAAAATTAAAAACAGCATTCTTTAACATACTTTCAAGATGTATAAAGTTGTTTCGTTATTAAAATGACGGTCTAAGCCATTGTATTGACCTTCACAACAATTAACGCATCACGTAATTTGGGGATACAACAACTTACATAAGAGGTATCGATATATTAAATTCGATAATAGTACTTCTAGAGTATTTTTGTTTATGTAATTTAAAGGTCTTAACAAAAAAAGGTGAGAACTTGTACAACCTATTTCAACAAATAAATTGATTTTGATTTTGATTGTATCCTAAAATAGAGTTATATTAGAAGCTTGCAATACTTTTTAAATACATTTTATTAGAGAATAAAACCTAATAATTTTTGAGGATAGAGGTGCGTGTAGAGTTTGTTTACCATTGGGATGTTTTTTTATTAATTAGTTTCTTAGTGTGTACAATAATATTGAGATACTCTTATCTTTCTTATACGTAACCTATAGTGGTCAAGAACACAAACGATAAGAACATCTTATTTTAAAAATGACATAATTATGTCAACAGCCCAAAAACATAGAAGTAGATTTTTTATTATAAAAATTATTATTAGTAAAAATGATTTGTTATAACTACATTTTTTTATCAAAGAAATATTCAATTTCATTTTTCCTATAAGTATAAATTTTAAATTAAATGATGTAAAATCTAAATTAAAACTAAACTTCATTATTTAAAAAAAAGATACCGGCCAAATTGATAACCTCCTCTTTTTTGGAAGTCGGTTAAAAAGTACAAAATTATACTCAGATCTTTATTAGCTATTTATAGATTTATTGATTCATAAAAAAAATTTATCCAAGAAAAATTTTATACTTTAAGTCTTACCAGTTAAAATCCTTCCACACACCCCCCACTAGTCATACAACTCACAATATAAAGCCTATTTCACACCTACAACTCTCATTAAATACTTTGAGTGAGCGAAAAGTTTTCCGTAAATATTCACAACCCGAACGACTTTACTCCTAAAAGACGTCCTCTCTCGCGAAAGATCGCGGTCAACTGACTGAATTTCACGACATTCTGTGCCTGCTTTCACAAAATGAACTCGAAATGTTCAGTACCAAAACAATTGAAGCGACAAGTAACTTTAAACAGATTTGAATCGTATTCACATGTTTTAAGGCTTGATATTGGGTGGCGAGAAATTTGTTTTTAAAGTACTCAACTGTTTGTTTGGGAGGTTCGCAGAGGCGGGAATGAGTGTCGAAAAAAAATAAGCCAACCGCGTCTCAGTGAGTTAAGGCTCCAGGGGCGGGTTTCCAGTGAATATCTTTAATTAAAATAGGAACTTTGGCCACTGTAATGAATTGATGGTATGAAAAAGTGTGGAAAAATAGCAGAAATAATGTAAAGGATGCCGAAGAGGTAATGAAAAGGAGGAAAATTAATTAGCATGGAGTGCGTTGCATGCTTGTTGGCTAATTTAATTAATTTTGCGCCAACATTATGTCAGTGTTTGAAACTCGGGGAATGCATCGGGCTAATAATATTATTATTATGGCGAGCTGCTCTTAGTTCATAGCAACTGTAGGGTAAAGTATTCACTGAAAATTTCTATGAAATATTTCACACGAACCTTTCAAGTTTCACAAAGTTCTACAATTCTTTTTGATGCATTCATTTTTTAATTTTGCCGAATCTCTCCTAATTTTATTAAAGTAGACGTTTCCAGATTTAAACACAAAACAGTTTAGTTATTTACGTACTAGCTTTTGCCCGCGGCTTCGCTCACGTTAAGTTCGATTTTCAAATTTACCATTTTACCCCGTTAGGGGTTCAAATTTCAAAAAGCCTAAATCATAATAACGGACGCCTAAGTCAAGGAAACAATTTGCACTTAATTGTGAGTAATAAAGCTCCGATATAATAATTTTCTTTAATTAGATGTGTTCTACGGAATTAGTAATTAATTTTTTTACAAAAGAAAACATTTCTTCACTTACATCAAAACAAGTGCACTGTGCACTTTTTGAATGTCGGTAAATTTAAGTGAAGTTTGTAGAAAAGACGACAATTTCTTACGACAGGTTAATCTGAAGTTACTAGGGTTCCAATGTATATCAAACACTAAACTTAATTTAAAGTTTGTATTAGTATTTCGTTGTATTTTATGCCATTTATGTACCAGTTATCGGATGAAATACGAAATCAGTATTTATCTCACTCGGGTAAGGCGGGGCCTGTTGTGCGCATGCGTGAACCAATCTTAAGAATAAGATTTAAGAGTTCCTCTCAAAGAATTCAACTCGAGTATACACACTCATTGTGTATAGAACTTAACCACGTATTTTACATTATGGAGTACATTATTATCGTTTCTATAGAAAACTCATTATAGTAAGTATAATCTTAATTAATCCTATCCTATTATAATATTATACATGCGAATGTTTGGATGTAGAGACGGATGGATGGATGTTTGTTACTCAATCACGCAGCAGCGACTGAACCGATTTGACTGAAATTTGCACAGAGTTAGCTTATAGTCTGAAATAGCACATAGGCTACTTTTTATCCTGGAAAATTTTAGAGCTCCAGCACTGGTAGCATGGGCGGGAGAAATTTTATCCCTGGGGAAAGGATAAAATGTTTATCCCCTCGCTCTCTTTTATCCACCTGTCGAGCATGAGCAAAACGGTGGAAATTATATCCACAGTGGATATTCTTATAGGAATATACGTCGCGGGCATCATCTAGTATATTACGAAAATTGAATAAAATTGTTGAAATTGTTGTGTTGTGAGAAAAAGGTCAGGTAATTTCTTTAAATTAAGACAGAAAATAAGGTTTTTCAAAGACCAGGGTTCCCTCTGGTGGAACCTTCTTGCTTCAGTAGAAGTTAAAATGAAACCAGTGATCACACATGTATATTTAATAGCACATTTGCTAAGTTGATATAATTCTACGGACAAAGTTGCATAGAAGTTGGAACCGGCTTTGCATTCAACTGCTCACAAGATGTTACTTTATACGTCATGTATTGCATATTATAACTTTTATGTTCAGAAAAAAGCAACTGCTACGTTCCTTCCAAGTTCTTTTCATTAGAATTTGCTATCCGAGTTGACGGTAGAGGCTTGACTTGGCATAAAAGAAATAAATTGTGGCATACTTTGCTGTAGGCATAAATAACACAGGTCTACAGCGAAAATGTTGCAGCCAAAACTATAACTGTTTTTTAGTATATTGGGTACCCTGATTACAACTGCATACTTATTTTTTTAATGCTACGTGTAGTTTTCGAGATACGAGGTATGTCTAAAAAAGACAAAATAAGCCAGTTTTAAACATTCAATTACATTATTTTACAGCTAGGAAGCTTCTTATTCAGATTTTTTAAAATGTTCATTGCTATGATTGTCCCATGTGATACTCCAACAATAATCTGCCATCATATGCTCATCCCAACGACCTTGGTACCTATTTTCCGTCAGTTTTAGATCCTGATGGAAGCGCTCTCCTCGTTCTTTGTTGTAGGAGCCAAGATTTTCATGAAACTTGTCCAAGTGGCTGTGCAGGTCGTGCACTTGTATGCTCATGCTACAGCCAACCTTTTTAAAGTTATCTAGAAGGTCCTGAACTAATTCCACGTCATTTTTTGCCTTTCATTACCTAAGAAATTTTTGAAAATTTTTTCTCTGTCACGCTCACAAAAAAATGAGACTTTCGTGCCTGTAGCAATTAAATTCCTTTCTTTAAGTCTCGATGCTAGTCTCAGGCCACTCTTAACAATGGTAAATACGTAAAGTGCTGAGTAAGGAATACGGGCGCCGCTGATGATTCAAGATCACTGTCTCGTTCATTTGAAGAGACCTCCATCATATCTGTCTCCGACGAATCCGATGGTGCTGCCCTCATAGTATCGTCTGAGAGTGGTAAAGGCCGTCTAGCAGACGGTAGGTCCGGATATGTCATTTTTTTTCAATTTACCCCATGCAATTTGATTAAACAAAAATAAAAATCATCAAAATAGTTTTTTGGTTCTGATCAAATCATAGGTACACCGAACCTCAATTGTGCTCGTTTACCACTCGACCACTGACTCGAATATTCAATACACAATTTGAACATGATATTTTGTACCCAGGGATGGTAAAAGCCCTTGATCTCGATCTTAAAAGAGTCAAAATACGCCCTTTTTATGAAGGCCGTTATAGGTTTTCTGAGTTTTGTCACTACATGTTCACCAAAAATGTAACAAAATGTATTCGAATTATTTAATCAACTCCTCCTATATGACGACATAATGATATTATCGGATAATCTCACAAATTGGCGGAATACGAACACATTAAACATAGCAAAATGGGTATTTTTTTCGAATGAGGGTAGTTCAGAAACTACACGTAGTTTTGACCTTGAAAAACTTCTGTACGACTTATTATCAAGTCATTCATCAAATCATATAATAGGATTGCTAGCAAAAAAAGTTTTTCATTTTTTGTAGACCTGTGTAATTCTTTATTTATGTGGCCAATCTAATTTATAACTATAATTTGATTTGATGTTGTTAATAATGCATGGGCTTCTCAAATTCAAATGGATCTTTTTTGCCACGACGCTATTACGGTCTTTCTTTTCAAAATACAAAAAAGAATTACAGCAATGTGGATATTCCATCCGCAAAACGATTTTATTGGCTTGTAAAAATAGATTTAGCGTCTTGGAAAGCTGACAGAAAAATACTTTACAATAAGCGTGCACGTCCGTCGCTCACGGAGTCTAGTCACGTACTGTGCTGTTGCACACTGCCGACGCGAGGTGGCGCTGTCAATTTGTGCTGCTTAGAAAATTTGGCGCCCAACGTGGGACTCATGTCTTGTCGTTTAAATTGAGTAAGGACTAACGAGACTTTTTGGTAAAGCTATCTGCAAACACAAAACAGTTTTATTATTTTTTAAGAAAAACTATAAATGTCTTTATTAGATTACTAGCTTTTCCCGATGGAGTTAGATTTTTAAAAATCACTCAGGACTTCTTTTTTACTAGAATAAAAGGGTCCTAAAGTACCTACTCACCTATTTAAAAGTTCTGTTACTATAATTTTCAGTCAGCTCCTTCTGTACTAGGCCAAAATTCTATAATTTTCACGAACATTTCAGTTCACAGCCAAAATATTCACTGTATGGATACTTTATCTTCCCCAGGGATCTGTGGTTTTCCAGCGATTAAAAGCGGCCTCTTTGATGTATTCAGGCACCTCAAAGCAAAGGTAAAGGTAAAAGGCTGTGAAAGGAAATAAAAATAAAAATGCCTTTAGCACTAGTATGGAATTCGACATAGATTCGACCTTATTGTGCTTGCTTTGCGATATAGATCAACTAAGACCAGTAGCTCAAGCACGAACATTTTAACTTTCGAATAGTAAAGGTGAAGTTAACGTCAGCAAGAAATTTTGTATGAAAATTTCAGGCCTGTCAAACAAAATTTTACCTTTACTATTCGTAAACTAAACGTTAACGTAAATAATAATTGGGAATGTGTGTTTGTTTGGTGGTATATCCTTCAATCACGCCACAAAAGAGCTGCTTGTTAAATATAGCATTTTGTTAATTTATTTGTAAGGCTTATCGTAATAGTATTATAAAGGCAAAAGTTTGTATGTGTATGTGTGTGTGTATGCATATTTGTTACTCCTTCACGCCACAACGTATTAACCAAATTGGCTGAAAATAGGAATGAAGGTAGGACATCCAGAATTAAAACAGGCTACATTTTATCCTGGAAAATTAAAGAGTCCCTACGGGAATTGAAAAAACCTTAATCCACGCGGATAAAGTCGCAGCCATCATCTAGTTTACAATAAATTACTAAAGTATTTTATTTTTAATCTCACTATTCTTCTGCGTTTTTTGATATAATACAGTACTTATAGTCATCCCAAAATTGATGACCTGCCTGGCGCAGTGGTGAGCGCTGTGGTCTTATAACTGGGAGGTCTCGGGTTCGATTCCCGGCGGGGGCAATTTAGGAATTTATGATTTCTAAATTGTCTCTTGGAGAGAGCTATGCTCGGAGTATCCCTGCGAGATCAAATCAGAAATGAGGAGATCCGTAGGAGAACCAAAGTCACCGACATAGCTCTGCGAGTGGCGAAACTGAAGTGGAAATGGGCGGGGCACATAGTTCGAAGAGCTGATGGTCGATGGGGTCCCAAGGTGCTGGAGTGGCGACCCCGCACCGGGAAGCGCAATGTTGGCAGACCCCCCACTAGGTGGACAGACGACATCAAACGAGTCGCAGGGAGCCGCTGGATTCAGGCGGCGCAAGACCGAGGCTCGTGGAGGTCCATGCAAGAGACTTATGTCCAGCAGTGGACGTCCATTAGTTGATGAAGAAGAAGAAGAAGAAATTGTCTCTGGTCTGGTCTGGTGGGAGGCTTTGGCCGTGGCTAGTTACCACCCTACCGTCAAAGACGTGCCGCCAAGCGATTTAGCGTTCCGGCACGATGGCGTGTAGAAACCGATTAGGGGTATGGGTTGAGTTTCAGGTGAGATCGCAGTCAAGGGTTATCTTGTCATCGATTAAAAAAAATTAAAAAAAATGGACCGTCTCCTTTACTCAGAAAAGATAAAGGCTAAAAAGTGATGTTATGCGGTGATATTTTCGCGATTTCAGTGTGAATTTGAAGTATCTGAGGTGTATCCGTGACTCCCCCGGGATCTGTGGTTTTGCAGCGATTAAACGGGGCCCCTTTTGATGTATTCGTCCCGTTTCGAGGCTGTAAAAAGAGATAAAAGCCGTTTTAATACGGGCCTCGGAGGAAACCAAGACGTTAAGTGAAAAGTTAGAATTCGATATGTCTGCAACTCTATTTTACTAAAATTGATTGTTCACAATATTAAGCGTAGACAATTATTATTTAGTTTACAAACAATTTTATTCTTTGTAATATCAAAAAAACAGCTTTTTACTAACTGCATACGAAACTTAAATTTTATTTATTTGTATAGATTCAATATACTTTCAATAGATCCAAGTGAAAGAAGTCGCGGGTATCGATTAGTAATAAATATTTTTAAAATCTAAAAGTCAAAACTTGTTAGTTGAATAAGATTCTAAAACCCACAGCATTAAAAATATTAATCTAAGTAATAACCTGATTAATGGAAAGGGTTCATAACCCACAACGAAGAGGAATACGACATAGAGAGGGTTTTTCAACGAGCTAAGCTAATAGTCCTCATGGTACGACCAACTGAAGGCCAAGTTAGAGTAATTGAATTAGTTGAACTTCTCCAAAGGTGGAAGAAACGTCGCTCGCGGTACGGAAACTTTGAAAAATTCTTTGCTAGTTTGTTTCACTGTAACTTAATAAAAACTACGAACTGTGGAGTTTGAAATCAAGTTCCGAGACGCGGGCAAGCGTATTGCAATTTAATCAACTATAAAGCTTATCTTTCCCTTGTTTCTTTATCAAACCCTTTTTTTTCTTAAGAATATAGGTAGTCATTCTGAACATGACTAATATTCCCCTGTCCCCACCAACTAAGCGTCAAGTTGTGCTAGAAGTTGTACAATACGACATAGGTGATAAGGTTGGGGTTTAAACCGAAACCTGTCCTTTCGGTTTTTCAGTCTAACGCCGCCATCACAGAAACATTGTTAAGGCTGCTATTAATTAATAAATTTGATATTAAGTTGTGTTACTATGCGTAGATAAATACTCATAATTAAATATTTATGCGGTAATTTATTTACCTTTGCAATTTAAAATTCACGTGTTTACGTTGCTGTGATGAAAAAAAGTAAAATACAGCACCAAAGCAACCCAAGCGTGCAAATCAGGGTTCCCAACTTAGGGCTTTTAGCCCCAAATTTAGGGCGGAATTTTGCTTGTTGGGATTTTTTTAGGGCCCAAAAAAATTTAGGGCTATTTTTAGGGGCATAAATAAATTTTCAAGCGTCACATAATTGACTGACCAAAACGAGTAAATAAAGCAAAATGCCTATGATATTTCGGAATAATATGCTTAAAATCGTTTTAGCTAAAGCATTTTGAAAATATTTCAATACATTGGCGTTGAACACGCTTTTTCGATATATAATATAGTGAAAAACAAATTACGAAACCGATTTCCCTTTTCATTTTAAAACGTGATGGTGGATCTTGCGTTACTTTTACTCCATCTCCAAAAAATGTTACAGTTATAATGTAAACATATTGTATGACTATAAGAATTCCGAATAACAGAGGCGTAACTATAGGGTGGCATTTCGGCAAAATGCTACGGGCCCCAGCCGGAAGGGGCCCCGGTCAGAGAGAGCCAGAAGCACAAGATGATCCTAACATTTATAGCCATTCCTGTGGCTACGGCTAGCTGTAGTCGGCACTAGTGCCGAGCGATCATTTTCAAAATTAAAATTGATATAAACTAAATGCTTTGGGACAAGAAAGGTTACGCACAGTAAATTGATTTACCAAAAGGCTGAGTTGACTGGAGCCTAGGGCAGCAGATTTTAGGGGTGGTAGATTTGGGGCCAAAATTTTTATTTGTCTTACAGAAATTAAAAAGATACATATTTGTATAGGTACCTAAATGTCATTAGGTCCATAAACACATATGTATTTTAAAATTTTATAAAATATCTAATTAATTACCGAATATAGGTACCCCAATAACAATAGCTAAATAGTTTGAAGGGCCAACTTTACCTACGTTGCCGGGTGTGCGGCGCATACAAGCGCAGGGTCTCAAGCGCCAAAAGTACAGGACTATGTAGTAGATATGGCGTAGTGCAAAATAAAAAAACGTTGCTAGAGTCTGGCTAACGAAAGTAGAGCCTGGAAAAGAGCGGCAAATTTAAAAATTGTTAGTATGGCAAACTCAAAATTAGTGTGACAGACATGGAGTAACCTAATTTGATACTTAAGAATTATTTTTTTATTTTTGTTGAAACCAATTGCACACTACTATTTATCGGCATGTACAGATGGAAAAATATTGATAACTAGTTAGTAGAATTCGTTCCCGTGGTTAAGGATTTTTGATTCCCGCGGGAACTCTTATTTTCCGGGATAAAATTGTAAAAATTGTAAAATTGTGTTATTCCAGACTATCTCTGTGCCAAATTTCAGCCAAATCGGTTCAGTCGATGCAGCGCGATTGAGTAACAAACATCCATCCATACATACAACCAAACTTTCACATTTATAATACTACGAGTATGTAATAGGAAATAGAATAATATACCATTTTTATAGGGATAAAAATATAGTGTTGATTTATTTCTAAAATTTACCTATGGAATAAATCTTTTCATAAAAAGAAACCTACCATCTGCCTGAATGAAAAACAACAATATTCAGTAATAATATAATTTATTTTAGTCACTATAGTCTGAATCCAAAATTCTTCTTCATTCTTGTTTTTCTTAAATTCATAACCATTAGCTAGTAGTACGCGGCGAAGAGTTTCCCGACATCCATTAAATCCAATGCTTTCTTTTAATTCCATCAACAGTGTCCTCAATGTAGGAACTTGTTTTCTGACAATATAAAAATCATTGATTTTGTTGCGAATAGCATCTATGTCGAAACTATCTAAGTTAGACACTGTGGGTTTATGGGGCCGTTTTTTTCCTGGTGTATTCCACACACCATCATTTAGCGCACCTTCCTTTTTTATTCTTTTTAAGGTTGTAACACTTACTTCTGTAAAGAATGATGAAACAACGATTACAATATTGACAATAGCAAATTATATGATTATTATTCATTATACATTTATAAATCTTGTGCTTATTAAAAAATTACCAGTAATTGAAGCTATTTCTTCTAAGTACTGATTCTGGGTTCTCATCCTGTCTTTCTGCTCTAAATCAGTAAGTTTTTCAATAGTTCTCACTATTTCATCGACTCCTGCTACATCCTTCAGATTTTCTGTCAAAGAAAATAATTTGTGTTAAGTACAAATGCGCAATTACTTTACTTACCTACCACAACCAACGAAAAATAACCATTTAATTGGAAGTTGCATTTAGTAGGTATTATTAAGGTGTTTAACGAAATATATAATTAATGTGGATGAAAATAGAGATATAGTTTTTTAAAAAGAGAAATATACAAACAAAGTATCAAAATAATGCGTCATACTAACCTAAAAAATCTAACACAACACGTAAACAATCTTGTTTTTGTTTGAATTTTACATCATTCTCTTGTTGTTTTTCTTCAAATTTGGAAATCATGCAAAACAACATCTTCCGCACTCCACTTTTAATTGTTTTATTCATTCTTAAACGCGTAAATACTCGTAAACAAGATCACAACTAATCACTGCAAATCACCGACAACCACAGACAACCGCCATCTTGTTAGGGCAAAATGTAGTTGACATTTGTTTATGTATTGCCATATAAAAAGTTTGCAAATAATTCGAGTCTCTACTTTCGTTTGCCAGACTCTATTGTAGGTGCCAAGTATGGACTACTAAGTGCCGTAATGCAATCATAAAAAATTTCAAGCTCGCTTCGCTCTCGAAAATGTCGCTTTTACGTTTCGATTGTACTCGTAAGTGCCAAGTATGGACTACTAAGTGCCGTAATGTTATCATAAAAATTTTAGAGGTCGCTTCGCTCGCGAAAATGTCGCTTTTACGTTGCTATTTTAGATGCCAATAATGGACTACTAAGTACCGTAATGCAATTATAAAAAATTTTGCGCTCGCTTCGCTCGCGAAAATATCACTTTTACTTTTCTATTGTAGGTGTCAAGTATAGACTACTAAGTGCCGTAAAGCAATCATATAAAATTTCATGCTCGCTTCGCTCGCCAAAATGTCGCTTTTACGTTGCTATTGTAATAACAACGTAAAAGCGACATTTTTGCGAGCGAAGCGACCTATAACATTTTTATTAAAATTCTTGGCATCTACAGATGCCAAGAATGGTCTACTAAGTTCCGTTATGCAATTATAAAAAATTTCGCACTCGCTTCGCTCGCGAAAATATCACTTTTACATATCTAATATATTATAGGTGCCAAGTATTGATTACTAAGTGCCGTAATGCAATCATAAAAAATTTCGCGCTTGCTTCGCTCGCGAAAATGTCACTTTTACTTTTCTATTGTAGGTGCCAAGTATGGACTACTAAGTGCCGTAATGCAATCATAAAAAATTTCACACTCACTTCGCTCGCGAAAATGTCGCTTTTACGTTGCTATTGTAGATGCCAAGAATGGACTACTAAGTGCCATAATGTAATTATAAAAAATTTCGCGCTCGCTTCGCTCGCGACAATGTCACTTTTACATTTCTATTGTAGGTACCAAGTATGGACTACTAAGTGCCGTAATGCAATCATAAAAAATTTCGCGCTCACTTCGCTCGGGAAAATGTCGCTTTTACGTTGCAATTGTATGTACCTACTTCACGTAGTGATTTATTATAAAATAAAAAAATGTTATCTCATTGGTTGAGCTTCTTTATATTGGGGGAGGGAGGGCCCCATCCGATGAATTTGCCACGGGCCTCAAACGGTATAGTTTTACGCCTCTGCCGAATAATGTAATTAAAATTAAGTTATATTATTTTTATTTACCTCAATAAAACGGGAAACTCATTTAAAAATTAGCCTTGAATGGTAACAAGATACAGGGATTTTTTTGGGGCTTTTGAATATTGCATTTAGGGTTATTTAGGGGTATTTCATGTTGATGTTAGGGCTAATTTTTTTTAGGAGTTGGCAACCCTGGTGCAAATTCCAAATTCAAATCAGTTCGTGAGTAGATTGCGAAGCAGGCGGACGTGCCGCGCTAACCATTTATTCCGTTACAACTCCATTCCAAATGCTAAATATATTGACGAATGAGACGAGATATTTTGAGTTTGCATAATTTCTGTTTGAGGTGAATTTTAAGCGGGTCTGATTGTCATTTAATTATCATAGCAATGGAATTGCGAATGCCAGAAGATTCGTTTTGGTAAAGAGTTTAATTAAGAACGACAATTTGTTCCAAACAAACATGAGCATTTTCTTTTTTGAACATCCAGCGGAACTTTTTGATTTTCCGGAACAAATTGTGGCCTATATAGATAATTCCATGATATCTATCTTTTACAAAGCAACCGAAAACGATTTAATAAGATGAATAGGTATACCTAATAATATCAAGATTATACTAAGGTGAATCGCAAATGACACAAAGTTCTCTCATAATCATGCATAAAATACCGATATTTTTCAACGTGAAACCCGCTCGTTAAAGAGATATACGAGCGGGTACATGCTAAACTGTATAATTCGCTTCAAGATGAAATACTACACATTACTTACAAGATGCCCTCCCAGAGTAATTTGACCTCTACCCTCTTAAGTCCACCCCATCCAGTATAAAGTAAAGCGTATTTCACACAAAGATGGTAGCGGTTCTTTCTGAAAGGACTATTGCCAGACTATAGTTTTAATATCAAATCCCGTGTTCGATCACATAGGGTTTTTCTATTACGTATCTCCAATAAACCATCGTATCGATCTTTGGTCCAGAGGTGCGTTTGATGAAGATTTTTTTAAGCTATTGCATAGCTTCTATCGCGGGCCAGCGTGGAGACCGAATCCAGAAATTCCGTAACGAAAATAACCTGACACGAGACTCCTCTACGGTGAGCCGCTGGATGGCGCATTTTTTATCAACGCCATCTAGCGGTGAGCCGCTACATGGCATTGATAAAAAATGCTATGTTTACTTTTTGCTATGTTTACTAAATGCTACGCTTTACCGCGGCAGTCCCCGAATGCCACACGTCTTTTTTTTTTGACAAGATAGTCATTGACTGCGAACTCATCTGATGATATGTGACGATGCAGGCTAAGATGGTAGTGGGCTAAATTGGAAGGGATAAGGCAGTGTTCAACCCATACACCTAATCTCTTTTTACACACCATCGTGCCGGAATGCTTAATCGCTTGGCGGCACGTCTTTGACAGTAGGGTGGTAACTAGCCACGGCCAAAGCCCACACCAGACCAGACCAGAAACAATTCAGAAATTATAAATATCCAAATTGCCCCCGCCAGGAATCGAACCCGAGACTTCCCACACCTGTAAAACCACAGCGCTTACCACTGAGCCAGGGAGGTCGTTGTCGTCGGAGCGTTGAACCGGATCGTGACACTGCGTTGCCGATAGGCTGCTAATCAGTCACGGCCGAATCCTTCTACTAGACCAGACGTTTTTAAGAATTATCTACTAATGTTATATCATAATGTTTTATTTAAGTTCTACTTCTCATGTCTTCTCTATTATAACAAAGCTACGAATCGAAATGAATGTTTGAATGGGCACAATTGAGGACTTGAGGAGTGGCATAGGCTACTTTTTATCCCGGAAAAACAAAGAGTTCGCTCAGGATTTTTGAGAAACCTTACCACAGAAACCCGTGCTCAGAAGTGGGCTGACGTAGAGAATGCCATGGTTGAGCGAAGCTCAATGGCTCCAGCAATGGCTGGATTATACGTCATGTTCGTGAACGGGTGCCACCAACGGGAATGGGTCTGCTTTGACTGCCCATCTTGACATGCGTCTGATTGGTGTACCTACGTATGCATTTTTGCATTTTTGAAGCTTTATTGTGGAAGCACTGAGTACATAGCATAGCTTTGTAAAAAAAATTTTTTTTTGAAAAGAGCAACTGCTGAGTTTTTTACCGGCTCTTCTCAGCAGAATCTGCATTCCGAACCGGTGGTAGATTTATGACGTGTCATAAGAGCTACAAGTTAGCCTACATGAAATAAATTAATTTTGAATTTGAATTTGAATGTCGAAATCTTGGGCTATAATAATAATATTATGCTCTAACTTATAAAAGAACACGCTATAACCTGCGAGGTCTCATACGAATGGCTACATGTGAATAATGACGTAACATTGCCCGACCATTCGTCATCTCGTAAACGTTTAGCGTAAGCGATTCGCTCATTACGTCTGTTACGAACATGGGTCAATGTTACAATAAATTAGAATACTGACTACTCACTATTTAATGAACTTGTTAAATGAAAATACTGTTAATAGTTATTTGTTCAACAAGATAGCAAAGTTCATTTTTGTTGCGAGTGCCTAGTTTGAATCCCGAGCGAACGAAGGATTCTAATATAGAGTCACGAGCGTAGCGAGTGATTCTAAGTTAGAATCCTGAGAGTAGTGAGGGATTCAAAGGCACAAGAAGCAAAAACTTTGCTATCGTGTGATACATACAACTTTTCACCTCAATAGCGAAAAAATACAAGATGTAAGAAAAATATTTATTAAAACATAAAGGATATTTTAAAATTTTAAAAATTAGGTTTATTTATTTAAAAACTTTTCAATATCATGAGTGGTGAAAACTTTAGATTTTTTGGATTTGTTCCCCTCCGATTGTCTTTTCAAAAATGCAATAAGTTTAGGATAAGTTTCAATGTGAACGTCGCATTTCGATTTGATTGTAGCTTTTAACATGGAATAAATACTCCATAATGTAGATGGTTACCTTGTTTTAGACAATTCCATGAAATATGATAAAATCACAGTCTCTGAATAGGACTTCGCACCCTTAGAAAGTCTCCAATCATTAAATAATTCATAGGCTTTCAAGTATTTTTCACGAGACTTTTCCGGAAGAAAGTTTAATTCAGCGTTAGACACTAATTCTTTTAATTCTGAAGGTTACTCTCTAATCTGTGTCTGAAGGTGTTAAATTATCACTAGATTCACTCATTTTGTTATTTTAAAATTCTTACAACAAATAACTACTAAAAAATTAGTACCTAATTAAGATATAGAATAGAGTTAATCATTTTTTTTTTGCCGCCATTTTATATTACTCTTTTGTCTGCGTTCGGAATTGTGTCATTCATAAAATAAAATATATTAATTAATTAATTTTAATTTTCTTTTATGTTTCATGTTGTGTTACAGAATTATAAAGTCTAAAACACATTTACGAAAAGTAAATTATAGTTTAAATAATAAAATAGAGAGTTAAAAAATTTTGTCGAAATAAAATGTATGGGGTATGCAATATTATATACAAAATTTCTGAACGTTTCTTGAGACGATGAGTTGAAGAATCGCCAATCTAATGCGTTCTATATTCAAAACACTTTTTCTCACTGAGTGAGCAAAAACGACTTTTGCTCACTGGTTTTGGGCAGCAAAGGCGCCCTTTTTGAGCTAGAGAGGTGAAAAATATATTTTATGGAGACATTGTTAATACTGAAAGCAGATGAAAATGACATTCAAATCTCTCAACAAGAGGCAAACAGCAACAAGAAAATGCACCATTAAGTCCTGATTTCTTTACTTAGAACAAGCTACGACGTTCCACTCCAAAATGAACCTAGTTTATTTATGTTAAAAGGTCTAAAATGCATTGGTTGTGGGTGAGGGAAAACATTTTTTTTTTCTTTAATTCGATAAAGTCAGAGTCGCCGCATTAGCGAAGCCACGTTTTAATCCGCTTTGCATTTCTGAGAAAACAAACAAGGGGAGTTTCTTTTTTGTCTTCATAAACATTAATATTTTATTCATTCGTTTTGATAAACTAACTGAATACTCGCTTGGTAACAAGGCTTTGGTCACAAGCCATGACTGAACCAGCCGGGGTTTTAAAAATATAAATTAAAAAAAAAAATAGAAAGAATTTCCTTGACCAAAGAATTAGTTTGGTCATTCAAAGGGGCAATGCTGCCAGCATCTTGGGTACTATGCCGCGCTGCGGTGACATCGATGAGGTTTTAGGTTTATATCCGTTTTAATTTTAGAAATAATTATTATTAATAGTTTTAATTTTAGAAATAGTTATGTATTTGTATATAGATAATTTAGAATTTAGTTTTATATTATATTAAGTTTGTTTTTACTCATATAAGTGGTAACAATAAATGAAACACATATTGAAAAAAAAAAAAAATTGAACCGATTTAAAAAAACACACATGTATATTGGCACCTTGACATTGGCATTTTAAAAGCTTGCATCCTAACTCCCAAAGAGATATATAGGTTACTTTTTATCCCAGAATATAAAGGCTTTACGCTTGAGCTCAACCTCACACGCTTCCGTACATAACTATACTGAACGAAAGCAGCTCACCATCATCAATCATATCTTTTTTAAAGAATATTAGCCAAGCTGAACTTGACTTATATTCTCCTCTCCCCTCCAAATAAGCGAAAAGCTTGTGCTAGGAGTGGGTACGACAATAGTGCAACGGGTGAGGCTCGAACCGCGCGACCTTTCAGTTTTCAGTTTGACCGTTGGGCTATTGAGGCTTAATCATTATTGTCATCACCAACCCATCAATAGCTGATTACTTAGCGCTCCACTCAGAGAAGCATAGTCTACGCTAAATAATAAAACCATAATTGAAACGTTTGCAGCATTCTCAAGCAAGCAAAAACATTTTAGCAACAGTTGTTTTTAAACGAAACGAGCTAATTTCCACGGAGTAGGACGAAGTTGGCGGTTAATTGAATTGGCTTGAACTTTTCCCAAGGTGGGAACCAACGTCATTCAGGAAACTGCAATGCTAAAAAAGTCTCGGCTCAACTTTAAAGAGATCGGAATCAGATTTGAAGATGCTATCGTGTCACTATCGTTTCTTTTTTTAGTTTTATTTGCTGAAGTCATGGTGACTGGAATGAAATAGACTATCTTCTAAATTTTTTTTATTTTTATTCGATGACAAGATAGCCCTTGACTGCGATCTCACCTGACAGTGACGATGCAGTCTAAGATGGTAGCGGGCTAACTTGGAAGGGGTATAGTATAGCAGTATATATTCAACCCATACCCCTAATCGGTTTCTACACGCCATAGTTCCGGAACGGTAAATCGTTTGGCGGCACGTTTTTGACGGTAGAGTAGTAACTAGTCACGGCCAAAGCCACCAGACCAGACCAGATTCTAATAATAATAGCTTAATATTAGATATGGATATATCTACACGATCTATAACTACTTCACACTACTTTATTGACTCGACAAATAGCTGTAGTCGATCGCGGCTATTAGTCGAGTCGATCGCGGTATCACTTTGTAAATCTAGCGGAAGATGCTCAGGCGCAAAGCTCACATTAATATTATGAACAAGTAGGTAGTTAGTAACTATTTAGGTACTAAGCATTCAATTTTATGTTTTCCCTTTTAATCAAATACAAAATTCTACTTAAGTAACTTTTACTGTTTCATTTGTCATATCTCACAGGGTTTCGTCAGTAAATAGTAGATCTGTTGGCCATCCCTGCTATACACTATGATAAATTTCAAATCCAAGATGGCCACCACCACAAAGTGGCGAATTACCTACTTTTTTTTTAATTTCACATGTCGCGGGTGTTTTAAATTTTCAATTTACGCTAAATTGTTATTAGATAAGTTAAGAGATAGTGTACGAAAGTATTAATGTTGTACATCCTCTCTGTAAAAGAACCTTAAATTTATACGAACAGGGTTGTGGACATCTAGTGTAATTCAAATTAATTTCCATCATCAATTTTCAGATGTAACCCAGATTTATGTAAAGCCGTGTCCACACGTGCGTTGCGGTTTAGATTGGTTCGCGAATTTGTATAAATCTCACGCGTCAGTAGTCGCGGTACAATATGAGTGATTCGGGATAATAATATCGCCATTAATGCGTTTACACATCAGCGTTGTGCAAGGCTAGTATCAGAAAAAAAGCGATAAGCGAGCAGCTATATTTTTATGCGAAATTACATGCTGATTTTTCAATATTTTTATTTATTTATTTATTTAATTAATACATACAAACAAGAACAGTGGCCGGAGTCTTCTTTTAAGTATGAAATACCTATGTTAGAAGACTTCAATGAATTAAGGAATTTGGTCCCTTGAAAAATTACATCTAAGAATATCAACTCGGTTAAATATAATTATGAATACAATTAAAATATTCTTCAGTAAACTCATGTTTATTGAAAATTTTAGTTACGTTATAAGATTATTCTTGACTTTGCGAGTAAGTCAGTAAGAGAATAGTGCCCCAATTGTATGTGTATTTGAGCATTTATATGATGATTGTTATGTTAGGTAATATATTTTATTTATCTATGACACTATTACTGAATAAATTTTCTTTCTTCTTTTCTACTTATATTCTTATATATATGATGAATGTTTTTGGATGATTAACGAATGTCAAAAATATATTGTTTAAGATTGAATAACGATTTTGAAACCCTGTCCAGCTATTTAAAAGTATAGCCATTTATTAAACAATACTATGTTTAAAGCCTCAATAGCCCAACGGTTTAAGGTGCGGACTGAAAACTGAAAGGTCGCAGGTTCGAATCCCACCCGTTGGACTATTGTCGTACTCACTCTTAATACAAGTTTTCACTTATTTGGAGGGGAGAGGAGAACATCAGTCAAGTTCAGCTTGGCTGATATTCAATTTAAAAAAAAAGTACAGCTTAATGTCGGACCATACCATAACTTCCTGTGAATCCGCAGCTTTATAATTAAAACATGGAATGAAATCCAAAAACGGTCTAATTATTATAGGAGTTTATTTTAGCTGCGATATGCTTTTATTAAAATCATAACAATGGATAAATTATAAGCTACATACATGCATAATACCATTCTCCTCTATTTATGTAACCGTAATATACATTCTGATGGTAATTATTAAACAACTTTAAATATATTAACTGCCTTGTTGGTCAAGTGGTTAGCATATTCGACTACGGAGGTCCCGGGTTTGACGGGGTTCGATTCCTGGATTTATAACTATGAATTGTCATACATCGTAAATGAAAATCATCTAGAAAATGATGAGTAGATTCCAAAAATACATAACACTATAGTTCAATTTCCAGTGATTCACAAAAAAAGATCATTAAATCTTAAATATATAAAAGGCAAAGGTGACTGACTGACTGACTGACTGACTGACTGACTGACTGATCTATCAACGCACAGCTCTAACCACTGGACCGATCGAGCTGAAATTTGGTATACAGGTAGCTGTTAGGACGTAGACATCCGCTAAGAAAGGATTTTGGAAAATTTCAACCCCAAGAGCGTTAAATAGGGGGTTAAAAAATCGAACCTAACGTGAGCGAAGCCGCGGGTTAAAGCTAGTAATTTAATACATTTAAAACGTGAATAAGATCCCAATGACTGTGGTATTTAACTTTTGTTCGTTTTTTGGCTGGGCAGTTATGTTTTTTTTTTTAAATTATAGCGTCTGAACATACCTACTTCACTCAAAAATTATCACATCAATCTCAAAGGGCTTGACGTAAAGCTGTTTAATACGGGAATTATTCGTAATACACTCCACGCTCAGTCTCAAAGGGAATCTCGGAGTACGAAATTTAATTATGCATTTCAAACTTGTCTAAGTCTGCGATACCTGTCCCATTGTTACTACGTATTGCTGATTGTTTTAGTTAACACTTTGTTGTGTGTTTAAGGTGATATTGGCGTAGTTAAGGTATTTACAAATTAATTTGTAAGATGATATGCAGTACCTGTCAGTAAATATTGTATACTAGCTGTTACCCTCGACTTCGTCCGCGTCAATTTCTGTTATTATGATCGCGATTAAGAATTTTTTAAAAGAATATATTTTAAATATGGATAATTTTCCCCGTTTTTGCAACATTTTTCACTGATGCTTCGCTCCTATTGGTCGCAGCGTGATGTTATATAGCGCAAAGCCTTTCTCGATAAATGAACTATCCAACACAAAAAGAATTTTTCAATTCAAACCAGTAGTTCCCGAGATTAGCGCGTTCAAACAAACAAACTCTTCAGCTTTATAATATTAGTATAGATTAGGTGATGCCCGCGACTTTGCGGTAGAGGTTTTTTAATTCCCGTGGGAACTTTCTTATTTTCCGGGATCAAGTTTATTTATAAGAAAATACAACAAAATAAAACTTAAATAAATAACTTAAATAAATTAAAACTACTACGTAAGTTATATTTACAAAAAATACACGCCGTCCAAGTGGTCGTTTATGGGCATGGTGCCCAAAACACTGACGCTATTCCCTCGTTGGATTGCGAGGCTAAGCCGTTAAAGTAGCCTATTATAAAGTATTATTCTAGACTATAATTTATCTCTCCGCGTGATTGAGTAACAAACATCCATCCATTCATCCATCCATCCATACATCCAAACTTTCGCATTTATAATATTAATAGGATTAGTAAAATTAATCTTGTAGAGCGTCGTCTCAATCGCGCTTAGCGAAAAATCGAAGCGAAGATGGCCGATTGTTTCATTTTGAGGCTTTTGTAATTATTTTTAGTACCATTAATTATTTTAATTCGTTGAAATGCTGTCATAGTCTGTACCCATCGTTAACCCACTGTAGGTCCCAAGAGTTATTTTCTTTTAATCGCGTGAGTACCTTCTGATTTTCCGGGATAAGTAAGCAAAAAATATAACGATCCGTTGTGCCGTGGCAACGTGATTGAAGAACAAACCCACATAAAAATATTCACATGTCATAACATGTCGCTTTTATGACATTAGTAGGGTTGTCATTTATATAAAACATCATTGTCTGCCTCGTGTGATTGCCTTAACTTTTCACTGGTCACATTTTTTTTGTCACGGGCTTCGGCCGTCGCTAGTTACCATCCTACCGTCGAAGACGTGCCGCGTAACTTAGCGATCCGGTACTATGGCGTGTAGAAACCGCTTATAGACTCTGGGTAAAATTTGCATCATGTGGGTGATACCCAATACCACACCTCTTCAATTTTTTTTTAAATATTAGTCAAGCTGAGCTTGGCTAATATTTAACATTCCCCTCTCCCCTCCAAATAAGCAGAAAGCTTGTGCCAGAAATGGTTACGACATCAGTGCAACGGGTGAGAATCGAACCTGCGACATTCAGTTCAGTCCGCACCTTTAAACGTTGGGCTGTTAAGTCTCCTACCATCTTAGTTACAGATAGTATTGGTATACAAAGCTCGGGCGGATATCTAGAACGATCTACGAATCTACGTCTGTTTAGAAGTTCAGCAGATTTAGTATTTACGTAGAGACCCCACAAAGACAGACAATAGACGGGGTCTGCGTTCAATGTGTCTAAACGTCTATCGCCCGATAGAGTCGCAGTATCTTGCATCTACAAAGTTCAGTGGGAGAATTCATTGGACTGTTTGCAGAAACGTGTTACTGCAGGTCGGCTTAAGAAAATAGTAGAAATGGCCATTTATTACCTACTGTTTATTTTAGACAAGCAAATGTTCTTTGACTCGTTAGAAGATAATTTTCAGTTCACTGATTAGAGCATAAAGGTTTTAGAAAGGGTCTAGTCAAAATTGAGTGCGTTTTACGAAACATATCCCGCGCAATTTGGGCTTTAGTGTATTATAGAATAGAATAGCATAACATAGAATAGAAATATTTTTATTCAAATAAACTTTTACAAGTGCTTTGGAATCGTCGATGAATCCACAACTGGTTCGTGGTATCACCGTAGTTGTAACTTTATTCCACCCTCTTTCTTCTACAAGCGAACCGCTCGCCACCGAACACAATTTCACCCTCACCACCTGGGTGCCTGGAGCACTTCGACCATCCGTTATGCCAGATCTTTTTTCCACTTCGAAACTGTGGAACCAACTTCCTGCGACGGTGTTCCCACTAAATTACAACATGTGGTTATTCAAGGGGCGGACCAACAAATTCCTGAAATGGCGGCAATCACCAATGCATTGGTGGTACCTCAGGTGCTACTTTACATGGATAGCGGTAATCACTTAACATCAGGTGAGCCGCCTGCTCGTTTGCTCGCTAAAAATAAAAAAATAAGATTAACCGTACAAAGAAATATTTAAACCAGAAAAGGAAACAGAGGCATATGGGCTTGCAGTAAACTGCAGCCAGCTATATAGGGGAAAGGAAGGTAAAACGGACCACTTAACAAAAAAACAAGTATAGAAAAGAAACTATTCATTTTATTAAACTAATTCAAAGTAAAAAATAATCGACATTATTAACTCTACATTACATATGAATCAGACTTTGATAAAATTACAAACAACGAAGATATTAGATGATTTCTAATACCTTCAATAAGTCCGTTTTACCTTCATGATGGAGGCAAAATGGACCACACATGAAGGCAAAATGGACCTACACATTTCATCACATTTTTCACATAAAAATACTGTCTCATCATCCTCATCCTCTACTCCTGCGCATGTGCAGTGTGCCCGTAGACGACATTTGGACATTGCACCCAACCTCCGCTTGATTCCGAGTACAAATTAATAAAAACAGTACAGACACTCAGTGTCTGTACTGTTTTTATTAATTTTATGACACTGAGTGTCATAAAATTAATAAAAACAGTACAGACAGTGATTATGACACTGAGTGTCTGTACTGTGTCAGTGACGATGACACTGAGTGTCTGTACTGGATGATTTTTCCTAGTTTTTAATCTCTTTATATCAGATTTTTTGCTTGCCTTTCCCTTTTTTGAAATTTTTTGTTCTATTTTCACTTTCTTCCTTTTCGGTCTTCTTTTTTTGGTCTTCTCTTTTGTTTTTCCTATTTAAAGATTTTGTGTCTCGAAACTAAGTAGGTTTTTAATCTTTTCAGCCTGTTTATTTCAACGACGTAGCTCTTGTAGTCTTTTCTGTTTTCGAAAAAGGCATTATATCTTTAGGTGCAAAATGAAATACATTGCAACGTTTATTGGCAGTCATAATTGTGGTAGATGTTGAAGGTTCCGTTTCACTTTGGTTCCAAAAAATTATGGCTTTAAAACTGTTGGTTCACCATCATTTTATGTTGATGTACCCCAGTCCGTTTTGCCTGGGTCCGTTTTGCCTTTTTGCTATAAACAACAAAAATTAAAAATTTTGAGCTAATAAGCTTAGGTATAGTCGGCATACCTGTTTATTAGCTTAATCATATGTCAGTTTATATACAGTAATCATTAGAACACACTATCACAAACCAAACCAAAATGTAGGCTAATTGAAAAATGCAAATTTTACATCAAAGTCTAAAAAAACTAACTTACCTTGCTAAATCAGTGCAGGTGCGGTCGTTGGAATCGAGTACACTGACCGAGAGGGGGAACATGGCAGCCAATATTTTGACATAACAAATTCATAGATGGCGCTACACGTTTCAAAATTATTAAGATGGACCTTTTTGCCCACAGGGTCCGTTTTACCTTCCTTTCCCCTACGATGATGATGATGAAAATGATGATGTTTAATGTCAAATATTTCAGCTATGCAAAAAAGAAAGAAAACGATCTTTTCATAGGTCTAAAGGGTCAGGTTTAGAATTTAATACAGATCTGTGAAACTTTGTCAACATGTGACAAAAGTTTGTCGAACCTCAATACCCCACTTGGATACGCTTTGAGCTCATCGACGAATTGTAACTTTGTAAGGCACTCGTATTGCAATAGGCTGTAAATCCGTCCCTTACTGAGAGACGTTGAAGCTAGAAGCTTTAAGGTTATTGATACTACTTAATTTCCTTAAACTAGCTTAGCTTACTTTAGTTTACAACGCGAACTACAGAGCTAAGTTAGCTCTAACCACCCATTCCATCATCAATCAAGGTAGTCCATGGAGATCGACTACGTGGTTGAAATCCCATGATCTCTTAGTCTCGCATCTAACACACACACACATACAAACAAACTTTCGCCTTTTTATAAAACTTGTAGGTACTTATCAATTAAGCAATGCTCGAATATGAGTGCCGAAAATTTGGTGTGATTAAAGGACAAACCAACGAACAAACACAATTTCACGTTTATAATGTTACTAGAGTAGAGAATTTTCAAAAACTGTGATACATGTCCTTCTTTATTTTTAATCGAAAGGCAAAATATAGATTTTCATAGATAGTATAACTTGTAAAACGACGAACTTTCATACAAACATTCATCCCCTATTTATTCCGTTTGGGGGTGGATTTTTCAAAATCTGTGAAACACGCGTTTCTTTATTTTTATTTGAAAGCCTAAATATAAAGTTTCATGGATATAACTTGAAAAATGAGGGACTTTCATACAAACTTCCATCCCCTATTTAACCCCCTTAGGGGTGGAATTTGCAATAATCCTTTCTTAGTGTGCGCCTACGTCATAAAAGGAACCAACTGTAAAATTTTCAAGTTTCTAACTTCAGTAGTTTAGGCTGTGCATTGATATCTCAGTCAGTCAGTCAGTCAGTCAGTCAGTCAGTCAGTCAGTCAGTCAGTCAGTCAGTCAGTCAGTCAGTCAGTCAGGACTTTGAATTTTATATATATTATAGATTTACAAAAGTAAGCAAAAATACGACAATTCTGGTAGATATACTTGTACGTATAAAATATATTTAGCGATGACAAATACCGCAGTCTGGCAGCCAAGTGCGCTCCATCCATCCAACGACCTCGCGAATTTGTAAGGTTTTCGTATGAAAGTCACGATACTTAAGTGCAGCATACATCAGACTAGACAGTCGCTTCAATATAATTCCTGCAACTCACGAGAGTTCGTGGCTCATGGTTGTGTGTGTGTGTGTTGTATCTGTATAAGTGTGAGCGAGAGCTTGCTCCCACCTAGGCTCCTGACAGGCACGCACACTTACGCAATGTGCATGAACAACGTAACCACAAGTAAAGTTCACGCGTCCTCGTGAATTGCAGAACTATACCAAGTTTTGCCTGGTGGGAGGCTTTGGCCGGGGCTAGTCACCACCCTACCGTCAGAGACGTGCCTCCCAGCGATTTAGCGTTCCGGCACCATGACGTGTAGAAACAGATTAGGGGTACGGGTTGAATGTACACTGTCATACGCCTTCCAAGTTAGCCCGCTACCATCTTATACTGCATCGCCACTTACGATCAGGTGAGATATTGCAGTCAAGGACTATCTTGACATCAAAAAAAAAAAGTTATCACTATGTCATATTAAATCGTACGCTGCTACGAATATTACAATCATTTTGTCTAGATACTGCGCATCCCGAGGGCGATACTTTTTCATTTCGCGGCTGTTTTTCACTGGGCAAGGACATTTTTTCCTCGGTATTCCCAAATATATCACCGTCGTTTAAGGTAAATTCAGAGTTGAGAAAGTGTGCTGATGTTTTTGAAAGTCTCAATAGCTCATCAGCTAAAGGACGGATTGAAATATGAAAGGTCGGCGTTTCAACTTCAATTTTTTTTAGGTAAAAGATTGGATATTGGGAAAGGAGTCTAATGAGCTTCAAACACACGAATTTTGATTTTTATTTTTATTTAAATATCGACCAACTAGACGTAGCCCGCGACTTTTTGAATTCGCCTTTATAATATAAGTGTGATGTGAGGTGATTAAGCTATATGGAATCAACGTAATAAAATTTCGAATGCACGCTCTAAAAACTAATACCTTATTTATTATTATTATTAAATATCGACGGAGATATATAATATGAATTTTGAAGTAAAATACCTATCAAAGGTGAAAACCTATAAAGGGTTTAAGCACTTAACATTGTCACTTAACATCAGGTGAGAGCGCAGTCAAGGACTATCTTATCATCGAATAGAAAAAAGTCTCAATACCTACCATTTAAATTTAAGTAATATATTAGGTAAGTAATCTCTCTCTCTTACTGGCTAAACTACCGCCAAAATCCTCCACCAATAGTTAAACGCTAAGCCAAAATTTACGAACGTCACACAACAGTTATTTACAGAGCGATCGATCTAACCGTTCGTTAGATAAATGCAGTGGAGGCTTTTAGACGGCTTCCGGTGGGGAGTGCATCCCGTGACGTCACATCCGCCCCGACGCGGCCGTTTCGGCATCTACACCGACAGTTTCTCATTACACCCCCTCTCTGATAGCAGGAGTACAAAGTCAGATAAATGTGCTGTTTACTTAGTTATAAGTACAAAAAGGAGGTAGATAGATACAAATTTTCAATGTCCATCCGTTGTACCATTGTCTAAGGGAGGGCCTTATATTCTTTAGAAAACCAAGCAAAGGAGGAGGTACCCATCCTCCTATGCTTGGTTTTTTGAAAAAAAGTGGACTCAAACACAAAGTTAATAATTGTATTATGAACTGAAATGAAAAAATCACTTGGAGAAAAAAGATATGGCGACATTTAGATTAATAGTTTACACTAATTAAATAATTAATTATTAGGAAAAATCAGTTCTTCTTACGAACATAATGTCTTTTTGACATCCTTACTAATATTATAAATGCGAAAGTGTGTTGGTTTGTTGGTTTGTCCTTCAATCACGCCGCAACAAAGCAACGGGTCGACGTGATTTTTTGCATGGGTAGGGTAAAGATGCCGAATATGAGATACCATTTACATATTCGGCCATAAAAAATAAATTATTGCACTAATGACTATGAAAATTACTTATATTCGTTAAGTATTTAATGAAGTTTATCCTTGAAAGACCGTTTAGTGCTAAGTATAATAGATTTTTTGTTATATCAGATAATATTAGAAAAGTCAAAAATTACGTCTCAGGGAAATGGTCTCCTATTATGAGATACCAAGGGTTTTTAATATGAGATAGTATAGATTTAGAGAAAAAGGAAAGAAATCAATTCAAAAATTACTTTTTTTGCTTCTGTTTAGAAGCAAAAAAAGAAAAGCTTTTTCTGACTGTTTAGTCAGAAAAAGCTTCCCATGAACCTTGACAAATACTTCTGCATTAGCATCTTTTTTGACATAACGTTCTAGAAAACTCTTAGGAACAACGAAAGTTTTGACGCTATTAGGTAACATATTTGTTTGCTTCGCACTGCACTCACGGCCCGTATTATGGCATCGTGGTCCTAGGACTTCTTTGATCGACGGCATCTAGAAAAAGAGGTTTTTAAATAGTCGTACTTCTATGCATCCTAATATGAGATATCTCATTTAAGGAGCTCCCACGTGTCTCATATTAGGAAAACACCCAAATTTAAAAACTAGGCTGCCTATTATTTCTTGACGAAGAAAATACAACCAAACTGCAAATGCATTGTAAAATTAATCATATAACTGATACAATGACTGTAAATTTAAATCATTTAGTGTGACTATAAAGTTGTAACATACCTCGCTAATATTTGGTGTCAAAAATCGGGTTTTGTGGTTTCGTAAAAATCCGCACGTACACAACCTGACTTCGCCTCGAACTGGGAACCACCAACACATGTTTCGGTCTGTTACCACGCGGCTTCTGGTGACAGTATCGCCAAATAGCTGCGGCGGTTAGTTTCGCCAAAACCTAACTATCTCATATTTGGCAACTATTTCATATTCGGCATCCTTACTCTATAGTTGAGGGCCGGGAGAGTGACATAGGCTACTTTTTATCCCGGAAAATCAAAGAGATCCCGCAGGATTTTTAAAAAAGTAAATCCACGCGAGCGAAGCCGCGGGCATCAACTAGTAGTTCATAATGCTTGAAGTCCTGGGTACGGGGCCCATACAAAATTACCCTAACTCTAACTGTAAACTTATTTTAATGTTTGCTAATGGATCTGAGTAATGTGAAGAATTGTAAATTCATTCATACATCATAAGAGCCTATGTGTCGAAAATTAAAAGTTAAAAAGTTTTTTCGATTATCTCCGTTCCTAGTTTTTGGATTTATTCCCTTCTTCCAATTGGTGGTTCAATTAAATTTCACTTAGATTGCTAACGGCAAACTGCATTACCACAAAACAGATGCAAGATTCGCGTGCAAGCTCGTTAGCGCATTCTTATCGCGTACCCTCTCGGCGAAAGCTTAAATAAGCTTTTGCCCGCGGCTTTTTTATTCGAACCCCTATTTTACCTCCTTATGAGTTTTTTTTTTAAATCTAATTTATTTAAAGGAGTTTGCTGACCTAGTGAGCATGTCACACCTATGAGAGCTAAGCTATAAACTTGTACAGAACTATCTTCACACTTCACACTAATGTTATAAAGCCTCTGTTTAAGCCTCAATAGCCCAACGGTTGAAGGTGTGAACTGAAAACTGTAAGGTCGCGGGTTCGAATCCCACCCGTTGCACTATTGTCGTACCCACTCCTAACACAAGCTTTCCGCTTATTTGGAGGGGACAGGAGAATATTAGTCAACTTCAGGTTGGCTAATATTCTTATTTAAAAAAAAGGCGAAAGTTTGTGTGTGTGTATGTGTGTGTGTGTGTTTGTTTGTTACTCCTTCACGCCACAAGGAATGAACCGAATTGGCTGAAATTTATGATGGAGGCTGCGCATCCAGGATTAAAAAACCTTAATCCACGCGGGCGAAGTCGTGGGCATCATCTAGTACTTTAATATCTTACGATCTAAGTACGTCTTAAACCAATAATTACTAATCTGAACCTACAGCGTTCTTGCCTGTTCCGATGCCGGCAAGGCAAGAAAACTGTTCCACACTCCTACGTTAATGGGATCCACGTGTAGGAACACGTGGATTTGAGTTGAAATCCTTTCTTAGCAGATGCCTACATCATAATAGCTATTAGTAGCTTAAGCACGAACATTTTAACTTTCGAATAGTAAAGGTCCATCGGCAAGACAAGCAAGACGGGACTGCGGTGTTGCGAGACGTCTAGTTGAAGCCGTCATGGGTAGAATCTACCTCACATTCTGTCGTAACCACGGTCCATGCAACTGGACCGAAATATCGACAATCCCAACTAAAACAACTATCGTGGTACGTACTCGTAACTATCTACTTAGAGGATGATTCAGATACGGTTGTTAAAAACGGGCATAAACTATTTTCATCGTTTAGAAAATCGGTCACAGCCTAAATAAAAAGCGTACAGAATAAAAAGTATGGCCAATATTGCAATAGACAGACGTCATTCCCGCTCCCGTGCTTCCAAAGCCGTCAACCCCTTGTTTTTACGAGAACCCCTATAAAATAAAAAGTGAAACGTTAATGAAAATAAAATTTTATATTTATACTCCGTTTTATTTCAGCTAACTTTCGCAGTAGTTATGCATGAAATTACTTTAGCTCACTATTGATATTTTTACATTACGTTATTGTGAATTTAAAATCATTCATGAATTAAATGAACGATTTTTCGAGCTATTAGGAACCTTTGCGTAGATTAAAAATCCTCGAGTTGATTTCCTTTCAGCTAGTATATATACTACAATTAATTATCTTTTCAACCAAAGTGACACAGATCTTTCACTTTGTCTGAAACACGACTTTCACACCTGAAAAGTAAGAGTGAAAAGCGTCTATCAAATACGTATCAAGTTAAGAAATATGTATCTAGTTTTTTTAAAGAATATCAGCCAAGCTGTTGTTGGCTAAAATATCATATCCCCTTCAAATAAGCGGTAACCTTGTGCTAGGAGTGGGTATGACAATAGTGCAACGGGTGTGGTTCGAACTTGCGACCTTTCAGTTTTCAGTCCGCACCTTTAACCCTTGGACTATTGAGAATTGTTATGCAAAGTTGGTAAAAAGATTGCAATCTCAATACGTCAATTTTTTGACAAACTTTACTAATTAATTACTACATTTTCGAGCTGTTGTAGATTTTTTTATTTTTATTCTATGACAAGATAGCCCTTGACTGCGATCTCACCTGATGGTAAGTGACGATGCAGTCTAAGATGGTAGCGGGCTAACTTGGAAGAGGTATAGCAGTGTAAATTCAACCCATACCCCTAATCGGTTTCTACACGCCATCGTGCCGGAACGCTAAATCGCTTGGCGGCACGTTTTTGACGGTAGGGTGGTAACTAGCCACGGCCAAAGCCTCCCACCAGACCAGACCAGAGACAATTTAGAAATAATAAATTAATAAATTGCCCCCGCCGGGAATCGAACCCGAGACCTCCCAGTTGTAAGACCACAGCGCTCACCACTGTGCCAGGGAGGTCATCAATAGCTGTTGTAGATTTACGATTAAATAGGTTATTAATACCTGTCGTTAGAAACTACGAACGTAGGTTATATGTATAACCCATCGGTAGCAAATAGGAGCACTAATCACTAAGCTAGGCCTTTCAGAACGGATGCAATTCAACATAGACTCACCGACCATTCAAACTAATCCCATCCCACCGATGCCGAACCTGTAGGTTTAGTATAAGATTTAACACGATTGATCGTATTCGTATACTATGACATTAGCGTCAAAGTAAAATGAACCTTAAAACATCATAGATTTAAAGTCACAAATTCAGTACAACCTATTTTAGTTTGGAGCGTATCCGTATACGTAAATGTATAAGAATGCATGCACGAAATTGAGCTTTAATTTAATATGGTTATGGTTAATTTTACTCTGACGCTAATGTTATAGTATACGAATACGAACAATTGAATTAAATCTTATACTAACTGCACTGAAAAAGGCCCGCACACGTTACATATGCCGTAACTAAACAATATTGCGTTAATAGATTTTTATGGTACACACTTTGTAATAAAGCTAAGCTCTCTAAAATGCGTAAAACAAAACACAGTTGGTTTGGTTTTAATGATCTATAAAAGTAACGAATTTAATATTTTTTTATAAATTGAATGAATAATTCAAATCCAATTTATTAAAAAAAAAAACACTTTAATTTCACTTAAACTCAGAGTATATAATATGTAGAGCAATTCAATGAAGCTCTCAGTGGCGTTAATTTAATTACATTTCAAGTCCATCCATACAATTATATTCAGAAACTTTTTAAAAAACTAAAAGTTTACGGGACGTTTAAGTGCTCCATAAATTCGTCAAATCTAAACCGAATTTGATAATTCTTTTTTATTATAAATTGTGTACTATTACAAATGTTTTCTTAAATTTTGGTGAAGATCTACTAAATATTATCGGATATAGAGGACATAACTTCTCGCGGATAGCAGCAAGTCACTCTAAACTTTATCCACGCGGGCGAAGTCACGGGAATCAGCTAGTATCTTTACAAAACAAAAGGTTAGAAAAGCAAGTTGTTTATACATTTTTTCCGTATGCAGTAAATTTCCGTTTGCATTTTTACTACCGCGGGTTTTTATTCAAAAGGCCCAAGATATCATTCGCCCACAATGCATGGGGCTGACGCGGGAAACTGCATGTGACGTTATCTGTATTACATAAATAAAATGCCGGCGTTTTAGTGAAAATAAAAATTCCACAATCTTCTACATATTTTATGGACTTTAAAGAACATTAGGTACAAAGGAAAATACCCATTCGACCAAGGGGTTTTTGCAAAAGTCAAATATCTATGAATCAAATACAGTTAATTTTGTCAGACTAAAGGTGAAAGTTTGTATGTGTGAGTGTGTGTGTGTGTGTGTGTGGGGAGGGGGGTGAATAAACCTATTTGGCGATAGCTCATACCCAAGCTTAACACATAGGCTACTTGTTATCCCGGAAAAAAGAGTTCTCGCGGGAATCAAAAGACCTAAATCCACGCGGACGAAGTCACGGGTATCATTTCTAGTTGTGAAATAAATACAATGACATCACATCAGAAAAAGAAACAACCACAATTTTATACATCCCCGGCAGTACAGTAGTTTATAATTTCTGAACTGTTTCTGGTCTCGTCTGGTGGGAGGCTTTGGTCGAGGCTAGTTACCACCCTACCGTTAAAGATGCGCCGCCAAGCGATTTATAGTTCCGGCACGATGGCGTGTGGAAACCGATAAGGGGTATGGGTTGAATTTACACTGCCATACCTCTTCCAAGTTAGCCCGCTACCATCTTACATCTC
Source organism: Hipparchia sbordonii (assembly GCA_038048805.1). Classification (NCBI taxonomy): domain Eukaryota; kingdom Metazoa; phylum Arthropoda; class Insecta; order Lepidoptera; family Nymphalidae; genus Hipparchia; species Hipparchia sbordonii. Next base: position 7,885,683 of record CM076115.1, read on the forward strand.
AGGTGAGATCGCAGTCAAGGACACTATCTTGTCATCGAATAAAAAAAAATTGCAATAAAAGAGGCATGGCCCAAAAATGGTCATTTTCCTTTACACACGCCTGTGGCAAATAAAGTCCCTAATGGATAGTACAGTTGACAAGAACAACATGAAGCAACTATAACTCAGTTTGCGTTAAGAGGGCGAGAGCCCGACTAACTACTTGCGACGCTCTAAGATATAATTATGTTAGTCACATAAATGGATCGCTGATGACCGTCTTGGTCAGTGGCCTTTTTATATAACTGTTCTCTAGAATAAAGCATCAGTTGCAAAAGAACAGTTTCTCGAATGCGAGTGGCAAGAAATAGTTTGCAATTATCCTATGGGAAAACTTTGAAGACGTGCCGCCAAGCGATTTAGCGTTCCGGCACGATGGCATGTAGAACTAAAACCGATTATGGGGGTATGGGTAACTGCAGGGCGAGCATAGGCGGGAGAAATTTTATCCCCGGGAAAAGGATAAAATGTTTATCCCCTCGCTTAGTTTTATCCACCTGTCGAGCATGGGCACAGCGGTGGAAATAACACTCAGTGGATATACTTATAGGAATATACTTCGCCTTCTCCTCTGCCGCCATGCTTTAGCATAGGGAAAAGATAATTTTATCCCATGGCAGTGGATAAAATCGGGGGATAATTTTTTTATCTCCTGCGCTTGCTAGCTATGCAGGTATGGGCTGAATATACAGTGTTCCGTTCTGATCATCGCAATGGCCGGAACAGTCTTCTATTCTGCTATTCCGTACTCCGAGCTTCGAAGAACGACCATAATTATATTGATTATATTGTTTAAAATTAGCTTAAAAAATTAATAAAATTGACAAAATTGTAAAATTGCTTAAAATAAAATCTAATTAATGATAAAACTTTACTCTTAAATAAAATGAAAATTAAAAATAGCAAATAAAATCTCTTTGCATGAAAGGGGACACCCTGTTAAAAAATATATATATACAGTGCCAAACCCCTTCTAAGTTAGCCCGCTACCATCTTATACTGCATCGTTACTTACCATCGGGTGAGATTGCAATCAAGGACCATCTTGCCAACGAATAAAAAAAAGTTGGTGGTACCTTTTGCAGATGCTAAGCCAACGCTTGTACGAACAGTGCTCGCCTCTTCAACTCAGCACTTTAGTCTGAAGGTAGACAATCGACTCTGTCTTATACTTGAAGCATTTTTATCATAAAACGAGGCGGGAAAATGCATGCTAACGAGCGTATAGACATTGCCCTTGTTAGAACTGCGAGTAGGTACGTTTAACTGATAATCCCCTAGGGATCTAGTTGCTTATATATTACTAGGTTTTTCACGCGACTTCGTCCGCGTGACGTTGGGTTTTTAAAATCCCGCGTAGCCCTTTTTTTACGGAATAAAAAACCAGGTACAACTCAGGCAATTTCAAATAAAAAAAAGTGCATAGGCTTTTTCTAGACAAGGGTGCTTATCTTCACTATAAACATCACGTGTGATCGCAGTCAAAAGCATTTTATTTAAAGCATTTTTTTTTTTAATTTAAAGCATTTATTTAGAAAGTGTTATTTTATGTTAAAAAAAATCAAAAAATAGATAGAAGTGACTTTTTGATTTTTCAATCAATCAGTCAATCACGTGTCATCATCAGGGTGAACTGACAAGCGAACACACGAATCACGATCGCATCTATGATACTATATAGTTCTTGCAATTCATGAGGGCGCGTGGCTCATGGTTGTGTGTGTGTCGTATCTGTATAAGTGTGAGCGAGAACTTGCTCGTGCCTAACCGCTCCCACCTAGGCTCCTGACAGGTACGTGTACTTACGCAATGTGCATGTACACGACGTAGCCACGAGTAAAGCTCACGCGCCTTCGTTCATTATGCCTTTCCCTGTCCCTTGAATCACAGAATGTGAGCATGGTTATTGTTTAACTATTGTGTCTGTTGTCTGGACAGTTAACGTGTTATAAGACCTATAGGTCTTCTATTATAATAGAAATTTTCAATAATCAAATTGTACTGTACAGACAACCAATCAAATTATATTCTCCGAAATCACGTCACCATTTCACTGTGGTTCACTTTGATTGATCGTTAAAGAAGGCATTGGTAAAGCCTTTCGTACTTTTGAGCAGTCAAAGAATAAAAATAGACACAGAGGTTCTGGTGGGAGGCTTTAACCGTGGCTAGTTACCACCCTACCGTCAAAGACGTGCCGCCAAGGCGCTCTAATCTAATCGGTTTCTAATCGGTTTCTACACGCGATGGCGTGGGTATGGGTTGAATCTGCACTGCCATACCCCTTCCAAGTTAGCCCGCTACCATCTTAGACTGCATCTTCACTTACCATCAGGTGAGATCGCAGTCAAGGACTATCTCGTCATCCAATAAATAAAAATACGTTGGTGAAATCGGCTCTTACTGTCACCATTCACATAAGTTATCCTAGTACTCAAACTCAAAATTATTTATTTCATGTAGGCCAACTTGTAGCTCTTATGACACGTCATGATTCTAACACCGGTTGGTTCGGAAGGCAGATTCTGCTGAGAAGAGCCGGCAAGAAACTTAGCAGTTGCTCTTTTCAAAACAAAATATTACAATATTAATGTATAACTACATAATATTAAAAATGTAATAACTTATCCATGCAACTTTATCATTTGTACAATCTGTGGCATAAAATATTCTTTGGTGAACCCTCGAGGCTGAGCAATTACAGAGCATCGGAACTGTAAGCCGTACTTATAGATGTTTTTCGCTTATTTGTACTCCTTTTGTTCTGGAATCCGAGTAGGAGCATCTCAGTTACTAATTGGTCCTTCGAGCCGGAATGTTTTATCTTAAACCGGTAAAGGATTGTAATTCAACTTCGCTCAGTAATGGCTGTCTTAATAAATATCGCTTTTGTGGTAACGTTGTTTTGAAGACATCATTTGGATTTTCAATATTGTTAGAATAATTGTATTGAGTTTCTCACTCAATTGTGCGGTTTATTTCGACTTTATGATGCTCACTATCAAAGTTATAATTTACTAGTTGATTTCGCGACTTCGTTTAAGTTTTCGATTAAGGTTTTTTATACCCACGGGAACTCTCTTATTTCCCAGGATAAAAAGTAGCCTATGTGTGCCGACAAGCGATTTAGCGTTCCGGTACAATGGCGTGCAGAAACCGATTAGGGGTAAGGGTTGAATTTACACTGCCACACCCCTTCCAAGTTAGCCCGCTACTATCTTACCATCAGTTGAGATCGCATTCAAGGACTATCTTGTCATTGAATAAAAAAAAGACGTGTAGCACTCGGGGACTGCCGCGGTAAAGTTATTGCATAGCATTTTTTATCAACACCATCTAGCGGCTCACCGCTAGATGGCGTTGATAAAAAATGCGCCATCTAGCGGCTCACCGTAGAGGAGTCCCGTGTCAGATTATTTTCGTTACGGAATTGCTATAGCTTAAAAAAAAACAGTAAATTCTTAAACATTTCAATTTATAGCCAACACGAAGAGTAATTTTTATTCTCTCCCGCCGGCTTGTTGCCAGTGAAATATACCTACGGGGGAAATTGGACACGCTTTGAAAATAGCTTTCGAATTAATCAAGTGATTTAACATGGCCAGTTGAGCGAGATTGATGTGTCTTTTAAAGCAAACGTCGTATTATCTAACAAGGATTGATTACTGATGCTGGGAAACTGCCACCCCTACTTTACACTGCATCATTACATACTGTCGCATATTGGAGTAGGTACTTTAGCTCTCTCTCTTTTATGTTGTTGTTTTGATGTTTCTATACTATTATAATAAAGAGAGAGCGCGAATTTTGTGAGTTTGTATGTATGTCCGGAGCAAACTTTGGAACCATTATTCTTACAATAATTATTATTATTATTGGTAAAAGAATTATTATTACAATAATTCTTTTACCATTTCAAAGGTGCATTATTCCAGATGGTTATAGGCTATAATTATGTTAATAAATGTATTATGGCTAGATATTATGTGCAAATTTGTTGAAGAAGTCGGAATTTTTTTGACTCTTAAACGTTTTCAAGGCGTGCGCTGGGTCATATACTGTCATTGTATGAAAATGATGTATGGGTGAATTGTTTCTCTTAAAGAGTTCTAAAAAAAAGTCCGCGATAGCATATGTCTATATTCTAAGGATAACTTACAGTAACCATTTCTATCTTTCAAATTTTGATTAAAAATAATGAATTATTTTCGAAGCTTCTTTAACCGATGTGATGTCAATCTATATCTAAATAAATATGTTTATTATCGTAAGTATTTAATTTAGAACATATTTGCCCTTTACACTATACAATTTAAATAAATATCTTAGGAGTTATCGGAAAATTAATATTTCCGCGCGACAAAATAATAAAATGGTCCGGCTGGCGCGGCGGGGCACGGTGGCGGGTATCGATGCGGGATATTCGTGTGGTTCCTGTGGTGATCTTATTGACAATCGTCTCCTATAAGAAGCTCACAAGAACAAATATTTAATTTTCAACCCGGACGAAGTCGGCGCGGGCTTCTAGTAGTGTAATAAAGTTGAATAAACTTCTTTATCCTATCCTCTCACTCCCTCGTTCTCTCTCTCTAACTCTGTCTATCTCTATCTATCTCTTTGGGTCGTATTCCTCACTGCTGAAGGTTTTATCCCGTTGTTGGGATAATGTATGGTTCAGAATTATTTTAGCATTTTTGGAGCGCAGCGGTATTGTTCTTCTTCGCCAACCGAAGACGTTTGCATCTTGAGAAAGGTTCGTAGAGATTTCCACACGCCTCGATCTTTTGCAGCTTATATCCAACACTTTCTTCCTACGAGCTAGTTATTCTGATACCTTTGGTATACCGTATTCAAGGTAAACGATGACATGATTTCTGTTGATTTTCGATATTCAAGGTATACGACGACGGGATATCTGTTCATTCTCAGTATTCAAGGTAAACGACGACAGGATATCTGTTCATTTTCAGTATTCAAGGTAAACGACGACAGGATATCTGTTCATTTTCAGTATTCAAGTTAAACGACGACAGGATTATTGTATATTTTCTGCATTCACAGTAAATGATGACAGGATTTCTGTTCGTTTTCTATGTTCACGGTAAATGACGACAGAATTTCTGTTCATTTTCCGTGTTCACAACAAACGACAGGGACTTTGTTTATTTTCTCACAACATTTCCCTACTGTACTAACGAGTTTTCACGCCGCACCGATATACTCGATTTTCCTCATTCACCTAGTTCCAAAATCAGCTAATATCGCTCTGTGTGGACTATGGTGTAATATTCATGGAAATGCAATGTAAATATATGAGCGAGATAGCGAAACTCATTTCCCGTACAAGCGAATACCACATAAACGGATATTAGGGAAATGCAATACGGTATCATATTGGGTGATATCACACGAGCGATATCTGCCTCACATATTTGTTGATCACATTATTATATAGTTAAGTTTCAAAATCCCATCTCGCTGGTTCGATATCATCAAGCTTAGATGGCACAACATCAAAAGGAATGGTACATAGACTTTTTTATGTACAAAAAGAGGCCTATAGAGGATGAAATGACAGGTCTAACAAAGAACAAGAAAACCGACAGCTTTACGTGCTCTCCGAGGCACGGGAGTAACACATAGCCAACTTAATAACTCCGGGCTAATACTGAGAGTTTAATGATAGAAAAACCCGGGAGTCGAACCCGGGACTTCGTCATCCGCAGTCGAACTTGGTATTAACTTTTTATTTTAGTTCATTAAGTTATGTTACTTTTTTTTAATTTCAATTGTATTGATCAAATATATAAAATTCAAAGTCCTGACTGACTGATTGACTGACTGAGATATCAACGCACAGCCTAAACTACTGAAGTTAGAAACTTGAAATTTTTACAGTTGGTTCCTTTTATGACGTAGGCGCACACTAAGAAAGGATTATTGGAAATTCCACCCCTAAGGGGTTTAAATAGGGGATGGAAGTTTATATGAAACTCCGTCATTTTTCAAGCTGTTTCCATCAAAGTTGGTATTAGAGCTTTCAGTTAAAAATAAAGAAGTACGTGTGTCACAGTTTTTGAAAATTCCACCCCAAAATCTAATTCCACGCGGACGAAGTCGCGGGGGCAAAAGCTAGTATAGTAATAAAGTTTCTTTCTTTATTTATTTCTTTCTTTTTTCTGTTATATTGCAGTTAACTAGTAAGGTATAGTAAAGTCACGTCATGCTATAAATGAAGCTCGGTCAAGCAAAAGCGCGGTCAGAAACAGGTCAATAATCAAAACAAATCGTTATTCTATCAATACAAAAATGTTTAATAGCTATCTGGCGCGTGGGTTTGGCCGCTTTCATTTCCGTGGCATTATCGACACAGATAAATATTTCGCGCACTCCATAAATAACCCGTAATGGATTCCCATTCCGTCGCGGCTTATGGTGAGACGTCGGAGACCTAAGCTCAATAGATAGGTTGCGAGAAAAGGTTGGAGTTATTTTTCTATAATCCGCCAACAGAAAAAAATCTGTATGGTCAAACATGCAGTTACAAGCTAAGCACCACTGTAGTGACTTAGACAATACAGCATTGTAAGGTTGACATCTCCTGAGGATGTTCCGGTGTCGAGGCGAAACGTGTGTGGTGGTTGCATTGCTTGCTTGGGAACTTGACTTTTTTGCTTGGTTGGGAAGGTAAGCGTTGCTTGTAACTGCATGTTCGACCTTACAGATTTTTTCTGTTGGCGGATTATAGCAAAATAATTACAACCTTTTCTTGCTAATCATGAACCTTCACAAACTAACGCCTGATTCTATTCAATAGATAAGTTGTGTTTTGAAACTAGTAGGACTGCTTTTTGCGTGTGTTTGTTTGTTGGTTTGTCCTTCAAACACGTAGCAATAGAGTAACGGATCGACGTGATTTTTGCATGGATATAGTTGAGGACTTGGAGTGTGCCATAGGCTACCTTTTATCCCGGAAAACCGAAATAGCGTGCAAAAGTTAGTAAAATCCTATTAATCCTATAAATATTATAAATGCGAAAGTTTGGATTGATGGATGGATGGATGGATGTTTGGAACGCTTGAACCGATTTGACTGAAGTTTTGGCACACAGGCTACTTTTTATCCCCCTGTGGGAACTTTGATTTTCCGGAATAAAAAGTAGTCCATGTCTCCAAGTCAAAAGAATTGTTCAATACTTTTATGTATTTTTTATATTTTTAGAAATGCTAATTCTAATTATGATTGCCGAATTTCTAAAATTGGGCGTTTCGGATACTTTATAACTGAACAGACGATAATACCTATTATAGTCTCTAGCAGCTTTACGTCCGTGTAAAGTTAGGTTGGAAATGATTCCCACTCGCCACGCCCGCCGCGGTCACCCATTGTCATTTAAATGTGTATTGAAAACTTGGAGTCCTCGCGAGAAATATCTGGCGTTGATATTTTAAATATTTTTACTTGGAGTCCTCGCGCGAAATATCTGGCGTTGATATTTTAAATATTTTTACTTGGAGTCCTCGCGAGAAATATCTGGCGTTGATATTTTAAATATTTTTACATTTGACTCTGCGGGTCTGAGATCGCTTCTCCTTAAATTAATAAAAAGCGATCTCTTCCAGACAACCTTATGGCTAAGAAAAACAAAAAATAAAAAGACAGCAGGAGGTGTTGCAATGATAAAAAGATAAACTTACCTGCTAATATTTAAATAAACTAAACCAATTATTATGTATTATAATATTATACCAAAATAATACACTAATATTTATTTATTAACAATTTGGATGATCCCAAGGATCTTAAGGAAGTAACTAGCACTCGCTGGATAGGTATAAGTTTTTTTTTTTTTTTTAAAAAGAACATTAGCCAAGCTGAAGTTGACTAATATCCTCCTCCCAAATAAGCGGAAAGCTTGTGCTTAGGAATGGGTACCTACGACAATAGTGCAACGGGTGGGATTCGAAACTGCGACCATTCGGTTTTCAGTCCGCACCTTTAACCGTTGGGCTATTGAGGCTTTAAAAGTGACACAAGTGATATAAATGACATAAGTGACACAAGATCGTGTTTTGTTCGTCGTCTTGGTCGCAGACTTGGTCCAGTTTCAATAGACGTATAGGTACTTAAAAAACCATCAAAATCAAAATTTATTTATTTCATGTAGGCCAACTTGCAGCTCTTATGACACGTCATAAATCTACCACCGGTTCGGAATGCAGATTCTGTTGAGAAGAGCCGGCAAGAAACTTAGCAGTTGCTCTTTTCAAAAAAATTTTTTTTTCATCATTAGGCTTTTCGAATTGCTCGCGGAAAACTCCACAGACAAGGCTATTAAAACTAAAACAGATAATTAAAAATACAGACGCAATAAGAACAAGATCTGTAAAAAGGAGATTCAAACATCATATTTTAAAACGAGACAAGCGCGTCCCAAGGAACAACGAAACGGAATAGTGTGAAAATGTGATAAAAAAAGAGTAAAAAATGAGCCCTGGATCCCGGGCGAATCCGACGGGCGGGAATGAAAATTGGATTTGCCTCTGATTGGATTTTTATTTACTTAAGACAAGAAAAATTCGCTCCTACTACTAGCTAGCTAGCTAGTAGTAGGAGCTAGTAGACTAGCTGCGACGTTTTTATAAATGGTTTAGGAATCTGCGCCGTTTCGCTGATTAACGATTGGGGTTGTGTGAATAGCTAGATATATATTATCTAACTGCCTCGTTTTTCTAGTGGTTAGCAAGTTCCCGCCTTCAATTCCCGGGTCGGGCCGTAAAATGTATTGCGTTTTTCTGTCAAGAAATTCTCAGTACTACCTGTCCTACCGAATTACTATGTGTCCCGCCCATTTCCACTTCAGTTTCGCAACTCGCTGAGCTATGTCGGTGACTTTGGTTCTCCTACGGATTTCCTTATTTCTGATTTGATCTCGCAGGGATACTCCGAGCATAGCTCTCATGAGAAGGCTCAGAATCACTCAGCGGGCGATGGAGAAAGGTAATAAAGGTAGTAACAAAAATCCTCCTAAGTATAGGTAATACGTTTATCTCACGAAGTTACGGGCTCTTTACGGGATGTGGTTACGTCGTGCACATGCACATTGCGTAAGTGTGCGTGCCTGTCAGGAGCCTAGGTGGGAGCTGTCAGGTAAGCTCTCGCTCACACTTATACAGATACGACACAGACACACACAACCATGAGCCACGCGCCCTCGTGAATTGCAAGAACTATATGAACAAAATGTTATTGGTAACGTTAACGATTTTAAATTGCAATTTGGGCGTAGGTATCACTGAAGCGGTGGCCCCAGAGACGTCCGCGCCCGACCTTCCCAATTCAATAATTCAACATTTCAAACTTGTTCCGCCATGTTGCTAAACTTTAGAGCACTGGGAATGCACTGCATGCAGCGCGAACTATATCGTGTACCTACTGGAATTGTCTATCAAATTGCCTTATAGTTATGCTGGTATGAGATGGAATAGTTTTGAAATTATATTAGCACTCATACTCTTAGGCTGAAATTTATAGACCGCACTCTCATTCAGCGGGCGATGGAGAGAGCTATGCTCGGAGTATCCCTGCGAGATCAAATCAGAAATGAGGAGATCCGTCGGAGAACCAAAGTCACCGACATAGCTCAGCGAGTCGTGAAACTGAAGTGGAAATGGGCGGGGCACATAGTTCGAAGAGCTGATGGTCGATGGGGTCCCAAGGTGCTGGAGTGGCGACCCCGCATCGGGAAGCGCAGTGTTGGCAGACCCCCCACTAGGTGGACCGACGACATCAAACGAGCCGCAGGGAGCCGCTGGATTCAGGCGGCGCAAGACCGAGTCCTGTGGAGGTCCATGCAAGAGACCTATGTCGTCTATAAGTATGACGTCTATAAGTTGAAAACAAGAAGAAGAAGTGTGATGTATGTGTGTGTGTAAATGTGTGTATGCATCATCCACAGAGCCACTCGCAATGTTGCTTTGAAATAAATCAGTTAAATACGAAGCCGCGTTTCATTCATACGTATCAAGAAGACTCTGATTCTGTTAGAGTGCGGTCAAGACAACAAGACATTTATTTTAGAGCATATTTGTGTCTCGTTTTAACTCTATCTTAAGTCCGAGCATGCTCTATAGATCTCAACATTCAGCTAAAATCTATAGACCGCACTCTCACTCTGGTCAGACTAAAGACAGAGTGGTGAGTTATTTAGATTATATATCCTGTAATATAAAATAATGATATAGTAGGTAGGTATTCACGTTTCGGCTGTAGTTTCCATTATGTATGTCATTAGCTATTCCCTTTGGTTTAATACTTACTATTATGTAAATTAACGCTCAAGATTTAACCACTAGTTTATAGTTACAATGTATATTTAATCAAAGGTTTAGGCTGACAGCAATCATCCTGAATTCTGGATCTGATTCCATGCCCCAAATTAATGACGGGAATATTATGTTGGTTGGGTTTTTTTTACCACAGTTAAAAAAAACCCTATTGTACCCTAAAGGATAAAAAGCCTATGTCACTCTCCAGGTCTATATAGTCTGAACTATATAATCACGTTGATCTGTAGCTCTGTTGCGGCGTTATTGAAGGACAAACCAACAAACCAATAAACAAACACACTTTTGCATTTGTAAGCATATTAGTAAGGATCTAATATTAGTAATATATAATACTAGCGTTTGCTCGCGGCTTTGCTCACGTTAATTTCGATTTTTTCAAACCCCTATTTTAAACCTTTAGGGGTTGAATTTTCAAAAATCCTTCCTTAGTGTGCGCCTACGTCATAAAAGGAACCAACTGTAAAAATTTCAAGTTTCTAACTTCAGTAGTTTAGGCTGTGCGTTGATTATCTCAGTCAGTCAGTCAGTCAGGACTTTGAATTTTATATATAGATTATTAAGGATTAATAAGGATTAGTATCAAATTGACTGAAATCTGAAAATTGTCGGTCGGAAGTTTTGCTACGCCGGTTGCTTTGCTACGCACGTCTACGAAGCTACGGCCATCTTAGGAAAGACTTCTAAAGTAAAACACAAAAACATAAACATAAAGTACGGTGTTATATAGTCAATTTACACTACGGCGTTTTCTCATTCTTAATCCCCGGATATCAACAGATTAGCCGTGTCTTTGCAGCCAGGTAAAAAGGCGGAAAAATTGGAAGTGAAAGTTCACAGTGTTAGCGTAAGCGGATTTCAATATTCGAAAAGTAGCTACATTTTTTGAAACAGTATGCCTACATAATTTTAATTCAATTAATTAATTAATAGTAGGAATATTGCTCCAGAATATATAACTGATTTAAGTTTAATTAATTAATTAATTTAATTTGAAGTCAATGATCAAATAAAAAAAAAATTGTTCCGTACGCTCAGATTTTTATTCTAGCTAATTGCCGCAAATTATTCCGCGTGGATTTATTTTTAAAAAATCTCGTAAGAGTTCTTTATTTTGGATAGATTTTTCTTTATTTTCATCCTATGTTCAAATTTTGTTGAAATCCGTTTTGCAGGTAAGGCGTGAAAAGATCCCAAGCAGATACCAACCCTATGGATATATCTACTGGCAATAACAATATCACTCATCTGCAAGAAACATAAGAATATATAAACATTAGCTGATGCCAGCGATTTCGGACGTGTGGATTAAGAATTTTGAATTCCCGCGGGAACTCTTTAATTTTCCGACCTGTGTTAATCCTGGATATGAGCTATCTTCATTCCAAATTTCAGCCCAATCGATTCATTCCTCGTCGCGTGAAGGATTAATAAACATCCATCCATCCATCGATACGTCCATCCTTACAAACTATCGCATTTTTAATATAAGTAGGATAGCTTTATCGCTTATACAGTGTGAGCTTTAGTGAAAGAAATTGTTGAAAAATTTTCCACCCAAGTTCCTCCCTTCGAAACTCTATGAATACATTCGGCAAGCGTCGGCATGAATATAGAATGAATAAAAATGAATAAAACGAAGTGCGGAGGCGCGGTTAATCATCAGCCAAGAAATTTATTTCGTCGGCTTTACTTTGAGATTAAAGGAATTTGTTTTGCTACTTGTGGGAACATAGGTAAATAGCTTAGTAACTGCGTTATTTATTCTACTGACTGGGTTATTTTTTCTACTTTCTTGATTTGTGGGATTATTTATACCCTAGAAACATTCCAAAGGCTGTATGAATTTTATACCGTGCGAGAGTTTATGATTCGTTTTTCAAAATGGCGGATTTAATAAAGACAAGGTAGAGACAGAAAAAAATAACATACCTATCGAGTGATCATTATAAAGGTCTGTTAATTATTAATTTTTCCGCATGAAAAAGTGGTTTCTGTTTTTTAAATTCCTGCGGGAACTCTATAATTTTTCGGGATAAAATGTAGCCTATGTGTATGAGCTATCTCCAATATTATTGTGATGTGATGTGATTTGTGCAACGTCAAGTAAAAAGCTAGAAAGAATGTAACGCATAAAAATTACTATAATTTTTTCTTCTGTGATCGCTGCTATAATATGATACAGAAAAATATCAAGTAAAATGCATTTAAGCCTTGAAAAATTATAATTCCATCACACAAAGTCACCGCATCTCCAAAAGCTTCAATAAACCAATAGAGTGATACATCACACTCAATCTCGCGAAATATTCGCCGCCACGACAGAGGAGCCGATCCTTCATATTAACATCACAATACACAGTTTTCGCATTAATGTAGAGCGAAAATAATATTTTTGTTCCCTTTGGCTGGGGATACCACCAACAAAATCTAAAATGTAGGACGACTTCATATATAAAAATATAAAAAATATATTTTGAAAAACCGACTTCAAACGCCACTTATATACTACTAGTATAAAATAATTCTAGTTATACTATTAATTTAAAACTAGTTGATGCCCGCGACTTCGTTCGCGTGGACTGTTTTTTAATTTCCGCGAGAACTCTCTCATTTTCCGGGATAAAAAGTAACCTCTATGTTATTCCAGACTATGATCTACTTCTGTGCCAAATTTCAGCAGAATCAGTTCAGTCGTTGCGACGTGATTAAGTAACAAACATCCAAACATCCACACTTTCACATTTATAATATTAGTAGGATAATTTTAGTTTGTACACGTATGTTGAAGTCGGGCGGACCTAAATAGAAACGCTGAAACCGATGCGCGACGCCGGCCCAACTTGAACCTACGTGTACAAACTAAAATTATTTTATACTTTTAAGTGGCATTTGAAGCCGGCCTTTTAAAAATTTTTTTTTTATATTATTATTTTAAGTTTTTTAGTGTAGCTTCATAGGATCATTTGCTTTGCTCCTTAAAAAAATATTGAAATGCCGAATAGGAATTTAGCATATGAAGTATGTATGGTTAAAATCCTACACACACTCTGATCACAAGCGATTTGCTCTTATTAATGTTTTCGCGGGATTTTAAAGTCTAATCCCATGCGAGCGAAGCCGCGAGCATCATATTATTCTTAAAATACGTAAAAATAATAATTTTAAAATATACTAATTTTTCCGCTATCAAATTACAAAACTACAAAAATAATATAAATAATATTAAACAAACGAATGGTTGCCCTACTCTTGGTGGATATGATAAGAATTTCATTATAGCTTCGATATTTGCAAGAAATTTTCCGCTTATTTTATGCACTTTAAATTTATTTGGTTATTTTTATTTGACTAGCCTTTTGCATTGTGCCTGGCGTTGTTTTTATACAAGACTTATTTTAAATAAAATAGCAATTACTATCAACAAGCAACACGACTTTTTAAGATTCTTATAGAATTTTTTTTTCTTTCATTTCTAAGGACTACGTTTTTGCGGCGCTTTTGAGACTCTGGGCCCATGGTCATCAGGCACGAAGAATTTTATGAATGTCGTGTCCGAAAGACTGATCCACGCCTCAGGTGACCAAAGAGCTGGCGCTTATTTAGCCTAACGGCTAAGCCTCGCAATTGAACGAGGGAATAGCGCCAGTGTTTTGGGCACCATGCCCATAAACGACCACTTGTATGGTGTGTATTTTTGTAAATATAATAAGCAGTAGTTTTAATTTATTTAAGTTATTTATTTAAGTTATAGAAGCTTCGTGTTAACATTTTATTTGTATGAAACAATATTCATACGAAAAGATATAAAAATTAAGCTAAACGTATGATTGCTATTTGTACAGTGTACACACCTCATGAATACATTTGGTTAATGCAGCGTTGGATGGAAACAAGGAATTCATTCGGCGCTTGCAAATTGAATAGAATCGCAAAAATTACAACTGTATTTGAATTTTTTCTCTTCCAAGAGAGGACGTCCAATTTTTATACTCACTGAATTGGAGATTGGATAGTGTCTAACGATTTTAGACTTGATTCATGGTTTAAGATTTAATTTTAGGGTTTTTAGGCTTGCGTACCCAAAAGGGTACGCAAGCCTAAAAACCCTAAAATTAAATAAAATATATTTCTATGTAAGTAGAGGTGCACCAAAGTATAAAAAATCTATGAAAAAAAAAGTACATGCGGACGAAGTCATGGGAGTCAGCTGGTCAATTCATATACAAAATTAAAGCTAAATTAAATGTTTGAAAACCCTTGCACTTGATAGTGGCTCCACCTAATGTCCTCCCGACCGAATCCAGCCACGGCGGCCAATCTCCACAGAGATCAGCCATCTGCGCGGGAGATATTATAGTGCACAAGTATGTGCGCAAACACAGGTGCACTCTCTATTCCCTCACTCTCATAGTCCGATGAAACGGAAATCCGACACGACCGGAGAGAGATCAGGCGCAGGACCGACAGCTTTACATGCTCAACCTAAAACAGTTACAAAAACATGTTTTAAAAAAAATAGTGCTGTTATTTCAGTGGAGATATGAATAAACCGGGTTATAAGTGTTTTTGTGCTCTTTTCGGCGGTAGATTGCAATTTTCCGCGGGTTGAGCGCGAATATTAAAAATTTAACTTAATAAGCAGGCTCGCGTTTTGTGCTCATGAAGGAAGATAATTTATTTGAATCTCAGTGTTTTGTTTTCTGCAACATTCAATTAATGTAGAATACATTTTTTAATTCCTCGTGGAATTTATTATTGAAGAAATTTAGATTTTCATACAAAAATACCACCCGCAGACTTTTCCGGTGGATTTTCCTATATTTTCATTCATACAAACCTTGTTCAGACATTTACAAAAAAGGTAGTACTGGAATTGCTTACGGTATTCGCCCCTCAATTGGATATATTTTGTCAAATAGAATAGCGTTCTTCAGGC
This sequence comes from Hipparchia sbordonii, assembly GCA_038048805.1. NCBI lineage: Eukaryota > Metazoa > Arthropoda > Insecta > Lepidoptera > Nymphalidae > Hipparchia > Hipparchia sbordonii. The sequence continues at coordinate 7,901,008 of CM076115.1, forward strand.
TAATGAAAATAATTATGCCAGAAAACTGATAGCCGCTTTGCGTACCTGCGGTATGATTTCAACCAAGCGGAGAGATCGCCTTAGAATATTTACTAATATATAAAGCTGAAGAGTTTTTTTGTTTGAACGCGCTAATCTCAGGAACTACTGATTCGAATTGAAAAATTCTTTTTGTGTTGGATAGTCCATTTATCGAGGAAGGCTTTAGGCTATATAACATCACGCTGCGACCAATAGGAGCGAAGCATCAGTGAAAAATGTTGCAAAAACGGGGAAAATTATCCATATTTAAAATATATTCTTTTAAAAACTTCTGAATCGCGATCATAATAACAAAAATTGACGCGGACGAAGTCGCGCGCAACAGCTAGTATTTTTATATGTACTGAAAAATCTCGTACGATTTTTGGTACTCAATTGTATTTTTTCAAATACAAATTGCTTATTATACGTTCTGTTACATCCCTAAATTCACTTATTGCTGAGGCACTACTATTGGAAAAATGTAGTTCAGCGATATACATGAATTGCTGAGGTACTATTATTGAGGAAAGTGATATTCAGCAATATAGATCTCTATAAAAACGTTTGATTGAGAGAATTAAAACTAGTCGTTCTGGTAATTAGTTTAATCGCTGCCCAGCTACGGACCTGGTTTCTGCCCACCGGTTTGGTCAGCAAGTAAAGCTAAGACCCTGAAATAGTCGTCGAAAGACCATGTTGAGGCCCCACGAGTCGCGTAGTCCGAATTCGCGAAGTGATTTAAGTAATAACCGTGATGTCAGTAAACAGTGCGAAATAAACTTAAGTTCCAGTACTCGCCCGTGTTTTTCTTATAAGACCACCGAGCCTAGGGCCTAGCGTTGCCAGACGTCCCGTATTTCCCGGGACATCCCGTATTTTAGGCATAGTTTAAAATGTCCCGGCGGGACTGACTCTGTTCCGTATTTGAACCGCACTTCGTTTTTCATTATGAAATCGATCTAAGTATTCACACACGCAACGTTCGTAAAACGTACGATTTAATTGTGCGACTTGCCTCGGCTCGAGCGACTGTGTAGTGTGAAGTAATTTGCACTTGCCGCCCGCATCGACCAACGATAGTGTTAGTGTGAAAATGACAATGTTAAAACTGACTCGATCCTTAGAAATATTATAAAAAAAATTAAAAAATGACACTAAATAATAATGTTTTTTATTTGTCCCGGGTAAAAAACTGAAATCCCGTATTTTTTTGCCCATTTAACCATTTGTCCCTTATAGGCTGGAAAAAAATCTGGCAACCCTACTAGGGACTAACAGTTCGTCAAGCAATGATTTTAATTATTATGCCAGAAAAATGATTCGTACGACATGACCTTCGACAAGCGCAACGATCGCTTACTTATAATTTTTTTTATTCGATCTCAAGATAGCCCACGACAGCTATCTCACATGGTAAATGACGATACAATCTAAGATGGTAGGTATAGTCCGTTTATCTCACAAAGTTTCGGGCGCTTTACTTGTGGTTGCGTCGTGTACATGCACATTGCGTAAGTGTGCATGCCTGTCAAGAGCCTAGGTGCTGTAAGCTCTCGCTCCCACTTATACCTATAGATACGACACACGCACAACCTTGCGCCGCGTACCCTCGTGAATTTAAAGCGAGCTACTTGGAACGGGTATGGGTACGGGTATCTTTTGTACGCGATTTTCCCGTACGATTTTTGGTCCTCAATTGTATTCTTTCAAATACAATTGCGTCCTTCAGGCAAGTAGCGATATATTTCCAGTGAAGTGGGCACAGTGGCGCCGCGTGCGGCTGACTGGCGAAATTACCGCTCTTGAGACTGCGCTATGTGTCACCGCGTTTTATTGCGGCCGACTGTACTTAAAGTGACCGCTGGCGATAAAATAATACTGTCATCTCTTTAGGATAGAAGAATAAAAGATAAAACAAAAACGAGATCATAGGGAAAGATACCGCTATATCTAAATATATAAAAGGCAAAGGTGACTGACTGACTGACTGATCTATCAACGCACAGCTCTAACCACTGAACCGATCGAGCTGAAATTTGGCATACAGGTAGCTGTTAGGACGTAGACATCCGCTAAGAAAGGATTTTGGAAAATTTCAACCCCAGAGGGTTAAATAGGGGGTTAAAAAATCGAACCTAACGTGAGCGAAGCCGCGGGTTAAAGCTAGTTATATTATGCTAGACGATGCTCGCGACTTCGTCCGCGTGGATTAAGGTTTTTTAATTCACGCGGGAACTCTTAAATTTTCTGGGATAAAATGTAGCCTATTTGTTAACCCTGGTTATGAGCTATCTCCATTCATTTATTTATTTATACTACCCACAATTCACTAGGCTATCACTGCATTGTATAATAATTTAAACGTAAAATTTTTTTTTACAAAACCGACTTTAAACTTCACTACAAAATATAAAGTGCGCCTATAAAATTTGAAGCGTTACCTCGATTTCTCTAGGATCCCATCATCAGATCTTCACTTGATGACTGTTTGACCTGGAAAGTATATCCTTTCAAACAAAAAAAGAATTTTCCAAATCGGTTCAGGCGTCTTCGAGTAATCAGGGAACATACATAAAAAAAAAGAATCCGACGAATTCAGAACCTTCTCCTTTTGTGAAGTCGGTTAAAAATAGCTGATGCTTAATGGAATTCTTTCAACCAAGTAAGAGTTTTCGCAACAAAACAATCTATAATCATCAACACAACATTAGTCACTCGACCGTCCAAGATTCAATGACATTCGGAGAGGACCTTTTCAGAGTCGAAAAAGTCCACTATAAATGGACGAACCACTCAAGACGGTTACGGGTAACTCCTTCACAAATAAACGATAGCTAAAGCGAAACTATAAAACCTAGGTCGGTTGAAAATTTCATATAATACGACTATAACTCTTGAGAGATGTGGGTTGGATCCCCGCCGGATCCACAATAATTTATGATTTTTATATAAAAAGTGAACTGAATTTTTTTTAATTAATGATTATTTTGATAAAATGGAAGCAGGATGCGCCAAAATACATTTACAACTATAAATCCTTAAAGTTTTATCTGGTATGAAGTTTTTAATATAGGTAAACTCTTAGAAAGTGCGACTTAGCTATCTATCACTACTTACTAATACTCGTACTTATAGTAAATAAACGAATTAAATTGATTTTAACTTTTGACGTAGACTTAGGTAGAACTACGAGTGTACCCACTTAATTACAATATGGGGTTATTCAAGGGGCGCACCAATAAGTTCCTGAAATGCCGGCAACCCATCGGTGGTGCCTCTGGTACTATAAAAAAAAAAATAGGTACATCATTACGATCCACAATCAATGCCTCGTCGTAGTAGTTTTTTAGGTGACTGATCAATTCACAAAAAACAAATAACAAAGTGTCATTTCACAAACAACGTTTAGCAAAATAAATGAATCATTTTTTGATCATTATAAAACTTCTGGCTCCACAAATAATTCGCTTGACAAAACAAATTACTAGACAAATTGTGATTTCATAAAATAATATTTGACAAACAATTGATTTCTTAATTGTGTTAATTAGTAAAACAACATGTAGCATATTTTTTTTTTTTGTTAAAATGAACTGTTCAAGGCTGTGGCGGAAGCTGCGCTTCGCTATAAATTAAATGGGCTACGCCAGAACTGAAATGGCCAACCCCGACTCCACGTAGTCTTGTCTGCCCTACCCCTAGAGTGTTTTTATGAAGCGCGAAGCCAGAAGCTCGCGAAGGAGGTCCTGAATGAAGCGAGCCTACGAGGCCGAGTGGAGCGAAGGGGGGAGGTGGCGAGCGAAGCGAGCCGGCGACCTCCGTAGCGAAACGAAGGTCAAGTAGGCGAAGCTGAATGAAGGGGCGACGGAGCGAGTCTTCTGGCGTAGCCCATTGCATTTCAAAACGGCCCTGTTTTTGATAACAGCTAGCCGTAATACGCCGGATTTATTATTTCACCAAATTGCAAATTTGGTGAAATAATAAATTTTAAAATAATATTTTAACATCCAGCACATTTGCAAAATAAAACATTTGCGAATAGAATATTTGTAAAATGATCTTTTGTAAAATGATTAGTTTGGGGAATACGACGTTTGTGATTTGATTAACTTTTAAGACGTTTTTTGTGAAATGATCATTTGTTTAACGTTTTTTGTTAATCATTAGTGAACCAGTTTTTTATTTATTTTATTTTGTTAAGAAATCCTTATCACAGAACCAAATAAGTTAACTCACAACGCTTTAAAAAATGATTTTATTAAGCTCAAAATGTCGAGGTCGTATTTGTACTCGTACTATAATTATTCTAGTAACAGTGGAAATCGGGCTTTAAGATATTTTGCAATGAGACAGTACAGTCGCCTACAACAACTTTATGGAAACTGGTATCTTTTGGCACTTGAACTGTCGCATTTTATCTGATTCACGGTGGTACTGTCGTCAAAAAAGTTATGAATATGAACCATTCCTTTATGTATGATTTCATGTATAATAAAATTACTCGGTGTCTGATAGAATATTTATGAAAAATGACAAGAATTCAAAGTATTGTTTTTTAAATATGTTAATTATCAATTCATTTTCAACTACATTTATATCAATTACAAAATTAATTTTTATATTTTTAACCCCCGACGCAAAAACGACGAGGTGTTATAAGTTTGACGTGTCTGTGACGTGTGTGTGTGTGAATGTCTGTCTGTCTGGGAAAAATCGATTTTGATTTTTTTTTGAAAGGTGGATTAGTCAGGAGTGTTCTTAGCTATGTTTGATGAAAATTGGTCCAAAATGGCCGCCGCCACAAAATGGCGGATTACATATTTTTATTTTACGATTACTCACTAGCGATTAGGATGTAACGTGTCGGGGATGTTTTAAACTTTTTATTTTACTCTTGTTAGTATTTTAAATATTTCCAAAAACACTTTTGTATTTAACTACATCAGTTCCACCCTGATTGTGAATCATAAAAAAGACTTGTCTGTGATTTTTCATCTCTCCCTGCGAACCGCCTACATTAGGCAGATCTGTATAGTGTACAGCATTGAGAAGTTTTGATACTTCTTGGTTTTAGTCGTCAAAAATATTTAAAAATTGTATAACGATTAAACAAAACAAATCCTACTTATGCTACTAATACTATAAATGTGAAAGTTTGTGAGGATGGATGAATTAATGGATGCATGTATGCTGGTAGGATGGATGTTTGTTACTCCTTCACGCCACAAAGACTGACCACATTTTATCTCGGGAAATGAAAGAGTTTTCGAGGGAATTAAAAAATCTTAATCCACGCGAATGAAGTCACATCATCATCTAGTGTCATAAATAAACTAAAAAATAGATAAAAAGATGAAACTGGCGAATTTATCACGTAGAAGCAAACTCTATCGGGCAACCATGTTGCGTAATATATTCTGCGATTAATGACAGATCGTTTAACATATAATAGAATATATATACTAGAGTATTATTTTATAAAATGCGAATAATTATTATCCATAGTCTAATTTATCATGTTATATTTAATTTACTAATATCACACCAAGTTATTAAATTAAATAAATAAGCAAAGGGCATGTACAAAGCAAAAAAAATAATTACTAAACAGAAAGTTATAAAGTATCAAGAATGCCCAATCCAATGTTATTGAATGGGAAGGCACTTCTCGTAAATTATCATTCTGGTTTTTTTATAAAATATAGCCAACTGCAGACATTTTGCATACCTAAAAACGTAGTAAATTCATAATGGCTAAAATCGTATGTATGTTCACTCGTTGTCTCATATGAAACGTTTTATACAAAAAAATATATCCCGTACTTGTATTCATAAAACGGGCGTAAAGTTTGGATGATAATAAATTTTAATTTTCCGTCAACAAAGCCATGTAAAACGAGTCCATCATTCTAGTAATCGTGTCGTTAAACCACCGTTTATTGCCACTTTTCTTCTTGTTTATTCACTTAAAAATCCATTACACACAAAAAGAGCACTTATAAATATGAAGGCGAACATCTTTCAGAGCATCTTGGTTGTGTACAACATTAAAATTTCAGCTTTATAACTGAAGTGGCAGCGTACGTTTTTGCATGGTGTACGCTGTCAAGACGTTTTAGTACTTTAAAATGGGTGTGAACACGTCAGAATCAATTCGAGCAGCCATTTCTCAATAAGCTTGGAACACATGCAGGGTTGCTTTTAAACTTTGACGTGTATTGCAGAGTCCATTTGGCGGAACATGTTTGAAAGGTGACACTTTGTAAATTTTGAAGCAAACCTCGCGGAAAAATAGTGTACGGAATGGAGTTTTATTTGTGAGCCTGGAACTAAATAGGATATAATATACTTACGCCTTTAGTCCATTTGGTACGCCTTGACAGCATTGGTTCAACGTCCGATAGACATTCCTTGCTGCATAATATACTCTATTTAGTTAATTTTATTAAGAATTAATAAAACTAAATAATAAACCTTAACTGTATTAACTTAGTCACAAATTAAGTGTAACCAATTTTAATTTAGGGCGTATCCGTATACTTAAACGTATAAAAAATAAAAATGCTTACAGAAAATTGAGCTCTATCTTCTTATGGTTCAATTTACTTTGATGCTAATTTCATCGATTTAACTCGATTGATCGCTTTCGTATACGCGAAAGCGATCAATCGAGTTAAATCTTATACTAACTTACAGTGCGCTACATGGTTGGGAGGAACAGAGGGTATTACGAGAAAACCTCATTGTACGGTTCAGGACCGCACAGTAATAAAACTGCTGAGTAGAAGTCTTAAGTTTATTACTACTACTCTACTTAGGCTAATTATAACCTAATAGCAGTGTGAGCGCGATGCGATGTTATGTGCACTGATTGTATGATTAAATGTAAAGCATATTTATAATAAAGCGTGAATGATGACTGGGCGAATTGTACGGTTTCGACATAGACCGTACACTCATGGTCCGACGTTTTTTCTCTCCGTCCGAAAAGCCGTCGGTTCCAATCAGTATCGTGTGCAGTGTGCACTTATAGCTGAAGCATATGCAGATCTGTGAACCCACAGCATTAACACAGTAAGCCAAAACCCTTACCATTACATGGAAACTGATTACTACCTTCAGGAATAGAAATACGAAGCAGCGAGAAACAAAGACAATAATAATTCAAACACTGAATATTATTCAATGGCAAAGGGAAAAAATCCTCTAAAAAAGTCCAGACCAACCGGGACACCATAATTACGTTTTCCACAGGCAATATATCAAGTCACTCGAGGACAAGGCCCGGAGATTTGTCCTGTAGAGGGCGTAACGGCGCCGCCCTTCGACCAAGAGCTTTATAAGGGACGCTGCTCCCGAATTTTTGTTATGTCAGTATTTTTATAAGCGACTGTCTCGTTGGTCTAGTAGTTAGCGTGTTCGACTGCGGATGACGAGGTCTCGGGTTCGATTCCCGGCCAAAAAATTCATTGGGTTTTTCTGTCAAAAATTCTCAGTAGGTACTAGCCCGGAGTTAGGAAGTTGGTGGTGAGTCAACCCGTGCCTCGGAGAGCACGTAAAGCGGTTGGTCCTGCGCCTGATCTCTCCCGGTCGTGTCAGATTTCCGTCTCATCGGACTATGAGAGTGAGGGAATAGACTGTGTTTGAGCACACGTTTGAGCACTATAATATCTCCCGCGCAGATGGCTAATTTATGAGGAGAATTGTTGCTGCAACGGATTGTCATGATGTTTTGCAAGAGTAATTGGTAAACCCAATTAAAAAAAATATCTTGAAGACATGGAAAGTGACATAATATTAGAACTCTTATCCCGGAAAAACTGATTCCAGCGGGAATTTGCAGACGGACAAGAAAATCATGTAACCCTGAGAAGCGCTGATATTTTTGTATAATACTATCCACCAATAGTATTAACTTACAAGAAACCCTCATTATTTTAATGAACAACACTCATTCCTTCCGAATGCGTTCCGAGAGATCCGTAAAAAATAATTCCCCATTCTAATATCAATTCCGGAAAAGGGTCGCACCGTTTTATACACGTCTACCATCGTAAAATGCTTTACACAATCACACATAACTCCGAATGTCCCCAGTCCGGAATTACGGCAAAATGACCGAACCTTCGTCGACAGTTTTGAGGGATATAAAAAAAATATTCACCCCAATATATGTCGGCACCCTATGCGTTTGCAGATTAGATAACAAGTGTTAAGAAAGCACGTCTTTTTGACAAGTGCGACGTTACAACTTTCACCAGCGTTTTTCATGAAACGTGTCTCATGAAGTGTCTCTTGAAGGCTACAAGTTACAACTAATCGCCATAATTATAAATTGAATTGAATTGAAGGTCAAAAAGACATAACTAAACATCTCTACTTCGATCAGGGAAGGAAACTTCCTACGTAGGACAATTCTCGAACTATTTATTACCCGACTGTGGCACGCAAAGGAGGGTAATGTGTTTATCAATCTATGTATGTATGTGACGTTCTAGAGACCAAACGCTTGGGCCGATTTTAATAACTCTTACGTTAATCGATTTGTGTTAATCTTGGGAGTGTCACTAAAGACGTCATAGTTATCAAAATTCAATATGGCGACCACCAGGCGCTGTATTGTGAAAAAGAAAAAAATGAAAGTCGACGAACTATGTAATAAAATGGGGTATCATTGAATAGGTCTATGATAATTTAAAGTTGTAAAATTTTCAGTTGATTTTCTTTGAAGCAGTCTGGTTTTCTATTGTCTTAATTATTTGTTTTAATTTGTACAGATCACGACACGAATGGAGGAAGATCCGGTGTAAAATTGACGGCTTTACGTGCTCTGCGAGGGACGGAAGTGCCACACGGGCAGCTTTCTAACTCCGGGGTAGTACTCACAATGTCTTGACAGAAAACGCCAATGCATTTTTGGTCGAAGGAATAGAACTCATAATAGGAATAAAAAATTTAGCTTTTATACTATAACGAAAGTATAAGTATAATTTATTAAAGTTTAGGGGTGTCCGGCAGGGTAAAAGCAACTTTCATAAGTGTCCGGCAACGGATGACGAGATTTCTAAAGTTATCCCGAAGAAAATATGAAAAAATTGAGCTTTATACTTTAACGAAATTTAGGTACTATTTTGTATACCTTTACTATCAGTTACCTGCCAAAGTAACCACAACCCAAACTCCATAGTCGCTGGTCGTTCTTACCTGAATAGGAGATATGCACAGAAAAACTTTCAGCTTTTATAAAATAACGAAGGTCTGGCCGTCCTGGGCTCTTGCTCTATCAGGACCTCGTCATCCGCAGTCTACCATGTATCCACTATAGGCCAACGAACTCTTGAGGTATACGAGAATCGACGTTACAGTCTTTGAGTTATGAAGTACGGCTGTTCAAAAGTATGAAGTGAAATGCGAGAGTAAAAATATTTTATTTCTTTTATTAACTCTCACCTTATTAGCTCCGACCAAATGTCTAGAGTTCTAGAGATTCCTCTATTTTCAAAGATTGGTACTCAGTTAAAGTTCAATCGCAAATAATATATATTTCACACAAGTGGCAAAGTTCAAACACGGTCCGAGTGGATAAAGTTGGCACTTGGCAACTTTGGCGTTTTATTGGCTTCATAAAATAAAAGGTAACTTGGCCGTTACGCGGGGGATGTCGTTTATGAGCTAGTTACCTACCTATATTTTACCCAGGTAAGGAAAAATAAAAATGTAATTAACTTACGTTACTATTGACTTCTTTCTTACTTTTAAAAGCGTTTGCAAAAGTAATGTAAATTATTGAATATCAAATGAGTTATGGAGAGCTGCTGGATACAAGTGACACTAGACAGCGGCGTATGGAAAAAATTATACCTTAGGGTACCTTAAGTTAGCGGATAGATATCAAGCATTGCATTTGGGTATAAGTGAACAGCGGTCGTACCTTAGTAGTTATGACTTTTGCCATCTTTCCGGTGGTTCGAGGTTCGAAGGCCAGACTAGGAAAAGAAAAGGAAACTTACATAAGAAGACAACTTGCATGGTGATCTAGGGTGATTCAAGAACACACAACAACTAAATGATACACGCATACATAGCAACATACATACATATTATGCTTATGTCTAAGTACCACAAATGAGACAGCATTTCGTGGCTCAAAAAACCCCTTGCAATAAGTAAATTTCAGTTTAATACGGGCCATTAATCCCCGGCTTGTTTAGTCGTAGCGCGAACTCACGCACTTTGACACAAAATAAACTGGCAATCAGAGAGGAGTGCAGTCGGTGGGAGTCCTCATAAATCCGGAGTCGACTTCACTCCGGCCTTATTCAATCTCCGGGGGAAAGAGGGCCGAGGATGTACAACCACTAGATGAAGAAGAATTTTATTTTTCTAATTGGGAGATTCAATACAACTTTTTTTTTTAAAGCTGAAACAAAGAAATCGTTTGCCCACGGCTTCACTCGTTTGGATTTAGTATATAAAATCCCGCAGAAATCTCTTTGATTTTCTCTACATACTCTTACAAAAAATTACATCGAACCACAGCTCTGTTGCAGCGGGATTGAAAGACAAACTAACAAACAAACACACTATCGCATTTACAATATTAGTAAACATACTAAGGATGTGAAGCTATAAGAATGTTAATAAATCCTTACTATATAATATTATAAATGCGAAAGTGTGTTGGTGTTGTGTTATTCCTGTGTTTCTTCTATATTGTGGAGAAACGACGGTATACGGCGCGGGCGGTGCCGTTACGCCCTTTACGCTCTACGTGCTATCCGAAACACGGGGATGATTCAGCGCCAACTTTCTAACTCCGGGCTAGTACTGAGAATTTCTAGACAGAAAAACCCAGTTCATTTTATGGTCCGACCCGGGAATCGAACCTTGTTAACTACTAGGCCAACGAGACAGAAAGACTACTAATACAAGGTAGACAGAATATTTCACTCGGCAGCCACTAGACGCAAAATTATTTTATAGAGACCTATACAGTATACATGCCTATACCCAGCAAGGCACGTATCAGTTAAGATGTATGAAATGGATGAATCGATACCGATTGTATTTTTTTTTTGTAGAATATTTTGCAATTTTTTCTCTTCTATATAACTTTAGATCTGTGACCGTATACTTTACGGGAGAGGTCGCGTTGCGCGGGCTCGATATAAAAGTCCACTTTATAAAGGCTGACCGCAGACGCCTTTGTGGGTTTTCAACGGATACGTATGTTTTCACACTTGGATTTCAATTTGGAAAATGGACAGTCTAATCTTCGGCTCAATTTAAATCCTTCTTGTTGAAATTATAGGTTTTTTTTATCATTTATCGTATTTAAGGGAATTTTTATATTTTTAGAATATTTTCTCATAATTTTTTTTATGGAGGCTTCTCAAACGATCTGCATCTAACAGAAAATCGTTCATAAAGGACGGTTTGAAGGTAGTCGGAAAAAAATTGTTATCTTTTTATGAGCTACGCTCAACTATACCTACGCATATGGCATGTATGGCTAAATTATCACTTTTTTCCTTATGAAAGCGACAACAACAATGCAAAACGATACCTCCTACGTAAGTTGTGGTATCTCACAAAATTGGCATTTTAGGTTTTTTGCACTATATCATTTGTTTTTAACTATTTTATGTGTACGTTTAAAAAAAATTAAAAAGCAGCATTTTTACATACTTTCAAGACGTATAACGTTGTATCGTTGTTAAAACGACGGGCTTAACCGTTGTATTAACCTTCACAACAATTAAAGCGTCACGTAAGCGTTTTGGGGATACAACAACTTACGTAGGAGGTATCGAAAAGCAACAAAACTATGCCACGTGGCACCTTATAGCATTGCTGTCATTGGCAATAAACCCGAACAAAGTCCTGAAACTGCCCATAGAAATCTAATCAACGCGAAGAAGCAATAAAACGGATCGGACTTCGACTTAGAACCTTACCGACTGTAGAACTGTAGTTACGACTGTGGCAAACGACCGCATCGTTTAAATTTTATTTACTCCAATTGAAGATATTTTAACGTCGTAGTGGTAACAGATAAGACATAAAAATACCGGCCGCATTGATAACCTCCTTCTTTTTGGAAGTCGGTTAAAAATCTGTCTGTTTCAACTGACAGGCGTCTACTGCATAATTGTTTTTCATTTATATTAGGCTTCTAGGTCAATATAATAAAAACACATAAAATACATGTGTCTTCATTACAAAAAACTGCAAATAATACTGCATAGCATTTTTTATCAACGCCATCTAGCGGCTCACCGTAGAGGAGTCCCGTGTCAGGTTATTTTCGTTACAGAATTTCTGGATTCAGTGTCCACGCTGGCCCGCGATAGAAGCTATGCAATAGCTTAAAACATAATTACTGTCTCAGGCACACCTAACTTTTTTGTGGAATTATATTGTTTTGTGTCTCTAAATACATACTGAATGACGTCGTCATTTTATAGTACGCAGGAATTCTTTGTTTTAGCACAGCTAAAGATATCGTTTGTCTCTCTCTAGGTTTTTACCTAGCCTCTCTATGTTTAGCGTAAATCTCTTTTACTTTGAGCTATCCTTTAAAGATCAACTTTTAGCGCCGCCGTCCGGTCGCAGATTTAGCGAGCTGCCAATCTCCGTCAATAGATGGCGTTAGAAGACATGCTCGTAAAGAGTTTACGATCAGTCTTGTGCGTGCAGTCAAGAAAGTAGCACGTAATGAAAAGAAAAAGAATTAAAAAGAATGAAATACTTAGAATAAAAATATTATTTTTTAATACATACCTATCACTTAATTGTAATATAATATAAAGCTGATAAACGTAAAAAAAATTAATATCTAAAGTATGAACAACAGAAGGATCTTAAAATAATGAACAATTAATTTTAAATTACTTCTTAAATTAAAGATTACAATAATATAGATTTTTATAAGTAATTTTTGATGACCTCCCTTACGCAGGGGTAAGCGCTGAAGTCAGAAATTATGTCCCTTTTCAGGTCTTTAACTTTGCCTATGCAAAAGCACATAATAAACAAACACAAGTTTGCATAAGTTATTCCTATGCCTATATAACCGCTATGAGGTACTTGATGAAAAAGTTTGCATGTCGAGCATCAAGAAAGTATGAAGAATAGAGCTCAGTAAGCGTGAAAGCTAAGTCGGCCAGTAGTTTGCATTCTACCCGCACTTTGCATTCAATTTCCTCGGATACCTACGTCACGTGTGCACCGAACTTTATTACCTGCGCTTGTTCGATTGTGTCTGCTTATTGAATGTGGAATGTAGGTGAAATAAAAATATAGGTCGTAATTTTATTATAAGATTTATAACTAACTGTTACCACCCACACACACGAATAGTGAATATGCGTGTGGTTTAATTTAAAATGGGTTCTAAATTATGGGGTGGGTAATTGGGCAGTCGGTAAGCAGTTGCTATGCAGGGGTTTTTTTATAAAAAGAATATTAGCCAAGGTGAAGTTGACAAATACCCTCCTGTCCTTCCAAATAAGCGGAAAGCTTGTGCTAGGAGTGGGTTCGACAATAGTGCAACGAGTGGGATTCGAACTTGCAACCTTTCAGTTTTCAGTTCACACCTGTAACCGTTGCGCTATTGAGTGATTCAAACGTCACTGCCGTGGTTTTTGCTTTAATACTTACAATAGCAAATCATGTCCGCCGATTGGAGTCGAGATGCAGTGTGTTGACTCTGCAGGTATGCCGTGCGTGGGTTTTTTTTTAATATTTAAACTAGCGTTTGACTGCAATGTCAATGAAAATGCAGCCTAGCTTGCCTACAAGATGCCTATTCACTCTTGATTTAAAAAGATACCCAATTTATAGTTAGTAGGAAAAACGGAAGCCGGAAGGACATTGCGTATTAGGAACAAAGCATAGCGCTTAGTGCGAGATCGCGGAATTTCGACCACGCAGCATAACTTTGGCAATGCGTATAAAATTAAAAGTGTCCAGTATAAACAAAAAAAACGCTAAATCCCTACCTAAAGCCGTCTCCAACCACCCCTATAACGGCCCCTGTCCTCACATCTAATCTATTAAACCACAACACGTCAGACAAACCACCATCTGAACGTGAGGGTAACTATCAAACATATCTAAGTATTTGCTTGATTGCTATCACCACCCATCAATCAAATACAACGACCTAGACGCGGGAGCATCCAATAGCCGAATGAGTCTCTGGAAGAGACTGAATTCGTATCGTCAAACCCCGGCTATTTATACCGTTCAAGTCGGTGTCAGTCGGGCGCATCACACGACCGCCTACGTTAATTATCAAACTACCTACCTATGTGATTTTATCAAACTACCTTGAATACATTATATATTACGTTGTATATCTTTACTATTTCAATATTTTGCTAACACCAGGGTAAAAATAGAAGTGTCCAGGATTAGAATGACTCATATGTCCACGCATGGCATCAATAAAACGGCAATAAAAAGTCGCGATACCGTCCCGCGGCGTCGTAAAGACGTAGGCGCGTCCAGCAGAAGCGTGGAATGACGGCCATAACGTGCGAATAAAAACTGACGCCAATGTTATTGCCTTCATATTTTATACTTAAGTTACCTACTATGTAAGTACTTCGGTATAGAAGCTATATTACGGAAGCAATCAGTTTTGCGAAAGAATATAGACAGTGCCCAAGTAGCACACGAAGGCTGCTTAGCAGCTGAATAACGAATTCCCGTCACGCTTAAAGCTGTATAAAAAAGCTGCATAAGGGCTGTATACGGCCGTATACAGCTCTTATACCTCTTAAATGGGCACAAATTATACAGCCTTAAGTTGAGTAAAAGATTACAAGTTACTCTTTATTCAGCAAATATGTCACGTGACGTAAAAGTGAAGTAGCAAACCATAGATAATACAAATCTAGCAAATTAATATACTTCGTGGAGTGAATTGAATTTGATTGAATACGTGTGGTTATATATTCAAAGTTAAGTGCATTGTTTTCATATTTATAAAAGAAAAATGATTGGGAATGTAATTTTACTGACATTATACATATATATTACCTAAGAAAATTTTAGTGCGCCACGAAAATATTCGGTTTTTAATTAGTTTCGTGATATAAATAAGCCGTGATGAAAACTTGAATAAACAATTTTTAGTGCTTTGAAAAGAATTATAAGATAAAAAGTTGTTATTATGATATCGAGAAGTAAAAACTAATGCAATCCATTCCTAATTCATACACAAAACATCATAAAAGTTGAAAAATGAATCAGTATATTTATATAGGTTATGAGGTTATACAATAAAATGGTGGATTCATGTTAAGCTGTAATGTGGGTCACATATCATCCATTATATAGCTATTAACTTTATAATAGTTCACACGTGCCCCCTTAATAAGTCAGTGTAATAAGAGTTCACAAATACCTCTTATACAGCATTTGGCGTAATTTTATCCACTAAACAGCCCTTATTCAGCCTAAGCTGTATAAATATCACTGACAGCTATTATGCAGCTCTAGGATCACCAGTGTACTCTTAAAAGAGTCTTAATACGCATAGAGTTTCAAATAGGTCTAAATGTGAGTATTTATACAGCTATCTGTGCTACTTGGGTGATGAAAATTGTAATGATTAATTGATGAGTGGAGGGGAAGTTGAAACACCTAGCTATCTTCCTCGTACCAAACACCCAAAAGACAATGACGTCACTGTTTATTTTTTCATCCCTCCCGCCGCAAGAGACGCAACAAGAACACATCAAGAAGAATATCGGTCCACTTACTGGTGGGTCTGCCAATACTGCGCTATCCAGGTGGCCACTTCAGCAACTTGGGGCCTCCAACAACCATCAGTTTTGCGAACTATATACCCCGCCCATTGCCACTTCCAACTCGATGAGCTATGTAGGCAAGTCTGGTTCACCCACAGATCTTCTCATTCCTGATTTGATCTCGCAGGGTTATAATGAGGCGGCTCTCTGTAGCCCATGTAGCGCCCGTTTGCGCCCTATCTTGGCGCCCTCTAGTAGACGCGCGGCCAAAATGGAATACTTACAGTACAAGAATACCGTTTGACTTACAGTTATAATATTTTCACCATTGAAAGGAAATTTAGATGAAAAAATGGTGCATTTTTAAATGATGTGGGGAAGCAATAGGTACATGAGTAAGTGTACCTATTGCTTTTAGGAAGGAAGAGGTTCCAAGAGTTAAAAAGCACAACTTTTTGGTTATTACAAAAATATTTAATCAAAAAACGCCGGAGGTGTCGCGAACGCGGCTCGGTGCGGCGCCCCCTAAAACCCTGCGCCCGTGTGCGTTGCACACCCTGCACCATAGGTAAAGCCGACGCAGGTTATAAAGGACTCTACTAGTCTACAAAGGCGTTACAAGAATAGATTTCTTCAATCGAAGCCGATGCACTTTGCATAGCAAATCTTGCACTCCTCAACGAACTCGAATCAGTGTAGCGTGCCCTAGTATTTGTTCAGCACTCGAGCGGTGCGCTCCAAGTTTTGTACTGGAAATCGAAAAACTACACGATTAACTCAATAAAGAATATTTTAAATGACTTCTTTGGCTACATAGGTATAGTGTTGACCTTTTAGTTTGGAACCGGTTGAATCCGAGGGATCTCTTATCATCAGAGAGAGTTAGAAAATTATAACAGATCCCTTGAGAGAGTAAGAAAATGCCTGTTATGTCTGCCTGTACGTTTACCACCTGCCTGTGACTTGCTTGAGACTCTGTCCATCTACAGCTTTTTTATAGCATGGTGCGGGTGACAGGTCAATAGAATGTAACTTGTTTTGCGGCATGCGCAGACATAAGATTCCAATTACAAAATCAGGTTTATTGTAAAAAAAGATTCAATAAATTTTAATGGTGTAATTGCCTCATGATTAATATTAATAATGGTGTAAGTGCTTCATGATAGCGATATTATTGTATAAAATAAGTTACATTCTATTGACCTTTCACCCGCACCACACTTAAACGAAAAAATTACCGTGGTATGGGATCGTTCTTTTTCCATCCCTATTTTCTATCTACCTTTAAAACTAATCAAATGTAAGTTAGCTATTTAAACAAAACTCCTGAAAAAGTTAGATGGTTTTCCCATTTTTGTTCCTGAAATCCATCTTGAGTTTGTGCTCAAACATTTGGTTTCCGATGGCGCAAGTCCCAGGGCCATATATGATGAACTATAACCAGTGTTCAAAATTACCTAGACTTCTTCATATTCTTAACTAATTCATGTTATGTTTGGGATAATAGGTACATAATAGAGCAGATACTGTACCGAAATAACTCTATAAATACTTGTAGCCTCAGGCAAGGAAACCTTACCCAATGTTAATACCATACATGTTTTGTTACTCACATATAACATATTTTTACGAAATATTTCTTTGTAACCAGAAAAGCCCAGAACTGCAGCTTAGATCTTTTTTTTATTCGAACACTTTCATTCAATTTACCTACATCTATACTCATAATAAAACTGTAACGGGACGAATTCTGTCCATTAAATATATTTTGAAAATTTTAATCGGAGGATGCTTTATATGCTAAAAGTTTCGTGTTTTGGGCTCAGTATCTATAATGCTGAGCCCAAAACACGAAACTTTTTTTCTTTACAGTAGAAGTGCGTGCCTGAGATTCGAAATCTGGACCCACGAAAAGGAGTCCGAAGTCTTAACGCCTAGAGTCTAGACTACCACCGCCGGAAAACCTACTTCGTAACTAGGATGTCTGGATGGATGCATGTTTGTTATTCCTTCACGCCACAGCGAATGAACCGATTTGGCTGAAATTTGGCATGGAGATAGTTAAGGATAGATAAGGATAGTTAAGGATAGGATTAACCCACAGGCTTTTATCTAGGCATTTTATCCCGGAAAATTAACGGGAACTAAAAGACCTTAATCCACGCGCACGAAGACGCGGGCATCATCCAGTAGAATAAAAAATCCAAAGTCAAATATCACGTACGGATTTATTTATGAGCTAACTACACCCGGTTCATAAATAACCAATCTCAAAATGGCACCCGGCAGAGATACCTACTAAAACTATTAGGTACCACTAACCTTTATGTCTTGAACTTATCTTTTATGACTTACGTGAAAATATTGAAATAGTTATTCTTTGTGACTAGAAGTTATAACAGGTAAATAATAATAAATCCACCGTAGGGTCCCCCAAAAGTCTCAACAGTCCAACGGTTTAAGGTCAGACCTGAAAGGTCGCAGATTCGATCTCCATCCGTTGCGATACTATCGTATCCACTTCTAACAAAACCTTTCCACTTATTTGGAGGGGAAAGAAGAACTTGACTAATATGCCCCTTTTCCCTCCGATCTGTTGCTCCGTTACTGAGTGATTGAAGGACAATCCAATACCAACAAAAAAACTTTCGCATTTATTATACATCTTAAATATATAAAAGGCAAAGGTGACTGACTAATTGACTGACTGACTGATCTACACATACCTAAGCGCTGGACGGATCGGGCTGTTTGGTAACAGATAGCTATTATGAAAATGAAAATGAAAATTAAACCCCTAACCCTTTGAAAAATCGAACTTAACGTGAGCGAAGCCGCGAGCGAAAGCTAGTACTTTTATATAAGGATGGGCACTAAAGGAGCTCAACTCAATTTCATCTAAAGTAACACAGACTTAGTGCTTTTAAAAATCGGTACAAAGCTCCCCGACAAACTTGGTAAGTTAGATAATCACTAAAAACCGGCAAGAAAGTAAAGTTAAAAAGTCCGGCGACGTGTCGGGCCTCGCAAACACCTTCACTTGAACTATCTCTTTCAACGAGACTCGCCTCGCACAAATAAAGTAGCCAAGTTAAGGCTTGCGAGGCCTGGATGCTAAATACATTGGATATGTCATGAATAAAAAAGTTTTTAACCTTACACGCAACAAGTGTAAATCGAAAATTAAAACACCCCCGACATGTGAAATTTAAAAAAATCTAGTTCGACATTTTGTGGTAGCCGCCATCTTGGATTTGAAATTTGTCATAGTGTATAGTACCCATGTTGAGGGAGTTGTGAAGAAATATGTAATCCACAATTTTGTGGCAACGGCCATCTTGGACCGATTTTCATCAAACACAGCTAAGAACACTCCCGATTTCAATCACGGTCTAATTTTTCAAAGGCGGTTGGTTCTTAGTTATATTGTATTTGATGTAAATCTGGTCAACTTTTTAAGGATTATACGGCTAATTCCCAACCATTGTAGATACATCTCTCAAAAAAATATCGATTGGAAGATTTCCAATCGATATTTTTTTATCGACTTCAAAAAGAACCGTAAATCAGATGAAATAACATGGCGATCATGACCTGATGCCTGGACTA
Organism: Hipparchia sbordonii; assembly: GCA_038048805.1. Lineage (NCBI taxonomy): Eukaryota > Metazoa > Arthropoda > Insecta > Lepidoptera > Nymphalidae > Hipparchia > Hipparchia sbordonii. The sequence continues at coordinate 7,920,402 of CM076115.1, forward strand.
TATAATAATTCTGTGCGCATCAATGAGCCCAATTCAATGTCAACTCTAATAAATACAGGCCCAATAATTGTATAGTTTGCCTGGAGCAGTGCCTACTTACCGTTAAAATGGCGGATAATAGGATTGTATGAAGTTTTAAGTAGAAACGAGAATAACGGTTGGTTTTGATAAAAAATGCCTCATCCAAACACCTTTACAGACTTTTCCGCGATCCCGTAAACTTCGCCATCAGTATGCGCGACGTAACCCTCAAATGCCGGACCGACTTGCAATACTTATAGCAGTTTAGTGTTAGCCCCGAGTATTGTATTACTGGGGGTATTATGTGCCGGGGTCCATACGTGACCCTACGGCCTTTGAATTTTCAATTAGATTGTCCGTTCCTTTTTATTATTGGGATAAGGTAAGCATTTGGGACCCTAAAGAACTGTTGATTGATTTGTTAAGTCGCGACCTTTGTAATAGTTTTTAGGGAACCTTCTTCTGCTTTGCGAATCTTTTCATTTTATCCAACGTTGGATATAGGTCTCCTAGTATGCACGCAATTCCTTTTGGTATTGTGCCAGTCATCCAGGTTTGGGATGGGATTGTCAGAAAAGCTGCCAATGGGATCCTATTACTAAGCCTCCACTGTCCTTCTATCCGTCTGTCTGTCAGCGGACTGTATCTCACGAACCATAATATGACGTAGATAACAATAATTACAACCTCCCCCTGGCGCAGTGGTGAGCGCTGTGGTCTTATAACTGGGAGGTCTCGGGTTCGATTCCGGTGGGAGCAATTTAGTTTATAATTTCTGAATTGTCTTATAAATTCCCAAATTTCACCATCGCGAAACGAACCCGGGATCTCCCAGTTACAAGACCACAGCGCTCACCACTGCGCCAGGGAGGTCGTCAAAAGTTGATAAAGAACTTCTTCTGCTTTATCAATTAACAGACGTAGCACCGTTGTGAATCCACACTGAATTAGTGAATATTAATACTATACCTAGTCAAATCAAATCAAAATTTATTTATTTCATGTAAGCCAACTTCTAGCTCTTATGACACGTCATAAATCTACCACCGGTTTGTAATGCAGATTCTGCTGAGTAGAGCCGGCAAGAAACTCAGCAGTTGCTCTTTTCAAAAAAAAAAATTTTTTTTACAAAAGGTAACAAAACTGCTATGTATACAGTGCTCCCACAATGAAGTTTCCTAAGTCCTACATACAATTCAATGCATGTTAAGACGGGTAGACAGAAAGCTTTTTTTTTTTAATTTATTGATAAATTTAGGTACACAAATAAACTTAAAAATACTGTGTCGCCAAACTGGACAGCCAGTTTGATGGCGAGCTGGCGCTCTTATACATAAAAGTTAAAAACAGAATGCACCTAATTACAATTTTGACAACAACTTAACTAAACTAATAATTAACAATAAATAATCAATAAATAACTAACACTTAACCATAGTCAATCAGTGAAAGAGTCCTTAATAAAAACCTCTTTTAGTTTATTTTTAAGGGCTTCTTCACTGATCTTCCTCTCCTCTCTAAGCCAGTCTATGTTATTAAATATCCCATCCAAGCACCCTTTCACGAGCATGACGCATGATCCAGCCGTTGCTTCGCTCTCCACATAACATTTAATATACTTAATCCTTACAAAATATGCTGTCTGTGTATCTGTTTGTTCGGTAAATAGGGAATGTAGAACCGCCGGGGGCGGGCAAATATTTGATTACCCCCGCTTGCGGTCCGCATGTGATCCCGGCTAAATTATATTAGCTAATAGCCCCTTGTTGCTCCACCTAATAAACTAACGTGGTTTTGTTGATCAGTTTATCATGCTAACTGGCACTTCACATAGCGGTATGTACATAACTACCTTTCAATCTATATATATAAAATTCAAAGTCCTGACTGACTGACTGGCTGACTAGATATCAACGCACAGCCTAAACTACTGTAGTTAGAAACTTGAATTTTGCATTATTTATTTTATTTATTTTGTACTTTTATGACGTAGGCGCACACTAAGAAAGGATTATTGGAAATTCCAGCCCTAAGGGGTTAAAATAGGGGATGGAAGTTTATATGAAACTCCATCATTTTTCAAGCTGTTTCCATCAAAGTTGGTACTAGAGCTTTCAGTTAAAAATAAAGAAGTACGTGTGTCACAGTTTTTGAAAATTCCACCCCAAAATCTAATTCCACGCGGACGAAGTCGCGGGGGCAAAAGCTAGTATAAAATAGATGTATGTCTAGTAGCAGCCGAACGACGAACCGATTTTGATTTTGCTTTTTTCTGTTTGAATTAGTTGGGAGTGCTCTTAGCTATGTTTGATGAAAATCAGTCCAAGATGGCCGCCGAAATTACATATTTTTTCACAACTCCCTTAATATGGGTATCAAATTAAAGGGCTTGACTAGTAGAATAGGTACTATACACTATAATAAATTTCAAATCCAAGATGGCCACCACTACAAAATGGCGAATTAAATTTTTTTTACTTCACATGTCGGGGTGTTTTAAATTTTAAATTTACCTTATTGCGTGTAAGGTTCAAAATTAAGATTTGCCAAAAAACAGTTTTTTTTAATTCGGTCACTTTAATACTAAGCGTGCGACATTATTTCTGAAAGTACTGTAAGGAGAGCATATTATACAAACTCCTACCAGATTTGTACCAGATTTTCATTCGTCCCAGGGAATCATGTTACACAGTAGCTGAGTTTAAGCGCAGTACAAATAGGGACACAGACGTTACAGCAAATGCAACCTTTCAAAAGATACATTCGTTACGTTACGGATATGGTAGAAATGGTAAATGGTACCGTCTGTGTAACAGAAATAATAATATAAGAAAAAATCTTTTTAAGTAACCGATTTCAAACGCTACTACAAAGTATAAAATAATTTTGGTTTGTACACGTATATTGAAGTTCGGTCGCTTGGAAAAACGATGAAAACGATGCTCGACGCTAGTCTTTTTTAAAAATATTTTTTTATATTATTATTTTAAGCTTTTTATTGTAAAAAAAATTATTGAAATCGGTCCAGATTTGAGGGAGTGACATCGCCAAAAAAAAAAAAATACGCATCGAATTGAGAACCTCCTCCTTTTTGAAGTTAGTTAAAGACTATACATTACAGGAATTTTATAATTTAGTTAGCACAATCTATTTTATAATAAGTATACTGAAAAAATAGTGGCCTGTACTCAAGTGGGCCTACTTAGCCGTTAAGCTTAACTCTTAACCTTTTAATAAAAAGGTTAAGTACTTAGCATTTACGTCCGCATCAGCATGCATATCGTTTCGGAATATTTTGTCTCAGGGAAAAAGGCATAAAGAGAGCATCGTGTCAATATTGGCCGCTCACTTTGAGCTTATAGCAAAAGCCGTCTAGTCTCAAGACATGCTACTTGTATGTGATACAAAAGTTAGGTAGCTAATACAGGGTAATACTGCACACAGTTTTTATGCAGTTGAACAAAAAATCTCACAAAACAGACTTAATTCCCTAGACGAAAAAAATTCCTTTTGAATCTTTTGTTAGCAAAGTTATGAAACTCAATTTTATTTTAGGTCGCATTTTAAGACATCATTTACGATTTAAAATAAAATTTAATATCATAACTTTGCTAAGAAAAGATTCAAAAAGAGTTTTTTTCGTTTAGGGAACTTTTTTGATCAAGGTGCGATATATATGTAGTTTCTAACAGTGACTTAAATTATGCAAAACTAACTCTGTTATGTAAGGGATGCCAATCTCCAAGTCCTTAACTTGCAATGCAGAAAATTGCGTCGATCCGTTGCCCCGTTACTGCGTGATTGACGAACAAATCAATAAACACACTTTTGTATTCATAATATTAGCAAGTCAAAAGCTAGACATAGACGGTGCTAATAAATAATAATCAAGATTAGAAAAAATATTTTCTAATTTTCCTGAGTTTTCCTCTTTTTTTCCTGTTATTCACTTTTTCTTCTTCCTCCTTTTATTTTGAAGATAGTCAATAATAGAACTTACAAGGTTCTATAATTATTATGTAATCCCAATTTCAATTAATTTATCAAGTAAGTACCATCAGATAAAAACTAACTGTAAATTGAATAATAGTATATTTAGCAGGTAACTGAGACGACTTCATTTTCTTATATCGGTAGGTACATTAAACCATTAAGCCGTCATGTTATGAGAAAATATTTTCAACATAATACAATAATGTATTATCCCCGATATTCTATATACAAGTCATTTTTGGTACAAGTAGTTACATATCTCCAGTTACGTTAAGTCTCTTTACACTCAGCCAGCCAGCAGGCTTTGAGTATAGTACCTACTTGCAATTCACGAGAGCGCTTGCCTCATGGTTGTGTGCGTGTCGTATCTACGCCTAAGAGAAGGGTCTTAAGTCTGAGCTGAGCCAGAGCACGTTCTATAGATCTCAGCATACGTGTTACTTTTGTAATTTTTGCACCCAATAAAAACATTTTTTTTTATTCGCCTATTACAGCTCGAGCAAGCACTTGCCATCAATTACTAGAGCGAGTACACTCTCTCAACACGGCACTGGCCAGATTTGAAGGATGCCTTAGAAAGTGATTCGATATATTTCAGCAATATGACTGAAACGGTACTACCTCATATAAACCTCGCCGACAGATCGCTCCGGGCGAGGATAGTCTCCGAATGTTAATATCGACGTCTTTTATTACTCCAACATTTCGGATGTTCGGCCATTTTGCTCAAACTCAAGACAGTTCAAATGAGACAAATTTCTGAGCCAGAGCACGCTCTACAGATCTCAGCATACGTGTTACTTTTGTAATTTTTGGTCCTAATAAAAACATTTTTTTTTATTCGCCTATTACAGCTCGAGCTAGCACTTACCATCAATTACTAGAGCGAGTACACTCTCTCAACACGGCACTGGACAGATTTGAAGGATGCCTTAGAAAGTGATTCGATATATTTCAGCAATATGACTGAAACGGTACTACCTCATATAAGCCTCGCCGACAGATAGCTCCGGGCGAGGATAGTCTCCGAATGTTAATATCGACGTCTTTTATTACTCGGGCATTTCGGATGTTCGGCCATTTTGCTTAAACTCAAGACAGTTCAAACGAGACAGAATTCTGAGCCAGAGCATGCTCTACAGATCTCAGCATACGTGTTACTTTTGTATTTTTTTTTTCATTCGCCTATTACAGCTCGAGCAAGCACTTACCATCAATTACTAGAGCGAGTACACTCTCTCAACACGGCACTGGCCAGATTTGAAGGATGCCTTAGAAAGTGATTCGATATATTTCAGCAATATGACTGAAACGGTACTACCTTATATAAGCCTCGCTGACAGATAGCTCCGGGCGAGGATAGTCTCCGAATGTTAATATCGACGTCTTTTATTATTTATTACTCGGGCATTTCGGACGTTCGGCTTTGGAAGACCCCTTATAATATTGCTGAAAGGAATATGACTTGGAAGCTAAAAGGGTCGGTTAAAAAAACGATCAAATACCTACACAGAATCGTATTTCTTTTTATTAAAGGGGAATATTGCAAACTAGCTTTTGCTCGCGACTTCGTCCGGCGTGGTATTAAGTTTTAAAAATATTACCCTGTTTTTCCGATATAAAAGGCAACCTACATAATGTCAAGTCCTAAACTATATCCATCAAACGTGCATCTATAGTATATATTTTGTCTGGAAGCCCTAATGGATCTTATGTGAATATTTGACACAGTTATTAATCAGTCAAGTGCATGTTAAATTTTTAACTTGCATATTCTTCAGCAACTTTACAGTGCACTCAGATACTCCTGTTCGTCTTTTATCTACAAGTGAAAACCTGCTATTAGCTATTAGTCTTCACTATAAGTCGCCTAATTTTAAGTGTATATTTTAGTATAATTATAGGTTTCCAAAATAAATAAAACAAAATATTTTGCAGTTCCAATAATATTATGTACATGCGAGTACATGTGTCGAGTTGATAATCTCCTTTTTTTAAAGTCGGTTAAAAATATACGTAAAAGAGGTCAACAGTAGGCATATAAGTACTAAAGTTCTATCGTTGACTTTCTCTGCAGCCGACCCACTGCCGCAATAACCTGAGCTCGGCATCGCGTATGGATTTATTTATGAGGAGCACACCCGCCTCGTAAATAACCAATCTCAAAATGGCACCCGGCAGAGATACTAAAACTATTACAACACTAATCATATTGACTTTAGTCGAGCTCTCTCAATCCCCTGCAAGTTAGTGATCCTAGGTTGTTTTCTCATTTTTCTCTTCTAGGTTTAGACATACTAGCTTTTGCCCGCGGCTTCTTGAGTTAAGTTAGGTAACTCACGTTAAGAGCGATTTTTCAAATCCCTACTTTACCCCGTTAGAGGTTGACTTTTACCCGCGGTTTTGCTCCCGCCAAATAATCTGAAATGGTAATTTCTGTGTAATGTAATTCCTATAAAAAATTTCAAAATTACCAATTTTGATTTTTTCCATTTTTTTGTCCGGATTGTTAAGTCAATATTATTTATCAGAAGAATTCTAGGTTACTGGACATGATTTTTTTTTCTCAATTTTTATTTACGCAGTTGGATTTTTGTTTTTTTTTTTTTTTTAATTTAATATTTTATTTGTGTAGTAGACTGCCGTAACTATTTCTGTATACACATGTAAAAGGAATATGTTAAAGGAACACCTATCACCTTACGTTTTCACAGGTCCCTAACAAAATATCCTCTTTGTGTTGCAATAGTAAACAAGATTAGGTTATCGCGTCTCGTAGGTATTTGCACACATTTGGGCACGAGTCACGCACGGGGGGACGCGAGCTTCTTTTCAAAATGTTTTATCAGATCCGCTTCAGTACTAACTGAATTTACACGTGGAATTGGTACTAAAATGTTCACACGTATGTAGCCTTTGCTTGTCGACTAGCACCTAGAACTGTCTAAATCTAAGAGAGATTCTATAACGTGTTATGGAACTCCGAAATAATAATGAAGGAGGTGAATGTGCTCATGAAACTGAACAACTTTCCCCAAGGAACATAGGTCAAAATATTAAAAAAAAATTTTACCTCCCATAGCAAATCAATCAGCTGATCGTCAATTTTGTATATACGACGATTTTATAGATACGACACACACACAACCATGAGCCACGCGCCCTCGTTAATTGCAAGAACTATACTCGAAGTCTGTGGGGCTGGTTGAGTGTAAAGAGAACGTACCTGGAGACATGTAACTACTTGTACCAAAAATGACTGACGAGCGGTCAGGCGCGAACAAGCTCTCGCTCCCACTCATATAGATACGACACACACACAATCACACGCGCCCTCGTGAATCGCAAGAACTATACCAGTCTGTAAAGACAATAGAAACTCTACTAAAGAACAAACTGTTAACTCCATTAGAAGACTGGACAAGGAAGAGCAATTTGATCATTGATTGTACCAACACGCGTATCGGTGTTTGATTAGCAAACGAACCGGAACCCGCGCGGACGGCTGATCAACAATATTACGTGAGCGAGAACTTGGAGCATTTGTGGACTGACCCGTCCGAAACCGAGGATAACGGGACGAAAAGTGTTATTCTGAATGCAGACATACCAACGTTATTATTTTACTAGCTGATGCTCGCGACTTCGTACGCGTGGACTGAGGAAAGTACGCGAGAACTCTCTTATTTTCCGAGATAAAAAGTAGCCATATTTTTTTTTATTCCAGTAATTTATCTCTGTGCCAAATTTCAATATATTACTGTGGTTCCAAGTTTATCTGGGAGCAGTGGCGTAACTATAACGTTTGAGGCCCGTGGCAAATTCATCGGATGGGGCCCTTCCTCCCTCCCCAAAAAATGATCACTCGGCACTAGCCGTAGTCACAGGAAGGGATATAAATGTTGGAATCCTCTTGTGCTTTCGACCCTCTCTGGGGGCCCCTTCCTGCTGGAGGCCCGTGGCATTTTGCCGTCTTGCCACCATAGGGATAGTTACACCACTGTCTGGGAGAATCATAAAGTTTGTCATTATAAATGGTTTCGAATACCACTAATTTTTACCCAAATTCTAAAAAAGAGGAGGCTCACAACGGCCAGTATCTTTTTTTTCTATGTACGCGTTTTCTGTGGGATTTCTAAACTGATTTATGTGATTTTTTTCAAATGTAAGATGCATTTTATACGCCGCAGAAGTAATGCCGTCACACACAGTTTTGAAATCGCCAAAAGCGTTCATGAGTTCATTCTCACTATCAGACATGACATTGGTAAGAAAAAATTTACGTTGACAGACAATTTATGGTTTTTCGAACCCGCAACGGTTTTACCATCGATGTCCAAAGAATGAGATAAAAACAATCATCGCCAGTATCCCATCCAGTTTTATTACGGTCGACGACGCTATCTTACGTCAGGGTCCGAAGTAAAGTCGCCAGCCATCTTGAATTTTCTGGGATGTCCCTTGTAGGGTGATAATTGTAATATCGTCGTTTGGCGATGTTCCAGAGCGGGTTGTCCCGGATCTGTACAAGTAGATTTACTAGATATTTAGAAAATTCAGGACGTTTTGAAAACTCAGGGAAAACTTAATATGAGGCCCGCTATAAAATACCGTTATAACCTGCTTCATACTTTGAGTTGGACCCACGTTAAATATACAGTCGGCATATATCCGTATTCCGGGCTCCTTTCAAGAATCCAATGTCTATTGCTTCGGCTTATATTTTCATCAGTATTAGGGATACCTTTACCGGGCTTTTGCCTGCAGAGACAAGCTTTTAGAGCGACCGCAGACATAAATGAATTAAAAAAAAAAAAAAAAAAACAAGTTGGTCGACTATCGAACACGAGGATTTTGAGAGAAATGATCAACGTTTTAGTTGGATAAATTGTGGGGGATACCATAAGTCACTAAGTCACTATTCCTATTAAGTATTAGTATACTCTGCGATTTAGTTGTCCAACTTGAAATTGTAAGTGTGTGGGTGCTCTTAGAGATTAAAATTGGTTGTGGGGTAAAAAGTAGCCTATTTCACTCTCCAGTTCCTCATCTATACCTGTCACCACTGCTTGATTGAAAGACAAACCAACTTGCAAATGCACTTTCGAGTTTATGAATATTAGTACGAGTAGACATGGAACCAACGATCAATTTAAAAAACCACACTCAAAAACATTACAAAGGCTCTGTTGGCGCGATTCGGGTTTATTCCGCTGTTTATTCATTTATTTATAAGTTTATTCTTGTGCCGTCGTAAAAAGTCAATCTGGAAATTGCGTTAAGTCGGCGTAAAAGCGAAACGGGAGTGTGCGCGCAATCAACCGCCTGCGAGTTGCGAATGAAAAATTTATCAACGCACAAAGTGCTTAATTTTGTAGTTACAGCGTTTTCGTTGCGTAATTCTGGTATTATTATATTATTAGGTACTTTATCTATAATTGCTATACGATTTTAACCGCATAGTAAATGGTTTGGTTGAGGCCAGTCGAGATTTAAATTGAAGAACTTTAAATTGAAAGTGAATAGACATCTGTTAGGCAACCGTGTTTGTCTGGTGGGAGGCTTTGGCCGTGGCTAGTTATTACCGTGCCGGAACGCGAAATCGCTTGGCGACACGTTTTTGACACCAATAACTTTGGTGAAACAAGCCATGAACATTTCCCACTAGACCAGACCAGAGAAAATTCAGAAATTATAAATTCCCAAATTGCCCCCGCCGAACCCGAGACCTCCCAATTATAAGACCACAGCGCCCACCACTGCGCCAGGGAGGTCGTCGAAACGTTTACACGACAAAAGCATACCAAGAAAGGAAAACAGCAAACCAATACTTGCCGGCGTTTTTCAATCAAACCCTGTCGGGTGTCAAACGGCTAAGGCCCAATATAAACGTGTAAGGTTATACGGCACGCATTTGTTCGGAGCGTTAAGAACCTTACGAGAAAATGGGGTAAGAGTTAGATAGAGTACTTTATACAATACTAGCTGATGCCCGCAGCTTCGCTCGCGCAGTTTTAGTTTTTAAAATCCCGAAGGAACTCTTTGATTTTCCGGGATAAATAGCCTATGTCACTATACCCATGCAAAAAATCACGTCGATCCGTAGTTCTGTTGCCATACCCTTTAAAAAAAAAGAATTTCCCAAATCGGTCCAGGCGTCTTTGAGTACTTAATCGGGGAACATACATAAAAAAAAGATTCCGACGAAATGAGAACCTCCTCCTTTTTTTAAAGTCGGTTAAAAAGTCGTTTCCCCTTCATTTCCCATAACAGTCCTAATCACTTGCATTAAGCGTATAAACACACAAATTGTATTTGGAAAATCTGAAAATTTCGCGCTCGACTTAATGTTATTAGATGTTCAGAAAGACGTAGAATGGCTTACATGAGGGTATTATTAAATTGGCAGCGCCTGCAGATATTTGCAGCTCTATTCAGAATGTAGGGAAAAATACAGCGGAATTACGGGTAGGAAAGGAACCAGCATCGTTGCCCCTACTATGGTGAAAATATAAGCCCGAATTAATTTGATATACGAGTAAAGCAACTAAATTCTTGCTAATATTATAATTTAAGCGTAAAAATTCTTTTTACATAACCGACTTCAAACGCCACTACAAAGTATATCAATTGTGCCTATAAAATTTGATGTTTCCCTCGATTTCTCCGGGATGCCATCAGCAGATGCTGACCTGATGACAATGGGACCACCTGGTAAGTATACCCTTTCAAACAAAAAAGAATTTTCCAAATCGGTCCAGGCGTCTTCGAGTAATCGGCGAACATATATAAAAATAAAAATAAAAATCTCTTTTTTTGGAAGTCAGTTAATTAATGCAACACTTTCTTTGTTGTTCTTCAACCACGCAGCAACAGAACAACGAATCGATTTGATTTTTGATGAGTATATAGTTACTTCAAAATATCATTTATACCTTTTATACCGGAAAAATAGGGCAGACGAAGTCGCTAGTAATATGAATTATATGAATGAATTATAGTATGAAATTATATGAATGAATTATAGTATGAAATAAACTAAAATCAAAGTTCTGTTTGTTGTGAGTTCGCTTCTCTTCTTCTTCTACTACTTTATTCTAAACTTAACTTCAGTAACGGCTTCTAAAAATAAAATCCAACAGTAGTGGTACAAAATTTTATTACGTAATAGTATTTCATCGCTGTAATATTTTTTACAAATACAAAATTACATGCATAGTAAAGTTAAGTATTTTTTACACATATCCACATTTTGCACAGAGTAGGTGCAAATGCACCTATAACAAAATAACGCTGAACTTGATAAAATGAAACTATTATTATATAAACACGAAACTGCGTTTGCTTGCTGGTTTTGCTTTTGACACACAATTGATACAGGCACTGGTTACAGGCGGCGCAAGACCGAGGCCTGTGGAAGTCCATGCAAGGGACGTTTGTTCGGCAATCTATCGGTTGGTGAAAAGGTGTCCCAAAACTTCGTTGCAGATTTGGCTAAAGTCTCAATTGGACGCACATATGCAATAAAGAGTCAACCCACACAACTTATCAATTGAAAAGTTAACTTTATTCCTTTACATTAAGTAATGTATTTAATTTGACAAAGGTTTGTGTGCGTTGCGTATGTGCGTCCAATTGTGGTGATTGGCTGAATGTATTATATTCCTACTGCAACAATGCATTTTAGTGTCGGCCAATCAGAGGCGATTACGACTGCTTACACTGTAGCAGGGCTGTAGCTAGAGTCGAATTTGAGGTAGGGCAGCATTGGTTACAGGTAGGGCGGAAGTAAAAAAATTATCATAATTGATCTGATCCGAAGAACGGGCTCCTAAATCAATCACCATGACCATGACCTGACCATGACCTCTAGGTCAGTGATGTACATTCAATAGCTATTCGTAGACAAAAAAATTCTGTGACAAAACATGAGCCGCAAAATTGTATGCTATTTATTGAGCTCTTTGTGTCTGTTCTTATAATATGTGTGGTGTACAATAAAAGTATATTCATTCATTCATTCATTCATGAGCATGGATCTAAGAACTATTAAATCCTCAATGATGAAGAACAAGCGAACAAGATGATTGAACTTCCAGATTTGGATGCAGAGATCCACGTCTTAGTAAGAATGAGTTATAATTAATTGTTAGGTGGGGTGATACAAACAATTTAATTATAATAATTTATCTTAGTTTTTGGGATTTTTAAGGTAGAGCAGTGTGATTTCAAGGTAGGGCATTGCCCCACAATACCCCCCTAGCTACGGCCATGCACCCCACATTAACTTCGCAGTGGGAGTGTGTTACAGACCCTAGGGCAATCTGCAGATTACATTTTTATGTCAGCAAGAATGAAGCTGTAAATAAATAAGTAAACACAAAAGTTCAAATAAGAGGCCGCAAAATGAAAGTGAATTGGGAATGGAATGTAAACTTTTTATGAGTTTTTCTTGATTATATTATTATATTAGGTAGGTACTCCTTTTTAATCCTAATCCTATACTATTTCCTATTATATAATCCTATTAATATTATAAATGCGAAAGTTTGTATGTTTGTTACTCAATCACGTCGCAACGACTGAACCGATTTGGCTGAAAGGCATAGAGATAGATTATAATCTGGAATAGCACATGGGCTACTTTTTATTCGGGTTATAAGAGAGTTCCTGCGGGAATAAAAAACCTCCACGCGAACGAAGTCGCGGGAAACATCTATCTAGATTCTAGTATAAGAAATATTTCCTAAAAACTCTGAGTTAAAATAAGATTTTGTATGAAATGAATTAAGGTGAACTAAAAAATAGTTTTTAGAAATTCTCTCCCAAAGCTTACTCAACTTAAAAACTAGTCCACATCCCGATGCAGAGCCCTCTCGTTCAGAAATTCACGTTTTAAATTACTGCGGAAAATTATTTTCGGAATTTTTCCACCGGCGGCGCCGCGCATCGCGAACCACCTTCTAATTTCCCTCGAGTACAAGTGGACTCGTAGTAATTGTTTTCACATCTACATAATTGAAATGCTATTCTTTTGTGTGTATTTAATCTGATGGGGTTGTGCTTGTGACGTCTGCATGAAAATAATACAAGACATAAAAGTCAAAAAAGTCAAATCAAATCCAATCAATAAAAGAAATGTAAAACCTCAATAGCCCAACGGTTAAAGGTGCGACTATTGTCGTACCCACTTCTAGCACAAGCTTTCCGCTTATTTGGAGGGAATAGGACGATATTAGTTAACTTCAGATTGTTGGCTAATATTCTTTTAAAAAAAAAAAACAATTTATTGCAAACTAGATGATGCCCTCGACTTCGAGTGCATGGATTAAAGATTTTTGATTCCCGAAGGAACTCTTTAATTTAATCCACACGCACGCACGCACGCTCGCACGCTCGTTCGCATGCACGCACGCACGCATGTACGCACGCACACACACCAACTTTTGCCTTTATAATATTAGAGCGATGTGATGTGATATGGCGACCCCGCACCGGGAAGCGCAGTGTTGGCAGACCCCCCACTAGGTGGACAGACGACATCAAACGAGTCGCAGGGAGTCGCTGGATTCAGGCGGCGCAAGATCGAGGTCTGTGGAGGTCCATGAGAGACTTATGTCCAGCAGTGGACGTCTATAAGTTGAAAAAGAAGAAGATGTGATATATAGTTATATATATAATAATTACGTAATATAGTAAATAATAATTAAACTTGAACCCCTAGTTATTCTCCCAGAATACTTTTCTCTATGAGAAAATTGAAATTATTACAGAAATCTCTAGCTACTTTGCGATTTTCACACAATAATATAGCCAGATTTTCATATGAGTGTGTCTGAATCGCAGATGCGAGCAAAGCCCGTGTTAAATATAGAGCTTAGATGTCGCAATAGTGCCGATGTCGCCGCTGCAGATTAAACAAATATTACCCCGTGATAACTTGCACATACAACTCTCTTAGAAGTGGCATAATTTTTTAGCTTTTTGCTATTTAGATTCATAATTCATTAAGAATATGGTAAAATCAGGATTGCATAAACAAAATTTTGATGCTTATATTATGTTAACGTTAATAATTTTATATAAAACTAAAAAAATTGAACTTAACATTAAGTTCAATTTTTCAAACCCCTATTTTACCCCTTTAGGGATTGAGTTTTCAAAAATCCTTTCTTAGCGGATGCCTACGTCGTAATAAGCTATCTGTATGCCAAAATTCAGCCCGATCTGTCCAGTGATTTGAGTTGTACATTGATAGATGTTATTAATACTTACACTGCTCTATATTAACATTAGATTAACTTTCCACAAAAATTAATTTTACTTTCTTTCTTAAATAATAATTAGTAAATATTCTTGGGCCATAAATGTTGGTTTTGGTTGGCTTGGTTTTTCTGTCAAGAAATTCTTAGTACAAGCCCTGAGTCAGGAGGTTGTCGGTTTGTCACCTTCGTGCTTCGGAGAGCACGTAAAGTCATCGTTTCTGCGCCTGATTTCTCTCCAGTCATGTCGGATTTTCCGTGCCTAATTTGTCCCCGACATATGAAAAGTAAAAAAAGTTTTTAAATTTTATTTTAACCGTTTTAAATTTTCAATTTACACTTGTTTTAGCCAATAGCGATGGAGTATCGGGATTATCGGCCAATCAGAGGCGATTGCAATCGTCACTCTGTAGCAATAATTTTTAGAGAATCGTAGCACAGCTATGCAATTCTCAAAAGTAAAATACAATTTACATCGGTTGCACATCGGATGTTTCTTTATATTTAGCTGCTACATCTAAAGTAACATCCGATGTGCAACCGATGGAAGTTGTATTTTACTTATGAGAATTGCATAGCTGGTCATATCTAACAGTTTTATGGTGCTCGCACCGCCAACAGCTTTTGGCGCGTAATATCCAGCAATACGGCAATATCAATACGGCACTCGAATCTGAGCAATGAGTTTCCTCCACAGCCGATATTATTGTAGCTAAGCACCGCCAAATAGACTGCGCTCTTTGATTGCTTTACCCATAACGGCTTGCCTTCATTTTATACACCACTGTCTCGATTTAATTTTGACTGTCAACATTTTTTATCTCCTTTCTTTCTTTTTCTCTTTCTTTGTTAGCAAGCAATAAGGCCGTTACAAAATAGTATATAGTTACCAAATGTAGGTACCTCAAAAACTATTTCTTGTCCATCCAACTAAATAGTTGGATAATAAAAACTAAAGACTGACACTACAATATAGATGTCGATAGGGATGGCATGAATAGCCTATTTTAAATTAAAAAAAAATAATTAAAATTATTTATTTCATGTAGGCTCCAATGTTGGCTCTTATGACAAATCGAGAATCTACCACGGCGGTAAATGTAATAAATAAATATTACCAATTCAAATTCAAATGTACAAAATACATTAAGTATAAAATAATACTCATTACATTTCCATATAATCGCATACACTCTATCATGTAATCTCAGCACACAAACTCCACGGTAGGTAATAGTGATGTGACGAATATTCGCTTTCGCATTCGCGAATATTCGCGTAATATTTGAAATTCGTAGTGGTATTCGCATTCGTAAATAACATCACTAGTAGACACTAGTGATATAACGAATGTTTGTATTCGCATTCGCGAATAGTTGCGTATTAGGCCGATGCCTCATGGTCTCACCGGCTTTTCCCACCATTAGGTCTATGAGGAATGGAATATTTGGCATTTACATTAGCATTCGCATTCGTATTTGTCTGGTGGGAGGCTTTGGCCGTGGCTAGTTACCACCCTACCGTCAAAGACGTGCCGCCAAGCGATTAAGCGTTCCGACATGATGGCGAGTAGAAACCGATTAGGGAATAACGATGGGTTGAATAATAAATATACACTGCCATACTCCTTCCATGTTAGCCCGCTACCGTTTGTCTTAGACTGTATCGTCACTTACCATCAGGTGAGATCGCAATCAAGGGCTATCTTGTCTTCCAATTTAAAAAAAATGTAGAAATTAAGTAGGTATATGCTTTCGCGAATGTGAAAAATCCAACTTTTTTTATTTTTTATTTTAAAAGAATATTAGCCAAGCTGAACTTGACTTATATTCTCCTCTCCCCTCCAAATAAGCGAACAGCTTGTGCTGGGTGTGGGTACAACAATAGTGCAACGGGTGGGGTTCGAACCTGCGACCTTTCAGTTGGACTATTGAAGCTATGAACATGCGTTACATCACTAGTAGGCAAACGTGTTCGAGTGTGGTAGCTGGTAGCGAAGGCAAAAATCTCATTTCCTGCGTTGGCAGGAACGACGAGCTGATAAAAACCACGCCTCGCCTGCTTCCATTTAACATCGTACAGGGTAATTCTAAAGCTATAGGTATTATCTATCATGCTACTGCTCCACCTGCGCCGTAACGCGTAACACGATAATAAAGGCATTACGCAAATTGGGCCAATATTTTAATTAGCTTTGTAAAAGAGCAACTGCTGAGTTTCTTACTGGCTCTTCTCAGCAGAATCTGCATTCCGAACCGGTGGTAGATTTATGACGTTTCATAAGAGCTACAAGTTAGCCTACATGAAATAAATTAATTTTGAATTTGAATGCGTTAAATGTGTTGTAGTATTAGTAATGATGTTAGACACTAAGCGATAGCTCGGATGGCGGTTTTTTTGACACATCAAAGGATTTTAAAGCTTTAAATAACGTATCAAACTTTGTTGGCTACAGTAGTGTTATCTCATTCTGTGCAGCGCATGCGCTGAGAGGACGTTTGTATGTGATTTTGAACACGGACGTCAGAGCAGAACACTGTTACTCCAGTTAACGCACTAATTCATGAAAAATTACTTTTGGCAGCATCTTTCCTTTTGATGTAACTTGTTTAACGCGTTATTTTTTAATGCCCTAATTAAGGCCATTGGAGCGCAGCTGTTAACACTAACATTAAGGCAGATGGAGCAGTAGCATTAGCATCAGTTTGTTGCTATCAATTTGCAAGGATTGTTTTCTATTGCATTTATTATTTCTATAATTTGGAGAGAATGACCTCATTATCATTAGTATGGATACGACTGCGGGAATCCGGGATTGCGGGATTATGATCCCACATTTGTCATTAAATACTTGCAAGATTGAACAAATCGGCGGGGTTATTACGTATCTCGCGACAGGTTCGCGACAGGCGTAAATTGCGCAATCGTTGCTGTCAAACGTCACTTCTGCTGTCAAACGTCACTTCTCAAACGTCAAATTTCAGTAGTGACAGCAGTAGCAACACGACAGCAATCACTACGCGATCGGTTGCAAAATGTCACTAAAATTCGTATTACGCAAGCCAATCGCACGTCTATTGCTCGCCTATTGCAAAATGTACTTTTCTTCTTTAGAGATGCTTGATGGAGAAGAAAGGAAGTCCAAATACTTCGAGAGGGTTTTACCACATACCACAACACAAAACAAATAAAAAATATAACAATTCAACCACTGACGACGATAAAAACTGTGTATTTTGTTTACATCTATTGCCGTCCTATCGCGAGTGGCGCTAGTATCGACACGTGAGCAATAGACGTGCGATTGGCTTCCGTAATACGATTTTTAGTGACGTTTTGCGACCGATCGCTGTCGCGTTGCTATTGCTGTTGCTGTTGCAAATTTTTACGTAATCAGGGTGCGGGTAATATTTCTAACGGTCTATCATAGATTTTTAAAAAGCCTTGGAATTATTATCGCCACTCCAGCACCTTGGGACCCCATCGACCAGCAGCTCTTCGAACTATGTGCCCCGCCCATTTCCACTTCAGTTTCGCAACTCGCTGAGCTATGTCGGTGACTTTGATTCTCCTATAGACTATAACTACTCCTACTTAATTAATAAATAGGAAATAGGAGACATCTTCGCTGAGAAATGCTAGAGAAAATAAGTCAACACAACAAGCACTAAATGTAAGGAGGGTGAATAAGATGAGTGCGTTTTAGTAGCAGAGAGGCCTTAATCTTTTTGTGAGGGTCTCGCGTGCTCCAGTCGCGACACAAGTGCCCAGTAATGGATATCTATTAGCCGCAGACGCAACTCACTTCAGGGCTTGCAACGTCGTGGAAATCAATTTTTCTTGGTTTTCAGAGTAAAATTAACAAATAAATGTTTACTTAAATACTTTTTTATTCACTTCTGCCATGCCACATTCATTTATGCCATTCCTCTTCTAAGTTAGCCCGCTACCATCTTAGACTGCCAGTCAATTACCTTGTCGTGAGATCGCAGTCAAGGACTATCTTGTCATCGAATTAAAAAAAAACTTTATTGTACAAAATAGTAGTAGTAGTAAAAAATATTGGTTGGGGAGGCAAGCGGTGCTTAGCTTGTAGGGAACTGCACTGCATATTTGATGATACAGATTTTTTCTGTTGGCGGATTATAGCAAAATAAATCTAACCTTTTCTTGTTATTTTATTTTTGCAAGTGGCAACCCTGAGTCCTAGACCCTCCATCCATTACAGTGATTTCCGACACTCGGCCTGACGCAGCTCTCTCACTCGCCGCGGGATCAAAGAATCTGTTCCCGCCACAAAGCCAGGTAAATATCGTCGCGATTTATCTTGTAATGACCTAAATTAATTGTAGAGCCTTGAACTATTTTGTGCTGAACAAATTTACGAAAAAGAAATACCTACGTTCGTTTCGTACATGTAAAATACTAGTCGATGATGTAAGAAATAAGTACAGTGAGGCTCTGGTCTTTCATTTCTGTAATAAATTCAGCCCAACAAAATAGTGAAACAAGTTCTTACAGAAATAAATGAGATATGTTTTTTTTTTCATCGCTGTGGTCTCAAGTGATGAACGCCTACTAGGTGTCCGTACACATTCCTACAAAATATAATTTTAATCAATAATAATCAAAGCTCAACTTTGAAAATTCAAGTATCTGTATGTACTTATATTTTGTGCAATTTTTATTATATCTCAACCTGTTTTGTGTGCCTCTTTAATAAATAAATAAATATCTACCTATTACGCATGATATATAACCCACTGACAGACAGACGGACGGAGAGCTGAGGAATAGAGTCCCGTTAGCACCATTTGTGTACAGAACCCTAAAAAGTGTTTTTATAAGTGTTTTACCGCTTTATTGGAAACATTCGTGAAAGCTTTACCAAACCTAAAAGCTTTCTAAAAACAAAAAAAAATATTTTTCGTGGCCAGTTAGAAAAAACAGACTTTAGTAAATCTGCTTTTAAACTAGGTAGCCTAGATTTCAATGTTCCGGGTTGATTTTTAAATACTGAACAACCAGCGTACCCAGTGCTTAGGTCGCCTTACATTAAAGGCGTAAAGAAGCGCTACAGGGGCGCCACTACTACATTTCACTTCTACTACTACTACTGCTACTACTATTTTCATATAATATCTATAGAAGCGCAGTCACTATCTTTACATGCGCACATTACTATGGTATGCCAAAGCTAGCTTTTGCCTCCGTAGAATTAGGTTAGGTTAGGTTAGTTTTTTCAAAAACTCTGAACTAAGTATTTCTTCATTTTAATTGAAAGCCCAAATACTTATAAAATTTCACCCCCTATTTAATCCCCATGGGGGTGGAATTTCAAAAACTCCATTGTTAGTGGATGCCTAGATCATAAAAGGAACCTCCTGTAAAAATTTCAAGCTTCTCACTCCAGTTGTTTAGGCTGTGCGTAGACAAGTCAGTCAGTCAGGACAAGTCTCTTTATAAGTATAATATACTATACATAGATAAAAGAAGTAGGTAAACATTTTTCAATTGTCAAAATACAAAAAAATAAAAACACTCGTATCTATAAAATCAAAGAAAACCAGGCTCTCTACAAAGAAGATCAGGATCGTCTTATCAAGGCGGTTTGGAGCAACAATGGAAAGCTCTTAGTAAATTACGCGGTGTTTTTGCAGCGTGGAATAGATATCGTCTGTAATCCGATGTTGTTCGACGTAATTACTTGTGACTGTGAGTGGGATTGCGGGCAGGTGTGTGGTCCAAGTCGCTGTGCTAATAGGCTGTGACGATATTTACAAAATTCTTATTGTCCACCCCGACTAACAGTGTGAAGTTAAAAAAGACTGAATGGTTAACAAGTGTAAATTGATTAAAACACCCCGATATGTGAAATTAAAAAAAATATGTAATCCGCCATTTTGTGGCGGCGGCCATCTTGGACCGATTTTCATCAAATATAGCTAAGAATACTCCCGACTAATTCACCTTTCAAACAAAAAAACAAAATCAAAATCGGTTCACCCGACAGACAGACACACACACAGAGACATAGACACGTCAAACTTATAACTCCCCGTCGTGTTTGCGTCGAGGGCTAAAAACGAAAATTAAGAAGAAACGGAAACGCTTCCAGAATCAAAATCGATTCAAGGTTATTATCGTACAAATAAAAATCACGCAGTACGCACGCACGCACACAACCACGTTCACTCGCCAAGTATAATATACAACTGTAGTTTTTTATTGAAATATTGATTACTAGCTGATGCCCGCGACTTCGTCCGCGTGGATTTAGTTTTTAAAATTCCGCGGGAACTCTTTGAGAGCTTGCTCGAGCCTGACCGCTCCCACGAAGGCTCGCACACTTACGTAATGTGCATGTACACGACGTAACCACAAGTAAAGCTCACGCGCCCTCGTGAATTGCAAGAACTATAATTATTTTTCGTCACTTCTAATGTACATCCATCAGTTGTGTTCATCTTCAGCTTGTCATCATCGTCATTATCATCATCAAGGTGGTGATGAATAAAATAACAAACCGCTATCAGCTTATGACTTAAATCTGAACAAACATTAGGAATAAGGCACCTGATAAGAAATAACAGATACCGCTTCAGTATGGACTCAGTATGGGAGCAAATACACCATTTATTAACTACAGTACAGTTATGTTAGTTTATGCAATTGTTTTATGTTGTACATTTACATTGAAACGTATTTTTACATTACTAAGGAAGTACTGTACGGTAGGTACGGTACTTCCTAAGGGTTATAGTGTAGTAATGAAGCCCCCATAGCCCATTGGTTAGGAGTGGACTGAAAACTTAATATCGACGGTTCAATCCCCACCCACTATCAGCTTATTTGGAGGGAAGATGAGAATATTAGGCAAAACTTATAACTGGAAGGTCTCGGGTTCGATTCCCGGCGGGGGCAATTAAGAAATTTATAATTTCTAAATTGTCTCTGGTCTGGTCTGGTTTGGCTTTGGCCGTGGCTAGTTACCACCCTACCGTCAAAGACGTGCCGCCAAGCGATTTAGCGTTCCGGCACGATGGCGTGTAGAAACCGATTAGGGGTATGGGTTGAATTTACACTGCTATACCCCTTCCAAGTTAGCCCGCTACCATCTTAGACTGCATCGTCACTAACCATCAGGTGAGATCGCAGTCAAGGGCTATCTTTTCATCGAATAAAAAAAAAGCATAGCTTGGCTGATGCACCAGGGATATATATATCTACCTAATTCAATTTATGGAGTCTTTTTTTTATGACAAGATAGCCCTTGACTGCGATCTCGTCTGATGATAAGTGACGAAAGTGCAAGAGAAGTGAAAGAGTCAGATGGGATAAATCCCATCTTCTAACACCTTAGAGAACATTATGGAGAACTCTCATGGTAAGATCTATAGAGCATGCTCTGTCTCAGCTCATATTCCAGATACAGGTTAAAACGAGACACAAATATGCTCTGACATAAATCTCTCTCGTTTTAATTATATTTAGAGTCTCAGCTGAGTCAGAACACGCGCTAGAGATCATCAGGCATACAAGATTCCCCGAGATCTTTTCCTTCACCAATAAAACAAGCAGTGGCAACTGATACAGAACAATAGAACAAAGCACACAAACGAGCAGCAAGCACTCGGACGTTTCCCTCCCAAAAAGGACGTCGATTGACCGGAAATAGTGGCGCTGTATTTACAACTTCCGGTCCGGGGGATGGCGGGAAACCAATTAATAACTTTTATCGCATCCGGCGCTGGCGTCTCGAACAATTAGCGCGGCAATAAAAATCTTCACGGCTGATTGGGATCGGGATACATGATGGCGAACAATTTTTCGACTTACCTCGCAAAATAGCCGTGTTTTTCTGAAAATCCCGTATTTTTTTTTTTTGGTGTTCGACTTGCAACGAATTATTCTTGCTGTTCGATTTTATTACAATTTGTAGATTTGCCATTAGTCTGTAGGTCAAAGGAATAGTAAATAGTAAAGAGTCTAATATGTAAAGATTGCAATACTCATATGTAGGTATTGCATACCCCAAGGTATTTGGCCGAAAATTTTATAATACTACAATACCATTATGTAAAGCCTCCCACAAGATAAGCTTCCTACTATCTTAGACTGCATTGTCACTTACCATCAGGTGAGATCGCAGTCAAGGACTATCTTGTCATCGAATAAAAAAAATGGTGCACGTCATTAGGATAGACGTTTTTAGTCACTTACGATCCACTCAAACCCTAAAGCGCTTTATCGCTGTAAGCTATCGATAGCTATAAAATCCACTGTGGGTATAACATTTTCGATAAAAATCTCCCGATGCGAGCGGGAGTGCCTATCGCACTGTGATGTCATTACGGAGCCCCCTAGGCACATAAGCGATACTTTCAACTGACAAACGTGGAGGGGGCAACTTGTGTCTACAAAAATAATTAATTAATTGTGTCTATAAAATAATTAATTTTAGTTAAAGATAAACTAAAACTCTGATTCTTTGCATTTTTCTTCATAAGTAATGAAAATGAACTATTTATTTTCATCTACGATATTAGATAAAATGTATAAGGCTCAATTTACCCTATAACATCACATTGTACCTGCATTTTGGTGAATAAATAAATTATTAAATTATTATAGATGGCACCAGGCTAGTGCATCTTAATATTTTTTGATTGAATCCTATTTCATAAAGGACTTTTTGCTTTCCATCTTATTTCCCTCCAGGAATAATTAGTACCCACCTTTACACTTTTGGCACCAAACAGCTTTGTTTCAGCTACGCACAACAAAGTAATAATTTATTATTATAATTAGTAGACGATTCCCGCGACTTGATCCGCGTGGACTTAAGGTTTTTTTAATTTCCGCGCGAACTTTTTAATTTTCTGGGATTAAATGTGGCTTCTGTATTAATCCTGTATATGAGCTAACTCCATTCCATATTTCAGTACCTACATTTGTTGTGGCGTGATGATGTAACAAACATATATACACACACTTTCGCCTTTATAATATTAGTGTGATTATATTGTAGCACAGGAGGTTAAATGAGAGGATTTTCCCTGCAGAGGCTTTCACTTAGTTATAACTTATCTCCTTCAGTGTTTCCTAGCTCAATGTTCCGCGATAGTCAATACAAAGAGGATGTAAGTAGATTTGCGAGGCCTTCCCGCGCGCCGCGCCGCGGGCGTCCTTCATTCAATTACTGGTTCACCGAGCGCCTCTGTGCGCGGTATTGAGTGCAGGAGCACTGCCTGCCTGCCGCGGGAGAAGAACCGCGTATCATAACTACCTATGGCATCATAGAAACTGGTAACGAAGACGCGTGAAACAGGATTTTTTTTTGTAAGGAAAGAATATTAGCCAAGCTGAACTTGACTTATATTCTTCTCTCCCATTCAAATAAGCGAAAAGCTTGTGCTTAACAATGGGTACGACAATAATGCAACGGGTGGGGCTCGAACCTGTGACCTTTCAGTTTTCAGTCCACACCTTTAACCGTTGGGCTATTGAGGCTTCGAATTTATTTTTATTATATTGGTATTTATATTGGTTTATATAATATTGCTATTCGGGTGATCGGGGGTTCGCTCCCGGGCACAAACTTCTGACTTTCCGAAGTTATGTGCGTTTAAGCAATTAAATATCACAAACCTGCTCATCTGAGAGTAGGTACACATTATGGGTACATAATGTTCTCGAAGGTATGTGAAGTTCGCCAATTCGCATTGAGCGTGTTGGTCTATGAAGCCTCAATAGCCCAACGGTTAAAGGTGCGGACTGAAAACTGGAAGGTCGCAGGTTCGAATCCCACCAGTAGCATATTGTTGAATCCACTCCTAGCACAAGCTTTCCGCTTATTTGAAGGAGATAGGGTGATATTAGTCAACTTCAGCTTGGCTAAAATTCTTTTGAAAAAAAAGGCTTGCAGACGATTATGGTGACGATGACATTGGTATTTTAGTATACGGATACTAAAATACCAATATCATCGTCAATACTACAAGTTACTACAAGTACTACAAGTACTACAAGTACAATACCGATAAAGTAACTAAATTTAATGTACTGAAATTAAATATCCATACTGATATCGGTAAATAGAGATAGATACCTAAATATGAAATGAAATGAATACACTTTATTGTAGTTAAGCAATACTCAAATACGAGTGCGGAACAATTCACTCGCATCCGAGTAACTCTCCTTGTGTAACTAAGCCATAAAACGCACCCTCGTAATGGATTGGCTTTAGCTGACAAGTTTTCCTTTTGAAACTTACCACTTCCTTTTATTCTGTTCCACAAATAGTTATACAACCTCAGATGAGCTTAACAAGTAGCAAACGTGTCTGGAACTAAGACAAGGAACTACAAAAGCCATTCCGCTGCGGACGTCGTTAGCGAAAAAAGTTCCAGCTAAGTTAATTAGAAAAGTTTCGCCCGTTTCGACACACGCTGTATATAGCTTAGCACACTTCTAGCATATAGTGATACTAATGGGCGTTTTCCAGATCTTGCTATTTTTCTAACAAAAAAAAAGTAAAAATAAATAGGTTTAACATCCGCCATATTGTTTTTGTTCATATCCTATTATCCTATTTCCTATTATTATATCCTAATCTTAATATCCTAATCCTAATAATATTATAAATGCGAAAGTGTGGATGTTTGGATGTTTGTTATTCAATTACGCCGCAACGACTGAACCGATTTGACTGTTTGCCACAGAGATAGATTATAGTCCGGAATATCACTTAGGCTTCTTTTTAATAAACAAGGGAAATAAGATAAAAATCCTCAATCCACGCGTACGAAGTCGCGGGTATCAGCTACTATTAATATAAGTTGGTTAACTCCTTTTAATAATATATTTTAATTTATTATATTATAATATAAACAACAATACACAACAAACTTAAAATAATATAAAATTAAACTCTAAATTATAATAATATTATATCTATAACTATTTCTAAAATTAAAACTATTAATAATAATAATTATTTCTAAAATTAAAACTAATATAAACCTAAAACCTCATCGATGTCACCGCAGCGCGGCATAGTACCCAAGATGCTGGCAGCATTGCCCCTTTGAATGGCCAAACTAATTCTTTGGCCAAGGTAGCTGCCAGCTCTTGGATCCCCGGTGGACTCGATGATCTTTTTACATAACTCTCCAAAAAGAGCTCGAGCCCCCGGGCCCCACGGCCCCAAGGTCTCCACCCCAAAAGGCACAAATACGAAACTACCATCAAGATTTTCATATTTGCGCCTCTTGGCCTGTTCGGCGCTAGTAGCCGCCGCACCCGCCACAGAGGAGGTCGCTTGTAAATGGGATGCAGCTAAAGTGTCTGCACACGTGGCATCCCAAACAAGCGACCTTCCCTTACTCCAAGGCACCAACGTCATACCATCCGGCCTCTTGCCATCGCTACGCGCCAAGCCAATAGGCTCTAATACAGCTGGCACGTGAGCAGTAGCAAGAGATCTACGGATGATATCGTTGAGAGAGCTATGGCGGGAGAAGCGGCCAGCACTCCTCGAACAGGAGAGTCCATGGTGACCGTAGGCGTCAACATCGTCCCCGCAGTGGCATCGATGAGGCTGAGTTATTTTGGCGCCAAGCCTAAGACCGACTACCACCGAAAGAGTGGTGTGGTCTAACATTGTTCCCAGGTTGGCAGAAGGGAGAGCGTGGAGCCAGTGGCCGGACTCTTTTGCAGAGACAGCGAGAAGACGAGCACGTTCTTTTTTTGAAGTTGTTTGGTCTAAAAGGGATTCGAATGATTTTTTACACAAAATGTCGTCCCACTGTCTCTGGGAACAAAGAGAAACAGGCAACTGGCTCGGGCTAAGCACTGACCATTCTTTTCTTGCCTCTGCCAGAAACGATACCTCTATGGAACCCAGTGACGGGGAGATTAATTTACCATAGAGATTATGCGTACTATGGACAGAGGAAAGAAAAGCTGGCAGCGCAACACTGGAGATTTTACGGATACCCAGACCGCCATATCTGATCGGCAGAGACGCCTGGGACCATGCCTGATTACCCATGGGACAATTTAGAATATTTGTTAATGCATTTTTAATAAAACAGTCCAAATTTAGCAAAAAAGTGTTAAATTTCCAAAGTGGTGAACATCTGAGAAAATAAGTAAATTTTGGTACAAATAAACAAAACCGAAAGATTGTAAGTGCCATGTGAGGGTTAATTTCGAAAAGGTGATGGGAGGAGTTATTAAATTTAGAAATTATGTCATTAAAAAACTGAGGTACTGAAGCCTCTAAAACAGGTGCTCCTAAGAGGCGAAGTGACTCATCGTTTAAAATTTTAATACCAGGAGCTATGTCATTAAATTTATTTAGTACATGCAGTTTTGATTCAGCCGAAAAAGAATTTGGAATATAAATTTCACATTTATCGAAGTTAAGTTCCAAGCCAATAGTTTTAAATTTTGATATAATACTTTCCAGATCGTCTAAAACAGAATTTACTTCGCCACCTAAAGTCCCATCATCCAAATACCAAACATTAAATTTGGAATTTAGAGCCGAAATTATAGGATGTATGGCCAAACTGAAAATAGCAGGGCCAAGTGGATCTCCCTGCTGGCAGCCAACAGCGGAGCTCAGAACATTCTTTTTATACATAAGTTTGGAATGTTCTCGGTAGCACTGCGTTAAATATGGAAAAAGTTGTGGTAATTTGTTTTTAATTTCCGAGAGGAGGACTCCCCGATCCACTGAATTGAACGCATTTTTTACGTCAATTTTGAGGAGTACTTCCTCTCGAGAGTTAAGGAGGAACGTACGAGCAGCATGAACAGCCGCTTCGCATCCCCCCTTAACTCCAAAGCCTAATTGAATCGGAATAAATGTAGATGAAATCAAAGGTAAAATTTTTTTACAACAAATTTTAGAAACGACGCGCCGGATCGTTGAACCTACTGCTATGGGACGAATACCGCCATCCTTTTTTCTCAAAGCACATAAATTTGCTCCATATAGAGTATTTACTATTTCCTGGGGTACTCGTCCAGACAGCATCAGGTTCACCAGATCTGTGATGGATTTCAGAAGGGCACCACCCGCATCAACGTTTGCACCACAAACTAGATCTTTATAGTGTTGTGGTGACAAACCGTCGAGACCAGCAGCGGAACCACTTCTGAAAGACATCAGAGCTCCCAGCACGTCATTTGTAGTGGCCTATAATATAATATAATAATAATAATAATATAATATAATAATAATAATAAATAATATAATATAATAATAATAATATAATAATAATAGGTGGATGAAGTTTTGCAGAATAGGGCTTCGCCCACAGATTCTGTCGGCTCATCTGCAATGACCACAAATATCAATGTAACCGATCGAAGAAGAAAGTGGTCAAATGAAGAACTTTCAGAACTCATGTTTTGTTATTATAAGGCTAGGGCAGAAGGTGTAGGGTACCTGACTAGACTACAACAGCTTTTTACACAGAGAAATCCTAACAACCCTAAAATTCATAAATTTAATGGAAATACCTTATCTACTCAAGCTCGCACAGTTTTAAAACATAATGTACTGTCTCAAGAACTACTAGATCGAATACGAAAACAAGCTGAAGGTGTTATAACAATGGAAAACCCTGAACCGATCTCGAATGAGGAACAAGTCATAGCAGCAACGCAAACAAGTAGCACACAACAAAACACACATTATTTACAAAGCACACAACATACATCTGAACAAGCAAATATAATAGATCAATTGAATTGCGATATAGAAGTAAATGAGGATCAGGATCCATTAATATTACAGTTCCTTCAAATATTAGCTGAAACGAAAGAAACACCAATTGAAAAACGCTTATTTTTACCAAAAGCTAAGATTAACAAACATTTCATAGATAATTTAAATACGTTGAACAATTTCTTACCTAAACTATGTATCACAAACAATAGTTTGCGCGAAGTAAATAATATCATTTATGCAACAGCTAAAACACTAATAGTTAATAATAATCAAGCACCTTACACTCCTAAAAATATTATTAAACAGATATCTGACCCACCGTGGAAGAAAAGAATACAAAGCAAAATAGAAAAATTTAGGAAAGAATTAGGGCAATTAATAGAAATACAAAGAGGATGTAACACACGTAGGATGATGAATCTTAAAGATAGATTATATAGTAAATACAATATCCAAAATGAGAATGATCACAATAATACAGCAGAAATAATTAAACAAAAAATTAAAGCTCTTGCTGGTAGAATTAAACGATATGTAGATATGAATAATAGAAAAGAACAAAATAAACTATTTAAAGAAAATGAGCACAGATTATATAGAAGTCTAGAAAATGGAAAAAGCAAAGACATCAAAGTACCAAGTAAAGAAGGAGTTGAAGAATTTTGGACATCCATTTTATCAAATCCCGTTCAATATAATAATGAAGCCAAGTGGATTAAAGAAATAGAGCTAGCATCAAATGAAATAGTGACAACAGATATACAAGAAATTAATGAGATTCAAGTTAGAAATGCGGTTAAAAACTTACATAATTGGAAATCACCAGGTGTAGATAGAATACAAAATTACTACTTGAAATATCTTACAAATATACATAAATACTTGGCTTCATTATTCACTAATTTAATTTCGGGTACGGAAGTGTTGGAAGAATGGTTTACTACAGGTAAGGTCATTTTAATACCCAAAAATGAAAATACTGAAGATCCAAAGAGCTGGAGACCAATAGCGTGCTTGCCAACAATGTATAAATTACTTACTTCAGTATTAGCCAATGTAATGTATAACCACTGTCAAGAGAACAATATAATGGCAGTGGAGCAAAGAGGATGTCGACGAGGGGCCAGGGGTTGTAAAGATCATCTCATGACCAACAAAGCCATATTAGAAGATGCTCATAAATCACAGAAGAATTTGAGCATGGCGTGGATAGATTATCAAAAAGCCTTTGACAGTGTATCTCATGAATGGATTTTTAAATTGCTAGATATATATAAATGTCCATCCATTATTAAAAGATTCCTTCAACTAATGATGCCTTTCTGGAGGGTGATCATGACAGCCCGAGGATCCCAAAACTCGATCACTACTGAACCAATTTATATTAGGCGTGGAATATTCCAAGGCGACTCGCTATCGCCATTGCTGTTCTGTTTAGCCATCAACCCTCTTTCATTTATTCTGAATAAATACGAAATGAAAGGATACAAACTCAAAGACAGTGTTTCGATCAATCATCTACTGTATATGGATGATTTAAAAGTTTATGCAAACAATGCAAATAATTTAAAAGTATTATTAAACAGTGTAGAAATATTCACAACTGATATAGGAATGAGTTTCGGATTAGATAAGTGTAAAACAGTACATATTAGTTCAGGATATAGAAGCAATACAATAGGAGAAGGGCACATACTATTAAGTGGAGAATCTTTTAAAGAGTTAAACTTAGGAGAGAAATATAAATACTTAGGGATACAAGAATCAGGAAAAATAGAACATAATAACATTAGGGAGCAGATAACTAAAGAATATTTCAAAAGAGTTAAAAAATTACTAAATACACATCTCAATGCACGGAATTTAATAAAAGGTATAAATACATATGCTGTTCCGGTTTTACTCTATTCATTCGGTATAATAAACTACAAAACTAGTGATCTTAAGAAAATAGATGTAAAAACAAGAAAATTATTAGCAATTAAAAAAGCACAAAAGCAAAAAGCAGACATTGAAAGGTTATACTTACCGGTAAAAGAAGGGGGAAGAAGCCTTATAAATGTAGAATACATGTATAAATCACAAATATTAAAATATAAACAATATCTAAATGCAGAAAGCGACTATCTTATTAAAACAATAGTACAACACGATAAAAATAGGGATAAATATTCAATAATGAAAGAAGCACGAGAAATAGAAAGAGAATTACATCTGCCAGAGAAAGACATACATACGAATAAAAATATTAAAGATGCAATAGTAAAAAGGCATAATGAGGCATGGAGAAATAAGCAGCTCCATGGCCAATTCCCCAAAAAAATATTAGATCAGGCTAATATTGACAAGGAACTCTCATTTAGATGGATTAAAAAACAGCAGATATCACCAGCCATAGAAGCAGCTATATTTGCCATACAAGATCAAGTAGTTATAACGCGGCAACATCAGCGTGATATACTAAAAGAGCCAATAGATGGAAAATGTCGCCTATGTGCAGTCAAAGATGAGACCACGCAGCACATCATCTCAGGGTGTGAAAAATTGGCAGGGACCTATTATGTCAAACGGCATAATAACCTTGTCCAATATGTCTATTGGTGCCTGGCGAAAAAAACACAAGTTTGATGTTTCAGGACATTGGTGGAAAGAAGCGCTCACCCAACCGCAGGTTAAAGAAAACGAATCCGCTAAAATTTTATGGGAAATGCCTGTCCAAACTGATGTCACTGTAACTCATAACAGACCTGACCTCATTTACGTAGACAAAAATAGGAAACACACATTCTTAATTGATGTTACAGTACCATCCGATTATAACATAGGACCCAAAGAAATAGAAAAACTAAGCAAGTACCACCTATTGAAAACTGAAATTAGTCGTTTGTGGGATACCAAAACTACTGTAATTCCAATTGTAATAGGCGCAACAGGAATAGTAGCCAACAGTTTAAAAAAGCATATTGATAAACTAAATACTACCATTGACACTAGCATCCTTCAGAAGCAAGCAGCTATACACACGGCAACTATACTCGCTAAAGTGCTGGGAGATACGGTATTTGTTCATAGTACACAGGTAGAGCAACACATGCAAAACGCACAACAACTTCCAACATCGAGCATCCTGGATTCTACCAACACTGAAACTCACACACAAAATACACAAGAGTCAAGTAGAAGCGCGAGTCAACATAGAATTAGACGAGGAAGAAGGCGAGGGCGAGGGCGAGGACGAGGACAAAATCGTGTCATAAATGAATAAACATATACTTATTTACTTATTATATTTATATATATTACATATTGTTATTTATCATATATATATATATGTGTATATCTTAATATTTTAAATATATGAAACGGGGATATAGGTGTCTTTTTTCCCGTGGGTCATGGGACGGGGCACTTATTAAAACCGACGATGGTCGAGTAAGTGAAAAAATTCACAATATAATAAAATAATTTATTATTATTATAATATAATATAATAATAATAATAAATTGTTTATTTCAGGCAATTACCCATAACAATATTCATACATGAAAGAAGTTAAATAACATAATATAAAAGAAATTAAAAATATACAAGTATAAAAGTATAACGTACTGTCAAGTATTAGTCAAAATTACCCTAAAATTGGGCTCGTTTACTTGCAGTTTTTGTCGCGATGTACGGTGAGCCAGTACCTTACGATGGAATTCTCCGGGCCCTCAGAACATACACTGAGGATTTCATTGGTGGAATTTCGAATGCGAGACCAAAAGGCCGCAACCCGCGTTCTTATGATCGCGAAGTAATCGGGGACTCTTGCATCGGCAAACATGCTCGACGCACTGCAATATTTAGGCAGTCTCATCAGAATTCGGTATGCATTATTATACTGAACCCTGATGCTGCTTCGTGCTTTTTTGGTGCAGTGGATCCAAAGCTGACACGTGTAGAAGCATTGACAATATGCTCTAAACAGCGTCAGTTTTGCCTCAACACTGCACCGCGCAAACCGGCGTGCGAGCATGTTACACCGAACAGCAAGAGCCCTTCGTTCACGTTCTATGTCGTGATCATCGCGCAAATCCTCAGTCAAAATATGTCCCAAGTACCTTATTATATTTTTTAAGGTTTTTAGTTTTAGGTTTATATTTTATTCTAGTATATATTTCATTTGTTTATTATATGCATCATTTTAGTTTTAATTTTAGAAGTAATTTAATATTAATTTATATTATAGATCAATAAGATAACCCTAGTTCCCTATCTATGTTTAATAGTATTAAATATTTAGTTGGTTAACTTATATAGACACTTCAGTTTCACTTATGTACTTGTGTACATAAGCATTCATGTTACATTCATATTTACGTGAACGAAAATCACGTCATATTTTCAAAGGAACCTTTAAAGGGAAATAAGAAAAATGTAAAATGTGAAAACTGCGACAACACATGCTAAACCGCAAACGTGCCGCGAATGAAAACATTGCCCCAAGAAAATAGAATAAATAACGGCTCCTTCAGTTATTCCGACTGGTGGAAATTAATGGTAAGTTTTTTTTTTATTCGATGACAAGATAGCCCTTGACTGCGATCCTGATCGTAAGTGATGAAGAAATAAGCCTCAATAGCACAACGGTTAAAGGTGCGGACTGAAAACTGAAAGGTCGCAGATTCAAATCCCATTGCAATATTGTCGTACCCACTCCTAACACAAGTTTTCACTTATTTGGAGAGGAGAGGTCAAGTTCAGCTTGGCTAATATTCTTTATAAAAAAAGTCTAAGATGGTAGCGGGCTAACTTGGAAAGGGTATGGCAGTATAGATTCCACCCATACCCCTAATCGGGGTATATAATAAGTGCTGTGAATAAATGAAAATTGGCTTAAAATAACGATGCTATCGCTGAATAGTAACCGAAAAAATGTAACATACACACACACACATACACCATACATTTCTTTTTTGTTCCTAGCAGGATCAAAAAGCCACAAATTCGATTTTTACCACTGTTAGTTGGCGATCTCCCTGGCACAGTGGTGAGCGCTGTGGTCTTATAACTGGGAGGCCTCGGGTTCGATTCCCGGCGGGGGCAATTTGTGAAGTTGTAATTTTTGAATTGTCTCTGGTTTGGTGGGAGGCTTTAGCCGTGACTAGTTACGACCCTACCGTCAAAGACGTGCCGCCAAGCGATTTAGCGTTCAGGCACGATGGCGAGTAGAAACCAATTAGGGGGCATGGATTGAATCTACAATGCCATACCCGTTCCAAGTTAGCCCGCTACCATCTTAAACTGCATCGTTACTTACCATCAGGTGAAATCGCAGTCAAGGGCTATCTTGTCAACGAATAAAAAAGGGCCGCTTTCACCAACGTTAAAATAAGTCTTATCTGAGCGTATATTTGATATTTTGACAGTTTTTGTTTAGAAAATCTGCAAAATATCAAATTTACGTTAGGCAAGACTTATTTCTGGTGTTGAAATTGGCCTTCAGTCACCCTGTTTTTGACCGTCTTGAGTTTAGCAATTATAGCCCTAGATTACGTATACTATGTTTATGGTCAACCCAAATAAAACAATATAAACAACACTCAACTTTTATTACATGTGTTCATAGCACGTTTACAACACTTAAAAATTTAACAACAAGATAAGGCGATAGAGGTTAAATTGTTAAAGCTGATCGCAGAGTCAGTATTCTTCGTCGCCGTACGCCCCGCATTCTTTTATTACCACTTAATCTCACTTACAGAACTGTCTTTTATCTCCGAACATCTGACATATCTTTCAACAATTGAACTAAAAAAAAGAATTATTGAAGTAAGATGATATTTTAGGTAAATAAGGCGAAAAAATTTAAGATAGTGGCGAACGCATTACGCAGATCGGCGATGGATTGTAAAGTTGAAGTTGAAAGTTTATCGCGGAAGCTCATATGCTCATGCCGACGCTCGTAGTAAAAAAGATAGGTCGCAACGACTACTCATTCGGTTGTTGCGGCAAAGTGCACAATTCGTAGAATTGGGTTATGATACCTAAACACAACGTAGTGTGCGAAATCCTTAAAGCGCCTAAACACTAGTTAAAAATACGGCACATTCGGTGTGAGCTACATGTGCGATCAGCTTAACTTTTAAGTACTTAAAATTTAAACCCGTAAGGTCATGTACACATCGTAACGTCGTGCATTTTCATATTTTTTTTTTTTTACAATAGATAGTAATTAGTAGTTATTTTTTTAAATAAATTAATTATCATTTATTCATTCGATAAAAATATCGTTCATTATTTACATTGTGCACACAATCAAAATTAAGTTAAGCTAAGGTGCGGTTTAACATCGTCGGCGTACCGACCGATCGTGTTGCTGGACGAGGTGAGCAAGCTCTTCGAGCGTATCGTCGCTGCTCGCCTCGTTCACCACTTGGAGACAGTGGGGCCGGATCTCAGTGAGAACCAGTACGGTTTCCGCAGGGACAGGTCCACCGTGGATGCGATAGTGCGGGTGAGGACCCTAGCGGAAAGTGCGGTGTCCCGGGGCGAGGTGTTGGTGGCGGTGTCTCTTGACATAGCAAACGCCTTCAACACCTTGCCCTGGAGTTGCATTCGGGAGGCACTGAGGTACCATGCGGTCCCTCTATACCTCCAGAGGATTGTGGCTGCCTATCTCTCCGAGCGATCGGTCGGGTACCCAATCAGCGAGGGCTGGTCGGGAAGGAGGATGTCATGCGGTGTTCCGCAGGGTTCGGTTCTCGGGCCCCTCCTGTGGAACATCGGGTATGACTGGGTGCTCCGCGGGGCATTAATGGCGGGAGTCACTGTGACTTGTTACGCCGACGATACCCTCATTACGGCTCACGGTGGCACCTTCCGGGAGGCTAGGTGTAGGGCCACAGCTGGAGTGGCCCATATAGTAGCTAGGATTCGGACCTTGGGCTTGGAGGTAGCCTTGCACAAGTCCGAGGCTGTATGCTTTCATGGGCCTCGGAGAGCACCTCCCGCCCAGTCCGAGTTGGTAGTGGGCGGAGTTTCCATCGGCGTCGAGCGTACGATGAAGTACCTGGGACTCGTCCTCGACAGCCGATGGACGTTTGAGGAGCACTTTCGGCAGCTGGTCCCGAAACTTGTGGGAGCCGCTGGAGCCCTGAGTAGGCTCCTACCAAACCTGGGCGGACCGAGCTCGCGGTGTCGCCGCCTTTACACGGGAGTTGTGCGATCCATGGCGCTCTACGGAGCGCCAGTGTGGTCGGACACTCTGACCGCCCAAACCCGGGCCCTGCTGCGAAGGCCGCAGCGGGTCATGGCGGTCAGAGTGATACGGGGGTATCGCACAATATCGTGCGAGGCAGCTTGTGTGCTGGCGGGGACACCGCCTTGGGATTTGGATGCCGAACTGCTCTCAAGAGCGTATTGGCGGAGGGTGGATGCCCGAATCCGGGGGGAACACCCTACTCCGGCGCAGGATCGCGCGTGGCGGAAGTTGGCGGAGGCTGATCTCGTCGCTCGTTGGCGGGAGCGGCTTCTAGTGCCAACGGCCGGCCACCGCGCGATTGAGGCGATTCAGCCTGTCCTTGAGCTCTGGACGGGCCGGAAACATGGTGCTCTCTCTTTCCACCTCGTGCAGATTCTCTCGGGGCACGGTTGCTTCGGGAGATATCTGTGCAAGGTTGCGAGACGAGAGCCCACGGAGGTGTGCCACGAGTGCGGCCATGCGGAAGACTCGGCACAGCACACGCTGGAGTCGTGTGTTGAGTGGTCGACCCAGCGTGCCGCACTCGTGACAGAAGTGGGGCCCGACCTTTCGCTGCCCGCCGTCGTCGCCGCCATGGTGAGCAGCGAAGGGCCTTGGAATGCCGTCGCCTCCTTCGCCGAGGAGGTGATGACGCAGAAGGAGGCGGCGGAGAGGCTACGGGAGGCGGACGTAACCGCAGACCCTCTCCGTCGCCGTAGGACGGGACGCAGGCGACGTGCGCATGACCGCCATCTGCCTCCGTAACGAGAGCTCCGGGCGGCTAATCCATTGTTGGCTACGGGCATCAGTGGATTGGTTGCCCGATCACTATGGCGGTAGAAACGAGCAGTGAGGGCGGGATGTCCAAGGGGGAGGGTCCGCCTTGACGGACGTCGCTGGCTGGGTTGCGGATGATTACGCAAGTGTTCCCGTAACCCAGTCGTCAGGCGATGCGCAGGAGCGCCGCTGGGTTTTAGTGGGTATTTTGGAGTGCCAATGAGTCCCACATACCCTCTCGGAAACATCGTAGTTAAACTGCCTTGTTTCCGAGAGGGATGCCTAAAAGCATTTCCCAGCGATAAAAAAAAAAAAAAAAAAAAAAAAAAAAAAAAAAAAAAAAAAAAAAAAAAAAAAAATACTACAATAATATTAAATTAGGTAGGTATTCATAGATTATTTCCATCGAGCAAAATTCGATACCCCCTACGTAAGTTGTTGTATCCCCAAAACGCTTTCGTGACGCGTTTATCGTTGTGAAGGTCAATAACATGGTTTAAGCTGTAGTTTTAACGGCAGGATTTCCGAAAACAGCCTGTTTTAGATTCAATAGTAAACAATCAAATATTCTTTGTTTTGATAGGTTAAAAATATATGTTGTAGTTTAATACACGTTCTAAATTATTTTACCGTTCAAAAGTCCATATTTTGAACTTCACTCGATCAAATAATATTCCGAAAACAGTGTAGTTTTTAATTCAGGTTGTATTTATAGTATGTATATCAAAGTAAAACTAAAAAAAAATGTCAAAAAATAGGCAAAAGCTTTTAAAAGAATATTTTACCGTTAATTTTTCTCAAAAAAGTTTACTTTTTTTATCTTGACTGTTTTACTTTTTTTATAACAAAGTGGCTCGTGCACCTCACTTCAATTGCTTGCAAGTTACTGCGGCCGAAGATCGTGCCCTTAATAACGATACAACTTTATACGTCTTGAGTTGGTCTTGAGAGTATATAAAAAAATGCTGTTATTTTTTTGAACGTACACATAAAATAGATAAAAACAAACGATAGGTATATTGCACAAAACCTAAAATGCCTTTGTGGGATAACTACCACAACTTACGTACGAGGTATCGATAATATTCTCATGATTGTTATGCTTTTGGGAACGCCTCTAGCACACTGACGTGAAACGTATATTGCGTAACCAGAGTCGGAGATGTGACTGGTGTCAGCGCCGAAATCGCGTAGGATATAGATGGATAGAATTATTTAGTTCCACCATCACCTTACTACCGTGAACTGCAAGACATCCCATGGATTGCACCATTGGTGGTCGAAATTACATTAATAAAATTAGAACCATACGTGGTTGAAATTCAACCTACTCGTACGAAACGCTTCGGTTCAACGTTTCTGAACGAACGGCTAAGGTATGAAACACACTTCCAACGTCTGTGTTTCCAGCCACGTATAATCTTAGTACCTTCAAGACAAGAGTGAATAGGCATTTTCTAGGCAAGCGCGCTCCAACCTAGACCTTATCAATGTTTCTCATAATAAAAATGAAGTCTCCATAAAAAAAAGGATTTTTAGCACTTCTGTTTCGCTGTCAAACGTACAAGTTATGCCGATGCTATTTTTGCTGCAATGTTTTCACGGCTAAAGGCCTCATGAATTGCCTCAAAAATATCTATAGGATTTCCAGTAAAATTAATGTCAAAAAGTCGATATAAATTATTATTATCGACAAATATTTGCTTATA
Organism: Hipparchia sbordonii; assembly: GCA_038048805.1. Lineage (NCBI taxonomy): Eukaryota > Metazoa > Arthropoda > Insecta > Lepidoptera > Nymphalidae > Hipparchia > Hipparchia sbordonii. The sequence continues at coordinate 7,958,140 of CM076115.1, forward strand.
TTGTACATGTATAATTTATTCATAATTGGACGCACATACGCAACAACGAGTCAACCCACATAACTTATCAATAATTGAAAAGTTAACTTTATTCTTTTGCATTAAGTATGTATTTAATTTGACAAAAGTTTGTGGGTTGTTATTGCGTATGACCGTCCAATTGATAAACTTAATACTAAGAAGGTATTACCCAGGTTTATTTTTGCAAAATCTTATACAACGTATAATGAAACTCCTAAATAATACTGAAGGAGGTGAATGTGCTCATGAAACTGAGCAACTTTCCCCAAGGAACATAGGTCGAAATGTGAAAAAAAAAATGTGGACCTCCCATACAAAATTGACGATCAGCTATTTGATTTACTATGGGAGGTAAATTTTTTTTTTTCATATTTCGACCTAGGTTCCTTGGGGAAAGTTGTTCAGTTTCATGAGAACATTCACCTCCTTCAGTATTATTTCGGAGTTTCATTACACGTTGTATACTATAGTTGTACTTAATATAATACAAAACTAAGAATAAATAAGACAATTTTTATTTATTGTATTCAACAAACATGAAGACATCAAGATAAATAATTATGTACTTAGTTGAATAAAAATACGTACTTATAAAAATATTTGTCGAAGATAGAAAAAAGTTTTAAAATAATTTATGAGGTGTATGTTAATTTATAATAATTATTATAAGATAAATGTATTATTTGGTTTGCATTTTTGGTTATATTTAGAATATCTTTACTATTTTAAATAAGTCCGTGGTTCATTATACTTAAATGAATGAATCATACTTTATATAAATGTGCTAACTAATGTACCTCACCCTTATTTTTTCAGATCATATTTCATAATACTGTATTAATTAAGTACTTTTTACACGTTAGGGTTAGCTCACACCGAGACGTGACGCGTCGCGACGATGCTCGTAGTCGTACTTTTGTCGATAGCGTATCAATATAGAACCTCTTTACTACAAAATAGCAAAGGTCATTGAGAGCACGAAAGCGACCTAGATGGGTATCGAAGTATGGCTCCTTACGCCACTCTCACTGAAATTTGTACCTTATTGTGTAGTAAAGAGGATTGATATCGTTATCGACAGAAGTACGAGAATCGTCGCGTCGCGTCGCGTCTCGGTGTGAACTGACCCTTACTTCTTACTACATACATATATAATTATTGATTAAATTAAAATATACATAAATGTAAGTACACAACCTATGAATAATGTTCAATAATAATTAATCCTTGTTAACATTATTAAAAATCCGTATCGTTTATTCTAACCTTTGATCAGATATTTTCAAAGGACATGACCAGTTTTTGCCCTCCGAATGGGGAAAATGTGCAAGATTACAGCTTTTACAGAAAGATTAAAAAATTGAGGCCTAATTTACTATGGATTTATTATTCCGATAAAGGCAAGGTTTCCAATATCAAAAAAAAAAACAGAATGTTTATTGCTTCCGCTTTCTCTTTAATGCACTACTTCATACTTCAACTTCCGCTCACTTGTACTAATGCCCGTGATACAGAGCCTTTAGACCCCTGAAAGTTTTTTATCTGAAAACTATAGAATATAAGAATTCCAAATATAAAACAATCTTTGCTGCACGTTGATTTTTGACACCTAGGCGAGAACCCAATGCTCCACTGGTCATGTCCTTTATATGTTATGGAGTCTCATACAAAACATACTATTTTAGCTATAATTCGTCTGTGGTAAATAAGTTCTCATTTACGATTCTTCATTTACATTTTTCTTCAAACCATTTAAAAAAATATAAAGCACACACAACCGACATAGGTAGTAGATAGGTATTTTCACAATGGGTTCGCAATTGTGGGTGAGAACTTATACACAATTACTATTATTTATTGATCGAAGATTCTAAAATCTTACCTTAAACTTTCTTATTTCACTATTAAGAGACAAATCATAACTCCAATCTAAAATAATAATTGTTTATTCTTAGCTCCAAGTTTGACTCAGTAGTATTCTTCCTACGCTCAATGTCGGCTTTACTTATGGTGAAGGGTGCAGGGTGTGCAATGCACACGGGCGCAGGGTTGTAGGGGGCGCCGCGCCGAGCCGCGCTTACTTGCTTCCCGACATCATTTAAAATTGCACCATTTTTTGCACCTGAATTTCCTTTCACTGGTGAAAATATAACTGTAAGTCAAACGGTATTCTTGTATTGTAAGTATTCCATTTTGGCCGCGCGTCTACTAGAGGGCGCCAAGATATTGATTGCACACGGGCGCTACATGGGCTAGAGCCGCCTCTGCCTACGCTTCTATCCAGTTTACCCGAAATTAAGATAAAGCGATTATGCAGAAGCAAAACTAGCTCATTACGTTCGAGATCGAGACCACAAGCTCTCTTGTAATGTCAATTCATGTCAAAAATTGGGCGACTTTCTTCACATGGCGTATATGCAGGAGCTTTATGCAATCGACAGCTAACTTTCCTCTGCAACTTATTGAAACTTCCAAGGGGCTGATTCTGTAACTCAGTGCCTATCAAAAAATGAAAGCCACTGATATATATTTTTTATCCATTGAAGGTTTACTTTGAAATAGTACATGACATTTCTCTTCAAACCTTCAATGGATAAAAATGCACTGAGTTACAGAATCAGGGGGCAAGTCCTCCAGCTTAGAAAGAATATTACTGAGTCAAATCTCTCCGCTAAGAATGGACAATCAAGTTCGAACTTCTCTTGTTAAGTTCGTATGATCATATAAGTAATTATATTAGCACCAACTTAAATTTACTCCAACTAACAAACAAAAAACAAAATCCTAAGTTACTAAGAGGTAAGTAGGTATAGAATGGAAACTCCCAGAAGGGCTTAGCAAAGGGTACGGAACCTATTACACCAAAGTCGGCCATTTGATTTTTAAGTCACTTTTCAAAAATCGTTGATAAAATATTAATTTATAGATTTAAAATCGATATATGACTGAATTTAATTTTTGTTTTTTTTTTCTATAGCTCATAGAATATTATGTTAAATCTTATTTTCTTACAAACGAATTCGTCCGGTGGGAGGCTTTGGTCGTGACTAGTTACCACCCTACCGTCAAAGACGTGCCGCCCAGCGATTTAACGTTCCGGCACGATGGCGTGTAGAAGCCGATTAGGGGTATGGGTTGAATTTACACTGCGATACCCCTTTCAAGTTAACCCGCCACCATCTTAGACTGCATCCTCACTTACCATCAGGTGAGATCGCAGTCAAGGGCTGTCTTGTCATTGAATAAAAAGAAAAAACGAAGTTTAGTTATATATGAATATTAATTGTAGTATGACATTCAAAGTCTAGGGCTCAAAGATTTTTATATAAATCTTTAGAATCATACTTCTTTAATTTCGAAACTAAGATATACCAACTTTTTTACCGAAATTCCTGAAATTATATTTTCCTAAAAAACTGCTAAACTTCTTTCATTTAATATTATGTATCGACCGTAGCAATTAACATAGTCGCATGTGAAAAACCACTACTCCAGGGCACGGCCGCTCAAAGCTTCAAATATGTGAAAAGTGAAAAACAGTCAACATATCCAACCCTTGCACTTGCAAAAACCAAAGATGGTTGGTTGATTCCAAAAGTTTCACAATTGGTGGGGGCATTGCTATCCCCATTCTAAGACCCTTAATGCAACAAAACGAAAATCGCCAAAATGTAGATCCGACACTGTTAATTGCTACGGTCGGTATGTATCACTTTAGCAGGTTCTAGGTACCTATGCTTTTCTACAGTTAAAAGTCTCAAGGAGGTGCTATTCAGTTTCCATTTTTCTTAAAAAGTATTGGGCCGATTTTGATGCGATTATTAACATTACACAGGTGCACCTTTCAGCAGATAGGTAGATAGACTCTTACATAAGTCGAAAGGCCTATGAGGCCTTGTTAAGACCACCTTTAACTTTAACTTTAACCTCTAGGAGTTAACTTCTCTATTTCTAAATCGATGCTTAACAAACTAACTGCGTAACCACTATGGCAGCGTTTATGGTGATATCATCTGCACCTCTCACCAAAGTTCGGTAACCACCAGCTCCGGAACTGTTTATAGTACTTTGGTTTTTCCATCGACTCCTCGTTAAGCGCCTTACACACGGCACACACGTTGTCGTTATTGGACGGATCGCGAAAGGAGTAGTACGACTTCCAGCCGAAGAAGCTGCTGTACTTGGTGTAGGACCTCATGAGCTCGGCTATGGTCGCCGCCAGCTCGGTGGGTGTGGTGTCGCGGGCGTTGAGATACGACCCTGGTGGCAGGAACCTGTGAGACGGAAACCAGACATGAGGTTATGCATTCAATAACTGCCGCTGTCAATGCGAACACGTGTTCGCATTGACAGCGGCAGTTATTGAATGAAAACGTTTTCACCATCACCACCTGGGTGCCTGGAGCACTTCGACCATCCGATCTTTTTTTCCACATACTTTGAAACTGTGGAACCAACTTCCTGCGCCGGTGTTCCCACTAAATTACAACATGGGCGGACCAACAAATTCCTAAAAAGCCGGCAACGCATTGGTGGTGCCTCAGGTGCTACAAATGTTCATGGGCGACGGTAATCACTTAACATCAGGTGAGCCGCCTGCTCGTTTGCTCGCGAAAAATAAAAAATAAATAAAAAAGCAGCTCATCTAAGAGCTTCCGTCCACCTAGTGGGGGATCTCTGTGCGGAGTCACCATTCCAGCAACCATGTGCTCCAACAAAAGTTGTATAATACCTACATAATATGTGTAGTACGGGAAAGAAAGTAAATAGAGATTTTTATTTACCTAGAGTAATCAGCACCGCCAAACACTATCGGTACGACATCGTGCTGCAACGCTGTTATTAACTTCTCCGTTACATAGTCATCCGAAAAGGAATTCTCGAACGACAGATAGAAGAAATAATCTCTATCTAAAATCGTACTACAATTCTTCTGTTTTCTTGGACACGACAGCGGTCCACATCTACCGTATATATCTACAGTTAAATCATATGGAACTAACGCTTGCTGTAACTTCTTCACGTATTCTTGACGGTTATTTCTACTCTTACAATTCGAAACGAACCACGCTACTGCCTTGGTTTTATTCTTCAGTCTCATCGCTAAATCATCGTCTACTACAGCACCGCCTTCAATCCAGTCCATTTCCTTTTTAGGACCTATGATTTCGCCTTCAGCGTTTTTGATTTGAACATACGGAATGGGTATATCTGAATCGAGTCTATAAGTAGCTGTAACATTGAAGAAATCGTCATAAATCTCGTTGCAAACTGGAATATTGTCAGCTGATTCCATGTTGAAATAAATATATTTCTGATGTGACGACCGATTCAGCGGCAGGTCTGATTTACTCAACGGATTAATGTTTCGTCCGTTGAAAAATATGAAATCGAACTTCGTGACGTCTCCTTTGAAGTAATCTCTATCAGTGGTGACGTAACAGCTTATAACAGAGCAGTTCTTATCTATGAACTTTTTCTGACCTTCTCCGAAATAGTAGAACGGTGCAAAATCGTACTGAGTCCAAAGGAGGATGTATTTGACACCGCTGGGAAGCTTGTCTGTCTTTCTGTATACTTCTGCGTATCTGTAATCACGAGCGACATTCTTTATGACTTCGTGTATCAAGCTTTCGTTGACGAAAGTCGTCTTTTGGTTGTCTACTAACTGTATCCATATCACGGAGAACATTAAGCTGATACACGTGATGAGGAGCAAGAATCGAATCGATTGCATCTGCCTCAAATATGATTCGATACGCCTACGCATCTGAATGCACCGAGGCATGTTCGTCGCCGCATGATCGGACTACTCAGAAGCTTTTGAAGTGCTTTGGTCATTGGAACAAGCTATTCGAACGAAATCCATGTCATCTGTAACAAAAAATGAATTCTTATTACTATATTTTTAAACTACTTGGTGGCCGCAACTACGTTCGCGTGGATTAAGGTGTTATATTTCCCGCGGAAACTCTCTTATTGTTCGGGGTAAAAAGTAGCCTATGTGTTATTCCTGATTATATTTCCAAGTTAGCCCGCTATCATCTTAGACTGCATCGTCACTTACCATCCCATCAAGTGAGATCGCAGTCAAGGGCTACCTTGTCATCGAATAAAAAAAAGACGTTTGGCATTCGGGGACTGCCGCGGTAAAGCTATTGCATAGCATTTTTTATCAACGCCATCTAGCGTCTCTAGTGAGAAGAGTCCCGTGTCAGGTTATTTTCGTCACGGAATTTCTGGATTCGGTCTCCACGCTCAAGGCCCGCGATAGAAGCTATGCAATAGCTTAAAAAGACTTAATGTCCCCAGGATCTCCATCATCCAAACTAAACAAAATGTGTAACTAAAAAATCTATACATACTATATATAGAAGCATACTGTTGCAGTTAAGTCTGCTTATCTCATAGTCCGAGCGAATCTAAAACTACTATATTCATTTACAATGTTGCTGATAGCACCTTACCATACTGAAATACACGATAAAATATGTATTGTAAAAGTCTTATCGCGACAAATTATGTTAAAGTGTATGTTTACCGTGTATATACTCACATCACAAAAGTGTATAATTATGAACAAAATTACAGTCTGTATATTTGGAGTATCAAAGTTGGATTCAAGGTTTGGTGACATTTGGGCGCAACAGGGTTGGCATTTCTAAAAGATCTTCATTAAATGGCATTTCAAAAAATCATCATTGGAGGTAGATAATGTTTTCTTGGTTACATTTGAAATTCATTCCCTACATATTGCATTATTCTAACGTTGTAACAAAAAAAATGCCTCAGGTGCTACTAATGTTCATGAGTGGCGGTAATCACTTAACATCAAGTGACCCTGCTCGTTTGCTAGCTAAAAATATAAAAAAAATCGTAATCCACAATAGTAACAGACTGGTCACTTGACCAACGTAGCAGACAATAAGAAATATCAAAAAACTTATTTAAAATTCTGTGAGATGGCAAAACCCTAGTGTCTGAACAATTAACGTACCTATACCGCATTGTGTAAAGTATGTAATCATGCCTTGGGCCAAGGCCACGACTCATTTTTCCTCATGAAATACAGGGTGTAATCTATTGAATGTACATGATGTATATTATACAGAGTGTAAACCCATTCATAATTTTCGTTAATATATATAATAGTTTTTGTAATTTCATTATGGAAATTAGAAAAACTACTCATCTTTAATGAAATTACAAAAGCCACTCATCTCGGTAATGATGGGATATTAATATTGTAATTTTTGACTCCGTCCGTCCGTCTGTCTGTCTGTCAGCGGGCTCTAAATGTCCATAAAAATGAAACTGACAGAAACGTCACCTAACTTAGCTTATCTAGGTATAGCCCGTAAAAGTACGTTGGTAAAAACGGGCACAACTCTGTCAAAAGACATACTTGCTTAACTATAGAATTTACAACAAAGTAACCTAGCCCGAAAAATAAATATTCAGTTAGGTGCCGTACTCTGTAATCTGTAACGTGTGTATAATTTTATGTAGGTATTCTATTTTCAACATTATAAGTTTCGAATGCGTCATCAGCGACTATGAAATAACGTACAAATATAAAACAAAGCGCATTGGAATCCGTTAATAATTATAACGAACGAAGAGAATGACCACGAAAATATATTGAGATAGAACCGTTATATATCACTACTTTTACAAGGATTTCATATGCCCTCAGTACAAAACAACGTCTCGTTTGTTATTTGGTGAAAATAAAAAGGAAATACGATTAGCGTCAAAATGGTGATAGCCAAATTACTTCAAATTATCAAGTCTAGCAATGTTCCACCGTGGCATCTAAACAGCTGGGCCGATTTTGATGATCGCTTCGTTATTACAGTCCGGATGGCACAGGCTACATTTTACATGAACAAAATCAATATGACGGATTTGTCATCCAATTTTTAACCAACTTCAAAAGCAAAAATCAAAATCAAAATCAAAATTTATTTATTTCGTGTCGGCCAACTTATAGCTCTTATGACATGTCATAAATCTACCACCGGTTCGGAACGCAGATTCTGCTGAGAAGAGCGGCAAGAAACTTAGCAGTTGCTCTTTTCAAAAAAATTTTTTTTTTTACAATTGTTAACAAAACTAGGCTATGCACACAATGTTTCCACAAAGAAGTTTCAAAAATGCACACCTACCACAACCTAACACATGTAAAAAAAAAGAGAGGAGGTTCTCAATTCGACGTGTATTTTTTCCCATGATCGGATTACAGTTTCTAATCTATTTTTATATTTCTTTTGGTGGAAATCCTATCAACCGATAGACGTCAACAAATGGACATAAGGTCACTTGTAGACACATGGCTCGGTCTTGTGCCACCTGTATCCAGCCTTTCATCTAGATTCTAGTGAGAGGTCGGCTAGCACCACGCTATATAGGTATAGCGTATATAAGTAGGTACTTAAATACATAACATTAAGTAAGTAATGCCTACCTGACTATTATTACAGAGTTTAACTATTTTTAATTAGACGATTATAATTTTTAATCTATTGTTTCTAATGAGAAAACTAGTTGGCATCTACATAATTATATATTTTATGTACCTACCAATTACCATGATACTCAAAACCAATAGGAAGGAAAACCTATAAATACTGTAATACCCACAACACCACATAACACACATTGTGTCATGGGCCATGACTAATAATGTGTTTTAATACAAGTCTTAATCAAGATAAGATCTATATTATAATCTTGGAAAAAGCCCTCTATTCTAATAGCCGCGTCTAGACATAAAAATAAATGTTGTCTGTTTGTGCAATGTACACTACAGTCTACATACAAATGTGAAATTGAAAGGAAAAAATACATTGCGTAAACAAAAACACCGCACCTTTATTTTCCAAACGTCATCCCTCGACATGCAATTTTCACTTTTCAGCCACACACACACACGGTTCACAATCCCTTGCGACGCGTATAATCCGAGTGAATTCAGACGCGCACTGTTTAAAAACACGTTAATCTGTACGCATGCGTATAAAAGTGGGAACCTTCGTGTTTTATCACTCGCGTACTCCGAATTTCGGTGTTTTTGCGGGGAAAAGTGCTTGTTTTTGGGATTTTCTATGTTGAAAGGTTGGTTTTAGCACACGCGCTCGTCGGTAACATGCTGGTTTGTGGTTTGTTTTGTTATGGAAGCTCGTTCTCCCCTCCAGTCCGCTGGAGCGCGGGCCGGCACCGCGCACGCTCGGCGACTGACGCTCTCAAGGTCATTGGAACATCTGGGGTGAATCACCTCTGCTTGTGTTAAGTTCGTCGGGAAATTGGGGCGCGCACTATTTTATACCTTTTTGCCCACCGACTAGTGATGGGTAGTGCAAAAAAAATTAAATTATTTTGTATAAATAGAGTAAGTTAGTAATTTTTCATAATGAGATACCTACATTGTATGACCTCATTTTGAGAGCCGATCACATTAGCGAGGTATGTGTGTTATGTGTGTGTCTGTATTTATTGGTGTGTGTGTTTTTGTTTGTCACCTAACTTAGCTTAAGTAGACCGTAAAAATTAGGAAATTTCGTGAAAATGGACAAAAAGGTTTTTACCTATAGTTTGAATAAATTATTAGGTATTTATATTTATTAAAATTTTAATGTTAGATTTGAGTTTTTGTGTCTTATTAATGAAGAATAAGAATCACAAAATTGCTTTTATATGAAAAAACTAGCGTTTGCCCGCGGTTTCGCTCACGTTAAGTTCGATATTTCAAACCTCAATTTAATGAAACGCTAGGTAAATCTTCATCAATACCTTTCTTAAATATTTGGGAACCAATAATTAAACCAATATTTTTCGCTATTTGGAGGGGAAAGGAGACTAAGATCCTTAAAAGAAAAATCATGTTACCTTTTTATCACTTAATCTTATCACAGTGTCAAGGTAAGCTTTAATTGAGAAGAATTAACTTATTGATGAAATATTATAATAATATATTTATACCTATTATCACTCAGTATTATCACAGCGAGCATTAATTAACTAAACTTTAAAAAAATTTAAGAACTGTCACTCGGTAATTCGCTTAACTGTAAAACAAATACATATTATTATAAGAATTTTTGTCACCCAACGTACGCACTCTCCACTGAAAAAATCAGACTAAAGTCTAAACCATCATCACCCACTTTAAATCAACATGCGGCTATTATTTGTCCACGCTATTAAAACACGGTCAAGCACGAACACTGGCGGGAAATAACATTATTCCGTACGTAACTCTCTTTTTTAATACTTAGACTAGCGTTTGACTGCAATTTTTCCTGATGGTAAGTGAAGATGCAGCCTTCATCTGAAGAGCAGCTTGCCTAGAGGATGCCTAATCACTCTTAGCTCAAACGTACCTTCCCACGTTATAGTTAAGGCCCTAAGTGTGAAACCGAAAAAAAAAAAAGTGTGAAAATGTCTGAATTCTGCATGGATATTTAATGATATAAATCAAATTGTGAACAGAATGGTTCATTTGAGCCATACAAAAATTAATACAGAATTTAAAAAAAAGGTTCAATAAATGTTTTTGTTGCAACAAAATTGTATTTTTGACAACCCCCTCTTACAAAAAAAACCCCACAGATTATCTATTTTTGTCATGTTTTTTCAGGCTACGTATTTAAAAAGGAAGTCAACGTCACTACCAAACGTACGTACCAAACTAAAAAAACATCATCTATATCATGGTATTTCAACATTTTGTGAATTAAACTGTTTAAAAAGTCGACGTAAAGGTCCTAAATTAAAAAATAATTAGTTTGCTTAAATTGCTTACTTATACCTTTAATCCAGAACTTTCCAAACGATCCTCTAGGTACGTTGTTCACTTATCCATTCACATTAATTTAACCAACAACTATACAGATAGATAATATATATAGTTCATTCGTGGCGCTGAATTAATTTGATATGACAGCATTTCAGCTGCCACCTCGTTATATTTAAGCTTTCCTAATATCCAAGGTTACAATAAAAAATATACTTCACTAAGTGCATAGCTATGTCTTTCCCTATTTTCGAGACATTTATCTAGTGATAAGACAGGATGTTGTAGAGTTTATCTATAAGCCCAAAAAAACATTAATTAATACTAGGAAATAAATTATAGACACCTACTACTGGATTGTTTTAAAACGATAGTTACAATGTGACAATCGCTATCACCGGTTTAGCGACGGTTATAGTTAGGGTTGCCAGAATTTTTTTCAGCCTATAAGGGACAAATGGTTAAATGGGCAAAAAATACGGGATTTCAGTTTTTTACCCGGGACAAATAAAAAACAAAAGTATTTAGTGTCATTTTTTATTTATTTTTTTGATATTTTTCCGAGGATGGAGTCAGTTTTAAAATATTTTTATTCGTTTTAACATATCTGTAAAAAACCGTCATCAACTCGCTTTTTTACGAATATTGCGTGTGTGAATAATTGGACCGATTTCATAATGAAAAACGAAGTACGTTTCAAATACGGGACAGATTCCGGTCGCGGGCATTAGTTAATAAGATATTATATATCTACTTAAGCTCCATATTTTCTCATATATAAGTGTTTGGACACAGTAGGATTAGTATAAGATTTAATTCGATTCACCGTATTCGTATTCGATGACGCTAACGTCAAAGTAAATTAAACCATAAACATATTCTTTTAAAGCTTAATTTCGTATATGCATTCTTATACGTTTACGTATACGGATACACTCCAAATTGAAATCGGTTGTACTGAATTTGTGACTTTAACTCAGTACATTTAAGGTTCGTTTTACATTGATGCTAATGTCATCGAATACTAATACGATCAATCGAATTAAATCTTATACTAACCCAACAGATCTCTAAAATAAGTCATGAATAGTAATGATATCGCAAGTTTGAACGGTTTAAACATGTGGCCGATAGTTATACGGCTAATTATGTGATACGAACATTAGAATTAACCCAGACTTTTTGAGCGTTAATCGAAATTGTAACAGAATAACATTTGTAAAAATAGAAAATAAATCGGTCCGAAAACAAATAAATTATAAGCTGTTTTAATGTGATTGTATTCTTCTTCTTTATCAACCGATAGACGTCTACTGCTGAACATAGGTCTCTTGCATGGACTTCCACAGGTCTCGGTCTTGCGCCGCCTGAGTCCAGAGGCTCCCTGCGACGCGTTTGGTGTCGTCGATCCACCTAGTGGGCGGTCGGCGGCCGGTGCGGGGTCGCCACTCCAACACCTTGGGACCCCATCGACCATCAGCTCTTCGAACTATGTGCCCCGCACATTTCCACTTCAGCTTCGCAACTCGCTAAGCTATGTCGGTGACTTTGGTTCTCTTACGGATCTCCTCATTTCTGATTTGATCTCGCAGGGATACTCCGAGCATAGCTCTCTCCATCGTCCACTGAATGATCCTGAGCCTTCTTATGAGGCCCATATCCATAGGCGTTTGTGATTGTTTCCGTCTCCTTCTAAATATGGCCTTATCACGATCCAATAATAATCAAATTGATGCTAAGCTGGCGACACTAATTAGAAACCTTGAGTCTTAAGAACTCCTATAAAATATATGCGGAAGTTTATACAGTGGAAACAATAGCCAGTTAATCTCTCTGCAGTGTAAATAATCGTATGTGGTAAATACCATACAATATCCTATTATTAATCCTATTAATCCTACTAATAATATAAATGAGAAAGTTTGTGTGGATGGATGGGTGGATATGTTTGTTACTTCTTCGCGGATCCACAGATTTAGCTGAAAGAATGGACATAGCTCATACCTAGGATTAACACGTGAGTTACCGTTAATCCCGAAAAATTAAAGAGTTCCCACGAGAACTTCACGAGAATCAAAAAACCTCAATCCACGCGGGCAAAGTCACAGTCTAGTCTAGTATTAGGCTAGTGTCTAGTCTAGTATAGCATAATTTGGGAAAAGTAAAGAACAAACTCCTTATGTTAAAGGTTATGTTGCTTAAAGTACCTAAGGTAAGGGCGGCATTTTATGTAAAGTCAACACTTCAAGTCTTGGACTTATTGACTGACTGATCTATCAACGCACACCCTTTCACACAGATCAAACACAACGCAGGTTCCTTTTATGACGCAGGCACGCGCTAAAAAAGGATATTTCCACCCCCAAGGGGGTTAAATAGGGGATGAAAGTTTTTATGAAAGTCCGTCGTCTTTCAAGGTCTGACCATGAAACTTTGATATTTGGGGTTTCAATTAAAAATTTTAGGACTTTCTCGTGTAACTTCAATAACTCCACTCAAGCGAAGTTGGGGCGGAAAATCTAGTATTGAAATAATATTACTTGCGTTGCTGATAAGCCCCAGGTAGACAGTTGTAAATGTATCGCGTTCTATTGACGTATTTCTAGTAAAGTGTGTTTGAGAAATACGCCAGAGTTCTTAGTGTTAGCATTTTGGACATGCAGCGCGCGCCCGCTATGTCATTCCGGGACGGACGAGCACCGACGTAGGACGTGGTTGCCCTCATAACGAGTTTAGAGTTCAAGTGTTTATGTAACCAGTAATAAAGTTGGATATTATTCATATTCTATCAAGATGTTTCATTCCGAAGACCTTGGCAACCAAGGACTGGACCGTCTATCTTGGGTAGCTGTCACTTGTTCGACGGAGGCGATCTACAGAGAGGCCATTTGTCCTGAGGTTTTAATACTTCAGAAGTGGTAAGAACTTAACAATGGTATGTACAAATTATGTATTTTATTCATGGATCCGTTTAACATAATTATTATTTTTTGTTCTTGTGTTTGCATTGCATAGATACCTACCATACGCAATATATGCATTCATATTATTATTATATCCGGTAAAACGCCCAGCTGCTCGATAGTGACTATTGTTGAGGATGCGTCCCAATACCCGCCAAAATGAATCGCTGCGTCACGTCGTAGAGCAGAGTGACAACGTCGCATTAATTAGGTACCTAAGTGGTAGGTACCTTAAAGTGCGCCAGCCGCCGAGGCTCGGGCCGACATTCCCCGTGACGTGGGCGCATAGAGTGATGTAATAATAATACGGACGCCGGAGTCGGGTTGTAGGTACTTATGCCGACTGTTTAGGCTTAAGCGATATCTTTATTTTTAATAAGATGCGAATACTGAATATGGCTGCTCTGTGTTGAGCGATGGGAGTATTGCGAGGTGGTGCACTTTGATAACACGTTATACTACTTTAGTATTAAATCTTTTAACAACGAATTACCACACATATGGGTGCCTTAATGATATGTGTACGACACTATATTAATTATTTTATATACCTGAGGTTGCAGTAATTACAATGACGGGATAAGTAAGTGGTAAGTGTGCGTGTGGTGCAAAATTGTTGTTAAGGACTGATATTCAATTTTCGGTTAAAGAGGATGTTATTCAAGTGCATAAACTATGTGACGGCCCATGTGGCCCACTGGTGAGGTTACTAAATGCGAGTTCGATTCTCGCTACAAATCTAATATATTAGACGATCAATTATATTGAATGTGGATTGAATTTTTATCTACATCGTTAATAACAATGTTCGCTTCTACAAAAGAGAATGCCAAGAAGTTTGATTGTTGTACTGACCAACTAATTACTACAGAATTTCATCATGTATGACAAAATATCACTTTGATGATTTCAAAACGTCTAATGGTCAATAAAAAGACTTATCTTCCGATTTTAACTACCTGACTATGCCCATCATGTAACCGTCCACGGTCTGGTAAAACCAATACTATACTCCATTACGAAGCTCATCGAAAAAACGATAACACGGTTATTAATGTGAATGTAAAAAAAAAAAAAAAAAATAAATAAATAAATAAAAAAAAACAGTTATACTAGTGTGATAAATGATTTAACAATCATAGTATATTCGTCAGGTTGTTAGAGAAGAACTTCACTTTCTTTTAAGCAAACATTATATATATATATGTCAGTTTGGTCGAAACTTGAAGGATACCCTTGATCAACTTACTCAAGTTACAAATTCCATATTCTTTATGGATTAGCAACACGAAGATTTAAAGAAAGAACTTCAATTTAAGATCAAGAGCATTAATATGTTAGAAACCGAATATAAAATTTTATAGTACATTTGTCTCACGAAGTTGCGGGCGATTTAGTTGTGGTTGCGTTGTGTACATGCATATTGCGTGAGTGTCTGAGCCTGTTGGGAGCCTGGGTGGAAGCGGTCAGGCGCGAGCGGGGTCGCTCGCACTTATACAGATGCGACGCGCACGCGACCGTGAGCCGCGCGCCGTCGGTTACAAGAATTATACAAATAAACTTCAATTCAATCAGAACAAAAATCGCGTAAATAACATTGAAATACAGTGTGTTCCAGAGCATTGGAATGAAAGTTTATTATCGATGGTTAACCAGATAGCAAACACAATTAAATATAATCTTAAAGAATCTGATGTGTAATCTGTGTGAGAATAAGTATGACATTGTAAGAATTAAATTGACTGATTGTTGCCGTCATTATTAGAATCAATCGACATTATATATTAGATGAATTTGTAAATATGTGCATGCCGATTATTAGGCAAAACATTGTTCTCATTCATAACCAATTGTTAACACCTGTATGTCACATGTTTTATGCAAATAAATTGAATTGAATTAATGTTCACTTGTGTACAAGAACGGCGAGTTCGGTTATCCAAGGGTTTGAGTTTTCGGCAGCAGCGAGTAATTCTAATAGAAACGCTGAGTATAGTGGAGATAAATAGAATACAAGCTATATCGGATTAGGTGGAGACCTTAAACAAATCTATATTGCAGAACGTTCTGCATGCATTTCGTCTGAAGGCTAAGAAACTAAAATATAAATAGATTTGTGTGGGTTAAATGAGGATTTGTATACATACGCAAAAATGAATCCTCTGACCATATAAGGAATTTTTAATATCTATAAGGAATAAGGACTCTTTAAATAATCTTAATAATACATTTAAGTATTTTACTGCATAATAATTTTATTAATTTTAAAGTTTAAAAAAAAAAAAAAAAATATTTAAGACGAATAAGTGTTATAATCAGAATGTTAGAGGACTTCGTTCATGCACTAACGAGATCTATCGTAACCTATCTCAACAGTGAATTTGACATTATAATATTAACTGAGTCATAGTTTAATGATAGTATTTTACACAGAGAAATTTTTGATAGTCGTTACCATGTTGGCAGACGTGATAACGGGGTTAGCTGTGATAGTTTTGGATATGTGGTGGAATGTTTAGTGGGTGGAGTATATGCATATCTGTGTGCGAATCGACACATACTTAGACTCAATTTTCACTTTACTTGACAATTTCTTGGGAACATTAACAAAATATTCAATAATAATAATTGTGCTACACTAATTAATAATTTAATTTAAGTAGAATATTTCGTCTCCTTGTGATAACGCGTTTGACGCCTTAATTACATTACTGCTGCATTGATAAGCTCTATTGTTGATTAATGATTTAAACAATATAATTTAGTATATAATCACAGAACCAAAATTCCTGATTAAATTTCAACAAATAAGGTAATTATAGAAAGTGAATGTTTTAATTATTTAAGAAAGATTGATAAATATCATCCTCCATTGGAAATTATAATGTCTCAATCAGAACTAAAAAAAAAAAAAAAAGTTGATTGTGAAAGGGTCATTTATCTCTCTCTAAACTGTAATTCCTGGATAGATGAAGTTAGCGGTTGTGAGAATGTTGATGCCATGGTGTCTAAATTTTATAATATCTTGTGCGATATGGTTCGACCCATATGTCTTTGAATAAGCCCAAAAGCAGGTCTTATCCTGTGTAGTTTCCCTCAGTGAATTGAGCTTCTAGAATTGAAACATGGGCATCGCGCAAAAGTGACAAGATATAAGGATCCGTTGGATTGCGAGGGTTAATAGTGCTATGTTACAGTGAACACATTTATACAATGAGAAACAGAAAAAGGAAGCAACCCAAAGTATTTTAAAGGGCAGCTGTTACCATATACCCCAATATTTTTGATGAAGTGTGCCTGGCTGATATGACTGTCTCTTGCGTTGATTTTTAATTAGTCTTTAAAAGATGGGCATTTTACCGACACCTTAATAGTCTAGTCTTTAAAGTTATGTTTACACAGTAATACTTAACGTGTAGACACAGTCTAAGTCTGGCAAGGGGAAACAAGTGAAAAATTATCACCCAATATTTATTTTGTCTACCATGGCGAAGGTTTTTGAATCGCTAGTGTATCAGCGCATGTAGGGCCATCTGAATGTAATTAGTAGAAAGCAATATGGATTTATGAGTGACTGCTCGACTAGCAATCTAGCAATCTGCTACCTCGTACTACAAATGTAACAGAATGTATTGATAACGGGAAACAAATCGATGCCGTGTGTACCGACTTTTCAAAGGCTTTTGGCAAGGTCAATCATAGTGTCTTTCTAAGTGAACTGCAAGCGCACGGTGTGTCACATAACTTGTTAATGCGGTCTAAATCACATCTTGCGAATAGGAGGTCTGGAGTAGTCATGAACGGCTACCAATCTATGGCTCAAATGGGAGTGCCCCAACGATCCAATTTGGGTCTTCTCTTCTTATAATGTCTACACTGGCGAAATCTTTTATAATAGTAATATAAGCGTTTTCGCGGATGATTTAAAACTGACACGTATTATTAAGGACAATAAAGATGTTCAATTATTACAGTATGATTTATACAGATTGAATGAATGGTGTAAAATAAATAAAATGTACCCTGGCGTTCACTCGCACATTGGATGGGATATTAGATAGGATGATGTGTGTGCATGGATGACAGTCGACTGGCCGAAGTTGATGCAATTCGTGATCTAGGTCATACGTTGGACAATAAACTGGGTCTTATCCCCACAGAGCTAAAGCTTTGGGCCTTGCAAATAAATCACTTGGATTTGTTCTTAGGTGTTCAAAGTGTTTTAATATAATTAAGCTTTTCGATTGCTGTGTGCGTGCCAGACTGGAATATTGCGCTTTGATCTGGTCTCCGTTAACTGAAGTCCACATTAAAAGAATTGAGAGAGTGTAGTAACGATTTTTGCGCCAGTTGTCAACCATTTCAGAAAAATCTGAATGAATATATATATATAAAAAAAAAAAAAAAGAGAGACCTACCCTTTCCAAGAAACATATCCTTAAGGATAGAAGACTGATATTGTCATTAACGTTTTGTTTAAATTGTTTAAGAGTTAAGTTAATTGTTCCGAGTTGCTTATTATATATTTGCGCTTGAAACACCGCGAGTGACTGTCCACGACAGCCTTTCAAACTGTTAAATATTGGATGGTGCAGAACTAAGCTAAGCAAATATTCTCCTATACCAAAGGTTGCTAACTCTTACATTGTATTGTTAAATAAAGGAAAGAAATAGATTTACTTTGTAACGCTATGCTCAATTTAGGTGTCATATTATTGACAGCATTATATACACCAACTGACTTGACTTTTCAATATTTTGATATTTTCATTACATTCTGTAATGAATGAAAGTAAAATCTCGTAAATGAATATAATATATTTAAGTAAGGGTAATAACAAATTAATTCAAGGAGTTTTATTGTTAACACGTAAAGTTAGTTATTATATCAACGTAATAATCGTTCGATATGTGTGCATGTTGTGGAAGCTTACAATTAATTGGGCATTTAATCATGTGACCCTCATAACTTGTGATGAATATCTACAAATGTTTTAGAGTATTCAATTGTTGGCTTTCCAAAATAGACAATAGAAAACGTATATAAATGGTTATTAAATCTCTACACTGCTTCAATATCTTATATCCTATACGGAAACACGAATGAATACTGAGTGGGTACTGTCGCCGCGGACGGAGCACGTGGGATGCAGGGCCTGGATAGTACCTGCAACGAACCGTTCAAATCGAACGCAATTGGTTCGCGCTAATCCCGGTTTAAGCGCTTGGGTCAGTTTGAGGTTATGGTTTGTATTTCACCAACGAGTACTGCTCAGAACTGAACAAGGTTTAGATTCTAAACACCCAATTTTTAACGTTTGGATTCTTCAAACGAGTTTAAAGAGCTGTCCGGGTCAACAGTGTCGATCTTTGATTATGGTGGACGAGATATTACTATTGTATGCCTGTTGGTTCATGATTCACTATTATTTATATACCTATCTATCGTTTTGTTTTATTTTTACTGTATATGTGTTTTTTTACATAGAGCTTTTAACTTTCAATAAAGATTTATTATAAAGACGCATAATAGGCGCTGTTTAGTGTTATTAATATGTTGCAGACACAGGTTGCATCGAGTTTTGTTTTGTTGCTGACACGGTTTTGTTTGTGATCGTGACAGCGCCTCATGTAAGCTAGTAGTTTTGCTAAACGCAATTTATGTGGAGCTGGTTAAATTGGTTCAATATACACCGAGTGCAAGTTGTACATTTAAATTATTTTAAGCTAAATTTGTTCTTTTAAACTATGTTTCTAGTGCGAATTGTGGATTCGACCCTGAGTTAACGAATGATCGAGCCGTGCTGTTCCCCTAGTGTGGAAGGCGCTCGGTCGTCACCTATTGCCAGCTGGGAGAATTGATCCAGATGTGAAGTGCATACGTCGTACCCCCAGTGTGGTACTTATGTGAAATATGGCATATGTCGTACCCCTAGTGTGGTACTCATGTGTAATGGACATCCGTAGTACCCCCAGTGTGGTACTTATGTGAAATATGGCATACGTCGTACCCCCAGTGTGGTACGCTTGTGAAATGGACATCTGTAGTACCCCCAGTGTGGTACTTATGTGAAATACGTCGTACCCCCAGTGTGATACTCATGTGTAATGGACATCCGTAGTACCCCCAGTGTGGTACTTATGTGAAATATGGCATACGTCGTACCCCCAGTGTGGTACGCTTGTGAAATGGACATCTGTAGTACCCCCAGTGTGGTACTTATGTGAAATACGTCGTACCCCCAGTGTGATACTCTTGTGAAATGGACATCTGTAGTACCCCCAGTGTGGTACTTATATGAACTTTGGCATACGTCGTACCCTCAGTGTGGTATTTATGTGAAATGGACATCTGTAGTAACCCCAGTATGGTACTTATGTAAGAAAAAATGACATGCGGCGTACCCCTTGCGAGGTACTTATGCGAAATGTAATATAGTACTTGCTCATATTATTATTGTGTTCTATTGTTCATTGTTTATTGTTTTATACCTATATAGTTCACCTAGTTACATTTTTATCTTTTAACATGTTTTATAATTATTGTGTGATCTGTTTAGCCTTATTGTAAAACTAACTACCTATATATTAATTGTATACTATTGGGATGTAACACTGTTGATTACTTTCTAATAAATAAATAAATAATTAAATTGTGCCCCAGTGTGGTACATATCATATGAAAAGGCAAAAAGCTAGATATGACACGTGTATAACCATAGTGTATTAATCTGTAATTCAGGGATGATGTGATTGCTCCTAGAGTAGTATAAACTAGAATTATTGACTATAAATTTTATGTGATAAAGATATAACAAATATAACTCGGTCTACAATTAGTTGGAAATGAATCAATATATAAATCAATTTGACTACTTATTATTTAGATGTATGTAACAATATATATAATGGATAGTGTTACTGTCAGACAAAATTATTTCTCTTTGTCTGTGCCAGTGTCTTTGTGCCAGTTTAACTCAATACTTTTGTTAACACTACTATAAATAATTTTGTAATTTGAAGGTATTGTATTGGGTCTGCCTTAAGAGATTGTTACTGAAAAGTTATTTGTAACATAAAAAAAAAAAAAAAAATTAGTATGCATTTGCAAAATATTTGTGAATTAGTTTTTTTTTGTTATTATTTTGTTTTATAGCAAATTATTCTTTGAGAATAAATTAGTTTTTTTTTTTGTTATTATTTTGCAAATTATTCTTTGAGAATAAATTCATTAAATCTAAAACCTAAAGTAGGTATGTGTCATTCAGGAATTGATTATTTATTTTTGTATTAATACATATTTTTTGTAATCCTATCAAAATAAGCGTAAAACATACCCTATATTAGACACTTATGAATTAATCTAAGATTGAAATTGTGATTATCTCATTATTATCATTTTTTTTTTGTTGTATCCTTTTAACCGGTATGAGGGCATACCTACCTAACGAATGGCCGAGCTGAAATTGGGGATGGGGACATCCCCGCGGCAGAATGGCCGTCTGTTAGCATTTTGGACATGCAGCGCGCGCCCGCTATGTCATTCCGGGACGGACGAGCACCGACGTAGGACGTGGTTGCCCTCATAACGAGTTTAGAGTTCAAGTGTTTATGTAACCAGTAATAAAGTTGGATATTATTCATATTCTATCAAGATGTTTCATTCCGAAGACCTTGGCAACCAAGGACTGGACCGTCTATCTTGGGTAGCTGTCACTTGTTCGACGGAGGCGATCTACAGAGAGGCCATTTGTCCTGAGGTTTTAATATTAGGGTATACTAGAGCATCAACGCAGTAATATTTCAATATTGAGATGTGATATTGTAATGACAACTTTAAAGTAATCACTTTAAGGTTGACATTGTATGACATGTCAAAACAATATTGAAATAATACTGCTTCACACTTTGGTAGTATAGGAATCCATTCAGTTGTAATTACTTACTAGATACCTACGAATAAATAATAAGCAAGGAAGTCTAATTCAGAACTAAATCCACTCAAACAATGGCCCTACTTCAAACCAAAACGACGTATGATTCAAAATACGAATCATATAAATTACTTCCAGGCTTAGCAAGAGAGTCCCGTTGGTTATCCGTCGGGTTCCGTACCCGAAGGATAACCAACGGGACTCTCTTAATTAACTAGTGTAAACCTGTAATCCCTTATGCATTTTCATATTTCACTTCTCTGTTCACTTTACTTTCACTTCTGATTTACCAAAATCACTTTAATACAGTTTAATATTTTTGCCATGTACTAAAATATTATGATTATAAAAATACTGTGACAACTCAAGTCAAGTATTATTTTACCTTTACCTATTATTATCAAAACTTATTGCACATTCAATAACGATTTTACAATTGTCATAGATTATTATATCAATGAATAGGTTAGATTAAATTAATTAGAACTGTTAAGCCCACTCTACACTCGCACCACGATAGACGAACAGTAGAGCTAGTATAAGGTTTAATTAGATTGATCGTATTCGATGACATCGGCTTCAAAGTAAAATGAACCTTAAAGCTATTAGTTTAAAGTTACAAATTCAGTACAACCGATTTTAATTTGGAGCGTATCCGTATAAGGAAGCATCCACGAAATTGAGCTCTAATTAAATTGTATTATGGATCATTTTAATTTGAAGCTACTTGCATCGAATACGAAAACGATGAATCGAATTAAATCTTATCCTAACCCTACAGAACAAAATTAATGTTCTTAATCCGCGACCGTAGTCTGCCCACTTATGCTGTTAATGATCTTTTAGATGATTCATACGCTTAGTAACAGTGAAACCCTTTAAGTGTAGACGAACAAACCTTTGCGCAGAGATTACGTTCTGTTATGTAACGTACGGTTTTATTTATAACGTTACCACATTACAAATAACGAGCGGACGATAATACAGATTTTTGTGGTTTGGCGGATTATAGCAAGAGAATTTAGTTTTTAAGCTATTGCATAGCTTCTATCGTGGGCCTTGAGCGTGGAGACCGAATCCAGAAATTCCGTAACGAAAATAACCTGACACGGGACTCCTCTCACCGCTAGATGGCGTTGATAAAAAATGCTATACAATAGCTTTACCGCGGCAGTCCCCGAGTGCCACGCGTCTTTTTTTTTTTTGAGTATCATGGGATTTTGCAAAGTCTACGAGAGAAGTCTACTAGATTCGGCGCTAGTAGTCGCATGTTTATGCAATTATTGTATGTAAAATGTATTAGTTCCACTGATTGCCGCGCGACTTGTTTGGTGGCGTGGACTCTAACGCCTGCTTCTATCCAGTAACTGGCCTTATTTATTTTACGCGTGATTAACTCACCAATGTGTATAGCAGGCCTAATAGAGTTGTCTTTGATATCAATTTTTGTCTAATCTGAAACATGCTGATAATACTATCACTTTTAAGCCAAGAGAATGTACGAGTAATCGTATATTTCGACATAGATCTAGCACCCGATTACAACATAACACGACAATTTTATTGTTGTCACATTATTTATCAAACTATACTATCACTAGCTGATATTTGCGACTTCATCCGCATAGATTTGATTTTAAAAAAAATCGTATGAACGCAGATTTTTTTATTCGATGACAAGATCTCACCAGTAGGGTTAGTATAAGATTTAGTTCGATTGATCGTATTCTTATTCGATGAAATTAGCGTCAAAGTAAAATGAACCTTAATTGTACTGGTTCAAAGTCACAAATTCAATGCAACCGATTTTAATTTGGAGCGTATCCGTAAACGTAAACGTGTAAGAATGCATACACGACATTGAGCTCTAATTCAATGTTGTTATGGTCAAATTTACCTTGACGCTTATGTCATCGAATAAGGATACGATCAATCGAACTAAATCTTATACTAACCCTACTGATGGTAAGTGATGATGAGGTCTAAAATCGTGGCGGGTGAACTTGGAAGGGGTCAAGACTCAAGAGGTCATCATCATTATCAGCAGCAACCACAACAGCTGACTACTGAACGCAGATTTCTTTTCAGAGAAAAGTCATACGCCTTAGCCAACCATATTTGATCAATGCAAATTGTCCGACTTCACACACCCTTGAAAACATAAATAGAGAGGGGTAACCTGCACCCCTCCTTGCAATATTTTCCTTCTCCATGACAGGGGTACAGGCTTATCTTAAATTTCGTCTACAGGGTGATTTTTTTTTGTTGCGAGATAGGCCGACAATCAATGACGGAAAGCATTGTCAAGGCCTAGGTTGGAGAGCGCTTGCCTAGAAGATGCCTGTTACCTTGAAAGTATTCAAATCAAAATTAAATCAAATCTAAGTATTTATATAAAAATCGTTATCTGACCGTTAGTCTGGCTAAAACTCAAAAACGGCTTGGTTTTTTTTTGTTCAGTTCGCTTTGATGATGGTTAAAAAAAAAATTGGAAACCCCTAAAAGATCAGCTGAAAAATTGAAAAAATCAATATTAGTAATTTTGTATAAGGAATCCCCAGTTCGGATAGTAAAAAGCTAGTTAAAAATATTTCTGTGGAATAGCAAAAGAAGTTTTCTTTATCTTCCATTATAAACAACATAATAATGTCAAGTCCATCTCGTAACGGTACAATGGAAAGGATTAGCCGATTGAACGAGACGATAATGCAAGCCAAGGAAAAGATAGGTCTGGTCGAACCGCCCTTGGCTCGAAGATGCTGACTGAGGCAACCTAATAAATCGCGGGATTATCCTGCCCCGTCTGAGTCGACTGTCCGGCGATATGACGTAATACATACCAGCTGAATTGGAGGCTGAATTTTGCCCAAAGCTTTGCCCAAAATCGGGTCAAACTGGATCTGGTTCTACAGACTTGAGATTTATTACTGGACAATGACTAGACAGACAAAAACTTAAAACACCTCCGACATGTGAATCTATGGACGGACTATACAACGTGTATTGAAACTCCGAAATAATACTGAAGGAGGTGAATGTGCTCATAAAACTGAACAACTTTCCCCAAGGAACCTAGGTCGAAATATGAAAAAAAAAATTTACCTCCCATAGTACCTAAATCAATCAGCTGATCGTCAATTTTGTATGCGAGGTCCAAATTTTTTTTTTCACATTTCGACCTATGTTCCTTGGGGAAAGTTTCAATACACGTTGTATACGATATACCTGACATCCTCCATTACCAGATCCTCTTCGATCATACTCTTACCAAACATTGAGACCATTCTAATGAGTAAGACACTAATTCTATCTGCAGTAATTTTCTAAGGAGTTGCTGGAATTTGCTAAGGTGTGCTGCTTCCTTTGGTTGCGTTTTTCTTGCATAGCCGAAAAGATAGCCGGCGGTATAAGGTAGTGATAAATGCACATATACCCGATATTATGAGGTACATGGGTATCGATGTGTAGTATACTTATAACTGGATCTATGACGTCATCAAGATGAACGGATGAGTGACTTGCTAGTTCATTGTTCGTTTCGGAGGGGAGTTTTGGCTGAGTAGTAGGTATGATACATGCCTCATCAAGCACTTTACAGTCCATTTTATTGGAAAGGTTTGCGTCTTCCCAATTGACTTCATTGAATCGATTGATGATAATGAGATATGATTTGAGATATTTCGTAAGTTGGTACCTATAGCTATCACTTAATACTTTCAAAATAACGATTTGAATTAATGGCAAAAACGTCACTGGAAATTTTGTATAGTCACTTGAAACGATGTAACTTTTTATTGAGTTAAACTAGGCACTTGGAATTTTCACGGCATAAAGAGACTTTTAACCTTGGTATTCAGTATAAATTTCAACTTAGTACCTTAAACCGTTTCTGAGAAAAAAGGTTTTGACACACAGACAATAAAATAATCCTATTAATAAGGGTTCTGTTGTTTTTTTTTTTTCGAAACCCGAAAAATATCGAAAAATAAAAAAGCCTCAATACACTCCTAGCACAAGCACTTCGCTTATTTGGAGGGGAGAAGAATATTGTTTAATTTCACCGTGGCTAATATTCTTAATAAAAAAATATCGAAATGTTTCTTGAAAGGGAAATGTGAAGAAGGAAATTCACTTACTATAACTAAATTCTACCCATTGCGCCGTTGATTATTTCAAACAAATTAACTTGTAAATTAACAAACTAATTACAGACCTGTCGTGTAGGGAATTAAAAACAAATTAGTCTCTTGAAATGAAAATTCCAAGATCTCAGAAGTCATAGCAAATTCGTATTAATAGAGTGTGCAATTTTAACACACACACAGCTAAAAGCAGTTTTTATTTTGTGAAAAAAGCTCAATCAATGGATGGCTTGGTTTTGGGTTTCAAATAAAGTTGGTAATTTTTTTCACGTCCATTTTGAATCATGCGTCATCGAATGTTTCTGCCCGAGCCAATTTTAGGAACATTGAGAAGCGGTTGCAATCTTCTGTAACTCATCAATGGATCACTACTAAGTGCATGTCTACCCTCAGAGAAAGCTTATAAGCCATATTTAACTTAAAGTTTAAATGTACATCACGTCATACCTTCATCACACTGATATTATATAAAGGCGAAAGTTTGCGCGTGTGTGTGTGTGTGTGTATTTGTTACTCATTCACGCAATATCTACTGGATAGATTTGGCTGAGAATGAAGATAGATTATATCCTGGCTTAACATATAGGCTAGTTTTTATCCCGGAAAATTAAAGAGCTCCCGCGGGAATCAAAACCTTAATCCAGCGGACGAAGTCGCGGGCTTCATCTTGTAACTCCATAACCTGCGACCCCCGAATGGGAGACTGCAGTCCTAACCACTAGGCTATCACAGCTACTGCAAAGCCTACAGTAGTGTAATTACAAATAGCGACAAGAATTGTCGCGCCGAGAATTTTGCGCGACAATAAATTACAGATTCAGAGATTTCTGTCCCAATGCGGGCGGTCGGTGTAAGCGGCTTACGGGCTCTTTGTGCGACCGGCCCGTGCAATAGTTGACTGGGAAATGGTATTTAGTATCTGTTTTATTGCTTCCATTAGAAATTAAATAATTTAGGTCTGTGTGGAAGCAACTCCCTTCGGCGGTGTTCCGGCTAAACTTTAACATGGGGTTGTTCAAGGGTGGACCAGCAAATTCCTGAAAAGCCGGCAATGTATTGGTGGTATATATTATTCTTCTGTCAAAGTAAAATGAACCTGGTTCATAATGTAAATAGTATACGATCAATCGTGTTAAATCTTATACTAACCCCACTGGTGCTCCAAATGTTTATGGGTTCAACGGTCGGTCTACTCGCTTACTCGCTATTCATAATAAACAAAAATTACTGCTGGTATACTATTACACCGTACCATTAAAAAATACCTGAGTCAAGCATTATCATCGTCGACCTACATTCCACATAAAACTAACAATGCACAATGCAAATAACATCGTTGCAAGCATCGCACGATGACATTAGCATAAAATTAAGCATTAACTAGCAAACTCCAAATAAGACTTTTCGGACGCTCAAAAAGTCATCTTTGGAGGGGATAGGAGGATGTTAGTCAACTTCAGCACTGGTAGCATGGGCAGGAGATAAAAGTTTTATCCCCCGATTTTATCCACTGACAGGGGATAAAATTATCTTTTCCCTATGCTAAAGCATGGCGACAGAGGAGAAGGCGATGTAGGTATATTTCTATAAGTATACCACCGCCGCCGCTGTATCCATGCTGGATAAAGCTAAACCAGGGGATAAACGTTTTATCCTTTTCCCGAGGATAAAATTTCTCCGGCCCATGCTACCAGGGCAGCTTGGCTAATATTCTTAATTAAAAAAAAACACACTCGACGTACGTTTCGCTCATCGTACCAATCATCATCAAAATGATGAAGCTCCAGCGCATGGCGCGGGCGGCGCGTGTTCCCATACAGATTTTTTTTCTGGCGGACTACAGCAAAATACTGCTGTATCTTTTATTTAGTAACAAACATCTCAATGGGCGAGTGGCGAGTACACAGCACAGCTACATCAAATCAAATCAAAATCAAAATTTATTTATTTCATGTAGGCCAACTTGTAGCTCTTATGAAACGTCAAAAATCTACCACCGGTTCGGAATGCAGATTCTGCTGAGAAGAGCCGGCAAGAAACTCAGCAGTTGCTCTTTTCAAAAAAAATTTTTTTACAATTGTTAAAAAGAACTAGGCGGCTAAAAGAACATCATATCGGCGGACAGCGGAGTCAGGCGCGCGGATGATCCGCAGATTTATTGTGTCTCACTCAGCATCCCATTGTCGCGGACAGGGGATTACAGACCTCTTTTACTTGCCTCTACTTAAAGTATTATACTACTACTAATACTAGTACCTACTAGCGATTTTGCGAACACTTTTCAAATTCAAATTCAAAATTTATTTATTTCATATAGGCCAACTTATAGCTCTTATAACACGTCATAAATCTACCACCAGTTCGGAATGCAGATTCTGCTGAGAAGAGCCGGCAAGAAACTCCGCAGTTGCTCTTTTCAAAAAAAAAATTTTATACAGGGTTTTATATTAGGTATTTTTATATAGGTAACAAAACTATGCTATGTATACAGTGCTTCCACAATGAAGCTTCAAAAATGCTTACGTAGCGTATTGTACTTTAATACAAGGAAGAGAAGAAGACCAATGCCAGTCATCTCTGACCAATGAATAGCCATCTACACATTGGTCAGAGACGATATTGTAAAGTTCACGGCACAGAAACACCTATAACACTAAGTAATGGAGAAGACTGGGAGAGGCCTTTGTCCGAAAATGGGATGGGATCCCATTCCACTATAGCATTGCAATCATCATGACCATCTCTCGAAGAAATCGCCAGTCGAAAAACCTCCGTGGAAGACAGACTTCACAACCACAGCCCTCCTCCACCTCCCACCCACATGGGATAGCCTCCTAGGCTATCAAATTCAAATTCAAAAATTATTTATTTCATGTAGGCCACCTTGTAGCTCTTATGACACGTCATAAATCTACCACCGGTTCGGAATGCAGATTCTGCTGAGAAGAACCGGAAAGAAACTCAGCAGTTGCTCTTTTCAAAAAATAAAAAAAATAAAAAAAAATACAATAGGTAACCAATCTATGCTATGTATACAGTGCTTCCACAGTGAAGCTTCAAAAATGCATACGTAGGTACATATCACTACTCTATTGATTTTGTAGTGATATTTAATTGCTTGAAACGCACACAATTCCGAGAAGAATAAAAACCTACAAAACGTGTAGGTACGTAGAGTCTGTTCAATAAGTCACTTAACATGGGTGAATGGAAAAATAGGTTGTACCAACATTGTGTGAAAGAGTCATCGATAAACCAAACAGTTTGATAAATTACATAAAAGTAAATCTGATTTTAATTAAAAAAATAAACTACGCACTAATTAATGTGGAAAGGTGGAATAATTGGAAAAACGCTTGACTTTCAAAACTCATGACTTATTGGACAGACTGTAGTACAAGAGATTTGGTCAAACGGCTTAACAAAACTCTAAATAGCTTCATATCAACGTGAGCTGACTCAGCAGGCTCTGTAATCCGCAGATTTATTGTATCGCCTGGCCGAGGTTCTTGCCAACCTTCCCCAAATACCCACTGCGCAAGTAGATTATGGGCAGGTCTTTACATTCGTCTTGCTAAAAACTATTTATTTTACTATTTTTTATTTTTAACTTCTAAATAAAAAAGAAGGAGGTTCTCAATTCGTCGGAATCTCTTTTTTTTATATATGTTCCCCGATTACTCGAAGACGCCTGGACCGATTTGGAAAATTATTTTTTTGTTTGAAAGGGTATACTTCCCAGGTAGTCTCATTGTCATTAGGTCAGGATCTAATGATGGGATCCTAGAGAAATCGAGGGAATTCATCAAATTTTATAAGCACAATTGATATACTTTGTAGTGGCGTTTGAAGTCGGTTTTGTAAAAAGAATTTTTACTTTTATTTTATTCAAGTGTTAACCTACACTTAAAGGAAATAAGTATCCGAATAAATTAAATACTATCTCAAAAATTACGAGGCCGTTAGGATACGAGACGTGGGTTCGATTTTTTTTAATACGTTAATATTATATATATTGTCATTTTCATGAGTTAATTTTTTTGTATGCAATGGTGATTCAAGGTTTTTAACCCGGGAAATAAGAGAGTTCCCGCGGAAATTCCGCGCGAATAAAAAACCTTAATCCACGCGGAACGAAGTCGCGGGCATCATCTAGCATTCTCATGAGTGATAATTTTTTTCTATGCAATGGTGATTTAAGGAGTCAAATGCAAATATAAAAAAATACATACAGCACTTGCGACACCGCACCGCCAGTGTGAAAAGATCTCTCGTTGCGGCAACGCAACTTGCCGTGTGTCATCGCTTTACTTTGTCAGTTTTTAGTACAGCATAGTGTAACGAGTGCGCCGGAAGTTGGCCGCGGCCACATCCTGCCAACATAACTGTCGTCATACATCACTTCCGGTTTAATATGCATTCTTGTTTGTACGCGCAGGCAACAGTAAATAGGTAATAATACATATTTATAGCTGCAAAACTGAAATTAAATTGCCTATACGACTAGCTCACGCTGTAAGCATAGAATACATGACAGTACTAATGGTAGGTAGGTTTATCTATTGTATCTTTAGTACTTAGTAGGTAAGTAAGAAGGTTAGTAAGTAGGATAGAAATAGCT
The DNA here is from genome assembly GCA_038048805.1 of Hipparchia sbordonii. Classification (NCBI taxonomy): domain Eukaryota; kingdom Metazoa; phylum Arthropoda; class Insecta; order Lepidoptera; family Nymphalidae; genus Hipparchia; species Hipparchia sbordonii. Next base: position 7,988,616 of record CM076115.1, read on the forward strand.
TTAGGAATTATAGGCTTTTTTAACCAACTTGAAATAAAGGAGGAACTTCTCCGATTTCAATTTTTATTCATTAATTTGAAAGGACGTATTGTCAGGTTGGTCCTATTGAAATTTGGTGAAGATCTGATGAATATCTTCGGAGATGGAGGACGGAATTCCTCAATAAATAAGAGCAAATGGTCAAAGGATGTGTAGATTCATCCTGTGTAACTACACTAAAAAGCTATGATGCGGGCTATCGTCGCGCATCGGTTTCTATGTCCTTCATCCAAATATTTGTATGTATGTATTTTAACCGGTTTCAAAAAAAGGAGGAGGTTCTCATATTAAAAGGTGTCATGTGTGACTTGTCTATTTTGGGGGACATTTAACACGACCTCGTGTCATTTGTGAGAGAAAAACGGAGCCGAGTGTTAGTGTATAACGGAAAGACCCAAAGTTGACACCTGTCTACACCTCGACCTACACCAAGAATCCAAGAATACATCAACATATATTATGATCAAGCACTATTATGAAGGTATACCTTCCAATACAATACTTACCTTCATTACGTCATAGGCAAATATTTGTCACATGTTTCCTGTATTGATCGTAAAGCTCCCGCTTATAGAAAAAACTAAGGGATGTTTGTGGTCCAAACTACAAGCGACAAGCGGGCTTACAATTTATTTACTAACAAGCTTGTACAGTGACTGTCCGCATGGAGTTAAGTTTTCAAGAAGCCCCCAAGAACCCTTTGTATTTCCAGGATAAAAATTGACAATGCTCCTCAACAAATGCAAAAAAATAAGTCAATCCTTTACTCAGTTGATGCGTGATTAACGGACAAATCAAGAAATCTACAAATCCAACCACTTTCGTATTCTTAATATTAGAAGAGATAAACTATAGTAGTATAGTAGGGTAGGTAACGCTATCTGTGAATTTTTAAAGCGTTGCCATATTGTATGTACCTTACAACATAGTAATTTTGTGACCATACCTATATATTGTAGATAACATAAAATAACTATGACAATGTAACATAATATTGTGATAAGCTGATTACGTACTTTGTTCTTTGATATAGGTGTAAGGTTGTTTGTATTATTTTTATTTTAAGTTAACATAGAAGTATTTTTATGGTGGGATTTATCTGTCTAAACGGCATAGTAATTTGGTTTGAAAAACCAATTTCATACCTCTGACTGTACGTCTCACCGCATTCCAATTTGTAAAGTTTGATTCAACATACTAAATAATACAATCCTATTATATTAATATTATAAATGCGAAAGTTTGTATGTTTATTACTCAATCACGCCGCAACGACTGAACCGATTTGGCTGAAATTTGGCACAGAGATAGAGTATCGTCTGGAATAGGACTTTTTATCCCGGGAAATAAGAAAGTTCCCGCGAGAATCCAAAAAAACCTTTATGCACGCGAACGAAGTCGTGGGCATCATCTAGTACAACAAAAAGCAAAGCTGCGTTTGTATGGAATCTCAAGTTTACGTCAGACCTTAAACTTGGACCAAGCGCTAATACAAGCTAACACGCAGTACATTCACAACTTCGTACATTTTCGCAACGTGTCGCCAATGCCCGGATTACACCGGATTTTATTGCGAGACTTTTCAATAATTTATATCATAACACATGGCAGGCCACCCTGCGCCGGCCCCCTCGTATGTCGTCATAAAATGTCCCAGACCCTGTATGTAGAGATTTTATGGCGGCATTCTTTCAATTGACGACCTCTCTGGCACTTTGGTTAGGCTACTGGTTTATGAAAGAAAGAAAGAAAACACGTTTATTTGCAAAATACACTCACATGGATACAGAAAAAAAAATACACAATAGCAATCAGCATTGAACGACCCCGCCCTGGGAAACGCAGTGTTGGTAGACCCCCCACTAGGTGGACCAACAATATCAAACGAGTGGCAGCACTGGTAGCATGGGCAGGAGATAAACATTTCATCCACTGACAGGGGATACAATTGCCTTTTCCCTATGCTAAAGCATGGCGACAGGGGAAAGGAGAAGTATATCCCTATTTGACATTACAAATGGAGCAACTTCCCCCGGCTAGAGCATGGGAACAAATGAAAGAGATAAACTTATCCTTTTTTGACTTTTGAAAGGGTCAAACGAAAACAAAAACCACAGACAAAAATCACCTACGAATCACCTATTAACTGTCAAAATCACGAGTATAGATAAAAATAATGACTTTTTGAGATCGAATTGATATAAATTTTGAAGTATTGTGGTATTTGTACCTCCTACTTCCATGATTTTCTTATAATGGCAATAATTGCGGGGATAAAATTTCTCCCGCCCATGCTGCATGCAGTGCAGGGGGCCGCTGGATTCAGGCGGCACAAGACCGAGGCCCGTGGAAGTCCATGCAAGAGACTTTGTCCAGCAATGGACGTCTATCGGTTGATAAAGAGAAGGTATTACTCTGTATTTCGTGAAGAAAGGCTCAGTGTCTCAGCCGTGACACAGATTCGTATATAAAATATTAGTACCTATGTAATATGTACGGGTGATTATACAAAAGTTGGGTAACTATTGAGGATATTTTGTTTACTATATTTATTAAATCAAATTTCTACAAATTCGGGTGTATATGATGTCTAATCTAATGAATTTATTGTTCCCAATCGGGCCAGTCACTTTTTTAAGTAGATTGTGAGATATTTCAAATTTTCAGAATTTGATCGCCAGAAATTCAATTTTGTAAGAATTATAATGAAATTTAATAAAAATGAGTACAAATATCTTAAGATTTAATAATGGCACATGTCTTTTAAGTATTAAAATCACTTAGTAACAATTAAAAATAATTATTAATATGTAATACTGGGAATCATCTTCTAAAAATTTTAATTTTGCTATTATTTATTTAAACTGAAATATAAAATAGAAATGCTTTTGAAAAATGTGTAGCAATTAAGATAAAAGTGCTCTAAAACAAAAAACATCAGTATTTTGGAAACACAAAATACTCTGGCGAAATACCTGACAAAGGACTGACGCCAACGGGCTGATGAAAATGACATAAATTTGAGGTAATACGCGGAACTAATGTTTTTTTTGGTAATTTCGAATATCAACAATGTACATATTAACAAATCATAGTTAACTATGTATAAATGGGAATAAACCCCAGATTAACAAGAAAATAACTACTCACCAAAGGACTGACATTTTGACTGGATCAGCGCGTGTGCAGACGACAAACACAACCCAAGCACTGGTACCTTTATGGCAGCCGTCAAATTGTGTGGTCCACAACTAACTTCATTACCAACATTACAATTCAAACAGGGATTTGACGTTGTGTCAATGATATTTGGCAAGAATTTCAAATTTAAACAACACACAACAGACTGACGAATGAAACTAAACACAAAGTTTCTTATTTTTTTTTAAATAAAGTGGAGAACATTGCATTATGAAAGTTGTAGTATATATTACTGTGTACATCACAGATTGTAGTAAATTAATAAGTTTTCTGAAATCAATGATAATGTTTAATAGATAGTCACTTGATTGTTGGTATTCGGGATTGTGACATGCCAAAGGGCTGACGTTTAAAGCATTTATTGTGTTTTTTTATTAACTTGTATTTAAAATGAAGAGCTGAAATTGGGTGACCAAATAAAGGACTTTTCATTGTTTTATAATAAATTGTAATCTCAATAAAATATAATCAGACTTTGTATATATTGGCTGATGACATTGAGTTACCCAATTTTTGTATATTCACCCGTACCTATGATCGTTATCAGATCTAATGTTTTAACATAGCTTTCGTAAATAAAAAGTAAGTACAAGATTAGCCCACAGGTACATCCTAATGTAATTGAAACTTATCACAGAATGAGCGGTGTCGTAACGACGAAGGAAACATGTTGCTCTACTGCAGGTGAATAATAGACGACTATGGAATAACAGTTGTAGGGAACGACCACAGTGACAAGAGCGGAGAGCGGCTGAATTAGTCACCAGGACCTTAAAAATTAACTTGAAATGATACACTCGTTGTATCATTTTAAATTAAAGAAAGAAAAGAAAAAAAAAAAGACGTGTGGCACTCGGGGACTGCCGCGGTAAAGCTATTGCATAGCATTTTTTATCAACGCCATCCAGCGGTGAGAGGAGTCCCGTGTCAGGTTATTTTCGTTACGGAATTTCTGGATTTGGTCTCCACGCTCAAGGCCCGCGATAGAAGCTATGCTGACCCCCAAGACGGGTCATCGTAGTTTAGGGGTTCAGAGCAATTTGAGCAAAATGTTATGTACTATGATTTATGTTATTATTATTACTCTGTGTTAGTGTGTTTTTTCATTTAAAATAAAGTTATAAATATTATTATTATTATGCAATAGCTTAAATTTATTTAAAAGTTGAGCCATACCTACATCATAACTCAATTCTATATAATATTCTTTCAATTCACGAAGGTACGCGGCTCATGGTTGTGTGTGTGTGTCGTATCTATATAAGTGGGAGCGAGAGCTTGCTCGCGCCTGACCGCTCCCACCTAGGCTCCTGACAGGCACACACACTTACGCAATGTGCATGTACACGACGTAACCACTAGTAAAGCTCACGCGCACTCGTGAATTGCAAGAACTATAACAAAGGCTACATTTATACGAGCAAGACCAATATGAATGACGGATGCTACATTTAGTTTTTCATAGTCTCGTTTTTAAACTTTTACGTTAAGTTTTTAAACTTTTTTCTTGTCAGATGATATTTATAATGACTACGGAACCCTACTTTGTGCGTGTTTATCACGCACTTTATCAGTTACTACTAGTGCTTTTGCACGCTTACGTTAAGTTGGATCACATGTTCAGCCAGATACGTCCAGTGGTTTAAGCTGTTCGTTGTTAAATCAGTCAGTCAGTCAGTGAGTGGCTACTCACTCACTCGCCTTTTTCTATATAAAAAAAGATAAAAGAAGATACGAAGAAGATTTAAAGATTTAATTCTGAAACAAGCTTAGATCGTTTAACCGACGAACAATCCGCTCCGCTTGTGACTGTGTCGCGACCAGCGAATTCAATCAGTTTCAGTAGGTGGGGATCGTAAGGGCGCGTGCATAAATAACGAGAGTCAGCCCTCGTCCCGACGATGGCTCCTCCAGGATATATTACTGCCGCTGCGAGTGGACGCGGTAGCCGCCCCGCCAGGTACCGCAGTATTTTTCAGGTATTTTATGGTATCTTGGTAAAAATTCCCTCTTAGGTTCATACTACACGGGCGGTTCTCCCGCTGCGGGAATCCGCTCGACAAAGCTGCCGCAAACCATCAAACTACACGGGACGCGGTTTACCGCGCCAAGATCCCGCGCAGAATGACGTAATAGCGGGAAACCGCCCGTGTAGTTTAAAACGGCGGTTATCAGCGGCGGTTTGACGCTGCATGCGGCGGTCGTATTTCTCCCGCCTGCAAACCGCGGCGGGAAACCGCGCCGTGTAGTATGCAGCATACAACTCTCATATTAAATTGTGACTAGAGCGGTTCAGAAGCGGTTTCCCGCGGCGGGAGAACCGCCCGTGTAGTATGACACTTAAACTCGTATAGTCTGTTCCTAGCTAGAAACTGTAGCCTATCTCTGATATTGTTAGTGCCATACTACACGGGCGGTTCTCCCGCTGCGGGAATCCGCTCGACAAAGCTGCCGCAGACCATCAAACTACACGGGACGCGGTTAACCGCTGTCTTTTGTTCATTTCAACATGGATCCGCCATTGATAACTGCGCTTGCAGCTCTTGTTTTAATAGAATTATTAATGGCGTAATCCTTCGACTGCACATCATACAAAGCTGGTCGATCTTGTATTTCTACAATAAAACGCTCCGTATCGAACATTATGACGCGACACTAGCCAGTAGCCAGTAGCCACGCAAGCGCACGAACGACCAGCGAGCGCCAAGATCCCGCGCAGAATGACGTAATTGCGGGAAACCGCCCGTGTAGTTTAAAACGGCGGTTATCCGCGGCGGTTTGACGCTGCATGCGGCGGTCGTATTTCTCCCGCCTGCAAACCGCGGCGGGAAACCGCGCCGTGTAGTATGCACCATACAACTTTCATATTAAATTGTGACTAGAGCGGTTCAGAAGCGGTTTCCCGCGGCGGGAGAACCGCCCGTGTAGTATGACACTTAGATGTTATGTAAATGCTTTTTTCTGGTGGAAGGTTTGGCCGAGGCTAGGTACCACTCTATCGTCAAAGACGTGCCGCCAAGCGATTTAGCGTTCCGGTACGATAGCGTGTAGAAGCCGATAAGGGGTATGGGTTGAATTACACTGCCAATTGCCATACCCCTTCCAAGTAGCCCGCTATCATTTTAGACTGTATCATCACTTACCATCAGGTGAGATCGCAGTCAAGGGCTATCTTCTATCTAAGGAAAAAAAAATTTAGCCATTCAGAAGAAACTTAAGTTTACTGTTCAGCCCTGTACTTATTAAGCAAAGACATAAAGTAGAGACACAATGTGAAAAACTCTTCAAAGTATTTCGCAGATAATTTTGTAGACAACTCTATCCATTGATTTTCTCCCACATTTCCGTACGGGGGGGCGCGTGAACAAAATCTCCAGTTCCAAATTGGACGTAAGGCCAGACAAATGGCTTGAAACAATACACTTACGCGTGATTGAAAAACGACTCGCTGCTTTTCTTTACGACGCACGACTGCTAGCTAGCGACACGACACGATTGCTCACGACACGATTTGTGAGGTATGCCGACGTTTATACTAAGTATATCATTAAAAACAATCTAAGTATACTTATAATAAAACTGTAATTGTACGATTTCTGTACATCTACACTATCTACACTACTACAACAAGAGCCCATAAGAATGTTAGCTGCTACACATTGTATTCATTGTATCGTATTGTTTTGTAAGTTCAAAATGCAAGTTTGGTCGCGAATAAACGTCTATGAAGTGCACACGTATTTATTTCTTTTACCTAAGTGATACCCGAATGAAAGAGACCTTAACACCATTAACATACATTATAAAGAGGAAAGATTTGTATTTTTGTGTGTATGTTTGTAATGAATAAACTACTGGACCGATTTGGCTGAAATTTAAATGGAAGATAGATTATACCTTGGATTTAAACATAGGCTACTTTTTATCCCGAAAAATATAAATCCCGCAGGATCTTGAAAACTAATTCCACGTGAACGAAGTCGCGAGCATCAGCTAGTTAAATATTTTTCAAAAATGTTAATCGGAGGGTCGCTTTCTTATCGATACTGAACCCAAAACAATTTTTTTTTAGTTTTTTGTCGATTTTAGTTTTTTATCGATAAAGCTGCATACTGTGTCGCAGACGCAGTTTGGTTAATGGTACGCCTGATTTAATAATAATAGCAATATTAATAACATTCGTAATTTTTAATTGCTATAATATAATAGAAAATTGAAATAATAATTTTTATTTTCCTTACTACTTAGATACCATAGAATATATTTTTAGGCCCTTGGGTAACAAAATATTTGTTTACAATTAGTAAATACTACGATACACAAAATAAATATATATTTATTTACAATAAGTAATTACAAAACAAATGTTAATATTTGTTTACAATAAGTAATAACCAACTGCAATACACAGCAAGCGTTCTGGGTAGGTACATTTACTCGACACCAGTGAAACGCGTCCGCCCACAATTCTGCAACCATCTGCAAAAACAATTTCCTCATTACGACGTTAAAAAAGAGCCTCTAATTTTCCTTTATAGGCTGAAATTTTAAAATGTTCCGAAGCTTATCCACAATCTCATTTGCGCGGCCCCCGACGGTTTTAGAAATTATTCAATTTAATGCACAATCCGCCATTTTCCTCTCCCCATTATCGCCTCGCAGACTTTAACATAATCTCTATAATAAATATTATTGAAATCGATTTGTGTTTCTTTACTAAAGGTGTAGGAAAATTCTGATGCGTTGTGCACGTAAACTCCTTATAGGACAAAAGAGAGCCTAGCAGCTGATATTATATATTGATCTCCTCTGATCTGGTTTTGCACAATTTCGGGCGGAAACAAACATCCTCAGCTCCTCATATCCTTAATATATAAAAGTAAAAATTGACTCACTGAGGCTCCTGATAGGCAATTATGCAATGTGCATGTATACATGACGTAACATCAACGCAATTTAACTCTCACCACCTGGGTGCCTGGAGCACTTCGGCCATTCGTTGCTCCAGATCTTTTTTTCCACGTACTACCAAATTGTGGAATCATGTCCCTTCGACAGTGTTCCCACTTAATAACAATATGTGGTTCTTCAAGGGACGGACCAATTTTCTGAATAGCCGGCAACGCATTGGTGGTGCCTCTGGTACTACAAGTGTTCATGGGCGGCGGTAATCACTTAACATCAGGTGACCCGCCTGCTCGTTTGCCCGCTATTCATGTAAAAAAAAACCACAAGTAGGTAAAGCTTCGCGCCCTCGTGAATTACAAGAACTATAAGAACTGTGCTCATGATACTGAAATGATACCGCTTGCAATATATTACTAGAGACTCTAGGTACTTACCTGAAATGCAGACATGGTTGCTAAAACGTGTTCAAGAAGATGTAGAAAGACAAGAAATGTTTCAACAGCAAAAATGCCACGTCAAGGGTAGAGTTAGTGCAAGTATTAGCCGCTCCGTGGAGTATTGATAAATATTCGATCTGCCAGCTTCCAGAACGAATTGCATTCACTGGCAGCTCGCTTTGCTACACTTGACTACTGAGCCACGTCAACATACTGCCACTGCTGTGAATTGGCACGTGAAATAGGGTATTTGACTGTCATTTTTAAGCTATTGCATAGCTTCTATCGCGGGCCAGCGTGGAGACCGAATCCAGAAATTCCGTAACGTAAATAACCTGACACGGGACTCCTCTACAGTGAGCCGCTAGATGGCGCATTTTTTATCAACGCTGTCTAGCGGTGAGCCGCTACCGCGGCAGTCCCCGAGTGCCACACGTCTTTTTTTTATATTTTTTACAATAAATATTTAACCGTTTTCCATAAAAGGAGCATTCTTAATTCGTAGGAATTATATTCGTAGGAATAATAGGAACATAACTCTTCGTGTTCGAGTACAACTCGCACTTGCAGGACCTGATTAACCCTTAGGCTAATTAGGCTGCAGCCTAGGGCGCGAGTATCAGGGGGGGGCGCGCTGAAATCGTATCTTCGCATGCACAAATATAGCATCATTGCATCACTACCCTACATATTTCAACTAGACCGAGACAAAACACTAAAACTAAATGAGTTTGAGAGTCCCTAATTAATTTTGAAATTTTAAAAAGCTTGCGTAAAAATTAGCCTAGGGTGGTCAGAACTCTTGATCAGTCGCTGCGCACTTGGCCGGTTTCTAATATCTTAACTAGTCTCAAAGGTATAAAGCTACTGGCGTGTTACGTCACAAGTCAAAAGCTCCATAGCCATACATTCTCAGAAAGAAAAAACCACAGAAACACTACAGAAAAGTTTCGTTTTAGAAAGAGACAGATACAGTCGCAATAAAAGCGCTTATAACTTATTTGTTTTTTGACCCATTTATTTTCTGTTTTTACAGATGTAATTCTCATATGTTACATTTGCATGCCACTACACGATGTTCCCAGTAGCTATTCGGAAAGACTCCCATTACTTAAGAAATATTTCGTATTCCGCCTTATTCCGCGCATGGCACGTGCTCGGCGGGAACGCTCGCCGCCGCGGACCACGCTTTATTGCGTTTCATCTGTAAGCGAATATTCAGGGATATGCAAAATGACACAATTCTAAACTTTTCACTCCCCACATACGTTCACGTTAACATCAAAGATATTACTACGTCCAACTTTGTATAACTATGTGTAATTTGTATGAACTAGGGTATCTAGTTGTTCCACTCAGTATTTTGTTCCGCCTTTTAGAAGACAGTTACTTACATAAAGAACTTAGGTAATTTTTAGAAATATTTAAGTTTCAGACATTGTTTTCCCGTTTGTAATCTATTGGTTAAAGCGGTTCTTTTGCTGTGCGCGCTTCGTTCAGAAACCACAAGAGATTTTTATTTGGTTTTCACTAATGGATAAATTGCCATGCATTTTTAACCGACTTCCAAAAAGGAGGTTATCAATTCGGCCGGTATCTTTTTGTGAGAATAGTTTTAATAATAATGTATTTATATAGAGTTTAGAAGTACCTGACTCCCTATTTGATGGAATTTAAGTAGTATTAGGTATTTACGTGTTAAGCTCGATTTTTAACCGACTTCCAAAAAGGAAGAGGTTATCAATTCGGCCGGTATCTTTTTTTTTACAAAATGACACGGCGGAATTTGCGAGAATCTTTCGAAAAATTGTAGGCACCTCAGAGGTACATTTACAAGTTATGAGTAAAAATTATGTACAAATCACACAAAAATGGCTGGACCGATTTGGCTAATTTTGATCTTGAAATATTTGTGGAAGTTCAGGGAAGGTTTAAATAAAAAAATACTAAAAACGGCAATTTAATTTTCTAATACAAACTGTGTATATTCAGTAAGTCTGAGAATAGAACGTAAACTATTTTTCATACCACTAAATGATAAGAGTTGTCCACCCCAATTTTTTTTTATGGCAAAACCACGTTTATCTAGTCACTACATAGTATAAAACAAAGTCGTTTTCTCTGTCCCTATGTATGCTTAAATCTTTAAAACTACGCAACGGATTTTGATGCGGTTTTTTTTAATAGATAGAGTGATTGAAGAGGAAGGTTTATATGTATAATAACATCTATTAACAGTGAATGATATAGGCTATATATTTTATACCCGTGCGAAGCCGAAGCGGGCCGCTAGTCTAAATATATAAAAGGCAAAGGTGACTGACTGACTGACTGACTGACTGATCTATCAACGCACAGCTGAAACCACTGGATGGATCAGGCTGAAATTTTGCACACAAAATTTTTTTTCCTCCGAGTTGCATGTAGATAGCTATTATAACGGAGGTGTCCGCTAAGAAAGGATTTTTGAAAATTCAACCCCTAAAGGGATAAAATAGGGGTTGGAATAATCGAACTCAACGTGAGCGAAGCCGCGGGGTAAAGCTAGTCAATAATAAAATTTAAACAGTTTTTTCACTATCCTATAAAATAAGTCACAATTACTTGTGCGGTGATGTTCGATAAGCGACGATACGTATGAAAACCTTAAGCTGTCTATAAACGTGGATGATATAGACCTTTGTTTGCTATCCACCTACTAAGCATGGGATTATAGCCGATATGTGTCAAGAGACATAATCCCGCAGCGAGAGACGCGCGCACGATCTTGACTGCCGAGTTAATTACGGATTAATGTATCGCGCTATTAATGAAACAGGTTCGACAATCTGCTCCATTGAGTCATTGAAGAATTGGATTCAAGCACAATAATGAGGAGTGTCTTTTCAAAAGGGCTTAATAATTTTTTTTTATAGGGGAAGCCCGGGTTCGAAGTGCTGATTTTTAAATAACATGAAGTTTTATTATAAAAATGAGGTGTTTCATTTTCAACATGTGCAAATATTGAATGGATGTTTATCGGTTTTTGTAATATTATAGCCATTTCTACTAATCAATAGTTTTTTTATAGAAGCAAAATTTTAGCGAGCAAACATGCAGGCGAGTCACCTGATGTTAAGTGATTACCGCCGCCCGTGAACATTTGTAGCACTTGAGGCACCACCAATGCGTTGCTGGCTTTCAACATAAGCTAACTTTAGGGAAACAATAAAAATCTTCTCATTTTGTTGGTTTTTTTTAATTATTATTTTGAATTGCCAAGTTTTGAAGCATCGGAATTGATCCTTTGAGCTTGTTTTTAGGTGGAGAAATCGTAATAATCAACGAACTAAAATAGATTTCACCAAAAACAATTTTTTTTTACAATAAGGCAAATAAGCCCTTTTGAAAAGACACTCCTCACTTGGATAACAAGAAAAAAGTTAAAAAAAAAGTGTAACCACGGAAAATTGGATTTAACACCCTCTATATTGTTTTTTTTTTTTTCATAAAATAAAAAATATACCTGCCGAATTGATAGCACCCTCCTTATTGGAAGCCGGCCAATGTAGTTACCAGGACCATAACAACGAATCGATTGACACCACATTCATCAAAATCGGCTCAGTAGTTTAAACTGTAACACACAAGCATAGACTGTTAAAATCATAACTCTTCCTTTTGGCTTTGCCGTGGTCAAAATTTCAAAAAAAGTAAAAAATTATGGAACTGTAAATCGGAGTATTTTGAAAAATTGCCTCATTATTATCGGAGCCGGCCGCATTCAAGTGTCCGCGACATTAACCCCAGCTCTGCATAAACTGAGGGTCATTACCAGAACCCCTACCATAGTCTCTCGACTCCTACAGGGAATTCCTGAAGCGAAATTTTTCTTGAATGAATGAATGAATAAAATAGCTAACACAGTGAGCTTAATAAATTGTATACAATTTGGCGGCCTTATCGCTACGTAGCGATCTCTTCCAGGCCACCAATGATATTAAAGGACATAGCTACAGACACTAGAGGTAGGTGGTGCAAATAATATGATATAAAAACTATATACATACAATTATATCATTTCTTCTTCTTTTGCGGAAGCATCTTATTAAACGTTTGTGTTGGAGATACCTTCAAGTGAAACGAATGAACGCGGCTCAGAAACGCAATTACTTTCGCAGATGCAAAATCAACATTACATAATTAACACATTAGAATGTTTGCTACTTAAATACTTACTCGTTTAACAGAAACAGTACTAAAAAGAAAAAAAGACGTGTGGCACTCGGGGACTGCCGCTGTAAAGCTATTGCATAGCATTTTTTATCAACGACATCTAGCGGTGAGCCGGTTGTTGATAAAAAATGCGCCATCTAGCGATTCACCGTAGAGGAGTCCCGTGTCAGGTTATTTTCGTTACGGAATTTCTGGATTCGGTCTCCAAGTTGGCCCGCGATAGAAGCTATGCAATAGCTTAAAACTTTTTCGCTTTACTTTAAAATATTATTTTAAATAAGAAAACGTGTTTATTGTTTTTCGCGCAACAACGGTTAGGTGTAGTTGAGAAGCTGAAGAGTGACATGAGCATTAATCCAGGAAAAATGAAGGAATCTCCCGGGATTTCCCACCTTATCCCACGCGGACTAAGTCGTGGGCAATAGCTAGTAATAATAATAAAATCTATATAAAAATACTAAAGGCATACGTCACCTTTAAAAGTGCGAGTTGGACTCTTAGACGAAGGGTTCCGTATCATCGTAACAGCGATGTTAAGGTCGAGCAAATAACGCTGCAAAAATCACAAATGTCTTGTATAATAAAAAAATATTTTTATTATTTGTTATTATAGTGGCCATAGATACACACCTACGTATTCTATCTATTACCGTTCATAAGATACAGTCCGCTGACAGATAGACGGTCGGACGAACGGACAGACAACGTAGGCTAACAATGACGAATCGCGTCCAACCCGTATCAAATTGCAAGTTATTGGGCCATTGCGTGCGGCCCCCTTTATACTCGTAACACAGTGCGTGTATTCAAACATTTATGTATTACTAATTTACATTTATTAATAATTGATTTTGCATTGATTCACTTGTATTCATAATTTCCATGTATTCATTATTATATAACTGTAACAATGGATTCTATTTCTAATTTCTTTGTTATTTATAGAACTCAATATTATGATTGAGTCCTTTGAAAACCAACAAATTAAAAGTAATTTATTGCTTAGTGCCTTTTTAGCAACAAAAAATAAAAATAATGTTCATAACAGGTTCATATTATAATATAATACAGTAAGTATAAACCAGTAAGGCTTATTTTTAGAGGATATTATCCTCTAAAAATAAGCCTTACTGGTTAGCACATATATATATTTTTTTTTTACCCGAAATAGGCAATGCAAATAGATATATAAATCTGTGTGCAAATATATGCAGCCAGAAGTAGTAGCCAAGATAATACCTAGTAATAAAAGGCTAGCAATAATTATTAAGTATATAGCTAAGTATTAATTTTCATTAGTATTACAGCAGTATTTAACATAGATCGTAGTCATAATTTTACAATGAAGTTAGACTTTAATGAATATTATAAGACAATTTATGATGATTTCATATAAAAACTTACACCTAATTAATCCAATGCGGAAGTCAAATACTAATTGCTTTGCAAAAAATCTAATTAACGAATTATATTTACTCGTACTTGGACTAGAATATTCAAATTACTTGCGTCTCAGATACGGACATAGTTTACATTTTTTTAATCCCAAAAAATTAGTTCCAATTGTTTTAAAAACGCCTAGGCGAATGAAGTCGCGAGCACAGATTTTAAGGTTATATCTACATTACTGCTTCGTAATTGCAGCGTGAATGCATCAATGCATTATTAAGCAATTAAAAAGTTGCATGCTTTTGAGTTAAAACGTGAGGAAGCCTGATGTTTGCCTGAGAGTTCTCGATAAGGTTCTCGAAAGGTGTGCTGATCAAGTGCGGAGTGAAGTTAGCTCATCAAGTCTGCGGAGTCTGCCAGACTGACTGAAGTCTGGCAGATTCCGCACTTGACCAGCTAACTGAACTAGTGTTAAAGTTACTAGTACTTGGCTGGTGTTGGAACATTCGAGAGAGCCATGCCAAGTAGTGGTACGGGTCTCTCGGAATCGGAATAACGTACCATACTAAATCACAACATGGGGTTATTCAAGGGGCGGACCAACAAATTCCTAAAAAGCCGGCAACGCATTGGTGGTGCCTCCGATGCTACAAATATTCATGGGCGGGGTTAATCACTTAACATCAGGTGACCCGACCCGCCTGCTCGTTTGCTCGCTTAAAATATTTAAAAAAAAATACTTTTGTTGTGCGAGATGCGAGTGACTTTAAGTACCTTAGTAGGTCGGGGTGCCGATAATCATGTCGTAACTGCCCCAACGCGACTTTGTCATGTCAACGAGCGAGTTTACGACTCCCATCCACTCAGCATTGCTCTCTAAGCACCATCTTAGGGTCAACTGTCAAATACTCTGACAGAGCTTAATCGTTTCAATAATTTGAATCAAACAGCAGCACGTGTAGGAGAAGGATAATTCTTACCTGATGGCGGGTGCTTTTTTTTTCGTTTTCAATACCTAAGAATTAGATAACTACTTACTTCTTTTAGTTATTACTTAGTTATGATCCTATTATATATATACTATATTATGTATTATCTTTTAATATTCTTTTACACGGTGCTTATAAATATTTCATTATTAATTTAACAGTTTTCATTGTTGTCAAAGGCTTGTCAAAATATGCTCATCATTTTTGATATTCCGATGATTTGTGTGTTTTGCTTGTTTTTTTTAGACCAAATATAAGAATAACATACGCTGAGTTAATAGCAGGTGAAGGATTTAATAAAATTTCTATGTGTGTTCTATAACTAAAAATACAATATTTTGGTCAAGATCGTTTTAAAGTGTTAATGAAAAGATCACAGACACCCTTTCGCATTCATTTATAATAATCTTATCTTATAATGGATAAGAATCTAGTCAGATGCAAAACTACAGGCAGTTTTTATTAGTGTCAAAGTTATTGGACCAAGTGCTCCAGCACTTTGTCAGTGAAATATACTATGGCGACTCCTTTTGAGGGACAGGCTACTTCTTGATGTTATTAATTAGAAGAACAGATATTTCTATCTTTTGTTATGCGTTTCTTAGACTCATTTTAATGACTGTTTTAAAGTAAGTCGCACTATTAGGAACTTTTACTCGAAATTAAGTTAAAATACGGCTTGCTTTTAAGTGTTATCGTGCTCATTTGTGCGTAGGGATAGGAAATGTAGGAACGCAATTATCTTAATAATGATACAGATGGTTTTATTAGGTACGAAAATGTTCATTATTTAATTCGAAATATGAACAAGTGTAAATTTAAAATCTAAATTACCCCCGACATGTTACAACATCATCAGGATGTAAAAATATGTAATCCGCCATTTTGTGGCGGCGGCCATCTTGGACCGATTTTCATCAAACATAGCTAAGAACACTCCCGACTACATATAGAAATTCACCTTTCAAACCTTTTTTGCGTCGTGATGAACCCAACGTGAAAATAATATTTTCAAAAAAAAAAAAAAACACTTTTTTCCCATCCATTTTATATACCTACATACAATACTAATCTTTATTATTAGTGAATTAGGTAGGTATTGTCAGGACTTAAGAACACTATGTGCATTTTAGTAAATAACTTAATAACAATATAAATTAAAATATTTGTATTGATAACTGTTATAAAAAACAACCGGTCAAATGCGAGTCGAACGCATACGAAGGGTTCCGTACAAAAAAACGCCGAAAAAAACACGTTTCTAGTAGTAGTATTTGTTATATTATTTTTATTATGTGTTGTTACAGCGCGGCAACAAAAATTCACATTCTCTGAAAATTTCAACTCTCTACCTATTGCGGACGTGTTGCGGACCATGAGATACAGCCCGTTGACAGACAGACGGACGGAAGGACAGCGGAGGCTTAGTAATAGGGTTCCGTTACTTACCCTTCGGGTACGGAACCCTAAAAAGAATTGAGGATGCAATTATCCTGACACAAAGTCATTTATTTGATCGCCACGAAGTTAAATTAATGAATTACCTTCGAATTTTTTTACAAAAAATGCTCAAGGAGACGTATGAAAGTGTATCTACTTTTTTTTATTTAATGATGTGATTATGCATTTTTAAACGTTCATTTTTACTTAAAAATATATTTACTGTCAATATTGCCAAGGCAATTACAAATACATAAGTAGAATAAAATTATTGTTTTACGAAACTATCGAACATTGAAAGGCTCAATTCATTGCAGGCTGAGCTATAAATCTTAACAAAAACGACATCGAGACCAAACACGTAAATTAATGAATATCCACATTTGAACAATGGTCAATTACCCAATTATTATAAAATCCAAGCAGAAAAAGTCACGGACAATTCTTATCTATCCGTTGTATCCAGTAAAAAGTTTAAGAATTAATATCGAAAATATTGTACCTAGCTACTTATTATTAAACTTTACTTTAGTTCAATCATATTTTTCCTTAAAATAATTGCTTATTAAAGATAATTAATTTATAACCAATTTCTACGCGTTTACTGAAATTATATTTGGCATTAAAACAGTCCTCTAACAATTATTATTATACAAAGTCCTTGTTCAATGCACAATTTGGTGTCAAGTCATGAAAGTCCATAATGCACTAGGAACATTAATTTATTTCCTTTGATTATAAAAGTTTATTTCCATATTAATAGGAACCTATCAAATATTATGGAACCAACGGGATTCAAACCGAATTAATCACGGAGACTCTAGTGTAACTTTACAAGTAAAAATTTATTGTGTATAAATAACACACACACAAACTAAATTATAATTTCTTAAAAAGATGTTAAATCATGACTTTTACCCATAAGTTAATTTTCGTATAAACAGATTAAGGTAACGTAGGCACAGTGTTAACTTGAAAAATTACACCATCAGTATCTTCCTGAGCGGCTGTAGTGACGTCTTATACTACTATCTAGTACTACTACTACTATCTAGTAGCGGAACATTGCAGTTTTTGATCCACTGTCAACCGTCCACATTTCAATGGAGCTCTTGAAACGAGAGATGACGTATTTTTAAAACTTCCCGCATTCCGCACGTTTAAATAAGCTTATCGTTTCTCTAGACCTCACTTGTAATACTCATTTTCATGTAAATGTATTACATTGTGATCTTCTTTAATCATATCTGCTGCTTTCTCACCAATCATCATCGTTGGCGCGTTTGTGTTCCCACTTGGACTTAGAGGCATTACCGACGCGTCAACCACCCTCAAGCCTTTGATATAATGAACCCTTAATCGTTCATCGACTACACCCTCTGGTCCCATTGCGCACGTTCCTACAGAATGCAGCAATGAATTCACAGTATTGACAGCATAACATGCCCAGTATTCATCGGTTCCATAGTGAAGTCCCTCACAACCTCTTACTTCCAATTTGGCAACTTCTCCCCCAACTTTTCTATAGTACGACGTTTCAGTCACCCTCAATATGAATTTTATAGCTTCTACCATAATTGCCACGTCTTTTATGTTCCTAAAAAATCCTGTTTCTATCAACGGATCAACAAATGGGTTGTTACTTCTTATTGTTACTTGACCTCTTGATTTTGGATGGAGTAGGACAACGTTCATCAGATCTATTTCCCGATAAACGTTGGCTTTACTCAATGAATAGCAGTAGTCTTCATCTAGGTTAGCAACTGCTCGGCAACCGAACAAAATCGCCGGTGCCGCAGTCGCTCCAACACGGACATTTAAAAGTTGAATATGAGGTTTTGTATACCCATAATACTTGCTAGCAGAACCGTTAAGCCTTACGAAACCGTTTTGTGTAGGCAATGGAAAAGCATCTAATTCAGTAGGGATCAACAAATTCTGAATGGCTGTTTGAAAACCTTTTTGACCTTTTATAACTAGTGTTACAAATATATGATCCTGAAGATTTTTGCCAACGGGAAGATCAGCTATAGTATCGATGTTCAACGGTTCCAGTACTTCGCGAGGACCTATTCCCGATAACATTAGGAGTTTTGGTGTATCTATGGTGCCGGCAGAGACAATTACCTCAATATTGGCGTATAGTGTTATCAGTTCGCCTGTTTTAAGCAAAACTTTGACACCGTAGGCTTTAAGATCCGTTGGATCTATTAATACTTTGGTAACTCTTGCATATTTTGTAACGTAAAAGTTTGGTCTGTTTTTAATCGGACGTAAATACGCTTCAGCGGTACTAGATCTCCTGCCATTTGCGAAAGTAAAATGTGGTCTAGATGCTCCCAGTATTTCCGGTCCGTTGGTCTCTAGCAGTCTTTTTATGCCCATTTCCTCCCATGAACTCAAAACTTGGTCGTTCACATTTTCAAAGTACGCGTTTGCTCTCGGTCGAGAGATTGCAACTGGACCAGACGTCGAATGGTAATAAGCATTGTTTGGATCGTGTAAAACTGAGTAATCTGTCATTTGTTCGAGTTTTTTGTAATAATGTAGAACTGTTTTCCAGTCCCAGCCTGGAGCTATGTTGTTCCAGTCTTCAAAGTCTTCTGGTGCCCCGCGCGCGTAGACTTCCAAGTTACTTGACGATGAGCCTCCAAGCATTTTCCCTCGGCCCATGTACATCTTTCCATCGCCGTGAACCTGCCCAGTTCCCGGGTCGAGATCACCGCGGTAATCCCAATCGTACTCTGAGTGCGTGAGTACGCCGAACAAACTCGGTATCTGAAACAATGAAGTTCTTGAAGAATGAATCTTTCATTACGAAACTTTTTTCGGTAATATCCTTAAGTCTGTGGCCTCCTATTCAGGGGTTCATGGCTTTGACAAGCCCTTCTTTCTCAGTGGGCACGTGAGAAATTAATATCAAATTTTAATGCTTTTTGGATCTTATGGATTTAGAGATTTCCTTTTTAAAAATGTTAGAAGATAAAGTGAGTACAAGGATATAGTTAGTGGCTTTTTTGCTTTGATTATATTATGTAAAAGATTTTCTTTATTAAGTTTTTGGTACGGTAATTAAAGCAAAATTATATCCAATTAGAGGCAATTTAGAGTCGTTTTAATTTAAACACAAAAACTTTTGGTACCAACCACGCTAGCCGGCGGCGGGTCGCCCCCCGCTTCCAGCAGCAACACCTTCCAGTGGGGCACTTCGCTGAGCCGAGCGGCGACAGTGGCGCCCCCTGAACCAGCCCCGACCACGATGAAGTCGAACTTATATCCATCTGCAAAAAATATATTATGTGCAATGCTGGTTCATTTATAACCTTAATAGCCCAACGGTTAATAAACGTGCGGACTGAAAACTGAAAGGTCGTAGGTTCGAACCCCACCCGTTGCACATAGAGCTCGTATCGAAGTTTGTCACACATGGAGATTCTCTCATCCGTGGAAATGACGCCGTGAGCCGTTGACGGGTTGCTGATAATGACGAACCATGCTATCCAAGAGTATAATATTCTTCCCTTTTCTCTCCAACTAAGCTTCATAATTTCATACTATTTCAAGCGTTTCATTAAAGGCTTCAATAGCTCAAAGTTTCAAGTCATGAAAGTCCATAATGCACTAGGAACATTAATTTATTTCCTTTGATTATAAAAGTTTATTTCCATATTAATAGGAACCTATCAAATATTATGGAACCAACGGGATTCAAACCGAATTAATCACGGAGACTCTAGTGTAACTTTACAAGTAAAAATTTATTGTGTATAAATAACACACACACAAACTAAATTATAATTTCTTAAAAAGATGTTAAATCATGACTTTTACCCATAAGTTAATTTTCGTATAAACAGATTAAGGTAACGTAGGCACAGTGTTAACTTGAAAAATTACACCATCAGTATCTTCCTGAGCGGCTGTAGTGACGTCTTATACTACTATCTAGTACTACTACTACTATCTAGTAGCGGAACATTGCAGTTTTTGATCCACTGTCAACCGTCCACATTTCAATGGAGCTCTTGAAACGAGAGATGACGTATTTTTAAAACTTCCCGCATTCCGCACGTTTAAATAAGCTTATCGTTTCTCTAGACCTCACTTGTAATACTCATTTTCATGTAAATGTATTACATTGTGATCTTCTTTAATCATATCTGCTGCTTTCTCACCAATCATCATCGTTGGCGCGTTTGTGTTCCCACTTGGACTTAGAGGCATTACCGACGCGTCAACCACCCTCAAGCCTTTGATATAATGAACCCTTAATCGTTCATCGACTACACCCTCTGGTCCCATTGCGCACGTTCCTACAGAATGCAGCAATGAATTCACAGTATTGACAGCATAACATGCCCAGTATTCATCGGTTCCATAGTGAAGTCCCTCACAACCTCTTACTTCCAATTTGGCAACTTCTCCCCCAACTTTTCTATAGTACGACGTTTCAGTCACCCTCAATATGAATTTTATAGCTTCTACCATAATTGCCACGTCTTTTATGTTCCTAAAAAATCCTGTTTCTATCAACGGATCAACAAATGGGTTGTTACTTCTTATTGTTACTTGACCTCTTGATTTTGGATGGAGTAGGACAACGTTCATCAGATCTATTTCCCGATAAACGTTGGCTTTACTCAATGAATAGCAGTAGTCTTCATCTAGGTTAGCAACTGCTCGGCAACCGAACAAAATCGCCGGTGCCGCAGTCGCTCCAACACGGACATTTAAAAGTTGAATATGAGGTTTTGTATACCCATAATACTTGCTAGCAGAACCGTTAAGCCTTACGAAACCGTTTTGTGTAGGCAATGGAAAAGCATCTAATTCAGTAGGGATCAACAAATTCTGAATGGCTGTTTGAAAACCTTTTTGACCTTTTATAACTAGTGTTACAAATATATGATCCTGAAGATTTTTGCCAACGGGAAGATCAGCTATAGTATCGATGTTCAACGGTTCCAGTACTTCGCGAGGACCTATTCCCGATAACATTAGGAGTTTTGGTGTATCTATGGTGCCGGCAGAGACAATTACCTCAATATTGGCGTATAGTGTTATCAGTTCGCCTGTTTTAAGCAAAACTTTGACACCGTAGGCTTTAAGATCCGTTGGATCTATTAATACTTTGGTAACTCTTGCATATTTTGTAACGTAAAAGTTTGGTCTGTTTTTAATCGGACGTAAATACGCTTCAGCGGTACTAGATCTCCTGCCATTTGCGAAAGTAAAATGTGGTCTAGATGCTCCCAGTATTTCCGGTCCGTTGGTCTCTAGCAGTCTTTTTATGCCCATTTCCTCCCATGAACTCAAAACTTGGTCGTTCACATTTTCAAAGTACGCGTTTGCTCTCGGTCGAGAGATTGCAACTGGACCAGACGTCGAATGGTAATAAGCATTGTTTGGATCGTGTAAAACTGAGTAATCTGTCATTTGTTCGAGTTTTTTGTAATAATGTAGAACTGTTTTCCAGTCCCAGCCTGGAGCTATGTTGTTCCAGTCTTCAAAGTCTTCTGGTGCCCCGCGCGCGTAGACTTCCAAGTTACTTGACGATGAGCCTCCAAGCATTTTCCCTCGGCCCATGTACATCTTTCCATCGCCGTGAACCTGCCCAGTTCCCGGGTCGAGATCACCGCGGTAATCCCAATCGTACTCTGAGTGCGTGAGTACGCCGAACAAACTCGGTATCTGAAACAATGAAGTTCTTGAAGAATGAATCTTTCATTACGAAACTTTTTTCGGTAATATCCTTAAGTCTGTGGCCTCCTATTCAGGGGTTCATGGCTTTGACAAGCCCTTCTTTCTCAGTGGGCACGTGAGAAATTAATATCAAATTTTAATGCTTTTTGGATCTTATGGATTTAGAGATTTCCTTTTTAAAAATGTTAGAAGATAAAGTGAGTACAAGGATATAGTTAGTGGCTTTTTTGCTTTGATTATATTATGTAAAAGATTTTCTTTATTAAGTTTTTGGTACGGTAATTAAAGCAAAATTATATCCAATTAGAGGCAATTTAGAGTCGTTTTAATTTAAACACAAAAACTTTTGGTACCAACCACGCTAGCCGGCGGCGGGTCGCCCCCCGCTTCCAGCAGCAACACCTTCCAGTGGGGCACTTCGCTGAGCCGAGCGGCGACAGTGGCGCCCCCTGAACCAGCCCCGACCACGATGAAGTCGAACTTATATCCATCTGCAAAAAATATATTATGTGCAATGCTGGTTCATTTATAACCTTAATAGCCCAACGGTTAATAAACGTGCGGACTGAAAACTGAAAGGTCGTAGGTTCGAACCCCACCCGTTGCACATAGAGCTCGTATCGAAGTTTGTCACACATGGAGATTCTCTCATCCGTGGAAATGACGCCGTGAGCCGTTGACGGGTTGCTGATAATGACGAACCATGCTATCCAAGAGTATAATATTCTTCCCTTTTCTCTCCAACTAAGCTTCATAATTTCATACTATTTCAAGCGTTTCATTAAAGGCTTCAATAGCTCAAAGTTTAAAAATGCGAACTGAAAAGTCAAAACTTACACTATTGTCGTACCCACTCCTAACACAAGGAGCTAGAAATCACTAGGCTACCACCGCTCAGTACTTACGAGTATTGCATTCGTAAAATGTGAAGTGTACGATAAGTCCTTAGTTTAAAACAAGCATAAATTGTACATACTACATACCTAATTTCTATAGAAGGAAGATGATGTAGTATGTTTCATTAATTTTATCAACGACGACAACCTCTCTGGCGCAATTTGGTAATTTATAATTTCTGAATTGACTCTGATCTAGTGGGAGGTGTTAGCCGTTACTAGTTACCACCCTACCGTCAAAGACGTGCCGCCAAGTGATTTAACGTTCCGGCAGGATGGCGTGTAGAAACAAATTAGGGGTCTGGGTTGAATGTACACTGCCATAGCCCTTCCAAGTAAGCCCGCTACCATCTTAGACTGCATCGTCACTTACCATCAGGTGAGATCGCAGTCAATGACTAACTTGTCATCGAATAAAAAAAGTTAATATTACAAGCACGCTTGGTATGCGTACTAGTGGGAATGACCTAAAATCTTTGACTATGACTTTGAAATATCCTTTAAAAGTCACAGACTACCTGGGTATCAATATTAATTTATTCAATAAGGGCCTTAAGATCACCTTGTGAATTCGAAAATTAATAAAAGTTATGGTTTATCGTCACTAAAACTAAAGATATGGGGATTCTATACGCGCCCTTTCCTGAGAAGAAGCCCAAAATGAATTGTAAATATAGTATTTGAAATTAGTTTTTTTTTCTAATAATAAGTCACGGGTGGGAATCGAATCGAAACTGCAGCCTTTAAGTTTTGAGTCCCCACCCGTGACCTTTGGGCTATTGGGGCTTACATTGACATTTTAGACTTACACC
The DNA here is from genome assembly GCA_038048805.1 of Hipparchia sbordonii. NCBI lineage: Eukaryota > Metazoa > Arthropoda > Insecta > Lepidoptera > Nymphalidae > Hipparchia > Hipparchia sbordonii. The sequence goes on from CM076115.1 coordinate 8,012,645, forward strand.
GCTTTTCAATTTCACCTTACTCACTTTCGAGGGAAGCTGAAAGAATTTTCTGAGATCTATAGAGCTTGCTCTGACTCAGCTCAGACTTAAGATAGAGTTAGAACGAGACACAAATATGCTCTGACATAAATCTGTCTCATTTTAATTCGGTCTTGAGTCTGAGCTGAGTGAGATAGTGCGTTCTAGGTATATATTTCAGCCCTAGAGATAAGCTTCGCCTTTGTCCACTTCTAATAATATTGGATAGAATCAGGCGTTACTTTGCGGAAGTTCATGATTAGCAAGAAAAGATTAGATTTATTTTGCCATAATCCGTCAACAGAAAAAATCTGTATGGTCAAACATGCAGTTACAACTACAAGCTAATAATAATATTTTTCTTCTAATAATAATATTTATCTTCTAAAGGAAAACTATCAAAATATTTAGACCTTGCCCACGAGATTACCGTCATGTGGAATGTTGATTCAAGCATTGTAGTTCCGATTGTCGTTTCGGTCCATGGTCTTATAGCGAAAAATTTCGATCAACATCTTTAGAAACTTTCGCTGAGTACTTGGATCAAGGGCAGGATACAGAAGGCGGTACTCCTTGAGACGGCACGCATTGTGAGGAGATTCGTCACTCTGGAGCCCTGACCACTGGCAACTTGGGTCTCTACTAGCGTTGCCAGACGTCCCGTATTTCCCGGGACATCCCGTATTTTAGGCATAGTTTAAAATGTCCCGGCGGGACTGGCTCTGTCCCGTATTTGAACCGTACTTCGTTTTTCATTATGAAATCGATCTACTTAGATCGATGAACACTTACGTTTGTGAATTATTCAAACACGCAACGTTCGTAAAAAAACGAGTTGATGACCGTTTTAAATTACTATTATAACTGTATTGATTTTTACAGATATGTTAAAACTGACTCAATCCTCGGAAAAATATCAAAAAAATAATTGACACTAAATAATTTTGTTTTTTATTTGTCCCGGGTAAAAAACTGAAATCCCGTATTATTTTGCCCATTTAACTATTTGTCCCTTATAAGCTGAAAAAAATATCTGGCAACCCTAGTCCCTACCCCGCAGCAAGTGGGACCCATTCATTCTATTACTTTTGATGATGTTTTAATACTTGTATAATGTATTTTTTTTAACATTTTTAAAAATAATATAATGTGTGTAAAAATAAATGATAGAAATATATTTATCTTCTAATATTTTTTAAACGTACAATAATAATATAAATTAATTAACCTTTTAAAGGAAAAGACTGCGGCCAACCCACGGGTGAAATAGCTTTCGAAAGAGCCAACAATCGCAGCATCCATTGCACCCAGGGATTATCTCTATCCTTTTGGATGAAGCCGAGAAACTTATTCGCAAACACATTCATAATATTAACGAGCATTGTCCACACTTTTTTTAATTATTATTATTTAACACTCAATTTTATTTAGCACTAAATATAAATTAACACTAAAGCTAAAATTCTTCTCATTTTTCGTTCGAAGCCTACTTACAATTTAAATGTATTCATTAAATAATGCTTTTTTTTCATATAAACCGTTTCGTATATTTCAAAATCTGACTGCTACCTCGACTAACGTGCGAGATACGATTACAAGTTTTTTAGATACGATTACTTTACATAACAAGTAAAAAAAAACGTCCTGGCAGGGTTAACGCACTTATTAATATAAAATTTGCGAATAATATAATATACCTATCATGTGTTCGTTCGTTGGTTTGACCTTCAATCACGCAACAATTGATACGATTTTTACATGGGTGTAGTTGAGGACTTGCATTATGCACTAGGAATAAAGTAATATCAACTCACAAAAAAAAAACGCTGAAACCCTACCTAAAGCCGTCTCCAACCGCCCCTATAACGGCCCCTGTCCTCACATCTAACCTATTTAACCACAACACGTCAAACAAACCACCATCTGAACGTGAGGGTAACTATCAAACATATCTAAGTAGGTATTTAATCAAATACACTCATCTAAACCTACGGGTAATATATATTCGATTAGGGTGTGATTGCTATCACCACCCGTCAATCAAATTTAACGACCTAGACGCGGGAGCATCCAATAGCCGTATGAGTCTCTGGAAGAGACTGAATTAATAACGTCTAAAGCGCTGTATTTATACTAACGGCGCGGCACCAGACCGGCGCCTACGTCGTCAACAAAGTCAAACTACCTACTACTAATTTTATCAAACCACCTTCAATACCTACATTAATCTTTACTATCTCAATATATCGCTAACACGGCCATCCTACATGGTGACCGCCCCGGGCACCCCACGTGTCTCATCAATCATTCTACACTCATCGGAATATTTCATCATGCGACCCCAGAATTCAATCAACATGACCATCCCACCTAAGGGAACTAGCCAAACTTAGGAGACAGATGTGTCATCGTTGAAAGTTGGTGAAAACTGTCCATCATGCGACCCCGGAACTCATTCAACATGACCATCCCACCTAAGGGAACTTGCCAAACTTAGGAGACAGATGTGTCATATTGAAAACCACTTGCACTTAAAGAACATTTAGCTCACTTAAGTGTTCGTTCTCAAGCTCGGGCGCTCGCAATCCAATGTGACGTTCTTCATTCAAATTCATTTATTCATTACTTAAACTGTGCAACACAAAATGTCAATGTCCATGATGCAATATTCCTCATCAACCCTTTTCTTTTTTTTTATCACTGCTCGGTCTAACCTGACTTTATCTAATGATCCAAATAAGCAATTTCTCACGTTTTAATTTGACTGATTTTAAACTGACAAAAACTTTATGTGAACGTGTTCATCCCACTTCTGATATCAACTCACAAAAAAAAAACGCTGAAACCCTACCTAAAGCCGTCTCCAACCGCCCCTATAACGGCCCCTGTCCTCACATCTAACCTATTTAACCACAACACGTCAAACAAACCACCATCTGAACGTGAGGGTAACTATCAAACATATCTAAGTAGGTATTTAATCAAATACACTCATCTAAACCTACGGGTAATATATATTCGATTAGGGTGTGATTGCTATCACCACCCGTCAATCAAATTTAACGACCTAGACGCGGGAGCATCCAATAGCCGTATGAGTCTCTGGAAGAGACTGAATTAATAACGTCTAAAGCGCTGTATTTATACTAACGGCGCGGCACCAGACCGGCGCCTACGTCGTCAACAAAGTCAAACTACCTACTACTAATTTTATCAAACCACCTTCAATACCTACATTAATCTTTACTATCTCAATATATCGCTAACAGTAATTTTTATTTGGTACGTTTTACATCCCATATAAATATCTTTACAATTACCTGCCTTGATAAATGGTGCTATATCAGAAGCATGAAATTATTTCAGCGTTTTTGGACAATTGACATCAGAGGACGAGAGGTCTAGTCCTCGGTTCGTCATATCAAACGATAATAGAAGCATTTTTAAATTAATTTATGGGGAAAAAATTGCATTTAAATTTTGGGGGCATTAGGGCAACCGCGCTAGCCCTGCCAGATCAAGGTTTCTTTATATTTCTACTAGGTACTATATTATGAAGTATCACAAAATTCACGCCTTATAATATACGTTGGTGGTGGTGGAAGCCAGCTCTTGAAATACTTTTTTACTGCTTATCACTTAGATTGCCAAAGCATTTATGCTATGCTATTACATTATCAACCCAGTTTAAATGGAGGTAATGGAGTCGATTTCAGCGCATTTAGTACGTAGTAATTTTGTTTATTTTTATTTAGTTAAGGTACATTTAAATGTTAGGTACATTTAAATGAACGTTACTTCGCATTGTTTGGTGGGAGGCTCCCACCCTACCGTCAAAAGACGTGCAGCCAAGCGATTTAGCGTTCTGGCGCGATGACGTGTAGAAACCGATTAGGGGTATGACACTGCCGTACCCCTTCCAAGTTATTCCGCTACTATCTTAGACTGCATCGTCACTTACCATCAGGAGGAATCGCGGTCAAGGACTAACTTGTCATCGAATAAAAAATAAATTGTGAGTTTATGAATGAACTTAATTTCAACTAAGCATAATACCTACCTAACGTGTTCAAGGCGACTTACTTATAGGGCCAGTTGCAACATGCACATCAGACAATTAAAGTAAGGTTAAGTAGGTAGTACTTTTTGGCCATGAAAATAAGTCGTTTTTATTGCCCAGTCAGGGTCCTTTAAATTCTTATCAAAGTAGTACGTGACCTACTATACTCAAACTTATTTATTTCATGTAGGCCAACTTGTGGCTCTTATGACAAGTCGAGAATCTACCACTGGTTCGGAATGCTGATTCTGCTGAGTAGAGCCGGCAAGAAACTCAGCAGTTGCTCTTTTCAAAACAAAAAATGTTACAATATGTAGCTTATCTATCTTGTGGACAGCTGAAGCAAAGCAGATTGGTTGCAAGCAACTTTGTCATTAAGGAATTCATTAACTGTGTAATAACCTCTACTTATACTAGGTGGACCCACGACACTAGGTGAATCGTAGGGACCCATTGGATACAGGTGGTGCAAGACCGAGAGATGTGGAAGTCCTCGGTTTTAACATGCAGCATGCAATATAACTTAAGAGCGCTCTTTATCAAATCAAAATTTATTTATTTCATGTAGGCCAACTTGTAGCTCTTATAACACGTCATAAATCTACCACCGGTTCAGAATGCAGATTCTGCTGAAAAGAACCGGCAAGAAACTCAGTTGCTCTTTTCAAAAAAAATAAAATTTGTTTACAATAGGTAATAAAACTATGCTATGCATACAGTGCTTCCACAAAGAAGTTTCAAATGCACACCTACCACAACTTAACACATGTTAAGATGTGTAAACACAAAGCAGACCCATTCCCGTTGGTGGCACCCGCACGAGCACGACGCATGATCCAGCCGTTGCTTCGCTAACCATATTTGAGGGAACGTAACAACCCGCACCACACGACACCACCACAGCAATGTTTGACATACTTAGGCTACCCATGTTAAGGCATTGAATGAAATACAAACCAAAATAGGTACCTCTCAAAGGAAAGGATTGTGGCCATCCCACAGAAGCGATGATCTCCAAGAAAGTCACAAATCGCAGCAACCACTTCATCCACGGTCTGTCTACGGTGGTCCTGATGCCGCTGCGAAATTTTGTCACGAATAAGTTAAAATACATAATTGACTAACACTTTGACTACACTTCCAAGAAAGAAAATATTTCTTAAAATTTTTTTAGCCTCGCAAAGTGTAGAATTTTTTTTTTTGTAAAATAATTCACTCGCAATTATTTTGGTATTTTTTTAAAGATCCAACCGTTTTCTATCGGCGGACACTTTTCACAGACTGTAGGTATTATTTAAGCGATGCATGAAAAATCTAGTTCTCATAATAAATTATAGTCGATCCTGTCCAAATAAATATTGTACGTCTATCTATTATAAAATTGTGAAAGATAATTTGTCCGTAGTACACTAATTACTAAAACCTACACATAATCATAATCAATCGTAATCTAATTATTAAATAATTTAAAGTATCGAATGTTGTGACGTCATCGTAAATTCATTACGGCGACCGGGCCAAGATGTTACCTATAATGTTGCGAGATGAATTGATTATACCCTTGATTAGACTATATTTATAAAATTATAATAGTATATTTTTTTTCTGGGATAATGATAGGCAAATTGAACAAAGCATAATTAGTACATAGGTGTTATGTATTATTGCACAAGTGAGTAAACTTAGATAAACACAGTCTGCTTAGATGTTTTTTTTATTTTTAGTCACGACAACAGCAAAATTAGTTGTAACAGACAAAACCGCAAAACATACCTAATATACACAACATATTCTTAGGTTATCTACCTACGTAGATAATTCGTACGTTACATGCATCAATCGGGCAAAAACCTGATATCATGTACCTTAAAACCAATTAACCTTTTTTTTACTAATTAAGGCATTAAACACGTAATTTTGAATTTTACGACGCCTGATTGCTCGGCAGTAGGTATAATACCTACCTATCAATCATTCAGAACCGGTGGTAGATTTATGACGTGTCATAAGTGCTAAAAGGTAGCCTACATGAAATAAATAACACTAGTTTACATGAATTTTGTTCATGAAATGGAACATATACGGTTACATTATATTAGGTATCTACATCTCGGAAAAAATATTTAAAAAAATCCAGCACGTCAATTTTTTGAAATATTTATCAAGAAGATTTTTACAAAAACCTACATCTAAATAAACAATAAACAATTAAGAATGGGTAATTTTTGCTCTTTTTTCATAAATATTTTCATCTGTATCTCTCACTACAGACCAACAATAGTCAACTAGCATATTTTGGTCCCAAAAACCTTGATAATTTTGCTCAAATGACTTTAAATCTTGGTGAAATCGCTCACCGTGTTCATCACTCAGTCTACCAAGATTTTCTAGAAAAAAATCTTAATGGGAATGCAAAAACTGAATTTGTAGTGACATATTTACACCCATACGCTCATAATTTTGCAATAGATTTTCAACAATCTCTTTGTAATTATCACTTTTTTTACTGTCTAAAAAATTTTTAACGACATTTTTGAAAGAGTTCCAGGCTGCTTTTTTTACCTCGGTTAAAAGGGTCTCGAACTTTGTATCGTCCAATATTCTCCTGATTTGAGGACCCACAAATATTCCTTCCTTTAATTTAGCCGCAGAAAGATTCGTAAACCAAAATTTTTTGTTAACCAAAAGTAACAATCGGTTACGTGGTTAGTTGGCTCTCTCCATATCATTGATTTACCAACTTTCAGTGATTTATTTTTACCTGAATACCAGGAACTGAGGACCAATCTGCAATTAGTGCAAATCACATGAGAACCCCAATTTTTATCTTGATTTGACACCGAAAATCCAAAATAATGCAAATAGGCTTCTTGCAATGGTTTTGTTATAGGGAAATCACGATTTAACTGAACAATTTTCCCACAAACATAACAAAATCAATTTGAATGTAGTTAACACACTCTAGATGACATTTTTAAATAAAAATAAGACTTTTGAATCATACAGTTGTTTACAAAATAGAGCGATACACGTATTTAAACAATTGCGGGTAGATAAAAAACAAAGACCGAAAAATAAAAAAATATTTTTTTTATTACCGTTCATAGCCTACGTAAATAATATATGTTTCAGTTCATGAACAAAAAAAAATTATTTTTTTGTAAACTAGTGATAATTTTTGAATTTGAATTTGAATATCTGCCTACCTTTTATATTATTTTCTAAAGAATAGTTAGCTAACGTTTGAGATTTGAATCTCTTGGCAGTAAATGCCTGCATAGGTTCTATATAGTTCTAATATAACATCAGGGACAAATGCCGCATTTTTTGACTGTTTTACTTATTTATATTATTAATTATTATCAATTAAAAAAAAAATCTCCTCTTGATTAAGTTGTGTTATGGATTATGGCAAGGAGGAAAGCGAAAAGACGAAGGCGCTGCCTTTATACAAAATATGCCAGTATTAGGGATCAATTTGAAGCGCCATATTTGACATACGAGTGTTTCTGGAACTGATAATAATGAAATCATAAATTAGGTAAATCCAAATCATAGATCAATTAAAGAGGTCGGTGCGCCATTTGCAATTTCCAAAGGCACTGGCATCAGGCATGTCTACAGCACAGTCGAGTCTCTAGGTCTCCATAGGTCTTCAGTCTTAATCATAGATTAATAATTATAAAAACTACAGTGTTTATGTATGGGAGAGTAAATTATAGAGCTCAGTGTGACACTGTCAGTAGGTTACCTATAGGTAGGTACTTTTCAAGCGTTTTCAAGTGTCAACCATGTGTCAACTCAACGTCCTTGTCACGTCCTTGTGAGTGATATTCTGTGACTCAACGTTACCTACGTTACGTATCAACCAAAGAGTATAATAACCGTAGAGAGAGAAGACATAGAGTCAGTGACGATTTCTTTCTCACTCACACTAAAAAGAGAGCAGAGATAAAGTTATTAATGTGATAAACAGAGACGCAGCTACCCAATTTTTTGTCCCTCATCGTGTAACCAGTTTTTTTCAAGGTCGACACACTTTTGTGCCCAACAAACTGACAGTTAATAAGAAAATTTAGTATCTATGTGTGTTGCCAGCTTTAGGTACCTATACAATGTCCCGATTTTCCCTATCCTACTTATATTATAAATGTGAAAGTTTGAATGTATGTAGGGCCATCCATACATACATCCAAATTTCAGCCATATCGGTTTAGTGTGGCGTGATTGAGTAACAAACATATGGATGTTTGTTACTCAATACGCCACACTAAACCGATATGGCTGAAATTTGGCACGGAGATAGGTTTTTTTTAGTAATGTCCTCTGACATACCGTAACGGCGGGTTACTTTGGCTACTTTTTCAATTTTTTTTTTAATTTTTGTTGAAACAAAATAAAGTCGTGATGGAAGAAATGAATATTATGAGAAAAGAAAAGAAAGATGATGGATACTAGAATATAATATATGTCGGCGATGATTAAAGTGTATTCAGTTAGATAGTGTCGGTTACTGTTCTGAATCATCCTGAAGTTTCGTTCGAATGTCCAACAACCAGTCGAGAACTGTTGGCGATCTTAAGAATTATTTTATTTACAAAGTTCTTAATTTTTAAAGCCATTTTTAAATAGCTAGAGGCAGACTTTTAATGTTTTTTTTAAATAATTATTAACTTAAACTATGAAGAGTTGCAGTTTTATACGACTGCCTGAAAAAAGGAATATACTGTTAATTTCATTAATGATGATTTTGATGACTAAATATACAATTTTTGTTGCTTTTAATTCAATAGCATTACTCGATCGAAGGAAAATTTTAACTGTTCATTACAAATTATTTTGTGTAACATTCTTACTAGTAACGAAAAAAAATTTTCCTTTGTGTTACATACATCTTTTTCAAAGTGACTCACATATGCTAAATTTCTATTCGGCATTTCAATATTTTTTTTAAGGAGCAAATAATTATCTAGTGAATTGGTCCTATGAAAGTACATTAAAAAACTTTAGTATAAAAAAAAATATTTTTAAAAAACCGACTTACGTGTACAAACTAAAATTATTTTATACTTTTAAGTGGTGGTTGAAGTTAATATTGTGTGCAATAAAGAATAATAAATTCTTTATTGCACACAATATTAAGATATATGTAAAAAATAGAAGCTTACCCTAATAGGTATGTCTCTCCCAGACAACCTTATATGTGTAGGTATGTTATTTAAAAAATAAAACAGTTCAGCATCTGTTTTGTCGTTTTATTTAAAAATCCTGGGAAGAATTTTCCATCTAATTTGGGGTACTAGGGGAGTGCAGTTATTGTGGCAACATTAAACTCGAACTTGTCATGTGACGTCATCGTTACGTCATGTTATCTCTATTTCAGTCGCGGTTACACAGTACCTTGGTCTATTGCCTTCTCTGTCTACGATAATAACATAGGGAAATATCAACTGTCAAGTGTCAATATCAAAACAAGCCACAAGGTGCAATGGTGCAAATAAACACTGTGATTTTAAATCATTAAGTTGTAGTTTAAAACAACACTTAAATGGTCTCTAACAGTCTCTAATGACTTCATTAATTAAATGACTATAGTCATTAGATAAATAAATAACACTCACTAGTCACTAAATATATCCAGCGGGCCCAAGCAACCAAGTTGATAAAACATCGAGCAACAGACCAACACGTTTTAAGCACCACAAAAAAGACATACTTATTTAATAATAATGAATAACCATTCAGAAGCTACATCAGAAGTTACTTCAAATAGGTAAGACAACAATATTATTTTGAATCTTTTGTACCTTGTGCATTTTAAGCGTGCCGCCAAGCGATCATTTGGTATGATACCGCTCAGAAATCGTATATAGGTTCTCTTAAAAGAGATTCATCATACATCTTACAGGCTACTCTTTTCCAGCTTAGATTGCAGAAACAGCACTTACAGTAGGTACACTACCAGTGTTTTATGATATTCAATTTAATTGGTACCAGACAAAATCCATGTGTAAATTAATTTTTCCTAATAATAAAAGAAGCTTATAATATATGGAGTTAATAGATCAGCATCTATATTATTATTATAAGACTTAAGTTATTTACTTCGCTTTTTAAAACCCCTATTTTATCCCCTTAGGTGTTGAAGTTTCAAAAATACTTTCTTAATAGAGGCCTACGTCATAATAACTATCTATATGCCAAATTTCATCCTGATCCATCCTTTGGTTTGAGCTGTGTGTTTATAAATCAGTCAGTTACATTGTCCTTTTATATATTTAAAGATAAGTGTATACTGTATATTTAGAATATTGAAATTTCAGAGAAGACAACTCTCCAGTTAAAATTCAGAAAAAGCGTGAGGACTATTTAGATTGGAGGGATTATTTCATGGCGGTAGCTGTATTAGCTGCCAAGCGAAGCAAAGACCCCAATTGTCAAGTGGGAGCCTGTATTGTTAATAAGGAAATGAAAATAGTTGGTGTTGGGTAAGATATTACTTATAAATGGCCGCAACAATCAAATTTTTAGAAAAAACAAAGTGTAAAGGATATATTTATTCACTAAAGATAAAACACTAATGGAAGTCAATCACAAAGTGTGAGCCAAATACCAAATTGACGACATTGGAACCAGAGTGATCTAAGTGACATTTTTATCAATAATAAGGTTATTACACGATGTCATGGAAAAATCATAATTCTTCCATGTTGCACTAAACTAAGTGCTCTTCAGTATGTTCTTCCTTCAGGGATCAACATTTCACTATAGAATTGGTGTGGTCTTGCAAAGGGGAAGAGGACATGTTACACTGATCTAAATAAATAAATAAAAATAATAAAGACACAATTGTTAAGTTGTGGTTACTACAAAGTTAGTGACTTTCTTATTGACAAAGTGGCATGGAATCAATCAGCTTGACATCCAGCTACCCACAAGATAGTGTAATAAGTTATTATACTGTAATATTATCTATTATATAAAAATAAGTCGGGTTTTCCTTCCTGACGCTATAACTCCAGAACGCACTAACCAATTTCCACGGTTTTGCATTCGTTGGAAAGGTCTCAGGCTCCGTGAGGTTTATAGCAAAGAAAATTCAGGAAAAATTTCAACAATTTAAGAACGCGGACGAAGTCGCGGGCGTCCGCTAGTGTAGTTATAGGTACAATTATTATTTTGTTATGAAAAGAGCAACTGCCGAGTTTATTGCCAGCTCTTCTCAACAGAATCTGCATTCCGAGCCTGTGGTAGTCATGACGTGTCATAAGAGCTACAAGTTGGCCTACATGAAATAATTTTGAATTTGAATTTATGCCATAATGTTCATTCAACTGTAGTTTGCCAACATTACAGATACAATGGTATGCCAGCTGGTTGCAATGATGATGAGTTTCCATGGGGCAAAGAAGGATCATCACCTTTGGACGAAAAATCTCTTTATGGTAATCTATATGTCGTTCACCAAATATTTTGATATTTCATATTATACTTACTGTACTTTGAGGTTCCAAGCTGCTTGAAAGGTAACCCTGCAATTAAAATGCAGCAGGAAGACGCCAATATTTGGATAGACAGATTTCAAATGAGTCACTGCAAGCTATTGCCGCCAAGCGATTTAGCGTTCCGGCACGATGGCGTGTAGCAACCCACTAGGGGTATAGGTTGAATGTACACTGCCATACCCCTTGCAAGTTAGCCCGCTACCATCTTAGACTGCATCATCACTTACCATCAGTCAAGTGCTAGCTAGCTTGTCATAAAATAAAATAAAAAGTGACGTAAAAGTAAGATCACTATCAAAATGTAGTGTCCACTTTTTATGTTTTCCTAACTTTAGACTGGCATTCACTTTAAAAAAATAAATGCTAAGTTAAAACTTAATAATTTTTTACAGTATGCCATGCAGAAATGAATGCAATAATAAACAAAAACTTAGCTGATGTGAGGGACTGTTCAATATATGTAACCTTGTTCCCGTGTAACGAGTGTGCCAAGTTCATCATACAGTCTGGCATCAATGAGGTGGTGTATTTATCTGACAAGTACTCGCATAAACCAAAGTACATGGCCTCCAGAAGAATGTTTATGGCTGCTGGTATTAAATGCAGGTATGTATACTTTCTCTTATTATTCTTCTTTTATTTACTTAAGGTCAAGTGGGGTAAGAGAAACATACTTTACTGGTTTGTGAACATTTTGGCCTTCAGCTATCAAAATTATACATTTATTTCGATATTAATTGAAACAAATCTTCGCTTTTGAAATATACTAACATTTTTTTTGATACAGAACTAGATTGTTCGTATAATTACGGCACAATTTAGCAACAAAGCTAGGTCATAAAAATGTTCCTCTTACCCGAGATTTGGGGTAAGAGGAACACTCGATACTTTTAAGTAATAACTCGTGTTTTTAAGTGTTTAAATAGCATGTATTAAATTTTTTGTTTGAGTTAAGTGGATGAAACCTTACCTCGTTTAAAAAAAGGTCTTATTTAGGCTGACAGCATAAAAAAACGAAATTTGGGGTAACAGGAACATATAGGTAAGGTCAGAGGTGCTAAACATTTTCTGGTATTAAATGAACGTATTAAAAACTAGCTTTCCGCCCGCGACTTCGTCCGCGTTTTGGTTATATCGCGCTTGGCACAATTTTTCAAAACATGAACCCCCTTTAGTGATCGGTTAAAATGAAGCCTATGCCCTAAGCCTAAGCTCGAGGCATTTTGCTTTTTCTGTAACAAATAAACAGTTAAACAAATCATGGCTATTTACGGAACGTGTTATACCGGCTGACTTTTTAAGTCCTGGCCAAAATTTGTAGGATAAACCTTTTGTATGGGACCAACTTTCGTACTCGAAAAAAAAAATCTACTAAGTATTTCATACATTTTGGTCACAGCTGATCGATACTTTCGTATGGAACAGCTGACTTTTTATTTCGAGTACGAAAGTTGGTCCCATAGAAAAAGTTGTTCATATTCATAGGTAGGTTTATCCTAGAAATCTTGGCCAGTACTTAAAAAGTCAGCCGGTATTTTAGTGGATTTTAAAAATGTTTGTTACCCCCTGAAACCGGGAAAGAGGAACATATGTTTCTCTTAACCTAGTATAGCCGTTCCTCTTTCCCAGCTTGCCATTTTGAAAGTTATGTTTTTATTGACATCGAAAAAGCACTAAAAACACACACTACAAACAATACAATACGTAGAAAATAAAGATTAAACGTAATAATTACACTTACCATAGCAATCAACCGCAAAACTGATGTTTTTAATATTTTAATAACACAAACAAGGAACGCCGCTAGGTCTTGGTTTTTTTAGTTTGACAACTGTTTTTTTTTTCTCTCTTTTACTCGCTTATCTGCCGTGTTGTAGCGCCAACTATCCAAGAATATATGAACTACGCCTAATACTGTTATATCAACGTAGTGACCATAGAGCTCGCCGTTATAGTTTTCTTTTTACTAGTTACAGTTTCTCTTCCCCCCGCGTCCCTCTTACCCCACCTGACCTTACTTGATTTAAACTTGAGACTGATTTTTCCAATACCTTTGAACTGAATATATAAGTTATGCTCAACATTACATTAGTTCTTTTTTACTAGTTTTGGCTGACTTAATATTATCTAGATATGTATAGTATATAAAAAATAAAATTCTTGTTTCAGACAATTTATACCAAAGCGGGACAAAATAGAAATTAGATTCACTACAAATAATAATAATATTAATGACATATGCAACTTGACCATTTGATAACACCTACCTCAATTATATGTAAATTCATTTAGAATTTACTTTACAGTTTACTATATGTATAAATGAACTTACTAGCGCATTTTTATAGACTTATTTTTAAGGATATTTTTGTATATTTAAAAGTCGATCGCAAATATAGCAGCACATATTTTCCTTCCGAATTTGAATACACCACGTATAAAGATGTATATCTAAAAAAATATTCACATTGTTTTGTTCTTCAGGGTCTGTTACAAATGCGATTAACTTTAAAATGAAATAAAAGAGAAATGTAAATAAATTTGTAAAATAAAAATTTTATTACTTTATGTACAAGATGACAGGGGTACAAAATACTCCAATCACACCAAAGTGAACAAACAAAATCAACATGGTTATTCTCACGTAGCTCATACATCAAGTATATTCAAATTATAATAATTTATCTTCTCTGAGCAGAACAGTGCCTTTATTCTTTATGACATAGCACATCTTCAAAGAATACAGGCCTCTTGCGTTTAGCAAAATATTCCGCCGCGAAACTACCTGCGGAACGAAAGGGATAGAAGCATAGCCAAATGTCCTTGCTAGAACAGATAGTTTCGCTGCTGTCAAAAAGAAGCGAAACAAAGCGGAACTGTCTGTTCTAACGCACATTTGACTAAGCAACTATCTCTTTCGTTACACAGCGGAGATGTGCGAGAAAAATTATTCGCGCCAAACACCGTATTTTCAGTACTGTGAATTAATTAATTAGTGCCAGATTCGATTACAGCCTTGTGCATCTTGACATCTCTTGGCATATGACATCAAATTTGACTTGCTTATGCTAGAATGGTCAAGTCGGAAGTCAAGATGCTGAGAGCACAAGCACCAAAGTATGTTAGTGATGTAATAATCTCATTGTGGTTATGTTGCTAGGTCTCTTTGTGAACGTATGTCATAGCGAATAAGGGCCGAAGACTCGATTGTTGTGATTAAAGTGTATTTAGATAAAAATTAAGCGTATTTTGCTTTGATTACGTTTTCATTTAAACATTTACAAGAATGAAGGTATGCCTAAATGTTCTGCGATCAGTGAAGACTTTTGGTTTCATATTTCACTCTGGCACCGTTCTGTCCCAAAGGCTAGCTACAAACATAACTCGTGACGGTAACTGTAGACTGGATGTTTCCAAAACTACCTTCATTCGAAGTTATTTATGTTTGTCAATCCGCTTAAAAATAAATAAATTAGAAGTCTTGGTTACGTCGATACGATATTTTTTTGCGTTTAAAATAAATAGCGATCAAAATAAATCGTAGGCAACTACCCAATTACTACTTCTTAGGTGAGGTCCACATTTTGTACACGTTTCCGTCACGAGTTTTGTGTGTAGCAATCTTGAGTGTGTTCTGAATTCTGTGTAGGTATTCCATTACAATAATTATTGTCCAAACTTTACACATATCTACAAAACAAAAATCAAATTAAACTAGTGTCACTGTATATGGGTCCATGTTGTCAACCAAAGAGATTAGGAAATAACTTTGAAATAACAAACTACGATCCAGTCAGTTTATGTTAGTCGACAAAGACTTGAAGTAAGGCCACACATTCGATCAGCGTCTCGTTTCGCCTGGGGAGACTAATGTGTGATCCAGAAATGGGCGATTGTTCCAAAAAATTATAATCGAATTATTCGAATGACTTGCCTTGACTTCAATACGAATGAATTCGAATCAATGTCGAATTCATTCGTCATTCGAATAAAATATTTCATTCGGTAGCTAGATGTGCAACCTTTTGGAATTCTAATGGGTAAAACATGTTTTTAAAACGCGATGCAACGCGAATCAATACTGAAGTTCTAATGTATAGTAATCGTTTAATTAACTTCAGTTTCGTTAACATGGCATGAGCGGTGACATAAATCTGTCATTTAATATAGACAGAGTAACGTCGAAATTCGACATCTCAATACAAAAGCAGATTAACTTAAATTAGATGTCACGTTTTTTTATAATTAAAATAAGCGTCGCGTTTTAAAAGTATGTTACCGCCCTAACAGTACCTAAAAAACAATTAAGTATAAGAATTATTTACAAAGCGTACCTCAGTATAGTCAATATTGCGTGAGGTTTTGAAACTTTGCCACACATTTTTTTTTTACACATTAAAAACCAACCATTTTATTACATAATATCCTTATATTTTATAACATGAGTTATTTGCTGTTTGAACACTTGAGGCCTCACGTTGAATTTCATAGAAATGGTACAAAAAAATTTGATAATAATTAGGTATACAAGATTTTTTCGAAAGAAATAGACTTTAGGAACTAAATAATTTCATTATGCAATTTAAAATGGATGTTTAAAAGATGGATGGATGTTTTTAAGAGTGGTATTTATGAAAACGAGAATTAAAACAGGTGGGTCGTCAGAAATAACGCGAACACCACGGCGGCAAAAGTGTAGCGAGCCACAAAATTGTTTGAAAATGTAGGTAGGTGTATAGTGCGGTCGCGGAATAGGAAGAATTTCGTACTACCTGTACCTGTTACTACCTGTCTCTGTCACTCCCGCATTAAAATAAGGCACAGATGCAATGACCGCCGTCCTCGGGGATTCTAAACCTTTACCTGCGAACCTAAGGCTTGTTTTTGTTTGCGTGTGAATTGAATTTAGGTAGTCTAGATCATAGTATAGACAAAACTGTAGATTCTTTCATTATAACTGTGACAAGCGAGACGTCGTCGGAAAGAAGTTACTCCGATACAGAGAAATCGGATTTTGATTTTTGAATTTTAATTTTTTTATTTCTATGTAATAAAGTAAATATAACTCGATTATTATAACTGTTTAAAAATAAATAATTTATTTAATAAGCTACTAATTTTTTTCTCCTTCAAATATTTTATATAAACCGCACTTAATAGAAAAAAGTTTGTGACCACTGTCAGTAGGCAAAGAGGTCATTGTACGAAATTCTTTCTGTTCCGCGACTGGACTATTTAGTGAATAGTGCATATATATTTTTTTCTATTTTGAATATATTTTTTACACTGCCATAGCACAGAAAAACAATATATAACATTTATAAAAATTATATGATTGTTATAGTTTGTTACTCAATGCTGAACCGCTTTGCGACATCTTTGCCGCTTTGGTACGGTTCATCTGAATAGACCATGGAAGTAGTACCCTACTTAAGTAGTAGTCCTACTTCCATGGGATTGACGTTAAATTCTAATATCAGGAACATAATATTTTCATAAGAAATAAGTAATGCATAATATAAATTAAGCTAGTCAAGCTTGCTAGAATAGCGTGGCATTTTCAATACTGGCAATCTGCTTACGACCCCGTCTGAATAATAAAAATCCGATAAATGACAGCTCCTATTAACTTAATGGGCAACTTTGTAATGTTGGTAACATTACGTTACTTTCATTTGCGACTAAAGTTAGTAGCAGCAGTCAAGGTATTTCTATTAGCATTTGGACGGGATACTAACGTCATTCAGATAAATTCAAAGTCAGTATTAGGAGTTGCAGCGTGCTTGACTGTAATACGCTGTCAGCACAAAATAAAATAGCAACAAATAATTCGGGCATACCACCATAACAAAGTATAAATTAATTATGTAGTGAGTGTTTTTTTTGATAACGTATATTTTTACCGTAAAGGTAATTTATAAACAAAATGTATTAACTGAATGGCAAATTCAATTTAGCATTTAAGCGAAAATGGACTTTTCAACTAACTACAACAATTTTTGTTATCTTTTTAATTTTAATAAAAATTGATGATTTCAAAAATTCTGTCTTTTTATTTATTATTAATTTTAAAGTAGAATAAATTATCCTCACTCAGTTTTATCAAAACATTTTAGGTTAGGTACCTAGGTATCACGAAAATGGACCTTTTGGAACCCAAGGAGCGCTTTACAGTATTCTTAGTATAGTTCTTACAATTTACGAGGGCGCGTGAGATTTACTTGTGGTTTCGTTGTGTACATACACATTGCGTAAGTGTGCGTGCCTGTCAGGAGCCTAGGTGGGAGCGGTCAGGTGCAAGCAAACACTCGCTCACACTTATATAGATACGACACACACACAACCATGAGCCACGCGCCCTCGTGAATTGCAAGAACTTTAACAGTATATACTGGTATTCTGTAAAAACGGTTGCATCAGTATAACAATCGCAATGACCTCTGATTGGCTATTAGCTCTACTAATAAACAGGTCAATTTAGTCTGTGTGACTTTCTCCGATATGAAAAATCGATCCAACTTAGGCTGAAATCTATAGACCACACTATCATGCTGAAATCTATAGAGCATGCTTTGACTTAACCCGGACTTGAGATAGTTTTTTTTTTTTAAAGAACATTAGCCAAGCTGAAGTCGACTAATATCTTATCTCCTCCAAATAAGCGGAAAGTTCGTGCTAGGAATGGGTACAATAGTGCAACGGGTGGGATTCGAACCTGCGACCTTTCAGTTTTCAGTCCGCATCTTTAACCGTTAGGCTATTGAGGCTTAAAAACAAATATGCTCTGTCATAAATCTGTCTCGTTTTAACTCTGTCTTGACTCAGCAGAGTGAGAGTTTATAGATGTCAGCATCACTCAGCATATTTTTGTCTCGTTTTAACTCTGTCTTAAGGTTGAGCTAAGTCAGGGCACGCTCCATAGATCTCAGCATTAACAGTTCTACTATCATAGGACAGTGGTGCAGTCAAGTATCGGCAGCAAAGGCCGTCATTGAATAATCTTTTAGACAAGGTTCCGAATTTTGTCGGCAACTTCTATAATTTATGACGACACCGCTTTCTAGGAAACCATAGTTATAGGCATGCACTATGGTTAACCGTGAGTGGATTTTATTGAATCAAACAAGAATAAATATGTGAGAACGCACTGGTGGTTTATTGCCACGCGGCGGTTTTTGATTATATTAATTTATTTTATTTTTGTTAATAGAAAAGTTGAAACACGTTGACATAGTTCCAAATAATATGTGTATTTTTTCACTAAATCTAATGTCAAAACTAGTTTTGTAACTCGTCTGTCAAAAGAGCCGCCCTGAGTTAGTATAAGATTTAATTCAAATTCGTATTCGATGATGTTAGCGTCACAGTAAAATGAACCGTACCAGCATTGAATTAGACCTCAATTTCGTGCATGCATTCATATAGGTTTACGTATACGAACACGCTCCAAATTAAAATCGGTTATACTGAGTTTGTAACTTTAAATCTATACAGTTAAAGTTCTTTTTACTTTGAGGCTAATGTCATCGAATACGTTCAATCGAATTCAATCTTATACTAACCGCACTGCACGCGTATTTGGTAGAACTATAATAGGCAACGCCCGCGTAAGCAAAAAGTAATCTATCCAATTTCAAATCACGTTTTCAAGGGCCGATTTCACCAACTACAATAAGTCCGAGCGTGATATTTTGGCAGATTTTCGATACAAAAACTGTCAAACACCCAATTAATTCCTCGATTAAGTGCTACTCGACGTTGGTGAAATTGGCACATTTAACACACAGATAAAATGTAACCCGGTTAAAAAGAAAATCTATAGCTATGTCATATAGTCGCCGTAATTTTTAATCTAAAAACCGCCCGTGGCACAACGCCGTAGTCCATTCTAGCACTTACGTTAGTAAAAAGTCATTTAACCAGAAACGTTAATATTAAATTCACAAGATTTTGCCGTACCGACACTTCCAACTGATTTTTCAAAAACATACTAAGAAATTTCTATCGAGTATATTCATGAAAAGGGTATTGATGGGTGGGAGGGGGGGCACCTTCACTCCCAAGTGATTTTTCAAAAACATACTAAGAAATTCCTATCGTCGATAGTATATTCGTGAAAAGGGTTGGTTGGGAGGGGGGGGCACCTTCACTCCCAAGTGATTTTTCAAAAACATACCACGAAATTTCTATCTTCGATAGTATATTCGTGAAAAGGGATGGGTGGGGGGAAGGGGGGGGGCACCTTTTGGGTTTCAATTGTTGACCGATATCTCCTTGGGCTGCAGGGGCGTGTCGTCTGCGACGTGGTTGTCAGGCACTTGGTCGGCGGGCGACTTGAACGCGTTCGCGTACGGGAATTTAACGTGACACGCTTCCACGTACTCCTCCGTCTCCTTTTCGCAGGGCCCGAAATCGCCGTCTCTGAGACTCTCTAGAACTTCGACGCAACCCTGCGAAGCGATCATTTACAATTTTTAATCTAATCACCACTGTTCACGCCGTTCACACAAATACACATTAATATATTTCCATGAGTCCTGTCCTGTCCCTTTCCTTCAACTCAGGACGAAAAGAGACCGCGTCAAGAAAAAGAAGATCAACGCTAGTATGCCCGCTTCTCTCAACGCCGCAACACGTATTTTGTCGTGCTCAAAACAATTACCGCCCCTTTTAAAATTTGTTATATGGTGTTATGGTGTGTGAACCAGTGCTGTCGAAGGCGAGAGAAGACTGCAGGTAAGTCCTGAGTTTTCCCACCCACGTTCACCAATTTTCACACCAACCACATAATATAAAACAAAGTCGCTTCCTGCAGGGTTAGCATGGGGAGGAGATAAAAGTTTTATCCCCCGATTTTATCCACTGACAAGGGATAAAATTATCTTCTCCCTATGCTAAAGCATGGCGACAGGGGAAAAGAAAAGTATATTCCTATAAGAATATCCACTGTGGATATTATTTCCACCGTTTTGCTCATACTCGACAGGTGGATAAAACTGAGCGAGTTGATAAACATTTTATCCTTTCCCTGGGGATAAAATTTCTTCTGCCCATGCTAGCTATGCTGCTGTTTGTTTCGTCCCTATGTATGCTTAGATCTTTAATACTACGCAACGGATTTTGATGCGGTTTTTTTAATAGATAGAGTGATTCAAGAGGAACTTTTTTGGAGACCTTAAAAAGGTCTACAAAAAAGTCTGCGATAGCATATGTCTATCTCTTAGGGATAACCTACAATAACCATTTCAAGAGTAGCCTCTAAAGAAAACATGTTTGTATTATCTAATGACAAAAAACCTGTAAACTTTATATATAAAGACAAGAATGTCTTTATATATAAAGAAGAGGTACAGAAGTAGTATATTTAGTATCAGCATTGCACCCGTGTGAAGCCGGGGCGGGTCGCTAGTCTAAATATATAGGTACATAAAAGGGAAGACCATCAACGCATAGCTCAAACCACTAAACCGTTTGAACCGTTGACCTTACGGATTCCATTCCGCCTCTTGGCCATTAAGCTAATGAGGCTTCAAATTGTCTTTGTCTTGTTGATTACCAATGTACTTCAGCACGGCAAAACAAGAGCATACCTGTATAGAAAGTTCCGGTAAATCGAGGCGAGTAGCGAGTTTCAGCGCTTCCGGCGCTCGCGCGGGCTGCAGGCGGCGCATCGCTCGAGCGCCCCACAGCGCTGCAAGCTGAGATCTCTCCGCTGACTCCTTCATGTATTCTTCCGCCATCGTCTGAGCGGAGCGCCCTTGGAACATCTGTGGAACATAACAATTGGATTGTAATAAACAAGAACTAATAAGTAACATCACACTAATATTGTAAAAGCGAAAGGTTGTGTGCGTGCGTGCGTTAAAGCGAACCGCGTTTTTTTCTGTTCATCAAGAACACCTTCGGGTCCTGATCACCTTTTGCCAAAAAACACTCTTCCATCTTTATACTCTCTGAGATAGACACCGACGAAATTTGCCGCCATCTTGAATACGCCATTTCGGAGCTTTTTTTTTTCAACTCACTGCCAATTGGATGAGGTTTCGAGTGTTTTTTTTTTTTATTTTTGTTTTTCGAGTGATTGGGGAGCAATGCGAGGGTGTTGAAGATAGGTGAAGGGTACCCTAACTTCAACACCCTGGCCATGCTCCTCATTTATCTCTCAACCATTAAAACAAAACACGTCGATCCATTACTTTTTTGTAACGTGATTGAGGGACAAAACAACAAGATAACACAACTTCAGTACGTACCGGTCGCATCTCAGTTTCTACGACGGCGGCGACGCTGGGCGGCAAGCCCGCCTGCTTGTCGTCGAGCCAGCTGCGGAACCGCAGCAAGCAGTCGTGCAGGTGCGAGTGCGAACTGTCGAGCCGCCATGCGCGCTTTATGCTTTGCAGCATTAATAATGGTTTTTCTGAAAATTAAATGGAATTATGGAAATTAATAATTGCAAATAATAAAAATTTATTGCGACCGTTCCAAGGCCCAACAACGGTTTTTTTCTTGTACGATACTCCCACCCCTTCTATACGGAGCTTGTATATCGAAAACATCAACGGTAGGCCTAAGTGGCTTTACTATGTTCGCTTCTCATACTGAGAAGTTAAAGAAGTAATCTGAGTACTCCGGAGATATAGTCGATTTTACCGATGTCAATTTTTTGATAAAATTTAATAGACAGCATAAGCCGATTCGAGGGATCCAAAACAAGAACAGGAATTGATTATCCTCAAAATTAAGATTAAAATTCTGTCCTTTTTCAATTAGAAGGTAAAATTGTCACACTAAAAGTAATTCCGTTTTTGCCAAAAAGCACTGGACAACTTTAGAATGCAACTTGTCGCCTGCCATCTATCAACTGCAGCTGAGGTCTGCAGTTTGCGGATTGTTCGTACCTAAACATACACCTATACAACTGCTTTTATGAAAGTTGCATAGACCAATAACAATAAATTCTAGTAATGACATTAATTTTCATTGAAGTTTGAAGGTCTGGCCTACCATCCTTTTTAGAGACTTGCGCTGAGTAATGAGCTGTTTATGGGTTACTGATGATGATGATGATGACGGTTGAAGAATGACCTGAAAACGAATAGTTACCTTTCCTAAAGTATATTTCGAAGGCCATTAGATGCGTGTCTATTCTATCCGCGGCGAGCGTTCGCAGCGGTTGCAGGAACTTTAGTGCTTGCTCTAAGGGGTCTTCCGCCTGTAAATATACAAATATTTACTTAGTTATTTTTAATCACAACTATTTTATTACACTAGGAACTACAGGAAATTGGCTAGATTGGGAAACATAATCTGAATATCAATCATCTCAGAAGCGAATGCTTACAGTGTTTTGGGTGACAGATATCTATGCAAGGTTGCTTTCCCCTTAAAATAAAAAACAGCGCTGATATACCAGCCAATCTGCGCATCGACGCGCGGCTATGTTCAGTAAATGCCCCTCAATATCCTTTCTTTTCTCCTATTTTAGACGAACTAGTGTTATTACATGATAGTTGTATGGATTTTTTTGATCTTGAACTTTCTTTTTTTGAACTTTTCTTGATCACACTAGGCAAGTTAAAATAGTTAGGTATTTGTCCAACAAGAGAGTAAAGTTCGGTAGCGCCAAGTAAAGAATTTGTAAGCGAATGATTTTAAGCAAGAATTCCGGAAATTTCTTAAGAAATAGAATGTGGAAGCCCAAGTAGCACATGACAGCCGCACAGTGACTTGATTATAGAATTTGTGACTACTTAAGGCTGTTTTAGTTTCCTGCATAAGGCCTGTGTAGTTAGCTACCCAGACCTTATAATGCTAAGTTGGGCCCCAAATTAACCAGCTCCGAGCATTACAGTGGCTGGTTAACGGCAGCATAATCATTGAAACAGCTGGACAGGGCCTGTAGAATAGCTTATACAGGTATACAACAGCCATTGCAGCATAAGATTCAGCTACTTTAATTCTCTTCAACAGCTCTTAGATGTTTTGACGCTTCGTAATAGCTTTTATTAAGATATAAATAACCTAAAAAAATAGTTTTTAATTATTTTTTACGTATTATTATGTGACACTATCTACATTCATTGTTTGTTTATTTATGAGCTTGTGCAGGCGGACATTTTTAATATAAGATATTATATTTTTTAATAGTTTTCTCGTTGGTTTTGATTGTCATTATGTAAGTAAATTAAGTTGCGAGTACCATTTTACTGTAAATGTGTATAGGTAATTACATCAAATATTTCATGCGCCATCAAAATAATATCGCGTTAACGAAAATATTTCATAAGATAAAGTGTATGAATACTAAATAAATAAATTTATCACTCAAATGATTGCTTTCTAAATCATTGTACCTATTAGGAATACTCTATTTAGGAAATAAGTGGAAAATATATATAGTTTGAATTAAAAGCTATCAAGTATCCTGAAATCTTTAAGATAAATCATTTGGATATTTATTAACAAATCGTTTATGTACTGCTAAAATGGTGTCCATTTCTTATCCAGCACAAATTCTCCATAAATGCATTTGAAAAGTTATTTGATGTGCAGTGGTGTTACCAAAGTCTATTTACTAGCTTATAGCATTATGCTGGATGGACAAAGGATTTTAATAATCTTTCTTACTGTGTACTGGTATAAAGAGAGAGCATACAACAGCTTTCTAGGGATAAAGAAATCTCGACCAAAAACCATTTCATTTTGTATGTAGGTACAATGTTTGGCTTTCAAAATACCCTTGCAGGCTCAGTAGATTTGATTTAAGTTTCTAAAAAGTAAACTTTTAAAGAGTTTTGCGCATCCTTCACAGTATTGTTTGCAGTGTTATGTTTTTTTTATTTAGTAATTCTAGTCAAAACAACCGAAAAAGTGCCAAGTATATCTAATGCATTTTTAAGCCAGACTAATATTGTAAACAATTTTAGCACTACTTATTTAATGAAATATTGACTTTAAAAATAAAGCAAAGTTTTTTAAAAGAACATTGTTATACAAATAAAGTTTGAGTATACATATACCTACTGCTTTTTATAATAACTTAGTGGTAGGTAGGTATTATTTAATAACATTTTTTGTGTAAAAAGATTGTTTACAACATTAGTCTGGCTTGTGGTTATGGTTCATGAAAATGCTGCTTATTAGAAGAATCAATATTTTCATCAAAATTTGTTTGTGCGGAACCCTTACTTTGCGTAAACGACACTGGCTTGTAAATATTAATTGCATCAGTACTGTTCCTTCGCAATTCGTCCATAGAAGCCTTAGCGTATGCTTTAGATAGTTTTCTTTTTATTCCACCAGTTCTTTTTCTTTTATTCCATGGTTTTAAGTTGTTCATTTTTAATTTAAAATGTATAAACACACGCGTGTAACTCGTGAGGTCGCGTCACACGTTATGCAAAAAAAAAACCAAATCTGACGTAATTTGAACACCAATAATCTAGATCTACTCTTAAATAACGCCGAAAGCTTTAAAATAGCTGCCAGATATACTTTATGCATTGTGATTAGAAAGGAGTACAGCTACTCCAATTTACAACTCAGGGTGTTTAATGATTTTCTTATAAATGTAACGGCATTTTTAGAGATTACAAATCCACTTTTAATCAGCCATTAACAAGCTCCTTGAAGTAGAATTAGAATTGAATTAGTGTACACCAATTTAAAACCAGCGAATACCTCAATGCAGCCCGCAGCATTACAAGAGAGGTAAATTTTTCGTATTAACCAGTCGTTAACAAGCTTTGGACTTCTAAATCAACTAGTAGTATCACATGCAGCCAATAGCTGGACAAGACCTTTTTAAAATTCTACTTAAATGCTTTAAGTATAATTTTTCGCCTTTATAAAGTCATTAGTCAGCTATGCTGTTTAATAGTGTATAATCTTTCCTCAGTATAGCCTAAAGACTCATCATATCCTTTAGTACATCTGCATAAAAGCAATAGACTGTAATGTAGCTTGTTTATAACGTAATTCATCGCTAATGTGCTACTTGGGAGTAGTTATACAGATTTCCCGAACGTTTTATCAGTTAATGGAAAAGCGTTCTAAATCTAAACACTGTTCCTCACTGGTTTTGTCCAACAAAAGCACATTTTTCGAGCAAGTGAGGTGATAATGTTAATTAATATTTTTGATAAGTATGTTGATTACGTACCCTTGCAAGTTTGTCCGGGATCAGCTCATCGAGCTGGGGCGCTTCGGGGTCACCTTGCTCTTGCTGTTGCCGCGCTTTATGGTGCTGTTCGCGTTTTACCTGAAAAATAATACGCCAAGAACTTTGAAGTATTTTTTTTAAGAGTTTTAGCCATAACTAACTATTACTCCCGTTTCCCTCAATTTAGGCTTTAAGCTTGTACTAGGTGTGGGTACGACAATAGTAAAACGGCTCGTTTTAAAAACTTGTGTCAATGGTATGGGAAAAGTCATCGTCATCATCATGAGTAATCAACGTCATAAGCCGTTAACGTCTCACTACTGTGCGCAGGTCTCCTCTCGGAGAAGAGTTACAGACAATAGTCCACCACGCTGACCCAATGGGGATTGGTAGATTTCACACACCTGAGAACATTATGGAGAACTCTCAGATGTGCAGGTTTCCTCACAATGTTTTCCTTCCTTATTTAATTGCTTAAACGCACATAACTCCGAAAAGTCAGAGGTGCGTACCGGAATCGATCCTGCAACCCCGAATGGGAGACTCCAGTCCTAATCTATGACTAGATTATGAGTGATTCGCGGACAAAAGTACCCGAACTTTATTCCGTGCAGTAGCGTCCAAAATACAGATAGCCCTAATGGTTGCCAATCTCCCTTCAACCGTCCGATAGGAACCGCACTACAAGAAGATTACAAAACAAGAATTACCCGCTGGTCATGTTCAATTCAATTCAATTGTTCACCTCAGCTTTATAACAGTTAATCTTTAGGGAGTCTATCATACACAATACTGATATAATATAGCGTGTGTCGTAGTCACGTATACAGGAAGTAAGTATTCAGCTTGTATAAGCTCAATTTCACTTTTACGGCCGTAACGGTGACAACTGCCTTCCTATTCATATTCAGCTTTCGATATAACCGTAACTTTTCCCTCAACATCACATTATGTCTTAACGCACGCATAACCTTTTTGTATTAACGACTCACTTAAAAAGTACTTATGATATTATACTCACAGCTTTTGCCCTATGAAACTCAAACAGTAGCTAGTATTAATAAGCTATCAAAGTTTCCATACGATGTATTGCTTCCATGCAGTCTATAAAGAATATTCCATAACTAAAATATAAAATAAACCTATGCATTCAACAGCGCCCATAATATTATGTCTTTTAGACTTGGGTATTACAGGATCAATATCTTCAATTTTTACTTTTTATCCCTTTAAATTCGAAATTCAAAAAATCCCTTCTTAGTTTACCTCTAGGACCTCTAGCTAGGTACTTTTCATATTTCTCATATTCATGGATTTGAAGAAAAGTGACCCCAAGGATAAGGACTTTCCGCTGTTATTATTATATTTATATAGATAATAACAGTTTTATTTCTTGGTGTGATAGTGTCGGTCTACGATATTCACGTATGATAGTACGATAGGTAGTACATATAATGCCGTCTCGGCCATTTACCTGAACTTGTGCTGCCAGCGCACTTTCCTGTTCGGCTTTGCGTTTCGCTTTCCTCTGTTTGTTTCTAAGTTTCTTCAGTTCTGATGGCGCGAGATTCTCTGCGGACAAAATTATTTGCCGTTAGTCTTCATACATTCGTTTTAATAAACACGAATATGTAGGTGTGTATGATTATGTATGTGTACAAAGTGTCAATTGTTGCCCTTCGCTGAGAGATTTGGTAATGTATTCTCAAAAAATGATTGCATCCGTGTAACGATCGCAATTACCTCTGATTAACTGAATTTATAGTTTTCTTGCTGCATCAATGCATTTTAAACTACAGCAGGAGAGTGCCAGCCAATCAGAGTCCATTGTGATCGTTACAATCAACACTACTGCGGTTAATAAAATTAATTGAATTTGAATCTAGTAGTACAGAAGTAACTCTAAACTAAGCGATACAAAGATTTCCAAGAAATATGTATGTATATACCTATAATATGCTAAATTAAGTAAATCTAATTGTTGCATATCGTACACAGAACCTATTAAGAACAGGATTTACAGATTCCATTTTCCATCAGATGAGGATACAGTACAAGCTGACGTCAAATAATCATGATAATGGGTAACAATTTGCATTCGTATAATCACATATTTGTGGCAAAGTTTTCCAATAAATTGAAGTACCTAAATAGGATATTCAAATATTGCAAACAATTTGTTTTAATCTAAGTTTTCAGTTACCAGTTTTGTAACGTAGCATTCATTTTCAAATCAATTAGAAGAAATATCATATATTTTATTTCAACCGATCACCATCAGCTCACGCTCAGCGTGCTATGGAGTGTGCTATGCTCAGAATTTCTTTGAGGGATAAAGTTTAAAACGAAGTAATTCGCCTAAGAAGAAGAATTTACCTAGGCGATACGATAGCATCGACCACGCTCACCTAATGCAGACGCTGTCGAAATTCGGATTGGCAGACGTCCATAGAGCATTGTAGAGAACTATCAGGTTTTGATAACACGATGTTAAAGCAAGTGATATATTTTAATTGCTCATAATTTTTTTTAGATTAGTAGGATGTTCATCACAGTTTTTTTTTTCAAATTTCATAATCTTCTATTGCCTATAATTAAAAGAATATCGATGCATAAAATGGTATATTACTTTAGCTCTCTCTTTGAACAATTCTTCAACCATGCTTATCAAAATATATAACGATGATATATTATTGCGATAACACATACATAGCCAAACTCAACAAAAAGTTTATCTCAAAGTTTGTATCAAAACCCAAATTGTTTCCTTGTCTGATACAAAATTAAGTAACGTGTAGTTTTTGTAGCAACGCAAAAAAATCCTTCTATTTGAGAGTATTATAGGCTGCGTTTCTATCAGCACGTGAGATGTGTACTAACTTGCGGAAATCAAACTAAGGCAAACTCCGTACGGAATGTGTGAAGCATTTCGCTGGTAATCGCATTGCTTTAACGAAATTGTTTAGACATAATGTCATGCTACATTCGGAAATCGCTTCATTTTGACCAAAGCTTTAATTATTACCTTACATACATAACATCCATCGTGTATAAGTACGTTTATCTCACGAAGTTACGTGCGCTTTACTTGTGGTTACGTCGTGTATATGCACATTGCGGAAGTGTGCGTGCCTGTCAGGAGCCTAGGTGGGAGTGGTCCGGCGTGAGCAAGCTCTCGCTCACACTTATACATCTATACACACACACAACCATGAGCTACGAGCCCTCGTGAAATAAAATAACTAGCCTAAATCACTCGTAACATAAGAACGAATCGACTGACACCTCATTCATTAAAATCGGCTCAGTACCTATAGTTAAGCGCTACGGTATAATATACGTAAATACAAATATACATAAATGTATACATAGACTGCTAAAACCATAACCCTACTGGATTTATCGTAGTCATGGGCCGGGGTATACTTCCAGAAAATAATTATCATCGCTCTTCGATCTTGTATTTATTCTAAATACATCCGGTGTCCCTACTACGCGTACAAACAGCTGGTGGGTGACATCAGATCCGGTCGCTGAGATCGAAGTATAGAATCGTGACTAGTTTGTCACACGAGGTCATGCTAAAATTGTACACTAACAAAAACCATACATCTCAGAGTTTGATATTTCGTTTACGGAACTGCCAAGTGCCACTGAGTGTTGATATTCACTCGTAGATAAGTTTTTTAGCCCTAAATGTTGCCGGATTTTGATCCGTCTACCTTAATACTTTAAGCTATGATAGCCTAGTACCTTAGAGTAGGTAGTACTTATAAATTGCATTTACTGGCCCTTTTGCAATTTGCTTCTTATTTTGATGTCGTTTTCACAAACCACACCTAAATCTATCATCCCCTATGACTGATCGCCTAACGTAAGTAGCCCCTAAAGACAACCCCTAACCTAACCTTGTGACATTTAAACATTTAGGTGTTTCCTAAAGGTTAGTGAAAAAGCTATTGCCAGTAACCAACGTTACCTATCTTTACTTGGGTACCTAACCCCTAAAACTTGGGGAACATTGGTCAAAACGGGCATAATAGAAGAAAAGTTTCCAGCCATTTGTAGAGCAGACTTTGCCGATAACAACGGACTGAAAATCCTTAGTGAAAATCAGCAAAAAATTAAATAACATCCAATAAAAACTATTTTCTTCCATTACTATGACAAATAACGTGACCCCCACGCAAATATTATAATATTGTTATGACCATATCCAATTATGGCATCGCACGCGGCTTTATAAAGCCCGCAACACACATAACGGCTGCACTGCAAGGTACTTGTATAATTTTCTCCCGAATTTCAGCCACGACGGTCAATCAATGGCAGTGGCGGTCAACGCCAACTACGACGTAGATATTATGGTGCAGTGTGATATTAAAATGCATTGGAACATCATAATTCGCAGCCACTAGCGAGACTTCTAAAAGCAGCTTCATGACAGGATGTCACACAAATCGCGCGGGTAAACCTACATGATTTTCGAAAAAAGAAGCACATCTAACTGCTGCTTCAGAAGCGTGTCTCCAATAGATACTCACGTCACCTTGTCAAGGCTTTCTTTCATCGTTTTACAACTCTAGGAACCATAAAATAGCCATTTTTGACTTACAACCCGCCAATGTATTATCACCCGCCGTCGCACGCATGGTAGAAGTACACCTAGCAATAAAGAAATAGTAACGGATAACATTCTCTTTATGAGTAGGAATCACTTCTCTGTAGTGTGAGGGTGTGGTGTTGCTCTACCGTGGCACGTCCTGTGTGTTTCGGCCTTAAAAAACAATGGATCGTTAGCGATTCACTAAGGTCAATGACCACTGTGGCAGATAGCCATATTAGGTACTATCTATTTGCTAATTTCGGAACGAATGCGTTATAAAAACACATGCGTGTTTTGGGTTTTTTGATATTTGGCATTAAAATTCCATCCAAATACGTACATGTGCTACGTCCCGAAACCGTTTATTTAAGACTTCGTGCGTGAGATGATCTCGAGTATGGTAGGTACTTTCTGAAGTTATTTATTTTTTGGAATGAGAATCTGTTGGTTTTTAGATTTTTTTAAATATTTTTTTTTTTAATCCCGTGGGACTTAAATATTTTCCAAGATAAAAAGTAGGCTTTATCTGTCTCATGGATGCAAGCTATCTCTGTGCTGAATTCGCCATAAAAAAGATAATAGCCAGAAAGACGCGTATTTGCAATAAAATATTAGTAGGTATGGTTAGAATGTATTTTTTTTTATTTTTTTTAATATTTTTTATTCAAATAAACTTTTACAAGCACTTTTGAATATCGGACCGATTTGAATAGAAAACCAATGATTTCTACTAGGGATGAGTTATATACTCACAAAACAAGCGAAAAAATTGTGCCGAACGACGAAGAGTATATAAAGTACTTAATTGTTGACAAATATCTGCCATTGCGCGCTTCTTTAACCGCACGCTTGTAACATATCCACCTCTTTTTATACATATACATTCTATATCATAGTAGAAAACCATAAAATTTCACAATAACAATATCGAAGCACCAATGAGGCACTCATAGCCAAGTTTATGGTAACTGCTGATCGAAACTGCCAATCAACAGTTATGCTTACATATCATTGTTCGCAAATTGGTATCGAGTCACGTGCGATATGTAGTTTAATGAGGAATGTGGATCGTAAGGCATGATTATTTTTGGTTGTTATTGACTGTAATGCATCGCACGATTAGTACACAAAATCGAGGTAGTAGTGCTTTAAAAAGCTGTTGTAGTATCGTTCTAATTTGATAGGTCATAAGCTGTACTATAAGGTAATTTTCGCTGCAGTTAGGCGAAAATTATTAAAAACTAGTTGATGCCCGCGACTTCGTTTTTTTGGATTCCCGCGGGAACTCTCTTATTTTCCAAGATAGAAAGTAACCAAATCGGTTGACCCGTTGCGGCGTGATTGAGTAACAAACATCCAAATTTTCGCATTTATAATATTAGTATTAGGATTCAAAACAATACCTATTCATAACTAATATAGACTTTGTACTCGTTATGTAAGCCAAATTGTACCTTTTAAGATACAAACCCTATCACTTCTGCGAAGAGCAAGTAGAAAAATCGGCACTTGCTCCGATCTTTCTACTTGCTCTTACTGGATAAAATCTTTAATTTTCATATTTCTTAAGTTTTGACCGCCAGAGTCCCTTATGTTTAACTGACCCTGAAATTAAATTAAATAATAAAATATGTAATTGCAGACATTTTGAAATATCCTACGCGATGTGCTAATATCCCAAGTAGCACACGAAGGCTGCTTAGCAGCTGAATAACGAATTCCCGTCACGCTTAAAGCTGTATAAAAAAGCTGCATAAGGGCTGTATACGGCCGTATACAGCTCTTATACCTCTTAAATGGGCACAAATTATACAGCCTTAAGTTGAGTAAAAGATCACAAGTTACTCTTTATTCAGCAAATATGTCACGTGACGTAAAAGTGAAGTAGCAAACCATAGATAATACAAATCTAGCAAATTAATATACTTCGTGGAGTGAATTGAATTTGATTGAATACGTGTGGTTATATATTCAAAGTTAAGTGCATTGTTTTCATATTTATAAAAGAAAAATGATTGGGAATGTAATTTTACTGACATTATACATATATATTACCTAAGAAAATTTTAGTGCGCCACGAAAATATTCGGTTTTTAATTAGTTTCGTGATATAAATAAGCCGTGATGAAAACTTGAATAAACAATTTTTAGTGCTTTGAAAAGAATTATAAGATAAAAAGTTGTTATTATGATATCGAGAACTAAAAACTAATGCAATCCATTCCTAATTCATACACAAAACATCATAAAAGTTGAAAAATGAATCAGTATATTTATATAGGTTATGAGGTTATACAACAAAATGGTGGATTCATGTTAAACAGCGACGTGAATAGTTAAAACTCTGATATTCAGCAACAAGCTTCATAATAGTTCACACGTGCCCCCTTAATAAGTCAGTGTAATAAGAGTTCACAAATACCTTCTTATACAGCATTTGGCGTAATTTTATCCACTAAACAGCCCTTATTCAGCCTAAGCTGTTTAAATATCACTGACAGCTATTATGCAGCTGTAGGATCACCAGTGTACTCTTAAAAGAGTCTTAATACGCTTAGAGGTTCAAATAGGTCTAAAAGTGAGTATTTATACAGCTATCTGTGCTACTTGGGATCCGAAACTAATAATTATAAAATGGTTCTTTTTTTGTGCCATTTAATAACTTCTAAACATTTTATTATTCATTAGGGTTGACTCTGTTTATTTTATTTTCTGATTTCACCCACACTATTTTTACGCAGATACGCAATAATGAGTCAACTTGTCAATTGAAAAGTTAACTTTATTCTTTTACGTTACGTATGTATGTATGTATTTAATTTGACAAAGGCTTGTGGGTTGAATCGTTATTGCGTATCTAAGTCTTTTTAAGGTTAGTTGATTAGTTATAATAATAATAGTTAATTAAGTATAACACTTAAAAACGCTCATAAGAAGACTCAGGGTCAGGATCACAGGATATTTCATTATTAAAATTTTTAAATTAAATAAAATGTAGTATGATCATGTAGTTTAAACTTAAGCAATTAATATAACAAATAAGGATTCTAGAATAAATTGCTTTATTTAGGCACAAACTGTAAATTTTAATCGTTTAGGTAATTATAAACCAGTTATGTATAAAAAAAAATAGTTTTGTTTCCTCCAATAGCTTATTAGTTCTTTGTAACTTTACTATTTTGATTAACGAATTTCACTTTTGACTTTAAATAATTCCCCTATATTTATTACTCAGTACACCTATATTAACCCCTTATCCGTAGCGTGCTTATCTTAGCAGTAGCATCACTCACAATCAAGTAATTACATCACAGTCCCCATATTATCGAATAAAAATATGAATATGGCTTACAATCTTCTCAAATTTTCTGCATCCACTCATGGAAAGGCATTCAAAAACAGCGGTAGATTCATCGCTAAAGCCTAAACATTTCTCTGATAGCATGAATTGCAATTATATTATGGCAATCAATTCAAATGAGTTTGACAGCCCTGTCAAAGCAGTAAGCACAATAGGTAGAGGTATGCTAATATAAAAGCGGACGTGTTTACGTAATCACATTGTGCCTCAAATTAATCCTAGGACACGTCGCACACACAAATTGTTGCTCCAATTCGCCGGTTTCGCAAAACTAATGAAACCGCGGCCCTGGCGCGCCTTTATCAAACCGAAATGTAACCTGATTTCTTGGAAACATGATAGTCGACATATTTTGTACAACCCTAACAAGAGGTTGTTTACGTTTAACCTAATATTTTCATCGTAAAACACTTATGTGCTAATTTGACCGAACTCTTTCACCTCGCGAACAAGACTCAGGAATTAAAACATTATGTACAAAGCTGACTGCCAATCTTCGCTAATCATAGAGACACTCAAAGAAAAAAGAATATGGGTACCTAAATGGTAGAACAAAAAAAACCAGGGTTTGAAAAAGAAATAAAGTGACAACTTATTGGTAATACATTTTCTTATAGGAATATTTTTGTATAGGAATGTACGAAGTACAAGTATTCATGAATATTAATATTATCCGATGTTAATAATATAAGAACGGGTTATAGACGTAATTAGAAACGGTTAACTATCCAAACACGCTTCAATACTAAACTTAAGCATTAATTGCTTTCCCAACGATGGTCTTCAAATATAAAGTCATTGACCTTGGTGTTAGAAATAAAAAATTAACCGCATATTAAATTACTCTGTCCTCTGATCCTGAGAAAGGGTGTTGACAAGACACGTAAAGCTACCTAATTTTTTTTATTCGAAGACAAGATAATCCTTGATCTCATCCTGATGGTAAGTGACGATGCAGTCAAGATGGTAACGGACTAACTTTGAAGGAGTGTAGTAGGTATACATTCAACCCCTGTCATGAAACATCTGTTTCTACCATCGCATCGGTTTCTACACGCCATCGTGCCGGAACGCTAAATCGCTTGGCGGCACGTCTTTGACGGTAGGGTGGTAAATGGCCACGGCCAAAGTCTCCCACTAGACAATTAATAGCAAATGCAAATGGTAAACAATACCTAATTCAGTACAACCTTGAGTTATTTGATACAAAATAAATTACACAACCTGTTAAGGAAACAAGAGTTACCTACTCGTAACATTGTGAAATAAAGCGTTCAGAGCACGGCTCAAGCCGAAACACTAAATAAAGCTCAATACCCGCTCCAAATTATAAAATACCGCAGTCGAAACAGAAATTTCATATACAATACTAGCCCTGACAACGCCCTAGTGGCGCAAGATCGAGTCTAGACCGAACCAGTTAGTCCGAGCAAGTTTTCCGTTTACTTTACTAGATCAAATGTTGAGGTACCTACATAATAATCAATTTCTTAGGTATGGCAGGTATGAAGATCTTTCAAAGCGTCATTATTTTTTACTAGACGATGCCCGCGACTTCGTCCGCGGGGATAGAGGTCTTTAATTCCCGCGAGAACTCTTTAATTTTCAGGAATAAAATGTAGCTTATTTGTTAACCCTGGGTATGAACTATCTCTATTCTAAATTTCAGCCTTTGTTCATTCGTTGTGGCGTGAAGGCGTAACAATCATCATACAATTTTTCGCATTTACAACACTAGATGATACCCGAGACTTCGTACGCGTGGATGGAGGTTTTTTAGCCTATGTGCTATTCCAGTCTATAATCTAATTCTGTGCCAAACAGCCAAATCGGTTTAGTCGTTGCAGCGTGATTGAGTAACAAACAATTATATCCAAACTTTCCCATTTATAATATTTGAGAGATTAGTAGAGACAAAATCAACGCATGCGCATGATATATTCATGATATATTTAAGAATGCTTTGACTCTGTGTCTTGTATTGCAACTTTTAGGCGTCGTTGCTTTGTACAAGTTTCCGTCAAGCATTATATCCCTCCCAAGACTCAAAGCTCAGCCGCAGACGGCAGGTGGCAGGCAGACTCAGCACATAATACCCATTATAACAATTAATTAATTCGTAAGGCGCGTGCGCATGTTGTAATCAATCGAGCGTGATGGAACAAATGTAAGTCATCAATTAACCGATAAAGGCTCTCGCAGACGGCCGTACGTGGTCGAGTTGCGTAAGCTTATCTCGGAGATATCTAGAGCACGTTTGTCGTCAGTTTTTACACAAAGTATGCTACGCATTGCGGTTATTTGAGCTCCAAGGACTAAAGATAATTAGACTCTCTAGTGGTTGAATAGTCGATGGAAGGATCTCATTATCATCTCAACGTATTGCCAGCCCACAAGCGGGATCGGGTGTCCTCTCAGAATGAAGAGAGCCCATAGTCACTTAAATTCCTACGGCCCGTTTCATCACTTTTCATAGCCTCAACAGCTCAATAGGTTAAATGAGCGGACTGAAAACTGAAAGACCGAAGGTTCGATCCCTACTATAGCGTAACGCAGCGCCGACTTGTGTATCTTCACGAATATCTTATGATATTCCAGTTTCCTATGTTCACCAGAAAAATACTTCTAACCCGTTTTATCTAAATAGTATGCAACTTTTCAAGTCAGCAAAAATCAACATTCTGGTATTGAGACTGCTAATCCGACCTCTCATAAGAATGATTCATAGATTAATGATATATCTTGATAAACCCCGATGACGAAATCAGACCACCTGCCAAAAACAAAGCTCACGATATTAATTTAGAAACACAGGTTGGTACATCCCATTTAATCAATAATAATGGAGTAAGCTAATCGATTAAATGATTTTCTATACGATAAAGCTTCTAACAAAAGCATTATAACGAACCGAGCACATTAAGGCGGAGAGCGAGGCAAAAATCTTTCTGAATAAATGAATGAAATATTCACCGCATAAAAGATATAGTGTATTATCATGCTGTATTATTTTCAGAAATATACGAACCATTTATTGGAGGCTGAAGGTATGAAGTGCAACACCCTGACGAATCTATAAAGACTATAGATCGGTACATGACAAAGCAAATTTTTCGTGACATCTCGGATTTTGTCTCGGAATTTTGTGTGAAACCTACTGCACTAAGTCGACCTCGAATCTGTAAATTTTGGATCAGAAACGTTATTAATACCGTTACATATTAATAACTAGCGTTAGCCCGCGGCTTCGCTCACATTATTTTTCAAACCCCTATTTTATTTGGGGATGGAATTTTGAAAAATACTTTCCTTGTGGATACCTACGTCATAATATCTATCTGTATGCTAAACATTAGCCCGATCCGTTTAGCGGTTAGCGTTGTGCGTTGACAGATCAGTGAGTCAGTCAGGCACCTTTGCCTTTTATATATTTAGATTAGATATAAATATAAAACTTTATACTTTTGTATTAATCGCACGATAGCAATATCTCACGCCGTCTTATACCTTCTGGACCAATGTCGCATTGATGATACTTCCTGATTTATGCATCTTTGTTTATTTGCATTTAAAATCTCTAGTAGGATAATGTACAAGTAAATAACCAATGCTCGAACTTATTGTCGCAAGCAGTTACTTAGCGTTGGCATTGAAACAGTCGTGACATATCCATCAAAACGTATTGCAGGTATTAGATAGGACCCACTTCCGTTTATTAGATAGGATCTAACAACTACCGACAATTCCGCATTGACATAATTACACTGCACAAGCTTTTGACCTTTTGTACACAGAACCTTGTATTTTGTGTCCCAGTTAGTTGCTAATTACAAACAAAACTTAATAATAAATGCCACAAAATCTTGCGACACGACATAATTATACTGAAATAGGTAAGTATTAAAAATTTTGACTATTTGAGAGATATATTTGACTATTTGACGTTTTCGCCAACAACATCTAAATCATCTGCTAAGTCTCTTTACGTCGGTAGCCCCTAAATACAATCCCGTATCCAATGATATTTCCGAGAAAACCTAAAAGTGGAAATATCATGCGTCATGCTCGTGAACGGGTGCCACCAACGGGAATGGGTCTGCTTTTACCTACCTGTCTTAACATGTATTGGATTTTATTTGTATTATATTTATTTGTATTGTATTGGACTTAGAAAATTCATCGTGGAAGCACTGTATACATAGCATAGTTTCATTAACTATTGTAAATTTTTTTTTTTTTAAAGAACGACCGCCGAGTTTCTTGCTGGCTCTTCTCGGCGGGAAAGGCATTCCGAACCAGTGGTAGATTCATTGACGATTCAAAAGTGCTTGTTAAAGTTTATTTGAATAAAAAATATTTCTATTTCTAAAAACGAAATTAACACAAAGCGTCACCTAAGGAGTCTGAGAACGTTGGTGAAAACAAATCAAATCATAGGCAAAGGCATCAACCTATATATTCGTGCTTTCAATAAGAATCCGTTTTAGAAATCCACTAAATATCTAGCTGATCTGCTCTTCTCCATAAGAATGTGGATACGAATACATAAGTAAATGAATACTGCTCCATACTTTTAGATACGGCATTTAATAAATAGAGCCTTGGAATTTGTGTGGTCTTTGCTTTGAAAGGGTATATCATGACTCAGTCATGCAAGCTTTATGCTATTAAATGTCTTGAACTCGCGGGTTCAACGGAAATACTGAAATGTTCAGATACACGAAGCTATTCACACGATTAGCATATAATTTTCATTTCAACTATCAATCTCAACTATGGCATATATTTTTCAAAAAATTCGATATTAGAGGAAAACCTTAGGGCTTAGAAATTCATAATATCTTAATTTCCCCGCTAAAACCACCATATCAACCCATTTTATTGAAAAGATTTAATTCAAAATGAATCAGAAAGGGGAACGCCCACCTTTCATAGACATTTTGGCCCTGAGTGCCCAATCTTAAAATTATGTGGGGCTGATATTATGCAGTTTCAACAAGGAATAGGATAAGGAATTGGTTTAAAAAAGTTTACTATTATAATAATAATAACTAGTATTTATTTGTCATGTGTAACAAACAAACAGTACAATAACTTACTTGGTTTTAATAATATACAATTATTACACATACGTAAGCTCTTCTACATGGTCATAAATCGTCGTCGGAGTTCATTTTGAAAGCGTAAACGTTGTTATCAAATCCGGGAAAAATAAACACAAACGATAGTTGGTACAAACACAATCACGACAAGTCGATTTGTTATGTGACAAGTGACAACTACTGTGAAGTCAAACGACTGTCAAACGTCAAACAAACAGAGTGAACTGTCTTTGATTGACGTTTGATTATTCGATCGATGTTGCCATATACACAAAGGTTAGAAATCGATATTAAGCATCGATATTTAGTATCGATTTTGGACTTATTTTCCTTGTAATTATTTATACTTGTATGTTTATGAAAAACATAATATTATGTTTACGGAAAAATCGTGTTTCAGGCTATTTTTTTTTTCGTAATAATTATTTTTACAACGTCGTTATCATTAAAAACTAGAGAATGAAATAAAAAGTTTTTTATATGCTCAAGAATCTCGTGAGTATTTAAATGATATTGTCGCATTCAAAGATGGTGAAATCACGTTACGCGATACACGTTTGTCAAAGTAACAAAAAACTCCGCGGCTGAAGAATATTATAACTATACGTAACTAAAAACTTGACTATAACTAAAATAAGATTTATTTATAGTAAGTGCTAATTGGGATAAGTTCTTACTGCAAATAAAAAGAAAACGACATTGTTCCATTTAATTATACTTACTAAAAATCGATTTAGTCGATCGATATTAAAATGTGGCAGCACTGAATATATACAGAGCGGATGGACTGTCATCAAAATGGCTTTTTATTTCCTTTTATCGTTTGAATACTTTTTTTTTCAAACAAATTGCAGTAAACTTGTTTGGATAAAATAATAATTTTATAATGAGAGAAAAAATAGATAGTATTTTTGGACAAAAGGATATTGTTGGGCGTTTCCAGGCCATATATGGGCATCCCCCTTTGGTAAACATCTATATTTCGTTTATCGGTTTCTCAGCTGACATAATATTGACAGCCCCTTTACTACAGATGTTCCTTTGACAAGTTAAAAGTTTATTATATTTAGGTCAGCTGTCTGTTTATCTGACTTATTATATGCTCCATAATTATTTTATGATGTTTTGATCAAAATTTTGAACTCTGAAACCAATTAACACCTCTAAAGTAAAAAATGTTTACCTTGAAGTGCAAGCGTGCCAAACTGTCTAGACTTTAAAGATCTTATCTTATAGTCGTGAATGGGTATCATAATCATATGATGTATGGGCATAATTTTTTATTATAATTGCATACATGTCCATTGTCTACTTTGTTGTTATTACAAATTGACAATTAAGATTGACAAGTCAGGAAATTCTGCTAAAGTAGCATGTATCCGTTTCGTGTGGTGTACCTATCCAGGTATATCAAGTTAAAGGCTTTCCCAAATAGATCATGAATCATATAAAATGAAGGGGTCGATGGAAAATGAAAGCACAAATAAACGTGCAAAGTAAAAGGAAAATAATAGCCTATCATCCTATCAATATCCTTTCGGAATAGGAATGTGGAGTATAGAGCATCGCAATACCATCGCGTAGGTACCTATTGTTAATATTATGAGGCAAATTATGCATTTCAAATCAGCAGCTAATAATCTAGACCATTTGCTTTCTCCGATGAAGGTCAGCTGGTATAAA
This sequence comes from Hipparchia sbordonii, assembly GCA_038048805.1. Taxonomy (NCBI): domain Eukaryota; kingdom Metazoa; phylum Arthropoda; class Insecta; order Lepidoptera; family Nymphalidae; genus Hipparchia; species Hipparchia sbordonii. The sequence goes on from CM076115.1 coordinate 8,053,141, forward strand.
CTAGGGTAGACTGGGTACGGTTGTAACGGGGTACGGTTGAAACAACTCAAATATTTCCGAAACTATAAACAACACAGGAAGGGGTACAAGGAGAGAAACACGCGGATTTCAAGTGCCAACATGATTCAAAGTGTTGCGTCGCATTCTGCACACTTATAACGTTTAGACGAAGGCCTATTGTGTTTTGGCAACCAAAAGTAAGTATTTTTGATGAATTTCTTCACGATATAGCGTGACTAGTAATATAATTTTCATATTTGAGTATTAATATATGCAATTGTTGTATTTTAGAGATTATAATGAGCTGGTTCGTTTTTATATACGTTATTAGGCCTCATGCCTGTGTCCGTTTTATTGCCAAAATAGGTGGTGGGTACGGTTGTAACGATTTTCATGGGTACGGTTGTAACATTAGTTTTACTATATTTTTGCATTGCAGATGCCTAGGAAACGCGTAAGAAAGACTTCGAGAGGTGAAAGCGATGTTGTACAAGAACACCTATGATAAAATAAAACTTGGGGGCGTCTTTGACGCAAGCTGTAAAAAATAAAGTTCTACGAAAAATAAATTTAATTGTTGATTTCATTTTAAACTTAGATTTTATTGATTATTTAGTTTTGTTTTATATAATAATTAGAGATTATGTTCGTTTGGTTGAGTACCGAAGTAGTTGTAGCGGAAATATTATCTATTTTTGTTAATTTATTTTTACTCTAAAAAATTACCTAAATAACTGTTAAAAAATGTGCTTAAGATATTGTGATACTAGTTAAAGTATATTTAAGCGTTTTTAAATAATAAAGCCGCTGTAAATACTTCAGCTCTGTATTATTTCTGTTTGTTACAACTGTCCCCCATCACTGTTACAACCGCCCCTGGTATGAGGTCGATTGTAACAATCGCATGCACTCAATAAAATTATTCATATCTGCTAAATTATTTCACCTGTGCATGTATTTTTGATAATAATTTAAATAAAAATAACCAATCTTTCATATCAAGTGCTATAACAGTTGTTTATAGCAATATTGGCAATGCTGTGGGTGTTCAAAGGGAAATTGTTACAACCGTACCCAGTCTACCCTACTCAACTTTCTAGTAACCGCAACAAACTTTATCACAATATAGTATGTTGTTATTTCGTAACTCGGGCGGGAAATTGAAACTCGAGCTGTGAGATAGCAACTAATGTCTAAATCTTACATGGCTATCAATCTTATTACCTATGTAAATATCCGCATATTTATGCATCTTATGCCTATAATTGAACATAATTAAGTATCTTTTTTTATGGATTCATTAATCACATTAATTCGGTATAAGTTGGCCATACGTTTCTTCAGAATTTTGAGAATTTTAAAAATGTTTAAAATTCTCAAAATTCTGGATCATTTTTTGGTTTGAAAATCGTTTTCTTAATCAATTTACAGGTCAATTTCTTAATCAATTTACAGGTCAGGCTTTACAGCAATTATTATGAGTTAACTTATAGACTTTGATTTATTTGATTATGACTTTTCAAGCGTGTTTCAGTAGTGCTTATACGCATTGCTGAAATATGCCAGATTGAATAATATGATCGTAAAGAATTTATGATCGTAAGAAGCCATGGCTTACATACGTCCAATAAATTCACACAAAAACACAATGCTTATATAATATGTAAATTAAAAGAAAATTAATACAAAAAATGAGCCCTTATTCCACATTTTAACGGTAACCATGGATAGCGCCGTTTTCTGACAAGAGTACCTAAATAAATTACGTCAGTCCTTTGGTGTGAGCAATGTTCAACCCAAATATGACTAGTTTTAGTTAATAACCTGTTTTGAATCAGGGTAATAACCGTGAATTCTGGACTATCAACATTAAAGTAGAGTAATCAACAAGACTGTTAATCCAGATCAAAACAACGGAAGTGTAGGTAATCGAATCAAGTTTCTTGCGTACTGGTATTCTAAGCATAAAAATTACTATCGATCCATTAGGTCATATTTTAATATCTACTTTCGTTGAAAAGGTACTGGATGGACTTAACACTGCGAGGATAATTTCACGTTTAGAAACTGTAAACTGTTTGTATTTCCAGAAAGTTAACACGCTATTATTAACAGATAATAAAACACATAATCGCGAAGATCATAACTGCAACGACAAAGAGCAACGCCAAATTGCACAAGAACAAAGTACAGATCTAAGAGCATAGAACAACCTTTAAACATTTCAAACTACGACGTAAAGTAATCAAAATGTGACAACTTCCGCGATTGCTACAACGCATTCTGAAAACGCTGGAAAGCAAGTTAGGAAAAGAATCCATGGCTAAATGATAACTCAAATTACTCGAACCACAAAACACTCGACGAAGCGTGATTAGCTAAATATGAAATTTAGAAACATTTACACAGACTATCTCTTGTAAATAACGTAACCTAAAACAATAATAACCGGTGATTTCGGTTCTTATTATGCGGTTAATTATTGTTGTTTATTTAAGCGGGAAAGAGGCGGAGGGGGAGAGTGGAAAGATATAATACTTGTGGTTTGTAAGAGTAAGACAATCAACAACTAATGATCAAACGAAAACTTCTCCAAAAGAAATCGCTAAAGTGGGGTTTTGTTACATTATTCAGTACCGCTGAAAGTCATAAAATCTACAATGAAATCGGACTTTGATATGCTCTGTTGATAAGAATACGCAATTAACAACAAGGTTGATAGGATTCTGTTTCTCTGCCTTTTTGTTATCCGGAAGTATTTTATCTAATAATAGTTCCGGAAGTAATTTAAATAACCCTTGACATTCCTACGCAATATACACGCACACTTTTATTACAATTACAGTTTTATTCGTAGAGGTATGAAATAGAAGTTCCACGGAAACATAATGACCTCAGTAGTAAGGAGTCAAGGACGAGTACCTCATTCATATCGTGCTAATCAGTTCTGGACAACAATATTAAAAATGAACGCTACTTACGAAAGATTGATCTCTTTAATAATAAAATTTAGAGAGCAGACTAGAAGATGTCGATCATAGCTGACGATATGTCTAGTCTGCAGCGTTATAAGAAGTTACTGAGAATTATATTAAAATTCTTTCATCTCAACCCATCGCCGGCCACCGTTGGGGTATATTGAGATTGAAAGGCAGAAATAGGAACAGTCAAATCAATTTTTCTTAAATATTATCAAAATACTCTATTCTTTTACTTGTTTAAAGTGGATAAGTTCGACAATGAAAATTGTTCATTTCATGTAGGCCAACTTGTTATTCATAACAATCTATCACCAGTTTCGAAAGCTGATTCTGCTAAGAAGAGCCGGCTAGAAACCCAGCAGTTGCTCCTTTCAAAACAAAAATGATACAATATTATGTAGTTATCTTGTGGATAATGCAAGTAACTCCTTAGACAATCGATAAATTTCACAATGTGCAGCTAAAGTTAGGTTTGGTTTCTTAATTGCAATCGCACATAATAAATTAGTTTAAATGAGTATCAGATAACCCACACCATTGTTCTAGCGAATAAGACTTCAATTTATTCAGTCATTAAATTGACTCATCACACCAACTAATGGAGTCAAACCATATTGAGTACCGCTACAATCACGATGATCTCTGTCTAACGTAATTATAGCTCATGAGCTATGACAAATGACTCGATAACGATAATCGCTTTTGTGAGCTAATAACTGATCGTAAGAGCAACGTTTTAATTAAAATGCTGTATTCATTTACAAATAGATTGCTTCGCTGTTGGTATAATTACGGATAGGGATTTCTGGGAATTCGAAAGGCTTTATGATCTAATTTAACTATATAAATAACGATAATTAAAAAAATATTTAAATTTTGATGTGTAATAAAATATCTTATCGAACTAAACCACTCGATAAATATACCCACCCATAAAACAAGCTTTACTCTTACTTGGAATGGAAAGGGTAATAAGTAATTCGCAATTCAGCTTTGAATATATATTTGTCTTTCACTATCTGATGTTTATGCATCGCATATTTAAATCTCGATAGTATATACTTCCCGATAGAAACAGTTTTTCAAGTCCTATAGATTGAATGGGTAGGACAGATAAACAAAGTATACGTGACTTTTATTAGTAGACAATTAGAAGCCTTGAACCGCCGTAATTTGCAACTAAACACAAAGTCGGGCGGCCATGCATTTTCTCGTCATTTTGGACAATGCACACGTAGCATGTGGTACGAGTTGTTGTGGAGTTTGCAAAGTGTCCTAATTCCCACAGCGCTTACGTATCCATGCTTTTAATGTTTACAAACAGTGCCGAATTCGCGTTACTCTACGTGTCATTTTACGATGACCTCCATGTTGCAATGACTCAAAATTGTCATTTATATTCACTAATTATTTTTGGCCTAGACGTCCTAGCCACAGAACAATATAACAATAGTAGGTACTTCAACATAAAGAAGGCATAAGATATAAGAATGGTTTTTTTTTCTGAATGACAGATGGTCCAAAATTTTCATTTTTGTTCACTAATTATTATTCTTGGCCTAGACGCCACACAATAATATTACAATAGTAGGTACTTTAACATAAAGAAGGCATAAGATACTCACAAGAATGGTTTTTTTTTTTTAATGACAAGTAAGTACAATTTATAGCTTATTTAATGACCTTTTCCCCTTTGAAATTATTCGTCACTATTCGGATCATTCGGATCGGATTCGGATTTCGAGCTACATTTCGATACAGTATTCGCAACTTCATAAAGAGATTTTTTGGCAAATCTTCTATCATTCAATTTCTTTTCAATTTACACAAAACAACTAAAATATTAATAGAGAAATCTCTACGTTTCAATTCAATTCAATACTCAGATAGATACTTTTAGGCCTCTACGTTTCTAAGTGCATTTTTGAAGGTAAAACGTGCTGCAAATAATTCGATTGGTAAAACCGACTCCTTTTACATACAAATATTTTAAAACTAAAACGGCACGTTCTTAAGCATTCCAGTATATTGTTCATATTGATTCACTTTCTCAGGTAGGTACTACTTTGCTTTATCTTTACCTGAAGTGAGATCAGCTTTCCCCCTTTCCCTGACCGCTTTCCAAATGTTTGGTTGCCTGCCAAAGTTGCAAATACATACGAAATTGAGAATAAACTCGTGACTTGAATTTACTTTCGCACCTTGAAATTGCATTATCATTTTGGTTGTTTCTAACACATACATAGTATTATAATTCGAAAATGTTCGGAAAATATCATAAACTTTATAAACCATCATCATAGATAAAATCAGTAAGCATGTTATCAGCATGACATTTCATGACCATGGAGATAATAAAAATTTAATTTAATTTTTGTGTAAGGAAGAATGGTGTCTCTCGAGACAGAGAGTCTATCTCAATTCTCAACAATTGCCTAGACAGAAGAAGTCCATGAAGTGATTAAATATCAAAAATAACTCAGTTTTTCCGTAATGTAGTAACTCCATACGTACCTTTGAGATTTTTTTTATTCGATAACAAGATAGCCATAAAACTGCGATCTGATCTGATGGTAAGTGACGATGCAGTCTAAGATGGTAGCGGACTAACTTGATATTTAAATAATATTTTTATAAAAACTATTGAACTAGGCTAAAAGCTAAGCTTAACAGCTAAGCTATTGAGTTAATCTTATGCTGAGATCTATATAGCGTGCTCTAACTCAGCTCAGACTCAAGATAGAGGGTAAAACGAGACACAAATATGCTCTGACATAAATGTCTCGTTTGAACTCTGTCTTGAGTCTGAGCTGAGTTAGAGAGCGGTCTATAGATTTCCTTCAAGATTGTAGTCTTTTAGTTAATGTTTACCCAATTTTAGGTATCTATAAAGCAAAAGAGCCGTAGCAACAGCGCGACCTTAGACCGGTTTGGTAAGAACGCGAAGGGCGTTCGCCGCTTAAAAATTACGAATTCTGCGCACCTGTGCGTAGTGCAGCCACAATGCATTTTTTTTTGGATATGCCCTTGCTTTAGTCCTTTTAAATCAGGTTAGAAATCAAGACTTAAATCATTTCAAAGACTCCCAACCCATTTTTCCTGGTATAAACGGGGAATACAGATTATAATTATGTATTACACTACTATTTAGGTAAAAAGTTGAAGGTAGGTAAAAATTGAAGTTCTATAGCTTTAATATAATATGAGTAAGGTATAATAATTAAGTTATCCTCATAAGCTATGCGAAAGTAAAGTTTGTTGGTTTTTTCGGAAAACGTTTGGTTTGTTGGTTTGGTCGGAAAACCGTAGCAACGGAGCAACATATCGATGTTATTTTTTGCATGCGTATAATTTAGGACTTTGACACTGAGATAGGCTACTTTTAATCACGGGAAACAGAGGATTTTTAAAAACGTAACTCTACGCAGACGAAGTCGCGGAAAAAAGCAAGTAAATAGTAAATTGAGAACCAACTACATTTACCCATGGGATAGCAAATGGCCATAGATTAATTACCTACCTAACTCATACATAATGGAGATATATGGAGCAGCTTATTAAATCTCACGTAGCGACATGCCTATCACTTCTAGAACAGTCTAAAAATTCAATAAATGTAACTCCAACCGTTAGACAAGCAATAAAACGACTTTAGTATGCCCGCTGCGTTACAACAGTCATGTGAAAATTCTTTGGACTGGGTGCTTGTTTATTTAGGAGGTGCTAATCGCATTATTGTGTGCTTAGATCATTCCACTTAGCACTTTCATTAAATGCTAAAACCCCCTGGTAACATTTTTGTAAATATCCTCAAGAACGACATTAATTAGTAGGGAGTTGTTTGTTTGTTCAAAGCACTAAAACAAACAATGACAAAAGAAAAGCTACATCTATTAAATCCCACAATTGGTCAAAGGCTACACTGATCCAGGGCTCAAATCCTAGAATTTATGCAGACTGCCTATCATCTTCCTTTATCGTGTGATATATCGAATGCTATGTAATTATCAAACAAAAACCGAAAGAAAATCTTAATTGAGAATTTATAGCTACCTATTTAAATTGACAGTGTTTTATGCGTTAGATCCTTTTTGCTTAAATACGACCAATTTTTCTATCTTTAGTTTCATGAGACTCTAAAATGCATGTCTCGAATGTCATAACGCAACGTATAGATTCACGCACCAACCAGTGACCAAAGCATGGCAAATGTAAAAAACAAAACATGACGGAATCAGCGTAAACATTCCTAGAAAAACCCACACGAGTCGATGACGAGGGTCGAAAACAACCCGCCGGGGGACCGTAGGCGCATAATGACCAGAGGGCATGACGATATGCGCGTAGGCGATGCGTGCGCCGCATCATAACTCCTCATGCAGTACTTTTATAGTAAACGTAGGCGTGACGTAAGTCAAACAAGAATAAACATAAACAAATACAGAAGCTAAAATTATGAAGACGGAAAAAGTAAAATTTAACTTTAGTTAAACGAAGAAATAAATATTGAAAAAGGATTGTCAACCGCATTGTATTTACAATGCGGTTGACAAGTCCTTTTTCGCACAACACACAAACAAAGAGATATAGCTTAAATGTTTCTAAACTGACTCAAGCAAATGTACATTGCCTGCCAAAAAAGTTGACTAAAAATAATAGTACATCAATTCAAGTAGTCAATTTCAAAAGCTCTGGATTGTCATAATTGTATGAGAGTCAATTAAGCTTTGAAAATCAGGCGTAACATGCAAAAAGGAGAGTCATCTTAAGAAAGCATGCTTCCTTTCTTAAAATGTCAAGTAAAAAACTTATTTCCAAAATCTGTAGATTAAATAAAAGTCCAAGATAAATAACCATAACTTTTATAAATTTAGTTATTCAAATTACAAGTTCGTCCTTTATAATAATGTTATAAAAACATAATCCGCAAGCGTCATCATTCATCAGTCATATAAGCTTAAAACGTCTTGGTCGTAATGTCAGTTAACGGTGATACACCACTTCAAGTAACGATTACGATTTACGGTTTGAGACATGAGCAGTGAGTACACATTAACAAACGGGAACAAAATGAAGAAAAACCCGCCGACCGAACCCTTGGACTTAACATCACGTAACATCAATCCATGACGACAAATATGTGCTGCGTTTAGCTACAAATATTTGATCCATGTCCGTTATGACATCATACCATCATACGAAACTTTATTAGTAACGTCACAAAGTAGTTTAAAGATGACAGTATACGTAAAGATCAAGTTCTACTGTGATTCATTGCGACAAAAACCTACGAGTTAATTTTTAAACGGCCTTCGTCGATGACCGATGATGAGTAATTTGCAATTTTCTCAAGTGATAAATGACCGTCATTGCGCAGGGGAAGCGTAATAAGCTCGGACCCGGATATGATAAAATGGAGTCCCTTTATTGCACAATTACTCGAATTTAAATTGTTAGCTATGTTCCTGAAAGACCGATTGATGAATAAAGCAATGAAATAAAAATTTTCTACACGATAATGAACGCAATGATTCTTTATAAATCGCTACGACCTTGATAGGTATAATATATTTTCTGGAATTTATTCAACTAGTAGAATAGATAGTATGTAACTGCTGAAATTTTCGCAACGAAATTCCTAAGTTACTTACACAACATTCGATTAATATCAAAATATTTGCACAAAATGCAAGTAATGATTCCTTAGAAAATAATTATAATTAAAAAGTTACCTCAGATAAAATCCCCGTAACCGCAAATTCCAGAGTTAAGCGAAACTAATATACTTCGGAATGTTAGGTACAATTTCCGATGCAGTGCAGTCCCTTTTAAGGTTCTTTAATTAGTCACTTTAGAGAAACGTGGATCCTTTGCAATGACAAATCCAACTTACCAATTATAATAAATGGCGTTAACATAACATTGAGATGATCAAATATGTTAATAAGATACTTAGAAATCCTTTAGTACCTGCAATAACTATAATACCTACTTATGCAAGTCGATGGAACAACTATAATGAAGAAAAACAACACTATATTTTGATTTGATACCTTAATTTTGCAAGGACCGTTTTTTCTTTTCCAAAGGAAAATGCCACTCCGTAAAGGGAACACTCGAAAATATACTGGTTGATGGGATAGATGATACACAGTTAGATCAACTTGTTCATAGAATGGACGACATGATCTAATCCAAAAATTGATAAACTTAAAAATATCAAATTAAAAAATCCACCACCAGGATATGAAAGAAACATAGGTCCTTAAAACCTAGTGAACACAAGGATGGAGGCTTTTCGCTTTTATATATAGATGTGTAAACTACTAGCTGAAAAGTATATCAAGTTATCGTTTCAAGGAAGCCATAATTACATGGGAACTTCGTTTGAATGGAACATTAGACACAGCCGGTCGACTTCTGGGCACAGGCATTACGTCTATGGGAAAGAATAAATCTTAAATTGACAAGGCCCTGTAAAGGGCCCCATACATTATCTTTCCTGGCTGGGCAACTTGTACACGCAGCATTCTGGTTTCTGCGCCTCAGCATTAAAAAATGGGCAGCGGCTGGGTGTGAAATTACAATGGCAATCAATTGTCGATATGTGATCCATTTGCTTATTGGCTGGCCAATATGGATAATGTATGAGGCCTTTTATTATTAACATTTTGAATATAACTCTGTCACTGCAAATTCAAGTTAAATGCTGTAATATATGTAAAGATTTACTTTATCTTCCAACACTGCCAACTGAGAGAATGTAAGGTCAAAGAGGAGGTACCGCAGCAATAGGGTTATAAATGAAGTTTGCTCCTACAACCCTTGAAAAACTAACCCGGTCTGCGTATATTATTTTGACTTTTAACAGGCCGCGGGCTTATCTAAAAATACTTGCTTCAGTGTTCGCAGTAACTTTTGATCCTATCCTCTTGCTATTGGCTAAAATGTACTTGCTGCAGCAAGAACCCAGTAAATTCACCCAATCACCACAATTGAGACTGGCTAATATTGACGCAGTTTCTTCACAATCGATTAGAAGTTACGACTAGCAATACAATTTACTGAAGCTAACTTGCAATGTGTAAACACCAAATTCTGCAAGCTGTAAACAAGTCTGATATACTTCAAGAAATTGGGTAAATTACTTGTGAGTAGATTCTTTAAACAAAATTAAACAGAACCACAAAAAGCAACTAGTGTGCTATAATGAGGATTTTCCCAAGACGCACTTTGCATACATGGTTATAGAAAATAAACGTGGCGTTAAAAAAAAACAAACAATAGATCATCGCTTTGTCTTTGATCTGGAAAATCCTACTCGGAGAAATATACAAAGGAGTACTTTGAAATTCATTCACATATTTGTTTCCATTCAAAACACGTCCACTTTATTTATATCCGGGTCTATTTATTCATCATATTATGTCGGTTTTTTCAGTGGTTATAGAAAAACTCATCACGAGTTTACAATACTATCCATACATGTTACCTATGTTGAAGGAACCATTCCTGTGTTAAAGGAACATTGTCTATTTGTATATCTGTTTTTGTATTCTCATGCTTCAGCCACTGAACCTCTTTCGACAGTATTAAGAACGAGGTTCTCAATTCGGCAAATATCGTTTTGTTTCTTTTTTTAAAGTGAATAGTGAAAATTTATTCACATGCCAGTTATTTTTTTACCATCTATTTTGACGACGTTAACAATAAATATAAATGGCATTATTAAATATACGTATAAATAATTATAATATAAACTTATGTAAATATAATATTTCCAAGTGAACTTCAAAAGTTTATACAAGATGAAGAAGTGTCATTGAATACCCGGATGCTGTTATTGTACAAGAAGCTAAAATAAATCAACAATATTAATTTTAAAAACAAACACTCTAGTACATAAACTGCTTTTTCTGTTAGAGAATTAGCAATCGTAATGTAATGGCGTCTCTTCATTTCTTCCTTCAATCATTATTATTGATTTATTAATCTTATTACAATAGAATATAATAAGTATAATAGTCTTTTACGTATTAAAATTATATAAATGGTGTAATATCTTTTGTATAAGGAGTGTTTAAATCTAGGGAAAAAACATAATTATGAATAATGGATGCGATTTTTTAAACACAAGCCATACTATTTATCCTAATACTAGCCTTTGTCCACAGCTTCCTTCACGTTAAATTCGACTTTTCAACCCCCTATTTTACCTCCCTAAGGAGGTAAAATAGGGGGTTGAAAAGTCGAATCCCTAAGGATTGAATATTCAAAAAATCCTTTCTTAGCGGAGGCCTATGTCATAATAGCTATCTTTATGCCAAAGAGCCCGATTCAGTCACCGTTACCTCTTATATTTTTAGAAGAAGAAAGCAGATTTCTATGAGTTACTTTTTTCCCCCTAAAAAATGTAAGACTAATAAATAATCACACTAATATTATAAAGACTAATGTTTGTATATGTGCGTGCGTGTAATTGTTTTTATTACTCTTGCACGCAAAAACTACTGGACGGATTTGGCTGAAAGGAATGGAAATAGATTATACACTAGATTAACAAATAGGCTACTTTTTAACCCAAAAAACTAAACGATTCCCGCGGGAATCAAAAACCTTAATACACGCAGACCAAGTCGCGGGCATGATCTTGTAAGATATATATTTATCCATCTCAACAAATATACGTCCACGAAACAAAGCTTATATTTATAATAACTAATTAACCATAGTCACAAAATGCCCTTGGCATACAAATCTGTCCATTAAAGGACTGTACTAAATCGACCCACACATGGTGTGATTCATGCAATTTCCACTTTGAATACCTTAACCTATACAGCTCATTGATATTAAATGTAATTAGTGCCTTAATTACTACAGTTGAAGCTTTGTTGCTTTTGTTTGCTATACAGGATTTGTATTGTGAAATTACTAGCTATTGCCCGCGACTTCATCCGCGTGGGTTTAGGTTTAGGTTTTATAAAAACAACTGCGGGAATCCCTTGTTTTTCCTGTATAAAAAAAAACCTTTCCAGGTCCTCAATTACATCCAGGCAAAAAATCACGTCGCTTTCATTTTCGCAATAATTACCTTTATTAGATGAGCTACTCTACTTCAAAGACTCTATTAGATATAGTTCTGAACTTTGTGATCATGGAATTAATTGGATCTTGTTACAAAACTTGAATTTTTGAGCAACTTCATAAAAAAAAAAGGAGAAGATTCTCAATTTGATACCTATTTTTTTTGACGATGTTACTCCATAAGTCCGTCAAATCTGAAACATATCGTAACATCTGTATTGTGACTCCATCATAAAAACAAATGCGTAAAATGAGTATATTTCGTATCTTGAGGAACATTTTTTTAATTTTATTTACACGATTTATTAGTCTGAACTGTCGTGGCATACAAAATGGTCGATAAGATCACGAACCGGACCGCCCTGGCAGAACAAAGCCTACTCTATTAACCTTTAGCATACACCTTCATAATCATCTCGTTCACCTATAAACCTTATTCATGTCAACTAATTTCCATATTTTCATATTTTCGTTTTTCGACTTAATCCTTTTATAAACAGACCGATTTTTTAAGCTATTGCATAGCTTCTATCTATGTAGCGGGCAAGCGTGGAAACCGTATACAGAAATTCCGTAACGAAAATAGCCTGACACGGGACTCCTCTACGGTGAGCCGCTAGATGGCGTTGATAAAAAATGCTATGCAATAGCTTTACCGCGGCAGTCCCCGAGTGCCACACGTCTTTTTTCGCAATTTCGCATCTTTAAAGGCTAGAAAAATTTATTTCTATTATGAGGATAAGCTTCACCTTTGTCCACTTCATTTAATATTAAGTTTAATACATATATTTTTTTTAAATGATGAAGATAAAAAAATTCAAAACTCAAACTTATTTTTTTCATGTAGACTAACTGTGGCTCTTATGACAAGTCAAAACTCTATTTGTACCTATGCCTAGATAGATAAAACTAGATATTTTCTTTTATTCAGTGTTTTACTGCTTTAGAATAAACTGAAATGTCACGACGCAAACTGAATGCACAGGTCACGAACTTGACCGCTCTGAGTGGTGAGAACAAAGCATATCCTATTAACCTTTTGCCAATAATTCTAATTTCAGAAATGAATGCGGTACCGCGCGCTACCGCGGTAGATAACTTTAATGTTCACTAAAACCTTTTAACGATTAATAACCTCACAGAAGCAGTTGTCACGAAGATGTAAAGATTTAAGAAAGCGTAATGTCACGAATATCACTATTAATATTGTAAATGTGACAATGAATTCGTTTATTGATTTGTCCTAATATCACGCAATAATGGAACAACGGATTGAAGTGAGTTTTGATTGATAAATTATTGAGGATAAAACAGTAGAATTGTAGTGTTGGGTTGATGTAAGGACTGTACCAGAATATCCAGTCCATCGGTTCGAACACGCTAATCTCCAAAGTTACTAGATGAGCTTGGTTATTTCACAGGTAATGTGACACGGGTTTGACCCGGTCGAAACTAAAAAAGTTAATTTAAAGGCATCCTAAAGATATCAGCTCAGGTACGGCGTAACGTACATTAGTCTTTATTTACTTAAAAGAAAAAAAATAGAAAAACTTGATTGACACGATAAAGGAAAAACCTAATACACGTAAACTCCGACTGGCTTTCTGCAGTCACAACCATTTATAATATACGTAATAGGTAAAGAATGCAACGAACACGATTCAAATACTAGATTTTGCCTTATATGCACACTTCACGGGACTTTACAAAGTACAAATTAACGGATGGCGTTTTTTTCTTCATATATTGTAACGTATTTTTTGCAAGGAAGTTAAGATACCTTATCTAAAAATACCACCTTTTTGAATTTACATAAGTAATTGGCTCGGTGGCCGGGATTACTGCAAAAAATAAAGTAACTGCCATAAAGACACCGTAACAGAGTAATCGATCGTAAGATAACCATCAACGGCATAATTAGATGAATCTAAAAAAAAATACTGAAATAACGTCATCGTGAACTTTTCCGCGATCATTATAATACATAATAACATCATTGTAAAAAAGGATTTATACCCAGTAATAATATAATTAGTAGCTAACCTATGCAAAGGAGAATCTACGACCAGAAATCGATTTAGTACACAATAATAGAACAAAAATGGTATGACATAATATTCAAAATGCACGTAAAAAGGTACAAAAAACTTGGTGACGATAGTAGTAATAGCCGAGTGGTTTAACCAAGACCTGTCCGAAGTTGTAATTGCAAGTGAGCAATGTACTTTTCGGAGTCATGTGCATTTTTAGCAATTAAATATCACTCGCTATAAGGGTTAAAGAAAATACCGTGAGGATACCTGTGTACTGAGAGTTCTCAAAGTTGCGTGAAGTCTGACACATTGGACTTGGATTGTGGTGGACTTTGGCCTAAACCCTTCTAATCCTAAAGATGTGCCCCCTTGTGGGCCAGTGACGGGTAGAGATAATGACGATGAGTACCGTACCCAAAAAGTCTCGTTTGGAATCCTTTGGGCACAGAACCTTGAAAGTAAAACAATCTTAACCTTCCCACATTCACATGTGTATTATTATTGTACATCTCATTGATGACAGAGGCAGAGGTGAGATCCTTATCAAAGCGGAAGACTGAAAAAGGCTGACGTACATACTACACACAGTACTCGTACGACATAAATGGCCGACGGCCAAAACGGTAGCGATATGCATCGAGATGTATTCCATCTGATTAGAGATCACATCCTGCATTATATCAATACCTACAGAATCAGTAAATACCGCTTATAATAACTATGTATGACTTATTTTAAATTCCCCCCTCGAATAGAATCAAAATAAACTTGCCGGTGTATTTACCCTTTTAACTGGTTTTATAATGTTCTCTTTTAGTAAACGTTGTCGCATTTTCAGCTTATTTTGAGACTGTTGGTAGTAAATATTTTCGAAGCAGCACACTTGCAGATAACTTAATTTTATTTTTTATCACAAAATCTTGAAAGTGTATCTGAGATGAATTTCATCTTAAAGATGATACTTTCAAAGACAATAACAAGCTGTATAAAAATAATCTGTATCTATTTCTCAGCTGTTACCATCCGTTACTGTCTGCTGACTTAACCTTTTTACCATCCCTCCAAAGATCACAATGAGGATCTTTCATGCCATTCTTAATGCCCTATTTGTTTTGTCACATTGTTTTATTTTTGCAACATTCAGGTCAAGTTATCCAACAACAATGTATGTTAATTCATCAACCAGTTGGCCGATTGTTCGCTGACGCGTAATAATCAATATCAGGATCCCATTATTAAGTTGAGTACACGCGTGTTCAATCAAGTCCATCGGCATTGCTTGATACATCATTTACGTTAGGTCAGGGTTGACATAGATGGT
This sequence comes from Hipparchia sbordonii, assembly GCA_038048805.1. NCBI lineage: Eukaryota > Metazoa > Arthropoda > Insecta > Lepidoptera > Nymphalidae > Hipparchia > Hipparchia sbordonii. The sequence goes on from CM076115.1 coordinate 8,068,563, forward strand.
GTCAGCGGAATTATGGTTTTTGTTTGAAATAATAATATATCATTTTGCTTGTTAGTTGAACTTAGCTGTTGCGGCAACTGCCTTAATTGGCTTCCAGAGACACTAGGTTTTTCTAAGGTTCCTAGAAAATCATGGTTGACCACTAGCTGATGTCCGCGATTTGCTATGCGTGGATCTATTTTTCTCCTCTTTTAATGCCTCCTTCCTCTTTCTTTAATGTTGCTTCTCTTTTAATTCTGCACCGAAGACTGTTGCAAGAAGTGTTTACTTACCGTGAAGACATAAAGTATAGTAAACTGACTTCTTCCATATATTTAACATACTATCTTAAATTAATTTTATCTGAGAGCCCTTAGATCAAAGCAGGAGTAATAAACCGTAAGAATATATAGTTAGCTTGACAACCCTTAGTTACATAAACCGTTTTTACTCCTCGAATGACAGAGCAAAAACTGTACTGACCGCAAACCAAGTTGTTTACCCAGTAAAAACAGAACAGCCACGACCGAGGACCCAGTTGACCGGAATATGTAAAAAACTTAACTGCTTACTTAGATTAGTAATTACCAGGACCTGTAGTAAGAAACTTGTGACTATTTTAACCAACTACGGTAAAGCCAAAATGATAGTTTATGATTTTAGCAGTCTATAGTCGGAATTTTAATTCGATTCCAGATTTGACAATTTCAGTGTTGCAACGTTATGACAAGTACTAAATAGTGACGTTGCGAAATTATTCGATACGGAAATGGAATATTTCCGGATCGATTCCTCTCGTTTATAGTAGTATATCTAAACAACTACTACTTTAATAGAAATCAGTATATCAGGTAATTGAATATTTCTGAACGGATAATTTAGTTATGACGATTAATTTTATTAAGGATCTGAGAGTTTTCTTTAATAATTGTGTGTGAAATAAATAAAAAAATGTGATCATGAAGGAACATGAGAAATAAAAGAAATAGAATATATATTATGGTAATATTTTATTTTATAAATCGTCGCCGTCATCGCTTTCTATCGCTGTCACTTTCTGTAACATTTATTATAAATGTATCTGTGATATTGTCAATTAACATATTATCTAGCCTACTCATTTTTTCCTATTCTTGGACAACATATATATTTTATTGGGATATATAGGCTCTTTTATTATAAGTTTTGTTTTTAATATAAAAAACAAAAATATTAACTTTTTATAAAATAAAGCAGCGGTTACTAATTAATAAATAATTATTATGAATAATTATGTATTTATTTAAATAAAAATCAATAATTTAGTCTTTAATTGGCACACCAATATTATGATTACATAAACATAAATCGCGATTGTTTATCGATTTTTGTGTTCATCACTACACTATTATATGTGGTATCATTATTTTACAAGATGACAGTAGCTAATGTCAAATGTGGAATCGAATTATAATTCCGAGTATAGATATGTATGTATATTCATATTTCAAACTTTTTTTCTGTTAATAAACTCCCTGGCGCAGTGATGAGCACTGTGGCTTTAAGGTGGGAGGTCCCGAGGGCAATTTCAAAATTTATAATTGCCAAATTATCTCTGGTTTGGTCTAGTGGGAGGCTTTGGTCGTGACCACTCCTTGTCCCTCTAAGCGATTTTGCGTTCCGAAACGATGATGTGTAGGTTCCTTACCCTTTATCATTATAGACAGCATCATCATTTATAGTCGAAAATTGTTGGTTATGGCGAAAACTGTAGATTTTTGGCAAGAACGCCAATTCATAATATTACAAGAGCAACTAAAACCCTATAGTAGGTATTTTTTTTTTGTTATTAAAGGTTTTACGCCGTCCTGCACCAATCTGCTTAATCATGTTTAGTTAAATTTTGTAATGCTGTCGTCACTTTTTGGCAAATTTAGTACAGAGTGAACAAGAAAAGTACAGGTATAGGAAATTTAACTTAAATATATTTAGGGGGTTGGTGCAAGTGGACCTTGATACTCAAAGTTATGTACTTCTTGGGGCATGTATAGAACCAGTGGGTTCTATGGTTTTTTATAACAGATAGTCGATAACTCTAGAAAACGTATACAGTACACACCTTTTTATAAGGCTCCTCAATGACCCTCAAAGAGTATTATCGTGCTCAGCGTCCGTATAATTTGTTGTTAATCAGTAAAAAATGACGCCAACCACAGTTTTCTAGCACGGAATAATAATTAATTTGCATAGTTTTGTTCATGTTTCTGAAGCAATGTTTACAAGTAGGTATGCAAATAGGTTTATTGTTGTAGTCAATTAACAATTTATACCTAGTACGTAGACATAGCTAGTACAGATGTAAGGATAATTATTGTATGCAACAATCGTACATACATAGTACATACTATTGAGTAATATCTACCACTGAAGGACAGTAAAATTAAATTTTTTCACTTACGTTATGTGATCGGGACATAATGATAAGAATTACCTGTAACAAAATACGAAAATACTATTAGAATTATGTAATTTTTATGAAAGATAAATAATAATCAAACTAACAAAGCGTACAATTTTTAGTAGTTACTAGCTTTTGCCCGCAACTTCGTCCGCGTGACTTACGTTACTGTTTTTCCGGGGTGAAAGGTCACTTTCCTTGCCTTCAAAAAACCCCGTTCAATACAAAATGTATGAGAAAATGAAATTTTTTTATAATTTTCTTTTTTTGTGAATTTTTTCGATATTTTAACAGTTATTCTCCTATTCGGAACGGAGACAAATCCAACAAATCACAGATCATAAAAATCGGTCCAGCCGTTCTAGAGTTATAAGTGTTCGGACAAACCCGACTTTGATAACCTTTTCATTGCTGAGTTGACAGTTCATTACTCTATTTATTTATTATCACTATCACTATATGTACCTAAGTATTGATTTGATATCTAAGTGCCGATTTCACCAACGTTGGGTAACGTTTAACCGTGGAATAAATTTTATATTTTGACAGATTTTCAATACAACAACTGTCAGAATGTCCAATTTATTGCTAAGTTTGTAGAGGAGGACTCAAGTTTGATTCTTATTTGAATATAACCAATCAAACTCAATTAAATGTAATAAGCCTTAGTGTTAGATTTACGTTTAATAAAATTAAAATTTTTACCGCTATAATTTTGAAATTAGATATTTTTACGGAAACTTAATAAACCACAGGCACGTTTCCTCGTTCCAGTGATTTAGAGGCTATTTTTAAAATTAGCTTTTATTTGTGATGTTTAGCATGTTGTTCTAATTTAGATTTTAGTTATGTCGTATCAAATACGACATATTATGTTATTTCAATAAATAAATAGGTAACTACAAACACAAATATTAACGTGTCTATAATAATAACAAATTTTTATTGTTTATATGTTATAACAGAACAGACGATATCAGATGAGTCAGAGAGAGCCACTGGATACAAACGGCGCAAGACCAAAGCCTGTGGAAGGTCCTTCAAGAAACCTTTGTTCGGCAATGGGCGTCTATGGGTTGAAAAAGAAAAACTTTCAAACATTGTTTATATATGGAGCCAAAACTAGTATGACAGGATAAACATTCATTAATTAAATTCAGAAACTAGTATACATTTCTTAACCCATTGTAAGTAATTGGTCTGATTAACAAAAGAATAATAATGAGAAAAATACCATCACGCATTGCATATGGCCCCAATTAAACATATGATGAAAATGTAATGCCGCCACATAGACAACTAATATGATGAAAAAACACAAGATGAAATGAAAACTATACGAAATACTATACACGCAAGCTTAAGATCCCATTGTGTGATGAAGCACAATATTATTTATATATAACACTTATTTTATATTAAAAAAAACAAACAATACAATTATATACTGATCATGAACAATGAACTACTTCACTTTTACACATAATACAGATAAAGAAAGCATCATTAAAATTTCTTCATTATAATATAAATCGTAATCCGTGTTTAAAAAATATCTTCAGATCCCATTGTATGATAAACAATTGAATTGAATTCAATATTATTATATATTTTATATTTATTTTATAATATTATCAATATATAATATATTATTGTCTATAATTTTATTATAACTCTGACCTACCTCACATTTACACACATTACAAATAAGGAAAACACCATCAAAATAATATCTTGACAGATATATATGTTGTAGACATTAAAAATTATTTATCGTATAGATTACGTGACACGTGACCTAAGAAAAGCCAAGATGAAGACGTAATTGAATAGGAATAACGTACCTCCCAGTTAAATTACGACTTCGTTTGTCAACAACGCCTTTTTGACCCAATCTACAATTAACGTTTCTCTTCAAAAAAACTATCAGGTGATGATGAAAGCATGTAAAAGTATGTGTATAAACAATAAACATAGTATATACGATGAACATCTAAAAACTTCAATCTGTATATACAGATTGAATTAAAGTCACCAACATAGCTCGGCGATTTGCGAAAATGAAGTAGAAATGGGCGAGACACAGTTCGAAGAACTGATGGTCGATGGGGTCCCAAGGTGCTGGAGTGGCGACCCCGCACCGGAAATTGCAGTGTTGGCAGACGCCTTCACTAGGTGGACCGACGACATCAGACGAATCGCATGGAGCCGCTGGAATCAGGCGGCGCAAGACCGAGTTCTGTGAAAGTGACCTATGTCTAGCAGTGGACGTCTATCGGTTGATAAAGAAGAAGATAAATTGCAGATTTATTACAAAGCATATCATGGTTATACATACAAAACAAGAACACCGAGCACAGAGTAAACATACGGTGTGCACATAAAGTAATATGTACCAGGTGTATGTTGCGCATCCCACCTCACGTAGTACGAACCACCTAAATGAACTGACAGGTGCAATAATAGAACTAGCTAGTCGAGTAGTATAGTAGTAGTAGCCCAGTCATTAAAGCCAAAACCCGAAAGTAATTAGTAACTTGATAAAATTTTAGGGGGGGTTTTAAAGAAGGTAAAATAACTTACCGTGTGATTTTGCAGCGTTGTGGGGTGTACGGAAAGGGTTGAAAAGGGGTGAAAAGGGTTTTTTGTTAATAACATTGCCAAAAAAATTAGTAACACGCTGCAAATTTATAATAAGGTTGTTCTTACCGTTTTGTAACATACGGAACATTGTTAATTACTAAAACGCTGCAAATTTAATATACGTTACAAAAGAGTAAAAACAACTTAATTATAAATTTGCAGCCTGTTACTACTTTTTTTACCCCTGTTATTAACAAATTTCATTGGTTTTTAATAATAAATAATGTTCCGTATGTTGCAAAACGCTGCAAATTTAATACACGTTACAAAACGGTAAGAACAACCTAATTATAAATTTGCAGCGTGTTACTATTTTTTTTACCCTTGTTAATAACAAAGGAGAATGCCGGAAACCCGCCCATATTGCGTCACTCAGCGTCTTGACGACGTGTCTTGGAAAAATCAACTTTTTAATTATAATTTCATATGTATTTATTTAAAGTCAAAAGCATAATGGCGTTTAAAAGATATATAAAAAAAAAGTACTGTATTTGTTTTGAACTATACAGAAACGCCATATTTTGTCATGGAAAGAACTCTGTGACCAAATGTTGCCAGGTCATTATAATTTCCCTTTTTAAAGGGAAAAATGGTGACTAATCGTCTGGAATAGAAGAATGAAAACCAAAAATCATAATATATTAAAAATCATATTCTTTTTCCAATTGATTCCTAAAAATATACTTACTATTAAGCGTATATAATATATTAACGATGTGACGAGTTGGATTTTTTGACTCGAGTTACTCGAGTTGGGCTACCAATTCGAGCCACAGTCCGAGTTAACTCGAACCAGTGCCTAGCAGTATAGAGCGCAGCGCACCAATGCAACCGACTAAGGCAAGGCACCGTGTCAATTCATGGCGCGACGAGTAGCACATCGAGTCGACTCGGTGTCTTTATAGCCGCTACCCTTCATTGATACCGCCGTATCCCTTCACTGAGATCTCACCAAGTGGTATGTGATGATGCAGCCTAAGATGGCAGCAGGCTTTCTTGGAAATGGTTTTACAGTTAGATTAAGCTCTTAATCCTAATCGGTTTCTAGACAGCATCAAACTAGAACACAGCCACACTGCTGGTAGGCAAGTAGATAACTAGCTGCGGCCAAAACTTATTAGCACACCTAAGCTGAGCTACCTAATTTATAGTTTTGAAGTAGAGTCTAGCAAGTCTATAGCTTTTTTATAAAGTACCTACTTATTCAATACTACTAATACTAAATCCTTTTCTTTTTTTCTTTCCTTTTTATATATTAATTATGTACTTACATGTTTTGGAAAGCTTCTTGTTTATATTAGATTAAAATAGGTATTTTAATACAAACTTAACCTTAAAATATCTGAAACATTAAAAGGGAGATTTCTAAAAATTGCCATGGAATATCTTAATATTTTTTTTTATCGTGTAATCCAGAGGTTATTTCCAATGTTTTACCAATAATTTGGTTAAGACGCAAGAATGGGCGAACTCTCATACAAAATTCGGCATTCTCCTTTCATTGTTTTTTAATAATAAACAATGTTCCGTATGTTGCAAAACGCTGCAAATTTAATAAACATTACAAAACGGTAAGAACAACCTTATTATAAATTTGCAGCGTGTTACTAATTTTTTTGGCAATGTTATTAACAAAAAACCCTTTTCATCCCCTTTTCAACCCTTTCCGTACACCCCACAACGCCGCAAAATCACACGGTAAGTTATTTTACCTTCTTTAAAAACCTCCTAAAATTTGATCAAGTTACTAATTACTTTCGGGTTTTGGCTTTAATGACTGGGCTATAGTCAAAGTCAAATCCAACAGTGTCTACCATGTCATGGGGATATCTATCATGTCAACGAGAGGGACCAAAAAAACTGGCAGGTAACTTAGAACTTTTGCAATGTTTAGTTGCAGTTGCATCGTGACTTGACTTCATTAAGGAGTCGCTGCGGAGGTTTTTTTTTTCACCAAAGGAATTTATTAGTCCAGACATGTCCTAAATTATTGCATAAATTATGAAAACCTACGAGTACTTACGAGTATAATTGTATCAATCCACCCGACTGGAACCTTGGCATTAAATATCCTACATCCGTGCCACAAGCTAATGCGGATCTTAGATTAGCTTTGTTGGTTACATTCTGAGCATTGGCACTCCAAACACAATATCGATATTTTGCCATTTATCAATTTGTCCAACAAGTCTTTCATTCCTGCATAGAATCAGTGCCAAGGCGACAAAAATGTTGTGCCAACATTTATGTATCCTGGTAGAGTTTTTTCATGGAGTCAGATATTAATTTACACACAATTAGCAGGTTAAAAAAAACTGTCATTAATAATACGTCAATTTCCAACACTAAGCTCTATGTTACTCGTATTTGTTTTTTTTTTTTCAAGTCCTGTACATGTTCGCATAGAGTGCTATCCTACCTAGTAGTAAATGAGATGCAATTTAAAATTTAATCGGGATATGGGAAGGCGTATTAGTAATTTTAATTAAAACCATAACACGTACTCCATACTAAGTGTTGATTTGGGCAGCTTTAGTACAGCCAGCTCGCTCGAGCTCAAAATATACTTGTGACACAAGAGTATTATATAATAATAATTGTAATTCAAACTTTTGACAAATAATTTGGGCAAAATTTTATTTTGCCTTGATTCACGGCCTAAACCAAATTATTGAATTCTTGCTGCATATACATAACTAGCTTTTGCCCCCGCGACTTCATCCGCGTGGAATTAGATTTTGGGGTGGAATTTTCAAAAACTGTGACACACGTACTTCTTTTATTTTTGACTGAAAGCTCAAATACCAACTTTGATGGAAACAGCTTGAAAAATGACGGAGTTTCATATAAACTTCCATCCCCTATTTTACCCCCTTAGGGGTTGAATTTTCAAAAATCCTTCCTTGGTTGGTTCCAACTGTAAAAATTTCAAGTTTCTAACTTCAGTAGTTTAGGCTGCACGTTGATATCTCAGTCAGTCAATCAGTCAGTCAGGACTTTGAATTTTATATATAATTACAGATAAATTAAAGAATTAGAGGCTGAACTCACTACAAAGAAGGAAATAAAGGCATTACATTATCTAGAACAATGTTTCATGCTTGTTTCATGTGATTTAAAACCTTTTGAAAATAACATTTTTAATCTGTTTGGTGTGAACTGTGAACACAAAACAACAATATAGACCTAGTGATGCAGTAATAGTATTCCAAGAAATGTCAACTAAGTTAATGTAATTGGAGATATTACAGAAAATTATCAAGCTATGATTGGTATAAAAACAGCTATCATTGGATTGTTAATTAATAGGAGCTTAGAGCATAAAATGCGCCAATTAGAACCTTCCAGTTGGAATGTTAGCTTAGTTTATAATTAAACCTTTAATTAAACGATGTCAAAAGTCAAGAATGTCAATTGTTTCGAATTGTAATAAACCCCTATAAAATTATTATAATAAAAACTATACTCTAAGACCTCTACCTATTAAAAATACATGCTAAATAAAGCTATTTATTACAAGTAGGTACGAGTATACCGTAGAAAACAAGATACAAGACTTTGAATTAAACGATAGATATGTAATCAATAAATTAAAAAATAAAATAATAAAAATCATTAAATTGGACCATAAGATCATATTTGTTAAAGAAAACACGCACTAAAACTAATGTTTGTAACCTTAAAAACTATCTAATCCTAAAACTATATCTAAGACAGACTTGATTAGTCAGCACGTGCACATATGAAAATGATTCAGGTACTGACAATCGAACCTGTCAGCAAATATAGCAATAAAGAGCTAGGTTGTCTAAAAAAATTCTCTACATATTCTGAATCTTGGATACTGTTATAAAACAACCTACAAAGGTTTATTTATACCTTTTAAATGCACCACTAGGATACTAGAATTTATTGTGTAAAGGAGGAAAACATCATTGAGTATCGTAGTGGTGCACATAAACAAGGGATATTTAAAGTAAACCATTGTTTGTATGAAGAAATTTTTTGTGAGACGTTTATAAACGCAGACGAAGTCGTGGGTACCAGCAAGTGTTTCCAAAAGGTCTATTTATGTTAAGGTGAAGGACAATTATAATATAACAAACATTAACAGGAATTCGCGAAAAAAGTTCGAGATTCCGCATAATTTAATTTAATTTAGTTCTGGCGCCAGAATACCGTTTAAAAGTAATTTCCATTAGCATAAGAAAAACATAAAAATAGTCAACAACATTTTGGTTAAAGACGATGATAATTAATAGGTTTGGAGTTTCTTGGCTTTATAAGACAAAAAACTCTCTCAACCGCATCCGGCCACGATGGCCAATCTCCACGGAGATGAGCAATTTGCACGAGAGATATAATATAACTTCACAGTTGTGTGCGCAAACACAGGTGCACTCCCTATTCCCTCACTCTCATAGTCCGAAGGGGCCGTAGAGAGATCAGGCGCAGGACCGATGTCTCTAGCAAGGAGGTGACAAGTTCCTCAATTTCGGGCTAATACTGAGAATTTCTTGAAACAAAACTCCAATACATTTCTTGGTCCGACCAGGGATCTTCAAAGACGATCTCCCTGGTGCAGTGGTGAGCGCTGTGGTCTCATAGCTGGGAGGTCTTGGGTTCGATTCCCGGCGGGATTTATAATTTCTAAATTGTCCCTGGTCTGGTCTGGTGGGAGGATTTGGCCGTGGCTACTTACCACCCAACCGTCAAAGACGTGCCGCCAAGCGATTTAGCGTTCCGGCACGATGGCGTGTAGAAATCGATTATTATTGGTACCTATGGGTTGAATGTACACTGCTATGCCCTTTCCTAATTACCTTAGACTACATCGTCATTACCATCAGACTGAAAAATCGAACCCAAGACCTCGTCATCTTCGATTGAATATGTTAACCAGTAGCCCAACGAGGCACTTGCTTTATATAAGAGAGATACGAATACCTATCCACGTCACAAGTATGTAAACCTTTGTGAATTTTCTAAGTTATGACCCTATTGTAGTAGTTGGCTTTGCGTGCTGAACGTAACATCTTCGTGTTTTAATATTGATTTAATTTGTTGTAATTAATTTTGCAAATCTATCAAGAAAGGGTTCTACGTGGGTAATAAACATCAGCGGAGACATTAAATTTATATCAGTTGGAAATTTTCCATGCAAATTAAATTATCTTAATTAAGTAAAAGGATTTCTATAAAACGGATCATTCGTAGAATTTCACAAGTTATTGATCTTTATAACGGAGAAATAAAAACTTGCTTTAATTTGCTTTTTTTAATTTCCTATATCTACATAATATTATAGTTTATGCAAAATTGTGTTTACTAATTTGTTTGTCCCTGTATCACTCAGCAAACGAGCAATATTTTGACTTGTTTTTTTTTTGTGGATATAGTTTAAAAAACCTAGAAAGTCACAAAGTCTACTTTTTATCCCGGAAAATTAAGGATTCCCGCGGAATATTACGAAACCTAGCTTCACAAGAACGAAGTCGTGTAATTAAGTCATTATTATTATTTTTTTATTATTTTGCAATGGAAAATTATTGCTGTATTTTATTTTTTAATATACCAAGTTAAATAGACGATCTACATCAAGTACATCCACTTCCAAAATCTTTGAGAATATTAGGCAAGGCACCTATTTAAAAAGAATATATCGAAACTATTTTACCATGTACCTGATAAGAGCTATTGCTATTCAAACCGGCTTCTCATATAGGTTCACAGATGTTATCTGCATTCGTCAAACCGGTACACGGACTTGGTATAAACTTGACACATTCTTGCGTAACTTGTTAATTGTTCTCCGTCATCAAGTTAAACACCTAGTGGCCTAGGAGTAGACATACCTATTATTAATCATACCTATTATTAATCTATTTTCCCTTAGCTGCCTTAAAAGGTAAACAAACCACTGTAAACGTTTCGCTTACAATATTTTTAAGTTCAATTTTGCACGTGTAACGCGGTTCATTGTCAGTGCGGAAAGAATGTACTATGCGCTGTGCTTAGCCACCACTAACCCACTTTCTTAAGAGAGCTAAGACAAATTAATAAGACTATACTCGAAGAATGCTCTCATCAAATATAAAGATTTTGTATATCGTAGCGAACCATCTTCCGACTTTCATTTGAATACGACCTTCAAATCAAGGATAAATAGGCAACTTTGACGTAACTCCGCGACCTTAAGTTCGATCATTGTTTACTATTAGATGCGATTGAAGTCTAAGACTAGTTTACATAATTATAAAATAAAATATGCCATTGTACGTACATTGACAATATATATCGGAAAAAGCCAAGCGCAGAACTTGCGAGGCGAGCCAAACTACTGCGCATACCTCTCTGATGATGATGACATCTAATTTGACAATTTTTACGTAGACCCAGCGGTCTCACAATATGACGGTGCTGATGTCTTCTCTCCTTTGCAGGAAGATTACGTATCGCTCATTGTTCTCCTCATACAGTTTTAATACTTATATTTTAAATTTGATCACGATCCTTGTTATTGTTTGAAAAAATATAAGAACACGACGATAAAATGCAACGTATTTTTAGCGTTCAACATTTTAAGAGTTAAGATTCCTATCAAGAGACATCGCGTCTTAAATAACTCGTTCGTTATTTATTTGCAAGGTCCTAGCAAATAACTAGCTCGTATTATAGCTAAATCATAATGTATACTTAAGCTAAAACTCAACAGCTCTCGTCATATCTTTTTTAAGCTAGCTCTTTTTTAAGCTAGCTAGCTGAGATGTATATGGTTATTGGCAGTTACTCTATAGTCAAGTAGAGAATATTTTTACGTGCGTGTCTTCTAAATTCTAACGTTTGTTAGACTTTCTTGAAAATCCTGTTTCTACGGAGTCATTTCTCTACAATTGAACATCTAGATTCTATATTATAGTGATAATATAGACAGCTACAACTTTCACAGAAATTACTTACTAAAAACTGTCTTCGATCATTACCAGGTAACTCCGGTAATCTGTATGTAGTGATTCTACCACCGGTTTGGAAGCAGATTCTAATGGCATTACACCGACAAAAATTGACTTTTTGACAGATTTCTAAAAAAACTGTCAGAACATCAAATTTATTCATCGGTTAGACGGTACTTAGCACTCGTGGAATAGAGGTGGTAATCTATTGAACATAGTTTGAATTATGTGCACTATTTAAGGAAAAACACAGACTTAACTAGGTAGTTAAATGTGGATAACCGATCGTGGCGAAAATTAGCAAACGTATCTTGCATCCTATAGACGGGCATTGGCTTAAAAGGCTCGTAATATCAAAGAGTTCCCACAGAATTTTAAAAAATCGAATTCCATTTTCCTATTCCGGACGTTGTTACCTATTCGCTGATGTCGACGACAGCGCGAATAGGTAACAGATACATCAATGAAATCTGTTCTGAATCTGTTCCAGTAAAAGCTTCTCGCAATTTTTACATAAATTAAACTATATTACAACAAGCGAGTCAACAATGCGGATATGCATCACACAGCATACCAGTTGGACAAGTATGCGGTTAATATTTCACCGTACATAATCGTCTCACTGACCTGTTGCTATACAAAACTCAACGTATTATAATAAAGAGATCAAAAATAAGCATGAGAACACTTTTTAACCAACTTCCAAAAAGTTATCAATTCGGCCGGTATCTTTTTTTTCTGTGTATGTCCACCGATTTCTCCTGGGTTTCTGAACCGATTCGCCTGATTCTTTTTTTAATCGACAAAGGAAACTTGCGAAATGGTCCAATATTTTTTTTTTACCTTCAACTCCTCAATCCTGATGCTGTAGGATACGACCCACCTAAGCTGTGAGGATTTAGGAACTGTGGCTTACGAATTAATATTGTTGGTATCAAGCATAGACATCATGGAGCTTTAGGTCTTAGCTCTCAATACTGATGCTGCAGGGTATGGCCCACCTAAACTGTAAGGATTTATGGAAATTTCGATAAATTATCAAGAAAACAAAGTACGCATTTCTATAACTTTGAACTTTTTATATACCTTGGCACACCGATCGAGACTGCTACGCCTATTATGGTGAGCAAAAAACTTTCCAGTTAGTCCGGCATCCGTCGGATTTTCTAAGGTAGATGGACGGGATTGGCTAATTAAGACTAGTTTGAAAGTATTATGGTACACTTGCGATAACATATTGTGTAGTAATGAACGATTACTTTCATCATCTAAACCTTTTCAAAGTACGTAAGTAAACTCTCTCTCTCTCAGTGCAGTGTCGGCAGACTCAGACATCAGACGACAGATATCAAACGAGTTGCAGGCAACCACTGGGCACAAGCAGCGCAAGATAGAGGCTTATGGAAGTCCATGCAAGAGACCTTTATTCAAGAGTGAACGTCTATTTGTTGATAAAGAAGAAGAAACCTCTATTACAGTCATGTGTTCCTGGTCTTGTCATTGTTTATGGGAATGGAATCTCTTAACAATAAAAGAAATTAGGAATTGCTTTTCTACCTCCAGTTCAAAAAGAAGGTTTAATAAGTTTGACCGCTTTGTTTTGGTTTTTTTTTTTAATTTCAAAATCAATTTTACAAGCTACGACAATGTACTAGAATCGTGCAACTTCGCGAGGTCGTAGATGCATGCGTGAATAATGTTTTAATATCTATTCTATTTAGGAAGATCGTGCTATTCGCATTGATGTAACATTACTTTATCTCCTCCTAGAGCTATTGTTAACAATTTAATATGTACTATTAACATTAGGTCACAATTATAGGTATCGGCAAATAGTATGAAATAATATATGTCATGAGTTTTTCTAAGGCAAAGTCAAAAGGAAGGGTTATTGTTTTAGCACTACGTATATTCCACCGTAGCGCCTAAACTACTGAGCCGATTTTGATAATCAATTTTGTCAGTCGATTTGTTTTTATGATCCGGGTGACATAGGCTACATCTTCTAAATATATAAAAGGCAAAGGTGACTGACTGACTGACTGACTGGTCTATCAACGCACAGCCCTAACCACTGGACCGATCGAGCTGAAATTTGGTATACAGGTAGCTGTTAGGACGTAGACATCCGCTAAGAAAGGATTTTGGAAAATTTCAACCCCAAGAGGGTTAAATAGGGGGTTAAAAAATCGAACCTAACGTGAGCAAAGCCGCGGGTTAAAGCTAGTTTCGTATAAACCAAATCAATGCTGGATGTTTCATCCAATTTCCACGGACGGGTTGCAGTTTTTAAACTTTTTTCCTGTATAAAAATTGTGTTAGAAACTTAATTCTGAAATAATTTACGTCGTAGGGAGCCGTCGGATTCAGGCGATGCAAAATCGACGCCTATGGAAGTTCATGCAAGAGATCTTTGTCCAGCAGTGGACGTCTGTCAGTTGACAAAGAAGAAGAATGTAGAAGATGGCTCGGCCTAGCTTACCCGCGCACTGGACAAATTGGTTGCGACAACCAAACTGGATTGGCTACCTTTTTTTTTGTTTACGAGGGGGGAAATCTTCCTAAGATACCCAATATTCTGGGGAAGAATATCGGGTTATGTAGGATTTGTACCTATTAAAACCCCCTCGATGTCCACCCTCAGCGGATTGGCTTACCTAGTGGATGGAGACTCTAGTGTGTGGAAATTCAAACAAAGCAATGTTTAATATCAACATGCCCGAGCGTCCAACCGAAACAATAACAATATAATTCGTTTAAAGCCTAAGTCGTGCATCGATATGAGGAAGTCAGGTCAAGCCACACCCCTGATGTAGGTACAGAAATAGCAAGTATACAAATGTCAGTAATAAAAAATCTACTAGTATGTTTCTAATGTAAAAGGCGGAAATTCGCTCGAATACACTCCTATATCTTGAAGAACAGTAAGAAAAACATGTTATATCTTAAAGTATACCATAAAATATGATACGAGCTGAATATAATAGGTACTAGCAGGAAAAACGACTGTAAGAGTATTGAGTAGATACATAGAAATATCCTGTGCATTGCAACTTTGTGCAACATTGAAACCTGTAGCACATCATGTAATCTTGATTGCGTAGCAGAGGATCCTCATGTCCCACTGTCGATGTGAGCTAAAGAAATACACGTTACGACTTGAGAAAATTGCACTTGTACCCAAAATGAATAGCTCATGCAGCACTAGATTTAAAAAAGGTCTTGACACACCGACAGATGGATAACAAAGTATTCCGTATAAAGGTTCTGTTCTTTTAGTATGAGGTAAAGAACTCTACAAATGCAAATTCATTCCATTCATTCCCACTTACGTAAAAAAACTTATAGATACTGTTGAACGTATACATCGTCTTCATTGTATCTACAAGTGGTAGATTCCCTTGACGATCCAAAAGCACTTTGTAAAAGTTTATTTGAAAAAAAAAAAAAATAACAAAATTATTTTGTCCATTTAAAAAGTATCGACAATAGAAATACTATTTTGTGAAAATTGACCAGTATCTACCGTATTACGGTTCATGAGATACAGCCCGGTGACAGACAGACTCTAAAAACGTCATGGGCTTCAAAGTTCAAACTAGTGTCACTAGTGTAATACTGCGGCTACATTATCGATATTCGGCGCATATTTGCATTCTCGCGACAAGTCTGGTCGAGTTTTTCGTTGAATCGCGATGTATTCAGGCACAAAAATCCTTATCGCGGCACTGTCGGTAATGTAAATAACAAGTTGACTGCTAATGTAGACAAGAACATCGCGTAAAACCACACACGATAATTTTATCGCGACAACGCAACACGAATTATCGCACGACAGTGTAGCCGCAGCATAATATCAAAAGCCTACGAATTTGCGCAAGGGCGCCGCATATATTTATCACGGCTGAGACAAAAGGCGATTTCATAACCTTGTGTGACCCTACAGTCTATTCGCATGATTCACGAGCGGTTCTCTATAATTTCGTTACGGGATAGACAGGCGACAGGCGCGCCAAACAAGTCACAATTTATTATTAGAGTGACCGATCACTGAGCGCACTTTAGTCATCTCAATCGCGATAACTGATGTTTAATCCTATCCTACTAATTTATACATGCGAAAGTTTGGGTGTATGGATATATGGATGTATGGATATATGGATGTATGGATGTTTGTAACTCAATCACGCCGTAACGACTGAACCGATTTGACTGAAAGGCACAGAGATAAATTATAATTTGAAATAACTTTTTGTACCGAAGTCGCGGGCATCAGCTAGTACATAATATTATAAGGGCAAGCTGTATGCACAAGGAAAAATATTTTTTTTGCTATAATCCGCCAAACCAGATAAAATCAACAATAAAATGGTAAATACCACTGATGCCACTGATGCTAGACAGCTAGCAGTGGCACTGTCACTCCAAATCAGGAACATCGAAACGCCAAAACGCAACAGCCCGCAAACCCTCCTAACTACACTCTACTCGTATGTACTAACTTTCATCTTAGAAATCACATTATAATATTATAAAGGCGAATGTCTGTATGTGTATCTTTGTTACTCCTTTACGCCACAACGAATGAACCGATTTGGCTGAAATTTGGAATGGAGATAGCTCATGCCCAGGAATAAAACATAGACTACATTTTATTCCGGATAGTTAAAGAGTTCCCGCGGGAATTAAAAAACCTTAATTCACGCGGACGAAGTCGCGGGCATCGTCTAGTAAAATATAAAAAAAGTTAAAAATAGGAATACATACATGAAAAGACATCTGTGATGTGTACCTACTACAGGTTTTGTAGAAAGATTATTATATGTATTTATTTTAAAGAAAACAGCATGAATAAATTCATAGAATCTTTCGAAACCATGACGGTTTAGTTTAGACACAGTTAAGTGACCGTCGAAAATTCTATTTTGGAGCACGTCACGTCATTTTCAGTCATCCGTAAAGGCAATGCGCATTGAGATCGACATATCAAGGGAAGCGTTAAAACAAACCAACCATAACATATGGCTGCTTTATCTCTACATCTATTCATTTATGTATAGATAATCCGTTATGCAGAAGCATTTTGGATATCAACATTGTTTATCATTTTGACTTCCTCGCCTCCTTTTTGGGCGGCGTAAGGGTACCAGCCAATCAGAGGCCATTGCGATCGTTACACTGATGCAATCATTTTTAGAGACTCGACACGCTGCATGCTTGACAGTTGTCCATGTTTGTATAGCCTAAATCCTGAGAGCCTGGGCGCAGATTTCCTTATTCAAGAGGAGACCTGTGCCCAGTTATAGTGGGGTGGCTATGACTAACATTCTATGGAATAATATTCTATGGAAAGAATGACACATTGATGTGAAAATATACTTTGTGTCCAACAACAATAGTTTCATTCATAATTCGGGATAGTACAGCGACGTTAATAACATGTCTATATGGTTCTTTGTCAAAACTTTACCACGAATTATTTATTATGTTAAAAATATTATTTCTAAGTATCGAGGACAATGGCGTATTCACCAAACTATGTCCAAAGGTGCTCGGAGATTTCAGTCTGGTCTCAATTTTTATTTTCAAAATTGCTGTCGAACCTTAAATCTATAACAATACTTTCTAATGCGAAAGTGTTTGTTTTTCAAGCCATCACATCACATCGTAATCTTTAAGAAACAGTTCGAATTTGTGAGCCATTTTTAAGACTTGTATTTTAACTAAAAAATCCTAACCAGACGAGCAATTATTTTGAAACTAACTGTAATATAAACGTCACGTTCTGCCAAAAAAGGCTCGTTTACAATCAAAACACGATGAATTACTTATTACATCTACGATACGAGTTACGAACGTACAGTAGGTTAGGCCGCACGATTTCCAACGCAGCGCGCCTGCCGCCCACCCGAATACTGGGTCAACGACTCTGCGCACCTTGAAACGTTTTAAAATGCTTTGAGACATTTTACATACTTTTCGAGGCGGAGATTGAAGCTCCAAAATCTTATGATTGAAATTCAACAAGGAAAAAATTCAAAACCCCAATCACGGAAAATTGGATAGTATGTTTGTATAAAATGCCCATGTCACCCGAAATCACTTCGTATTCGGTATTATTAACTGGCTCAGTATAGTTTAGGCACGGTAGAACCTACGTACAATAGACACTTACATTCATGAGACTGCTAAAATCATAACCCTTCCTTTTGGCTTTGTTGTAGTTGGGGAAAATTTAAATACATACGTAGTAAAGCAGGTCAATAAATAATAAAATCAATCCATGTACATATTGGAGATTGCAATCTGTTTTACTAATTCGCTCATTTACTGCTGCAATGTTTTATCTCGAAATAGTGATAAGTACATAATGATTATATTAGAAAAAATCGCCATTAAAACATGCTGTATGAAAATTAAATAAGATGAAAATAAACTCACAGAAGACTTTACTGTAAAATGAAAATATAAGATTTTGAAAATTTAGAAACCTTTAGACACATTTTTTGAAAAATCTGGATTTTTGATATTAAAATTTGCACTTTACTAGATATCGGGAATAAGTTTTAGACCTTCAATGTACATTGATTTCCACCTGTACATCGTCGATTTTTTCGTCTGTCGATTGATCCGTACATTTTGGATTAAGTAGGTTTTTAAGAATTTCGACCATAATTGTACTCTTGGGTGGGTTGCTTCGATCAATAGCAAATTATTTGTCACGACAGGATATTGATTTGCAGCATCGACAGGTGACTTAACGACCAATTAACATAATCGTTCCATTAGTTTTTCAATGAAGGTCAAGGTAACACAAAATTAATGCTCGTTAAATAAAAGCGGATATGGTTAAAAATAGGAGGTAATTTTTTTTTTTATTTTCTTCCAAGAATGCATTTTTAAGGCATGTTCACATTAAGCTCACAATTAGCGGCTCACTACGAGCCGTTAGCATCCAATGCTATTTAAAATAAAACGTTACACACCTCACAATATCATTAGGTACTGTAGCTGTAGATGACAGGCGCGCTAATGTCATTTTCATATAAAATTTCTTGCTGACGTTAACTTCACCTTTACTATTCGAAAGTTAAAAAGTAAGTGTTTAGGCTACTGAACGTAATTTGGAGACAAAATTGATTCAGCCAGCTGCAACCATAATTAGTGACATTACGCTTATGGCTGCAATACGCGTAACAACTCGACACAACAAAGACAACTAATTCAGTAGGTAAGTTCGTTTAGACAGCTACAGTTAGTCGGCTCGCTAAGTTGAGTTTGGAAGGCTGATGCTGAGATCTATAGAGCGTGCTCTGACTTAGCTCACACTTCAAGATAGAGTTAAAACGAGTCACAAATACACTCTAACATAAATCTGTTTCTTTTTAATACTGGCTAGTGAGAGATGATTTGTCGAATTCAGTGGGAGTGTGAGCTATTTGATTAGCGGATCAGAGTCGGCCAGCAGACAGTACCGCCCGATGACTGATAGTTTAATGTGAACACGCTCTTACCTTCTAAACTAGAACACGTTTCCTTCTAATCTCAAAGAAAATCTGAGATTAAAATAATTTTCTATATTGAATCAATGTACGGGATGTCATTAATGAAATCCGGCGTTCGATTTAAGAGTGAAAGCATTAGTTTCTTATTAGTCCTATTAATAAACATAATATCATTTACATAAAGATGAAAATCATATACTTTCGAAACAACGAAAACTAGTGTCTACTGATAACAAGAGAGAGTTTATAGTGTAAGTTCATTTAAATCACAGGGTAGGTATGCTAGTTTAAAAGACTACATGTAGCCAACTAACTACATGATCATAAATTAAGATTTGTCTATTCTAGGTCCATGGGAGCGACGCTACAGTATCTAATTATCATAAATGACAGTGATACTTCAGTAAAGGCGAAGTTGGCATTGGCATAAATGTAACGCACCTGCTAGTTTAGTATTAGTCGCGGAAAATTAACCGCCCTTATTGCATTCGTTAGCTAAAATTGACATCTGAATATTAATAAATGGACTTATAATTTAGAAGTAAAATACATATACCGATTCTATCGCTTGTTTGCTGCTACAGTGTTTTATCTCAAAAATCCCTAAATTTTCAAAATATTGGTTTTTGATTACGCATTAAGAAGCTTTATGAGTCAAAGTTCAATCAAACAAAAATCAAAAGTCAAACAAGTCAATCAAACAAAAACTAACAAAAAAAACCACGTGAATCGGTCCAGAAATTCCGGAGAAACCGGTGGACATTTATAGAGGAAAAAATAAATACCGGCCAAATTGATAATCTTTTGTGTAAGTCCGTTAAAATGAAGACGATGTTGCAGGTGCAGAATGCTTATGATTTATTGGAATAAACAGAAAATCGACAAAAAGTAATTAATCATTTATACTTTAACACAAAATTAAAGCATACATCAACATTTTAAGTAGATTTACGCTGATAAATTCGTGATCTCAAAACAAGCTGTCAAGCTGTCAAAACATTAAATTCAGTCAAACACTTAATTGAAGTCGTGTAGTAATTTTCGAACAACACTGTTTATACATTTGTATTAATTTTGACATCCAAACCTAGAATACAAAATTAAGCTTCATGCATCTTATTACATGAGAATATACACGAGATATAAGCATTTAATTTGTCAATCTTCATGTTAAACAGAGAACATCTGTCAGTTTCTAATAACCGGCTGGTCGATTGTAAAAGTGATTGGCTGAACGTGGCTTTCGCGCTACAATGCATTTTAGCGAATAGCGAGTGTGTCGGGCAATCAGAACTGATTGCGATGGTCACAGTCACACTGTAGCAATCATTTTTAGACAATCCAGTAATATATCTTCTTCTTCTTCTTCTTTATCAGCCGATACACGTCCACTGGTGGACAAAGGACTCGGTCTTGCACCGCTTGAATCGAGTGTAGATGTCGGTCCACCTAGTGGGAGGTCTACCAACACTGCGCTTCCCGGTGCAGGATCGCAACTCCAGCACCGTGGGACCCCAAAAACCATCAGCTCTTCGAACTATGTGCCCCGCCCATTTCCACTTCAGTTTATAGCGAGTGTTTATGAAGCTTTCATCAACGAGAGGCAACCGTTTACCACCAACATCGCTACAGAATGATAAAATACACGGCGCTTGGGAATGCAGTTCGAAACAAAGAATTAATTCCGAAGGAGCGGCCAGACTTGTTTCTTAGCTATGGGCATAGAACCATACAAAGAGTGTTGATACTTTTATTGAACCTTGATACGGCCGCATTTGAATCAATTTCAGGTTCAGATACACTTCATTTGCACAAAACATGACAAATCACCCACATTATAACAGGTACATGTTTGGTAGCAACCCGCAACGACATACGGTCGGGGACTAAATATGTTTACCACTTTTCAAATTAGATTCTTCGTAACCCTGCGTTCAGTAAGGTCTATAATGCTATATCAAGGCATTTGTTACGTTATAAAAATTTCATGCATCGTTTTATCAAAAAAAGTTTATAATGACTTTTCTATACAAATATTAGTAATAAAACTCATTTCGTAAATTCAAGTTTGACACATTAGATCATTGCACTTGTAAAAGTGTCAATTAATTATCAAAAATATTAGATTTGTTATTTGAAATTTAAATATACAAAATAAATACAAAATGGAAGCTTAATCATAATTCTAATGGTGAAGTTCATATTGTGCATTGAATCATAATGATGCTGGTAACATCCACAGTCAAAAATAGTCAAAAGGAGGTGGATGAGCTACGGTGATGCGTGGTGTTTCTGCAGCATTTTACATCGATGTTCTGCAGCAAAATTCCGACAACCTAAGTTCAAGATAATGCGCTGAGCTACTATTCCATGGTTCAATCTGCACCGTGGCAGTCATCTCGTTCAATAGGCCGCTCGATCTGCTGATTTGAAACTGAAAATTTATGGGGCTTAGTGATTCAAAGGTGGGACTGTCAGAATCAAAGAAATCCTCAAAGTCTTAGATCACATTGCACTGGGGTATGGGATGATATGAACTGACTTATCGCCTTGTCGCGTCTATGCAAGAGAGTCTACGTGTTGTCATTGCAGCGAATGGAAACTAATTAAGCTAATTATTTATTTATACTAATATTGTTTAGTTTCTCAATAATAAAATTAAGAAATAAAGATTCT
Organism: Hipparchia sbordonii; assembly: GCA_038048805.1. Taxonomy (NCBI): domain Eukaryota; kingdom Metazoa; phylum Arthropoda; class Insecta; order Lepidoptera; family Nymphalidae; genus Hipparchia; species Hipparchia sbordonii. The sequence continues at coordinate 8,090,756 of CM076115.1, forward strand.
TTGAAATTTCATTATATTATTACTTCCGTTTTCTCATTTTGGTAACTCGTGTCCTGTGCTCGTGTCTATATGAGATGATATCTATTTATTAAAATTACTAGCTTTTGTCCGTGACTTCGTCCGCGTGAAGTTAGGATTCTAAAATTTCCATGGGAACCCTCTATTTTTCCGGGATAAATGTCGCTATCCAAATCCTCAACTATATCCATGCAAAAAATCATGTGGATCTATTGCTCCGTAGCTGTGTGATGGAAGGACAAACCAACAACGAACAAACAAACACTTACATTATTTTATAACATTAGTAAGGATTTTTTGTTCCAAAAAAGGTTTTCTACATCTAACCTATTTAGCAGTCACCTACTAAAGAGACCGCTAAAGGACTGTCTTATAAGCACCGCTACATGTTAAAAAGTCTATGATCTATGGCTAATCAAATCACATATCGACCTTCTGACACAGATGTGTGCATGCAATTATGAATCTTAAAGTGGTAAACATTTTCTGTCCGCGACTGTACATACAAATATTTTCTTAAACTTAAGGTAATCGTAAGTTAACATTAGTCATAATTATTATTATTCTAATTCTTAAGGTCAGATTAACGGGAAAAAAAATTAATTACGTACCTATCATATTATGTCGCAAGGACAACATACATAGTAATTCATCAAAGAAATCTATGTAATACATAACCTTAAATCATATCATATAGGTAGGTACATTGTATTACGCGGAGTATAATGGCCCACTTAAACAACAGCAACAATAGTAATTAATATTTCCAATATAAATCATCCATGTGCTTTATTGTAATTAATACTTCGACACAGTCATGATAACAAAATATACCTACTGTGAAGTCGTATTATTTCTAGTAAGAGGAACTTTTACCTACTCTGATAAAAAATTCAAAGACCAAACATCTGATATTCTGCAGACACCGTTTATTGATAGGTATTCTATGAAAAAGAGTTACATAATATAGAAGACTAGCTTTTGCTCGCGGCTTTGCTCGATTTTTCAAACCCCTATTTCACCCCCTTAGGGGTTGAATTTTCAAAAATCCTTCCTTAGTGTGCACCTACGTCATAAAAGGAACCAACTGTAAAAATTTCAAGTTTCTAACTTCAGTAGTTTAGGCTGTGCGTTGATATCTCAGTCAGTCAATCAGTCAGTCAGGACTTTGAATTTTATATATATAGATAGATAATGCCCGCGTACTCCGTGTGCGTGGATACAGGTTTTAATTCCCGCGGGAACTCTCGTGTTTTCCGGGACAAAAAGTAGCCTATGTGTTATTCCAGTCTATAATAATCTATATCTGCACCAAATAACAAATTTCAAGCCAAATCGAACTTAGCAACTTCGAGCGTAGCTTAGAACTAGGAGACGGACATAGGATACTTTTTATCCCGTTCCCGTGGGACGGCATAAAAATGACCGGAAATGTCCGTATCGGGCTGTTTGGCGTACAAATAGCTATTTTGACGAAGGCATCCGCTAAGAAAAGAATTTTGAAAATTCAACTTCTAAGGGGGTAAAATAGGGGGGTGTAAAATCGAATTTAACGTGAGCGAAGGCGCGGGCAAAAGCTAGTTTTAAATCTAATCTATATATATAAAATTCAAAGTCCTGACTGACTGATTGACTGGCTGAGATATCAACGCACAGCCTAAACTACTGAAGTTAGAAACTTGAAATTTTTACAGTTGGTTCCTTTTATGACGTAGGCGCACACTAAGAAAGGATTATTGGAAATTCCACCCCTAAGGGGTTTAAATAGGGGATGGAAGTTTATATGAAACTCCGTCATTTTTCAAGCTGTTTCCATCAAAGTTGGTATTAGAGCTTTCAGTTAAAAATAAAGAAGTACGTGTGTCACAGTTTTTGAAAATTCCACCCCAATACCTAATTCCACGCGGACGAAGTCGCGGGGGCAAAAGCTAGTAATATAATATTCTTAAATCCAATTTCCATGAACAGAAATTATATAAGATAGAATGCCACGCCGCCGGCGCAGATACCCGTACGTATTTGGAGTTCGAGACCGATGCGCCCATTCGTCGAATTGGTCAAGTTCACGGCGCTTGCTCATCGAATATGGTCATCGCTCCGCAAAGTTAATATGGGTTGTTTACATTTAAAGACTTTCGGTCTTCTGAGCTTGATCTTGACTTGGTTGGTATGCAGTTTTATCGCCAGTCATATCAAGTTATCAATATCCACTGGGATATTTTTAAAACCTTAAACAAAGTCTCAAACAAAGTCTCTTTTTCCTGACATTTGTCCCGGCTTACGCTGGGTTATGAATCGCTAAGAGTTTATGATAATTTAATTGTATACCTACATATTGTGTTCTATGTCCAGCAGTGGACGTCTATCGATTGAATTGATGATGATGATGATGACGATGGTGATTGTGATAACGACGACGATGATACACACATATTACTATCTATCGGTGAATAACCTAACCTACCTATCTATTTAGCAAAAACAAGCAACACAGTGTTGGCGCTACTTAAAAGAGGCCTATGTCCAACAGTGGATGCATGTGGGCTGATGATGATGATGATGAAGCAACACAGACACACACACACACAGAACAGATCACGATCTCGTGCCCCTTGTTTCCAGCGGCTTCCATAACACGAATTGAATCAATATAATACCTACACAAACTCAATTAGGTATGTGCCTTCACAAAGTAACTACAGTTATAAATAACAGTACAACAAGAACACATTTCTTTTACGACACTCTATTACTTCAACATTATAAATCAAACGACAGTTAAAGGAACCGTAAAATGAATAATTCCACAATTATTAATCATCATAGGCTGTCAGAAATTCAAGGTGCAGTAAAACTTTTTCGCAATAAGCCAAAACGGAAACGCAACCAGTTTTAGGTTTAATCTAAGTAATGGCAGCTCATTAATTAATTTAAAGGCTCATTTAAATAACCGCTACATTATACCTACATATTAAGCTACATATACTAGCATTGGTACACTTAAGTGTACCTACACTTTGTAAAAAGTAAACATTTTAAAAAAGAAGGTAGCAGGTAAAATCTGTATGATCAAGGCAAGGGATAGAGGTGTATGGAAAGATTCAGAAGAGACCTTTGCAAGAGAGCTACCAAATACCAATCATGAGGGAACTTAAAAATTGTAAGCAATTAATGAAACTGAACCATCAATTTAAATTCTTGTGTGAAATTAAGTTTTTTTTATAGTATAAGCAATTAAATAATATCACTTGATTTAACGGACAAGGAATCTATCGCAAGGATAGATGCATGTCTGCGAGTTCTCGATAATATTTGCAAAGAAGTGTGAAGTCAATCCGAAAATGGTTGCCTAAACCCTTCCTATTAGACAGGAGATCCGTAAATCCTATTAAGCTGGCGATGGATTAAGATGATAACGATTATCATAACATTTGAAAATATATTGTAAATTAAGCGTTGTTCAACAGCTGCTTTGTTTACGTGATGTTAAAAAGCCTATAATTTCCTAGTATTCACTTAGAGTTACATAATTACTGTTTATAACCCTCTATCAGTAGTAACATAATAACCATCTTATTTTTGTAAACGCCCTCCGCACTCTACGTCTAGGTAGAAACACATAATCATTAGATATTATCAAGTTCAAGGAATATTACCGCCAACCGGATCATCATCATTATAACAGAAACAGCTTTAAGGTCAACTCGTTTACATACGTACTAGGCCAATAGAGCCAGTGGGTTTACATGAAACATCAGTCACTGGAATGGCGTCCTTAATTCTTATATTTTGTCCCTACGATATTATATTTTTTCCTGAATGAATGAAATCTTATATCCCGGAAAAGGATATAGACAATTCTTAATCCCGGGAAATCAGAGTTCGAAGGGCATATTAAGACTAAATCTACACAGTCACGTGTATCTTAAGCATAAATCTCTCAGGTGAAAGATGACTGTCGATGGAGCGATGCGCCTTGAACTTGTGAACGATGGGCCGATAGCCGCCGGGCATGGAGTCTGTGAGCACATCTGATTCTGAGGAAGTACTGACCTTTTGGCATCATTTGTGTTTACAAAACGTGCGGTCAACGGAACTTTGCGAACTTGAACTAGCTTTTGAAAGACCATCGTTTGTTATACGAATGGAATTCGTTTAGGACGTTTAGTTGTTATATTTTACACATTTTTAACCATAATAATCCTACTATCCATACAAATATTATAAATGTCAAAGTAACTTTGTCTATTTGTAACTTTTGTGCACTTAAATCGATTCCGCACAAAATTTTGCATTGAGATAGCTTGCATTTGAGGGAAGACACAGGTTTCTTTCTCTCCCGTAATTTATATGGAATTTTTTAAACCTTAATTCAAGTGGACAAAGTCGCAGATTTAACCTATTTTACTATTAACAAAATAAGCGTATTAACTAGCGAGTAGTTATATAACTAAGTACATATAACGTAATAACGACAAACATACGAAATGCGTATCAGATGTAACCAAAGATATTAGTAACATCCTCTGTGGTTAAAAACGATTATTTACATCGATTCACATCAACGTAAATAAACATAAAATAAAAGTTTTGCTCTGTTTTCGAATAACAGTCTCTTATCAAGCTCATAATAAGATGAATTTATTTGAACAATAAGATAACCCAAACTTCTAATTTTTTTTCTGACAGCATGTTGTCCGGGTTGATCTTCGGAACGGCTGAACCGATTTTAACGGAAACACGAGCAAATATAAGATTATTCTAGTGACTAGATTCAAAAAAACTAAATTGACGTGGACAACATGATGGGGGCTCTAGTTTAGTCTGTCGATGATGAGGAACTCCTGACCTACAAGCACAGTTTATCGCCACAAACTGTCCGGTTCCGGTATTCGATCGAGTCACCGTAATGGTATTTACGGTTGACCCAATCACCTTTGACCAGGAGGATAAGCGGCTACATCAATGATTATAATAGTTAGTTAAGTGATTTATAGTGCTGAATAGATTCTGCTATTTAAGATACGTAATTTTGACGCTGAAGCCCAAATAAAATACTAAAAACCAATATACTTACATATATTTCTTATACCTAAAGCATATATAGCCTGGCAGAGGTCATTCTTAGTGATAAGGTCACCTTTTGTATACAATATTTCATGTACAACATTAACTCTGTATTTATGCACGCAATAAAGCTGTTTAAATATAATAAATAACATATTGCCCAAGCGGAGACTCGAATCCAGGATCACATAATACGCAGCCGGACAATTTTTGTAGTATATTATGAAGTTTTCTCCACCTCATAAGGTGATCATTAGAAAATTTTCCTAAACACGCAGAAGCATGCTTCGAATCTTGATAATATTTAATTAAACATCTTGATAATATCTAAAAGGACCTTCAAAAGCAAATCCACCTACGCAAACACACGCAAAAGGATGCAAACAAAGCAATTTAAAAACAAATATCTACTGGCTATAGACATATTTGGACTGGCTTGAATTAAACTTAATGGTAAGACCACCTGTTAATCTGTAAGCAAGTGCATAAAAACATGTTGACGATGTGAAACATTTAATATTTGATTATTATTTTACATATATGAAAATTTTATCTCCCCACATACTGTATGCTAAAGTAATAATAGCTACTAACTGCTAATGGACCGAATGAACTTGCCTGTACTAAAAAAAAAAAATAACTTATGGCTAATATTAAAAATAGTTAATAGGAACAAAAAGGCCGCGGCGGAATTCTTAGCCATTGTTAGAGATTAGAAACTAGTCAACCGAGCCATACGAGGGTCACACGCCACACCTTTTGTCTAAAAGCTATTATACGGAGTGAGTTTTTGGGTAAGATCAGTGATGCGAAAAGCAAAACTATTAGGGATAAGGGGATCAATAAAATTAATGTCTGAACTTGAAGTGAGTGAGCTGAGTTTGAACACAGACAGACTCCATTTCGACCTTAAGCCGACTGCAAAATTTTAGTTCGAATGCAGATCTATTACAGTTGAAACATTTACATCGTAACTAGCGTAGTCTACATGCAGTTGACATGCAGTCGGCGTGCATTCCTAGTAGGTACAGCAGACTGCACAATGGGTCATCCCTTCAACGTCTTTCGTTCGTTCAAAGAACCGATTCAATGTCAAGAAGCAAATTTTAAAGCAGCTAGAACACTGGTGGCCCAAAATATCAAGCTAATTTGTATTCAGGACGTTGCAAAGGTCCGTGCCTGGTATAAAAAAATTCAAACGACAACAACTGCTTTAAAAATTAAAAAAAAAGATTCATACTTGCAGTAAGAGAAATTAATCAATTGAATGTGGTATGGATATGGATTTGTATAATATAGGTATAGAATCGTGGTCCCTATCTATAGGTGAGAAAGCTCAAGGTCGCTCAGCTAATAAGAGCTATACGCGGAGTATCCCTGCAAGATTAAATGAGATAAGGACGCCCGAGGGAGAATCAGAGTTACCCACATGGCTCATAGAGTCGCAAAACTGAAGCGGCAATTGGCGAGGCCTATAGCTTGAAGCACCAATGGAGTTTGGGGTCGCAAGTACTGGAATAGCAACCTCGCACCGGAAAGCGCTGAAGACCCTATCCTAGATAGACAGGTAATATCACGGCAAATACTGAATACAGGTGGCGCAAGAAAGTGTTCTGCGAGGATGCGTTCAAGAGATCCTATTTTCAGCAGTAATCGTCCATCAATTGAGATGGACCAATATAAGGGGCGAAATGTTAGAAGTCTGTTTTTGCCTTTCTAGCCCCTCCTGAAAACTCACTCCTTTTATAGTTTCGTTGTCTGGGTTATTCCCGTGGCTGACGTTGTTTAGCACTACAGAAAATATTTATAGAGAACCTATAACCTCAAAAAGTAAAAAACTGGGTATTTTATCGTATTGTTATGAATAAAATACAGAGTTATTCCATTAGTTTATTATCAACGGATTTAAAATAAGAGCATTTTTGTGATATTTTTATGGCGCCTCTCCCATCGGACAGCAATAACATCGAAATTTTAAATAACCTTTTAGAGCTTTTGCATCATTAAAGCTATTGTCTTTTAATGATGTATTTTTTGCGCATTTGGTTTTTTATTAAAGTTAAGCAGATACCCATTTCACTAAAAGGTTTAATTGCATTTGTTTATAATTTATGTATTTAGTTAAAATAATACAATTTTGGTATTTAGAAATATCTTGCCAATCTGGTAGACCAGTTCGTTCGCGAATTAGTAAATTAGTTTTGAAAATATTGTGCATACTTTTATTATTAGATATACCTGGAAGAACGATGCCCGTTTTCACCAATCATACCTAAATCTTCCCGTAAGTAAGAGTCTCTTTACTTAGGTAACCCCTAAATACAATACCTTATCCAATGTCATATCCACGTTTAAATGAACACCTAACCCTAGAGATTTAGGGAACCCTAAAGGATTTTTTTTCAAGATTTAAATAGCTGTCATAGACCACAACAACTCTATTAAGTCACGTACACATACTACTAATAATCTCAATAGCGGTCTGCGGCCGTGAAGGTGAACGATTTTCACTAATGCGTTGCTAATTTAATCGCAAACGTTTAACAATTACGTTATGTTACGTGCGCTTATATTAATTAACTTATAACTGTTACACAAAAACATTAACCTTTAACTTAGATCGTTCGTTATTAATAAATAATTTACGAATTTCAATAACGTATACTAATCTGTGAACGTATATAAAATTTTGTCAATGATTTTGGACAACGGCTCCGGAGTGAAAAGCAAGGGTAAGAACATGCCAAAGATGCCTCACTGCGATACCTCGCGGTCGCGGTTTAGCTCGCTACCTCGATGTCACCTCCATGTAAAACAAATGTATGCAAACAGACAAGCACGAATATGTCGAAGATACCTCGCTGTACCGCGATGTATCGCAGTGAGGTATCCTTCCGTAAATATATAGTAAAGGTTTTTGCGAGATTTTTAATTTATCCACAGTCGTGAGTAATATGTCAAACTGTCAATACCTAAAGTATATAAAGTTACTATACAATCAATAACGTGATGTCTAACACGAAATTATTAATCGAAACTAATTAATATTTCATAAAAAAAATTAGTTTAGGTACATTTCACAAAGAAGTGCCTGATTTGAAGAAACCTTGACTTCTGATGCTTGTCCGTCACTTATTTTGTATCTAAATCAGTTACCCAAAAGGAGATTGCAAGCAAATCACGAAACTCCACTGCAAAAAAAATTTAGAATGTTAGAATACGCTTAAAAAAAAATGCACAAAACAAGCATTTGTTGATAAATCTTCAAAGTATTATAAATAACTGTCTACAATTTTCGCAAAATTCGCAAGAAGAGGTTTTTCCCATGTCCATTAAATATAACCAAGCACTGGTTTTGGACTTTTATAAATCGTAGGAATTTACGCAAACCGTGTCCAAATGTTGCATTCCAACATCACATATGCAGGTATTTTTATTTTTTTACATGATCAACGGTAAGACCACACTTCTAGGCACACTATTAATATGTATGTGTTACAAACGGACACGAATGATTTGCTTTAGATGTACCGTTAAAATATAAGCTTCAACGGAGATTAATTAAAGATGCATAGATTGTTAACGTCATTCATTAAAACAACAATTTTAACATTCAGACGTTACGCCATCAAAAAATTCAAATTCAACATTTATTTATTTCATGTAGGCTACCTTGTAGCACTTATGACACGTCATAAATCTACCACCGCACAGTGGTCTGGCGCTCTAACTAACGCGGTCATAAGTCCGTTTATCACTAAAATGTTTATTAAATCGTTATAAAAGTCCTTGTTTTGATAAAAATAATAATATAATGTATGAATAGACTAGTTACTTTAACAAAATATGTATTATTTATATTAAAAATCTTAAATTCTAAAAAAAAAAAGAAAAATTTACTTGACACAGTTAAATAAAACATTCTATATATTCTAAAACATTATATAAATCTGTCAAAAATGTTGTTCGTAATTTATAACTTATTTATTTACATAATATTATAATGACTTAGGTACATTATATTTTGAAAAAAAAATGCATTACTTCAGTAAAATAAAAATAAACTAGTGGTTCGCCCCGAACTGAGACCTCGCGATATCCCATAATTCCCAAAAGTTTTAATTATATATTGTAATAATTAACTTTTAACATTAGACGCAATAAAAAAAATAATAGTTGACATAAAACTGTTTTACTGACACAGCGCCATCTATTAGCATTATAGTGAAGCTATTAGCTTCACAATAATGCTAATAGATAGCGCATTAAAATTAAATAATTTCGTTTCTTTATAACATTTATCTAATTTTAGTATTTGTTGTTCAAGTACAGGATATAACTGAATTTTCAACCAAGTTTCACGTTCTAATATTCAGTAATTCAGAAGTTATAGGGCTCTGACAGACATTTAGACAGACACACTTCTCTGTCTAGTAGGCAAGCGCCCTAGTTGACTCAGAGAACTCGCTTCGCTCGTTCAAATATAACACAAGACATGAACTAATAAAAATTTACATCTTTAAATCTAATCTTCTCTGTTGACTCCGTTTGTTACAATCACTAAAATCCTTTCTGGGTCTTCCAATATTCGAACTCCCTTCTTGTGGCACTTTTTCTGTGGACGAGGACGCGCTGGGGGTGGCACTCCTCGGCAAATCAACAGTTTCAACCATTGCCAACCATTCAGCATGCGTTTGCACTAAATGTTCCTTGCATCTGTTAGCTATTTTCCAATATTCCAATAACTTCTTATTAATGTACTTCAAACGGCTATGGAGATTTTTAATATCAACATTTTCTGAATCTGGCACCATTTCCAGTAAGTTCTCCAACATATGATTTGCCCTTTCATTCTGAAAACCAGTCATTGTGAGCTAAATCTCCATAAAATCCATCTGTAAAGAAGTTAACTGGTAAAAAGTACCTTATACTAATTAAACAAATATTTTTCATTTCCTTGCTCTTCGCGTTATAATATTATTTAAAAAATAACGGGCAAAAACGGGCAGACAAATGATGTTCCTTAAACTACACTAGTTTAGCTGTGTAACCATATGAAAATCATTCGGGGCTGACCGGGGTAACATAGTCAAATCTCTTAGTGAAAATACGAATTGCCAAAATAATAACTCAAAAAACACGCATGGCTTTACACCTAAATTTACCTGAATCTAAGGTCTTCATATTAGCAAAAATAGAAAAACATAACAGTACATACTTTTATCATTTAATTCCATAATGTTTTATCAGGTAAATAATCATCAATTTTGAGAAATTTGTAAAAAACAAAATCACTTTCAAGACGTAGCTAATTTACTGGTTGCACAAGATGTGTTCACTTCATAGGTCGAAAAATTAATGATAACGTTAACTTATGCGTTTCTTATTTACAGTTTTGTATTGTTTGGGAACTAGAGAGTGATTAAACAAGCAGAAATTGTAAATAGGTTGTGGTCAATTTTTAGGACTTATGACCGCTCCCAGACGACTGTGCACCGGTTCGGAATGCAGATTCTGCTGAGAAGAACCGGCAAGAAACTCAGCAGCTGCTCTTTTAAAAAAAAAAATTACAATAAGTAACCAAACTAAGCTATGTATACAGTGGTTCCACAGTGAAGCTTCAAAAATGCAATACATACATATAATCCAACACATGTCAACATGGGAAGACAAAGCAGACCCATTCCCGTTGGTGTGGTTCCCATCTACCGGAATTCATTACAACAACGCGCAATAAACAATTCTTTAATTTGCTATTTTGTTCTCCACCACCATCAACAACTCATCAGCAGCTCACTACTCAGCGAAGAGTTATTTGAGAATATGGGGAACAATACTGAATAGCACTGATGAGGTCTAGGTTGGAGTGCGCTTGCCTAGAAAATGCCTATTCACTCTTGCCTTGATGGTACTCAAATTATAAGTGGCAGGAAACACGGATGCTGGAAGAGTGTTCCACACCTTAGCGGTTCTTATCAGAAACGTTGTATTGAAGCGTTTCGTTCGAGTAGGTTGAATTTCTACCACATTTAAATTAAATCTTGCCTACAGAGCCAAGAGAAACTCTTAAACTACTAAAACGACTCAAAGATCTCCCACAATATAGTTTTATAACCAAGTATACCGGTTGAAATTTTAATGGTTGTACTCCCTGAAAGAGGTGAATGTGCTCATGAAACTGAACAACTTTCCCCAGGGAACATAGGTCAAAATATGAAAAAAAAAATTGGACCCTCCATACAAACTTGACGATCAGCTGATTGATTTACTATGGGAGGTCCAAATTTTTTTTTTTTCATATTTCGACCTATGTTCCTTGGGGAAAGTTGTTCAGTTTCATGAGCACATTCACCTCTTTCAGGGAGTACAACCAATGAATAAATAAAAGTGTATATACAAAAATTGTATCAAGTCTTGTACTCTTTGTTATTCAATCGTTCAATCAACAGAGATACTTATTTCTAGTTGTTGTAAACATCAGACAATTACGTAAGCTAGTGTTCGAAATGCCTACTGGTCTAGATTGTGTTCCGCAACGTGGTATTAGATGATGTGTAGCAATGGTAACATCGTACGGCTATACGTACCACCCCATGATTACACTAAACATTACATAATTTAGTTGAAAGCATGCGTTAACTGGTATTTTTTTAAAATGAATAAACAAACTAAAAAAAATAGTTTTATGCATATACATTACTAGCTGACCCGGCAAAATTTGTTTTGCCATGTAATTAAAAACAAAATTTGGGGTGGACCACCCGTATCACTTAGGGGTATGAAAAATAGTTAACGTCCTATTCTCAGACCTACTGCATTGTATACACACATAGGAATCGGTCAAAGGAAAAGTTTTGTTACAAACACTGTGACACGAGAATTTTATATATTAGATTTACCAATCCAGAAAAATAGGAAATTTTTAGTCATTGAATTCTAAATTTGGAAAAAAACTTTGGTTTATCGATGCTTTAGGGGGATTAAAATTGTCAGAGAATATTTCTCAAGATTCTATACAATTGACGGCTTAAGACCACTTTTCAACGTGCGTGCTTTATGATTTATTATATGTTTTACGACAGTGTTCGTACAAATGAGATCCTATTCTAGAAATATCATCAGATTTATATTTTTTCACGCACCAAAATTAATTCTTGAAACGTTTCCATTCATTTAAATTTAAATTAATTGGCGAATATAAACGAAATACTCAGGAGCTAAATATATATATGAGTTTGATAACATTTCGTGAGACATTTTCGCGAAGTTTAATAATAAACGGAATCAAATACGGAATTGGCACAAGCGACCATACGACGTAGGTATACAGAGTGTTTTATTTATTTAAACCAATACAGCCACCAAACGAGCAAAACTGAATTTGTTTTTTGTTAAATTTCACCAAAATAGGCTTCTTGGCCCTTCTGATATCATTAAAATAATTCTTTCATTCATTTTACTCTCAATCCATCGCACCGGCTTACTACTGGTTTCCTGTCGAATAGTTTAGAATTTAAATCATAGTCCATCACACTGGGCCACTACCACTGGTAGAGTTCACATAGCTTTGAGAACATTACGAAGAAATCTCAGGCATGCAGGTATCCTGATGACGTTTTCCTTCCCCATTAAAGCTAGTGGTATTTAATTCCTTAAGACGTACATAACTGTCGATACATTCCTGGGATCAAACTCTGGACACCCGACAAGGAGGTCAGTTTTAGGCCACTAGGCTAACACCGCGTCAGAAATACGTCATGTAAGAATTATTTCGCGAAGCAAAATTTTTGGTCCATTTAACAAAACAAAAAAGGTAACCCATATTAGTATAGATAGTTTTTTATTTAGACCAGCTTAACCGAATTAACGATAATCTTTTTGATAATCTAAGACACTTTGTCCGAGGTCATCAAAGAGAGTATCTAAGGGTACATCGGATAATGTACAATAAATAATGGAGCACTCTGTATAAAGATCTGCTACTACAGTATGGGAGTCATTGATGTGATTAAACCCTTCACGAGAACTTGCGTATTAATAGAAAACAATCATCCGTATACATCACCCAACTCTAAAATAAGCGGGTAATACAAGTATACGAATTTACGACCCTTTTCACAGAATATTACTGACAGAGTGCCAGGCACTGAGAATTGTCTTAATTGATAGGCTCAAAGATATACGAGCTAACGTCAAATGTTGTTCGGCAAATTTTGGCAAGGCTCTTGTGACTTCATCTAGCTGTATTTTTGTTTAATCTCTAGGAAACTCTTTGATTTGCCGCCATGATAAGTACCCTTCATTCATCTCCAGGATTCAAGATTCGTCAAAATCTGTTTGTACAAAGTTATTTTCGTATTTATAATATTATGGTTAAGTGATACCTAATATGTTCAATTAACAGACTAAGATTATTATTAAGCTATTGCATAGCTTCTATCGCGGGCCTTGAGCGTGGTGACCGAATCCAGAAATTCCGTAACGAAAATAACCTGACACGGGACTCCTCTCACCGCTAGATGGCGTTGATAAAAAATGCTATGCAATAGCTTTACCGCGGCAGTTCCCGAGTGTCACACGTCTTTTTTTTTAATTGTGGGAGGGTTAGAGACTATGTTCTGGTAAAAAATCCAAAGAAAATTTAAGAAATTTCACTAAGCAGCCGGAAAGAAACTTAACCCTATAAAGTATTGGGCATCTGCTATAAAAAATAACGCGATAAAGAAGCATTGAAATGATTAACGACAAAAACGATACAATAATTAATTCTGTGAAAACCATAATGAATACTTTTTCGCGCACTTTTCGCCGTCCGCCATGTTGTGGGAAAACGCGGGAAAGTAGAAAGTGGGATTTCATTGTCACTGCAAAGGTCGCTTATTGTTCGATGTGTTCCCATGGAAAATCTTAGATAACTCGCTATAGATGGTATACTGATTATTTAATTTTAACAGGTAAATGTACGCAGCGAGACTTCTTTTTAAATTAGATTAAAATCAACAGTGCAGACTTACAAGTAACTTTTAAACCGCTTTCTTAAAAGTTTCGTTCACACTTTAACTGAGAATTTTTTTTTTATTCGATGACAAGATAGCCCATGATTGCGATCTCACCTGATGGTAAGTGACGATGCAGTCTAAGATGGTAGCGGGCTAACTTGGAAGGGATATAGCAGTGTAAATTCAACCCATACCCCTGATCGGTTTCTACACACCATCGTGCCGGAACGCTAAATCGCTTGGCGGCACGTCTTTGATATTTACTAAGACATAAATAGGCAAAGCCAAAAATATAACTTAGTAAATATATTATTATATACCTTGTTTACAATTTATAAAGACGCGTGAAAATTTGCAACCAAATAAAGATAGAGATAAATTTGGCGCCCGCGTGTCGGCTCATAAAATTACATTTTTATGTATTATTATATATTATTAGTTATGCTAATAATGTAATTCGCGAGTCCTACCATGTAGAGCGAGTTTCGGGTTGTTTATATTTGGTGACTATAAATCAGGCCCGGATATCGCTTTTGACCAAATCGGTAACACTGCCCATCGTAATTGATCATTCTTTTATCCAGTCGTGGCGCCACAGTCGTCAACACTTTAAAAGCTATCCTCGTATCGCTGATAATAAAGTTGAATTTCGGTTGTAGATGTTTCTGTCAATTTTTGCTCGAGTCCTTAGGTGAGAGTTGGTGACCCGTGTCAAAAAGCGTAGGTCGAACTATGTTAGTATTTTAGTCGAGTAGCGAGTAATTTAGTAACTAAACGTGTCTGAACACCAAAAATTAAGTCGAGTAGATTAGTAAGTTACTTAGTCGAATCGATCTATTTTATTCAATTTTTTCGGGTGAGTAGCGCTCCCACCACTTTGTTACCTGCTCCCTGGCTCATCGGCTAAACAAGTCCGAACGGGTTGTTTAGTCGAGTTCATTAGCTGGCGCGAAAATGGCGTTTCGTAGCTCCTAGTTCATCTCTTCTGTTAATCCATTTTCGTACCCATAGCTTTTTCTTTTTTTATAAAACAAATTTCTTCATCCACCTCTTCCAAAATAGCCATTACTATAAGCTTTATTAGCTTATTTCCTTTATTTCGTTTCAGCCCGTTCATCTTGCAAAACACCACTCACTTGTGAACTGTACTCGAGCAAAGTGCGAACGATTTTTGGGTAGTAGTGACTATTTTAGCTACTAAATTACTCGCTACTCGACTAAAATACTAACGTAGTCCGAACTAGGCTTTAGGTCGGATGGTCAAAATTCGCGTGTCGGTCGAGTGTCGCCGCAGCCGGCGGGTTTCCCGACCGGCCGGCGCGGCGTCGCATGCCGGCGGCCCACGTGGAATGCGGAGATGACCGCTCTTTTCGGCATATTCGGCCTTTCTCATTATCATACGATCGCGACGGCGCCCACATTGATTTTATTAATTAGGTGATTGACGCAGTTATAGTATAAACATCTGATTTAGGTAACCGATATCGATACAGGTTCCTAGATATTGAGACACGATTATAGGTACAAGGGATCTTTAATAGTTATTTCATAGTTGACACGAGACCTCGTTGGTATTTCAATAATTTAATTATTCTGCCATAAATTGTTAATTGGACCATCTTAAGTTTGTGAGGTCACGGCCGTTGTAAATTATGTGTTAATTAAAAAAAAATGATTAAGTGATATTAAATTGGAGATGTCTGTATTACTATTTTATAATTAATGGCTACAAAATGATGACTTCTTAATCAGAAGCGGTCGTTCATCAATACTTATCAATATTCAATTGATTTTATTTTAAAAGGTACAAAGTAACAAGTTTTTCCGATTTACAAAATGCTCTATTAGCGTAGTCCATCGCATTCTACGCTGAATACTCAAAAAACCAATTACATCAATTTAAGGTAGATTTTTCCAGTACTTCGTGACTTACTATGTATACAGGGCGTCCCACGGCTATGCCACATGGAGGGGAAGTACCTTAAATATTGTAGATGGAACATTTTACTGAAAGAAGACTTCATTTTAATTTAAAAAACAATTTAAACTGCATTCATAGATTTTTAAATAATTGCTTGGTTGAACGGGGACTCGAACCCGCTATACGAGAAAAAAAATTAACTTGTATCTTTATCATACCGATCGGAAGGCTTCATCATAAGGATTATTTTTTGTTAAATAACATAGCATGAGAAATAAAAGGAAGACCATGAATTTTAGCCTTTGATGTAAAATTTTGTTCAGAAAAATGAAAAGCTGACATTGGCGTATCGACATACAACTGACATGAACTATTACTAATGAGTATGCAATTCGTAGCTCTGTTGCAGCGGGATTGAAGGACAAACCAATAAATCAACAAACAAACACACTTTCGCATTTATAGGTAATATCATATTCATTCGCTGGGTAATATAAGTAAGGATTAGTAAGGATAGTAAGGATCGGGAAATGATGCGTACTTCTCAAGTGGGTAGTTCATGTCAGTTGTACGTTCATTTAAAATTCATGGTCTTCCTTTTATTTCTCATGCTATGTTATTTAACAAAAAATAATCCTTATGATGAAGCCTTCCGATCGGTATGATAAAGATACAAGTTAATTTTTTTTCTCGTATAGCGGGTTCGAGTCCCGGTTCAACCAGGCAATTATTTAAAAATCTATGAATGCAGTTTAAATTGTTTTTTAAATTAAAATGAAGTCTTCTTTCAGTAAAATGTTCCATCTACAATATTTAAGGTACTTCCCCTCCATGTGGCATAGCCGTGGGACACCCTGTATAGTGTAGTGTTTAAGACTTCGGGCTTATTATGTGTATTTTAAACAATTCAATAGCAAGCATCGTGAGGTAACCTCTAGGCCTGACAGTTTTTCATAATGATATTAAACGTACATATGTAAAGTCTATCGATCCGCATTTGGCCAATAGCGTAGTAGACTATGACCTAAACCCTACTCATTCGAGAGAAGGCTTATGCTGAGATCTATAGAGCGTGCTCTAACTCAGCTCAGACTCAAGATAGAGTTAAAACGAGACACAAATATGCTCTGACATAAATCTGTCTCGTTTTAACTCTATCTTGAGTATGAGCTGAGTGAGAGTGCGGTCTATAAATTTCAGCCTTAGAAGTGAGCTTAGTCCACCACGCTGGCCATTAGGTGAGCTTAGTTTAAAGCTAAGTCCATGTGGGCCAGTGTTAAGATGTTGATGATGTGTAAAAGACTTAAAACACTTGGCGGGATAAAGTAAAATACCTTTATTATGTACCTACTTAGTAGGTACGTCTGTAAATTAAACGTGAGAAACTCAGAGAAAAGGCTAGGGTTAATTGCAACGTGATTTTACATTGCAAACACACGATCGAAACTAATCTTAAGACGTGAGGAAAATACATCAGCAACAATAGAGTCTTTGCCATTTACGATGTCAGGTCTTTAATGATCGTAAATACTTGTTTGATTACAAGCAACTGTTTCTACTTAAGTATTATGGCATGATGTGGTCAACAAATTCTAATTCAAAATTATTTATTTCATATTATAAAATAATTTGTTGCTTTGCCACAGGTGAGAAAAGCCAAAAAGGAACTCAACAATCACTTTTTTTTTAAACAAAAGTGTGCAAATATGTAGCTCATTAATATAATCTATATATATAAAATTCAAAGTCCTGACTGACTGATTGAGATATCAACGCACAGCCTAATGAAGTTAGAAACTTGAAATTTTTACAGTTGGTTCCTTTTATGACCTTTCTTAGTGTGCGTAGGCGCACACTAAAAAAGGATTATTGGAAATTCCACCCCTAAGAGATTTAAATAGGGGATGAAAGTTTATATGAAACTCCGTCATTTTTCAAGCTGTTTCCATCAAAGTTGGTATTTGAGCTTTCAGTTAAAAATAAAGAAGTACGTGTGTCACAGTTTTTGAAAATTCCCCAAAATCTAATTCCACGCGGACGAAGTCGCGGAGGCAAAAGCTAGTCAACCTATAGATGTCCACTGTTTTGGAAAGTTACTTTAAATATAAACTTCGACGGGAATGATATTTCACTCCAATTGGATACCCGGGGCTATAATTTCCAATCGGTTTGTCAACAATACGGAGCGGACATTGCATTATGTCCCTTTCCCTTGGCCGGCCCAACTTATGGTTTCCAGTTGACTTTCTACATGTCCACGACGTCCGCGGAACCTGTTCATGTACCTATATTATGTAATGACATTTCGTAAAAAGTTCACTCAGCGACTCCAATACAGGCCCAGATAAAGACTTGACTATAAAGGTCAAACTACCTAAGATTGTGCTATTCATAAAAACTGCGTTCTTATTTTGGTAAAATATCATGAAACCTACGGATCAGCTAAACATTTTATTTGACTTCTCAAAATGTGACAGCATTAAAAAATTCAACTAAGCAAGATTAAGCAGCAAGCAGATTTAAAAAGGAAATAGAAAAATTCTAATATTGTTATCTGATTCTATTCTAATATGTAATAACGTTTAAAAGATCGGTTTACTTATACTTATATAAACATAATAATAATGATTATAAGGAAAACTATGTCACGCTCCTCGTGACTAAGTTCGAGGAATTTTGATTTTACATAAAAACCTTGTACTATCATCAACTAAACAACTAGTAACTGTTGTTTTCTGATAATATTAGGTATAATTTATTGAAGGCTCTCAAATAAATTGCGAAGCGGACGCAAATTGCGTCACGAGTTGACAACGGGCGGTCTTCTCACGTGGCGGATATGGGATGGGATTCGGGACTTGACCCGTCACACGAACACAACTGCCATTTCATTTAATGGAAGTCGTGACCTTAAGAGTTGTTTAGAGGGTTTTAAGAGTCAATCTATACAAATAAAAATCAATTGCCACATGTATGAAGCGAAGTTTCCACTGCAAAAGGGTAATGAGCGGAAAATGGCTCAGCGAGACGGATGCTCTGTAGACGAACCAGGTTTGCAAGTGCTCAGACTTAAGACAGAGTTAAAACGAGACAGATTAATGTCAAAGCATATCTGTGTCCCGTTTTAACTCTTATCATAAATCCGAGCTAGGGCAGAGCACACTTTCTAAATCTCAGCATTAGTGTTAGTAGTTAAATGGAGACTAAAAGGAGCTCGCTTCGCTCATGATTTTCACCGCGTAAGCCTGGTAAGATCACCACTTGAAAACGCCTCAACCGATTTGGCTCATTTTTTTGTTGTGTCCGTATCTGTCAGGGCCAGGTAAGCATGGAAGGTAATTGTTGGAATATCCAGGATGTTCTTTTTGTATGAAAATCTTAATTTCCTCATTAGTAAATTACACTTATACAGTACATAAAGTAATTACTTTACGGGTGTCATTATATGTCATTTCAAAACAAAATTGAAATAATGCTTTAAGAGTAATTAGTAGGTATAGGCCCTGAACTGCTGCAGTTAAGAGCCGCACACATCAGACTGGGCTGCGGCGCCTCAACGCAAAAATTCCCCTGAATCATTTATATATTTTACATGAACCATCGCACTTATAGGTACATGTCGTCTTTTCATAATTATTTTTTGTATGTTACTTGGACACTGAGTTCGTCGAAAGTGATAAAAACTTAACGATTCTCCAAATGGCCTGGCAACAGACAAGTTTCAAAACGGTCTCACATAAAAAAAACCCGGGAACCCGCTTTTTGAAATCCGCCAGGGTCCGCGTACATCCCACGCACTTAAAAGCTTACGGCGCATTACATGGAAAAATGTCTTTATATTTAATTGATACAAAAAATTTGCGAGGTGGTCGAGCTACAATTTATTGGACCCTAATACGAAGAAATTAACTTTCTTCTTAAACTACCACATATTTAATCAATCTAGTCTTTCTATCCCCCCCTCGATCTTGCCTTCAGTAATACTTAAAATTCATAGCTCAGTAGCACAAACCGCATCAAATGCGGGCGAAGCTGGAGTAAAAAGCTTGTGGAATTTTATAATGACACCTGCCAGTAACAGGTGTTCCGCGGTTTCATTTCAAGTATTACAGTCACGTATGATACAAATACTTGGAAGGTCTTGTTACAAGTTAATTACTGGTGCAACGTGGAGTGCTTACTAAGGTATTTTATTTAGATGATGGGAAAGCCTATCAGCCCAGTAGCACCAAGCTTGCTGTCTAATGCTGAGATCTATAGAGCGTGCTCTGACTTAGCTATTTTTTTTATTATTATTCTATGACAAGATAGCCCTTGACTGCGATCTCACCTGATGGTAAGTGACGATGCAGTCTAAGATGGTAGCGGGCTAACTTGGAAGGGGTATAGCACTGTAAATTCAACCCATACCCCTAATCGGTTTCTACACGCCATCGTGCCGGAACGCTAAATCGCTTGGCGGCACGTTTTTGACGGTAGGGTGGTAACTAGCCACGGCCAAAGCCTCCCACCAGACCAGACCAGAGACAATTTAGAAATAATAAATTACTAAATTGCCTCCGCCGGGAATCGAACCCGAGACCTCCCAGTTATAAGACCACAGCGCTCACCACTGCGCCAGGGAGGTCGTCAAAAACCTCCTCGAACTTAAGATAGAGTTAAAACGAGACACAAATACGCTCCGACATAAATCTGTCTCGTTTTAACTTTGTCTTGAGTCTGAGCAGAGTAAGAATGAGCTCTATAGATTTCAGCCTTAGTGCAGCATGTACATTGTAAAGACATGATTGACATGATTGTACAGACGTGATTGAAGGACCTAAGAGTCCTAAAAGGTTCTATTAACTGATTAGATGAGTACTGCATTGTACCGCACACACACAATACGGTTATAAGAATTAAATAATAAGAATGCTGTAAACATTTGTATTACATCATCATAGCTAAACAAAAAAAGAAAATGAATCCTTAATAGAGTGCCTATTTCATTCACAACAAAAGAACGGCTCTTCTGTTATTCTAATGCATTATAAGTATTAGCAAAGATATTACATTTGATACATTTATATATAGATATATACTTTTAATGTTGGTCCCTACTATGTGGACCGACGACAACAACTGACAATTCGCAGGGAGCAGCTGGATACAGAGGCGCAAGACGGCGGCCTGTAAGTCTATTCAAGACCTTCGTCCACCAGAGTGAACTTATATCGGTTGACTAGCTTTTGCCCGCGGATCCGCTCACTTTAAATTTCGATTTTTTAACCCCTTGGGGTTGAAATTTTCATTAATTCCTTCTTAGCGGATGCTTACATCATAATAGCTACCTGTAGGTATACCAAACAGCCCGATCCGTCCAGTGATTAGAGCTACTGTCAGTCAGTCACCTTAGCCTTTTATATAGGTATTTAGAAGACGATATGCTCGTATCATATATACTAATTCTTAAAAGTCGTGTACGTGCACCTTTACCGGGGAACAATTTAGTGCTTCCCAAAATCCGCAATCTTATGAGTGCGACGACCTTGGCGTTTATGGTAAGTCAAGGTCAAAATTACGTGGGGTTTGTCCAAAGATTTTGTCAGGACCTTTTTATTGTCTAAAATTTTAATACTATGTCGTTGACTTCTTACAGCCAATTATATTATTTTACTTCGAGTGCATTACCGCATTTTGATAATCCTTATCCTTATTAATATATATTATATAAATGCGAAAGTGTGTTTGTTTGTTGGTTTGTCCTTCAGTAACGCTGCAGCAGAGCTACGGATCGACGTGATCTTTTGCATGGTTGAGGACCTGGAGAGTGATACCCGTGTATTTACCTGTGTAGATAAACAAGTAAATGAAATAATTTGATGTGATTGATTTTAATTTTTAAAATTTTCAAAGTAAATATCGAGCACCAACTTAAATCTTGACAAGCTTTTATATCATATTAATTGTAAAATGACGTTACAAGTTGATAGTAAAAGTTATAAAAGAAAAGTTTATTTTATTCTTTTTAGCATATTGATCGCAGTCAAGCGCTAGTCTATATATTTAAAAAAAAAAGCTTGTTTTTAAAAAAGTTTTTTACTTTTAATTTATTAATCTTACTAACTAAGCTCTTAAACTAATGTAAGTAACTAAGTTTGAGACGGCGACAAACGTTTTTAAAAGCATAACAACGAGCTGTATTTTTAAGCATGGCTGCGACATACCTTTTACTCTACCCCACCCTTAGAGGTGGAATTTCTTTTTCAAATTTAAATGGGACCAACTTCGAGGTAGCCGCTATCCATCATTCAAAGAATCATCAAAATCGGACGACTCTGCGAAAAGTTATGCGTGGTCATACATAAAAAAAAATATACACGACGAATTGAGAACCTCCTTTTTTTCATCGGTTAAAAGATAGTTGTAGTTCTTGAAGATTGTATATTCCGTGTAAGTAGCTAAAGATATCAATTATTTATCACCTGCTGTGTATAGTGACGGAAAATATCGCGAGAAAACCAGAATAGTGTTAAAAGTCATTGGCAGGATACATGTTTCCGCTGACAGTAGACATTACCTTGCAGACTACAGTTGTGGACCTTTTGCGATGATATACTACAGCTGTGTGGTTAGTTTAAGTTTTGATAGTATACTTCATCGAATCTTCGACATCGAGCTTCTTCATACATCTACAGCCAGCGCCCCAAGCGGCGAGCGGCGGACCTAAAAGTGATCGAGTGTTTCCGAGTATGAGCTTACACGTTACGGACGTGTGACGTCACCATCGAGAAATAAACACGTCTTCGAACAAAGATACGGAAAGTATTGCTATTTGGCAGTATGAGTTACATGTTTGACATCTCACAACCCGAAAATGACGTCATTTTCGAGTTGTGACACGATACGATACTCGAATTGCAACTCACCGAAAATATTCCGTGAGAGCTTGGTGATATACGAACGAAATGTTGAAAAATAATTAATTTGAAGAGTTCTAGGACCCACGAAGACGTGAATAATGATCACAGAGGCTGTGAAAGCTAACCGCCGGGAAGAGGAGGAGAAAAGTTTGACTTAGAGGCGTTAATAGTGTTGTGCTTCTCGGACAAAGTGTAGGGCACCAGAAGACGAAAAAAATCACCTATGCGATGGACCCATCAAATAAAGTCTACGATGGGCGGTCAATTGCACAAGTGTACGAGGCTGTCGGCCAGCAGGGAGAAATGGCGAAAGCTCGTGAGGCGATTCACATCTGCCGCTAAAGACGTTACTTCGTTGATGACCACCACCGCTCTGGCCAGAGTGTCACAAAGACGAAAAGAATCTCAGATGAAGCATTTTGTGCAAAAACTCCCAACGGATCCCGAAAAGTGTTTATTCAATGGAATAATAATGGAATCTCTAACTCTCACAACCTAATAGGTTCACAAAAAGTATCACTGGTGAGTGGTGACGAAGATAAGTACCTAAGCCGTAGCCACAGATTAATAAATTGTTACTTATTACAGGTTGCAATAATAATTAATAATTCCTCAGTGCCTGAAGATATATGGTCCCTAACTATGGGCCTCACAAGAAGCCTCAGGGTTATTCAGCGGGCGATGGAGTGAGCTATGCTCGGAGTATCCCTGGGAGATCGAAACAAAAATGAGGAGATCCGTAAAAGAGCCAAAGTCGCCGACATAGCTCAGCGAAACGAATCTTAAGTGGAAATGGGCGGAGCACATAGTTCGAAGAGCTGATGATCGATGGGGTCCCTAGGAGCTGGAGTGGCGACCCCGCACCGGGGAGCGCAGTGTTGGAGGACCCCCCCACTAGGTGAACCGACGATATCAATCGAGTCGCAGGGAGCCGCTGGATTCAGGTGGCGCAAGACCGAAACCCGTGGAAGTCCATGCAAGAGACTTTTGTCCAGCTGTGGACGTCTGTCGGTTGATAAAGAAGAAGAATCACTATAGACCAATATAAGCTGTCAACTAATACCAAGTATGCAGATGCTAGGTGGAGCTCGAATCATACTTAAATATTATCAAGATTTTCATAAAAAGATAGGAAGGTTATATATGTATAAGACAATAATTACCAAACCAAATGTTAAAAACAAATATAATCTTTATTGTTTCAGTTTTCGTTTTAACTGCCCAATTCTGTCCTAAAATGTATAATTTATAGCATACCTACTTAGCTTATTTATCTATTAAAAAGAAATAATATATTTGAAACACTAACTGAAGCCCGCGACTTCGCATTTTTAATTCCGCCGGGAACTCTTATTTTCCGGGATAAAAAATAGCCTATGTGTTATCCAGACTAATCTATTTCTGTGCTAAATTTCAGCCAAATCGGTTCAGCCCTTGCGGCGTGATTGAGTAACAAACATCCATCCATAATTTCGCATTTACATTATTAGCAGGATTCTCTGTAATAAACATGTTAGTACTAATATACTAACATGATTGACTAATGTCAATGATAATAAATAATTAAAAAATATTATGTTGTATTCACTAAGTAGATATAGGGTCTTGACTTCATTAATGTGAATTTATATATTTTTTTAGGAAGCTTTCTTGTATGAAAAGAAGCCTAGTAGAAACTTTCATATAATACTTATAGATATCTGGTCAGATGGTCTGCATTAGCAATTAAACTGTATAGCATACATACTTTTTTTGCAGTGCATCTGCATTATCAAAATCGGTTCAGCCTTTTGACCTTTTTTAACCATGACCAACAGACACAAACATTTAAACTTAAATTTTCAAGACAGTTTATTTATTATAGATAGACTGCCATTTCAAAATAAATGCCTTTGTTCAGCATCAATTTACTTGTATATAATTAAGTAGACTTTGTATGTAGGTATAGATTAAAATAAATTGAATGTACATATAAATGAACAGAAATGGTTTGTAAATAACTAATGCTGAGGACAAATAAAGTAAATATATTTATTTATTTATTCATGTAGTAATTAGTATAAATACAAAACAAGAATAGGTCTATTACAGAATATAAACAATTTATTTCATTTATTAAGCAACCATAACAAATTACATTTGTTTCTCTTACATGAATTCTCAAAGTAAAAATTACATTTCATCCCATTATAAGGCTGGATACTTGCACTGAAATGATTATAAAGTAGGTATGTATAGGTAGGAATGTGCTGTGCCCCTGAGTTGTGTAACAAGCAGTGAAGATGCAAAGGACCTGGTGACTGCTCTGCTGTTTCCGGCCTAAGGGCCTTAAGGGCTATTCCAGCCTAAGGGCTGAATAGAGAGATGCAAATGTATACCCATTCTTCTGGTGTAATAGTGTAAGTGGGTACTAGGCACAGTTGCATAGGTTATACTGGAAAAACAGAAAAAAACATATCCCATAAGCTATTTAATCATTAGTAACTAGCTGATGCCAGCGACTTCATCCGAGCAGATATAGTTTTTCAAATCCCGCAGAACTATGATTTTCCAGGATAAAAAGTTTAGCCTTTGTCACTCTCCAGTCTCCAGGTCCTCAACTGTACACATGCAAAAAATTACATCAATCTGTAGCTCTGTTGCAGTGTGATTGAACGACAAATCAACAAACAAACAGATTCACATTTGTAAAAAAATTAGTAGGATTGGTACGGAGGATGACATCACAATATATCAAAACATAACACTGTTCTTAAGTGTAGGAAATCTTAATATTTTATAGGTCTAATAATATAAAATTAAGTATGCTTTCTTCAACAAATACAATAGTTTATTTTCTTTACCATGCATTCTTTAAACCAGTCATTTCTCAGCACATCCTGGCCCACAACTGGATAGTCTTGGGCCAGAGTCCCACAGAATCAAACGAAGTTTAGAGTCCCCTCTCGAAATGAGAGGTCATAAATAATAGTACAATTACATACCTATTAGTTTACAAGATGATGTTTGATTTCTATGATTTTAATTTTTCCATTCTAATTCAGTTGGCCAGTTTGAATAAACCCCGACAGTTTTAAACCAGCTAGGGTTATGATTTATGAAGTTATTAACTTGTTGGTGGACAGTAGATACTAGATTAGTGCGAAAATAATTGGTCGCGAACAAACTGTTTACAAACACCACTTACAAAACTTAAAAACCACTTAAAGAATCTAACATTTTTCCGTTTTGTATTCCGTTAACATTAGAACTTTAATTTCTAATTATTTGATGCTTTTCCAAGGGAATGTAATCACTCCGTTTTTTATATTTTGTTTTGTTTAATATTTATGATATTTAGGGAGCCACAGATACTTAAATCTGTTTGTGGTTTTTAAGGTTTTTAATGACTTAGGTCATAGAAAAAGTATACTTTAAAACCTGCAAAGCGTGGGCACGCAGTGAGAGACAATAAATTGTGACTGTGTCTCATTTTATCTTGTTTGATATTGCTATACTGCATCTCTTTCGTGTGGTAAGTCTATAATACTTCTCTAGGTACTTACGGCGCAGTCATAAACATCACAGACTTTTTTCTGCTTTGACTATAGGCTGGGTTTACACTATCAATATATTTACTGTACCTATTGTCACTAAAATTGGTGTGTAATTATATAATATTAGCGGTATTAATGCGGTCTTGAAGAACATGCAGATTTTTTCATCCACATCAGTAATATTGATAGTGCTAACGTTGTGCATCATTTAGACACGCATTGTTTTACCTAACGGCTTCATGTTCTATCACTCTTTAATCAAAGGAATAATATTATTGCCAAACAAAACAATATCACTATCAATCAGTGGCAATCTAGTATTGTTAATAATATTGATAGTGTACACTGTACCTACATCAACTCTTAGGTTTTAATTATGTCAAATTACCATAGACATCCATACCATAGATTGTGTGATGTACTGACACTTCCCAGCATATATATAGTCTATGCTGTCAATGTGATGCCGTCAATGACGTCACAAAACGATGCAAAAAATGTCAAATTGGATAAAATGGCAGCGTATACCTGTCTCGCTTTTTCTGCAAATGTGTAAGAGAGACAACAAATGTCAGGCTTTTGACCTTGGTATTGTCGAATAGTTTACTCGTTTATGCCTACTTGACAGACTCGTGGTACCAAACTGACATAAACTATTCACGCAGTGAGTAGTTTGTGAGGAAACTTTACGGAGCTCGAAATTGTAGTAAAAAATCTTAAACTAGGCACACTGTGTTGCTGATAAGTGTAATAATTCTAGGCTTTTTTGGTTCCGACGCCTATACAACAACTTCCACTATGACATTAGGATAGGCAAGTTTTGCCAACCGATAAAAATAAGTTGAAACCTCTCAAAGACTTCTCTCATACCATACATTTCTAAAGAATATTAGGTAAGTTTTTTTTTGGCCTTTGACTGCGATCTCATCTGATGGTAAGTGACGATGCAGTTTAAGATGGTAGCGGGCTAACTTGGAAGGGATATGGCATTGTACATTCAACCCATACCCCTAGACGGTTTCTACACGCCATCGTGCCGGAACGCTAAATCATTTGGCGGCAAATTTTTGACAGTAGGGTGGTTACTAGCCACCGCCAAAACCTCCGACCAGACATGTTAGATATGACTACTATTCTATTAAAATGGACACAGTCAAAAGAACAAATGAAAGAAAGCATTTAGTACTTCGGAAAATAGGGACAGCTCAAAACAAAAAAAAAGGTAGACTGGCTGGCTCATAATCATGGATCGAAACCCTTAACATCTGAAAACGCCAGCTGCAGATAGCCTGCGTCAGAGGACACTGATCGCGAAAGAAACTAAAAGCGAGATTAGAATAAAGTACCTATTAATTTGTACCTACATACTTAACAGCAATAAAGACTACATATTTAATATTCCCCTATTCCTCAAACTAAGCGTTAAGCTTAGTGCAAATGGCGTGAATCATCGGATTTTTGTCCTCTCAATAAACATTGAGCCAACGAGGCTACAAATTAAGGAAGGCCAAGAACAGAACAAAGTGAAAGACTTTGGACTATGCCACAAAAAAACTGCACTACCTAGACTCTAGATGAAAATAGCGACATAAAGAAATGTAACTAGCCACAAGCTCGAAATCCTCCGATGCGACGTTTTTATCAAAACTGAGGTAGGTATATGGAAACGTAAATACTCAACTTTACTTTTTGTACCCTTTTTTTGCAAAACAAAACCATTAAATATAATTAGTAAATATTATTATTTTTTACTCATAAATAAAAACGACTCATATAAATACTGTCGGGCAGCTCATTTTCTGCGCACTTACAAACACAATGTTAATAATTTGTTATTTGCTACCAGGCGATGATGGCAAGAATGAATTAAGGTATATTTTTTGCGTACAACTTGCTCAGTTAGCGTGGAAGTTAATATACACAAATGAATATATTCATTAAACATGTCAGGGGGTGTCCAATATATAGTACCTACATGTAAATTATGTGGTCAGGGGCCTTCCTCAATGAACGCCACTGTGTAGTCGTCAACCTTTCATATAAAGCCTCTTCAGTCGAACTGCGAACTATCCTATGCTTATTTCTACGTGGTCTCCAATCTCAAGTTTTGTGCCCACTCTATCTGCGTTGTATTTCTCATTTCTGAGGATTGTGACTTTTTACTCCTTTTAACAGACTTCCAAAAAGGAGGTCATCAATTCGGCCGGTATCTTTTTCTTTATCAGTCACATCTAGATCACTATTCTGCTTAACTACTGCTCCAACTAGTCAAACCACAGACTACAGAAAAAGTTTACGAATAGTCGAGTTTTTAAAACTATCTATATTCAAAGCCTCCTTTTCCTCCTTCTCCTCACATCATCATCATCGCCATCATCATCATCAATTTATCGCCCATCGCTGGGCACGAGTCTCAGAATGAGATGAGTTTAGGCCATAGTAATGCTGCCAAAGTGCGGATTAGCAGATTTTACACACCTTTGAGAGCATTATGGAAAGCTCTCAGGTGTGCAGATTTCCTCACGATGTTTTCCTTCACCGTTAAAGCAATAGATAGTAATTAATTGCGTAAACTCGAACGAACTAACACTCGAAGCTTAGTAAGTACAAAATCTATGTGCACATTAGTTACTGCACAGGAAAATCTGCACACATTAAGTTACTAACAGGAAAATTGGAAGTATATTCTAACCACACAAAAAGTAGAGACATATCATAATTTCATTCAAAGCAAGCCAAACCCAATTCATCGCGGAATGTTAATTAAGATTGCATAACAGTTTTCCAGACAACGCTATTCACGTAAAACAAGTGCTAAAACCAATATATTTGGAGCAAGGTCCCGAATTGCGCAAGAACTTGAGAACCATCGGAATGTACTGAACGAGTCGACAATTGAATTAAAGGTATTATAGTGGGAAGAGAGTAAAGTTGAGTGTTAATAAATGTCTTTTAAGGCGAATAATAAACAATGACTAAAAATAGATAATAGATATAGCAATAGATCATTTTTGTTTTTGTTTACAAAAAGAACTGATTTTAGACGTAGAAGATGAAAATGCTAAATTGCAAAGAAGTAGTAATCATAAAAGAAGTGACTGAATGAGTTTTGTTGGTAAAATTACAGTATCTTGTACATTATGACGAACAAATTTTATTTGTATGACATATGAAAAATATCGTGCAATCATAGTAGTTGTTACCTTGGGATATTTATATATTTTTAATGCTCCATTTTATTATCTTAAGCGGGTTGCCAAGCTATAGAACGTATATATGTTTGCTAGGATTGCAAAGTACGGGTATAACCGGTTACTGTAAAAATGCAAGGTAAAAACTGTGAGGATTCGCCTTAATAAAATATATTTGTTTTTTACGACTCAATAAGAACTTTAACGGATGTGCTAAATAGCATACAAATACCTAGAAGATAATTTAAAAGGCGTGTTACGTATACTGGTGTTGAATTTTTTAACTGCTCGGTATTTTACCATAGGTACATTTTTATAATTCTATTTCAAAATGGAATAGTTTTATTTCTTGTGATGTAAACTCTACACTGATGACAGTTGCACGTACTATAAACGAACCACATCAGCATAGAATAAAGGAAGTGGGTTGATAAGGCAACAAAATCCGCCCCTCATACACTCGAAAAAAAAAGTTCCAGATTTCGACAAATTGTAAATGTATTTATATACTTGAAGATATAAACTTTATTCTAATATAAAGTTTAGGTGATAAAAAAAATAGTAAGTTACAGAAAATATTACCCAAAAAGAGAGTGTTTCTTTTACTTTTCTTACATTTTCAAACATTTTAGTCGTTTTTTAAGCTTTGATTTAATATTTTAGAATGAGGCGCTCCATGAACCATGGTAAACGTAACTGATAATGATGCTCCTTTTTATAAGCTTTTATATGAGTATTAATTTATTTTGGTTCATGGAGCGCCTCATTCTAAAATATTAAATCAAAGCTTAAAAAACGACTAAAATGTATGAAAATGTAAGAAAAGTAAAAGAAACACTCTCTTTTTGGGTAATATTTTCTGTAACTTACTATTTTTTTTATCACCTAAACTTTATATTAGAATAAAGTTTATATCTTCAAGTATATAAATACATTTACAATTTGTCGGAATCTGGAACTTTTTTTTTCGAGTGTATGAGGGGCGGATTTTGGGCCTTATCAACCCACCTCCTTTAGGTTAAGGGTCTGTTCAACCACCGCCGAGTAACTTTTAACCGACAGAATCGACGTTCTGACAGTTTTGTATTGAAAAATCTGTCAAAATGTCAATTCGTTTTCGTCGTTTACTCGGTAATGGTAAATCCAGAAATTCTTCATTGTTGAAAATACTTGGTAGTATCTATGTACTGTCATAAGACATTATAGTCTATGGGATACAAATAAATTGATTCTGACAACTCAGTTAGCTTATATTGTAGGGTTGTTTTCAAATCTTAGGACTCTACTAAACCAATACTTTAAATAGGAATATGAAGAACCTTCAGAGGTCATATATATGTATCGGAGAATGGGCTCTTTGTATTTGTATAATATTATACTTACATTTTCTACATATGCGTTGTTAAAAAAAGTCAAAACACAATTTATCAATAAATCGGAGGTTAAGGACACAAAACTACATCCAAATACGTTGAACCTGTTATTGAAACCAGCGCAAATCAGCGAATTAAAGAATGTTAAGAATCTCGCGGCTCTCCGACGCCGAAGTGCCGCCGAGGTAAAAAAAACCAAACGTATTGTTTTTTTTTTTAATTAACACTTTATGTGCCAATTTCACCATGGCCGAGTAACGTTAAACCAAAGGAGTAAAGACGTTCTAACAGTTTTTGTATTGAAAATCTGTCAAAACATCTATTAAATTGGCACCGAGAGAATATAATTCCCCGAAATTATTTCTGTGAAAAGTCAAGGAGTGGAATCAACAGTTCCAAATGAAATTCTACTGATAATTTAATTAAACTTTACTAATATTTTTATAAAATATATCTACGAGTACGTCTTACGTAACGAAAAGAAGTTTATATAGTTATCCTATCGATATATTAATGACAATAAAAAACCTGTAAAACGTATAAAAGTTAGAGATCAGTAAAAGGGCAGTAGGTTTTTTTAAAGATTATTTATTTATTTCCCAAAAACTAGCTCGCACACAATAAAATCATCGTAAATCTAACAAACGTCACGGAATAATTTGCATAGATGTCGCCAATCCGCAATAATAAAACTTTACGATTGCTAAACAATAATATGGACGATTTAAAATCACTTCGAAATATTTTTAAATTAACACACGGATGGCGCCAAAAATGTGCGACACTACATCTTTTATTAACCGACTTTTAAAAAAGGAGGAGGTTCTCAATTCATCGGAATCTAAATATATAAAACGCAATGGTGACTGATTGACTGACTGACTGACTGACTGACTGACTGACTGACTGACTGACTGACTGACTGACTGATCTATCAACGCACAGCCCTAACCACTGGACCGATCGGGCTGAAATTTGGCATACAGACAGTTATTATGTAGTAGGCATCCGCTAAGAAAAGATTTTTGTAAATTCATCCCCTAAGAAGGTAAAATAGGGGTTTAAATAATTGAATTTAACGTGAGCGAAGCTGCGAGCAAAAGCTAGTCTTTTTATATTTTTCTTTTATTTTTTTATGTATGTTCCCCGATTACTTGAAGACGCCTGGACCGATTTGAAAAATTCCTTTTTTTCTTTGAAAGGGTATACTTCTCAGGTGGTCCCATTGTCAGCAGGTCAGGATCTGATGATGGGATCCTGGAGAAGTCGAGGGAACTCTTCAAATTTTATAGGCACAATTGATATACGTTACAGTGGCGTTTTAAGTCGTTTTTTTAAAAGTATTTTTTATATTATTCTTACTGTTAACAAAACGTCCTCAAAATTAAACCTAATCATTACTATCTTCGTTAGATTAGGCGACGACCTTCTGACCATCTATTTTTAACCGACTTCCAAAAAGGAGGAGGTTATCAATTCGGCCGGTATCTTTTTTTTTTTTTTTTTTTCTATGTATGCCCACCGATTACTCCGAGGTTTCTGGACCGATTCACGAGATTTTTTTTTTAATCGACAGAGGAAGCTCACGAAATGGTCCCATAAAATTTTTTACCTTCAACTCCTCAAGCCTGATGCTGCAGGAGCATTTCCCCCCTAAATTATGGGACTTTAGGAACCGTCGTTCACGAATTGATATGCTTGGCCTAAGCATATACTAGATCAAAGAGCTCCAGGTCCTACTCCTCAAACCTGATGCTGTAGGGTACTGCTCACCTAAATTATAGGAATTTAGGAACTGCTAATCATGAATTGTTATTGTATGTAATAAGCATATACTACGCCATCGAGGTCTAGGTTCTAGCTCTTCAATCCTGATGCTGCAGGGCACTGCCCACTTAAACTGTGAGGATTTAGGAACTTTCGCTTGCAAATTGATATTGTTAGTATCAAGCATATTCTACATCGTGGAACTCAAGGTCCTAGCTCTTCAATACTGATGCTGCAGGGGTAATGCCTACCTAAACTGTGAGGATTTAGGTACGAATTGATATTGCTGGTACCGAGCATATACTACATCATAAAGTTTGAGGTTCTAGCTCCTCAATCCTGATGCTGCAGGGTTGGAGGAATTACGAACTGTCGCTTTCGAATTGATATTGCTGGTACCAAGCATGGACTACATCATGGAACTCCTGGTCCTAGCTCTTTAGAAATTGTGTATTGTTAATAAGTACTTTAGGTACCAAGTATAGACTACATTAGTACCGTAGCGTTAGGGGGAGGGGAGAAAGAG
This sequence comes from Hipparchia sbordonii, assembly GCA_038048805.1. NCBI lineage: Eukaryota > Metazoa > Arthropoda > Insecta > Lepidoptera > Nymphalidae > Hipparchia > Hipparchia sbordonii. The sequence goes on from CM076115.1 coordinate 8,124,056, forward strand.
AGTAGGAACAAGCTACACTAAAAAGCTTAAAATAAAAATTCTTTTCAAAAAACCGACTTCCAACGCCACTACAAAGTATAAAAATAATTTATTTTGTACACGTTTGTTGAAGTCGGGCGGGCTTAACTAGAAACGATGAAATCGATGCGCGACGCTTACCTTATGTTGACATATATAAGAGACACGTTTATTGAATTCGCGCGAGCATCGCGTATCGGTTTCATCGTTTCTATTTAAGCCGCCCGACTTCAACAAACGTGTACAAAATAAATTATTTTTATACTTTGTAGTGGCGTTGGAAGTCGGTTTTTTGAAAAGAATTTTTATTATATGTATGATTGGTTGAATATTAAAAAAGTTATGCATATAATTTATTTATATCAGACATAATTTTTTAAAGTAATGATTAATAGATCTACAGTCAATAAAATGATTATTAATAATAAAATTAGTGGCAAAACAGAACAAGTAAAAAACGTTGACACTATTTAATTATGAGTGGTCAAAATGCTTTGACATCAACGTAACAAAAGTAAAAATAAAACGATCAACAACTGTCAATTAAAATATAACTTATCCTAATTTAATCTCTAGATTTTAATATTAAGTAACATTGTAAAGGTTTTAAATAAATTGCTTCTTTGGGCTTCACTCATCGATGTAAAATAGTACTATTTTACATCGATGGCTTCACTAATCAGAAGCTAATTTTGTTTGTTAATTGCAACCAAGCTTCGTCACATAACTATACTATTTCAAATTATCGTATGTTTATCTAGACAGAGTACTAGTGATATGTAAAAATGCTGTTACGTCGATCGTCAAGTTTTCTTCTCTCTTTTTTCAATTTATTTTTCAATAATAATCTAATGTGTATTTAAACGATAATTTATTTTCACCAATGTTTTTTAAAATTTCAATATTCAGTAAAACCTATTATTATTTCATTCGATCCATTCTAATGTGCGATACTATATCTAAAATTATTCTCTTGAACATAAAGTAGTTGTAAATAATTATGATTAAAATGTACCTGAAAACCCTGAACTTCCAGAAAGATACATGAAAGCCGATGATGTCTGTCCATTTGTCTTGAAAATAAATAACTGACTGACTAATACGCAACACGTGGATTTATGATTTTAATAAAAAAATCCTCCAAAATCTGGTTGCCAAATTTTGACGAGACTGGTTCATCGGTTTAAACTTGAAAAGGTAATAGACAGACGGATAGAGGAACTTTAGCATTCATATTACATTGCTAGGTCCGCAACATTTAGAGCAAAATGTAAATGATGGAAACATTAAAATAGTATCAAAACAACTCAATAATACATATAAATAAGAAGGTATACAAAATGCCAAATGTATTTAAGATTACATAACTCAAGTCTCGGGCGGGCAGAGGCAGACGCCTCGCATCCGGCGCGGCGGCGAAGAGCGGCGCCTGCGCACGAATTCCGTGATCCTTAGATACCGCGAACACCTTTATCGAGTACTAGAAGCCCGCGCCGACTTCGTCCGGGTTAAAAATTTAAATACATATTTGTTTTTACGGGACTGATCGCACAGAGCTTCTTATAGGAGACGATTGTAAATAAAATCACCGCAGGAACCAGAGGAATCTCCCGCGCCGAAACCCGCCGCCGTGCACCGCCCCCGCGCCGGCCGACACATATTATTAATTTAATTTTCCGATAACTCCTATGATATTTATTTAAATTGTATAGTGTAAAGGGCAAATATGTTCTAAACTAAATACTTACGATAATAAACATATTTATTTAGATATAGATTGATATCGCATCGGTTAAAGAACCTTCGAAAATAATTCATTATTTTTAATCAAAATTTGAAAGATGACTGTAAGATTGAATGGTCACTGTAAGTTATTCTTAGAAGATAGACATATGCTATCGCGGACTTTTTTTTTTTAGAACTTTTTAAGAGGAACAATTCACCCATACATCATTTTCATCCAATAGCAGTAAATGACCCAGCGCACGCCTTGAAAACGTTTAAGATTCAAAAAAATTTCCGACTTCCTTAACAAATTTGCACATAATATCTAGCCATAATACTTTATGTGCATAATATATAGCCTATAACCATCTGGAATAATGTACCTTTGAATTGGTACAAGAATTTTTGAAATAGGTGCGGTGGTTCCAAAGTTTGCTCCGGACATACATACAAACTCACAAAATTCGCGCTCTCTCTTTATTATAATAGTATAGATTAGTTTTTGCCCGCAACTTCGCCTGCGTAGAGTTAGGTTAAAAAATCTCAAGAGAACCCTCTATTCTTCCGCCATAAAATTACCATGTCACTCATCAACTTCTCAACTATATCTAGCTATTGCTGGGTAATCGAAGGACAAACCAATACGCAAACACACTTTCGTATTTAAAATAGGTACGTACGTTAAAATACGTACGCTAAAAAACTATTCGTACTTAAAATACGTGTTAATAAGAGTTTCACACTAAAAAGTTTTCAGTCTAGAGCTGTTTGATTGTAAAAAAGGACTTCAGAGGCCCAGCACACAATTACTGAACTGCTAAAAATCAAGCCGATCCGTTACTCCGTCGCTGAATGATTTAAGGACCAACAAACAAAGAAACACACATCCACATTATAGTCCAGTCAAAAAACCTCAAAAAATGACCCAACCTCTGGAAAATTGCGAAAGTTTTGAAACTTTGCACATCGAATTATGGGTACCTAGGGATGAATATACCAAAAGTCCTCATGCGTACGAGGCGAGCTCTAGCGGCAATTAGCGGAAACAGGACCCTTTTTTTGGTTTTTTGTTAATATCTCGAGAACCTTTGGTCAGAGGTAAAAGTTTACTACTACATAATTCAAGCTTATTAAATTTGCAACAATAATGATTATATACATTTTTCTTGAATTCCTAATAATTACCGAGTTTAAGCCACTAAAAGATAGCTTTTTCGAAAAATCACGCTAGCGGCGCGCGGTACAATATGGCATTTGTAATAATATTTGAAAATCATGGTTTATCAATTTTTTTTTGGTACCAAGGGTGATTGAGAAAATAAACTTCACAGTTATGTACAAAAAAAAGACATATTGTTTATTAAACAACCAACTTTAGTCCGCTGCTTCGCTCACGTTAAGTGAAATTTTTTAAACCCCTATTTTACCCGTTGTACCCCCTTAGGGGTCGAATTTTCAAAAATCCTTCCTTAGAGGATGCCTACGGCCTAATAGCTACCTGTATGCCAAATTTCAATCTGATCGGTCCAGTGGTTTAAGCTGTGCATTGATAGCATTTTTTATTGTTACTGTATTTCATCTAAATATTTAAAACGCAAAGGTGACAGACTTACTGACTGATCTATCAACGCACAGCTTAAACCACTGGACCGATCAGGTTGAAATTTGGCATACAGGTAGCTATTAGGCCGTAGGCATCCTCTAAGGAAGGATTTTTGAAAATTCGACCCCTAAGGGGGTACAACGGGTAAAATAGGGGTTTAAAAAATTTCACTTAACGTGAGCGAAGCAGCGGACTAAAGTTGGTTGTTTAATAAACAATATGTCTTTTTTTTGTACATAACTGTGAAGTTTATTTTCTCAATCACCCTTGGTACCAAAAAAAAATTGATAAACCATGATTTTCAAATATTATTACAAATGCCATATTGTACCGCGCGCCGCTAGCGTGATTTTTCGAAAAAGCTATCTTTTAGTGGCTTAAACTCGGTAATTATTAGGAATTCAAGAAAAATGTATATAATCATTATTGTTGCAAATTTAATAAGCTTTAATTATGTAGTAGTAAACTTTTACCTCTGACCAAAGGTTCTCGAGATATTAACAAAAAACCAAAAAAAGGGTCCTGTTTCCGCTAATTGCCGCTAGAGCTCGCCTCGTACGCATGAGGACTTTTGGTATATTCATCCCTAGGTACCCATAATTCGATGTGCAAAGTTTCAAAACTTTCGCAATTTTCCAGACTTAAACCACTGGACCGATCAGGTTGAAATTTGGCATACAGGTAGCTATTAGGCCGTAGGCATCCTCTAAGGAAGGATTTTTGAAAATTCGACCCCTAAGGGGGTACAACGGGTAAAATAGGGGTTTAAAAAATTTCACTTAACGTGAGCGAAGCAGCGGACTAAAGTTGGTTGTTTAATAAACAATATGTCTTTTTTTTGTACATAACTGTGAAGTTTATTTTCTCAATCACCCTTGGTACCAAAAAAAAATTGATAAACCATGATTTTCAAATATTATTACAAATGCCATATTGTACCGCGCGCCGCTAGCGTGATTTTTCGAAAAAGCTATCTTTTAGTGGCTTAAACTCGGTAATTATTAGGAATTCAAGAAAAATGTATATAATCATTATTGTTGCAAGTTTAATAAGCTTTAATTATGTAGTAGTAAACTTTTACCTCTGACCAAAGGTTCTCGAGATATGAACAAAAAACCAAAAAAAGGGTCCTGTTTCCGCTAATTGCCGCTAGAGCTCGCCTCGTACGCATGAGGACTTTTGGTATATTCATCCCTAGGTACCCATAATTCGATGTGCAAAGTTTCAAAACTTTCGCAATTTTCCAGAGGTTAAACCTTGTTTTGACTGGACTATTACTACTAGTCAGTTATTATTACTACTTAGTGTCCGCGACTTTGTTCGCGTGGATTGAGATTTTTTTGATTCCCGCGGGAATTCTCATTTTCCGGGATAAAAAGTAGCCTATGTGGCCTCTGTAGCCTTCCAGACTATAATCTATCGTGTGCCAAATTTATTACGAATCAGTTAAGCCGTTGCGGCGTATCCATCCATCCATAAATGGATGTATGGATGGAACTTTCGCATTTATAATATTAATAGGATTAAGGATTAGTAAGGATGCACCTTTATTTTCATAGCGATTAAATGTTTCAAATGCCTACACGTTAACATTTATAGATCAGTTAGTAACTTAGTACTTACATATTTGAAATGTTGCTTTGCATACTTACCTAAACAAAGCTAATCAACTCATTTGGAGTTCTATCTTAATTCGGAAGAACATTTTTCAAAATAACCTGTCAAACGCGAGCCGGACTCGCATACCTAGGGTCCCGTACCAAAAACGCCGGGAAAAAACCACATTTTAAGTAGGGGATCCCCCTTTAATTTTTAACTTATTTTTATTATTTCTTGTTATAGCGGCAACAGAAATAAACATTCCCTGAAAATTTCAACTCTCTATTACGGAACCTATTACGGAACAACCTATTACGGAAGATGAAATACAGCCCGCTGACAGACGTATGGACGGACGGATAGCGGAGCCTTAGGGTCCAGTTGCGCGTTCGGATACGGAACCCTAAAAAAAACTTGATAACATTTTGTCGCACGAGGCTCCGAATGTCCGTGATACCTTAGAGTTTAATGGCATGGCAACAACAAGGCCATAAATGGTAAGGTCGAGTTACGAAACGGTCAGGCGGCCACAGCGCCGTCTCGCTGTCGCGGAATGTGGTGGGTATTTAGGACTGAATTTTTGGAATTGTATTTTTGGGACATGTTGAATATAATTGTAGATTGTACAACTCGAAACTTTTTTGTTAAAATCGTTCTGCGGGCCAATCAGAAACGCTTAAAGTACTTATTATTTCAACATTATTGTGAGATGTCATATTATAATACTTATATACAAGTTTGAAATTGTATGACACGTCAAAACAATCTTGAAATAATACTGCTTTAAGCATTAGTAAACGCTATAGACCCTGGTTCGTCATTAATTTATTTCTATAGGATCAAAATACAAAATTACTTTAAAATCATATAAAAGTAGTGAATTTTTAGTGTTTCGCGTAGTTTTATTGAATTTCAATAGATGGCAGAACATCTGAAAGATAAGTAATAGCTAGATTTAGTTTGTTTTAAACGTATTTTTAACGAGCGAGCTTTATTCTAACTTACGATGTTAGAAATCTATTCTTCTCAACTAATCTTGGCCTATGAGTTATGACTAGACTTTGTTCTACAATAATGGAGGAAGCCTTTATCTCAAACTTACCTAACACAACAGGTTTTTAGTAATGAGGTAAACAAAAAATAGGAAACATTTTCCTCGTAAACATTTTTTTAAATTACAATAATAATAAACAAACGTTCTAGATTCTTCGCTGACGTATTATTATTTAAATATTTTCATAGTTCCGAAACGCCGCACCTAATGTAAAGATTGTTTTCGCAATAGAAAAATAAGCCATTAAAGAACTTATTTGAATTGATATGAGATGAATCAGGGGTCCTAAAATCATTTAAAAATAGTCACATCGACGAGATTTTCACATGGGTACATGCTACAGTTGAGGACTTGGACAGATTTTCACGAACTCCACATGGATCCTATGGTACTATAGTTCTTGCAATTCACGAGGGCCCGTCAGCTTTACTTGTGGTTGCGTCGTGTACATGCACATTGCGTAAGTGCGCGTGCCTGTCAGAAGCCTAGTTGGGAACAGTCAGGCGGAAACAAGCTCTCGCTCACACTTATACAGTTACGACACACACACAACCATGAGCCACGCGCCTTCGTCAATTACAAGAACTATACCAGTAAGAACATCGGTAGTACCTACCCGGGTATGTAGCGGACGAAGATGTGAACACAAGCTATTTTTTATAATAAAGGTACCCATGAGACTACATACAGCAGCTATATGTTTGCTGATCATCATTTAATCAAGGGATATTCCAGTCAAGAACAATTCGACCGTTCCGTAGAACAAAGTCTCATCTGCTAAATTCGCAACTTGAAATTTGAGCCTTAAAAGTCACATCTGCAAGGCTCAAATCTCAAGTTATGAATTTAGCAATTGAGACTGTTCTACGGAACAGTCGAATTAACCAAAAAAATACATAATACAAAAACCGAATCTATCAGCAGACTTCAAATAGGAATGACTCAATCAAACTAAAGTTTAGATCGAAAAAATAAATAAAAGGGATATCATTATCCTTATGATTGTTGAAAACTATTGAAGCCAAATCAATACCTAGTCACGTACGCATTCAAATATCCACTGTAGCGAATCTATGAATGTAATAAAATAGTATTTAACGAAGCAAAAACTGTACCTACATTGAATAATGTTGAAAAAACATATATATTCTTAATTCATCATAGGGACGATAGTGATGCCAAAACAGAAACTTTTTGCATTTTTGTCTGTTTTCTTCTTTCGCTTTTGGTAAGATTTTTTTTATTATGAGTTGGCTTATGCTTGACGACAATCGTTGGAAAGCGTTGATGAGGTTTAGGTTGGAGCGCGCTTGCCTAGAAAATGCCTATTCATTCTTGTCTTGAAGGTACTCAGGTTACACGTGGCCGGAAACACAGACGTTGGAAGTGCGTTCCTTCAATTTTTGAATTAGGTCACTTTAATTCTAAAGGTGCGATATAAACGAAAAAATCGCCTGATTTAAAAAAAAAACAAATTTAAGTCAGAAACTTTAAGATTCTGGTCAGACGCTGCAACATTAAGCATCTCACATTAAGCTCCAAGATATAAACAATAAGGCAAAACAAAAATAATAATTTTACGCATACAAAGTCGCGAGCAACCACTAATCTAAAATCAAAAACATCAACCAGAACACTTGGCATGTACTCAGACACAAGAAAAAGGTTAAGAGTAATGACTGATGAGTGATGACATCATATATATTACGATTTTATTATCAAGAGAAATATATATACATACCTACGTGGAAAATATTAAATACCAATCAATCTACATTCCTAGTATACAACAATTATGGCTATTCTAAAAACAAAATGCAAAAAAGATCCGGGATGCCGCGATGCTCGTATGATTAAAATATAATATAATTATGATTAAATACTGCGCGGTGGAAAAAATATAAGAAAAATAAAGATTTAGGTGTTATGCAAATCGGGCCCGATCTCATCCGGCGACCTTCCGAGGACGCCACGATGTCGATGACACTGGTTTAGGCTGCTCGCTCACGAGAGTGTTTCAAACTAATAAGTTCGATTCGACCGCGAATATTTCTTTTTTTTATATGAATAGCGGGCAAACGCGCTGGCGTCACCTGGTGTAAAGTGACTACCGCCACCCATGATCATTTGTAGTACCAGAGGCACAACCAATGCGTTGCTGGTTTTTCAGGAACTTTTTGGTTCGCTCCTTGAATAACCCCATTTTGTAATTAAATGTCCCACTTCCTCCCTTCGACAGTGTTCCCACACTGTCGAAGGAAGATGATTCCACAATTTGGTAGTACGTGGAAAAAAAGATCTGGAGCAACGGATGGTCGAATTTACTGATGAGTAGGGAATCTGGTTACCTATTCTGTAATCTAATTATCCTATTTATGAATATTATAAATGCGAAAGTTTGATATGGACTGGCGACCCCGCACCGGGAAGCGCAGTGTTGGCAGATCCCCCACGAGGTGGACCGACGACATCAAACGAATCGCAGGAAGCCGCTGGATTCAGGCGGCGCAGGACCGAGGCCTTTGGAGGTCCATGCAAGAGACTCATGTCCAGCAGTGGACGTCTAACAGTTGATGATGAAGAAGAAGAAGTTAGAGAATTACATTATTTATTATATAATATTAATTGAAAAAAAAAAGTGGGAAAAGTACCTAACTCTATCTCACGTGGAGCATTGAGCGTTAGTGAAATTGGGAAACTAGACACATGTGATAATTCCTAAAAATTGAAGATAAAGAAAGGTGTTGAAAAATAAAGCTTTTATTTAGCCTCCATCAACATGTTAACTTAACTATTTTATGGGTAATTTAAAACTATCACCTTCGTTCTTTCTTCATTTCATTTAATTTAATTATGTTAAATTACCGTAACCTAAACGAGCTAAAAAATAAATAATTAAGTATGTACAACATTCATACCTACTTAAGCAAACATAACAAAAACCGGATACACATAAATTTTAAATGCATGACCGAAATGTTGTCATCTTCACACCAATTACAAAAAATTACTCAACTGGTTAAACCGCACAAATTAAACGTTAGTCAAACTAACGTAGAACCATTGTAGAACGGAAACTGTGTGGTTCACACTAAGTAAAAATACCTGTATTTAAATGCTGTTTAAAATACACCTAAGTGTAAATATTTACTGAAACTTTACAAAGTTCTCAACACAATTATACAGAATTGTTTGAGATTAAAAATTTGTTTGATAATTCGGAGATCCATTGAGATAATATTAACTTTTGTATCGTTTTACTTAAATTCAAACAAAAATTATAAGAAATTATAATATTTTAATTTGTTATAATATTTCTGAGTAGTTGTTATGTTTTTTTTTTTAGTTTATAATATAAAGCCTACTTTTTTTGTTGTGCAAAGTAACTTCAATATTTCAAAACTGTTTACTGTACTCGAACACTATAATAAAAATCGTACACTATAAAATTATCGAGTAGAAACGTTTACTTAAAATACACAACTAATTCTAATTAGTAATTAGTAGTAATTGCTTAAATGACTTAATAAAATCACTTGTCAGGAAAGAGTACATTCAAAATTTGGATGTAAAGTTGTTTATAATTTCGGAAATGTTCACAAGATGAAACTCTATCGAACACTATAACATAATATGTTATCGGGTGCATAGTGTCGCAGTGTGTGTCGCGTGGTGTGGCGGTGTGCGTGCGCTGCGCACGCGTCTACGGCGACGTATTTACGCTCGCGCCCCTACCACCGGCGGCACTCATGCGCCGCACGACCTGCCGACCACACGCGCACCCCACTACGACCAACTCTGTGACCCTGCGACCAACTCCAAAAACATTTGGACATAGCATGTGCCAGTGACCGAACGTCAGTGATAGTGTACCACAGTGACTTTACACACATCGTGATATGTGCTGAAGAGTGTACCAGAAGTGATATTTTTTGCAATCGCAGCCTCTACCGTAAATTAAATGTAAGCTTGTGTTTTTACCATACAAAAATATCATATCATGAATTTTCTATTTACTTATGTATTCGGTAACGCCGCAAATAGGGTCAAAACACAAATTAAGTCAATTATTTAAGCTTTTCGAACTAAGTATAAAAGTGAAATATATATAATCATTAAATCAAACTTTATAACATAGTCGTTGATGTATTCGGTAACATCGCAAATTGGGTCATAGCAGAAACAAAACTAAAGTTAAACAAAAAAAGTTAATTTCCGACCCAGATCTCACGGATGAAAACGCCGGAGGCGCACTAACAATAATTACTACCTACTCTAGTGCCTCCAGATAACAATGCAGCAGTATCGCGAGACAAATATTAAATTTCGAGTTTCACAGAGTCTGAGGCCCAAGACTCAATGACAGCCGCCCAAAGAAACGCCTGTGAGAAAATGTAAACAAAAGCGTTAGAGTGAATTGTTAGTTACGTGAGTCTAAGCAAAGTATTATATGAACAATTGAACAAACATTAATATAGGAATTAAGTTAAACGTGATGTACGTATTAAAACTCGCAGTAGGTAGATTTGTTTGCAGCTTTGAGACCATCGAAGCAATTCATAATAGAGATATCGACCCACGCATCACTAGATCAAACGACGTAAAATAATAACCACTTTACCAATAGCGGTTTGGTAATAAACAAATTGTCTCTAACCTGTTCAATTTCATAAACATCCTAATAAAACATTCGTAATAAACTTGCAAGGAAAATGTCACAGTATAAAAACCAAATAATGATTTTCGTATAACAGATTCGTGATGATGTGATACCATGATGGAGATTTGATTGAAAGTTCTAATAACTTAAGTAAACATCGGAATTTGGTTAGCACGCCACGTGATAACAGTTTACTACTCGGGGTATAACCAATGACGAATATCAAAAATATGTAGATAGAATAACAAATAGTGAAAAAACCAATCAAGTTATTTTAATAAATTATTCAGTTCTTGACCGAAACTCGATACATCCGCGTAACGGGAGTTGTGAGTCTGATATGTTACGCGTGAGAAATACTAATTTGATGTCTCATCAAGTTAATATGTACGTGACTATTTATAGTTCATTCAATACCGCACCATCGTAATTCAAATGTTACATCATTAACGTGCATTTGCATTTAAATATAAACAAACTTATTTTTAATATTAAATGAAACATTAAACTTTAAAATATCGATAATACATATTTCTAGTAATACGATATCGATAAAACGCGGGTGATGAAAGTAGAACAAGCACAAGCAACAAAGAGTTCTAAGAACATAAAATAAGTGCAGCGTTTGAGAAAACTACAAAATGATACATAACATAAGTAGATCAAGATTAAAATATCGATAAACCGTGAACAAATAGTAAATATTAATCAACTACATAAGGCAGTAAACTCTGATAACGATCAAGTACAGGAGATGAAAGTAGCGCAAACAGATGTAGGTACAGAATTGTACCTGCGTGATGTCATAAGACCGTAAAAAATTAACACACACCGTCTCATACTTGTACGGACATTGGCAATAATATCGAGACCGAGATTAGTCAAGGTGTAGCAAAAGGAAGTCGTGTAAAATGACTCTATAGATCCATAGATAAATCGCTGTTCGATTCTTTGCGGCAATTCGTGAAAAATGTATGAGAAACAACAATTACGAAGGCGGATGTAAGAAACAAACGTGAGATATTTTTGTATTTCCCGGACCGCACAAAACTAGTTAACCGCTTTATAGTGATATAACCACAACATAGAATGATAGATCATAATCTCAACGGTCAAACTAACAACACCTCGCCGAGATAAATACGATTGTTAGACGTGCTGTTATTAAGAGTAAAGACCAACCGACGAGATATACCTGAACACAATTAAGATTAATTAAACTATATTTCTTATTACGAACGATAAGAATTTAACACTTTTCTGATTTCAATAAAACAAGTTAGCATAATAAATTAAATAAATAAATTATTAAAAGGTCTCGTTTAGTTCGCGTGGATTTAGTTTTAAAAATTCTTTGATTTTCCGGGATAAAAAGTATCCTATGTCACTCACCAGGTCCTCAACTATTCCCATGCAAAAATTCACCTTGATCCGTAATACTGTTGCGGCGTGATTGAAGGACAAACCAACAAACAAACACACTTTTGCATTTATAATATTAGTAGGGACAAGAAAAAGTTTAAAAACTACAATCCGACTACGAAAAATTTGATGTAACATCCGTTATATTGATTTTGTTCATATAAAATGAAGAGTATGTCACCCGAACTATAATAACCTCACCTCATTCATCAAAATCGATCCAAGAGTTTAGACTACGGTGGAACATACGTAAATATAAATCAGAAACCTTCATTTTGACTTTGCCGTAGTCTAGAAAAAAGAGATCACTAGCTTTTTATGAGAAAAAAATCAATGTTACAGTATGCCTATTATTGGAATATAGAAGGCGACCATCAAATGCCAGTAGCAGGGAAACCAGTTTTATTGCATACCGTACAAAGCTGAATAAAGGTTGGCATTAAGAAAATCGTACGCTTCTAGGTTATAGGAATGCCGCATTCCCAAGTAAGGCTGCAAACGCGATGACACAACGAATCACCTGCGCGAAGCAACCTTTCAACTGTCGACTACATCGCGTAGTCTGGACAGGCTCAGCGTCAAACAGTGAATCAGATTCGAAGTCAACCACGTCATTTCTACGGAAGTTATTAATAGCTCGATTCAATAAAAGCTGGATGACACAAACTGGATGTGCCGGGTTATTTTAAACCTGAAGCGTCATCCATTCACTTAGTTTGCCCAACTTCTGAGTTGTTGTTGTTTACATATTCTTACGCCCATAAATTTGACAGAGCACGATCTTCTTAATAATAAATAAATAAATAATATATAAAAGGAAAAGGTGACTGACTGACTGACAGATCTATCAACGCACAGCTCAAACCAGTGGACGGATCGAGCTGATTTGGCATATAGGTAGATAGCTGTTATGACGTAGGCATCTGCTAAGAAAGAATTTTTGAAAATTCTACTTCTAAGAGGGTAAAGTAGTGGTTTGAAAAATCGAACTTAACGTGAGCAAAGCCACGGGCCAAACCTAGTAATAAATAAAATTAATGAAGAGAGAAAAAAAACACTTATCGTCCCCATTTCACGAACATCGTGAGCTGGCACGTATTTAGAGCAAAATTCAAATGTATCAAAAAGGTTTTTGACACCATGTCAGAGGATAAATGAGTGTGAAGCAAAAAAAAACTTATCAACGCGAATGTTCGGATTTCGAATCAAAGCAGTTCCAACTTCCATTACGATGATAGTACATACTACAGCTTACGTCACCTCTCGTGTACGCGGACAAAAAAGTGAATCCGGCTTTATGTCGTGACGAATATGTTGTACTTAATATGTTTTTGATAAAGGAAAAAAATTATTGCACAAATATTATTGGTCTCGTTCAGATCATACAATAGCTACGTGGGAACGAATTGAAACTGGCCATTCGAGGTATTTGTCGCGATATTTCATGTATGAGCATAAAAACGTAACAGCTTGATTATTCGCATAACGCTTATCGCCGACAACCGATAATATTCGGTCCGACTAAAAATGTAACAGTATATAAAGTACTTTGACGCCCGGCTAAAATAAATACCTAAATAAGCATTCAGAATAGTCCCTCAATTAATGTAATTTTCTTCTCAGCACTTAATCGCACTTCATTAGAATCAATCAGATAGTAACAGCTCGATTAACCGGATTGGAATTACAAAACCCGCTTCTTAAAAAGCTTGGCTAGCACGAGCGAAGGACTCGGGCGTAATCTAAGGTTGCCTATTATACGGCCACGCTCCGAAAACCACCAAAAGGTAGCGCCCAGAGCGGCGGAAAAAATTTTGAAACCAATTGCACAAGCGACTCATATTAAACAATATAAAACTAATAGCCGTTATCTGGAGTATAATCGGCTAATTGGCCGTTTACTCCATATAGCTTCCCATCTCCATCCGATTGAAACTATCTCGATACGATTCGTGTACTTACGTGTTACATGTTCGGCTTCCATGCAAAATCTTACCTGCAACAATAAATAATGAGGTTAATTTGTTATGCAATATGGCGAATTTGTTTCAATGCTAATACAAGTAAATTTACATGAACACTTTAGCAGTAAAACGGATTTATTTTACCCATATTATAGGTATGATTTCGTTATAGATAGAATCTCTGATCATGTTTTGGATTTGAAACCAGAAATTCAATGGCAAAGTCTACCCACAACAATAATTCACAATCAGCTGTTCATTATTCTTCGAGGTTTATGTGGGCAGTATCCTTGCAGCAAGTTGCAAGATTCAGAATCATTGAATTTTACATTTCGTATTGTCAGGAACAAAATTCGTGTGCGAAATTACGGAATTGGATTAGTATTGAAAATGTCAGTTAAAATTCCGTCGTAAGCTTTAAAAAAAATATACGAAAGTTGAATAAAATCGTTATAATAATGAGCTTGAAGGGTTACGCAATATGGTGAATTTGCTTCGGTGTAAAAATAAAACGTAATGGAAAGCCAGCGACATAACGAGTCACGTACGTAAGATTCGTTCAGCGAGCAATTTAAATGATGTGAAAACTACGAAAACTTATTTCTATGCAGGATTTCGTAATACCAATTACCGGCAGACGACATGAGAGCAAACAACTTAGCATTACACGGAGGATTACAAACAATAAAGCACGAAACAAAAAGAACGCGGCGCGATGGAAACATTTCCATAGCAGTGCGAAGTTGTGAAGCCCACATTGGAACCGCGCGGCTCGTGTCGCAACCACAGTCTACGCCCGGTGACAACAGCGGTGTAGCCTAGAATGGAAAGCACTTTTTTGTCGCAAAAATTTTACCTCACTTCCAGAAGTATTTCATGCATATTACTTATTTATTTACGTTCCTGAAGTTTTAAAATCAATAAAGCTTGATCGTTATAGTCATAACTAGAAACAAGATACAATTTTTTATCCTTATAATATTGTTAAAACCTAAGAAAACGCTCATTACACCGTCGCTGTCACTTAGCGTTGCCTCATCGCGTTTTGTTCGCTTCAGCCTTAACGATGTATGTGACCACCGACCAAATTACGGAACAAAGCTCCAAGAAAGTCGCAAACTAACAAAAGAAAAGAAAGTGTGCACTCATTACTGACTCATAACGTGTCGTTACTCCAATTTACGTAACAGGAAAGATCGTTTTAACATTTTCAAATCTTAATGCCATCTGAAAATATTAGGAAGCCTAAATAAGGAAAACAAATTTTGTAAATAGTGAACTACTCCGCTTACTTGTGTTATCTCTAAAACTATTAACCTTATTGCACATTACATATACAGTAAATGCAATAATCCAGTTCAAATCACAATCATAAACGGCAAAAAAATGTAATGATTAAATTATACACGTATTCTTTTCAAGAAGTCAGAACCTCCTTTTTTGGAAGTGTCTTAAAAATACAGACCGTGTTTTCACTTAAAACTTCTAGATCGCTAAGTGCTCAACTTATCTAGCTATGCAATAAGAGTTTCATTTTCATTTTGAACAGTTGTTCGTGTGGAAGGTTAATATTACGATTTATGTAAGCACATTTACATATAGTCTGTCCATTGAATACGTAAGACCATCTGTCATAATCCCTACTCATAATACAGAGCGATTCAAGAAGATCTAAATATATAAAAGGAAAAGGTGACTGATCTATAAACGCACAGCTCAAACCACTGAACCGATAGGGCGCATTTGGCATACAGATGATAAGAAAGGATTTTTGAAATTTCCACTCCCAAGGGAGCAAAATACGTGCGCGAAACCAAGGGCACAAACATGTTCCTCTATAAGAATCGGCCTGTTATACAGCTATTGTTGAATCATAAATGCTAACCCACTCGATACTCAAGCCTTAAGAAACAATAAAATCAAAGCTTCAACTTATTGATTACGCCGGTATGCCGATACGAAATGCTTACACAATGGGCGATAACCTTGTGTTCTCAAAGGTAGCGTAGGTATTATAAATCATAAATCCGCCAACAATGAAACGCATGACAGCGAATAGGCACGGTGCGAAACACTTCGGCCCCGAACCGGCACGGCGCGTGCTCACTCTCAAACATATTATTAACTAGTCACGAATCCTTGAACCGGAGCAGTATTTTTTTTTTTTTTGTTAAAATCAGCAGGATTTTCTTTCGCATCAAATCCTATTTTTTCTGATTGGCTGCGACAGGCTGAGGATAGGCAAAGTTGGCTCTACTTAAAAGTGGCCTTATGTCTAACAGTGGATACAATTTGCCTGTTGACGATGAAGTTTTTGCGATACATGGAAAGTTATAAAGCCTAAGATGTCGCGCGTTTGCCTAGAAGATGCGTATTCACTCATTAACCATTGATTCAACCAAAATTCTTGTGATTGACTAAAATGGTGTTGTTGCTGCATTTTAGCCAATCAGCGGCGAATGATTACGGTCGTTATACTGCGGCTGTAATTTTCAGACAATCCCTAGCTAAGTCTTTCTAGAAAGATAATAAATTGTCTAAAAACTCAGATCTCGCAAGGGTCTTCAAACGCTAGCCAAAAAGACTCAAAACGTTTTGTACGTATCAGATAACAATAGCGAAAAGAAAAATTAAGAGAAAAGTTATTAAGAAATCAATACAATTATATTTTATTATAACATAAAAACCGCGACACAATATCATTTATGACAGGCTTCGAAACATGTACGCAATATTACGAAGTTGCTAAACGCGGCAAAAATTATTACGAGTAAATAAAGCAAAACATTGCAGCAACGTCATTTACGCGCTGGGACAAACTGAATTAGACTTAATATAAGAGTTGTTTTTACAATTCCCACATTAAAACGCAAGGTCATGAGATAAGTAGAATACCTACTTAATTTCAAAAGTTTCTGCAAATAATATAATAATAATATTGTAAGTTGTAGCCTGTAGGTTACTAGAGGTTGTGACGTATCGATATAGTCGATCCTAACTTTGTCATTAACATTGCTTTTTTGACCGGTGTTAACACATACTCTAAATCTGTGGGTGTTAATCTAAAGGTGAAGTTTGGAAATATGCAGATTTGTAGTAAATTGTTTACCAAATTATTGGTAAAACAGATTGCAATCTCGATACGTGGATTGGTTCCTAAAGATTGAGGTTTTCATCACTATAGTCTATTACTAATTACTCTATGACTAATTTGACTATAGGGTCATTATAAGAATATGGGATGACATAATGCAATAACGTGCAAACAATCTCTAACTGGTTCCTTTACCTTGACCAAACAAACTATGACAGGTATTTGAGCCCTGACATTCTTAAAGATTTGTTTTTGTCAATCAATAGCCAATAGTCATTATTCAACTCGGATAAAGGCCTAATAAACGATGCAAAAAATTTATCTGAAGCAAAAACTGTGAAACCATTTATAATGCACAGCAGAAAATCCAACGAATAACGAATCCAACTCCAAAGTAATTAATAAAGAAGCAATTTACAAATCTAAATAAAACTAAGGCAATTCAAGAATAATAATAAATACTATAAAGTAATAAAAAAACAATTATTTTTATAGTTTTCGTGCCAATTAAATCCGCAATTTGCAAATAAACTAAAACTGTCCTCATTTTATTTAATTCCAATCATATCTAAAACAGAACATTCACTAAGAGAAACCGGCAAGAAATTCACATGGTAGTACTGGCTACTTATTCAATGATCAAGTGATAAATATAAATAAACCATAAAAAATATTATAAATGAAGGCTAAAACCTTACAGTCTACTAAGAAGTTACAAGCAAGTACATACGTATCTAGGCAAATGTGAAAAGCGATTTTGTATTATGATAAAGGACCAATACTTTATTACTTTAAAGTAACGAGCTATAAGTTGTTCGGTTTGCAATTCGGATTCAAAACCGAACAAATTGTAGCTCGTTATTGATATTTGGTTACAGGCTAGCACGTGCTTGGTAATCAAGATTCTGAGTATGTATACCATCATTAAATTGCCAAGGCTCATAGAGTAAGCTAGAGCCTTCATAAAAATTACAGTTTAAGCGTAAAAGAGATGCAGCTATTCCAAAATGTAAGAGTGCAGGTGAGACAAGCACTGCAATTTATGTTCCTTATAAGATATTTTTGTCTGTAACCGTGACTGTCACCGTTGGTAAACAAAGAAATTGGTAAAATTTTGCTTTAGTTCTTCACTATTTTTTTTTTTTAGGAATTCTACTGCATTTGTTCGTACTCACATTAAACGTTGTTAATGGATACTTAAGTTATATTGGTCAATGTAAGATCCGTCGATAAAGGTCCCTAACCAAACAGATTCTATTATATACCAATTCCAAACCAATACTAGACAATCTACTTTATCGATAAAAACCTCATTGTTCGTAGAGATTATAACTACACGTTTCATAATCTCACGATTTCAATACAAATGCTTAGGTAAGCTGCATCTTAAATTGGTCTTTTGACTCTTAAAATTGACAAAAATCGATAAAGAACAGAGATTAAAAGTAAGCAAGACTAATCTTGGAAGCGATGATAGCCCTTTCCCGGGCAAGCATCTCTGACTTTTAACTATAACCAACTAGTTGATGCCCGCAATTCGTTCGCGTGGATTAAGGTTTTGTAATTCCCGCGGGAACTCTCTTATTTTCCGGGATAAAAAGCCTATGTGTTATTCCACACTATAATCTATCTCTATGCCAAATTTCAGCCAAATCGGTTCTGTAGTTTTGACGTGAAAGAGTAACAAACATCAATTCATACATCCATCCTCACAAACTTTCGCATTTATAATATTAGTAGGATATACTCGTATATATACCTGAGACTTCGATCTTGGCCAACGTGGTAGCCTAAACCAAACTCATTCGGGATGAAACCTGTGCCCAGTAGTGGGCTGCCGATGGGTTGAGATGAATGAAACTAAAGATTATCTCGCAGTATCTTGGCGACTAATTCCAATGATAATGGATTTGTTACGGTTACGAAAGCGA
Organism: Hipparchia sbordonii; assembly: GCA_038048805.1. NCBI lineage: Eukaryota > Metazoa > Arthropoda > Insecta > Lepidoptera > Nymphalidae > Hipparchia > Hipparchia sbordonii. Next base: position 8,143,126 of record CM076115.1, read on the forward strand.
TTACGCTGATGATAATAATTGCTAACACGTGCATAAACGGTTTCTTTTGTCAAGTTACCGAAGCGATTTATATTAACACACTAATAAATAAAAAAATTCAAGTTGGCCTATATGAAATAAATAAATAATTTTGAATATTTTTTGACACTTAGATAAATTCTATTCGTATTCTATATATTCAAACAATACTTAAATTAGTTAATCGTTTAAGATAATGTACATAAGTATTTCACCTATGTTTGATGTGTGTTTAACGTGAATAAAGAATTTATAAAATCAAAATCAATCAATAAAATTAGTCATGGTAATATTAATTATATACCTACGATATCCATTGATTGAAGTACACTTGACACAATAAGGAAATATAAAATCCACAGAATGCGAATTTTATAGCTTAATTATAACGTGTCCAGCCATCAAATTGTACTTGTATAAAGACACGTAATATTAAGGTCATAAAAATGTCCTAGAAACAACAGATTAAATAGAGCTAGACATTTCGAAACAACCAGTGTAATTAACTTTTAACAATCATGGCCGCGAGCAAAACAATAATGATACAAAATTTCTATACAAGGTATAATAAATTCATATGTTAGGTATATTCTTGTATAGAGTGGGACTATAATATATGAACACTCTGTTCCGCAAATTCAAGGAGATCGATACACAATTACAAGTAGTTTTAGCTTTAATACCGGTCGGCTGGATGTAATTACGTAAATTGCCACTTAAAACGTCTATCGAACGACTCGATACAGCATATCGTTTAGATCCTGTTAGAAACTTAAAGGTTGAAACACACGAAGCGCGGTGACAGTTCGATGCAGCGGAAACCTGTCCAATGCGCCTCCTAAAAATTGCAATGCAAAGAACTGTATGAAGGCATACACTGGTGACTGGAGTGTCACGTATTTCTTAACTCAGTTACTTTAAAGTTTATTTTTCCTTAGCCAACTTATAACGTCACTTGTCGCTAATTCGCTAACGCGTTGCGCTATGCACATAATCGATAACTCAAACTCAAATTCAAAATTATTTATTTCTTGTAGGCCAACTTGTGGCTCTTATGACAAGTCGAGAGTCTATCACCGGTTAGGAATGCTGATTCTGCTACGAAGAGCCGGCAAGAAAGAAATAATATGAAACCGTGATACAGTGATTCAAGTGAGAATATAAACTTCAAAACGCATCCCTATGGAAAAATTATTATTAAATTATCCCTATTGAAAGATTAATCTACGTTTGAGCGCATTTTCAATATGACAACCGTGCAATTTCCGTCGCGCGGTTTGTTTGTCACAGGCTTCATTGGAAACGGCAACGAAGTTACTAGAACTATTATTAGCAATTCTTATCGCTCATGTTAATAAAGCGTACGTTGCTACGGTTAGATCAGAAATTGTTTTAAAAGCGTCGAAACATCAATCGGCGTATCCTGACGGTTGACGAACAAAGGCCGTTGGAAAGTTGGCGAGTTGACAATGTATGGCGCTGAATACAAATCAAAAACAATGGTTCAGTTTCTCAACACCGCTAGAGAAAACTGGCAAAGAAAGTCTATACATCTCGTTTGAGTTAACACTGACAACATTGTACCATAAAATATTGAAAAGGCAGAAAATTCTCATTGCCATTCCCGCGAACACAATCAACTAAATATCTAATTTTAATCAAATGTTTAAAAAAAAAAAGACGTGTGGCACTCGGGGACTGCCGCGGTAAAGCTATTGCATAGCATTTTTTATCAACGCCATCTAGCGGTGAGAGGAGTCCCGTGTCAGGTTATTTTCGTTACGGAATTTCTGGATTCGGTCTCCACGCTCAAGGCCCGTGATAGAGGCTATGCAGTAGCTTAATATATATAAAAATTTTAATTACATAATCACTTTTAGTGTACCACTACAGAAAAAATATATACTTACACATATAGACAAATTATTATATTATATACAGCAAGATATCTGTGACAATTCATAAGTCTTACTAAATCATTCCACGTTCCGGTGCGGCCGCAAAACAAAATCGGGCACCTTGCGAGGCGAGGCCGTGTCTCAGTTACAAACAATCATGTCGAATAATTACATTGACAATATATTTAACGCGTCCAAAATATTCAAATCTGCCGGTAAGGACATGCAACTTTTGCAGGGAACAATTGAGAACTTTCCGAAGGTTAACGAGTAAGATAAACGAAAGGATGCCTCCAAAGAGGATCCCGCAAATGTCAAACTTTGTAAATCATTCGCTATGAACTTTACTCGTTAGTTATTTACTGACGGAGACTGCTGAACTTTGATACGGACTTATTTTGTGCGAAATAACCGAGATATACTATAAATTATCTGAGGAGGAGCAAAGCTCATATATTATCTTACACGTAAAAATGCAACTCAATTTATCTAATACATAATTACAAGTGAAAAGTTTAAAAATTGTAGTTCGACCTCGGAAAAACGCGAATAGATTTATAAATACATGTGTACATATACTGTAGGTGTGTTAACACTTTAATAAAAAATAAAAAATACGTAAAAAATAACGAATCGATTGACACCTCAGTCATCAAAATCGGTTTACTCGTTTAGGTGCTACGGTGTAACATACGTAAATAAAACCATGACTGCTAAAATCATAACCCTTCCAACCCTATTAAGCATGGAACTGATAAATCAACATAATATATTTTATGATTTACTGTTAATATTACGGTAAGATAAGGTAATAGATAGCGATGCAGTTACTGGCAAATACAATGTAGGCCTAACGCCTATTTACTAGTTGACAAAAGCGTGACATTTCTTTCCACCAGCCCCGTTGAAGCAATTTTGATAAATTTTACTGACTCTAGTAGTGCGACAACTCTCTCTTTAACACTGTATAATTGACGAAACAATATTGCATGTATTAGTCCGTAGAATATGTTACACGACATGCCAAAAACTTAATCATACTAAAGGTCATCCAAACCTACATTAAAATTGCTCATTCAATTAATAAGCCGGTACACAAGTAGGTACCTATTTGATTTGAGTGGCGCAAAGTCCATAAATCGTTTACCAACCCGTAGTATAAAAAATACGGACCTAGACAAATTATGGCTAGAAGAGAAATAAAAATCCATAAACTGAATATTACAAGGCCACAGAAGCTTATTGTTATACAATAAACTATAACATAAATGGCTTTGAGCATTGATGGATTTCGAAACTAATTTAAATATCGATAGAAATGTTTTGCAAGGTACATGCGATCGGGTTCAACTCAATATTATCGACTAGCGCACGCTTGCTTTATCGACTATAAAATCAAATCAGGTGGCCACGCCTTTCACGGGCCCTAGGCACGCCGAATAAGGCTACAAAATAATAAATGTTGCATTTCAATGGTCCTCGTTCAATATTTAACGAAATGCTACTTGATTGTAGATCACCTTTGAGAGCATTTACTTCGGTATAAAAACAGGCAGAAATGTTAATGCAACAAATAGGAATAATAGTATAACCAAAATCGAGAAAATATTGTGATAATTCACAACTTCAAAGCGACAGAAACAAAAGAGTGATTAAGTAACGCAGTTTCAAATTAAAACACGCCAGTCGAATTTTGTCGCAGACCACACGGCCTTCCTACCTTTTGATCATTACTCGTTAATTTCCAAATTAAACGCTTGATTCTCAATGCCAGCTAGATCGGAGGTGGTCATTCTGTACGAATTAATAAAAGGCGGGTGGTAGCGCGCGGCCCGCCAGTACTGAACCACTGGCCGGGCGTTTTATCTCGCGTCCTTTCACTTCAGCGCGCGCTCATGACCGACACCGCGGCGTGACCGAATAACAAAGAAATAATCGCTGTCTGAGATGAGTTCATTAACTGTGCATGTGATCGTTTCGAATTGTGTCAACTGTGCAATATAACTAAGAAGTGATGTTTTCTAAACTTTCAGATGGTGAGAGGGGCGACGTCAGTGCTAACGCTAGCGCTGGCATGGGCGTGCGTCGTTCGCGGCAGCGTCCTTGTGCCCACCTACGTGTTGCCGCCCGACTCGTTCGTGCGAGATCAGCGCTCCCTGGCCGCGAAGCCCGACTCCGACCCCGCGGAGTCGCAGCGGATGATCAGACGCCTGATGGGCGGACACATCAAAATCAAACCGGAAAAGGACCATGGGAATTATAAAAATTCCATTAATCTAGATGCAAAAACTGAAACTGGCAAATTCGCTGGAGTTATTGTGCCCGAACTATCGGGCGGCACCGTGGGATGGAATCAAGGAATCTGGGACGACGGCATGCTCATGTCTAGCGCTGGCGAGGGAAAGGACGCCAGAAAAACTAAACAGGACGACGAAGATAAAAAAACGCTATCCGATCAAGTGGCCGAAGGCAAATACGGACTGATACAGAACGAAATCTTTTCGAAGGCACCAAAACGGCCTGGGATTTTGAGCTACGAGCCGAACTCAGAGACGAGATCGAAAGATAATCTACAAAGTCTAGGCGGACTTAAGAAAGATGAAATATGGCTCGCAGAAGATCATTTATTGGTTCTCAAAGGTGGCTCATTCCCAGAACGTACAAAAGAAACAGAAAACAGGCCGTGGCCACCGATCGATAGTTACGAGGCGCCTAGAAGGCAAGTAAAACTACCGCAGAAACCCAAAATACCACCGCCCTTTCCAGTTCGACTCTCCGACGACGGCCCGCTCGTCTTCCTTACGCCTAACGGCAGTGTCCCTGCGCCCCTTTACCCACCCTACCCTTCAGGAGAAGGCGAAGGCCCTCTACCTCCTCCGTCATTCTTTTTCCCATCGGGAGCGCCCTACCCCTCGGGTGATAATCAGGGAAACTCTACTTCCGGGGGAGCGCCGATGCCAGATCCTCCGTTCCCATTCCTACCCGGGAATGCGAGCGAAGGAGCATTCCCCTACCCTGGACCCATGAACGGCTCTTTTCCAGAAGGCTTTCCTCCGGGCGCAGCATTTCTACCACCACCCAGCAACCAGACCGACCTGTACGACGAAGACGACCCTTCGATCTACTATCCGCCGCCATACAATTTTTCCTATCACACTAACTACCACAGTAACGTACCGGCCGGACCTCTCGTACCTGGAATAATACTACCACCACCTCCTGACTTCTTTGCGCCCCTTGAAGAAAAAACTACGACTGATACAGTTAAAAATACAAGGCCAACATCTACAACATATATGCGGTCGAAAGTAACAACGAAGCAGCCCTCAACATCTGTAGGATACAGAGGTAAATACAAAAACAGGCCAACAACTACAGAATCATGGACAACTGAAGCTCCTACGACTACAACGAGTCCACCTGCGGAAGTTGTTACGTCACCAAAACAAAGGAAGCCTCAGCGCATACAATCAATACCTCCGAGAAATCCTGTCAGAGTCCACAATCTTCCAGATGAAATTACAACAAAACCTAAAACCGAAAAACCAGTTTATAAAACAAGAACAAAACTTACATCAAAACCTATTTCGGTTTCCGTATTTTACGATTATCCAGAAACAGTTTATGATAGTAAGAATCCAACAACTACGGAAAACCCATACATTGTTTACAAAGTACCGCAAAAGACAAGTAACGAATTTAACACCGAGGTCACATCAACACCTGTACCGTTGAGGGCTTATTACTCCAACACTCAAAATGATGAAGTTCCAACAACTAAATTACAGCCAGTGTACAATCGCAAACCCAGTGAAGAGGCGATAGCTTCCTTCTACTTTTTCGATGAACAACCGAAGAGTTCACCAGCTCCTGAGCCTTTCTTTGATGGAAGAAATTATTACAAAACTGTACCTAGTCAACGACCGTTTGCTCAAACACAAAATGTAAACCAACAACCTGGATTTTCACCTTCAGTCGACGTTGCCTATGGATCTATTGATCAAGCCGACGCTCTATTCTTGTGGCCACAAAAACAAGGTCCCCGAACGCTCACGCAAGAATATTTCAGCGTGCAAAAACCCAAACAACAGAACGTGTACGTGCAACAAATAAAACAACGACCAGATGCATTCTACCAACAAATAGCTGACATTCAGCAGACTATCGACTTATATACTACAAAAAGGCCAAAGGCGCATTCATACAGACCTCACTCTACTAAACCGAAACCGATTACCTCCAGGCCGGTATATGAATTCAGTTATGATACAAAGCACCGACCAGAAAAGCTAACGTTCAGAGCACCGAAATTAGACCCTGAACCATTTAGACCAATGGTGAGTTACAGTAAGCCATTCAATTTAGAGAACGAATTCAATGCTATCACTCCTACAGTTTCATCGGGATATCAGCAATATCTAGTCGAAAATGCACAAGTTACAACGGAGAGTCCTACATCATCCAGATATTATCCGAAAACAAAAACAAGGGACGAAGAGTACGAAGACTCTATTTATAACAAGGACCCAACTCCGAAACCCAATGCAAACTATATTCCAGTCCAGACTGGCAAACCTGTACTCCAAGTAAACAAACATCCAAGTACTACGCCTAATCCGATCAGTCATGGCTACTACACCAAACAAGATGAAAAATACATAGACGATATTACCAAGAATTCTTTCGACGTGTTCGGTCAAAAGCTAGATGATGGAAGTCGTGACGTCAATGGCCTAGCTGTTACACCTCCTCTAGAATCAGTGAAGACACCCATTAACAACAACATTAACCTGCAGTATGCGTACGAGATCGTCGATTCACAGAGTCCGAATCCACCGTCTCTGCACAAGGACACGATTGTCAACGATCGCCACCCCCGTCCAACAGTCAACCCATACAGTGAACATATTCATCAAGGGTCACCCAACGCACAGCTAGTTCAATCTCCGAAACCACCATCCCTGTTACACGACACGATAGTCAACGACCGATTCCCACGACCAGAAATAAATCCTGACAGCGAGTTCATACCGATACCGAACCCTGGCTACAGGACAGCACAACAATATAGGATACAACCGCAAATACAAAGGCCTCAGTATACTGGTGAGCAGTATGACCTGAATAGGCCTTCATTGGGCGGGGACACGGCTGTGAACTACAGGAGGCCCCTGCCGCCTGTGAATCCGGACGCGGAGTGGATAGGGCCAGTGAATACAGCCGGGGAAGGGAGGCCGGGCTCGTTCGTATCGTACCGGCTGCCCGGGGACGGCGCCCACGTGTACTTCCTGACGCCGCAAGCAGCGCAGGCCGCCCGGGAGAGGTACAGATCCCCGGGATACGGTCGGTGAAACCAAAGCTCTAGTCTGAACAGTACGCCGCAAGCGGTACGTGTAAATACAAAGCAAATGTGATGTTTAAGTGTCCTAAGTAGTATTAGAATGAAAAGACTAGCGGCCCGCCCGCATTGCCATAATATTTAAAGATGCAGTGAAGTGCGACTGTTGTTGTAGAACAAAACGAACGCTAACAAGTTTTTAAAGGAACTATTTATTAAATTATTGTTAAGAGACTGTGGTGCAAGCTTAGAGATAAGTAATTTATTCATGTATGTCAGTATTGATATTGAACTCATTAGATGTGATAGCGTGTGTGCGTGTATGTGGACATTATTGCGAATAGAATGATCTGAAATACCTGTTTGTTATTTTTAAATTGTTGTATTGAACTAAACGATGACAAGTGATTGTGATTTTTGTATGTCTTTATAAAACAAACGATTAAAAATAAGAAATTAAAATGTTTAATAGATTAAGATGTTGTTTCCTTTAACACCTTTTTTAAAAAGTTGATAATGATTCAAAACCATAGATAATGATTTCTGCAAAGAACTCATTTAAAAAAATCTGGCTGATATCTGTAGCTTGCTCTGACTTTTTTCGGACTTGAGACAAAGTTAAAACGAGACATCAATATGTCTTGTTTAGTCTGTGCAGAGTTAGTGCGATCTATGGATCTCAGTCTAAAACTTTAAGCAGAAATTCAAAACAGTTTCCAAAAAAATCAGGTCACAAAATTAGCGTGCCAATAGGTGTTGCTATCACAAAAACTTGGAATTTCAAATCTGAATCAGAAACAGGTTTGTGTTTTTTCCTTTTGTACATTGTAAACATTTGCTGTGGAAAAATTGCATAAAATTACGATAGAATGCGATTACAAAAACGATATTGTATATTAAATAATTATTATATACCTACTTATAATCAAACAATTTGGTTTTTTCATAATTATAATGATGATCGTACATCATAACTGAGAAATTTTTGCTCCAAATGGCCATGCGACGAAATTTTCACATCAGATTTAAATTCACTAAATGAATGCGTATGGCATCATCAGAGCGCATTTTCATTACTAAAAATTGTAATGAGCCATCAATATAATGAATAATAATTTCCTCCCTACTTCCTAAATCCATGCAGCTAAGTACTAAGAATTTCTCGACAGAAAACATCAATACATTTTTCGCGATCCTGAAATCGAACCCAATACTTCGTCATCCGAAAACAAGACCAACGAGACAGATAAACCAATATCGCCCATATAAATAAGTACACAGGAACATTAGAGAAAAAACTACAAATCTAATTCAATAGACTGATTGAACCAGTCAACTATAACAAGGTCAGCATTAATCACTAAATACCACTATGTTAAGTAACTAGGTATTTAACATAGACTTTAGTAATAACGAGCCTAGTTATTTCCGTAGCAAATATTATAATGATCAAATTTTTACTGCCCTCGTGCAAAATTGCTATGAAAATATTTAACTTCAAAATTTTTTCATTCGGCCTTCAGTTCTTTATTTATAGATAGATAGATATTTATATGCGATACGCAATAACGATTCAACCCACAAACCAAATACATACATAATGTAAAAGAATAAAGTTAACTTTTCAATTGATAAGTTGTGTGGATTGCGTATCTCATTATTGCGTATCTGCGTCCATTTATGAATATTTTGTTTCACTAACACTATGTCTATAAAAGGACTGACTGACTATATAACTGACTGACTGATCTATCAACGCACAGCTCAAATCACTGGACGGATCGGGCTGAGGTATACAGATAGCTATTTTGACATAGGCATCCGTTAAGAAAGTATTTTTGAAAATTACTCCCTAAGGAGTAAAACAGGGGTTTGAAAAGCAGAAGCGAAGCCGCGGCCAAAAGCTAGTTATTGCCATCGTAAATATTATGAAGGGGTTCTCGCGATCCAAGTTTATGAATTTATCGTATGGTTATTCAAAAATAAAAGCTTTTATAAAATTAGTTTGTCCTTCAATCACGCCGCAACAAAACAACGGATCGACGTGATTTTTTACACAGGTATAGTTGAGGACCAACCGAGAAATCTTTACAATCGTCTCCTATAAGAAGCTCTATGCGATCATTCCCATAAGAACAAATATTTAGTTTTTCAACCCAGCTGAAGTCGGGGCGGGTCGCTAGTACATATCGCTCATTTGCGACAAGGGTGACATAATTCAAAATCGACGACGAGAGAATTCTCTCGTTAGAGAGTAACGTTTTATGGATGCTGCGGTCTCGAAACAACACAGCGGCCAACAAAGCGACAGAGCATTAAGTCACAATCTCTCTCGCTCTTATTTTTTGTGCTTAGCGTAATGTTGTTTTTATACCAAAAAAAAAAAGTATAAATTTTCGACACTAAAAATGGTGAATTTTGAATTATGTCACCCTTGTCGCAAATGAGCGATATATTATACAATGAGTTTTACTCTTCGATCACAGAAAAATAAGGGGATTCAGCATTTCATACTTCAACTATTATTTAAATGCATCATGGTTCCTTGACACTGAAATAACTGCTTCACGTCAATGTTCGATGACAGACTAGCTAGCGAAATGATCATGCACTCATATTTAGTGGTTACACAAATCGGACTAACATGTGATATCCACTTATTTTTCTATGATCGAAGGTTTTACTGTGTCTGAACTAGGGATGTAAAGCGGTAATATTACTTTCGTAAAATTCGGTAATTTACCATATTTTACGTAAAATATAAATAAATTACGTAAATTACGGTAAAATTGGGTAAAATACGATTTAACTCTTACTAACAAAACTATTGTGACCCACACTTTTGCTTGATTTCGTGGCATAATTTATTAAGTGCACGTATAGTGCAGTCAGTCAAAACAATTCAACTGATCGCCGATCGGCTTGCCGAATGCTCACTGTTCAGTCGGAATGGCAACAGCGCAAAACATAAAGGCAAACTGCACTAAACGGCAACGTCGCATCGTGCGAGTCGCGCCGCGCGACTCGCAGTACGTAAGTATGTTTCAACTACACGCTCGTCTCACCCCCCGCTATACTTTTCAGCATACATACGTAGCCGGTAATTTTACCGTAATATATATAAATTACCGTAAAATATCCGTATTTTACTAGCCTTTTCGGTAAAATTACGTAATTTTGCAACCGTAGTCTGAACTGACCTGTGTCGGGCTCGGTGGTCTGCGGCACGTCCTGCAGCGGGTGCGCGTAGAGGCGCAGGTACACGTGTATGGCGACGCGCGCGCAGCGGAAGTAGAAGGGGTGCGCGCGCAGCACGTCCTCCAGCCGCAGCAGCCCCACGTACGAGCGCAGCGTCATCTTGCGCATGCAGTACGAGTGGAAGTCGAACTGGTCCTCCATTATCTCGGAGAAATGCTGAAAACGGACAAATTCTTTTTAGTTGCATTTGTTTTTATACCGGCTGTGGTGTGACTGTCTAAAAATGGTTCCTCTGTTGCAATTGCAATCGTCCAATCGTCACATCGTATAATTTTCAGGCTGAAAATCTAAGTTGAGTGAGACTCAAGCTCCGCTCAGACTCAAGACAGAGTTAAAAGCCTCAATAGCGTAACGGTTAAAGGTGTGAACTGAAAACTGTATGGTCGCAGGTTCGAATCCCACCCGTTGCACTATTTTCGTACCCACTCGACTATCACAAGCTCTCCGCTTAGTTGGATATTAATATTTTTTAAAAAAAAAAAAAGCATATTTGTGACTCTTTTTAACCTCTATCTTGAGTCTAAGCCGAGTCAGAGCACGCTCTATAGACAACCGCACTGCTGGAGAGTGACATAGGCTACTTCAACAACCATTGGAAATTAAAGATTCCCATGGGATTATAAAAAGTAAAATTGCAGGCATTAGCTAGTCTGAATCATCGATAGTCTGAATATATAAAAGGAAAAGGTGACTAACTGACTGACAGACTGATCTATCAATGTACAGATCAAATCATCAAATCACTGAATTTAGCCCGATCCGTCCAGTGATTTGAGCTGTACATTGATAGATCAGTTAGTCGAATTTTTCTTTTATATTTTTAAAGATAGATAAAGTATATAATAACAATAATTTATTATCGACAAAAGAATATAGTTACCCTATCAACTTCGTGTGCTTTTTTGAGAGCCTCTCCCCACTGCTGTAGGCGTTGGTAGGCGGCCGCCGCTTCCGTTTGGAACCACATACATTGCATTTCGTTCAGGTTCTCGGTCGCGGGCACTCCTGAAGAAGACACAAACACCTATTTAGACTATTCAAACGTCGATGGACATAAATACAGGGCCCCAAGTCTGCTATTTTACATGTCATTGTCATTGAACCGCAATACAATTACAATTCAATTATCATTGGTCCAAAATTTCGTAGTCTACTAAATTCACAATGGTCGTTCGATTTCTAATAATTGGATTGTAATTTCAATGATACCTCGGTATTGGCATTAGCTTAAAAAGCGTTTGCCGAAATGAGTTTAAAAAAAAACTACATATTAAAAACGTTTATTAGATTTTAGATTATTAGATTCAAAGCTAGATGTGTCAGTGGCAAACCATCGGAAAACAATTGTGACGCCATTGAATTAGTAGACTACCAAAATTGCTAAAAGTAGCAATTGGGATGTCATTGATGGACAATTGAACTACAATTGCAATAGCAGACTTGGGCCCTTGGCATAAATACTGAAATGTCGCTCGCCACCGAATACAATTTCACCATCACTACCTGGGTGCCTGGAGCACTTTGACCATCCGTTGTGCCACATCGTCTTTTCCCGTACTTTGAACCTGTGGAACCAACTTCCTGCGACGGTGTTCCCACTAAATTACAACATGGGGTTATTCAAAAGGCGGACCAACAAATAAAAAGCCGGCAACGCATTGGCGGTGCCTTAAGTGCTACAAATGTTCATGGGCGACGGTAATCACTAAACATCAGGTGACCCGCCTGCTCGTTTGCTCGCTAAAAATATTTTAAAAAAAATGTCGATAGTTCAAACCGTACACTACTGTCATACCTACTCTAAGGATAAGTTTACTTGCAGGGGAAAGGGGCCGTTCAAGTATTACGTAAGCACTGTGGGGGGGTGGGGGGGTCTTTGTTTTGCTTATTTTGGATGGCATGGGGGGTAGGGGAGTCTAGATGATGATTACGTCATCGGTAGTTATTTATTTTTTACGCGAATGGCAACACTCACATTGTCTATGCTTGAAAACGAAACGCATTTTCGGGGATTCCCGCAAATGATATAAATAAATTATAACATTACAATTATAATATAACAAAAATACATTTATAATTGAAAAATGTTTACGTAAGCATGTGGGGAGCTAAGAGCTTTGCTTACTTTTGCTGACAAGGGGGATGGGGGGTAAATAATAGTAATAAATCTGCTTACGTAATACTTGAACGGCCCCAAAGGGAAAAAAATAAACAATATTAGCCACAAGTTGATGCCCGTGGCTTCTAACTAGCCTTTCACCAGACAAAATGGTGATGATGATTTTGACGTTTTCTTAAGCCATACCTTCTCTAGTGAACTTGGAGCACATTTCCTCGGCTCGTTTGACGTGTCCCGCGCGCAACATGTACCGCGCACATTTGCTGTTCACGTAGCGATCCGCCGTGTCCATCGCTTGCGCCTCTTCTAACCATTTGTACGCCGATACAGGGTCACCGGCGTGCTTTAATTAATAAGAACAACAGGTTTATGTATTTGTTTATTTAACTCTTTATTTGCACCAAAACAACAACAAAGAAAAAAATATATATAAGAAGATACAGAAGGTATGACACAAAAGGCGGCCTTATCGCTTAGTAGCGATCTCTACCAGGCAACCTTACCTCAACATCAACCTTAGGTTGATGTTAATGTGGGATTTTAGACACCATATCGCACCCCCAGATCAATAGTGCGACAACTCAAAAAAGGTCTCTGTTCCCTAAGCGAAAAAAAAAGTCTTTCTCAATCTTTTGTTGGCAAAGTTATGAAACTCAATTTTATTTCAGGTCATAAATGATGTCGTGAAATGCGACCTAAAATAAAATTGAGTTTCATAACTTTGCTAACAAAAGATTCAGAAAGACTTTTTTTTTCGTTTAGGGAACAGAGACCTTTTTTGAGTTGTCTCACTATTGATCTGGGGGTGCGGTATATGGAAACCATAATTGGACGCACACGCACATATGCGATAAAGTGTCAACCCAAACAACTTTTCAATAGAAAAGTTAACTTTATTCCGTTACATTATGTATTTAATTTGACAAAGTTTTGTTGGTTGACACTTTATTGCATATGTGCGTCCAATTTAGAAATCCATTTATTTGTTTTGGAAAAATCGACTTCAGTAAGCAGTCTTAAAGTCCATTTTTCTGTTTCGGAAAAATGGACTTAAGGACCTATTGAACTGGGTCATTATGGACTTAGCCATTGCTTCGCTCAAATATGGTTGAGCGAAGCAATGGCTGGATCATGCGTCATGCTCGTGAACGGGTGCCACCAACGGGAATGGGTCTGCTTTGTGTCTACCCATGTTAACATGTGTTAGGTTGTGGTAGGTGTGCATTTTTGAAACTTCTGTGTGGAAACATTGTGTGCATAGCCTAGTTTTTTTAACAATTGTAAAAAAAAAAATTTTTTTTTGAAAAGAGCAACTGCTGAGTTTCTTGCCGGCTCTTCTCAGCAGAATCTGCATTCCGAACCGGTGGTAGATTTTTGACGTTTCATAAGAGCTACAAGTTGGCCTACATGAAATAAATAAATTTTGATTTTGATTTAGACTTCTTGACCTGGTCTAATCATATGGATGCATAGGGGAGCCAATATGAAATTACTAAACTAAATAGAGCTATGTCGATCACGATTGTCCACAACCCATATGCAATTGATTGAGTCTCGAATCTCAAAAAGATTCCATCATTTTTGACCCCCTGCGCTGGCAAAGCGTCGTTCGCTCAAATGCACCCGTTTTTTTTTCGTTGCAATTTTCGACACTGCATGAGCTGTATAAATTTTGTGAGCCTTATCCTTACTTCCTTACTAATATTATAAAAGCGAAAGTGTGTTTGTTTGTTGGGTTTTCCTTCAGCTAGGCTGCAACAGAGCTACAGGTCGACGTGATGTTTTGCATGGGTATATTGGGGGACCATGAAAGTGACATAGGCTACATTTTATCCCAAAAAACCAAAGAGTTCCCGCGGGATTTTAAAAACTAAATCAGCTAGTGATTTTATAAATGATTGATCAACACAACTCTCATCTAAATATATAAAAGAGTGACTGACTGACTGACTGATCTATCAACGCACAGCTCTAACCGCTTGACGGATCGGGCTGAAACTTGGCATACTGATAGCTATTATGACGAAGGCATCCGCTAAGGAAGAATTTTTGAAAATTAAATCCCTAAGGGGGTAAAATAAGGGTTTGAAAAATCGAATTTAACGCGAGCGAAGCCGCGGGCAAAAGCTAGTAGTAAATACAATACTAACCTTATATATCCGTCCTTTAACAATAAACAATTCTATCAAGGTAGGAGTGTGTTCTATCGCCGCCTCTATATAGTGCAGCGCTCTGTCCGTGTCTTTCTTATAGTCGTAGTGTTGTGCCGCGAAGTAATACGCCCACAGTAGAGCGCTGGCTGGCTGTTTCACTTCGTCTGGCTTACAACTAAATGTACCGGACTTCGATAAGTTTTCCATATACTGTAGAATTAGTCTCTCTATCGTGTCTGCTTTACTTTGGTCAGCGTACAAAGATCTGGAAGGATATAATATAATATTGATGTTAGCAAAATTATGACATAAAAAAAAAGACTTGAGGCACTCGGGGACTGCCGCGGTAAAGCTATTGCATAGCATTTTTTATCAACGCCATCTAGCGGCTCACCGTAGAGGAGACCCGTGTCAGGTTATTTTCGTTACGGAATTTCTGGATTCGGTCTCCACGCTGGCCCGCGATAGAAGCTATGCAATAGCTTAAAAAAACTTTAGAGAGACAGTTTTTTTTTTAATAGAATAGAATAGAAATATTTTTATTCAAATAAACTTTTACAAGTACTTTTGAATCGTCGATGAATCTACCACTGCCCTTCCTGCCGAGAAGAGCCAGCAATATACTCGGCGGTTGCTTTTCAAAAAAAAAAAAAATTAGCCAAGCTGAACTTGACTTACATTCTCCTGTCCCCTCCAAATAAGCGGAAAGCTTGTGCTAAGAGAGGGTACGGCAATAGTGTAACGGATAGGACTCGAACCTGCGACCTTTCAGTTTTCAGTCCGCACCTTTAACCATTGGGCTATTGAGGTTTTATAGATTACCTCAAGTCCACGAAAAGTGGCGGGATGCCTTTATGCAGGCCGTGCCTCAGGTACTCGTCCGCGAGCCGCTCGAACGACGGCATCCGCGCTTCCGTGAGCTGCAGGCGCCGCGGCGCTATTGCTTTGGGATACTCTTTTCTGAAATCATATAATTTATATATAGTATAGTATTCATTTATTATTTATTCATTAAGCCCCTTGTTGGACAGCAATACACGTTTTAATAATTGAACACTAGTTGTTATTATTTTTCTTTGTTATTAGTTTATATTGCTAGCCCATGTGCCCTTTGGAAAAGGCCTGCTGTAACCCTTTCCAATCCTTTCTTATGGCTGCTCGCCTCGTCCATGTTTTCCCGGCTATCGTTTGTATTTCATCTTGCCATCTCTTGGTTTGACACCCTTAAGTATAATAAAAAATCATAGAACTGATGATCGTCTAGGTTCCAAGGTGTCGGAATTGCGAACCCATACCGGTGGTGTTGGCGGACCCCCCACGCCACTAGGACCGATCAGGCGATGACAACACGGCACACGACTGACACCTGTGGTAGTCCATGCAAGAGAAATTTGTCGAACACTGAATCTCTATTAAAAAATTATATATCCATATTATAAAAGTGTAGCAATCACAGATTTGAGCAAATCAATCCGTTGCATTGTTGGGGCGTGATTAAAGGACAAACAAACACACTTTCGCATTTATAATAAGAGTAAGGATAATGCTTCTCTAAGAGGTAGTAGTGCATTGGGGTTGGCAGCCCACACCCTCAAACCTATATGTAGCATCAAAAGTACATGACAAATACTCACTTATATTCATCATAGAAGGCCACAATTTCATCAGGATCACTAAGCTGTTTAGCTTCTACTAACTTTTGATAATACATCACATTTTCCGGGTTCCGTTTGAGCAAATCCTCGTACACTGCTTCTGCTTCTTTAAACCTGAAACCAAAATCATTATAGAATTAAGAAATTAATTATAATTGAATTCGTTTTTAAGGATTTGTTTACACTTTACATTAAAGCTTTTAGACTTATTTTGTCTAAACACACATTTTTACTGTGGTACTTTTTTTTTTTTGACAAAATAGTCCTTGACTGCGATCACACCTGATGGTAAATGACGATGCAGTCTAAGATGGTAGCGTGCTAACTTGGAAGGGGTATCATAATTATTTATCATAATACATTATAATTATCGTTTGTTACAATCTAGTCTGACAGGTTTTTTACAAGTTTATAGGTTTGGTTCAGCAATGATGAGTCATTTAGTGAGTCACTGACTGAGTCAGTGAGTGAGTTAACTTTTTTTACCTATATAGATATACTTTATAACAAATCAATTCTTAAAGTGATCTGTTGTGGAGAAAAATCTAGTATGCCTCAATTGATCAAAATTATATCAGCAGCTCAGCCATGAAAGGTAATAAAACCTGTCAATTTCCCATTTATAATATTAGTGTGTATGCCAAAATGTGAGATATCCAACTATCCTTCAATGTACCATTTATAAATGTATAAATGTATGTATAAATGTACCATTTATTATTAATAATTTTTAAATTATTAATAATATCTTAGTCTACCATTTTGCACTCACCTCTTCAATTTCAAATAATACTCGCCCGAGGTTTCCTTAATTGATAACTTATCTAGAATTTGACTTTGAAATTTCTGCAAATGTTGTAATGCCCTCTCGTACTGCCCTGACTCAGCTAACACCATATTCTGGTATAACAATAGTTCTGAATGTTCATAGTCATATGGGCCTTTCATTTGGTTGGTTCGAAAAGCATCTAGTATACTATTAGCCATTTCATAGTCGCCTAGAAGGTGGTAACTCATGGCAAAACCAATCCACGACGCTCTCTGTGTTGGTCTTAACATGAATAGCTGATAGCGAGTGTCCTGTAATAAGGTTTCATTCATTAAGCTTCTGCCAGCATACTGCATTCTTCTAGATAGAACAGAAAAGTATTGCAAACTACAGCTTGTAAGAAAAAAAAGGGAAACACTTCGATAATACTTCATTGTGTTGCTTTACAATGAATGCCTACACTAACAAAACTATTAAGTTTATTTATTGTTGACTAGCTGATGCCTGCAACTTTGTTCATGCGGATTTATTTTTTAAATTCTGCGGGAGCTTTGATTTTCCGAAATAAAAAGTATGTCACTCTCCAGGTTCTCAAGTATACCCATGCAAAAAATCACATTGATCCATTGCTCTGTTGCAGCGGGATTGAAGGACAAACCAACAAACAAACACACTTTCGCATTTATAATATCAATAAGGATATGTGAGGTATCTTTTCCCTTCTAAAATAGAGTACAAAGTCCTATTTTCTAATAATAAAAATAATGCATCCTTACTTTGTAACCTTCTAAGTCTCTCATTTGAATTTGGAGTAAAGATAAATCCCGGAGAATTTGTATATTTTCTTTTTCCCATTTTAAAGCATTGCGGTAACATTTTATCGCCTCATCATATTTCTTGTCAGACCTCTGTAGAAGACCGTAAACGTGCCAGCACACTGGAGACTTGAGGTCATTGCGGAGACCTCTACGTACATATTCGTATGCTTCATCCTTGCGGCCAAGACAATTTAATGTCAACCCTTTCATAGCCAGAGTTTCTGAAATAAAACAATGAATTTCATTTAAAAAATAACACTATATATAACACTAAAATTGTGATAGATGTTTGAAAACTATATCAAAGTACTATTATCAAATCAAAGTTGATCAAACAAAAATAGATACAGAACTATTTCAATTGAACATGAATTTATTGCTTTTTAGAAACTTCAAAGATCAATTTATGTATAAAAGGAACCTTTCAGATTCTTGTACAAATAAAATATATGGTACCGGTTCTGTTATATACTAAGTTCTAGACATAAACTCATCAAATTAAATATTGTAAATAATAAAGACTCTTATCTCCATACCTCCATGCTCAGCGAACTTAGGATTCGATAATATTTGCTTAGCAAATTTCAAGCCATTCTTGTATTGTTTATGCTCGTAACACCGCTGAAAATATTAGATAATTAATTAATTAACCTCTATTTATTATTGGATGCAACCCAGATAATGCAGATGCATGAACTACGGGTTTTAACGTGGAAACCTTTAAAATCTATTGTTGGAATTGATGGAATTAGAACAGCCCGTCAATGGGAATTTTAACAGAAGTGTAATTAAACTCTAGTATCAAGCGCACTATTTTTTATTTAGAAATAATAGCCGAGAATGACAAGCTACTTGGACCACACTGAATGTTTACTACTAAACTTACCAATATTCTTTTAAAAAGCGCATTTTCTTTTGGTGGCAATGGATTACTCGGTGGCATTTTATCTAAAGAATACGAGTTATCTTTTTATTATTTCACTAATAAATTGAAATATTACTAATAAAAACCTCGTGGCTATAAACCAAAGAAGTCGATGAGGGAATTTAGTCTATGGCAATTAGGTCACGTGACTGACTTGAGAAAAACATTGCCATACTTAATATGTAACTAAGTGGGAACGTGAAACATCTGTGGAAACATCTCATTATAAATAGGTAATTATAATGTCGAATTAGAGTAAGACGTAGGTACGATTTTAGCTCTCGCTTAAACTTGAATTTGGAGAAATCCATTATTTTAATTTTTCTTATTTCAGGAACCAAATCGGAATTTAATTGATTGAAGCCATTTAATTTTTCTGATTTGGTTTCTGGTAACTTACTTAACTTACTAATTTTATAAATTATCTACGTTTTTTGTCTATGGTTTTGACATTTCAATGATGTCAATGACTTTTTGACATTTAATAACAGACCAATCAAACGCCCATGAATGGTTGTAATTCGTAGACAGAGAAGTTGTAATTCGTTGACCAAATAAAATTAAAAGTAATAGGTATCCCAAGTAAAATTAATAAAAAAAACTTGTTTTATTAATAACTTGTAGTGCGTAGTGAAGACGTGGTTCAAAGCTTGTAGTGTACAAATAATATGGGTATAGAAAACATGCGTCGCTGGCCAATGTATATTATTTTTGCAGTATCCATTTTACTTACCTTTTCACTACTCAATAGTTGGAATATGGAGACCGAATTACAAAACCGCTTATCTGAAGTCAGCACGCAACTGCAGGAATGTTCACGACAGCAGACATTGTGTATGGAGGAATCAATAAGGTACCAAGAGCAACGCGATATTTATAATACAAAAGTTAACGATTTGGAAAGTTCTAAAATTAAGTTGACGAACGAAATGTCGGAATGTAAATCGAAAGTCATGAAATCCGAAATCCAAATCAACAGAACTTTGGTAGATGTGGAGCTTTGTAAAACTGAATTGCAGTCGTTGAAAAACTTACAAATGAGTAAGTCTGCTACGTTAGAAACTTTACGATTAGAGAAAGAAACTCTAACAACTCAGTTGGAGGAACGAAAGAAAAAAATTGATGAACTAGAAAAAGAGATAGCTAAATTGAAAGTTTCAATGACTACAAAGAGTGCTCCGAATCCATCTGCATCTTCTAGAGTGACTCCTGCTGCTCAACCGCCTAAGCTGAGCCCAGCTTTGAATGCAAATGTACCTATGAATGAGCCAGTAATAGAAAACAATGCTAAAGAGGAAATGGAGGACCCTAGTGCCCTAAATGATGTAGATAACTTTGAACAACAATAATTGTATAAGCAAGGTTAAATCTGCCTCTGTAAACCTAGCAACAGTCAATTCGTTTTTGGATGCTTCTTCAAATGTTTGATCTGCCCATTAGCCATCCTAAAGCTAAAGTGTTGTTAACTGCCAAAACCCCAAAACCATATTCAGAACTATGATCCAAAAAGCTGGAAATTAAAATAATTACACCATGTGATAACTAACAAGCGACGTTTCTCACATTACTATTTCAAAAACTACAGCAGTAAGGAGAATATTGATAAAGGTGGATGGATAGAATTTTTTTTCTAAGTAAAAAGTTGTATTTGTCCAAATGTTGGTTAACAATGTTATAGCTTGAGAAGGGCAGCTATAGAGACTAATAGTAGCATTCCAATCAAAACATTATACTTAGAATGATAAGAGCAATCAAGAGATTCAATTGATTGGACACAATCTGTGATTTATGATCCCATCCCATCTCTACCAACCAATTTCAAAAAAATAGTGCACTGAATGGCCATGGCTGAGGCAGGTCATCCAGATAGAGAAGCACCCTTATTGATTTAATTTTAAGGTTTGGTCCTCTTTGATTCTATGTAGAAATTGATTAGGGGCATGGGTTTAATAAAACTCATAATTCTTCCAGATTAGCCTACTTCCACCTTAAGGCTCATTTACACTCATCACATTAAATGTTAATTTTGGAAGAATCATCCAGTGATAAGAAATGTCAAATAAAGTGCTAGGATGAAGGTAACAAATAAGAGGTCTAATAATTGTGATATATGTTAATTTTTGCCCCCAATTAGGAATTTAAAGATGTCCCCAATTTATGAGATAAAACTTGGGTAATTCAGGGGTTACTGATATATTCAAAAATTATACAAAATATACTTTATTACAACAATTTGGTTGTAAAACTAAGTCGAAGGTCTAGAAGTGGTGAGAAAGTGATTGAACAGGATAACACTACTTTTAGACTGTAAGCATCAAATTAGCTTAATGAACTATTAAATTAGCACTGTTTATAAACCTCCATGCGGATTGTGAGGTACATTATAAATATTTTAGGCCTTAAGTATTAGGGACAGCGGTTTTAAAATGTTATTTTTAGGTAAATTTTATGCAATTCACATGTATTATTTTATTAGGTTATTGATGATGGTGCAAAAAATGGCTATGCTTATTCTTTATAGTGTATGTAGGTGAAATTCTTTTTTAGAACTACAATGAAATCACAAATAGATGTTTAATTTTTTATTTCCTTACATATTATTAGGCCAGTATCATTTATATTGCATGCATTATATGATATTCTTGCAGCTAGCTAAGATGCTTTCAACAAGTCTGTCAATTAATTATTTATTGCTACATATAAAAATGTGTTAGTAACATCTACATTGTACAGAAATGCTGAATGCATGTTGCATGTAAACTTCATAGACTTGTATTTTTTTTGTATGATGTTAAAAAACATTGTATGGTGGTTGCATCCACACCCCATTCCTATGTGAATTATTTCTTAGCTTACAATTTAGCGGAGGCAATAATTACCAACTTAATTTGAATTATACATTAAGATATTTATTATTTATATTGGCATTTATTCATCCTGTATAAATGAATTGTAAGATTTGTGTTATGATTATCTTGAGTCACAAATAATTTATATTGCAAATTGGATGTGATAAACTGTTATTTACCTACCATTTCTTGAAAAATGCACCTGATGATTTTATAGAAATTGAAAATAATATTTATATATTAATTTAAGTTAAAAGCCATGTTGGTGCCACATTCCCTAGATCTGAAAATTTAAGTTAAATCATGTATTATTATTGCTCAATTTTGTTATTATGCTCGATTTTGTCTCAGAAATCTTTACCCTGCAATGGAATAATTGAACTCATTTAAGTGTTAAGTTAATTATAACTTGTATGAACTGTAATAAAAGTATGTAATTGTATGCACTGCTGTAGACTTAACAAAATGACAGGAACCTGTCATTTTCATACAAAATTTCTTGCAGATGTTAACTTCACCTTTACCATTTGAAAGTTAAAATGTTAAAAAACCGAAAAAAAAACGGGCATAAAGTACCTTCCTATTTATAAAAAAATATGAAGTTTAACTGCTAAACTCAAATAGGTAAGTACCTTGTTGAAATGTAAATAAACAATAATTGCTGTCCATTTTTTATTGGATAGGTAATAAATGTTACATTTGAAAAGATTAAATTCTTTACTCCATAGATACATAGATGTTGTAAATAATCGCAGAAAACTAAATCTAAATGCAGTTTCATTGAATCAAATTAGATTTATTTATTATTATTATTAAAATATGTAACATAAAACTAAGAACTCAATTTGATACATTTAATTTCCTTATGTATTTTTAATAGGTACTGCATGAACTTTTGTTAAATAAGCGATTATTTCTAAAAAAAGGCTCATTGAAAAAAGCAATTTTGAATATTCCTGTGACCATAATATTAGTATTAATTTAAAACAATTGTAATTTGTTTGATACATATACCTACGTGATTATTAAATTTTTTATAAGTAAGTAAAAGTGCTTTTGATTTCATTTATTTTATTAATTATCGGGATCAAAATTTATTTAATATTTTGTTTCGTGCCGCTAGCTGACATGGATAAGTACCTGCATCATGTTTTGTTAAATATATTCCGTAGAACAAAATATTCTTACCCTCTGCGGGCTAGTTGCACAGAAAAAATTGCTAATTTTCTAAAATTAGCAATTTTTATGTTGTTACCAGTGTATACGGTAAATGTTGTCGCTAGATGGCGTTACCAAGTTCATAAAAATATTATAAATGCGTGTGTTGGTTTGTTCTTCAATCACGCCACGACAAAAAATCACGCCGAGCCGTTCGGCGTGATTTTTTGCATGGGTATTGTTGAGGACCGAGAGAGTGCATAGGCTACCTTACCTTTTTTAACCCAGAAAATTAAGAGTTCCTGCCGGATTTTTAAAACTAAATCAACGCGAGCGAAGCTGCGGGCATCAACTAGTAACTAATAATTAAATGAACGATCCAATCAACGATATGTTATACTTACATATAATTAATCTGTGCGATATGGTCGAATCGGTGGGACCACTGGCCTTTAGTGGAAATATTATTTTACTATAATAATATGTAGGTATACTGGTTCAACATAATATATTTTTTAATACTTCGATGGTATCAAGGTAACTTACTTGTATACCTTCTTATCTCTGTTGTATACTATGATGTAATGTGGCAATGGCTCTTGCTCTATTTTTGTATCAAGATTCTATTTATTCATTTTATTATCAAAAATTGGGGGTAATCAACTCTTAAATAAATAAAAGATTCACTTGTTTCTAAAGAACTTTATTTTAACCTTAAACATTTTAAAAATAAAACAATATTACTTCACAAGTAAAATAAAACTTACACATCTACCGTCATAATTAAAATTTCCGCTAAAATAGACATCGTATCGAACGTTAAAGAGAATTTAGAGAATGTATTTGTACCCACACTGGCCTCTTTCATAATACGGGACATATTCCTGTACCTTAAGGACGACATGCACTTTGAATTCGGCAGAATTTTGCCCGTATTACTTGCTGCCAGTAATACCTAGGGTAGTAATAAGTAGTAATACTTTCCCGTATAATTATGGACAGGACTAGCAAGTTGGTCAGTTCTTTTTGTTTCTGTCGCGTTGTACTACCTACCAGTGGTAACACGGTCAAATCTCGTATTACACGGCGCTGATGTGTTCGTGTCAACAAGCAGTTTTCGATTTTATAAAATTTTAAAATAATAAATGTTAATAAGTAGTGTCAAAAGTAGATACATTTTGAAGAATTATTGCCAATTCAAGTGTAGGAGTGTTATCTGAATATAAAACCTTGAGATAATAATAAAAAACACAAACGGTGCTTAGGGGTTAGTGACAGTTTACTGTGATACAATTGATTACAACTTTACTTACTGTGGATACAATTGATCCGCATGCTTGTATTCGGACCTTACTGTGCATTTTAACTGTGAAAGAAATTTAACGAGCCTTTGGAATATGAAAGGTGTATGATATTCAAACATAACCTAAAAAGACAAAGTATTGATTCGTAAAGGATTTATAATACGAAGCTTATCAACAGTGAGCCTGACCCTTGACTACTAATAACACTTAATACGAGCAATATAAAATTGACGAAGGAATACTGATTTGAAGTGTGAAGTTATTTTTATAGAATTTTGAAAACGTATCCGCCGTCTTTTGTGAAATGGACCGCTGACTGCTATTATAAACAATATAAGGGTGGCGAGGGAGTGTTAGTGTGGCATCATAAACTTTAGAATAAAAGACTATTACTATTAACTTAAGTGTGAGGTTGTCACCAACCATCATATTCAGTTATTTTTAAGAATTTAGAAAACGTCATCCGCCAGCTGTTGGCGAGTAATCAGTAATGGATCCCGGGAGTTTTTATAGTTTTATTTTATTTTGTTATTCATTGACTATTGGGGAGGCAATCTACACCTCTAAATTTTTATTGTTTATTATTAACTGTTGACTATTGGGAGGCACTTTACAGCCCCCAATTTTTATTGTAATTATCTATTTATTTTTTATATTTTTATTTATTTTATTAGTGATTGACTGTTGAGGGGCTCTCTACACCTCACTTTATTTATTAGCTTTAGTATCGATTGACTTTTGGGGGGCTTTATACACCTCCCAATTAATTTGTAATTGTTGTTATATTGATTCGTCGTTGGTAGGCTATTTTATTTTGTAGGTTATTTTATTTTGCTATTCATTGACTATTGGGAGGCAATTTACACCTCTCAATTTTTATTGTATATTAATAACTGTTGACTATTGGGAGGCAATTTACAGCTCCCAATTTTTACTGTAATTATTTAGCTTAAGTAAATTTTATCGATTGATTCTTGGGGGGCTTTATACACCTCCCAATTAATTTGTAACTGTTGTTATAACAACGCCTGGAACACCTGATGGGGCAGCACAAAAACGGACAGCAGAGGGGAGGCCTTCTTTGGGACTCTTGAACAGCTTGACTTGCAGGTGCTCAACCAGGGTAGCGTCCCTACCTTCGGCACAATTAGAGGAAACAAAAGCTACTCTAGTTGTGTCGACGTTACGGCGTGCTCCCCGGAAGCGCTCCTGTTGGTGACGGACTGGATGGTGGATGACGGCGTGACGAGCTCGGACCACAACACTATTGCGTTCCGTATCAACCTGAAGAAAGACGATTTAGTGACAATAACTAGGACTACGCGGCGATTCAACACAAAAAAGGCAAACTGGGAAGAGTTTCAATCGAAGCTCACCCAGTTGCAGTTAGAAAATTTCATCAAAAAAGGTTACATAGAGATCGACAATATAGTCGATCTTGATAAAAGTGTTGAATCATATGTTACAACGATAGTGGCGGCTTGCGAAGCAAGCATGCCAATAAAGAAAAGTACGGAACGCCTTAGTCTGCCTTGGTGGAATGATGAGCTCGCCGCGATGAAACGCGAGGTCAACACCAAAAGGCAGCGCATCCGTTGTGCTGCCCCGGTCCGTCGAAACAGCGTCGTGAGTGAGTACTTGCAAGCCAAGGAAACCTACGAATCGCATGCTAAAAAAGCACAGATAGCCAGCTGGAAGGCTTTCTGTGCGCGTCAGGACAGGGAGGGACTATGGGAAGGGATATATAGGGTCATTGGTAGAACCGCAGTGAAGACGGAGGACGTCCCACTCATACACAACGGTAAAACCTATGGCCCCAGCGAATCGGCAGCATTGCTGGCGGAGATTTTCTACCCGGGGGATCCTGGGGCTGAAGACGAATCAGACCAT
This sequence comes from Hipparchia sbordonii, assembly GCA_038048805.1. Classification (NCBI taxonomy): domain Eukaryota; kingdom Metazoa; phylum Arthropoda; class Insecta; order Lepidoptera; family Nymphalidae; genus Hipparchia; species Hipparchia sbordonii. The sequence goes on from CM076115.1 coordinate 8,169,278, forward strand.
CAGCGTACGAGGCGCGCCGCTGAACAGGTAAACGATTGTATTCCAAATGAAAATTTGGATCCACCGTTTACTGCTCTTGGACTGAGCGACGCCGCCTCGAGCTTCAACCCCAGGAAGGCCCCCGGGTCGGACGGTCTTACCGCTGACATATGCCAACGCGCCATATCGCTGAACCCCGACGCGTTCCTCACTCTGACCATTAAGTGCCTAGAACTGGGTCACTTTCCGACCTTATGGAAGGAGGCCACCGTGATAGTCTTCCGAAAACCAGCCAAGGAGGACTACACCAACCCTAAGGCCTATCGTCCGATCGGATTGTTACCCGCTCTGGGCAAGATCCTTGAGAAGATGGTTGTTGATCGCATTAAATGGCACATCCTGCCCGGGATTAATACTCGCTAGTACGGCTTTATGCCCCAGAGAAGCACGGAGGACGCTCTCTATGCCCTAATGGACCGCATTCGCAAGAAGCTCAAGGAGAAGCGACTTGTGACTGTGGTCTCATTTGACATAGAGGGGGCCTTCGAAAGCGCCTGATGGCCGGCCATTAAGGTCAAACTGGCTGAGGAAAATTGTCCTGTTAACATCCGCAGGGTGATTGACAGCTATCTTCGGGATCGCAAGGTCAAAGTGAGGTACGCGGGAGCCGAGCACACTCGTAACACCACCAAGGGTTGTGTTCAGGGCTCCATCGGGGGTCCCGTCCTGTGGAACCTCTTATTGGATCCACTACTGCAGGGCCTGGGAAGGCAGGGAGAATATTGTCAGGCTTTTGCCGACGATGTTGTCCTCGTCTTCGACGGCGATACGGGGCTGGAGGTCTCGAGACGGGCCAATGCTGCTCTGGAACATGTTCGAGAGTGGGTAGTACGTAATAAGCTTAGGTTCGCACCTCACAAAACAAAAGCGATGGTGCTAACAAATAGGCTAAAGTACGAGTCTCCGCACTTGAGCATGGGCGGGACCAGCATTGGGCTGTCCAGCGAAATAAAGATCCTGGGGCTCACAATCTCTAGCAAGCTGACCTTCAACTCTCATGTGAGTAACACTTGCATGAGACTTCAAGGTCTCTACAAGCAGCTGTCGAGAACCGCCAACGTGAGCTGGGGCCTCCACCCCCAAGTCATAAAGACCATTTATACTGCAGTAGTGGAGCCAACAGTCCTGTACGCCGCCTGTGCCTGGGCACCTGCCGCTTCGAAGCTCGGAGTGCGGAAGCGTTTGGGTGCGCTCCAAAGGGGCTTCGTGCAGGAGATGACCAAGTCGTACCTAACCGTCTCCCTGAACTCGGCGCTCATGCTGGCTGGGATACTCCCTTTGGATCTTAAGATCCGAGAGGCCTCGGCATTGTACGAGGCCAAAAAGGGAGTGTCCGAGCAAGTACTCGGGGAGATGGAGGGGAAGGTACCATATTGTGAGCGACCATATCCGGCGGAACAGACGTGCCTGCGGTTCATCAGCCTGGTGGACCGAGAAGACCTTGAGACCAACAACACTCAAGCAGTCTTTACCGATGGCAGTAAAATTGACGGCAAGGTGGGGGCCTCGGTCTCCATCTGGAACCGCGAGGCCGAAATCAAAGCCGTGCTGACTGTTCCGCGAGGAGTCGCTTGACGAGTGGAACCGGAGGTAAACGTCCGAAGAAACCGCCGGCACCACAAAGTTCTTTCTGCCGGATGTGCGGTTTGCACATCGAGTGGTCAAACACATCGATCTCAATATGGTGCTTTCCCAGGTGCTGACTGGTCATGGAGGGTTCGCGGAGTACCTGCACAGGTTTAAATGCAGCGACAATTTGGGTTGCGTGTGTGACGACGGTGCATCAGAATCGATCATACATCTTCTGATGGACTGTCCTCAGCCCGCAGCGGCTCGGGAAGACCTGCAGCAGGAACTGCAGATGAAACTGTGCAGAGACTCCGTGCCCACTATACTGGGTGAAGCCTCTGGCCGAGACGCGTTCCTGAAATACGCTCGCAGAGTAGCGAGAATCGTGATTGCCAGGAACAGAACAAACGATAGAGATGCATAGTGCCTCTCGTATCGTTAGCATACACAGATGGCACTTGCATATAAATCGCTTTGTTCTGTTCCTCGCAATAACCCAAAAAGCCTTCTATTCTGCTATTCCGTACTCCAGGCTTCGAAGATTGACCACACCTTGTTAAGATTAAAAATTCGCTTAAAACAAAAATATCAACAATGTTAAAAATATAAATAAAAAGATGATAACAAAATCTCTTTCCATGAAAGGGGACATCCTGCATTATTTAATAAAAAAATCTCGTATTGTTACTCACAGGTCCAGTAGAAATGAAGTTGAAAATCGAATCAAAAGTCCAACAATAAAAAAAATCAATTTATAATAGCAAATAAATGGCCTTATTGTCTAATGTGGGAACATTACAAATAGCAAAATATTACTGCAAAGTTTCTGAAACAGATACATAATTACATAATATCAGATAAGTATCTGATAAATCCTCAAACATAGTTATCGTATATCACATACCTACCATCAATGATAAGTATATAAAACTATACAAACTATAGAAGTAAACAAATAGCTAAACTATACTACGCTACGTACCTATAGGTACATAAATGCTATTTTAAAAAACTAACATAATTACTCGTATGACATAGTAGGCTAAATAATACGTAATTTAAAACTAATTAGGTAGAATTTCGGTGGTACATAGATAGCTATTAGAACGAGGTTGTGCATATTGGCCAGAAATAGAAAGTTTGCGCTGCAAACTGGATTTGCAAATGTGAGCTGCGACTATAGCGCGATCAAGTCGGGTTTAACTCGTTTAAACTTTGCCAATTTTAAAGGCGGCGAAACTGCATCTAAACTGCAATTTTAAGCTAAAATGGAATGAATTTTGTATCATATCAAAAATTTGGTCCCGTTAAAGAACTTAATATCGCTCGTAGAGAGCGAAAAATATCTATCACTGTCAAGTGTAAAAGTACTTATATTTTCTAGACTAATTATAAAAATATAAGAGTTGAGATAATGTTAAAAGTAAGGGATCTCGAGCACAATCCAAATCCACAAGACTACTGGCCGCGTTAGTGAAACTATTCATACTATCGCACACTTGGTCGCTTAGTTCAGCTGACATTAACTTCAATAACTTCTAGCTTACGACCAATGGACTTGGTAGACTAGTGCACGAGATCCCTAAAATGGCACACAGAGATAGAAAAAAAATTAAATCAAGTGAATACGTTGGAATCCTGCCACAGAGAAACTTTTGTTTCAGTACATACTTGAATGACAAATGTCCATTATTAATTCCAGTACAGTACAAATAAATCATTACAAATTCATGTCAAAATAAAAATGTAAATAATATCTCTGTAATTATATAACAAAATATGTTATATTTCTAAAATTTCATGCATACTTAGTCAAAGTAAAGAATAGAAGGTATAGTTATAATAGGCATAATAGAATTTGTGCATAAGTAATGACTAATAATATAATTAATATATGACATATAAATTAACAATCTTTCGCTGAGCATGATATGAAATTTAAAAAACAGGTTTTAACTGTGGTATGTAAATAATTTCAGTTAGAGTTTCGGAAAATGTTTTAATTACCCATTTCTGGTAAATTGAAACCAGTTTAAAGCCTTGGATTGACGAAGATTTTAAAAGGATATGAGGAAAGAAGTACCTATTATACTAATATTTACAGCCAAATCACTATATAAAACTAAAAATTCTTAGCCTATAACTGGTTTAGGAATGCATAAATTCTATTAAGTCTACACAAAATACAAAATTATTGATGAAATAACCTATTCATTAGTCTTCTTTTGACGCTTCATCAAAAGCTGCCATCAGATTCCTCCGACATTTACTTTCAGCGCTGTATCTTAAACCCCATATAATATACTCTCCTACATTTAAAGGATCTTCAGAATAACTGACTTGGACCTTACACTTCCTATCCCATTTCATACCATCCATACTATGATTGTTCCTCGTTCTAACAAATTCTATATAACCGTTACATTCAACAGCTAACTTTGGCAGTTGAGCATTCAAAGTTTCATGTGATGCTTCAGAATTGGAAGCACCACTAGTTGAAGGCAAACAGTCCCCTTGGCCACATTCCAAATTTGGCGGAGTTATAGACACTAATTTACGTTTACGTCTTATAATACCATCGCCTTTGTGACTAATATCATTATTATCGTCAGAATTTCTTTTAGTATTGTTACCATTGTACTTCTCTGATATGTGCATGGCTACAATATTGTGAGATTTCATCCTCTTTTTAGTTATAAAGTCATCGTCGTCATCAGGTTTGCACCCTTCTGCCCACTGTGGACTATGGCCACCGGAATCCATTCTTCTCTTACCACATCTCCTTGGCATTCCAATTTCTGGAGAGTGAAGTGGACTGGCAAGAATGGTGTCATCCTTTCTGTTAAATAAAAAAGTATTTATTTATTTAAATATGTTATCTTTTAAATATGACTAGCTGCTGCCAAAGACTTCATCCTATCTCAATATTAATAGTATAAATTCTACCAGATTATGGCTGTACTTTAAAGTTGATAAAATGCAGATCAGTCTTTGTTCTTTAAATCATTTTTGTTGACCATACATGCAACAATGTATGGTCAACAAAAAAAAATTCATGACTTACAATTTTCATCTTTGCCTTTGTATGTGAGTTATGTAGTGAATGATCTTAAGCAACAATCAAGATTTTATAAAAACAATCGGATACAAACCTTTCAAATGATTCATCAAGTCTGGTGTGTATTTTGTCAATACTTTCAACAGTTGTAAAATCATGTCTTGAACAATGCATGTCATACTGCAGGAAGACAGATACTTTTTTCCTTGTCTTTATCGTCTTTCCAAACCACTCTAGCATTACATCGTCGGACAAATATAATAACAGATTCTGGCGATCATTGTCGATCATTCGTTTGTACCATACAGCAAAGTTGCGGGCTGACTGGTGTTTGTTGATTTGTGCTTTTGAATTGTTATTAGTCTCTCTGGTTGAAGGGTTCAGTCTATGGCATTTTCTTTTTGGGGGAGTTTCCGATAGGCTTGTCATTTTCTGAAAGCAACATTATTGTAACAATTTGTATTATTGTATCAATTTGTATTATTGTATTAATCAGTCATGTTATTTGCTACTAAGACTGTAAAAAAATATTTAATCCTAGAGTAAGAGTCCATCAATTAGATGATGGTGATAATTTATGTACACATATATTTTGATTGGAAATTAGTAGAAATTATTATTTTTCGCAGATACCATCCACAGCATACAGAAATACATGCGAGTTGTCTACTTGATAATAAACACTACCCTTTCTTATTAGAAAAGTGCTGAACCAGCATAAAATGATTTACTTGGGGTACTTACATTTATCACTGAATATTTCCACCACCTTTTGCGAACTTTTCGCCGAATTGGCTAAACTTAAGCGCTGTGCTTTAAGACGCCTCTGACTTTCAGCAATATAGGCCGCTATAGACAAATTTATCTCCAATAACTCTTTATGCAGCGTTGTTACTGTTTGAGAGTTGGCAAAAATATTTTCTAGAAGTAAGACAATAAATTTGCATCAATAGAAAATAACAAAAGAACGAATTGACTTTCTATTTTCAAACTAACATAACCTCTTACCTAAACACTTTGCTGCTTCCAATGCAAAATGTTCACGGTTCACATCGTCAAAGGTTGTTGAATTCATCTTACGTTTGCCAGAAAATTAGGATAACATACGCAATTTTTATAATGCGGTTTATTTAATAATAAAAAATATTAATAGTATGTATTACATACAATAAATTCAAAAAATTGTTGATTTTTTCATCAAGCATCACAGACCAAAAACACCGATTACACAGATTAAGTACTATAGACAGCACGAATAGGTATATTAAGTTAATAGTGTAGTAGCAAGCAAATAGTGAGGAGCAAAGATTACCTATCTCTAATAGAGACAAGCACAAATTAAACCAATTGAATGTTTTATAGTGAGTCCGGTCCCTAAGACATATTTGTGGTTATTTGTCTATGGCATTTTAGCGACATCTAGTAGGGAGTAGCATGAATAAGTTATATTGTTGTGATGACTCTTTACTAGATGTCGCTAAAGGTAATTTGTGCATCGCACATAGGTCATAGGCACATAATATAAAATATAATAAAACCAACTTGGCTTGGTGCTTGGTGCCTCTGCCAGTTGCCTGCAGTGGTCTATGAAGTATGAATTAATTATGTATAATTTAAGAAGTACGTCCACAGGACAAATATTATAGTGTTCTGTGGAGCAAATTGATAATAAGTAGAACAGCATTTATTTAGCAGCAATTTCAAAATTTCCCAATGAAGAATTCTTCTTTATTATGATGCCCGAGAGTTCGTTCGCATGGATTGAGGTTTTTAATTCCCGCGGGTACTTTATTATATTTTCCGGGATAAAAGTAGTCGATGTGTATTCCAGTTTATAATTTATCTCTGGGCTAAATTTCATACAAATCGGTAACTATAGTAGTTGCAGCGTGATTGAGTAACAAATATCCATCCATCCATCCATACATCCTTTCGCATTTATTATACATATAAGTAACTAGAATTACTTAAATTGCATCGCAAATCAAATTAAGTCGACGTAATTAAGTAGACTTCATCAAATTAAGTCGACGTAATTAAGTAATTGCAAACAAAATAGATAATTAAAAATAAATAAACTCAGAAATAAAAAAGTAAGTAGGTACATAGAAAAATATATCCTAATAATAAAAATTTTACATAGCAGAGTTTATTACAATATTAATTCGCAATTATCTTTGAAAAAAGGATCATAAAGTGAACGCAAATTTTTTTGTTTTCCATACTGATTTAACTTTCGAAATAAAAATTACTGCAAAACAAAGTTCTTCTTTAATTAAATTATATGCAAAGCAAAATACAGCTGTTTGTACCTATAAAATATTTTTTTTTCTTTATTTTTCATTTCATTTAACCCAATATTTCAATTCTTTTAATTTAACCCAAGTTTAACCCAATTACATTCCAACCATAGACAATGTTTTAATTACGAGAACGAACATTGGGCTAGCATCAGACGCGCTTCTTTGAGTGGTAAAATGTCGAACCAATCTACTGCGATCCTGTGATCATTGACTTCGGCCATTGGTCTATCCTTTGTCAACCAATCATTGGAAAACCAGTGAGAAATATCCAATGTAAGTTCACTTTATTTGACGATTATTACTTTGCGATGGCTGAGCCGGTGTTATTATTTATCAAAAGTTTCAGTTTTCGGTTTATAGTTTTCTCGATGTCCGATGGAATTACATGAAAAGCAGCCATTTTGTTATACGTCCGCTTCGTTGGCCTCCGGTGAATGACGTAAACTTAATTTTCCGATAAATTTTTCTAAGATTTTCCATGCCACATACTTACCAACTTCAATTTTTGTGATAAGATTTTAAAAATAGAATGAATATTTATTGATTTGTATGTGTATGCAAAGTGCAAATATATTGGCTAATTTACAGCTCTTAATCCTAATCTAATTTAATAAAAATAAAGGAACAAAAGTTAATAAAAAATAGTTGATCATTAGATCCTTAACTTGAGTTATTCAGTATTCTTTATTAAAATACTTTGCAGTGAAAAACCATGGAGCATACACAACTCCAGGATGGTGGTCAGGTCATGACCATCAACGGGCAACAGTTACAGGTGTTGCAAATGAACAACAGTCCACATATGATTCAAGGTCCCAATGGACAGCAAATAGTGATCCATGCTATACCGTCCACTGCTCCTACTATACAGGTATTTTATAGTATAAATGACTTAATATGTATCTGGAGAAGTATGAATGAGGACTGTTCAAGATATGAAAGTGTTTAAGAGTGAAAGATTTTTTTTAAATATGCAGACTAGCACTTGACTGCGCTCTCACCTGATGGTAAGTGAAGATGCAGCCTAAGATGGTGCGCACTTGCCTAGAAGATGGTTATCCACTCTTGATTTAAAGACACCCACATAAGTTGTAAAAATGGAAGCGAGTAATAGAATAAGTATAGTAAAACCGTATATTGTAAAAATATACTATGTTCTGTACTGATACAGAGAAAGTAAAAGCCTTATTATTTAACAGACTTCTTTGTACTCTCACAAGACAAATAGGATAGTTTCATAGATTGTACTAATACTGTAATGCAAGTTTGAATAAAGGATAACATTGTTATAATATTACACATAATTCAATATTGACAGAATCACTGCTTGCCTTACTTCATCTACATTTTATATTTTCATGCTATCAGATTGGAACTCCACAAATCCAGGTCGTAGTATCACTTTTTTTAATGCTTATTTTTTTTTTAGTGAATTTAAATTTATTTTAAAATTATTATTTTCAAGCTCCTGCTAGTGTTTTGCTACTCGTTCTGTTCCCACAAACTTTTTAATATATTAACTAATGCCTGTGACTTGTTTGAATTTTTTTTTCTCTATCATGTCCATCTGCCATCTGCTTCTCCAGCCATTATCAGATAGAGGATAATATGTCAGGCTATGGAATACCCCCTGTATTCCAATAAATATCGTCCCCGAATGTTATATTGGAAACTTGTTAGAATGCATTTCAGTTTTGAATAACCTTATGGCTGAGTTCATTTCCTGGAACTAAAAAAAAAAAGTTCCACTAAAAGTAAACCTAAAAGTAGCTTAAACAATTCTTTAACATTGATGTATAATCTACCAACCTGTAAGTCCTGTGAAAACAGAATCAATCAATCCAATATCAAAAAATCAGATCAAAAAATTTTATTTTGCTTCCATATCAGCTTATTATTTTTTTTTGTGGAAACCACACAGATAAACACATTCATGCTATTTATTTGTATTGACTGTGGACTATAGACTAATTCATTTATAGTATTTTTAGGCATTTTCTTGACTATATGATGGAGGCTAACACAAAATCTTATTTGTGACTAATAAGTAATAATTATCTGTAGGTGGCGGCTCCAGGTGGCCAGCAGTTACAACAGTTACAAGTCCTGCCATTATCCAGTCTTCAAGGTAAGCACAGACAAATGTACAAAACAAAAAAAAGATACCGGCCGAATTGATAACCTCCTCCTTTTTGGAAGTCGGTTAAAAACTCTCAATTTGAAGCCTCAATAGCCCAATGGTTAAATTATATATAATATTGAAAACTGAAAGGTCGCAGGTTCGAACCCCATTCGATGCACTATTATCGAGCCCGGTTCTAACACAAGCTTTCCGCTTATTTTGAGGGGATGGGAGGATTTTTTTTATATGAATAGTGAGCAAACGAGCTGGCGGGTCACCTGATGTAAAGTGATTACCGCCGCCCATGAACACTTGGTAGTACCAGAGGCACCTCCACTGTGTTGCCGGCATTTCAGGAACTTATTGGTTTGTCCTTTGAATAACCCCATGTTTTAGTTATTATTATTATTAAGCTTTGTTTATCCTACACACATCTCAACAAATTGAAAAAACATGGGATAAACAAAGCTGCCATGTTTTAATTAGGTGGGTTAAATTTTGTGTTTGCATTGTCAAGCAAAAATAAAGTTTTAAATAGATTTCAGCCTCTAAAAATGTATCTACTATATTATGTTTAGGAGCTAGTAGCAGCATGCAGCCTATGCAGCTAGTTCAGACACCAGACGGACAGACATACATCTATCAACCGACCGCCAGTGCGCCGCAGCCACAAATTGATCAACACCAAATCATACATCAACCAGGTTAGTCAATAGTGTATTTTTTAAATCCGAAATAGGCTTGTGCTTGGTAACAATCAGTACTGGATAGCACTGATGAGATTTAGGTTGGAGCACGCTTTCCTAGGAGATGCTTATTCACTCTTGCCTTGAAGGTACTCAAATTATAGGTGGCAGGAAACACAGATGCTGGAAGAGTGTTCCACGCCTTATCGGTTCTTATCAGAAACATTAATTTAATTAAAAAAGTGTTTCATTAGAGTAGGTAATATCTGATCTTAATATTTTTGTCTGGTGGGAGGCTTTGGCCGTGGCCGTGGCCCTACCGTCAACGACGTGCCGTCAAGCGATTTAGCGTTCCGGCACGATGGCGTGTAGAACGCGATTAGGGGTATGGGTTGAATCTACACTGCTATGGTATGCCATAAATCTCGCGACAAGCTTTTATATCATATAAATTGTGTAATGACGTTATTAAAAGTTTTAAAAGCAATGTTTATGTTACTCTTTTTAGCACATTAAAATAAAAGATTGTTTTTTAAAAAGGTTTTTTACTTTTAATTTATTTAAAATAAAAGAAAGATGATTTTCCTATCCTATTGAATACTAAAAAAATTATGTTATTAGGTATAATCTTAATAGGAACACATTAAATCGACACGTTTAACATTTAGTTTTTGTTTTGCAGGAACTCTTATAAACCTGAATGGCAACCTGGTGCAAGTGGCGGGAGTTGGCAGTGCAGTGCAACCGCAGCAGATTGTGAACCAACCCAATATCGTTATGGTAATTTTTTCTACCATCCGTTTATTTTTTACCGACAACATCAAACGAGAGGCGGGGTGTTGCTGTATTCAGGCGGCGCAATACCGAAGCCTGTGGAAGTCCATGGAATCAAAACTAAATCCTTATCTTTGCTATTGTATATCTGTCCATAGACGTCTGTCAGTTGAAATTTTCAGAGAATGTGTATTTCGTATGCAAGTCCAACTCGCTCTCGTTCACGTGGATTGAGGTTTTTTTTATTCCTGGGAGAACTCTAATTTTCCAGGATAAAATGTAGCCTATGTGTATGGCGTGAAGGAGTAACAAACATACACATACACATAGAAACCAAGCCATACAAACCAATCAAGCCTCAATAGCCCAACAGTTAAAGGTGTGGACTGAAAACTGAAAGGTCGCAGGTTCGAATCCCACCAGTTGCACTATTGTTGTACCCACTAATAGCACAAGCTTTCCGCTTATTTGGAGGGGATAGGACATTAGTCAACTTCAGGTTGGCTAATATTCTTTTTAAAAAAATACCTTTATAATATTAGTCATTTCATAAACAAATTTCCAGATGGTGAACAACAGCGGTGCCACGGCCGCCGCCACGTCGTCTGAAGGTGCCACCTCCTCAACAGCTGGCTCTGACGAGGAACCACTGCTGTATGTCAACGCCAGGCAGTACAAGAGAATTCTGAAGAGACGCGCTGCCCGAGCGAAGTTGCATGAACAAGGGAAGATACCTAAAGAAAGGCCTGTGAGTATTTTTCGCCGACTTCCAAAAAAAATTCAAAATTTATTTATTTCATGTAGGCCACCTTATAGCTCTTATGACACGTCATAAATCTACCACCGGTTCGGAATGCAGATTCTGCTGAGAAGAACCGGCAAGAAACAGAAGAAGCAGTTGCTCTTTTCAAAAAATAAAAAAAATTTACAACAGGTAACCAAACTAAGCTATGTATACAGTGCTTCCACAGTGAAGCTTCAAAAATGCAATACATATAATCCAAGTAAGGAGGTTCTCAATTTGTCAGAATGTATTTTTTTTATGTACGTTTCCCGATTACTCGAAGACGCCTGGACCAATTTGGAAAATACTTATTTGTTTGATAGGGTATACTTCCCAAATGGTCCCATTGTCATCAGGTCAGGATTTGATGATGGGATCCTGGAGATATTGAGGGAACTCTTCAAAATTGTATAGGCATAATTGATATACTTTGTAGTGGCGTTTTCATACCTTTTTTGGCCAATAAATAAAAAACCTCTAAAAATATCGTAATTAAAAATATGGTATCTTCTTTCAGAAATATCTTCACGAGTCGAGACATAGACATGCGATGAACAGAATCAGAGGTGAAGGTGGGAGGTTTAACTCTGGAAGTAGGAAGTGAGTATATTATAGAGAATTAAAAAAAATTCAAATCTAGGTTTAACCTCAACTGTTGAATTGATTGGTATTTCCATTTTCATGAAGTTGTATTTTCTGTAGGTACTTTAAAAAAATATTCTTCTATTAATTAAATATACAATATAATACTCATATAACTGCCACTGGCACTTCAATTTGTAGTATCTAGTATGATAAAAATGTTTATTTTTTTCTTAGAAACATGGAGCGAATGGAACATATGGAGCATGGTGAAGGCACTTCCACTCAGAAGTTGATGGAGGATATTAAACCAGAAACCGTTTCCATCACCATTATTCAGGTATGTACCTGATTACTGAATAAAAATATCTTCTCTAAATGCCACCAAGGCCAAATGGTCACTTTACAGAAAATTCTGGCAATGTTAACGATGTGTTGCAACTTAAAGTAATCATAGATTCATAGAGCTATGTTTGATGAATATCGGTTCAAGATGGCCGCCACCACAAAATGGCGGATTACATATTTTTTCACAACTCCCTCAATATGGGTATCAAATGAATTGGCTCGACTAGAATACACTATAATTAATTTCAAATCCAAGATGGCCGCCACCACAAAATTGCGAATTACATATTTTTTTTAATTTCTCGGGTGCAAATCCATTGTTTCATCCAAATTTTCATTTGTTAGGGAAAATATTTTTATCTGCTGTTGTTATGGGACATAATTTTTCTTGTTATTGTATTTCAGTTCTAAATCAAAAGTAACAAGAACTATATTTCAATGATAATTACAGTAGTTTGTAGTTGGCGAAATATACAATGAAATTAACGAATATTAATGTAAAACTCACTCTTTTTTTTTCTGTTTTCAATTTTAATTTTTAATTTTATTTATTTGAGGAAACATACAGTGTTGTAAAAGTACTAAAGCTAAAACAGATATATAATGCTTAAACCTAAATTGTTTCCAACTTAGCCCATATTAATTACATTATTATCCAACAACGGAACAAACTTACCTAATATCCTAGTATACTAATGTCGTATGTATTTATTTTTATACTAATGTATATCTTTGTATATTTCAGGATGGAGATGAAATACAAGACAACGGAAACACTTGGCGGAGACTCGCGCCACAGCCACTGGCCTCCACATAGCAGATAATGCACTACGGACACCAGTGAATTAACCTAATTGGCAAAGTTTGGCCAAAATAAATGTGGACAAAATTACCAGCATTATTTGCGGTCTAAGAACTCATTGTGAATGTGGTGTGCCAGTGAAAACAACTATGTACTACAAAGTTACCATCGGTGTTGTGAGGACTGAAAACTGAAAGGTCGCAGGTTTGAATCCCATCCGTTGCATTGTTATCGTACCCACTCTACAAGCTTCCCGCTTATTTGGAGGGGACAGGAGGATATTAGTCAACTTCAGCTTGGCTAATATGCTTTATAAAAAAAAAGAAAAATTATAGTGATAGTGTGGTTTTAGGTTGCAAATAAAGTTGTCAAATTTTTCTGCATTCAATTTAGGTTCGCTCTCTTCTCTTTCCTTAGCTGACTCAAAAAGTAAACAAGTCACAGAAAACGCGTAGGTATATCACCTTTGTGTCTAGAGCACTTCGACCATCTGTTGTTACCAAAGGATATCGCACCGGCGCATAACAAGGGACCAAGTGTGCTTAAAGTCGTAAGCACACTTTATTCATTAGTCGCATCATCGCGAAGCTGTCAAGATGCCTAGTGTGCGATCAAAAAATACCGAAATAATTCATTAACGATGCAGAAAAAAGATGGTTTGACTTACCACCGCCACATCGGAAAGAGACAGATGGATATAAATATCAGTTTCTATGTCCCCTTGCCCTATATATGGCGCGTAGCACACGTTTATGAGAAGTTACTTGTAAACGTTTTGAGTTGTCTAATGAAAATAATAGATATATTGTGAAGTAGTGAACCATTGTGAAAAACTAAACAGTCTCGTGTAAAATAGTGTGTTATACAAAAGAGTAAAGCTGAAGAGACAGTGGTCTTACTGTCATGGAATCGAAGGAAGATGAATCAGATGTGTTGTGGAGTGAGAATGTATACTGGTGAGAACTGAGAACAGCAATCTCCAGTTGCTGCCCCGATAAGTTTAAGGAGATATTTTTTTTTTTTTTTTTTTTATTCGATGACAAGATAGCCCTTGACTGCGATCCCACCTGATGGTAAGCGTCGATGCAGTCTAAGATGATAGCGGGCTAACTTGGAAAGGTTATCGGTTTCTACACGCCATCGTGCCGGAACGCTAAATCGCTTGGCGGCACGTCTTTGACGGTATTTAATGGATGGATGAGGAAGGTGGAAGATATTGTTTATAGGGCACAGACCTTTGTAATTAATCTATGAAATCATGAATTAAATAAAGAGGTCGGTGCGCCATTTGCAATATTATTAATTCCAAAGACACTCAAATATCAAATGTCTTCAAATTGATCCATACTTTTGATTAATTTTCATTTTTGTGAGGGTATACTAGACATAAGGTGAGGTCACTTGATTATGACTTTCTGTCGATTTTAGATTTAATTCTGTGGTGTAATGACGTAATTGTGGTATATTACACGAGTATGTATTACAATAAATGTTATAATGTACTTATATAATATACCATAATTGACTTCCTGTCATATCGAGGCATTTGTACGGGCCATATAGCCAGGTACCTTTGAAAACCTTGAGGGGTCATGAATAAGGAAAGTCGCGAGGGCCACTAATAGCCAATCAGGCAAGCCTAATTTACCATAATATTCTACCAATAAATAATAAGTAAGGAAATCCAACTGCTTTAAAAAAATGACACAAAAATTGTGTCCTGGTAGGCGGGGATTAAAAACCGTGTGCAGCACGTCAACAGTCTGACATTTTTCTTGCACATCAAATTTTCGTAACATCGTCCAATGACTCAGCTGTCGTAGCAAACATAGCAGCACGCGCTGCTTTCGTTCTGAATTTGAACCAATCACCAAGCATGTCTATCTGTAACCTGTGATTCGAATTCGATTCCGGAAGTGATTCGTATTTTGAATTTTGTTCTGAATTAGACTTCCTTACTTATTATTTATTCGTAGATAATATTACATATAATGCGTACAAGATATTAACTGGTATGTTAAACCGCCATTTTCTATTTTTCAGTAAGATAGAGAGGGAAACTGGCCGTTAAACATTCCTATTTTAATTTTGATTGCATTATAAGGTTCCTTATTTGTGTGCACGTTTTTGACTTCCTCTGTAGTTCAGAGGTGTGTATTGCCAGGGTTAGAATCCTGCAGGTGTCAGGTTTGTTTCTTGTTTTTGTTTGTTTATTAACTTAATACCAGAGTGATTTTTAAAATGTTATAGCCATTTTTTTATCATCTTAAATAATAATTGGTTTTGTTTAAAGCGTTATTTTGCACATGCTATTGGCTTAGTTTGCTATATTACTATATTAACATAATATAGTGTTCTAAAACAAAATTCGACGTCAAACTCCATCTAACGTGTACCATAAAATCAAAAATCATCTGATTTAAAGAATGTACTACTTTTTAAGTCATAATTTTATTATACCATCAAACTCATTAAATCATCCAAGTTGGCATATCTCGACTATGTTGGTAGATTTCGTACACCGATTGGTTGATTTTGTGTATCGATTGGTAGAATTTATGTATCGATTGGTAGATTTTATGTATCGATTGGTAGATTTTGTGTATTTATTGGTAGAATTTGTGTATCAGTTGGTAGATTTTGATTTGTTTTAAGGCTCTTGTTCGCACATATAATAACAGACTACGCCCGATGCAGAAGCTGGAATAAAAATCGTTAGCATTGATTGAAAAATAAAATAAATAAAATGTAACGCAAAAATAGGGTTTTTAAAGACTTCAGTCTATGTTCTTTGAAATGTAATATATGTATTTAATATATAAATGTCATTTTATACTATGAATCTAGCAACATTGTCAAGATGTTCAAATTAATAAAAGTTACTATTAAGTTTAAAATTTATTGTTAGTATTATGTTCCAAATTATACTGTGTGGTTATAGCTTTTGACTGTTTTTTTTTTTTTTTAGTTTAAGTTGTGTCAAGGATTCAGCTATGCATTAAAATTAATAGATCATAATTATTAATTATTATAGTAGTAGTCGTAAGTAAATTTGTTATTTGACTGATTTGTCCTCAAAAAGTTATAACTTATTGTTGTTTTTTTATTATTTGGAATTTTTAGGGGGTTGTGTGATGTAAAATAATGTAAATATTTTTCTATAATAACAGATTCTGTATTGACTTTTATAATGCAAAGTACAAAATATACATATTGCACAAGATAATTACTTTTATTTTTTACATACCTACCCACTATACCTACCTATAAAAAAGGTCTATGTACAGCTGTTGTATCTGTTCTGTTGATTGAAGTAGGTACAATGAAAAATCTCAGTAGTTCGTTCGACAAATAGTTAACAAAACTTAAAATAAAACATGATTTCTCAATAAAAAATTTTTAATTCTAAAACATGATTTAAAAAGTAAAAAAACATTGTTCAGGGAAACTTACAATTTATAACACAGCTGTTGGCATTGTGATTATTATTACTTATTACTAAGTGTTATAAAAGTTGCTTACATTTAATTGATTTATATTTAATTGTACCTATAGCTATTTTATCGCTAATACACTACATACAAAAAAAATTGCTGCTTGTTTGTAGTATGGGGGCTATTTCTGTAATTCAGTGCCTATCAACGACGATAGGCATTTTTTATCCATTGAAGATTTGAAGAGAAATGTCATTTTCCATGTCATAGTGAACCTTCAATGGATAAAAAATATATGTCAGTGGCTTTCATTTTTTGATAGGCACCGAGTTACAGAATCAGCGGGCTGCTTCGACCATTTAGCCAGAACGAGCCTTTACGCAGATTTAGTACTGAATATATTCTGCCACTTTCTGCGGGAGGTGAGGTAATCACGTACAGCACACACTCACTTCCGCACACTCTTATAAAAAACTTAATATCTCTATGAACGCACACTAACTCAAAAGCTGTCACACTTACAAGCTGACGCGTACGTTTGTACATGTACTTCGGCAGAGGGGAATGCGTGCGCTTGCCAAGTCCTGGCTAAATGGTTGAAGGGGGGCAGAGATTCGTCATTTGGATCAAGTTTACAAACTTATGTTAATGGGCAGATTTCTTTGCATTTTCGCGCACCCTCTGTATCTCGCTCTTGATCGCCGATATGAGCGGCAGCGCGGGGTCGTCGGGCGCCAGCCGGCCCTCCGCCGTGATCAGAGCTGGGTTCACCGTGGGTGCTGGATGCCGCTGTAATACACATAATTGGAATTAGGTGCTTCTAAGGACCGATCTACCCCGGAATGGGAGGGGCGTGGCGAGCACTTCCAGTGTAAAATAATTTTAAACTTTATCTACACAATCGCTAAAGACCAGTATCGCTTGACGCGCGTCGACGCGAACAAACGAGTTGCAGGGAGCTGATGGATCCAGGCGGCGCAAGACGGAGACCTATGGAAGTCCATGCGAGAGACTTTTTGTCCAAGTGTGGACGTCTATCGGTCGACAAAGAAAAACACTGACTGTAGACCAGCGCTTGACGCTGCGATCTCGCCTGATGGCAAGTGAAGATGCAGTCTAAGATGGTACGCGCTTGCCTATATTGACTTAAAGACATCTACGTTACAGTTAGTTAGAAAAACGGAAGCCGGAAGGGCATTCCAAATGTTTGCAGTGCGTATAGGGCTTACAGGTGCGGAGGGCCACGCGGGGGTCGGCGGCGGCCTGTCGCCCGGCCCGCGCAGCAGCGCCGTGCGCGGCCGGCTCGCACTGCTGTCTGTGGTAGCACTGCCTCTCCTGAAAATGTATCCCTTCTATCACAGATTACTATAGATGCTACGTTTATATGAGCGATAGCCTAAAGGCCATATACGATCAAGTTTGCACGATACTTAGGGATTCGAAAAAAGGTTCTACCTGAGTAGTACCTATCGATACTTTTGGTTCGATTTTTAGGATACTCAGGAAAGCTCCCAAAAGCTTTACCACTCCATCGAGAGAGATAACGCTATACATTAGAAAGATAATACTTTATATATTCAGTATAATATTGTAGTAATTCAAGCCGTTTCTGAGAAAAAGGGCCTTAACATAAGGACAGTCAAATGGACAACCGAGCGAACCTATAAGGGTTCAATTTTTTTTCGGAACCCTTAAAAGATTTTGATCAGGATGTTGGTTGTCCATTAATATTAAGAGCCATAGTCAGTTCATACCCAGGTCCCGCGGATCGTCCTCGGACGATGTGTGCGGCGGTGAACGGTGATCCAGGAAGACGAACGTTGTCGTTACGCGCTTGCGTCACAGCTTCTGCAACATGGAATCGAGTATTGTTTAATCCCCTATTATGTTGAACCTAACGCTGGCCCCAATAGGTAGGTACACTACCTATTCGCCCAACATGTCAATGGTCAAAATTAGGTACAATGAGACCAGCACCACCTTTAGGTCATACAAGCAGCGACCGAGCGCGTGCACGTTCCTCTAAGGGGCTAGTTAAATGGGCTTTTACACTTTGCCTTTCAGAGTTACACACCTAACCTTTTTCTAACAGTAGGTATATGAATCTGGTCAGATTTAATAATGCTAGGTACCTACCGAGAGGCGCCGCGTGAAGACCTCCTACTAGTTGGACCGTCGGTCTTCAGGTTGCTGACAGCCGCTGGATACAGGCTAAGAAATATCGTGTTCTGTGGCGATCCTTTCAAGAGAACTTTGCCCTCTATTAGAAGTGTATCGCTTAAGATCATGATGATGACCTGACACATAGATCGCTCAATCTCGCCGCATGGTTGAGAGCATTCAAAAAGATTGGCGCGCATTATACCTATCCATCTAGTTCGGGCAAGTACCCACCGCTCTTCTCTCCATTGTCCCTACTCTCCTTGTTCTCTTTACTCTCCTGTGTCTGTACAGTGAAGGTGTGGTGCGAGTCGCCGCTCGACGCCGCGCTGCCGAACAGTGTGAAGGCGTCATCCATCAGCTCGTTGAAGCGCTGCCGCATGCGGGACGAGCTGGGCTGGCGCGCTGAAGACGTCATTGACTTCGCGGGGCTTGGCGGTTTGGACACTGGAAAGTGGAATAGAAGGATCTGGGATTCTAGGAGTAAGTCGACTCGATGACAAATAACCTAGTTGGACTGTGATCCTGGTGGTAAGAGGTGATGCCAAAGGGACAAACATGCTAAGTGCAAATTGAGATTGGGATTGCCAAATACTTGCCAATATTGTTTATATAGTTTGTAATTGTCTCGATGGCCTAGCAGTTGGAATGTTTGACGAGGTCCCGGGTACCGGGAACAGACCAAAAAAGAGATGAATATTTGGTTTTTCTATTGAGAAATTCTCAGTACTTTATCTAAACTATTTGGCAGTGCGTAATGCGTATGCCATACCAATGATCCCATTTCCCCAGAGTTCTTTTTCTATACTGCAAAGTCACACCAATTGAGATGATAGGTAGATGTTGTAGATAGACTTGGTAAAAAGCATACTTAGCATCACTCTTCTGTAAATCCCAAACCAGGAGTCTAACGTCAGGGTCCCTCTCTCTACTTCACAAATGACGCCAGCTGTGAGTGTTCTTGAAGGACAGACGCCATAATATTTGCCCTCCAAAACACTCCCTTACTCTTGGCAAGAACTTTAAGAAGCATGCTTACCATCCTTTATCCGCTGGCAGTGTAGATCCCATACCAAGGGTCCGATCACCCCAGGGTCCTTATCTATACTACCAAGTCGCACTAATTGGGATGGCATCTGTCTGCGAGGCACAACATCTTTTCCACTCTTGGGTTTAACTTCCTTAGGACTAGTGGGTGATGAGTCAATGTCTAAATGTCTCACTGAGACCGGTTCGAGGATTTTGGACAGTGGTTCTACTATGTTGCCTCTGTAATAGGAAATCGTTAAATTGTGTAAGAACATAATTTCGCGATCAAGGTTCACTGGAGGATGATTGAAAGGCCATTAATAATTATAGTCTTTTTAATTTTTGCCTCTATAACTAGTTTAAGAAAGTTCTAAATGGAACCACAGTGAAATTCAAAAAATTCACTATTTCCAAAACGTTTACCCTTACATTGCGAAATAACTGAGAAATAACATAGAATGAGAAAAAGAAGGAAAATATTTTCCCGGAAATAGACATCATAAAGAATAAGAATCAATCCAATTTTGATAAAACGATTTCGGTTTACACAACAATCAGACTTAAATAGTGGAAAACTTACCTCGGAAAAGCATTAACAGATGGCATGGACAGGTACGAAGTTGGTGTGGCTGGCCCTGATGGAGACGGCTGCCCGCTGTCCGAACTGTCCAAACCTGCCGCTTCCAGCAGACTGTCTGTTGTTCCCACTGTCGACCATAACAAGGATCAAGGAACATCATTTCGATTGAGGTATCTTATATTATTCATCTGGTGTTACGAAGTTTCTGACAAATAAAAGTCTGAAGATGTATTTTAGATTCTCTCTCTGTGTCATATTCGTCATTTCTAAGGGTCACCTCTTTCTATAAATCACAATTGGTAGGGCTTTTTCTTGAGATACATAATAATGCGGTGGTTTCCTCGATCTTTCTGCTAGATCAGATGATCCACAGATTAGAGTATAAGATGATCATGAAAATGACCGAAACTAACGGCTTTACGTGCTCTTTGAAGCATAGAGGAAATGACTTCTCGACATCTTCTTATTAGAAATCGCCATAAACTAGAAACACTGTCATGTCGCACGCGCAAAGTGCAGAAATCTTTTTTGAGGTTCAGTGTAAGCTTAGATATTATGATTCTACAGATCTCGGAAGAACATTCCCGACCCTGGCCGTGCGAATCAGGAATGAAGCCCTAAAGAACTTCGTGCACATAGATGGGATATCAACGATGTAGGGATGGAAGCCCTCCCGATGTTTTCAAATTTTTTTTTGCATCTGGTCAAAAAGAAGAAATTAGTAATATTTTATGAAGCTACCTCGTTTTTTCTGTGGCATTCTCAAAGCATGTGGTTTCTTCTGTCGTCTCCGAAGCGCGGCTGCAACTTCCGATACACCGGACGAAGTCGTTGACGTACTGAAACCCGTTACATAATAAACTGATGTTGTGCATAAAGTATATATCAGGAAGATAACAACACTTGGAGTTTCGCAGATAAAATGACTGGATACTTAGATTCTCTTAGATTAATTAGACTTGTAGATATACTTACCCTGAAGCACTGCCTGTTCTGTAAATTGGTAGTAAAACACTGCTTGGTCTTGTTCTGCTTGGAGAAACAACGCTAATCAACTGAAAGAAAATTTTCATTAAAATAAATTAACTAGGTATCAAATCCTCGATCCCTTGTTCGATAAATAAATTCAGGACAAATTCACCATAGTTTTAAATTGAGGATAAAGGAAATTGATGGAACATTATCCTACATGGTAAATATGGACACAAACCTTGGAATCCTTTTCGTCGTTGATCTGTTTCATTTGATTGCGCTCCGCTTCCATCATCAGCTCATTTCTGTACGCACGAAGGGAAGCTGCTGATTTTAAGTTCTTCTTCCTGACAAAAAAATTTGTTTTATAGTTTCACGAAAAGCCGATCGGCTTCTTGGAAGCACGTCTCTGAAGTCTGATTGA
Source organism: Hipparchia sbordonii (assembly GCA_038048805.1). Classification (NCBI taxonomy): domain Eukaryota; kingdom Metazoa; phylum Arthropoda; class Insecta; order Lepidoptera; family Nymphalidae; genus Hipparchia; species Hipparchia sbordonii. Next base: position 8,190,944 of record CM076115.1, read on the forward strand.
GGAGTAATACTCTCATCATAAAATCATCTAAAAGTCATGTTATGTACGAGAATCTACCTGGTCAGTCTGTAGTATTTATTTCTTAACTATACTGAAATGAAAAATGTTAAAAGAAAAAACTATAATAATCTAATCTTACGACTGAAAATTAGTTAATCGTCACTATTTCAGTATGGTCAATCTATCGAACAAGAAATTCAGTAGGAAATAACGGTAGTAGCTGAAGAGTACGATAATAAGGAAGCTAATAGACTTACCTCTGAGCAAAACACAACAGTGCCAGTAGAACCAACAGCAGCAGTATAGCAATAGTGGATCCCACAGCCAGTGCCCAGAGCTCAGTGCCATGTACTCCTGTAGTCCCTGCTTCTCCTTCCAATCCTTCGGCAGCTTTCAGGTACGCTGCTGGCAATGTTTGCACTTTATTAGTAAATCAGATTAAGGATCGAAATTTTTTATTTTCAGTTTGGTTTGAATTAAGTTGAAATTCGTCAGTTGCTTTTGATGTCGGTTCGTCATCGCAAAGATATCTACTCTTGTTCTCACACCTTTTGTTATAAGATTATTAAGATGTAATATGTAGTAGGTAATACTAAAGCATAATATTGTATCAATTCAAAAAATTTTTTACCTTCATCACCACCTCTTCTTTCTCTCTATATTATACATTCTTTATGACCTACCTATGCATGTTCGGATAAATAATCTCCTGAATTATATTATTTGATTAAGCATTGTTTGGTTTCTACCAATCAAATACAATAAACAGTGAACAGCATAAAATTTACAACTTTTCAAACTTCTACCAAATCATTTCCTACAGTAAAATTATTTGCTATTTCGAAATTTAATGCAAGCTCATGACTTTATATTGGATTATCATATCTACTATCAATGTTATACTCACGCTCAGCTTTAGTGGTGACTACGGCCCCTAGTTCCTTAGCGACCTCAGCATCTCTGACCAAGCGCATGTCTCTAGCTGCCACTGCTGCCGGCACCGCCCTACCGCCCACTAGCACTACGTATACTATTTGTACACTGCCTTCTGTTGACTGACAATATGAGGTACATAAGACTATTCTTATTAAGTACAGGATAATCTTTAAATTTATTAATTTTATTTGCACCTAGTAAAAAAGCATTAATATTTACGTGAATATACGAGATAGTGTAAAATAAAGCAAAGTACGTGTTACATATTTTTTCTGTATTTACGAAAAGATAGGTACTACATAAGCTATTATAAATAATCATGGCCAATCAGTCTAGTTAAGTGGAACTATATTATCGAAGTAGGTTAGCTTAATTATACCATAATGGTTATTTCCATAGCTTTACCTACCTCAGTTATATTTTGTATATGGACTTGAACGGGAGGTTGCTGCTCAGGTTTAATGATTTCTCTCTTAAACAACATAGTCTCATTATTGACCTCTTCTTCTAATGGTAGATCTATAAGATCTTCTTTAGTAAGCCCAACTTGTTCTAAATCCCTCTTATGCACTACAACAGTCGGAGTAACCAGTATCCATGTTTCTACTTCATTTAGTTTTGTTACTTTTATTGGATCTATTGGTGATTCATCTTCATCTATTGAAAACATTTCTATATTGGCTAAATAACTTTTATTCGTGGAATCACTTGCTGTTCCATTATCAGTCCTTTGCACTTCTGTATTTACTGCTAAGTCATCTAATCTAATTAAAGTTTGGTTATCGTACAACTTTTGAGGAGTTTTGGCAGTGTTGGTACTTGTGTCTTTAAATTCATTGTCTTTATTAATAGCGAAGGAATGTACATCGTGTTTCTTTCTAGGAGTTGGCGCATCGAGAGATTTGATTATACCAAGATGTCGTTCTTGTTGCCTGGATCAGAAAATATTTTTTCCGTAAGTGTAAGTAGAAAATCTATACTAATTTTATAAATACATTGTTAATTGTTTGTTTGTTGTACTCAACTACGTCTACTCAGCACTTTCCAGTGCGCGGTCGCCACTCCAGCACCTCAAAACTCAATTTTTTATCGATTCATCGAATTATGTACCACACCCATTTAAATTCCAAATTCGCAACCCTAAGGAAACCAGTATCTTGTATATCAATATAATCGTACCTCAAGAAGGCCTTTTGGTATAGCCTAGCTAGCCTTAGCTGCAGACTATCAGGGGTAGAGCCTTGGATGACGGTCAGGAGCCAATAACGCCTGTCCTCTGGAATTTCCGGCTCCAAGCTGTCCGGTGTTGCATCGCAGTTGAGGACGCATTCCCCGCTGGTCTTGTCCGTCACCGCCTGGACGGACCAACGACTATCTTATGCACATAATGTAAAGTGAACTTATATAATCACAAATTAAAATCAGATGATTCAACGGTAAAAGTGTGTGAAGTCTGCCAATTCGCATTGGGCCAGCGTGGCAGTCTATGGCCTATACTCTTCCCTGAGAGGATATCTGTGTTTAGTAGTCAGTCGATGATAGAATAAGGATAGAATGCTGGTGATGATGACGAACTACTGCAAGGTATCAATCAAAGTAGTGTCGTGGGGTAACGCAACGTACCTATCTACTGATCTGACGCGATCAACCAAATGGAGCTCTCCTCAATCGTCAAAACACCATTATTGGGCTCGTTATCATTCATCCTATGAAATTTATTGATGTCGCTTCCCAACACGCCACGTCAGCTCAATATATAATACCAATTCTTCGTCTCACCTGTGGTGGATATGAATCCAAATACACAGTCGCCAGTACAGTTGTAGTTCGTACAACTGGAGCGGTTGGAGTGGGCAGGGGAACCGACAAGTCTGGGGGCGGGGGTCCATCACCAGACCCCGTCCAGAAGAAGTCTTCCAGGCGAGGGGTGCGAGTATGTTGATCAGGGGATACCAGCAAGTGCACTGAAAGACGAGTTTTATAATAAATACCTACTCCCAGTACTAACTGCAGACTAAAATTCATCGCTCACTTATCAACCGGCACCCCTTAAGCACTGACTCTTAGCTCGCAGTTCACTCGACGGGTGGCTCTTGTTGTGATTTCACGCAGTTAGTGGCATAGTCTTCTAGTCGAGTCACAAAATAGGTAGGTTGTACAGCTCGCGGGTGGCATTCTACTTGGGACCTGCGTGTGGGCAACTAGGGAATGCAAATCTCGCGAGATTGGGGCTCAAGCGAGATCTCGCGAGATTGTAAATAACAATACTGCGAGATATCGCCAATTTCGAGATCTCGCGAGATCGGCAGTTTTGTGTGTTTTTTTTTTTTTGCAAATAATCACAATATTTGAATAAATTAGGAAAAAAAATAATAAAAATTATAAGTATTATAAGATAACATTTATTTTTACGAACTTTTTCAATAGATTTTTATGCATCAAATTGTCTATAATTTTTTAATAAACTTCTGAGTTAACTTTGACGTACGTATCTATCAAATCACTGTAGAAGCACTGTAAACATAGCATAGTTTGGTTACCTATTGTAAAAATTATTAATTTTTAATTTTTTGAAAAGCAACTGCTGAGTTTCTTGCCGGTTCTTCTCAGCAGAATCAGCATTCCGAACCGGTGGTAGATTTATGACGTGTCATAAGAGCTACAAGTTGGCCTACATGAAATAAATAAATTTTGAATTTGAATTTAAAATAACAAATGAAAGAAACAACCAGTCTTCTCTTCTAATAACAAACGAAAATCTTTTAGTAATTTAAAAATTAATTCGCGCACCGAACGAAACCGACATGTCGCAACTCCGTCCGTGTCAGTCCGCGCTTCGAATAAGACTTTTTTATGCTCGAGTGCAATCTCGTTAATCTCGCGAGATCTCGCCCTTTTTTCGTCCGAGATCAATCTCGCTAAAAAAGGCCGAGATCTCGCGAGAACGAGATCTCGCGAGATCGAGATTGCATTCCCTATGGGCAACGCATGGCAAGCAGCAGGTGGTCACCAACGTGTTCACTCATCGTCCACGTATGGACAGTTTGCAAGCTAGGCGATCCCGTGAGGCTACGGAGTTGATAAGTTTGTGCATATCTAGGTATGAAGGTCCATATATAAGGAATTTCAACCATACAAGGCGAGGCTAGTCGGGTGCGGAGTTGATAAGTGAGCGGCAACTTCTATACTTACTGCTCTAACTTGCCTCAGACTTGAGAAAGTGTTAAAAGGCAAAAATGTGATATAATTCTGCTTCGCTTAAGACTGAGCAGAGCGAGAGTGAGAGATTCGAGAAAAACTTATGTCATTCTGGTACTAGATAGATCTCCTCAATTCTGGTTTCACCACCCAGAGAAACCTACTCCGAGTATAGCTCTCTCCATTACCCGTTGAGTGATCGTGACCAACAACAAAAACAATCATAATACGTACCTCCTTTGAGTATGTACTACATATGTTAATGGTATTGGCGTGTATGTTAAGGGTATCTCTAAAAAAGTTCTTCGATGTTGTAACAGACTAGTTACATTATTTATTGTCGGAACCTAACTACATACCCATAAGCATGATTGTCTAAAATAGGTATACTACCTATACAGGGTGAGGGATTGCCTAGTTAACTGGTCTATCGCAAAATGTTAAACACGGGGGGGATTGGAATAGGGAATTATGTAAAAGCTAACGACAAGATGGTAAACACGAGGCAATCGCGTGATCTCCCGAATAGTGGGGCTCACGGGTTATCGTCCCGGCTGAATACTGCAACTTTGGTTACATTGCCGTATCGAGCAAGTAATAGGATTTAGCGGAATTACTTTTAGTTAATTCGTATTACAACCTCAGTATACAGCTACCTACTAAAATGTGAAAATGCCTGCTTTCTTCGTAACGTTATTGACTCCGTACTGTGAAAGGTATTCAACTAGCACAATTTTATTTTATGCAGTCTGCCGTCCACAAGCTATAATGCCGTTAACTACCAAGACCATATTTCCTAATATAAATCCAAAACCATTGAAATTAGGATTTATATTAGGAAATATGGTTTTGGTAGTTAACGGCGTTATAGCTTGTGGACGGCAGCAGTAGATAATATAATAAAAATATCCTTTGTGCTATTGCAATTGTGAAAATTACTTTGTCTGGCTTGTCCATTTGTTGAAAACGTCTACATTGAAAAAGTCTAGCTTCTCTGCAGATTCTTGAAGTGAGCCTCTTTTAAATTAGCCCACAAATCGAAGGGAGTTTACTTTGGAGTCACCCCGTACCATCCACTACAGTTTTCATAAAAAGAAAACGCATTTCCCCAATACAAGGTTTATTAGGTCGATTTGTTTAAGCTCCTGAATTCCTGTAGCACGACATTGATGCTTACAATCGATCGAATTTTAAGACATTATTATTTATTTGAAAATGAACTAAGATGCGTAAATAATACAAATAATGAATACCTATATGTAGGAAAATCTAGGAAAATGACCGATACGCCTGCCCAGCGCGATTATTATAATTTATAGGCAAAACCTTGCATGGTGCTATAAAGCGTATTTATGTACACATATCTACTTAGAAAAAGGAAATGTCTGCTCTTTTACTCGAAGAGGGCATGGAGGGTATATTGATGAACGAATAACCACTGGTGGCAAAGAACGAATAGAATTCTCGATGGCCGATTCCATTGAGGCAGGCTTTACCTAAAAGGTGGATCTGTAGGTTACATCCGGCCCAGAACCGGGTCTGGTACAATCGAATAAACATCCATATAAAAGGTGTAATTCGGTGGTTACATGCAAGTACTCGCAACCTTTTGTCAGCAAGCGGATGGACGATAGCCGGATCGCCGCGCGCGCAGCCAACCGAGACGCGGCGATAAATAAACTTATTATATTTTTAGAAAAGATAATCCTTACTATAATTTTATTATAAATGCGAAAGTGCGTTTGTTTTTTTGGTTTGTCGAATGGACGTGATTTCTTGCATGGTATAGTAAAGGATTCGGAGAGAGACACAGGCTACTTTTTATCCTGGAAAATCGAATTCCCACGGGATTTTCAAAAACCCCTTCAACGCGATTGAAGTCACGATAATCAGCTAGTTGTTCAAGCAGGTTTTTTGGAGTTATATATATATATATGTATACTTAGGTACTTGATTTCTTATCTTCGAATTAATTAAATAAAAAATGACACTTACTCTTTTCTTCATCTTCGTACTCGTTTCCTACCACCATTGAAAAACATGTACCTATAATAACTATTACAAGGGGACAAACTATTACCATTTTAATATTAGATTCAATTTATGCAGCCTACATTCGGTGAACTGTTCATATAAAACCACAATTGCACAGTCTATACAAATCTAATACTAAATTATATCCAATCAAAATCATTATAAACAATTCAATAGTTTGGTTTATGTTTTTTAACATGTAACACAACTTTATTTTCCATTCAATACTCCAACCTTTTATGAACCTTTTACACTAAATATTGGAATGCTACTGTGCTTTTTTGAATTGTTAGCGCGTTGCTAAGCAACAAACTTAAAATCACGCGCGCTAAGCCTATTTTCTCTTTCTCCGATCTTGCCAATCACTGACCTCCGTTTAGAGGTCAATGTTGCCAATGCAATGGAACGACCATGGAAGTATACCCGTAGGTACCTACTACTTCCACGAGAACGATACAGAATGACATTATGAGTTGCTTTCATTGACCTCTATCTTTAATCTATAAATAACACTGGACTTCCTATCCCATGGATCAATTTGAAGCGCCACCTTTAACATATTATGAGTGTCTATGGAACCAATTATTATATTACAAATGACGTACCTATCTACCAACCACTGTAATTAATTGATGATTTGATATTATGATGGACGATAATTAATCCCACTAATCCACTGGAAGCCACAGGTAATAACAACATAAGAAAAAAAAAGAAAAAAAGATACCGGCCAAATTGATAACCTCCTCCTTTTTGGAAGTCGGTTAAAAATCAGTGAGATCCTTCATCCTAGTGGGACCACGTGGGACACACAATGTATTTTCATCTGAGCAGTGTGTTAATGTGAATGTTTTCTACTCAACAACAGATGGCGTTGACGTTTTATATTGGTTTTTCGTCTGTGATGTACAAATAAGAGGTATCCAAGCGTAGACAGAGAAGGCAATAGACGAAGGTACTGTGTAACCGCGACTGAAATAGAGATAACATGACGTAACGATGACGTCACATGACAAATTTGAGTTTAATGTTGCCACAATAACTGCACTCCCCTGTTACCCCAAATTAGATGGAAAATTCTTCCCAGGATTTTTAAATAAAACGACAAAACAGATGCTGAACTGTTTTATTTTTTAAATAACATACCTACACATATAAGGTTGTCTGGGAGAGACATACCTATTAGGGTAAGCTTCTATTTTTTACATATATCTTAATATTGTGTGCAATAAAGAATTTATTATTCTTTATTGCACACAATATTAACTTCAACCACCACTTAAAAGTATAAAATAATTTTAGTTTGTACACGTAAGTCAATTTTTTAAAAATATTTTTTTTTATATTAAAGTTTTTTAATGTAGTTTCATAGGACCAATTCACTAGATAATTATTTGCTCCTTAAAAAAAATATTGAAATGCCGAATAGAAATTTAGCATATGTGAGTCATTTTGAAAAAAGATGTATGTAACACAAAGGAAAATTTTTTTTCGTTACTAGTAAGAATGTTACACAAAATAATTTGTAAAGAACAGTTAAAATTTTCCTTCGATCGAGTAATGCTATTGAATTAAAAGCAACAAAAATTGTATATTTAGTCATCAAAATCATCATTAATGAAATTAACAGTATATTCCTTTTTTCAGGCAGTCGTATAAAACTGCAACTCTTCATAGTTTAAGTTAATAATTATTAAAAAAAAACATAAAAAGTCTGCCTCTAGCTATTTAAAAATGGCTTTAAAAATTAAGAACTTTGCAAATAAAATAATTCTTGAGATCGCCAACAGTTCTCGACTGGTCGTTGGACATTCGAACGAAACTTTAGGATGATTCAGAACTGTAACCGACACTATCTAACTGAATACACTTTAATCATCGCTGACATATATTATATTCTACTATCCATCGTCTTTCTTTTCTTTTCTCATAATATTCATATTTTCTTCCATCACGACCTTATTTTGTTTCAACAAAAATTTAAAAAAAAATTTAAAAAGTAGCCAAAGTAACCCGCCGTATGTCAGAGAACATTACTATAAAAAACCTATCTCCGTGCCAAATTTCAGCCATATCGGTTTAGTGTGGCGTGATTGAGTAACAAACATATGGATGTATGTTACTCAATCACGCCACACTAAACCGATATGGCTGAAATTTGGATGTATGTATGGATGGCCATACATACATTCAAAGGAGGTGGGTTGATAAGGCCCAAAATCCGCCCCTCATACACTCGAAAAAAAAAGTTCCAGATTCCGACAAATTGTAAATGTATTTATATACTTGAAGATATAAACTTTATTTTAATATAAAGTTTAGGTGATAAAAATAATAGTAAGTTACAGAAAATATTACCCAAAAAGAGAGTGTTTCTTTTACTTTTCTTACATTTTCATACATTTTAGTCGTTTTTTAAGCTTTGATTTAATATTTTAGAATGAGGCGCTCCATGAACCAAAATAAATTAATACTCATATAAAAGCTTATAAAAAGGAGCATCATTATCAGTTACGTTTACCATAGTTCAAGGAGCGCCTCATTCTAAAATATTAAATCAAAGCTTAAAAAACGACTAAAATGTATGAAAATGTAAGAAAAGTAAAAGAAACACTCTCTTTTTGGGTAATATTTTCTGTAACTTACTATTTTTTTTATCACCTAAACTTTATATTAAAATAAAGTTTATATCTTCAAGTATATAAATACATTTACAATTTGTCGAAATCTGGAAATTTTTTTTTCGAGTGTATGAGGGGCGGATTTTGTTGCCTTATCAACCCACCTCCTTTTCACATTTATAATATTAGTAGGATAGGGAAAATCGGGACATTGTATAGGTACCTAAAGCTGGCAACACACATAGATACTAAATTTTCTTATTAACTGTCAGTTTGTTTCGCACAAAAGTGTGGCGACCTTGAAAAAAACTGGTTACACGATGAGGGACAAAAAATTGGGTAGCTGCGTCTCTGTTTATCACATTAATAACTTTATTTCTGCTCTCTTTTTAGTGTGAGTGAGAAAGAAATCGTCACTGGGTCTATGTCTTCTCTGTCTACATATCCAAGGAGGTATCCAAAGCCACAGACCAAAGTCAAGTAAAAAAAAACATACTATGGAATAGGCACGTAATAGAATCTGCAATCACATGAACTAGCTATTGTAAAGATTTACACGTAGATAGTAAAGATATACTTACTCTATCAAAATATTATTATTTATAAAACTATAGTTCCTCTGTAGATATCTTGATATCCTTCGAAGTAGAAATGCAATAAAATGTTGTTGTTGTTTTATCTTTCTGGCTTTATTTGACATTTGACACCTGACATTACATTGAATGGATTGTCTATGATCTGTCATTACTGACAACCACTATTACCAAATAAAAAAATTTCCCCAATTTTAAGCTATTTTCAGTCCCGATATCATCAACGTCGAATTTCGTTTAAGAGAAAAATAAATTGGGCGTTTTGAAACTTTTTGTAAAGAAAATCTATCAAACTATATTCCACTGTTAATTAATATTACTCAATGTTGGTGAAATCCGCCCTTAGAAGCCATGAACCAATCTAACTAAAATGAGTGGCAAAACATAAAATGTCAAGCATAACTTGCACCTAGAGTCTAGCCATTTTAAATATTAAATACACTTTATTGTATAGTAGGTTTTACTAAACGCACGTAGGTTCACTCTTTTGCTATAGTTAATAAAAAATTGTGATTGTCACCTTAGCATAGACGATCACGCGTCTATGCTAAGGTGACAATTACTTAACTTTAGCCTTATAAAAGCTATAAAAAGTAAATATTTTAGGCAATTATATACATAATAGTATTATTCACATTTCACATTTGAAGTAAACGATGGTCTGGGGCTCTAATTTTTAGATTTTGTGCTATTCAATAATTGATAAGGGGCATATTGGGGTAATTCGTATTGTTCTTAGGGGTAATATTTTAGAGGAACTGGTAACACTATCGACGATTTACAGCGCCATTCGGGTGAGTTCGTTCGTCGCTTCCGTTCGACGAACTGTGCGACGTGTACGGGGGTGTGTGCGAAAGAATGAAGTGAAATCGTACCTAAAAGTGTGTGAAATGTTTAGTGTAAGTTTAAACTGTGCTGTAAAACCAAAATGAGTGCAAACGGATGATTATTCCTCTGAATTTCGATAAACAATTTGTAGGTACGGTCGTGGAACACGTAACATTTTGTATGGTCGGTTTCAAAATGGCTGTGTTTTGAAGGACCCTTTGTCCGCTTTCGTTTGCTTCTCCAGCATGATAGTGGGATCATACAGACAGAAGTTTATCTTTGAAAGGTAAGGAGGACTCTTAGCTGTAGTTTTGAGTGCAAAAGTCCAGTGGAAAATAACTGGTTCCCACCGAATCGCGGCGTCGTTTATTGCTTTCTATAGAGGCGATATCATAGCATACCGCTCACTCGTGGTCGCTACGTGAGATTTCTAATAGCATTGAAGCCGTTTGCTATGTCGAGGAATTGTAGTTTTGTTGAGACGTTACCCCGAATTCTAGATTTATTTACGTTGTGCTGACGTATGTTTCTATTTATCATGCGGTGAAACATATGTTTGATATTTGATACAATACAAATAATATAACCATACCTATTGTTTATCCTATAAGATTTTCCTGCATTTACTCACTTTTAACAATTATATATTTTTGCTCAAACTCAATTAATTTAAGGCAGTCTAAAACTGTGAAACACTAAAATTTAATAAAATAAACGTTGTTTATAGTGTTTAACCTTTACATTTAAACTGCAAGAAAATGAAATGAAAATATTCTTTATTGTTCACCAAATAAGGAAACAATGTATCAGAACTTAAAAATGAGTACAATAGGTGGGCCTTATCGCCAAGAACTGATCTCTTACGGGCAGAGGCGTAACTATACCGTTTGAGGCCCGTGGCAAATTCATCGGGTGGGGCCCTCCCTCTCCCAATATAAAGAAGCTCACCCAATGAGATAGTATTTTTTATTTTTTCATAAATCACTACGTGAAGTAGGTACATACAAACGCAATTACAATTACTTGATTTTCTAATAACCTTTAATTCGGAGCGTATTGTATTTATGATTACATTACGGCACTTAGTAGTTCGTTCTTAGCACCTACAATAGCAACGTAAAAGCGACATTTTCGCGAGCGAAACGAGCGCGAAATTTTTTATGATTGCATTATGGTACTTAGTAGTCCATTCTTGGTACCTACAATAGCAACGTAAAGGCGACATTTTCGCGAGCGAAGCGAGCGCGAAATTTTTTATGATTACATTACGGCACTTAGTAGCCTTCGATTCGGTGGAAACCTGGGCTGTATTGAGGTCGCTGCAGAGATGCCGTATTGACTACCGGTACATTCAAGTGTTGAAGTGTTTGTACGCAAACGCCACTATGTCAGTACGTATACAGGACCAGACTACAAGGCCAATCCAATTGCAGCGTGGAGTACGGCAGGGAGACGTAATCTCCCCGAAGCTCTTTACTGCTGCGTTGGAGGACGTCTTTAAGCTTCTGGATTGGAACGGACTTGGCATCAACATAAACGGCGAGTACATCACTCACCTTCGATTTGCCGATGACATAGTCATTATGGCAGAGACTCTGGGAGACCTCAATACAATGCTCAATGACCTCAGCAGGGTTTCTCAACAGGTGGGCCTTAAAATGAACATGAGCAAGACGAAAATCATGTCTAATGCTCATGCTCCGCTCCACCCAGTAATCGTTGAGAACTCTGCACTCGAAATTGTAGACGAGTATATATACCTGGGACACACAGTCCAGCTAGGTAGGTCCAATTTCGAGAAAGAGATCAACCGCCGAATCCAACTCGGTTGGGCAGCGTTCGGGAAGCTTAGAGATGTCCTAATGACCTAATGACATTTAGGTATTACAAATATGTATCTTTTTAATTTCTGTAAGACATAAATAAAAATTTTGGCCCCAAATTCGCCGCCCCTAAAATCTGCTGCCCTAGGCTCCAGTCAAATCAGCCATTTGGTAAATCTACCACTGTGCGTAACCTTTCTTGTCCCAAAGAGTTTAGTTTATATCAATTTTTATTTTGAAAATGATCGCTCGGCACTAGCCGTAGTCACAGGAATAAATGTTATGATCATCTTGTGTTTCCGGCCCTCTCTGACCGGGGGCCCCTGCCGGCTGGGGGCCCGTGGCATTTTGCCGTCATGCCACCCTATAGTTACGCCTCTGCTTACGGGCAACCCATGGTTTGAGGAAAATATAACACATAAATAAAACACAGGTTAGGGTGTACACTAATTATTTATAAAAGAAAATGAATAAAATGTAAAAAAACAAATGCAACTAAGAATAACAAGAGAATTAAGTAACCTAATAAAATACATAATATACCTTACCTATATAAAACAAAAGAATAAAAATTGTAGGAGATCTATGTTATAATACAAGTACCTATTATTAAATACATTATAAAAAAAATATCACTGATGTTATCCCTAGTGGTATGGATAATCAATGTGTGATAGTGTTTACTTTACTTGATTTTAGTAATGTGTTCAATAATGTTGATTACAAGCTTCTTTTAGCTATTCTATTTTCTCTTAACATATCTCCTGCGGCAGTTGACTGGTTTGGTAGTTACTTGCATGGGCACCCACAGCGAATATGAGTCAAGGGAAGACATTCTGCCTGGTGCTTGATAAATGCTAGGGTTCCACAAGGTAGCATGTTATCTCCTCTCCTTTTTCTATTTTCATCAATTCAATAACATTAATTATCTTCTCTCTACCACTTGTATGCTGATGATCTCCAGGTCTATGCTCAGTCCAAATTACAAGGTTTGCCTAAGACTATTGAACAGGTAAATAAGGATTTGAGTAACATTGTACAATGGAGCATATCTTATGGTCTGAAAGTAAATCCATCCAAAACTCAAGTGATCATAAGAGGCAGTCAAATGATAACCTTATGCTCAAATTGCCCTCACATAGTACTTTGTTTAATCAAAAGAATTTTCCATTGAAGCTGTTCAGCTTTGGAATTCTCTCCTTGTCAATATTAGACGGGCATAGTCTCTGCCTGTCTTCAAACAACTACTGAAAAAACACTTCATGCCTCCTTAAACCTCCAATCACATAGCAACAGAGAACATATCCATGTGATTGTTGCATGTGTTTAGTTGAAGAATTGGAAAGTAACATAGGTTACCTTTTATCCCAGAAAATCAGAGGGTCCTTTTTTTCATCCTGGGAATTGTTTCTGCAATTAAACGATGACCGTCCGTTTTGCATACATCCCCTGGTACATCTCCCCGCCGGATCACTCTAGTCGACTGAGCTCACTCCAGAATCCGACCAGGTCACCCAGGTCGGCGACGACTTCCTGAACTTGTGCTGGAGAGCCAATGTATTTTTGTCGTTGGTCGGATATACATTTAAGCAGTGCTCGTTCCAGACTCCTATAGAGGATTGCTGTGAGATATCTCAAATCCTGACTCCACATGTATGAAAGTTTTTTTATGAAAATATTGGGAAACTGAACTTGACTTATATTTTCCATTCCCCTTCAAATAAAGTGAAAAGCTTGTCCTAGGAGTGGGTACGGTAATAGTGCAACGTGTGGGGCTCGAACCTGCTACCTTTCAGTTCTCAGCCCGCACCTTTAACTGGCTATTGAGGCTTCAGTAGCGGGCAAATGTTGGTGTTTTATAAATCGCATGGTTTTTCGCATTGCGTGAACACAATGGCCCGCTAGTCGCAGCATCGGCGCCAGGTAACGGTGCGCGACATTTCACGACCGAGGCTCGATTTAGCGCGACCTCCTCCGTTCGAGCCGCGCTTACCAGCGTATGACCCTGCCGTCGATACCGGTACAACGAGTAACTGCATATACACGACTCCACACACACACACAATACAAAAAGTCGTGACTCGTTGGCTATATCCGTAAAATTGTTAAAAACTAGATTTCACCCGCGACTAGGAACGCATGGCTTCTAGGAATGAAAATTAGTCTCAGTCCGTTCCTAGTTCTCTGTTTGCGTGTGAAAGTTATATCGAATTCGGTTCAGCCGTTTTCGGGCCAGCACAAAGAACAGAACCTTTATATGTATGTTGAACTGAATTTTTGGTCTGTTTATTTGTTTGCCATTTTTACAACCTAACTTATAGAGTTTCAATTTTAGACAGAATACTTTATCTGTTATATATTCTTTTTTGAATGATTACATTTGAGCACATGTATGCATGTATAGTCTGATTTTTAATTCGGTGGAATTCTGACAGCTGTCATTTTGTAAATAGAGCGAGTTGTTTGTATGAAAAACAGTATTACCACCTGTAGTTCGATTTTACCCCGAACTATCTGTCAGGCATTTGTCATATTATATCTATGTGCGGCAATTGATTTTTATTTTTATAAGTTTTTTATTATCTTTTTTGTGGGACTTTTTTAATCTCTGGTAACATTAAGATACGTCAGAATTCCACGCAATTAAAAATCAGACTATAGTCCAAATGTAAATGGACAGAAAATGCTTTAAAGATTAATAAATAAAATTAATAATTTTTAGGTACTTCATTTGCATAAAGTGGTAAACAAATCATGACTATGAAGAGAGATCTGTACAAGTGTGCTTAAAACTTCAAGTTTCATGTTAACATACAGTATGTAAAAAGATATTGGTACAGAACACTCAGTCCTACTCTTGTTGTTGAGTTGTTTCTTCCGACTCTGACCATTTTGTTTCTTCTTTACACTGTTAGAGAGGTTAAATCATATCTTTGCTCCATAGACGTCAATTTAAACTACCTAACTATTCCACCATTCATTATGGTACCTACTGCAGGTCACCTACGTTATTTGGTTTAGAAAGTCAGATGAGCGACATGATAATATTAGACTAGGGCCATTGTTTAACGGGTCACAATCGTATCCTCTGACTGTTTAGAAATGTCGTTGCTACAATGTGAAAAAAAAAAAAACTTTTTTGTCGTTGATATTTATTGTTTTGGTTTTTAACATTTGTGTAATAAATTGAGTAAATTATGGAAAAGCTGCATCAATGTTTGCCACACTCTCAACTGTAGTTATTGGCTGAATTTATAATGCTACAATGCCTTATAGCCAATACTTGGACTGCATCATCACTTACCATTAAGTGAAATTGCATTCCAGGGCTATCTTGTCATCCAGTAAAAAATAATTTCTGTCGAAAACTGTTAGTTCTATAGACTATAGTCATATAGTCTAGCTCAGATTTTATTCGTATTGTATACGTAGTGCGGTCAACCAAATTACGTATGGTGTTTCATAAGAATGCAGTAGTGTACCAATCGGTTCTGAAAAGAGAATGGTCGGATTGTTCAAGGAGTTCAAGAGATTTTATTTTTTGTTTGTTGCTTTGTTGACTCCCGTTGAGTCAATATCGCGGGAAAACCTGGTTTTCTTGGAATTGCTTCGATTTTGTATTTGTTATTTACCAGTTCCGTAAACCTAATTTGCTGCAGTGTCTGTCTAGATATTGTATCTTAACTATCTAACTCGGTTGGAACGGCATTCCTAATCATTGGTAGATTCATTTGACGATTCAAAAACACTTTGTAAAAGTTTATTTGAATAAAACAATTATTCTATTCTATCCTATCGTGAATTAAGTTTTTATAGGGTTCCGAAAAAAAAAACGGAACCCTTGTGGATCACTCCGTTGTCCGTCTGGCTGTTCGTGTGTCAAAGCCGTTTTTCTCAGAAACGGCTAGAGGTACTAAATTGAAATTTATATGTAATACTAGGGTAAATAGTCTCTTAATGCTGTGAAAATTTCCGAGTTTCAAAGAAAAGTTAGTCCTAGACTACGATCTCATCTGGTAGCTGGTGGTACCTACCCTATAAAAAATCACTTTGTTCCGTTGCTGCGTAGGTATTTGAAGGATAAACCCACAGACAATCTCATTTGCACATTGAACAATATTAGTAAGAATGATAAGATTTAAAAGAGATGGTAAAATTATTATTCGAGATTTACCTACTTAATTAAATTGAATTTATCTCCGTGCACGACCAACGTAGCTCGTGCCTCGAGCGCCCTAGAAAGTGGCATATATTCCGAAATGGAGACTTAGTTGCACCGTCTACCCTCATTTGCGGATTAAATGAAAACTTTCCACGAGTTTCGCATGTCCAATTTCATAATTTCATTAACATTTTGAATTGAATATTATGTAGTTTAAAGGCAGGATCGTGAGGAAAACTGTATGCCTGAGAGTTCTCCATAGTGGTATCAAAGTAGTGTGAAGTCTACCAATCTGCACTGTACCAGTGTGGTGAACTATGGCCTGAACCCTACTCATTTGAGAGGATGTTATGACCAGAAGGGTGATGGGTTGAAATGATGATGAAATTGAAAGGACAGAATCACACACAACTCGAGACGGCAACGTGACTTTTATACTCGTATTAGATGATGTTCGCGACTCCACTTAGATTAAGACTGCGCAGAATGCCAGGAAAAAATCAGATTTTACTCACGCGATCGTGACTGAGCGATGAAATAAATGATGTTAGGGTATTGCGCCGAATAGGAGTGTAGTAAGCGCCAAATACATCATGTATTCTAACAACTCCTAACTGCCTAACCTAGCCTGGCCTCGGAAGAGAATGAGTTAATTACTTATAATAATTATTATCAGCAGGGCTAATATCCGGCCTTAAATTTTACCTTGTAAGTTGATAGGTACGTGTACCTACCTGTTAAAGTTCAAATGAGGTTACGAATAGTAAAGGTAAACTAAGCTGAAACTTACCTTAGAAGTTAGTCTTGCGTAATGTAATATAACCTGAATACTCCTACGGGACGGTCGTCGCAGTCTTATTCAATTGTAAACAGAATAATTTCTATATTTCGGAGCTAGGCTAGACTTATAAAGTCAAAAAATATTTGTCAAACTACGTTCGGTCGTGGTTTTGACTATAAAAGTTCTTTGGAAACCCCATCAAACAAATCGAAACACCTCGCAAATCGCAATGCCTTTTAATTCGAAAGTGTTTCGATATTTTTGATGAGAAGTATATTTCTTAAGTCTATGGATATATAAGTAATAGTAGATCTAAGCTACTCGTTAGCTGAATGCATTAAGTAGGTTTTGCACAATGTCTAGACCATCGACGTATAAATTACTGTAAGTTCTAGCCTAAATTGGTAAGTCTAAAAACACATTAAATGATATAATATCACGATCTTTCATGCTCAACAAGATAGCATTACTTTAAGACAGATTGTGCACTATAATATCTCCCACGCAGCTAGCTGGTCTCTGTGAAGAGAGGCCGCTGTGGCCGAATTCAGTCTGGACTTACCGGTATTGAAAAAGTCCGGGATCCTGGTATTAGCCAATACCAGTGTGGCGGTGGCGTTGCGTTTAAATGAAAGACATGTTCTAGTGATATCGGAATGAGAGATCAACGTGTTGCTACGCTGGCTGCGTGTAACAGACTGTCGCAAACACTACATTCCTTCTTTATTTCAATTTAAAATGAATGTAACAATGTAATTCATAGAAAATATACTTCTGCTCAATAATTAATTCAATATAACATTATTCATTTTACGGAGGCCAACTTGTGGCTCTTGTGACAAATCATGATGCTACCACCGGTTCGGAATGCAGATTCTACTGAGAAGAGCCGGCAAGAAACTCAGCAGTTGCTCTTTTTAACAACAAAATGTTACAAATATTATGTAGCTTCAATGTAACAAATTCTTGTAGACAGCTGAATACAAAGCTGATTGCTTCAATGCAACTTTGTCAACAACTGTATGTCAATTATCTTGATTCAGTAATCAAAATTACATAAACAATATTGTATAACAACTTGAGTGTAACATCTTAATATTTCATTTTATCACAGGAAACAATTTTAGTGAACTAAACATATCAGAGCAGATGTTATTACATCTTCAATTCCAGTAACAATTAAACTGTAACTAATCAATAAGCCAATCAGAGACGGACACTTCTTATTCTCGTTATCGTTCGATTATGACGAGACCTCACTTACTTGGTCAGCTATGTAAGATTCTATCCATCATATCCATTTCAATTGGAAAATTGTATGAACATATTTTTACAAAATGTTTAACTTCCTCCATCCTCCTTCCTTCTTTTCCACTCAGGCTGACTGATTTCAAGTTTTATGAGGTAGATATACAAATCATAATATTGTTGTTAGCGATTACCATTTTTACGGGTATGATTGCCGGATAAATGAACCCAGAAAATATCTGTAAGTGTCCGTTTCTTCATAAAAGTTAGCATTACAGTAAAAGTAGAACAGTTTTGGCTAGGTAGTTGACCCAAAACAATCACCATTTCTATCTTTAAAAGATGTGACTACCTATGACCTCATTTGATGCGGTCAGATAAGACCTAAAGGTGCTACTTAGTAGCAGAATTTAACTTTTAGATGCAATACTATATTGACAAGGGAACGTGGCAGATCACCAATGAGATGGACGGACCAAGTGTGGGCTACGGTGGATGTTCCGAAAAACTCGATACATTTATTGGCCCGACTCGGGAATCGAACCCGAGACCTCGTCATCCGCAGTTTGAACATACTAACTTATTAGTCTAGACCAACGAGGCAGTTATTTTCCGCTCAGTTAAACGATAGTTGAAATAATTTAATCTTTTAATATTATGCAGATATTAGGCACCCGCTCTTAACTCAGCTGTATATTTATGGGCTGTCTCAAAATTACCTGACGGAGATTTGATTTGTATTACTTCCATAATTTTGAAAGGTTATTCTGTACTTAGAACAATTAGGTGATTAAATTTTCTAAGTTATTGGACCCAATTAATGACTGCTTGGTGTTAATCATCCATAAAAATATTTATTAGCTCATTCATAGGTTGATGTGTTTACCTATTAATATATTTGCAAATGTTCTATTTGTATTTCTATTATATTTAATACTTAATATTAATATGTTATTAGAAGGTAGCTGAATAACAAAATGCAAAATCAAATACATTTTATAGGAAAAGACACTAAAATTTACAAGTAATAACATATAACATTTTGTAGGAATATACATTAAAATTTACAATTAATAACATATAAAATGGTACAACCGGTTGATTGCGGAAAAATTTAAGCAATCATTGTTATTTATTGCATCTCATTTGTAGTGGATTGACTGAGTTTACAAGGTTTGGTAATTTTAACAGATCTAACCACAGATTCCAGAGTATAGATCCAACAAATCATTTTGACCGATGTCACAGCTGGTATTCATTGTATAAGTGTTTGAAATATTTCTTAAAATCTATGCATAGCAACTTTGCGAAAATATTGGAAAACTTTCAAATGCCCTAACAGCGCCATCTAGCGGGAATTTGTCCATGAGAAGACCGTGTCTTCATCCTTAAGATATAAACTTTTGAATTAGATATTTACTTGTGTTATACATTCATGAATAAATCAAATTAACAGTGGATATTTGAAGTGGACAGTATTTGTATTTCCTCGCTTTTTACTCACTTTGGTGAGATTCGTTAATACAAATTATCGGGTAAAATGAATGAAATCAATAAAAATAAAACCTAGAACTTACAAAGATGTTAAAATAAATTTAAATCTCTACGATTGTACCCACTTTTGTATTTTTTGCTTTTGTTTGTTAATGCATTGACAGTAGTTAATCTCTGCACAACTTGTTATAATATTATTCTCAATATTTGGAAGCACAATAATTCCGAATGGTTTTTAATTTCTTCCAAAACTTTCTTAGACTTAATTAATTAAGCTCATCGAGATTTCCGCTATATGCATTAAATACGCATTCTTTTTTTAAATATCAGGGAATTACATTTTTTGTTTTAAGTAATTATTATTAAGTTTATTCCCTTACTATGTAGGTAGGTACTCATATTCAACAAAACTGACTTCATTAGATTTTTTGAATACCTCCCGTTTTATTACTAATATTTATTGAGTTATTTAAACTTGGTTATCCGAACAGTACTTTACCCTATTATTGTTTGCGCCTAAAACTTATAAAATGGGCGATAAACTATACACACAAAATATTTGTGTCGGTAGGCACACAACAATTGTTATGCCAATCAATACCTTAAGGTGGGTAGGCATTTAAATTACTTGCTCAAGATGTTATGCTAAAACGTATGAAATTATAATTTATAATTACTTTAATTGATTCTGTCATGGAAATAACTAGTTAATTTATTGTACGGGAAATGGGAATACAACTGTTCGAATAACAAGTAAATGTAAAATATGTAAACAAGCATTCTTTCTTTGAAAAACTGGTCGGTATCTACTTTCTCATTTACTGTTTTTTTTTTTTGCAAAAAAAATAATATTTTATTCTACTCACAATTCATCCTCGTTGCCATTTTGTGGCGGTGGCGTTGCGTTTAAATGAAAGACATGTTCTAGTGATATCGGAATGAGAGATCAACGTGTTGCTACGCTGGCTGCGTGTAACAGACTGTCGCAAACACTACAACCAGTATTCCGGTATAGGCTAATATCATCGTAATTATTATTATTTATAAACGCCACAACATAAATAAGTCCACTACACAGTGTCTAGTATTTCTACGTGAACGTTACTGCAACCTAACGAGTTCTGGCCGGCTCCATTTATTTTAATAAGCGGATTTCACATTCAAGCCAAGTCGGTTAAAGCCCGTCGATTCCACTTGAATCAGGTTTCAATGTAAGCTTAGATTGTGTGGCTCCACTCAGGTTTCCGGCATTTTCGAAAGAATATCATATTGAGCCTGATAAGTATGTTTCTTCTATTTTATTAAGCGAGAACTATGTCTGTTCTCTCGTATAGACTGCCACTTGGCTCGGTCTTATACCATATCTATCCAGGGGGCTCCTTAGTCAAATATCATATCGAGCCTTATAAGAATGTTTCTTCTACTTTATCAAGCTATGGACATCGACATAGTTCTCTTGGATAGACTGCCACTTGCCTCGGTCTTCTATCCACAAGTCCTAAGACCCATCTGATGTCGACAGTGCATCTAGTGGGGGGTCTACCAACACGCCGCTTTCCGGCACGAGGTCACCACTCTAGCATCCTGGGACCCCCCTCCCATTTGCTTGTATGGGGGCCCTGGCTGCCCTCTCGGATAAAGGTTTTAGACATTTTCTTTTACAGCTTAAAAAATTATATTTTTTAAATTTGAAGTCATTATGTTCAGAATTGAGGAGATCCGTATATTAAGAGAACCAAAGTTACGGACATAGCTTATAGCGGGGCACATAGTTCGAAGAGCTGATGGTCATTGGGGTGCCAAGGTGCTGGAGTGGCGACCGCGCACCGGGAAGCGCAGAATTGGAGACCCCCCACTAGGTGGACCGACGTCATAAAACTAGTTGGAAGTCGCTGGATGCAGGTGATGCAAGACCGAGACTTGTGGAAGGCCATGCAAGAGTGGGCGTCTATCGATTGACAAAGAAGAAGAATTCAGAAGTTATAAGACTCTGACAGACCGGCGACGGACAATTGCAAATTCACTCAAAGAGCTCGCTTGGCTCGGCCGATGAACGGATTAAGCTATAAAACTACCTGTGTTACGAAAATCTGTTATTAATTTAAAAAAGTCAACCAAGAATCCACATAGTTTATACAACTATTTTGCGCACCGTGCCCTCCTTTCTCTAAGAATTTGGGGTACGGGTGACATGCTTCACCATAATGACGGCTCTTAGTAAATGAAAACTCGATTTTACGACGCTTTCAGCGAAATTAACTAGGGCTATTGGCTGTTCGTCGAAAATATTAATAATGTTCAGTGTCTTATAGCTAGTCATTAGATTCTGGGCGTGGGGCATTATAAACTGTCTAGTATATCTATTGATATTGACCTTTTAGTAAGCCATTAATTTCGGAATGCGTTTATTTTGGTTTGGAAGGTAGGTATCCGCTCGTGTTTTTAATTAATTTCGGGTGATTTCATATAATGGAATAGAAAAGTTTATTTATTCAAATAAATTTTTAACAAAGTGCTCTTGAATCGTCTAGTGAATCTACCACTTTTACGAAATCCCATTCCTACCGAGAACAAATTTACTAAAATTGAACGTGCTTGAGCGTAGAAGAAGAGGTTATGCATGGTAGTTGTAATAATATTGTAATTAGTTCGTTGTGATGGATAATAAATAACAATAAAAACTATTATTTGTAGTATATTATATTATAGTATCACCAAAGCGTATCTCACGGTTCTGACGTGGTTAATTCAGCACACAAAATGGTTTTATTTGCTGTCACATCTTTATTTCGTTGTATTATATCCACGGGACAACCGAGTTCTTGTTAAATTACCTACCTAATACATTTGACGAAATAGTTGACTTTTTATTAATTTAGCGGAAGTCACGGAATATTTAATATAAAATGAATAATTAAACTATATCCATTATCCACTTCAAACCGTTTCTCAACATTATATATTATATTACAAAATATATATTATATTACATAATACATATTAACTAGTCTACATATCTAATCATCCTGTATCACATTTATGTTCGTTCTTACGCTCTTCGTAAAAGTTTGTTACCTACCTACATGGAAAATATATATTATTATTATAAATAAATATATATTTTCCATGTATTATCCATTATATATTATTATTGTAAAGTTCCATCATATTATAATATTATTATTATAAAGTTGTACCTATTAAGTAGTATATTTAGATTAATGTTTCAAAGTCGACGATGGTGTACAGAAAAACTCGAATGAGTTTATGTTTACACCAAGCTGTAAAACTTGTAAAAAAATTTGTTGTGAAATAAATAAATAAAAATAAAAAACAAAATAATACACGCATTTATACATGAGGATTACGCACTGAAAATATCTCGCTCAGAACGAAGGAAATCTAAGTAATGTTCCTCCTTGTCACCAGGGAATGCATGTCATGTACCCGGAGCCGACACAGTATCGCAACAGTCAGCCCGAGCCGCCCCGTCACCAGCCGGCACTGTCGCCGGCTCAGCCAGCCAAGAAGCGCCGCGTGCTGAGTCCGCACACGCACCGACAACACCAGAGCACATTCGACAACACTTATTGCAAGGTACCCTGTCCCTAACATCACATTTTATCACCATCAGCTCTGACCAGTCCACGGAAGCGCACACACTCACACGCGTACACACATACAGCACAACACATTAGTACGTTTGTTTTAGATATACTTAGATGTTTTTCGCATGATCGTCTGTTGAAAAATCTGAAAAATCTTGAAAAAGGTTTGAAAGCACAGAAGACTACTACAAAATCATTAACTAAGATTTTGAACATTTATAAAGAAAACTTTAGACATATTTTTGAAAAAAAAAAAAAAAAAAAAGCCTTTGAGTCGTAATATAGTTTTTGAGATAAAACAGTGTTGTAGCAAATACTAGTTTGGTAGCATTTGTGACACTCGCGGGTTGCAATAATAATAAAATTTAGAAATTGCCGTCAAGTTAACCTTAAGTTAAAAAAAAATGGCATACCTCCTGTGCTCTATCAGTAAAGATAACAAGACGCGTTATCGTGGTCGGCGTGACACATGAGATAAAAACGTCTGCGGTTAAATGTTCCTCTGATAACATCGTTTGCAAATGTGGTTTTTTAAGTAAGTAATACTAAATTTCAAAGAATAGCAAGAGAGGAAGAATCTAAATTAGTTCCCGTCTATCTGAAAAACCAGTGAACCTTTACCACACATATTATGTGCAGATAAGGTGTAGATTTACGTGAATGTATATTATATAACTACTATACTCTATAACTCTATGTGGTGCACCGCAAGGGCGGTTAATAGTTCCAATAGTCATCAATAGTTATATATAAAATCATTTATTTTCCGAACAAGCTTATTTCATCTCTCTCTCTCCCCTCAAATATAAAGTAAATTAGGTGTAAAATCCTTTGATATGAGACCAAAAAGCTGGTATGTAAATCGATTTATTTTGTTTTATTTCATAATTATCTTTATTTTCTAATATTTTTATCTTTTAATTAATTTAGGTATGTATCACTACATAGTATAAAACAAAGTCGCTTTTTCTGTCCCTATTTCCCCTTGGTCGCTTAAATCTTTAAAACTACGCAACGGATTTTGATGCGGTTTTTTTTAATAGATAGAGTGATTTAAGAGGAAGGTTTATATGTATAATAACATCCTTTAAATAGTGGAGAAATACTGTTATTTTTGAGTTTTCTAAAGTGATGTCGTAAATAATTACATTTTTTCCGCTTACATTGCAAACGCAGGCTGAACCCTACGAGATTTATCAAAATAATGTTACTAAGTATTGTACACATTGAAAAAGTCTACAGAAAACTCCGCGATGGTATATGTCTACCTCTTATGGATATCCCACAATAACGTTTTTTTGTCATTTACTTTTTACGACAAATAATGGCTAATTTTCGAAGCGATTTTAACCAATACAGCTTTAATCCTTATCTAATTAAATACCTTAAATACATTGTTGATTTAATATAGATCTATATGGCCCTTTACAGCATATGATTTAAATGAATATTTTCGAAGATATTACAGATTTAAAAATTGCGGGACGTAGCGCTTGCGGCGGTTCCGCTGGCCGGGGCGGCGGCGGGAGTGTGCCTATAAAATATATTGTCTAACTAGCGGACGCCCGCGACTTCGTCCGCGTTCCTACATCACCACAGTTTAGGTTGGCAGAACCCCTTCAGCATCAGGATTGAGGAGTTGGGTCCTGGAATTTAACGATGTAGTCTTTATTTGGTCCCTACAATAACTATTCATAATCAACAGTTTCTAAATCCCCACAGTTTAAGGGAGCAGTTACCCCTGCAGCATCAGGATTGAAGAGTTGGAACCCGAACTTTTTATGGGACCATCTCGCAAAGTTTTTAAGTCGATTAAAAAAAGATTCACGCAAATCGGTGAAGAAATCACGGAGATATTGATATGCAGAGGTAGAAAAACACAACTCCTTTTCCTCCTTTTTCGAAAGTCGGTTAAAAAAGTATACGTTGCCCGATAATATCAGCTATCTACCAGTGAAAGTCCCGTCAAAATCGGTCCAGCCGTTCCCGAGATTAGCGGTAACAAACAGACAGACAGACAGACAAACAGACGGACAGACAGACAGACAAAAATTTTAAAAATTGTTTTCTTGGTATAAGTATCGTATTTACTTTCGTATGCAGTTAGTAAAAAGCTGTTCTTTTGATAGTACAAACAGACACTTCAATTTTATTTTACAAGAAAGCTGTGAACGTTGTATATAAAGACATTCTGTAATATATTAATTGTTGTATAAATAGAATAAATAGGTAAAAATGTAAAAAGTAAATAAGTAAGAATGTAGTGTATGAATTTAGATATTAAAAAATAGCAGGAAATCTTCATGGTTTAGGGAAAGAAGAATTGTTTTACTCTAAAAACGCGTGCAGGCCACGGGCAGTAATGAATAAATCAAATTGTTTTGATTGATTTTAATCATTTTATCAGTGAATGACATAGGCCGTGATATACCCGTGCGAAGCCGGAGCGGGCCGCTAGTATTATATATACCCAACCATTTTTTTCAATCAAGGGAGACTTTTTTGATGTTAAATTTATCCGTTCTTTTCTATTGTTTGTTATACTATAGTTACTCTTTGTTTCTAAAAATATAAATGAAAATAAAAATACTGTTATAAATTGTAATTTTCCTTTGCACATAGTGTGAGTGAATATGAGTGTGAGTGGTTGAATTTTTTGTCTATTGTTAGGAGTAACCATTGCCAACTATTCTGAGGAGTAAAATTATATTTTAAGGAATTTAAAGTTAACCTGGCAAAACCAACATAACTATATTTTGAACATGGTTTTGTGTTACCAACAGACGGGCATTTTCAAATATAAAGCAACTTTGTTGAAGCGTTTTTAAGCGTAGGAAGCAATATTTGAGCGTAGGTGTATATTTCGAATGACTGGTCAAGTTACCATACAGGTTAGGTTTGTTTCGTGTACTCGATTTTCAATAAATACTAAATAGCTAGTTAATGTTTTATTTAACTGACACCAACTTAGAATATTAATGATGTAATCACAAGGAGTTTTATAATTCGATATGGTAATATCATTCTAAATCTAAAACACAACATTGGTTTTTAACTATTTTAACTTCATAGTTATTTTCTTGAGTAGGTAAGTATCTACAAAATAAAACGTGTTTGTAATGTAATTTGACGGGACTGAAATTATTTTCATGAAATCTCTAATCAAAAAAATCTTGAAAATTTTATAACTACGAGTTTTGAGGCAACCGTTTGAACTGATCCCAATAACGTTTATACTAAAGAAACTACTAAAGAATAACCGATTCATTTTGTTAGTTCAACATGTCGAATATTGAATTACTACACATTTAATAAAAGTCAACTGAATGGATTTCGATAAGAGTTTCAATGTCAAGTAGATAAGTTAAGAATAAAATAAAGAACGCCAATGAGGTGTGCTTATCCGTTATTTAAGGGCAAGGCACTTTTAAGAAAATGTGTAATTTTTACTAATATCATAATTATAATTTTTACTAATACCATAATTTCTACTAATATCATAAATACGAAAGTTTGGATGGACGGACGTTTGTTACTCAATCACGCCGCAACGACTGAACCGATTAGGATGAAATTAGGTACAAAGGTAGATTATATTCTGGAATAACACATAGGTTACTTTTTATCCCGGAAAATAAGAGAGTTCCCGCGGGAATTAAAAAATCAATCCACACGAATGAAGTCCCAGGCAACATCAGTCAGTTCTAAATGCAACTGTTTGCTATGGCTTAGAAAAAGTAATTCTTGGTTTTCATTAGCCAAGCATAGTCTCAAGAGAAACATTGCAATAATCGTTAAGTATTTCTGACGATGAAGACAGATGTTAAAATCTCAGTGCCAATAAATACTATAGATAATATTTTAGTTCAAAGTCCAGTTCTTCAGCCATTTATCGAGACGTATAATGACTCGGGGCTATGTTTAAAAACGATTATTTACATTCTCGTGACTCGTCTTGAGTCTGTCTACGCATTGAAAATTTAAAAAAAAATCGTTTCACAAGTAGTGTAATAAATTTGTGGAGTAGGAACATTAATTTTGTTGATTTCCCAAGTCACCCGTAACTACACAGTGGACCTTGGTCAACAAACGTGCATTGTTTATTGATTGTTTGATTCGTTGGTACAATTGATACACGTATATATATTTTCTTCTTTAAATCTTTCCGAGAAAGAAGAATCTTATTAGAGATTGTATTATGTTTTCAAATGCTTTTTTTTGAGAAGAGTTCTCCACAATATGTACATTCTCTATTTTATTCTAGTGGCTAGTAGCTAAGAATTTCTATTTTCTTAGACCTAATAGTTATTGTATTTGTAGCTTGTCCTTCAATCACAGTGCAAAGAAATACTCAAAGACGCCTGGACCGATTTGGAACCTTTCCATACTAGGTGGTTCCACGGGCAGCAGGTCAGGATGTGATGATGAGATTCTGCAGAAATCGACAGAACTCTTCAAATTTTATAGGCACACTTGATATACTTTGTAGTGGCGTTTGAAGTCGGTTTTTTAATAATAATTTTGTCTGGTGGGAGGCTTTAGCCGTGGCTAGTTACCACCCTACCGTCAAAGACGTGTCGCCAAGCGATTTAGCGATTCAGCGATTAGGGGTATGGGTTGAGAATGTATACTGTCATACCCCTTCCAAGTTAGCCCGCTACCATCTTAGACTGCATCGTCACTTACCATCAGGTGAGATCGCAGTCAAGGACTATCTTGTCATGAAATAAAATAAAATATTTATTAGTTGCATAGGCATAGTTGAGGAATTGAAGAGTGACGTATGCTACCTTTTATCCCAGAATAACCTAAAGAGGGTTCCCGCGGGGGTTTTAAAAATGTAATTCCATGAAGTTAGGTGAAAGCTAGATGGCGAGCTCCATTAATTTTGTTTCGGACTCGAGGCAAGTTGTTGATTGTTTTGGGTCAACCTTTTTCAGTTACCTTTAACATGATAAACGCTTGCACACTCTGTCGTGAGATGCTCTTTACCGTTAACTAACATCTGGGGCAGTTTTGAAAGTAACTCGGCGTCTTGTTACGTGCCAACCGAAATTGGACTGCAATCCTTTATTGTGTTAAACTGGTCGCTATACGATACTTTCAGTGGATTCTACTGTTTCAGACCGTTCTCGATTGAGTTGTTATCTAAGACACTTGTGTTGAAGGACTTGTTTTTATAACCAATTTAAACAAATGTAATAAATGTTTAATGTATTAAATTGGTTTGAACATTCATATTATTGTAACACAATTAATTCAGATATTTGTAATGGTAACTCGCCCCTCTTAGGCAATCTATCAACTATGGCAAAATAGAATAACTAGTGTAAGTTGTTCTTATAGTTCTTTACGAGGTCTCGTGGCTCATGGTTGTGTGTGTGTCGTGTAGCGTTGCCAGACGTCCCGTATTTCCCGGGACATCCCGTATTTTAGGCATAGTTTAAAATGTCCCGGCGGGACTGGCTCTGTCCCGTATTTGAACCGTACTTCGTTTTTCATTATGAAATCGATCTAAGTATTCACACACGCAACGTTCGTAAAACGTACGGTTTACATTGTCTGACTCGGCTCGGCTCGAACGACTGTGTAGTGTGAAGTAACTTGCACTTGCCGCCTGCATCGACCAACGATAGTGTTAGTGTTAGAATGACAATGTTAAAACTGACTTGATCATCGGAAAAAGATTACACTAACTAATTTTGTTTTTTATTTGTCCCGGGTAAAAAACTGGAATCCCGTATTTTTTTGCCCATTTAACCATTTGTCCCTTATAGGCTGAAAAAAAAATCTGGCAACCCTAGTGTCGTGTCTATATAAGTGTAAGCGAGAGCTTGCTCGCGCCTGTCTGTTCCCACCTAGGCTCCTGACAGGCATACACACTTACGCAATGTGCATGTACACGACGTAACCACAAGTAAAGCGCCCGTAACTTCATGAGATAAACGTACTATTACTAAGATAATTAATTTTATGATCGAAGTAACTATTGTAAACTTCGATCATATAATACTTTTTTAAATGTAAATAATTGACTATTTAACTAATACTATTTATTTTTTGACATTGACATTGTACGAATATAAAATTAATAATTGTTAGAAAGTTGTAATTGAATCTTTTGTTATTTTTTTGTTTTCATTGTAATTCAACGGATTTCTTTATAAATGAGGCCACTGAGGTCGAGGGTTTCTGACTGTTTACAGTTTTTGATGTATTAAGTAAGAATCGACTACAACTATAACCATTTTTCACGAAATAGAAGATAACTACTAGATAGATAGGTACTTCGTTATACGTTGGCGCGATGCATGACCCCCGGTTTCAGTAGGTATACTTTGTAAGTAACTTTGCCATTAATCTAGCTATCTAATAATGGCAAAGTTACTTACGAAGTATGTTTTTTCTTCGGGTTTATTGTGAATTCCACGAGGCAAGTAACTTTCATTGGAATTCAATTTGTGTGTATTTCGATTCATACTTTTCTCTTTTCAAATTTTTTTATATTATTACGTTTTATTTTAAATTAAAATCATAAATAAAAGAGTCAGAACAAATGAAAATTCAGTTTCGAAAAACAAGAATAGGTGTTGATTTACGTAACAATTGCAAAAAAGGTCAATGTACTCCATTTAGGTACACCTATTGTATTGAAATTATGTAGTAATCCAGCGATTTCAGCCTACTAAGTACTTGTATGTAAGAGTAGGTCTTTTGAAAACAAATTTGCGTAACGATTTCCACGTGTAAGATATAATTTTCCATACCACCTATGGCATGTGTTCTGGCTATAGACTAGACTTCCATTATGTATTCCCGATTATAGCCGAGATCACGTTTTGGATTATCAATTTATCACAGACTATCGATAGTCTACTTTCTCATAATCCTATCTAATTTATTATATACTAGCTTTTGTTCGCGGCTTCGCTCACGTTAAGATCAATTTTTAAACCCCTGTTTTATCCCCTCAGGGGTTTAATTTTCAAAAATTCTTCATAAGCGGATGCCTACGTCATGATAGCTATCTGTATGCCAAACAGCCCGATCCGTTCAGCGTTTAGAGCTGAGCGTTGATAAATCAGTCAGTCAGTCAATCAGTCAGTCAGTCACCTATGCCTTTTATATATTCAGATGAATTTTCCACTGGGAAGCAACTTACGCAACTTCTCGCAAAAGTCCATATTGTCACACTAGCTAAAACTTCCAGAAATTTAATTTTTTGTGTGCTCTCAGAATTCAAATGACGTTCTAGTAAGTGAACACTTCGCTATAGCATTACATTAATTTTTCATTACTCATACACGGAAAGTAGGTCTGAAGTTGCCTGAGAAGCGGGTTGAAAGTAATACTTTTCAGCCCTAGGGAGAATCGTTTTCAACTGACAGCTGTCAAATATTTAAAAAAAACTAGTTGTCACATTTTTATTGGAATTCAAATGAAACACGACATAGGTACCCGAGTGCATCCATAGACAAGAAGAAAGATAGACTTTATTCATAAAGTAAAGACAACTGATTCATAGACTAATTAATTAATTTAATTAATTATTAATTTCTTTAGCTAATTTCTATTTTTATTTTGACTTTCCTTATATTCGTAATGAAAAGCACAGTGTTTACCTCGGGATAAAGACTTATTTAGTCCCTCGAACTATAGGCCCCCTCGCTACGCTCGGGCGCCAAACCCCGTCTCGGGACTAAATAAGTTACTTTCATCCCTAAGGTAACAATGTACTATTATATTATTATTATGTATACAATTGACTGTATACCAAAAAAGTTTCTAAGTAACCAAATACTTTTAGATTGTTTATTAATTTATTATTTTCGATATATCGTCGGTCAAATTCATTAATGGTACAATTCAAAATATACAGTTTCGAGTAATTGAGCGTCAAAGTTTTGAATTGACAGCTATTTAAAATCGATACATCTCTAGCAGATTATGTGGTTTCCTGTCAATTAAAACCAAAAATTGACTTATACCGTTAGTGCTTCAGAAAGATCATTCAATTTCAAACCATTTTTTATACTTAAAACAAAACATCTGAATTTGGAAATGTTCCACTAATAATTTGACCGACGATATGCATAGTGATTCCACTTCTGATAATAATAATCAGATGTTGG
Organism: Hipparchia sbordonii; assembly: GCA_038048805.1. NCBI lineage: Eukaryota > Metazoa > Arthropoda > Insecta > Lepidoptera > Nymphalidae > Hipparchia > Hipparchia sbordonii. The sequence continues at coordinate 8,222,402 of CM076115.1, forward strand.
ATCAATAATATGACTCCTCCATTTTGGAAGTCGATTAAATGTAATGCTTTTCTCGTCAATATATTTACTTACAAAAGATGTCCCGTCTGTGTTGGACCTTAAGTTTTACATTTTGAGATGGAAAATATACGGGCAGTGCTTGCGTAACTGGGTTGGCTGGGCACGTGGAGCGAAGACTGAGCCTCGTGACAGAGTAACGTGACTTGCTGGATGGCGGGGTGTACAGTATACATTATTTAGTTGAGGAATAAACAACAGCGTTTGTTTTTCCATCGGAATTCTAAGCGAGGTCACTCGGTCAAATGTTTGCGATAGTAGTAGGTACACAGTGAAGTTTAGACCTTGTTTGAGTAGGCTGAAATGTGTGTGCCGTCGCTGTCCAGCCATCCTGGGATTCAATACCTGATAGGCGACAATAATCTTCAGAAAAAAGGGGAAAGGATCGCTAAAGAACAAGATCTTGGATCGCTTATGTATTGTGGCATCCAGCCATTCGCTTGAGATCGTCCAAATAACAAAAAATATAAATACCTATAATATATTTATTTATCTTTTAAAATGTGGTAAATTTTAATCGCAATTAATTTTAGTTTTTGTCCGTTCGCGTATTTTAAAAATCCCACGGGAACTTTTTAGTTTTTTTTCGATGATAAAATAGTCCTTGACTGCAATCTCACCTGATGGTAAGTGACGCAGTCTAAGATGGTAGCGGGCTATCTTGGAAGGGGTATGGCAGGATAAACAGTACCCATCATTATATTATGTCACTCTGTTGATATTTTACTATAGTCGTGCAAAAAATAAAGATTTTGCGAGATATCGATACTACTTAGGTTTATCTTTGCATCGTAATGCAAAGATAAACCTAAGTATTTTATTGCAGATAAAACTGACCATTTTAGAGAAAGGTTTTTAAAACATTAGTATAATATACCATTTCTATATTAGCGGTTTTCTATTTACTTATCTTCAAGTGCGATCGCGATCAAAATCAAAAACCAGCTCGCGAAATAATTGGCTATTGTAACAACGAAAACAAGTTTAGCTTCCCACTGTAAACTGAAAAAGATAACAAGTGAACTGCGTAGTTTCGTCAAAACATTTTTCTATGCAGAAAATAGGTGTTGCTCCGAATTAAGTATAGCAAGCAATTCGTGAATAACAAGTTTATAGCTCGCGCGGTGAGAATTGCACTTTGAATCTATCAACATTAGGTGTAATTTGGTTGATGAGAGGCTATGACGCAACACCGTTTGTTTACGCCCAGTATAAAGTGGGTACGTGCATATCGTGAACGACTGGAATAGGGTTGCTACTTGTTACCCAAGAGACGGGTCTGTCCGCGAAATTCAAATTTAAATTGGTTTTTCGCAATTTGTAAACTAATACGACAAAGTAGGCTTATCGTATTCAAATTGCGCCAATGGCAGTATTATCTTCACAGGTTTATATACTAATCTTAACGTGAAAGTATCCAGTTTAAGAAATTAGTCAAAATAATGAGTTTGACGTGAGCTTCTCACAAATAAGTCATTATTTTGACTAATTTCTTAAACTGGATACTTTCACGTAAAGATTGGTATATAAACCTGTGAAGATGATACTGCCATTGGCGCAATTTGAATACCATAAGCCTACTTTGTCGTATTCGTTTATAAATGACGAAAAACCAAATTAAATTTGTATTTCGCGAGCAGCTCCGTGTCTTGGGCCTTAATGCTGAGATCCATAGAGCGTGCTCTGGCTCAGCTCAGACTTAGGATAGTGTTAAAACGGGACACTAATATGCTTTGACGTAAATCTGTCTCGTTTTATCTATATCTTGAGTCTGAGTAGAGCTTGAGTGCGGTCCATAGATTTCAGCCTTAGACTAGCAGAGTGATCACTGAACGCTTTGGTTTTCTAGAACTGAAGTGTCAAATAATTTATGTTATGGCGCCGCTTTATAATTAGAAGTAGTAGATATATAGGTCTTGATTGGTCTTCGAATATTTCTACCGTTCAGATTGTAAACATATTGTTACAACGTCTGGCTCTCCATAGTTTGGTATTATTGGTATTTTTTAGAAGAGCATTATAACACAAATCTTTGTTGTTTTTATTTTTTGAGTACATTTCATTGTTAGTGATATTATTGATCTTTGTAATAAATATTTTTTGAAGAAATACTTATCCTTAAATCATTTATGAAAATTTTTAAATTTGGAAATTATTTGGCATAAAGTTTCCAAACTCAGTCAGTTTGCATTTCTTCTAGATTCGAGACCATCGATATTTTAATTTCATTATCTGAATCGATTGCCACTGCGCCAACTGATCTTTAAAATGTGTTGACTTCAAATGACTTCAAAGATTTGTACAGTGTAGTTGTTGTGACTCCGTTTACAGCGTTATTGTAGTGGGTACAAGTGGTAACCCTAGGGCCGCTTGTACGACGTTGCCAAGTCGCTCTTGGGCCAAATTTGGCGTGGCGATGGTTACCGCGACTGAGACCGCGTCCACGCAAGCATTTTTTGCGAATTGCGATGAGAATCCTGTTTTGCATTGTCAACGATGATACTGATCGCGATCGATAACAAATAAGTTAAGATACTTGCGTTGTTTTTATCTGAGAGGCAAAGTGAGGTAGCAGTTTACGTGAATTATAGTTTTCCGTTAATAGATTCTTAAAATCTACTGTCTATTTTGAGACGAATCCTCATATCATAAAAATCTTATGGCTGATGTCGCGCACCTCAGATCTATAATTTTTGCTATAAACACCAGTCCTGTAAGAATATCCGTAGCTTATTTAAAATCTTGTTATTTATTTCTGTCTTTGTTATAAATCATCCTGTTTGTAGTAGGTATCTAGATAATTTGTGCCATGTTGCGGAAAATTGCGCAAAAACCGTCTGAATCATTGAGTGGAACCCACTCAAGGATTCTCCTCCCGGACATAGCTTGTGGCCGACTATGACAATTACGTTGTTTTTCTCGTAATTCCTCTTCCCTGTCAATCGTGTTTGATAGCCTTTACCCAAGGGAAGTATGCTGGAGTGAGAAAGTGGGACCCACTCAAGCAGACTTTCCGGACAGAATTGGTGACCGTTTCAATAATTATACTGTTTGTTCCCGGACATGTTTGGGCATCAATTTTGATAACTATGTTGTTCATTTCACTCTAATAGTTACTATATGGACCAACATGGTTGACGTAAACCATGTTGACCACCGAAAGCCTCGGTAGGTATTTCCCGAAACTAAAAAGAGGACAGGATCCTACATGTGAACGTCAAAAACTGACGTAATAACTTAAGAAAAAACTAGTTGAAACGGAATATCTAGCGGAGAACCTTCCATAAATAACACCGTTATAAACCTTCTATAATAGGATATTTATCTATACTATTATAATAAAGAGGGAGCGCGAATTTTGTGAGTTTGTATGTATGTCCGGAGCAAACTTTGGAACCACCGCACCTATTTCAAAAATTCTTTTACCAATTCAAAGGTACATTATTCCAGATGGTTATAGGCTATATATTATGCACATAAAGTATTATGGCTAGATATTATGTGCAAATTTGTTAAGGAAGTCGGAAATTTTTTTGACTCTTAAACGTTTTCAAGGCGTGCGGTGGGTTATATACTGCTATTGGATGAAAATGATGTATGGGTGAATTGTTCCTCTTAAAGAGTTCTAAAAAAAAGTCCGCGATAGCATATGTATATCTTCTAAGAATAACTTACAATAACCATTTCTATCGTTCAAATTCTGATTAAAAATAATGAATTATTTTCGAAGCTTCTTTAACCGATGTGATGTCAATCTGTATCTAAATAAATATGTTTATTATCATAAGTATTTAATTTAGAACATATTTGCCCTTTACACTATACAATTTAAATAAATATCATAGGAGTTATCGGAAAATTATTATTTCCGCGCGACAAAATAATAAAATGATGTCGGCCGGCGGGCGGGACGGTGCACGGGGGCGGGTTTCGGCGCGGGAGATTCTCTGGTTCCTGTGGTGATCTTATTATCAATCGTCTCCTATAAGAAGCTCTGTGCGATCAGTCCCGTAAAAACAAATATTTAAATTTTCAACCCGGACGAAGTCGGCGCGGGCTGCTAGTTAATTATAAAACATTACGTTAAGAAAGGCTTAACTAGCAGTAAATGATGAAAACAGACGGAAACAAATCGTAGCAGTTAATTCAAACGAGAACGGAACAATTTTTGTCTCACTTTGCAAAACACGGAAATCGATTTAATCAATAACACGATTTTTCCCGTTACTTATGCGGCAATCAAAAATCATAACAATTTTACTAAAATCGTCGCAAATCTTTTTTGATTCGTTAAATAACGGCATGAAATAGTGTAAATTTACCATTTGTCAATTGTATCATGGCTACTTATTTCAACAAGCTTCTTACCAGAGGTGCTCAAAAAGTTTTATGAATGTGTTATTATTTTGTGTAGAACCAAATAAGTATTGTTTGAAGAATTAACTCGATACCTCAGAAATAAAGACGCAGCTTGTAGTCATGTGCCTCTGTGCCTGCCTTCAACGTCCAATCCTCCTTGAACTCTTGTTAATGATTTACTAAATGGTCTTTTAAAGGTTCAAAATCACATCAAGCTGTTTTTGAATCAATCGAAACGATTTGCACTGTGCACAGCGGTTTGTCGGTTATGAAATATTTATCGAGGGAACCGATCGAAACTCTTGGATTTTCATTGGTTTTATTTTGTCTTTGCCTTGACAACAAGATACGGTACTCTATACAGTTTTATTTTCAGAAAAGTTTTTGTTATTCAGAATTCGAATAATTTGTCTCTTACATTGTATTTTAGATGTTCCATGTAATAACCAGTGACCATTTATTCTAGTTTCTAGGTATTTTATAGCAAGCTTAAATTCTAGTTTCAAGAGTCATGGTAGCAATATGTCGAAGAGATAAGAAACTACCTAATTCCTGTAAGTAGAATCTCCATTATTATATTTATTATTTATTCTTAAATCAAAGCCATTTTTAGGGATAAATACAATAGTAGAGAATTTTAAGTCTTAAGAGATACGTAGTCCATTGTATTCTTGCTCTGTACTGTAGTCTTGCCTTGATTTTATATATCTTTGTTTTATGGCATTCGTGTACATAAATTACATATCATAAACATAACTCTCTATCCACTAGCGTAAGAACTATTATCATAAAATTAATAGCTTCAGTAGAAATATCTTTGTGACGGATCCCTGTATCTGTTTTATGTGTAGTTGTACTGGCGGTAAGTATATATGTATTATGAAATGCCATTCTGTATTTGATCCATTCTTGAGCCAAGTTTGTTCTTAAAATAATTAATGTGACTCATATGGTTTATGAATGAATTTTAATATCTATATCCTTTCAAAAGGTACTTACAGTTAATGTCGATTCCGCAGGTTTTTGCGTTTTTACCATTGGATCGATAGAAGCGCGTAAATTCTTGGAAAATTACTATTCTCGTTAGTATCATGTTTTGTAAACGCGATTCTGTACAGACAATAGTCGCCTCTATAGTGTTTATGTTAGAAGTCATATTGACTAGCACGGTCCAGATAATAAACAGTGCATTATGTACGAAGTATGTTTTGCATTATATGCAGCGAAGATTTCGTGATGTGATGCGATGGGCGAATTGGCAGGCGGACCATACAGGTCAGTCACCCCGGTCCCCTCCCCCGCCCCGCAGGCCGCATTACGTAATCGCGCTGTTGCCATACTGACACTGCCAAACTCCTCGATGATTATTCGCGCCTGGTACTTGCCTCTACGGTCTATGTGAAATGCTACACTTGTCGCCAATGTTGGCTGAACAAAACTACTCGAGTGCAATAATTACTAGACCAACTCTGAATGTGCCAATGTGCGGTTTACTAGTAGTTGTAAATTGTAACTAGTGCCAAGTGCCAACATGTGGAATGGAAAACACCCGGCGACGTTATTTATTGTGATAAAAATATAACGGTAACGCTGACTAGAGTTATATTCTAATGTTTAGCTGAGGGGAATTGTGATTGTCATTGCACATTATAATAATATTGTATACGTTAAAGCAAGACGCACTTGATGATACCATTATAACATAGGTATTGTGACCACGTTGTTATAAACTTTTTATCGCAATATCAATAAAGTCTAATCTCCAAGTATGTTACGGCTTTATTAGTGTAAGTATGGAACTTAATAGTCTATAGCCTACATAAGATTTATTGGCAGTACAGGAAAGGGCGTGATTTAGAAACATTAAACCACGATCAGCAAGTTACTGTCATCTTTATTTACCTTTATAATTCATCCATATTTTATGTTAGTTATTTTTCTATGCACTTTCTATGCTGTTCTACCTACCTAATCTTTTTCCCTTTCATTTTCTTTTACTGTCTAGGATCACTGGTATCGATCTGTTGTAGAGATCTCTTGTGTTTCCTTGTTCACCATCTTTTCTTTTCTTTCTTGTCTTGTTTGGTTCTAAATTAACAATAATAGTTAAATTTTATGATATCGAGATTGAAATGTAATGCACATGTAACCATTAAACATTTACCAAGGCAATAAGTCAAGGAAGTTGTAAAAATTTACTTAAGGCTACATATAAGTAAATCGTGTTCATTCAATTCTTAATGATATTTTTTTCGGCTCTACCGCATTAGCGAAAGTAATTTGTGCCATTGAATTTGAGTAAGTGCCGCTTCCGCCCTAATTCATGCCGAGCCTTGTTTACCTTGCAAATTAAGTAATGCCGGTTCAACATAACAACATGAAAACATAGCCATTAAGGATAACGTGAAGACTATATTAAAAAAACGGTAGACAATAACTCCTACTCGTGTTTTTCTTGTGGAATATAATATGAGCCACTTTTTCCTGCTTTTCTGACATGTCGAGGACTTTGTCTGTCATTTTCAACGACGACATCCTAAGTGGAGGTCTAATTTTATCGGAAGAGAATTGGAGAACATTTTCTAAAGATAAAAAGATGCTACATACTCGTGTTTCTCCATCAACCATTTCGTTTATTTTGTGGTCCGTGTTTTTTTTAATAGGGCTACAAAATTTCCGTAGAATTACCTAGTAAAACCATAACGTTTATTTTTTGGTCCGAGTTTCTTTATGGGGCTCCGAGATCTCCACAGTATATTCTGATATCCTGTTACTTTCGCTTCGACTTTCTGGGACACAAATATCAATACATCTGGTTTTCCTTCGTTTCCTAACAAACTAACTTCATGCTAAAAATGCAGATTGTAAAATGATCAGCCAGAGAGTTTCTAATTCCCGAAAACCTATATCAATCATTGCTACAATCTCAATTGTTGTGATTGGCTGAATTTTTAGTTTTCTCGCTGCAACAATGCATTTTAGCCAATAGCGCGGATTGCTGACCAATCAGATTATTGTGACTGTCATGATTTAGAAACCGTCTTTAGACAATCCTTCCGCAGGCGTTTTAGGCACTCTGTTATTTTAGTTATTAGTATTGCGTCGAAATTGAAAAAGACATTGCAAGACACGCTAGGTATTCGCTCGTAATCAGTGAATAATATCGTAATAAGTGATCAAACGGCAAAAATTAATAATTAATAATAATTTATAGCATTGCCTTTAATGAGGGGCCTTGAATACATTCTTAACTGTGTAGTTGTAAAACAACCAGGGACCGGATAAACCGTTTAATTTCAAAACCCTTAAAAAAGGTAACCGTCAAATTGGGTAACCACAATCATTTGGGAAACCATTCTAAAAAGTAACCAAGTTATAAGGGAAACCCATTGGCTTAGGGAAACTAACCGAATGGGTAAGCGCTTACAGGGTTATTATTCTGAAAGGGAAACCCATTCCTGGTTTCGCTTTCCGCTTTTTTTTTCGGGTTTCTTCCGCACCTCCCCCCACACGTGACGTGCCCCATCGATTCTGTTATTTGATTGGTCTTTCATTTAATTCCAGAAATTGCCTCGGAAGTGCGCAAGTATTACAAGAGGTTTATATTGAATTGTGATGTCTCACGATGTCTGATCAAAAAAATATAGAGATACCTACGGGGGGGTTTAAAAAACTAAGCACTGAATAGCACATTATGGTACAAGTGTGTAATGTTGGTGATTACCGCGAAGAATGTGAAGACGGTTATCATCACTACACACGTGTATTGTACGACGTTTTTCAACACACTTGTGAAGAAAATAATACTAAAAAATAATTTTTCCTTAGAGTTTTTGTTTATCGGGCGTTCCGTTATATCGGACGACGGGCGGTGTACAACATAAATCATTTTCTTCATAATTAGTACTTATAGACATTTGAATTAATAAATGACTGTAATTTCAACAGTGAAAACGAGTTGTAAAAAATTTTTGAAAAATTAAATAGTTTTCCTATGCACGCGCATTTTACAATGACGATCGGCCATAGACAAAAATAATGAGGTTTTTTTTTGGGGTTCCGTACCCAAAGGGTGCCAACGGGACTCTATTACTAAGCCTCCGCAGTCCGTTCGTCCGTCCATCCGTCTGTCAGCGGGCTGTATCTCGGTAAACGTAACAGGTAGACAGTTGAAATTTTCACAGAATATGTATTTGTATTGCCGCTATAACATCAAATAATAAAAATTAAATTTAATTAAAAAATAAAGGGGGCTCACATACATGGAAAAGGAGTCGAAATAAAATGTTATTTTTTACCCTGGCATTATATGAATGGAACCTTAAAAAAGCGAGGCCCGACTTACACTTAGCCGATTTTTATTTTTGGCTTTTAGCGGACAGCGTTTAGCCACGTACAAAATGGGGAATTTCAAATTTTCTTTATTACAGAAAAACAAAAGTTATATTTGAGTGAAAGTTTTATTTATTTAACACGTGCAAGTTGAAATCATTTTTGTATCGAAACTTTTTTAAGAACAAAGCAACTCGACCAATAAAATAAAAAAAAACCTCTATAACTCACTTGAGAATAATAGCAATGAAAAAGTCAGTTTGATTATAGGTGTCATTATGTGCCAAATTGCGGTGAAATTAGAGCCACTTTATGAGCAAGTGTGTTGAAAAAAAGGTTTAAAGTCTCTGACGTCTGGGAACATTAGGGTGAAATCGTAATCAAATGAGTTTTGGCACACCTCAAGTGCTATCAGCAACGAATCGGTTACTAACTTACTAGCATTATGTATTCACGATAATTTAATGGTAAAAATACCTACGTACCTATTATAGGTAGGTACACAGCGTGAAGTTAATTGAAGGACCTCACAATTTATAATGGCAAATATAAAATAGTAGTCTTAGTATACCTAGGTAGCTAGATTATTGGAATAATAAAATACTCGTGCTGATTCACTGACTCATTGATCACCTCTCCTGTAAAATTTTGTATGGAAAAATTTTTTTTCACTCACGGTTTCGTATAGAGGAGAAAAATTCATTCGGAACAAAAATATGGAGAGAGCTGATGATTGAGGATTTCGGAGACGGGTGGGTCACTCGAAACCTCATCCAATTGGCAGAGAGCCGAAAAAAAAACTTCAAAATGGCGGATTCAAGATGGCGGCCATACAAATTTCGTCGGTGTCTAACTCGGAAACTATAAAAGATGGAAGAGTAGTTTCTTGGAAAAGGATGATAAGGACTCGAAGGTCTACTTGATGAATAGAAAAAAAATTCAAGATGGCGGAATTAATTTTTTTCCGTACAAAATATATGCAAGACTTTATGCGGCGCCTTTTCAAAATTTCTGATGGTTTCGTATAGAAAACAAAAATTAATTTGGAGGAAAAATATGGAAAGAGCTGATGGTTTAGGATTTCGGAGACGGGTGAGGAGCACGGCCAGGATATCGAAGATAGGTGGGGAGTGTTCAAACAAAAGTCATCCGAAACCTCATCCAATTGGCAGGGAGCTGAAAAAAAATCCAAAATGGTGGATTCAAGATGGCGGCCATACAGATTTCGTCGGTGTCTATCTCGGAGGCTATGAAAGGTGAAAGATAAGTTTCTTGGAAAAAGATGATCAAGACCCGAAGATCTACTTAGTGAACAGAAAACACGCGGTTCGCTTTAGCGAGCCGCGCACCCACGCGCCCTACTTGTTAAATAATATACCTACATAATAATAAAAATTCTTTTCAAAAAACCGACTTCAAACGCCACTACAAAGTATAAAAATAATTTTATTTTGTACACGTTTGTTGAAGTCGGGCGGCTTAAATAGAAAAGGCTTCTCAGCAGAATCTGCATTCCAAACCTGTGGTAGATTTATGACGTGTCATAAGATCTACAAGTTAGCCTACATGAAATAAATTAATTTTGAATTTGAATTTGAATTAATACGTAATAGGTAGGTGCAGACTGCAGTCCCTACCTATTTACTAATAATTACGTAATTTTATTTTCAACACACTTGCTCATAAAGTGGCTCCCGTGTCACCGCAATGAGGCACACAATGACACCTATAATCAAACTGTGACTTTTTCATCACTATTATGCACAATGCGAGTTATAGATTTTTTTTTATTTTATTGGTTGAGTTGCTTTATTCTTAAAAAGTTTCTATTACAAAAAAGATCGTGTTCAATATTACAAATAAATTAATGTACCTATTGCTTGCTCATTTCATACAACTTATACGTGTACGATAATTTCTACTTGTACGTGTTTAATAAATAAAACTGTCACTCAAATATAACTTATGTTTTTTTCTGTAATAAAGAAAACTTGAAATTCCCCAATTTGTACATGGCTAAAACGCTATCCGAGAAAAGCAAAAAAAAAAAAGAAACCTCATTCTTTTAGTCTATGGCCGATCGCCATTAAAGGTGCGCGCGCATTCCGGAAAACTGATTAATTTTTCCCGCCATTGCGAAAAAATTTTCACAACTCGTTTTCACTGTTTTGTACCATAATGTACTATTTTACTATTATTTTCTTCACAAGTGTGTTGAAAAACGTCGTATGATATACGTGTGTATTGATGATTACCCACTTGTACCATAATGTACTATTATTATCCCTTAATAATAAGTGAATCTAACAGAGCAGCTTACCTCTGATTCTCTCTCTCTCTGATTCTTTTCACATAGCTGACACTGACTTATTCCATTGTGATAAGTAAAATATTGATGCATGGCATCTTGCCTTGGTTGGGGCATTATTATTAACACGTGCTCAAATCTTTGAGTGATTACTATTCTAGTCTAAAATTCAAGTTAACAAACACTACAGCTAATAACCGCGGGCGCAAGGACTATCGTATTGTAAATTGAATTTAATATGACCTTGAAGTGAATACGTAGGCGCGCGCAGGTACGATAAACCCTTGACTGGTTAGCTCATGGGTGCTCTCATATTAGGTACATTTTTGCAAGACAATCAGATCGTCTTCCTTATTGAGTTCAGCGAGCAGTTAATAGAAAACTTAAAAAACTAACATTTAAAGACTCTATTAGTGAGGTGCTAAACACTAAATTCGCTTGAATATAGGTTGTTTCAGTAAGCGCTTATGAAAGGATTATCATGATTATTTTGTGGGTTACCCCTTCCGAATGGGTAACCCAATCAATCGGCTTTTTAGTTTTGCTTAACTACTATTTGACTTATTTTTTAGGAAACCTTTTTATAGGGTTTCCGTCTAATACGCTTACCCAATCGTACGGGTTACCCAATAATATAGGTTTTTAATTAAATTAAAGTAGCCAGCCTTTCAAAAAACCCATTCAAAACCCTAAAAAGGGTAAGCGCTGGAGGTCCCTGAAAACAACTTTCTGTGCAAACAATAAACATCTGATATTTTGGTGATAAAATCAGTTCCCAGTTTTATTGCGAATGTCAGATTCGATACTAATTCTCTTTTTTTTGTATGCCATACAAATAAGGTTTTCGAAATTTTGTAATAATAATATGATGCATAAAAGAAATTTTGTAATAATAATATGTAGCATAAATAAAAATTCTTTTCAAAAAACCGACTTCAAACGCCACTACAAAGTATAAAAATAATTTTATTTTGTACACGTTTGTTGAAGTCGGGCGGGCTTAAATAGAAACGGCGAATCCGATACGCGATGCTCGCTCGATTTCAATAAGCGTGTCTTTTATATGTCACCATAAGATAAGCGTCGCGCATCGATTTCATCGTTTCTAGTTAAGCCCGCCCGACTTCAACAAACGTGTACAAAATAAAATTATTTTTATACTTTGTAGTGGCGTTTGAAGTCGGTTTTTTGAAAAGAATTTTTATTTTAAGCTTTTAAGTGTAGCTTGTTCCTGCTCTCTTTCTCCCCTCCCTCCAACGCTACGGTACTAATGTAGTTCTACACTTGGTACCTACAGTACTTATTAACAATACACAAACAGTTCCTAAATCCTCACAGTTTAGGTAGGCAGTACCCCTGCAGCATCAGTATTGAAGAGCGAGGACCTTGAATTCCACGATGTAGAATATGCTTGATACTAACAATATCAATTCGCAAGCGAAAGTTCCTAAATCCTCACAGTTTAAGTGGGCAGTACCCTGCAGCATCAGGATTGAGGAGCTAGAACCTAGACCTCGATGAAGTAGTATATACTTATTACATACAATAACAATTCATGATTAGCAGTTCCTAAATCTACAATTTAGGTGGGCAGTACCCTGCAGCATCAGGATTGAGGAGCTAGAACCTAGACCTCGATGGTGTAGTATATGTTTCTTACATACAATAACAATTCATGATTAGCAGTTCCTACATCCCTATAATTCAGGTGGGCAGTACCCTGCAGCATCAGGATTGAAGAGTAGGACCGGGAGCTCTATGATCTAGTATATGCTTAGGCCAAGCATACCAATTCGTAAACGATGGTTCCTAAAGTCCCATAATTTAGGGAGGAAATACCCCTGCAGCATCAGGCTTGAGGAGTTGAAGGTAAAAATTTTTATGGGACCATTTCGCGAGCTTCTTCCGTCGATTAAAAAAAAAATCTCGTGAATCGGTCCAGAAACCTCGGAGTAATCGGCGGGCATACATAGAAAAAAAAAAAAAAAAAAAAAAAGATACCGGCCGAATTGATAACCTCCTCCTTTTTGGAAGTCGGTTAAAGAATCAAAAAGGAAGGTGGTTCAGAAACGTTCCATCTACTCGTAGTCTAATCGTCAAAAATGTAAAAAAGAGCATCTATGAAAAAGAGATTTGGCTGGAAATTGGAATGGAGATAGCTCATCCAGTATTAACACATAGGCTACCAACATTTTATACCATAAAATTAAAAAGTTCCCGCGGAAATCAAAAAATCTTACTTAATCAACGCGGAAGAAGTCGCGGGCATCTAGTATTAAATTAAAATTCAAAATAATTTATTTCGCACATGTACCTACCTCGTACCGGTACCTTATGGCTCCTGTGATATTATTTCTGGCTCTTATGAGTTTCGCTCTAAATATTGTGAAACAACTCTGAATCTTTTTACTTTAAGCTTTTTGACGACATCCCTGGCGCAGTGGTGAGCGCTGTGGTCTTATAACTGGGAGGTCTCGGGTTCGATTCCCGGCGGGGGCAATTTAGTAATTTATTATTTCTAAATTGTCTTTGGTCTGGTCTGGTGGGAGGCTTTGGCCGTGGCTAGTTACCACCCTACCGTCAAAAACGTGCCGCCAAGCGATTTAGCGTTCCGGCACGATGGCGTGTAGAAACCGATTAGGGGTATGGGTTGAATTTACACTGCTATACCCCTTCCAAGTTAGCCCGCTACCATCTTAGACTGCATCGTCACTTACCATCAGGTGAGTTCGCAGTCAAGGGCTATCTTGTCATAGAATAAAAAAAAAAGCGCCCTATATCTTGACGCTATTTAGCGTTAGTACATCAACGTTTTTAAAGTGTGTCGCTTACCCGTCCATACCAGTATACCTACAAGACCACGAGACATGTTACCAGCTTACTAGCTACGTTACATCTAGGTAGATCTAACGGTGAATCTGGGACGCGGCCGCTGGTTTAGTTCTGTTGGGAAACTAGGTAATTTCGCGCCGTGTTCTTTATCATGTTGAAAAAATAAAAATCTGTTTGCAATAAGCCGTTGTGTCGTTAGGTACCTTAAATGACTGTTGATTTTAAGGGCTCTATTTCGTTGAAAAGCAGTTTAACTAAAGAATTATTAAGAACAATATTACTAGCTGATGCCCGCGACTTTGTCCGCGGGGATTTAGGTTTTCTAATCCCGCGGGAACTTCTTGATTTTCCTGGACAGAAAATGTTTTGGCGAAGCGCATAAACGGCGGACTATGCCGGGCGCTTAAGACGTTTTAGAGTTTTTAACTTGTAGCATGGGTTTATTGTCAGTGTGCGGTTAGAACGTCGTTAGCGTCCTGTCCTGTCCCTAGCAGGTCGCTTATGAATTTCTGAGCGAAAATTTGTTTACTTTTTAACACAGATAAGGAAAAATTCTAGCAGGCCCCATAAAAACGTAGTTCGATTCTAATTCCCATCATAATCTGTAAAGTAGACCGCAGAACATGCTCTTGAAACTTAGAGCTGTGTATGTAGTTTCAGAGTAACGCGGGCTTTATAAACATACAAATCTTAGAGACTTTGACATTCATTTGACATTTTACTTGAGGCAAGCGTGTGGCAAGCACTTAGCACTAAAATAATGAATATTGAACAACCTCAGACATTAACATGACATAAATGGTTTGAGGATGCAGCTTTAAAATAAATGAAGCGTGAATTTACCGCTAATCCTATGAGAACTTCGAATTTATGTTTCTAAGAAAATATGTACTTAGTAGTTATTTTATACCTATTTATACTTTGCGTTTAATTAGATTTTCACTTACTTAAGAGTTATAATGAGACGGGTTTATTTATCAACCTACATGTAACTGTGGCAGGCATCGATTGGATGCGAAAGGCCGAGGATAGGCAACGTCGACGCTACTTAAAAGAGGCCTATGTCCAACTGTGGATGCATGTGGGCTGATGATGATGATGATGATGTAACTGTGTCTCGTTTCAACTCGAAAATCGAGCCTAAGAAAAGTCAGAGTGCCCTATAGATCTCAGCTTCGGTCGTGTTACTCGAGGTTAATATCTTACTTGGTACTTTCATCATTCATCATCATTTTATGAATATACTTTTATTATTCACATAACATAAAGATCAAACAAAAAAGAATAGTGTATACAATTTGGCGGCCTTATCGCTAACTAGCGATCGTTTCCTGCGATCAGGCTATATCATAGCCTGATCGCAGGAAACTAAAAAATAAAATCAGAAAACACGTGTTCTACTGAAAGACGTCTCTTAAAAGGTCTACAGATCTACAGATTAATCTTAGACTATGAAGTGATATCTATCGAAATCTTCCAGACGAGTGAGGTGTTGTGCCATGTATGATCAGTAGAATCAGTTTTTAGCTCTAATAATAATAGAAAGATCTTGAAAACAGTTTACGTAACTTGAAACATATTATTTCGCTTTATTGATTGTTACGAGCCAGCTGGTGCTTTTCCGTTGGAAAACTACGATTCTTTACTTTTAATTGAAAAATATGTTGAAAATATACCTGACTTTTGCTTGTACAAGTGAAGGTTTATATTACTTTAATTTGAATCACATACATTGCGTTTCAACTTAGGGCTCGCGCATAAAGGGATCCCTACTGAAAATATATGCGATATTTGATTTGGTTGCCCATAATTTGTAGAGTATAATCTCTTCAAATTTTGCAATAATTAGCAATTACTTTCCTGTAAATTCGCTGTACAAAAATCTTATCTGAGCCGCCTACATTACAAGACTTGAATTATTGAATCAATTTGAATTTGATTTATTGGTTGTAGTAGGAAACGGTAATGAATTCAGAATTTTCTTGTTTTTTTTTTGGTAAGTATATTTATGTAGCCTTTGGCTTATTTTGTTGTAGCCAATGTTCGTAGTAGTTTAAATAAAAAGGTTTCGTATTAACGAAAGTTTCCATACCGCAATTCGCGATGGCAATCACGTGCGGAGCGCTAGCGATGGTATCATTGCCACCAGTTTAGCAATATTGTGTATCGAGGTTACTGATTCCTATCCTCGTAAAGAGGACACAATGGAAACTTTAAAAAATCGACGTCGTAACAGATGTACTTCGAATACTGCGGATTTCTTGCAAGGATCGCCGTAGATTCTGATCTTGTATCGCTTAGCTTGGGGGACGCGCGCTCATGGATCCCAATGTGCTCATTTGGCACCCCAACGTCTATCAAAATTAATATAATAAGTTATTACACTACGAGTATCTTGTGGGCAGCTGAATTCCAAGCCGATTGATTCCCAGCAACTTTGTCGTTAAGAAAGTTACTATTTTTGTAATAACCTCGACAGTATCAGTTTAAGTGAATTACGGCTTGAGGACTACACCAAAGAAGGGTCCTCTCATAGAGGTGGCAGATACTACTCGTATATTTTCCGTGCTTTTTATCTGATCTCCTCATAATTAAAAAAATAATAATGGCTTCTCATTATTTTGTTTTCTTTACATATTAAAAGTACGCGAAAAGCCTGCCTACATGAAGGTACGTCTGTTACGCAGGCATAGCCAGCTTTTTTTATCCGAAATATGCTTGCTATCTTAAATACAGCTGCTATCTTAAACTGAACCAGCGCGGCGGTACACCGGTCACACAGTCGCTGCACTGATTCAAGGAAACGCCACGCGGAATTCCGCTGACGCGATAGTCCCAGGGACCGGCGATCCGCCGCACTTCCGGTAGCTTCGAGTCTTTAGAACAGCAGATCTTAGATTATACCTACTTAGCTGTAAAAGCCTCCAACCAGCATCGGAGTAGTGTTGCCAGACGTCCCGTATTTCCCGGGACATCCCGTATTTTAGGCATAATTTAAAATGTCCCGGCGGGACAGTCTGTCCCGCTAAAAAAGTTGATGGTCGTTTAAACCTACCTAATTACGATTATAACTGTATTGATTTTTAGAGATATGTTAAAACGAATAAAAATATGTTTAAACTGACTCGATCCTCGGAAAAATATCAAAAAAAAAAAATGACACTAAATAATTTTGTTTTTTATTTGTCCCGGGTAAAAAACTGAAATCCCGTATTTTTTACTCATTTAACCATTTGTCCCTTATAGGCTGAAAAAAAATCTGGCAACCCTGCATCGGAGGCACATAAGATCAATTTATATTTGGAAAAAATTAAAAAAAAAAAAATAGCAGTCGTTTGTGTTCAATCTATGTAGTACCTACTTGTCAATCTGTCTTTTCATCCGTGAGATTACGTGACATAAGACCATATTTTACGGCATATACCAGACGGATGTAGACGTCAAAATCAGTACTGGGATATTTTTTTCACACTAGGTATCGATGTCGTGAATCCATAACATTCACTAGGCGTAGGCGTCTGGGGATTATTGTACTAAAAATAATGCAGCATAACTATTACATGATATAGGTAGTAATTATATAAGTGTTTTACGTGACTCGATACCTATTGGATCGTATAACGTAGCGAGTAGTGAAGCTCGGATTCTGTCCGCGTGGCAAAAGTTTCATGATAATATTTTATTATTATATTCAACCGAGTCTTAAGAACTCTATGAATAGATCTTAATCAGAAGTGCAACCTACGCGAATGCAATTACATATATATTTCTTAGACAGGCTATTTATAGATCCTTTGATACGTCTCAGGCTCAAAGCACATTGTAATAGAGACGAATGTGTCGCGCAAAATGGAATAAATAGTTAGTAACAAAGATAAAAGCTTAAAAACTGTAATCCGGTGGGATTTTTTTTTGATGACAAGATAGTCCTTGACTGCGATCTCACCTGATGGTAACTGACGAATGCAGTCTAAGATGGTAGCAGGTTAACTTGGAAGGGGTATGGCAGTGTAGATTCAACCCACACCCCCTAATCGGCTTCTACACGCCATCGTGCCATAACGCTAAATCGCTCGGCGGCACGTGTTTGACGGTAGGGTGGTAACTAGCCACGGCCAAAGCCTTCCACTACACCAGACCAAAGACAATTTAGAAATTATAAATTACCAAATTGCCCCCGCCGGGAATCGAACCCAAGACCTCCCAGTCATAAGACCACAGCGCCAGGGAGGTCGTCAACTAAAATCAACTAAAAACTAATCCGATGCACGGCTACCATTATAGAAAACCTTCCCTCTCATATAATTCCATACGTACCTTATCTTTACTGGCTATGTACAGTCAGTAAAATAGTTAACATTTAAAGTGACTCGAGTTGTCTTCTTATCTCATCAAGACTAACCTTAATGTGGACATTTAGGCCGTTTTTTCTTGGTCTCATAAAAAACTGTACTTGAAAATGTAAGTCGAGTGTATTTCTCGTTAGTGTCTGTCGATTGTCAGATGTTTGTTGACGCACACGACCGGTCGCAAGAAGAGTGGTATAAACACTCGGTGCAGAAAAAACTGATCCAAGTGGTTGACCGCACATCAGGGCATGCGATGAAAGCTAGGTATTGTATTATGTAGGTACTGTAAATTCGTTGAGTTACGTGCCCTGTCTTTTACTACTTCGCGACTTGATGAGCTGGTTTGTCCTACGGATCTCCTCATTTCTGATTTGATCCTGCAAGGCTTCTCCTTTAATGTCGAAGACATGGGCTTTACATTGTTACAAAATGGCCGCCATCTTTTCATTCTTATGTTGTGTCCGACCGAAGGATTGGCAAGTGAATAAAAAAATTTTTGAATTAATTTTTTTTTTTAAGTTTATGTTGATCGTGTAAATAACTTAGTGAATGATTAAAATTATCTTGTAAGTTGTCAAAAATAATTACATTTTGAAAATTATAATGTCTGATTGGATCATTGAATAATTATGTACCGCTTTGAAATATTAGTTTTAGTTATTTACTGGTGGTAGTGACGCCGCGCGCCGGAACATCGCAATGTGTCAATTTCGGCGCATACTAGAAATCATCCTACGCTTCGGCAAAAACATAGGCCATTTTGGCCAAAGACTATTGGCAGAAGGGTAGTTTAGTTGAACACTATTTTTATGTGTCAATTTTCAGAATAATTATTCACTTAAAAGTTACCGAAATAGCTCATCGAGTCGCGAAGCTGAAGTGTCAATAAGCGGAGCAATAGCGAGAATATAATCGATAGACGTCGGAGCACTAAGGGGATTGAGAGGCGACCTCTCATCGGGAATCGAGTCTTGGAAAACCTCCATTAGACGGAGCGACGATTTAAAGGGAGTCGTTTATAGCCGATAGATACAATCGGCACAAGAACGTGTTATGGCGATCTTGGTTGGAGACCTGTGAAACGTCCAGCTGTGGACATTTTTCTATCGATACGACGACGTACAGTTAAATCTTAACCAATTACCTACAAGTAATTTTTTGTCAACCTCCCTGGCGCAATGGTGAGCGCTGTGGTCTTATAACTGGGAGGTCTCGGGTTCAATTCCCGGCGGGGGCAATTTGTGAATTGTTCTGGTCTGGTCTGGTGGGAGGCTTTGGCCGTGACTAGTTACCACCCTACCGTCAAAGACGTGCCGCCAAGCGATTTCCGGCACGATGGCGTGTAGAAACCGATTAGGGGTATATGGGTTGAATTTACACTGCTATACCCCTCGAAATTAGCCCATCTTAGACTGTATCGTCATTTACCATCAGGTGAGATCGCAGTCAAGGGCTATCTTGTCATCGAATTAAAAAAAAATTTACCTATGTACAAAAATTTCACTCAAGTGTCAAGGGCTCTAGAAATTGCGCGTTTTGTTGCACTGCCATTAACTATCTGTTAGACACGGTTATAAACCGCCGCTCGCCCCTTCCATTGTCTAGTTGCTCAAGCAATTGAGTCCGGCGTTATCAGCGAACGGAGCAAATAGACGAACATACCTACCTAGCTGCGGGATCATTGCACTGTTCAATGCAACGGCCTCGTTCCGCGCGCGTCATCGTTAACAATGCTGAATTGAAATAACACTATCACTCTAACTATATCTAACTAGAGATGCTTTGCAATAAAATAAAATTGCTCGCCGCACTTTAAAAATTTCCAAGTTTCTTGTAAAACTGCGAGTGGCTTTGGACAATTTGCATTTGTTCATCTGTCTGTCTGATTAAATTAATAATACATAACTTCAAATTAAAAAACCGGCAAAGTGCGAGTTGGACCCGCACACGGAGGGTTCCGTTTCATCGTACAAGATAGATAGATAGATAATGTCTATAGTCTATAGATACGATCGAGCAAAAACAAGTTTGTTGTATGGATTGGGGGCCCTTTTTATTTTTAAGCTATTGCATAGCTTCTATCGCGGGCCAGCGTGGAGACCGAATCCAGAAATTCCGTAACGAAAATAACCTGACACGGGACTCCTCTACGGTGAACCGCTAGATGGCGTTGATAAAAAATGCTATGCAATAACTTTACCGCGGCAGTCCCCGAGTGCCACACGTCTTTTTTTTTTAATTTATAACAGCAATAGACATACAAATTCGGTGGAATTTCAAGTATCTATACCTATTACGGTTCATGAGATACAGCCCGCTGACAGGCAGACGGACGCGGAGGCTCCAGTAATAGGGTTCCGTTGGCACCCTTCGGGTACCTACCGAACCCTAAAAATAATGTTTAAATCAATGGCCCAGAACCTTTTTATAATTGATCGAAACCGAAACCGAAAACCGAAAATAACTTCATCAACCGATAGATTTCGTCAATCCACCTAGTAGAGGGGTCTGCCAGTTCTGGTGTGGGGTCGTTACTTTCTTGGGCCCCAACGATCATCATTCGTAGCAATACATAAAACCAACTTTTTAACTTGTTATACTTATGCATTTTAATGCAGTTACACAGTTCAGAATCCCAATAAAAAGTTCCTGTTTTAGTGATATCGTCGATTTCGAACGAACCCACGCGTTTTAGTGACCAAAGCTTTCACCGGATAAATACCTATACCACGGACTATACAAGATATAAAAGTGGCTCACATTAACGCACCATAACACGATAAGCCGTCCACCTACGGCATGGCATACAAATAAACTAAACCGTTCAACGACCATTTGTTATCTAAAAAGGTGCTTGGGAGTTGGGACACATAAAATGCAATGGAAACTGCTGCGCGGAAGAACGTCACACAGAACGCGCGCGGACGCGAGTTCACTTGAGGGTTTGATACCTGAGCGAAGTGCGGTGACGTCACAACCACGTACTAGGTTTGTTTAATGGGTAATTTAGTTTATTTTCAAGTAAAATTAATTCTATGTAATACTACGACGGAATATATAGAAAAATCACGCACATTTCTATCGTATTTGATCATTGATCAAGGCTGCGCGCCAAACACAAAGCTGTGGCTGATGGTGATGACAATGTACTATATATCTATGTATACGTATGTCTAATGCAATGATTGGTTTCATGATAAAAATCTAAAAAATTTTTCATTCATCACTGAATTGGTTTTGAATACCTGTCTCTTATTGGGCTTTAACATTAGAGAAGACATACCGTCATTAATTCAATAAGTATAATTGCTTACCGTCTACAAACGATAACAACTTTTAAATTCATTAAAATATCAAAACACAAAAAATAGACCAATGTTAATAACAATATTTGTGACACAGTTACCAAACAGTACTTAATTTATTCATAGAACACAAATTCGTAACCTTTGAGTTAATTTTAAATAATCCATGTCAATTAAATTATTCGTATATATTCATGGCATGTTGTGATAAAAATATACGTTTTAACACGTTTGCTACATTTTATAATTTTATACCATAAGGTTTTTTTATACCTGTGGTTTGGAAAGTAATAAATATTATACCAATACCTACTGAATGTTGTAATATTGTTCAAAACGTGGTGTTTACGGTATATTACGTTATCGGCGAAATTGATTAATTAATAACGTTTGCAATATTTCATATTCGCATTGCTTATCAGGGAATATTACTAAAACAAAATCAATCTTTGAAGGTAATTAAACAACGCAATCGACACGAGTAACGTTGACAGTTAAAGACGAAAGTTAATTGGCGTTAAACCATAAGTACCTTATGGTACCTACCATCCTACCATCATCATCAACGAATATATTATTGCTGTATCAATTTATAGCGTTGTTGCTGCCACAATTCAGCCAATAGCGAAGAGTGTCAGCCCATTAGAGGTGATTACGATCGTCACACTATAACAATCATTTAGACTATCCTACACCTCTAGCTGCAGGTCTTTGTCATGTTGGAATTTATATTTGCTTAGCTACTTGTATACGGTCTTTAATTTGGCGATACATTGTCAAAAATACTTGGCAAGGCGAAAAGTTCGCGTGACTCAGTGTAAAAGAAAAATTGGCCGACGTTTTATTTTCTCTAGACGAAAAAAGAAATTGTTTTTCTCTCCTCTTTTGCTTTATTTCTTTTTAGCAAACAGCGAGTCTAATTTGACAAAGGTTGTGTTCAATAGTAATAAAATATAAACAAAAATTATTTTTTAAAAAACCGACTTCAAACGCCACTACAAAGTATAATAAAGTGTGTCTATATTTGAAGAGTTGCCTCGATTTTTGCAGGATCCCATTATCAGATCCTAAACTGATAACCATGCGACCACATGGGAAGTCAAACAAAAGAAAAATATTTCAAATCGCTCTATGCGTTATTGAGTGATCGGCGAACATACATAACGATTCCGACGAATTGAGAACCTCCTCATTTTTCTAGTCAGTCAAATTTATCATCAACCCCTTATCCGATAACGTATTCGCTGTATTGAATCGACAAAGAGATAGTCATTAATAGGTGTTATAATTTTATGCACTAATGCAAATTAGCGACGTGAGCCAAGAATCGAAATTAAGTATATCGTTTTAAAAATAAATTATTATATTTCGGGGCGGTGTACTATGGACCTCAAGACACATATAAAAGAGAGTGATGTATGTTAGCTATTATCCTGGCATAAATAGTATTGATTGGTCTATTATGATTATTGTATTGTGCCAAACTTGTTTTATGAGTACAATTATTCTTCGTGTATGCGTGCTGTACATATAAAAAGCTGTTATATGTACAGGTATATTAGGTATGTACAGTCTTTGCCAATCTAGATGGCTGCTCTGAAGATAGTCACATACGCAGAACGAATATTTCAGGAATTACTCTTATCCAGCAGAAGTAAGCGCAATTTAAGTTACACCTATCGGTTACTATATTAATACAACTTTTTTTTTGTTTTGTTTACAGGTAAACAACCGTACATTTCTCAAGAAGCTACATTGCTAAAATATTGAGGTCAGTAAACAAAAATACAATCTGTGACTACCAAGAACTCCCTCTTGTATGTGGGACTTAATCAATTTGTTTACGAGTACTTTCTAAATGTCGCGCAGATTTATATATGTAAGATTTTTTTTAAAGAAAGTTTTCATAAAGCTGAATCTCTAAGTAGGTAATACATGATAGTTCTAGTGTTTCGACGCCTTAGAGTCTACTATAAATCCTGTGTTTGTTTGTTGGTTTGTCTTTCAATCACGGCGCAATAAAGCAACGAATCGACGTGATTTTGCATTTGCATATGTATTGTTAAAGACAGGGAGAGTGACATAGGCTACTTTTTATCCTGGAAAATCCAAGAGTTCCCTTGGGATTTTTAAAAACTAATTCGACGCGAGCGAAGGCGCGGGCAGCAACTAGTCAACTAGTCTTGTCTTTATTGTAATAAAGGTGAAAAACCGCATAACTTAACCGCTAGATAGAAACTTGTTAAATAGTTGAGTTGATTGAGTAAAGACTGGGTACCTGAGTAGCAACATTACGCCAAGTGACCCTGTGAACATTTTCCGAAGAGATTGAGCCAATGTGTTCTTTAAAATTATATAAAGGTGCACGATATTTCTACTCATCAATTAACTATGTCTTTATATTCAATACAAAAACTTTTAAAAAGTATTTACTCCTTAAACGCTACTCGGCTTACGACCGGAGAGAGATCAGACGCAGTACTGACGGCTTTACATGCTCTCTGAGGCACGGGGATGACACACTGCCTACTTCTTAACCCCGCACTAGCATTGAGTATTTCTTAACAGAAAACCTAATGTGTACTTGTTTTGGTCCGACCCAGGATTCGAACCTGGGATATCCGCAGCCGAAGTTGCTAGCCACTGCACCAACCAGACAGAAGCTATGTACTAAGTGGGTATATGGGAACGAATGTACATTTTAAGGCTATCTTTTTTGTAGTCTGTTGAACGTCTGCTCTGAACACTCGTTGTATTGTAGAGTGTGGGAATGAGGATCGACATGTGTTTCTGATATGAGAAACTGCTTTTTGAGAAAATAAAAGTATATTGACTAGTACACAAGTAGTTGGGAAATGGGAACTGCGTGCGAGTTAACTGTGCGCTCGCTGTTGTGAATTTTATCGGAGAACTAGATTTTGACTGCGTTTAGACCTCTTTACAGTATTCTATACTTCGTTCACATGGCCTGACTCCGATACGACTTTGTGTGGATTTTATATTATTGCTAATGGCATTTTATATTGAGGATTTATGCTACTTTTGGTACATTGGAAATTAAAAAGCGAAAAAAATGGAAAACTGTTGTATCTACAATCTCTGAACTTAGAATATTGTGAAAATTAATATAGTTTAGAGATTGTGACAACAGAATACCATTGACGTTAATATTTAAATATGCTTTTTGGGCCTATTTTAACCGACTTCAAAAAAGGAGGAGGTTCTACGTCGGAATCTTTTTTTTTATATGGTTTATGTATGTTCCCTAGTTACTCGAATGCACATGGACCGATTTGGAAAATTCTTCTTTTGTTTGAAAGGGTATATTTCCTAGGTGATCCTATTGTGATCAGATCAGGATTTGATGATGGGATCCTGGAGAAATCGAGGGCACTTTTCAAATTTTCTAGGCACAATTGATATACTTTGTAGTGTGGCGTTTGAAGTCGGTTTTGTAAAAATAATTTTTACGTTTATATTATTTTTAGAACTTTCCATACATAACTAGATATGTTTAAAAAATGCACGCAAATTAATCGTCACGTTGCTGTACAAACCGGCTTGTACATTTTTAATTACGTCAATTGATTTATGCGGAATCACGATAATGAGTAACATTAAAAATGCAGTAATGCATCAATATGTAATAATGTCCTAGTGGCCTGATTTCGGCAACGGCCTATCGCACAGGTGACTACCTAACTACATAGGAGACTAAGTACGCAGGAGTATTTAGACAAGTGTGTCCGGGAGTGTTAAGCCTCAATAGCCCAACGGTTACAGGTGCGAACCGGAAACTTCAAGGTTGCAGCTTCGATCCCCACCCGTTACACTATTGTCGTGATCACTCCTAACACAAGTTTTCACTTATTTGGAGAGAAGAGGAGAACATCAGTCAAGTTCAGTTTGGCTGATATTCTTTATAAAAGAAAAAAAAAATTAATACTTTAAGCGAATTCACTTTCAAGAAACAAAATACTAAATCAATACTTTCTACGAGTATTAAGTTGGTATTAACCTAACCATCTCAAAATCCAACAAGAATATTATCTTGCCAAGACAAGAACTTTCATTAATTTAATGTCGATAGCCCACGCTTAGTTGTTTTGCATGAGACGTTTAGTTTGGTGTCGCCTAAGGTCAAACGCCCTCCAGTGGAGCCGAGGCAATCTTTTGCTGTAACAACTCAAACTCAGCTTTATTTTGATTCAGATAAGGTTTAAATTGATATACAGTCAAACCTGGATAACTGAGAGCTCAAGGGACCGCGATCTCTTTTTCTCTTATAGAGGTTTCTCACTAACCCGAGTTTCTAGCTTACAGAGTTACAGTAGGGGGTCTATCTCACTTACAGAGGTCTAGCCTGACAAAAAGGTTTTTTGAATGGAATATGAGTTCCACGAACTTATAATAAAACAATAACAAATGCACATTTGGTCATTCGAATACAATGTAAGTTCCTAAAACTATAGAAAACAATAAAAGACGCACATTTGATAATTCAAAAAGAATAAGAGTTCCTCAAAATTTAAGAATAAGTCATGAATAGCAAATGTTAAATTGGTTTAACTGTCGCTTATAGAGGTATAGGCAGGTAGAAATCTCACTTAAAGAGGTTGGCGCGTGAAAAATTAGTGTCACTTATACAGGTTTTTGTTTCTCACTTATAGAGGTTTTAGGAGAGCAAAATGACGGGACCTGGCAAATACTCTCATTAATAGAGTTTTCTCGCTTACCCAGTTCTCACTTACTCGGGTTTGACTGTACTTATATGTGTTTGAAATACTCTATGATTCCTTTCAGTTTTCCACGGTTTCAGTGTACTAATATGCGTGGATTAACAAGAATATGATGCCAAATAACAAAAAATAAAATATTTAAAAAAGTTATATTTCATTTGGGAGATTGTTTTTCACACAAAGCCGTCGAAAAAGGAAAAAGTGCCAACAGTCGAACAAATACAATTCTGCAAACTATGCGAGTGATGGTGAAAACCTTGAAAAAAATTAGTAAGGCTTTAAAAATATCACTTTTTTAATAATTATTGTTTATTACTCGCTGATTCCCGCTACTTCGTCCGTGTGGATTTTAGGAATCCCGTGGATTTTTTTTGATTTTTCGGGATAAAATGCCTATCACTCTCCAGATCTTCAACTATACTCATGCAAAAAATCACGTCGATCCGTTGCTCCGCGATTGAAGGACAAACCAATAAACTAACAAACAAGCTATCGCGTTTATAGTATTGGTAAGATTATAGAAGTACCTATTAAAGATGTGATATTTAGATTATAATCAATAATTTCATTCAAAACTCAAACGTGAGTAAAATTTGGCCTGTTGGACTTAGTCGAGGAGTCTACGTAGACTTTAGGATATACAGTTTGGTGACCCGTGGTATAACAAAATAAAAGACGTTATATTGTCGTTTAGAAAAAGGTTTCTATATCCAATACTCGAATTATACACCCACAAGCCAATCAGAAAGCAATTTCTTCGGAGCGACGAGTTGGAAATACGAGCACATGTTTCGTCTCGTTCCTTGGGGGGTGGCAGGGGTTGAATGGAAGGGGCGTGACGTCACGGCGCCCCTTTCCCGGGCCACCCTAGCCCCTAAAAATAGACGCCCGGGAACCGCTCAATGAAGGCTTTGCGTAAGGCTCTCTAGGGCTGACAAAATATCCACTTTAGTTAGTCTTAGACTTAATTAGAATTCAATATTGTTTTATTTATTTATTTTGTATCAGACGACGCATGTAGAACAAGAAGAAAAGAGAAGGTGGTTACCAAATCATAATTAAAAAGTCCTTCTAAGAAGCCAGCTCCCTTAAGGAAGCTCCCTTACTCAATGTCATTTGGTGTTACCTAAAGGTTCATGAAAAGGAAATTGACACAAAGCGTCACCTAACTTAGCTTAGGTGGCCCGTCAAAATTAGGCAACTTTGGTGAAAACGAGTTTTAGACTAAGACGGGTTTTAGGGTTCTGTACCTAACGGGAGCCTTCTAAGCCTTCGCTGTCCGTCGTCCGTCCGTCCGTCCGTCTGTGTGTCGGCGGGCTGTATCTCAGGATCCGTAATAGGCAGAGAATTGAAATTTTCAGCGAAAGCGAAAGTATTTCTGTTGCCGCTATGACAAAAAATTATAAAAATAAATTAAAAATTAAAGGGGACTCCGCTAACAGAAATGTGTTTTTTTCGGCGTTTTTTGATACGGAACCCTTCGTGTGTGAATCCGACTCGCATTTGACCGGTTATTCTTAATCTAATATGTATTTTTTATATATTTCCAAATCCTAAGTACATAATGTATAAAATTATACAGGAATTAGTTTTATGAAAAAAAAAAATCTTAAGGAAAAGAGCAAAGCATTCCGATTTCCGGGGAATATCCTTGAAATCCCAGATACCTGGCAAACTTATTGGATTTTGAAGGAGACAAGGATACGAGATACGAGGGGGGAATGAGGAAGTCCGCATACTATTATTTGAAAGTGACTGTGTTCGTACTTCGTAGATACGGCGCGACTGCGTAATGCCACTTTTGTGCCAAGTTTCTGATTTAACTTTTTTTTATTGAGGAGCTTAACATTTGATTTTTAATGTTTAAAATTAGATGACGGGGAAGGTGTAATAATTATTTGTGTTATATGGGGCCAAAGAAATTTTTTGTTCCCCAAGGGCGTTATTTTGAATTCTGATTCATATTTTGATTCAGAGCGAAGTGAAGGATTCTAAAGTAGAATCCTGAGCGTAGCGAGGAATTCAATATACGCCGCCCGAGAACAAAATATTTTGGCCCCGAATGACACACTATTTTTCATCATTACCTATGAGAAAAAGCTAGGAGTATCAACCTACTATGAACACGTGACTTATCGAAGACAACAGCTGCTCAAACATTTTTAAATTTCGAGTTTTTTGAATTTCTACAACGATCGCAGTAGTAATAAACACATACTAAAGCACGAACTCGGACCAATCAGAAGAGAAAAATGAAAACTCCCATGGGACTAAAAATTAAATTTTGCTCCCGCTATCCTCTGAAGCCAATATTCGTTTACCGAATAGGTATTATGAAAAGATTATTTGAAGCGCTGCTATCGTGTTCTTGTATTGTCAAATTAACATAACATTTTATTTCAAGAAATACCCGGGTATTCTTTGAAATTTTTTGCATGAGTATACTTAAGGACTTGGAAAGTGACATAGGCTACATTTTATCCCGGGAAAACAGAGGGTTCCCGCAGTTATTTAAAAACCTAACTACACACGGACGAAGTCACGAGCAAAAGTTTTTTTTTATGTATAAGAAACGATTTAAAATTGTTTTCATGCTTCGAACTTACACAATGTACTTGGCATTGGTAAACGAACCGGCTCCAAAAACTTACACAATGTGTGCCATTAACGGACGAATTGTTTCAATAAACCAACTCGACGATTAATTAATTAAGCTTTTTTGAAACCCGTTGAAAATTGCAGCTTTTTTATATAATATTTATCGAAAAAATAAAAAGTATCTTATACAACGAAAACAGTAAATTAATTAAAAATTGAACCGAACCCACTAGGCTCAACTTAAACTCAACCCATCTCTAATTAAAAAAAAATGAAACTATTTTACCATACATATTCGAACTACATCTTAGTCAATACCACGAGTTAGGAAAGTAAAAGCCCACATACACAATACTCTTTCTATTGCTGAGTCAAATTACGCTGTATAGATCTCTCTTAAGCTGAAATCTATAGACTGCACTCTCACTCAGCTCAGACTCAAGATAGAGTTAAAGCGAGACAGATTTATGTCAGATATTTGTGTCTAGTTTTAATCTCTTTCCTGTAGTCTGAGTTAAGTTAGAGCACGCTCCATAGATCTCAGCGATAGTCTTATGTGACTTTACTTTGCAACTTACATTAGTTTTCATAGATCGTTAAATATAACTTTTTCTATATTAAATACTAGCTTTAACCCTCTTGGGGTTGAAATTTTCCAAAATCCTTTCTTAGCGGATGTCTACGTCCTAACAGCTACCTGTATACAAAATTTCAGCTCGATCGGTCCAGTGGTTACAGCTGTGCGTTGATAGATCAGTCAGTCAGTCAGTCAGTCACCTTTGCCTTTTATATATTTAGACTACATTTTTTTTTTTTTTTAGTTAGTAGTTAGTTAATTATTAGGTACATAGTTTAATTATTAGGTACTTTATCGAGATAAAACAAGCAGTAAATGAGCGACGTGACAAAATCAATGCAAAAAGTCACTATCTTATCGGCAGCTGAATAAAAGCAAAGCCGATTATCATTCCACTTGTTTATTTCACGTCGATCGTGAAAAATTATTTTATTTATTTCTGCATACTGTGGTGGTCTTTGTTAATCTAACATCCATCAACACAGCTAGTGTTTCCGAAATCAAAATTTTCAACAACAACGTGTATGTGCATAAACTGAAAGT
Source organism: Hipparchia sbordonii (assembly GCA_038048805.1). Lineage (NCBI taxonomy): Eukaryota > Metazoa > Arthropoda > Insecta > Lepidoptera > Nymphalidae > Hipparchia > Hipparchia sbordonii. Next base: position 8,252,401 of record CM076115.1, read on the forward strand.
CCAGTCTCGGGTTTTAAATTTCAAATCGATTCACGATCCAGCGCTATTATGAAACATGCATGGCGCCGAGAGGGGGCGGTCATACAAAATTTATGAAAACGAATACTTGGTCATTTATATTCACACGCAAACAAATCTGTCACAGATGTAGCTGTACCCTACTGGGTTAGTATAAGATTTAATTCGATTGATCGTATTCGCATTCGATGACATTAGCGTCATTTTTCTATTTTTTAATATCGTAACTAGTCTCGAAATTATAGAGCTTTTAAGTTTCCTGTTAGAAAAAGAGAGCGCTATTGCAACATGACGTCACGATTCAGTAGCTCCTTACACATAGCTCGATACAAAGTTTCGTTTTAGAAAGAGACGAATACAGTCGCAGTAAAGCAGCTTATAACTTATTTGTTTTTGAACGATTTATTTCCTATTTTTACAAATGGAATTCTTACATGTTACATTTTCGATTGTAATTAATAAATATCCGCATATTGACAACAGTCAGATACCCAATTGTATTGGATTTCTAATGTATTCATACTATATAATAAGGCGCCATGCGAGTAGGTGTTATGGCGGCGCTGCGCTACGTTGGGTCGAATAACGAATTGAAATTCCAACTTTATGGATTTAGAACAGCTTCAGGAATACATTCTCCTAAGTATAGATGTCATCGATTTTTAAGTAGGCACTGATAAATGTTTACTACGTTTTTATTTGTAAGCTCAAATAAACTTTGCAAGAAGTAGTAAGAACAACTTTTCATTTGACCAACATTTGACCGACTTCCAAAAAAATGGAGGAGGTTCTCAATTCGTCGGAATTTTTGGTTCATGAAAAGAAAGAAAGCATTTATTTAAGAAATAATTTCATGTATATTCCCCGATTACTCTAAAACGCCTGGACCGATTTGGCAAATTCTTCTTTTGTTTGAAAGCATATATTTCCCAGGTTGTCCCATGGTCATCAGGTCCAGATCTGAAGATGGGACCCTGGAGAAATCGAGGGAATTTTTCAAATCAAAAAACCTCAATCCATGCGAACGAATCATATCAAAAATTCCGAGGCCGGCGGGATTCGAATCGACATCTCTCATCAATCGGGTCCTGTGTGTGTTGACCAGTTTACACCGTCTCCATTCCATCGTGGGTAAAAAAGACACGTTGCCAGTTGCCACATTCGGTTAGGCCTAATTTCTAACACTGCTGTATCGAGGCAAAGGTGAAACTGGGGCTCGGCGGCCTCGTTCAGATGAGTGTTGCTCAAGATTTCGTGTTTCCATTCCTAAGCTACGCCTACCGCCAGTCTGTTTTTAAGGTAGCTCTGTTGAATTACTCGCAAATGAACAAGGTATGGAATTGAAAACACAGAGCAACTGCTGAGTTTCTTACCCGCTCTTCTCAGTAGAATCTGTAACCTAAGCACGAACATTTTAACTTTCGAATAGTAAAAGTAAAGTTAACGCCGGCAAAAAATTTGGTATGAAAATGACTTTTTCATACAACATTTTTTACGAAGTTAAAATGTTCGTGCTTAACCTACTGCTTTCTGAACCACAGGTCTATATGGAAAAAATAATTTTGAATATTGAAATTATTTTATTTGGTACAGAAATTAGTTATTTTATCAAATGAGCATAGATGCCCACTCAGAGAAGGGCTATAGGCCACAGGTTGTCCAACATGCTGGCCTAAAGAAAATTAGCAGACCTCAGACACATGAGAATATAATGGAGAACTCTCAGGCGTGCAGATTTTCACACGATGTTTCACAGTCAAGAAAGTCTGACTTTTCAGGAAAAATTTCATGTGCATCTTAGGAACGGCCCGTAGGATGCGAGGTATCTCTGCGGCCATCAATATCCATTATAATATGGTTGTACCGTGAACAGGTAACGAAAAGACAAACAGAGACACCGATAGACAGAGTTACATCCGAGTTTATAATAGTTACTATATATAAACATATAGGCGATATGATAAACATATACTTGCCAACTGCATGTTAAAGGTACCTAACATCTACATTAACGTTACACGACATGAAAAATAAATACGTTGATTATAAAGTCTTGCAAATTATGCTGAATAATATTATAATTTAATGTTGCCGACTTGAAAAACAGGAAAACATGTTATTGCATTTTATCGAAGAACGCAAATTCATAATATAAATTGCATTTAATGCATTGTAAATTGTATTAATAAGGGCAACAATTCCGTCGTGAAACCTTTGCAGCGGATTGAAAGGCATAGATCGGATGCTTAGTGAAACGCCTGCATTGGACGAGCCGACTGTTTCCGCAAAAGATGCTTCAATCATTGCTACAGTCTTAATAAATGCTGAATTCATCATGGAGTATGAAAGTAAGATTGTCTATGTAGTTTGTCACTATTTCTAGTGAGATACTATTATCTCACTAGAAATAGTGACAGTAGTAGTAGTAGTCGATAGAAGCAAATAAAAAGGGAAAAATAAAATATGAACCTTTTTAGTCGATTAGATAAAATTTTTTTGAAAGCATCCGGCAACACACTGGTGGTGCCTCGTTAAAAAAAAAAAAAAATTATGCGAGAAAATTATGTCTATGGAACGACACGTTTAGTTTGACCAGGAATATGGTATTTTAAATTTATAAACGTCTGTATAAAACGCGAATGGTGTAATTTGGCGTCATTTGACAATTTAAACTTAGTGACCACGACCAGTTGTTAATTCTATCGATACATAGCTATCAGTTTGTAGACAAATTATGTACAGTTCGTTAGTTGTTATGGCTATACCGTCGATGTCTACTTCACTTATTATAATATCTTGAAATTCATAACTGACGTGGCTTGTACTCGTATCTTGCCAAGATTGCTTGTGTCAGTATCATTTACAATGCATGGACCTTTGTAATAGAAGATATTGCATTTTGTACCTTGTCACATTGTTATAAAGTTGATTTTAAAAGGTCACGTCGATAGTACGCAGTTGTGTGTGTGTGTGTTTGAGGTCTCAATGAATCTGTTAGGGTTGTCGCAGTACAGTCGTCGACATTTAAAATAGAAGAAAGATGTGTAAGTAGATAATTTCAACATAGTGATTTTGTACCTTATTTTAAACGGGAATAAAGTTGAAATAAAAGATTGTTAGTTCAATAGTACTTTCTCTTATGTGTGCCTTCTGCGTGCACTTAATGAGGCGATAGTTACAGGGTTACTCCAACATTGTAATATTTGTTTTATTTATAAACATGTTTCATATGAAAATCTACTATACATATAAAAATTACTTAATTTTTATTTTATGCAAAAAAATATGTAATGAAATTCAACGATTAGTAATTATTTACCAATGAAAATCAAAACGAGAGATACCCCGTCGCTCATGGCCGCAAAAATTATTCTTGACAATATAGCCATTGACTGACGATCTCACTTGATACCTATAATATTATGCGGCATTCCCATGGTGCGTGATATTGCGTACAGATGCGGACCAGCCCGCACAAAACACCATGGGAAGAAGAGTATCGTCCGGGGTGGCGTCGACACGTCCGTCACTTTCCGGCCGATTCACCGCGAGTCCGTAACTTCGAAGGTGCGGTGCAAGGTGGTGTGAGTTCGCTCACAGAAACACAGCGAGCATATCAAAACCTGTCCATTTTTCTGAGACTTGAGAGCCGTGCACGCGTACAGTAGAGTTTTCTTGTTCGGCTACTATGAATAATGGAGCCTAGAGTGGACGAACAAGCTTATTTTTTACTGGCTGCAGCGAGCTTTCACTATGCATTTTGGAACGACAAAATGGCTTTAAATCTCAAGACCCATAAAGACTTGAACGCACCGTGGACAGACCCTTATGCACGGTGCGTGATTGTCTGTGACCGTCGGCCATAGGTGATAATCCGCGGAATCACGCACCGTGAGAACCCAGCATAACATGGTAGCTGACTAACTTTGAAGGGGGCATGGGGTTGTTAATAAAACCCATACCTTTAAACTTTATTTATAAAAAAATTGTGATTAATATTTCTATTTCCCTCGTATTGACCAAATAGGAGTAGATAAGGTAGAATCGGAGCTTGCAACATTTCGATTTTCAGTCCTTGCCTCGACCGTTTTAAATTTTAAATCTAAAAATAAAACCTTTTTGCGCAGTCTCTACTTAGATTTAAAATGCTAACCCTACCGCACCGGTTAGCCGTAGCCCAAGGGGGGAGCCGGGGACGACCGACCTTGGCCGTGACTCCCCGCCCACGCATAGGGCCCAATTGATTTTCACCCCCCATCCTCCCCTGTGTATGCGTACTGGGAATATTTTTTGCGCATCGCCCTTTGTCTAAGACAAGGTATTTGTTGCTTAATTGATTCATTAATACTAAGATTTCAGTTTGATTATTAGCTCCTCTACTTACTTGTGAAAATCCCATAAAATATAGGTTCGAAGTCCGAAAAGCCCGGACGATCGCAGACAAAATTTTAAACTTGCGCCTGGATTATCCGATCGTTTCAATACAATCATCTTAAAATCCCAGACAGAGTCTCTAATTTGATTGATTTGTTCTTATCTATGATATAATTTATTGATTGTTTACAACCAGCCGTGCCTTCGACTGGTTAATTCCATAGAGCTTGCCAAATACTTACTTGGTAACGATGCTTGTGATTTGTTTTATTTTCAATCTATGGCAAGGTATTAATAGCGATTAGAGTCCGATTTCATTCATCCATTTCTCATCATCATTCAAAATACCTTATGTTTTCAAACCTCTTTATATCGACGCACGTAAAACATAAATAAATAAAATAAAAAAGGCACACAAAACTCCGACACATATCGGAGAAAAACTGCGTCTCTAAGTTGAGACATTAAAAAAAAAAAAAAAACCTCTTTATATCAGAAAGAAGAAGCAACAATCCACTGATTAGGACATTTGAATGAATTCACGATACCTCCCCTAAAAAATTGCTTTATTATATGTTAAGACTTCAGATACGAGTAAGTATATGTTTAAATATAAAGTAAATGTACCTATGTGCTTAAATATACGAGTATAATATAAAATATACGTACACTGCTAGTTTCTTGACCCACATTTATAATTGAAACATAAAAATTGCTGATGTTGCGTTATAAATTTATGTGCGAGGCCATTTTTGAAATGCTATATATGCACCTTAATAGTGGGTTATAGGTACTTATGTGCTTCTAATATGTTATAAATACATAAATTAATTAAATACCACCACAAAAACATACAATCTTTAAAACTTCCCTTTAAAAAGGTTATTCGTTTTTAATTACTAAACTAGATAAAGAATAAACTACTTTTATGTCTTACTAGCTGTTGCCTGCGACTTCGTCCGCGTCAATTTCTGTTATTATGATCGCGACTAAGAAGTTTTTAAAAGCATATATTTTAAATATGGATAATTTCCCCGTTTTTGCAACATTTTTCACTGATGCTTCGCTCCTATTGATCGCAGCCTGATATTATATAGCCTAAAGCCTTCCTCGATAAATGAACTATCCAACTCAAAAATAATTTTTCAATTCGAATCAGTAGTTCCTGCTGCCTTATAATATTAGTATAGATTAAACGGCCTCGAGAGTTGCATTTCCAAAATCCTTTTTAATGATCATATCTACGCATAAAAGTTAGAGGGAATCGAATTTTCTACAGCAGAAGGGCGCTTTGATATTTTCAACTTAACTGTAAATATAGGTCGTTTTATCCCCCGACCCAAAAATGACGGGGCGTTATAAGTTTGACGTGTCTGTATGTGTGTGTGTGTGTGTGTGTGTGTGTGTGTGTGTCTCTGGCACCGTAGCTCCTGAACAGATGAACCGATTTTGATTTTGTAGTTCTAGTTTGAAATGTGAATTAGTCAAGTGTTCCTAGCTGTTTGATGAAAATCGACCCAAGATGGTCGCCGCACCAAAATGGCGGATTGCATATTTTTATTTTAACGATTACTGACTAGCGATTATGGTGTTGTAACATGTCGGAATTGTTTTAAATTTTTAATTTACACTTTTTTTTTTTCGATGACGAGATAGCCCTTGACTGCGATCTCACCTGATGGTAAATGACGATGCAGTCTATGATGGTAGCGGGCTAACTTGGAAGGGGTATAGCAGTGTAAATTCAACCCATACCCCTAATCGGTTTCTACACGCCATCGTGCCGGAACGCTAAATCGCTTGGCGGCACGTCTTTGACGGTAGGGTGGTAACTAGCCACGGCCAAAGCCTCCCACCAGACCAGACCAGAGACAATTTAGAAATTATAAATTCCTAAATTGCCCCCGCCGGGAATCGAACCCGAGACCTGCCAGTTATAAGACCACAGCGATCACCACTGCGCCAGGGAGGTCGTCAAAACTTGTTGTAAATTCCACAGTTACAATGTTGTGGTGTGTCCTATTTCATTGTTTTTCCTCCCACAATGAAACGACTGTCGTAATTCATTAATACAACATGTGAAGTTTTTCTCGGAACGCCGCCCGACCCGGATTCTTGGCTGCAAGTGCAAAAACTATGTAACGCAAAACTGCTTTTTACGCAATCTCTTTACTCGTCTGTATAGTCTTACAAAGATGTAACCAATCTGCTTTTAACAAAGCGAAGTCAAATACGATGTCTGCCAGATGCCTAATCAATGATTAAAAATTTTACTCAAATCAATAGAACTGAGATATTAAGGGAGCTTTCCAATGTGAAATTTTCAAAAATCGATTATTTTTTTTTTGCTTTTTCGAAGAAGCAGAAGGGATATTGTATGGACCTGGCATCGCTGCTTGACCGTAAGTATACGATTTACCTAAAATTTCCTCACTTGAAACTTTGAACGCGTTTTTATCGAAACATCATTTTTCAAAACGGTGTCCAACTTGGAGGGCAGAGTTTTAAAGCTATCGAGTTGAATTTTTTACACAATATTCTTAACGTCATTGTTTATCGTGCTATGGAAGCTTTTTCTTTTTTTTTGACATCTTCCTATTTTTTTGTAAAAAAAACTGCAAAAAAAAAAGCTAAAATCGATACTTTTTGTTCAAACCGGCGCCATTTTTGCAAAAAAAATAATAAAAAAAAAAGCCTCCATAGCACGAAAGCCAATTATATACCGATCAATAATCTTTTTGTGTTTTTTGTTTCAGATCAAAATTGTGACCCCCAACGTGGACACCACATCCAAGTGCATTTTCTGCAACAATTGTTTCATCATTTTTATAGATATTAATTAATAAATAAATCGATCTTTAAAAAATTGTTTTGTATTCTTCAATACCCAATTAATATACAAAAAAAAAAACCAGACCGATTAGATTATTTTTTCTTTAAAAAAAAAAATCGCGAAAAACAGTGATTTTTCGGGCTGTCACACTGGAAAGCTCCCTTAATCAATTTCGACAGAATTAAAATGAGGTAGATTTATGCAAGGACGTAGGTAATATGCCTCGTTTGAACTCTGACTCTGTAAAAGCAATCTCTGTGGATCTCGGCTTTTAACTTTTTAGTTACTCAGAAGTTTTTTTTTAAGATCTTGATTTAATTTAAAGGACTTTTATCTACTTATCTATATATATAAAATTCAAAGTCCTGACTGACTGACTGACTGAGATATCAACGCACAGCCTAACTAAACTACTGAAGTTAGAAAGTTGAATTTTTTACAGTTGGTTCCTTTTATGACATAGGCGCACACTAAGGAAGGATTTTTGAAAATTCAACCCCTAAGGGGGTATAATAGGGATTTGAAAAATTGAACTTAACGTGAGCAAAGCCGCGAGCAAAAGCTAGTAAATATATAAAAAGGTGACTGACTGATCTATCACAGCTAAAATCACTGGACGGATCGTGCTGAATTTAGCATACAGATAGCTATTATGACGTAGACATCCGCTGAGAAATGATTTTTGAACATTTAATCCCTAAGGGGTAAAATAGGGTTTTCAAAGATCATTTCTTGGATAGGGAAACCCCCTTTATTTTATTTTTATTATTTGTTGTTATAACGGCAATAGATACGCACATTCTCAAGTATCTGTCTATTACGGTTCATGAGATACAGCCTGTTGACAGACAGATGGACAGATAGATAACGGAGGCTTAGTATCTGGTTGGCACCCTTTGGGTACGGAACCCTGAAAAGGTTAGTTTTTTCTAACATTTTCAAAACGCAAGATTTCACAACGTGGTGTGCTTGTAGGTGAGGATTGAAGCTTGAGGCTAGGCCCGCCATTCAGCTATTATTAACCTTAGAACTATTCCCGGCGGCCTCCAACAGACGCGGTCCCGTTATTTTGGTCCATCTCGCGTGGCCGGCGTATCGTCGACCGAACAAGAGGTGTTTTGTGTATGGATCTGTGGCAGATTGATTTTATAAACCACTAGCTGACTAGCTGATGCCCGCAGCTTCGCTCGTGTGGTACTAGGTTTTATAAATCCTGCGGGAACTCTTTGATTTTCCGGGATGAAAAGTAAACTATGTCACTCGCCCGGTCCTTAACTATAACCATGCTAAACATCACGTCGATCCGTTGCTTTGCTGCGGCGTGATTGAAGGAAAAACTAAAAAACAAATCCACTTTCATATTTGTAAATTAGTAAGGATATTACTTTAGTAAGAAAGTAAGGATAGTAAGGATAATATTTGGTTCCCGCAACATCGTCAGCGCCATTTATGATATTTTTTGAAAATCCCATAAGAACTGTCTTCAGAAAGGTTTTACTGAGCCCAATTATACCAAGATCGGTACAGTGAAGCGTTAAGACTATATTGTCAATTACATAATATGTTATTCAGTATTTATGATAATTTATTATTAAACACAAGGGCGTTAAAAGAGTCCTTTCACACAACGCCGTAATGGTATCGCAATGATTTAGCTCCGAGCCACCGCGTTTAAAGTCCCCAGAATTCCGTGGAAGAGGCGATGTAAGTAGTTAATTTATTCTAGACGGTGCTCAGATCTGTAGGTAATTGTTGTCGTAAAAGGCTTTGCTCCTTCTGGAGAATGTCTCAATTTGTAGCGAGGCAAGGAACATAGCATTGCTTCTTTCCATTGGAGCACGAGTGTAAATGTTAAGATATCGCCACATTAAACGCCTGTACATATCGGTGAGGGCTAGGCAGCTATTCCGCGTGAATTTCGTGCTACAAACTATATATATTATATCTTAGTAAACACAGTTTCCAGATATTTGATCATGTTAAATTATTCTAAATCTTAGCAGGTGTATAGTCCTTAAAACAAGGTGTTTTTTGGCTGAACTACGAATAAACTTTGTGTTGTATTGTACAGTGTGCTTTTTAGATTCAAGCAAAACGAAACTTCATTCCATCCACAACGTCAGAGTTTATAAAACTCTTTATTAAAATAAGTCCAATAATGACCTATTAATAAGAAAAACTGTCGCTTGCTATGGAGCTGATTAAACGGCTCAAGTTTATCCAGCGGGCGGTAGTGAGAGTTATGCTCGGTGCGTGATTAAGTCAAAAATGAGGAGATAAATATGAGGACCAGAGTTACCGAATTAGCGGTCGCGAAGCCAAAGTAGCGAGGAACGCAGCATGCAGCTTGAAGAAAAGGATACATGTTGCAAGGTGGGCAGATAATCTCAACAGAATCAGTGAGAGTTGCAGGTCAAGCGGTACTAAATCGTGCTCTGTGACGAACCTTGCAAGAGATCTAAGGAGAGAGAGAGAAGGTCTATCGGTTGAAACGACCTACTGATATTAATATTTCCTTTCAAAGGCTACTATATTTTTCCTTGAATAAAACCATCTCGTATTACCAAATATTGGCTCGTCGAAGACCAGAAAACAATGTGGCGAAGCCGCTTCCTCAGACGACTCAAATCACGTTTTATCTGAACCTCCCTCGGCCGGACCGGGGAACCGGTTGAAGCGGTTCACAACCACCATCCTAACATGATTCTTTTTCGTACTGTGATCTTACTTCACGAGAGTTCCCAGTAAAGTGGGCCGTCAATATCAACACGTCAAGTCGGCCGGTCAAGAACGCATGTGCGTGTAAAGGGACGTGCGCGTTGCGTCGAATTCCAAATCACGAATTTAAAAGCGTAGGAGGCGGTACGTTTTCGACGAACCGAAATAATACGCGTCTCTCTCTCCTTGGCCTTTTGAAGCACTTAATTATACAGTGCCTCGTGTGATTGATTTCCTATTGCCAAATCATCAAAACTTTAATGATGGAGTGGTATTTATTTTTAGGAACCCAGAAACTTAATTACCTGAAACTAACTTGCTTTATTACTTGTATTGTTGTTTATTTCTTCAGTTTGGTCTCAAATTTTAATAGTTCATAATATCTGTGTGAAAATCTACTTGTTCGACGTCTTTGTTAATTCAAGGTCTTAGTGACTACTAAATACTAGTAAGTAATTAGCTCGTTGGTCTAGTGGGTACCATGTTCAATTACGGATGACGAGGTTCCGGGTTTTTCTGTCAAGAAATTTGTAGTACTAGCTCGGAGTTAGGAAGTTGGTAGTGTATCACCCCTGTGCTTCAAAGAGCACGTAAAGCCGTCGGTCCCTGTGCTTGATCTCACTCCGGTCGTGTAGGATTTCCGTCCCACCGGGCTATGAGAGAGAGAGAGAGAGAGAGAATATAGAGGTCACTTGTGTTTTCGCACACATTTGTGCATTGTGCACCTATAATCTCCTGACGGTATATCTCTGTGGCCGAGTTTGGTCGGGAGAGTTATCACACTAATATTATAAAGGCGAAAGTTTGTATGTGTATGTGTGTGTGTGTGTGTGTGTGTGTATGTTTGTTACTCCTTCACGCCACAACGAATGAACCGATTTGGCTGAGATTTGAAATGGAGATAGCTCATACCCAGGATTAAAACATAGGCTACATTTTATCCCGGAAAATTACAGAGTTCCCATGGGAATTGAAAAACCTTGATCCACGCGGATGAAGTCGCGGGCATCGTCTAGTTATTATTATTTTTAAGTATTCTGTACTCTTAGTGTCTATAAACACTGTATTTGGGCTGCATGTGGACTGCAATTATGGTCATTTGCGTTCGCTGCTCAAACATGATGACTCAGCGGTTCTTTCTGTCACTATGGCAAAGGGTGCTTTTCTACCAAGTAGAGAAATCGAAGGAAAGTAGATCTAAATAGTAGATAGTGTTCCTCTAAAGGGCGTAGGAGTTGGGTGTCAGTAAACAGCGATGCCTTGGCCTGGTTATTATGGAAAACTGCTTCTGATCGATCGGAAATTGTCGTTTTGTGATATTCCATCCACTTTAGCTACCTACGCTTATATAGTGTACATGTACGTGTCTGAGTATATTTCCATTCTTCGCTTGATAGAAAACGGTAATTGACTACGCGTCTAATCGATTTCCAGGCTGACGCAGTTGATTGTATTGTTTACGCACCGAAAATACCTACTTAACATTAAATAGGGAAAAACATTTCACGTTTCCTTTAACTTGTTAGTTAATCAACCGGTAGTAGAGTCACTACAAACGGATATGTGTTGAGAACATTATGGAGAACTATCAGGCATGCAAGTTTCCTCGTTCCACTGATTAAAACACAACTACGAAAAGCTTCAGGTGTGCGAGTGTGTGTGTGCATAAGTGCAGGTGCCTGGGATTCTAACCAGCCCACCACCACGTAAAAACTAGGCCGAAGTGAAATTTTCACGTAATTGAATGCTTGGGAAATTGATATGGTGAAGCGTAAAAACGTCCATAAACCTAAAAATAGAGTTACCGCATTCTATAAAGGTGCGCAGTAGGTGTCCGCTTGACGGTTATTTTAGTACACTCTAAACCGAAGACGATGCACAAAACGATCATTTATTTTAAGATTCGACAGTAAAATATGAATAAAACCCATGCTTTTTTCTATCCTGCTTTTGTATCCAAACTATTATCGTCATATTGGGCGTTGGAAAGTAGAAAGGGCGGAGTATGCCTGCGAGATAAAACAGACACGAGGTATACGTAGGAGAACTAAAATTACCAACACAGCTCAGCGAGTCGCGAAGCTGGAATGAAAATGGGCGGGGCACATAGTTCGAAGAACTGATGGTCCTTGGGGTCCCAACTTGCTGGAGTGGCGACCTCGCACCGACAAAGCCCGATTATGTGTATGGGTTTTATCAAATCTTTCAAATATTAAAAGAAAAAGTGAAATTCTTTTTCTATAATCCGCCAAATCAGAAAAAAACTGTCTGGCAAATCGCGTCGTTCGCGCCGTACCACTGCAGACGGTCGTTTCTTGTGTTGTGTTCTTCCTGCGTGTCTTCTATACCTGGAGAAACGAGCGGCGATCTCTAGCGTGAACGGCGAATTCTGCCATACAGATTTTTCTGGTTTAGCGGATTATAGCAAAAGAATATTCATTTTTCTTTTAATATCGTGGAATTCGCGAAGTAACGCCCTGCTTCTCTTCAATATTTAAATCTTCCAAGATCCCCGCTACCATTTTAGACTGCATCGTCATTTCAAAATATGAGATCGCAGTCAAGGACTGTTGTCATTGAATAAAAGAAAACTATGTAGTGTCTATACTATACTGACTATGCTAATACATATCTAGCTAAGGCCTCTGTGTAGTACATGAGTCATCGATTACGTTTGGTTGTAGTTGAGGCGTTATTTTTGACTCGTACATGCCCCAAAGCCTTTGGCAGATGACGCAGCGAAACGATGGACCGCCGACCTTGGGTGACGTACCCAATCCTAATGAATGTGATACCGATAACATAAGTTCAAGGTTCGACTCTGTGCGGCTTCTATTGACTCTATTGTTAATACATAGTTAATACATAATACTATTGTAGTGAGCTGTGTGGAATATTTTGTATTATAATGAAAATGAGAATATTGATTTTTTATTTTTTCTTTTGGTGTAATATGCAGATGGTTTAATTTTAGCAGGTGCGTCGGAATTTTAATTCCAATTTCTATTTTGGTTATAATAACAAGGACATAAATATACTTTAGATGGACTTGTGGTTATAATATTCTCTTAATTTTATTGCAAGACAGGCTTACGTTTGACGACTATCATGACTGATTAAAGACAATGATGAAGATTAAGCGCGCTTGCCTATTTAGTCTAACTTGAAAGTACATTCTTATCGTTATTCCACACTTAGGTACATAAGTAATTCAACTTTCTATACTTTTCGTTCAAGCTAGACTCTCACGCTGTGTACCTTCGAATAAAAAGAAGTCAGAATATTATCAAAAAATTAGAAAAAAAAAAGGAAATTTTTATGTAAATCTCTGAGCCCATGTCGCTTTCAAACTACCTACAAATACTTTCTAGAGAATATGTACAAAATTCCGTTGACTTTGACAAATGAGTGGTTCATATTCAAATAAGAATAAAATTTCGTTTATATTTAGCGCTTTTACGATACACTTTTCTGAGTGAGTTTTTTTTAATCAAAACTTCAAAAGTTAAAATGCATTCGAGACTACAAAAAATAAAAGCAGAAAATATTTTATTGTATTGCTTAAACGCTGCCGCACTTGGCCAGATTAATGGACTATGACCTATCCTTCTCATTTCGCTGAGACTTGGTCCAATTATGGGCCGTGTAGCGTATTGGCCACAGATGTGGGTAGGCGAATAATATACAGCTGCCACGATGTATGGACACGGACAGGCAGTCTGATATCGGATCTCCGCGGGTGCGGACACGCGAGTGAAGTGTAACTCAATGGTTATGTAATACATAACGATTGTATTGGTTTATTGGTACTGGACTAACGAGTATATGTATGTACATTGCGACGTAGTGGTTAATTTCGAAACTTTAATGCCCGTTTCCACCAACCATACCTAAATTTCCTAAAAGTAGAAATTTCTTTACGTAGGTAGCCTCTTAATACAATCCCTTTCCTAGTGTCATTTCCTCGTTTAGGTGTTCTCTAAAGGTACGTGAAAACGAAACTGACAGAAAGTGTCACCTAAATTCGATTAGGGAGCTCGTAATAGTTATGAAATGTTGGGGAAACGGGCATCACTATTACGTGAGTCCAACATACTAACTAGCTATCTATTAAGTATATCGGAGGAAACTCGTGATATTTAAAAATAGTTTTTCCTCCTTAGCCCACAGAACAGTAAACAGGTCATTAACGCTGTCGTTAATGGTAGACGCCGAGTTATTTCGCACCTTAACACCCATTATTATGTATTTACCTACTGTACAATTACGCACCAATTGTTATTATATAATTATTTAATTATATATTTTGGATAATTTTATTATGAAGAAGAAAAAACGCCTCTAAAAAGTAAAACTTTCTACTTTTTAACCGGCTAAGAAAACGACGAGGTTCTCAATTCGACTACATATTATGTATTTTTTTTCCTTTTTTTATAGATTATGCCATATATGGGCAGATTGTGAAACCGAGTTAAAGATTCTCTTTTTAATGAACTTGCTTTATCTCGTGTGTGATCCCATTTAAAAACCTTACACCCTATATTATACATGTATGTCATTAACACTTTCAAGTTCTTAATTCATGATTTTATTATGTCTTTGTTACTTTAGTTGCCATCATCCTGATATACGAGTACATGATGTGACAAAAAAATAAAAAATGTTCTTTTCCCTTGGCAAAGAAAATTGCACCTCTACAATTAACCAGAATATTTATGTCTCTAGAAAGAATTCTGCCAGGAGTGAATTAATTCTTTAGCTCGGTAGTTGCCCCATTTTCTTCACAGGTTAGTCACCTTTGTAGTGAGTTTTCTTTGTCTCAAAAGTCTGGGCAACAAAGGGACTACGATGGGAAAATATTGTCCTGACAAATATGCTTAGTAAATTCTCTTTTGAAGTAAAATAAAGGTTTATGTGCGTTGGACTTGCACGTTAGTGCGCTTTCGTGTACTTGTTCTAAGACATATTCCACAACTTGGCAACGTAAACTATTAAATTCTTTTGTTCTAACTGCTGCTGACCATATAGGTACAATTTGTATCATTTTTAAAATGGAAACAAACTTAAGCCTTATTTCACCAACACCAAGTAATCTTTAACCGTCGGATAAAAACGTTTTGACTTATTTTGTAATTTGTGCAATCGGTTAGAACGTCATATTTACTTGTAGATTAAAATTAATATTGAGGTGGGGAAATTGACCTTCACTTTTAGTATTTATATGAAAATTTTGTTTGAAACTGTACAATTTTGTAAAGATGAAGTTATTTTTAATTTTTACCATACACGTGAGCAAACCATGGTAAAAACTGAAAGTTACTAATTATTTTTTAAAGAAAGTTATAAATGACTATTTAAATGGCACTTATCTGAAAAATGGTGTTTGTAATAACGTCCATAAACTTTTATGTCAAATCTTGAGGTCACATTGAGCATAACAGTTATAACACATTTTGAGTCTTTATCAAGAACTAATGAATATTATTATTTTTATAAGCCAAATAAAACGAACGACACGGTTTTGGTAATCTTTATTTTAATCCATTTCAGTATTCAATATTAAAAATTTTTATCTTGCACAACTAAAACAGTAATTAAAAAATTCATCGCCAAAATTACGACACCCCCGCGCCGCAGTGCGCCGTTGGAAAACTTCAGATCTTTGTATAAAGTTTTTTTTTATCCTTTTCGTCTACAATGCCAGTTTTGTGCAACGGATAATTAACCGGTTACATAACACCGCTTAAACCGACCTCGCAATTGCCTTAAGTGCTATCGTTCGCTGTACTCCAGCGAAGTAGGGTGCAATGTTTCCAACGTCCAACCTCCATTACTATAATGGGAGTTATGGCTTGCATTTACAAGTTATATGCTTGCACTTGATAACTTAACGGTTATTTGCTAACTTTTAACTGCCCTATTGAAACAACTTGTTCCTTAACTCGTAACATCTTGTAAGGATTTGATTACCTCTTAATGTACATTAGTAAAGTTTCATTAAAGTTGTGGCCCTGCGAAAGAATAATCCCCAATTTTGTTTATACTATATTCAAATTCAAAATTATTTATTTCATGTAGGCCAACTACCGGTTCGAAAAGCAGATTCTGCTGAGAACTTTAAAGTGTTATTTGCATTTTTCACTCCAAAAGAGGGAAAGGTTCTGAATTCAACTAGATATTATTTTTGTGTATTAGTAAGATATATCTTCGCCGATTCTTAACCGATTTTGATGATTCTTTAAGCTCTATCTGAAAAGTGGCCATTATTTCAACTTAAAGTAAATAACTACATCTCTGAGGTAGATATTACACAATGCATTTAGGTGCTTCTTTAGCCTTCTTACAAAATTAATTAATAAATGTATTTATTTTGTTTACAGGTAAGGATAAATTCCGTTACTCGTCTGCACCATTGCAAAAATTGCAAAAATGTATTGAAGGTAAATATGCCAACTTTTTTAGTATAAAATGAAACTGTATTAAGTAAAACTTCAGTGATTTTAACTGTTTAAAAACAAAATATTATTCTTCCTCGAAGACCGTTTTAATTTTGCAAATTCAGAGTTATTCCAATTATTGGTGTTCTTTGATTCCATTCGCTTCTACTGAAGTATTTAATTTATTTTACCTCGCAATTATTCGTCAATCGTTACAAGCTGCCGCATTCAGTTAATTTCCGTAAACTACAATTCAATCGGTTTTTGCTAATCAGGAAACTCGTATTATCTATACCACATTGTATTAATTTTTTCGTGTTTTCATTGTAGAGCTATTATTTCTCAACTAGCCTTCGCTATTATGGCATTTCTTACACTATCTTCTTACGGGATTAACTTGAGTATCTGGAGTATGACATAGGCTACATTTTATTTTAAAGATTAACATATGTACGCGGATTTTTAAGAAACCGCATCTCTACTCGGACGAAGTCGTAGGCAAACTAATCTGACATTATGTCTAAATGTAATCGTTTATTAGTTATTACCCTCATTGGGCATCCATCCAGTTATCGAATTGGACAGAACACCACGCTAATAGTGGATTTTTTTTTTCTCAAAAAACAGTATTAGCCAAGCTGAACTTGACTTATTTCTCCTCTCCCATCCAAATAAGCGAAAAACTTGTGCTAGGAGTGTATACGACGGAGTGCCAGCCAGGTAACCTCCCCGTGTGCTTAATGGTTGCAGTTCTTTTCGGATATGTCCGGGAGAAACGCAACATTTGAGCCGGTGCGCTCCGGTAACATGGTTAGTAATTTCTCTATGGGATATTGCTAGCCATGGCTAATTGACTTGGCAGGAGAGGGTTCCTCCACGTGTCCCTCTAGGCAGTAGAGGGCACATTCGATGGAACTGGGGTGTGAAGCCTCGGGGAATGGGGCGGAAACGCCGGTAGTGAGGAAGAAAACCTCGGTAAAAAATAACCGAAGAGGGCGGGAACGCCCACTTGTTGCCGGGATTTCAGTGGCACTGAGAGGAAGAAAACCTCTTGAAAAAATAACCGAAGAGAGCGGGAACGCTCCCTAATCCCAAGGTGTGGCGCCCGCTGATGGGATGCATGGCTGATAGGTGATCAGTCGCTAGGGCGCCCTACACAAAAGAAAAATCATGGAAAAAGCGCCGTACAAAGAAACTACCCGGGAGGGTCCCACCGGCGTTGCTGGTGGAGAATCCCTTGGTGCACTGGACAGCCAGTGCATCGGCCCCGACGTATACGGGGGGGCCAACCGTCGCTTTATGGGGGTAGGGAATGGAATGGGGGAAATAGAAGGAAATGTGCAAGGGGGTTTTTTAGATAGTGCGAGGATGGAAGAAGGAGGAGAGGAGTTGGGGTCCATGGGACCGTGCGGGGAGGCGTTGTCAGGGTCGAACTGCAGCCTCATGTATATAGAGAGGAGAATGCGATCTGGCTCAGAGTCCTCTGCGGCTGCATCCGATCCTGGCCACCTGTGTGAGAGTCAAGGCGTTAAAAGGCCACGACTTTATGAAGGCGATTCAGTGTCAACCGATGAGGAAATGTCCACACCACTGGAGATAAGACGCAGGCGGCGTCCGCCTGCAACGGAAAAATCTGTAGGATCTGGAAATGCCAGGGCGGTCTTAGCCCGAAAAAAGCGCGAGGAAGTCGCTAATCAGGCAGAGGAGGAGCTGCTTAGGGCCTCCCTTGTTGCTCAATACAAGCGGGAAACAAGACGGGACATGAGTGTTTCAGAGTCATCGGCGGAAACACAGACTGGCCCAATAGATGGGATGAATGTATTCCAAATAAAAAAAACAGGTGGAAGACAATGTGCAAAACATTTTAAAAGTGGCCACCAAGTCCGGCCATCTAAAGGGCACATTTGTGCGTGCACTGAAGGACGCTGCGGCCTCTATTACAGAGGCTGTAGAAGTCCTTAGCTCACGCACTATCTCGGATGAGACGCGGCAGTTGCAGGCTGATAACGCACGCCTGCAAGCTGAAATGGCCAGCCTCCGTAAGGAAATGGACATTATGAAAAATGACGTGGAGAATGTGCGGAAGCAGGGTTCCGCGCCGTCTCCTCCGGAAGAGACCCAGAGACTGCCCTCTGAAGCGCAGCCTCCAAGAAGCAAGAGAACAAAGGGGCGTAAAGATGCCAACTCGGCTGCATCTCCTATGGAGGAGATATGTCGTACGGTGATGGTCCAGGTCGGAGAAATGTTGAATGCCCGCCTGGCCTCTTTTGAGGATAGACTTCTCCCGGAGAAACAACTTCGCCCTCCTCTGGCGGCAGACAAACGGAAGGTGCCAGTCAAAGGTGCGGTATACAAGAATCCCGCGCCTAAGCAAACTCCGGGCCCTAGCCGGTCCGCCGAAGAAAAGGGCCCGGCTGCAGACAGCGAGACGCAGCCCACTCCGCCTTCTGCTTCCAACGAAGGCCAATGGGAGAAAGTTGGGGGGAAAAAGAAGAAGAAGCAGAACAGGACACAGGCACAGTCAAAGCCTCAACCACGACGGCAAGAGCAGCAACAATCAAAGCCACCGCAACAGCCTACGAGGAGGACACAGCGACTGCGTCCTCCTCGTTCTGCAGCGGTGGTTATGACGCTGCAGCCTGGAGCTGAGGAAAAAGGAGCTACCTATGCCAAAGTGCTACAGATGGCCAAGGATAGAATCTCCCTTTCTGAACTCGGCATTGCCGCTGTGAAGTTTAAAGTAGCCGCAACGGGAGGTCGAATCCTGGAACTTGCGGGAGCTGATGGTGGTGAGAAGGCGGATTCCCTCGCCCAGAAGTTAAGGGAGGTTATTGGAGAAGAATTTGTACGAGTCTCCAGACCCACTAAATGCGTCGATATGCGTATTTCAGGCCTGGATGATTCCATTACTAGTGGTGACGTGATGGCTGCTGTGGCACGCATTGGAGGCTGTAACGTGGAACAGGTGCGTGCCGGAGAGGTCAGTCATAATTTCTCGGGCCTTGGAACGGTGTGGCTGCGTTGCCCAGTCACTGCTGCTAAAAAGGTGGTGGATGGTGGCAGGCTTATGGTAGGCTGGGTTTCGGCCCACGTTAAATTACTCAATGAGAGGCCCCAGCGGTGTTACCGCTGCCTTGAAAGAGGGCACTTGAGTGCTAAATGCACTGCCGAGGTTGACCGCAGTGATACTTGCTATCGCTGCGGACAGATTGGACATAAAGCCAAAGGGTGTTCTGCCACACCGCACTGCACTGTATGTGCGACGGCTGGTAGACCAGCGGGACATCGGGGTGACAGTGGAGCTTGTAAGCAGCCTAAAAAACCCAGTAAAGGCAAAAAGAGTGGCATAGCTGACGATGGCCCCCGGGTCTCCTCGCAACCTAACGACCCGTCCGCAAGTACAGAAGCTCGGGCTGAGGAGGTTCCTATGTCCGTCGGATAATGGAGCTTAAGTTTCTTCAGGCGAATATCAACCACTCTGCAAGAGCTCAGGACCTCTTGTTCCAGAGTATGGCAGAGTGGTTGATACACGTGGCTGTGGTTTCAGAGCCTTATTATGTTCCTTCGGGTGACGATTGGGCCGGCGACCAAGATGGCCTTGTAGCAATCACAACCCGGATCGCTACTGGATCTCCGGCACTCGAACGAGTAGTGAGGGGCCGGGGATACGTCTCGGCATTAGTGGGAGAAGTAACAGTGATAGGGGTCTACTTCTCACCTAACCGCACACTGGCGGAATTTGAGCTATTTCTAATAGAGCTCGGAGCTCTAATCGGCCGGAATCGCTCGAACCGGTTACTCGTCGCTGGCGATTTTAATGCCAAGTCTGTGGCGTGGGGATCACCGGTGACTGACGCACGCGGTGAAGAGCTTGAAGAGTGGGCAATCTCAGTGGGGCTAGCTGTGGTAAACCGAGGAACGGCTAACACATGCGTTCGACAACAGGGCGGCTCTATAGTAGATGTTACCTTTGTTGATGTTGCCTTGGAGCGCCGTATCCGAGGTTGGGAGGTACTAGTGGATGAAGAGACGCTTTCGGATCACCGATATATTAGGTTCGAGGTATCTTCGTGTCCAACATCTACGAGTGGCCCGATCCGGGCATTGCGAGACAGCAAACCTCGCTGGTCACTGAAGCGATTAAACAAAGAAGTTCTTCTCGAGGCGGCGTTAGTCCAGGCATGGGTGACAGCATCCGAAAATCTAGTGGTAGCTGATCGAGAGGCTGAGTGGTTTGAGGTGGCCATGACGCAGATCTGCGATGCGGCTATGCCTCGAGTCGGTCCCATTCCTCCGAAAGGTGCAGTGTATTGGTGGTCCGTCGAGATAGCGCAATTGCGCAGATCGTGCGTAGCGGCAAGGCGCCGTTATCAACGTAGCCGTCGCCGCCGCGTTCGAAGTGAATCAGAGGAGCTGCGCCTTTATGCGTTGTATAGGGAAGCTGTTACATTGCTTCAGGTGGCTATTGGGACGGCGAAGAAATTGGCGGAGGAAGAGATGTTGGAGAGCCTCAACGCCGATCCTTGGGGACGGCCATATAAAATGGTAAGGCGCAAGCTCCGCCCCTGGGCTCCCCCCCTCACACAAACTCTTCCGCCTCAGCAGCGGGAATTGGTGGTGGAGTCACTGTTTCCTTGCATATCCGGACAGGCCCCACCAAGTATGGCGCCGCCCACAGGTGAAGAGGACATTTCAGATTTTGTAACACCTGAAATAACTGAGGGTGAACTGAGGGCTGCGACGCTTCGACTCCGAGCCAAAAACACTGCTCCTGGTCCTGATGGCATACACAGTCGAGTTTTGGCACTAGTTCTGGGTCCACTGGAACCCCGGCTACGAGGTCTGTTTTGTATTTGTCTGGAGCAGGGTCAGTTTCCACGTCTTTGGAAGGCGGGAAAATTGGTTCTGCTACGTAAAGAAGGACGCCCGGTTGACTCACCATCAGCGTATCGGCCCATTGTTTTGTTAAACGAGGTAGGCAAATTGTTTGAGCGTGTGATTGCCGCTCGCATCGTCCGTCACCTGGAGGAGACAGGGCCGGATCTTAGTGAGCAACAGTTTGGTTTCCGCAGGGGTAAGTCTACTATCGATGCGGTTGCTCGGGTGAGGGCTTTGGTAGATGATGCGGTATCCCGGGGTGAATTGGTCTTGGCGGTGTCTCTTGACATTGCCAACGCATTCAATACTTTGCCATGGAGCTGTATCACGGAGGCATTGAGATTCCACGCGATGCCAGTATACTTGAGGCGAATCGTGGAAGCCTACCTTTCAGACCGTGCCGTTGTTTACCCAACGCACGGTGGGGAATGGACGAGAAAGGAAATGTTATGTGGTGTTCCACAAGGATCGGTCCTTGGTCCACTCTTGTGGAACATCGGGTACGATTGGGTGCTGCGAGGGAACAACCTGCGGGGGGTCAACGTAACATGTTACGCGGATGATACCCTAGTGATGGCTTCCGGCAGCAGCTTTAGGGAGGCACGCATCTTAGCGACGGCAGGAGTGGCCCAAATCGTAGCGCGGATCCGGCGGTTGGGGCTTAAGGTTGCTCTCAATAAATCCGAGGCCCTTTGCTTTCATGGGCCACGAAGGGCACCTACAGCCACGGAGGACCTCGTGGTAAGCGGAGTTTCCATCGCTGTTGAGACAACGATGAAGTACCTAGGACTCGTTCTCGACAGTCGGTGGAAATTTGAGGAACATTTTCGGCGCCTGGCCCCCAAACTCGTTGGCACTGCCGGTGCGCTGGGTAGGCTACTTCCAAATGTAGGTGGGCCAAGTGTTGGTTGTCGCCGCCTGTACACAGGAGTGGTGCGATCAATGGCACTATACGGGGCACCTATATGGGCTGAAGCTCTGAACGCCCGAAATCAGACCCTGCTGCGGAGACCGCAGCGGATTATGGCGATAAGAGCGATAAGGGGATATCGCACCATCTCTTGCGAGGCAGCCTGCGTTTTGGCTGGAACTCCTCCTTGGGACCTAGATGCGGAGGTGCTGGCACATATGCACGAGCGTAGGGTGGATGCCCGATTACGGGGTGAACATCCTACCTCTGCCGAAATCGCTGGGTGGCGGCGAGCTGCGCAAGCTGAACTCCTCCACCAATGGTGGGAGAGGCTCGAGTCACCCGGTGCAGGTCACTTGACCGTGGCGGCAATCCGTCCTGTTCTCCAAAATTGGGTGGAGAGGGGACACGGAGTACTCACCTTCCATCTTGTACAGGTCCTCTCGGGGCATGGTTGCTTCGGTAGGTACCTGTGCAAGATCGCAGGTAGAGAACCCAGCGAGGAGTGCCATGCGTGTGGCAGCGCTGTGGACACGGCGCACCATACTCTGGCAGAATGCCCAGCGTGGGCGGAAGTGCGCGAGCCATTAGTGGCTACGGTGGGGCAAGACCTCTCCCTGCCAGCCGTGGTCAAAGCCATGGTGGGCAGTGACAGGTCTTGGAAGGCGGTGGAGACCTTCTGTGATAAGGTTATGTCGCAGAAGGAGACGGCTGAGCGGATAAGGGAGGATGATGCAAATTGTCCTCCGATCCGTCGCAGAAGGGTTGGGCGCAGGCGCGCCGCACACGATCGCCGCCTGCCGCCTTGATTTGGGCCTCCAGGCGATGGACACGGGGAGTCTGTCGCCTGAGGGAGTAAGGTCCTCGGGTCGGGAGGCACACTTTGTTCCTGGTGTGCCTCAGATGGACTGAAGAGCGAGGAGCTCTGTATTGAAGGAGGGTCTGTCTCGGCAGGCGCCGCTGGCTGGGCCGCGTGAACGTGATATGGCCCCGTGGCCCAGTCACCAGGCGATGAGTAAGGAACACCGTGGGGTTTTAGTCGGTTAGAGCCCGACATAACCTTGCGTCGCCCCGGATGCAATGGTATCCATGACGGATTTCCCCACGGAAAAAAAAAAAAAAAAAAAAGGAGTGTATACGACAATAGTGCAACGGGTGGGGTCCGAACCTGCGACCTTTCAGTTTTTCAGTCCGCACCTTTAACCGTTGGGCTATTGAGGATAATGAGGATTAGGTAGGTTAGTGCCCCGTACCTATATACTTCTATCTTCATCTAAAGATCTGCCGTTACCTAATAATGGTCTAGAATGTAGAGTAATTAATATCACGTGTTGTAACTCTATCTCGCTGCGGCTATAATATCACTGAACGTGATAGTGGCGGATTGGGAAAGGGTTCACGTTGAAGGAACACGTGAAGCTGATGTATGTATGTATGAGGTAGTCGTATGTTGAAGGAAAACGTGTTTATGCAGAACTGGATAATGCCCGCGACTTCGTCCACGTGGATTAAAGTTTTCCGATTCCCATGGGAACTCCTTAATTTTCCGGGCTAAAATGAATTTCTTGCTCTACCTTAGCAATCGCTACGATGATACGAAACCCTTCGTGTGCGAATCCAACTCGCACTTGGCCGGTTTTATTTCTTCTTAATTTATATTTGAGAGCTGTTAAAAGTTCACATAACAAAAAAAATATTATCTGTTTCGGATAACGCACAAAGTCCCATTTATGGGACGGCTCTGCTAAGTACCAGCTAGCATCTTTGGATTCGGTGGATCGACGTGCCAGAAGACTCATAGGCGACGAATCGCTGGTAAACTCCAGACTCCAAAGTCTGGAACATCGGCGCAAGGTTGCCTGTCTGTCGGTGTTCTACAGGATATATTTCGGAGAGTGTGCCCAAGAACTATTCGATTTAGTTCCTCCATCACCATTTTACCACCGAACCGCGAGACATCGCACGAATCTGCACCGCTACGTGGTCGAAATTCCACGATGCCGCACTAAGCGCTTCGCTTCGTCGTTCCTAATACGCACCGCAAAAATTTGGAATGCCCTTCCGGCTTCCGGTTTTCCAACTAACTATAATGTGGGTGTCTTTAAATCAAGAGTGAATAGGCATCTTCTAGGCAAGCGCGTACCATCTTAGGCTGCATCTTTACTTACCATCAGGTGAGATCGCAGTCAAGCGCTAGTCTATATATTTAAAAAAAAAAGTACCTTTCTTATAACGAATAAAATAAATTCAGTAGTCGTCTATTCACATTTGCGTGACGAGCCTACATAGGATCTAACACACTAACAGTTAGGTAGGTACGTCGTCGTCGTAAAAACTACGACCTCGGTCACGTTTAAAAACATTTACTCTCCACGTACTAGTATTTAATACCTATTAAAGGTGATCACTGATCACCAAACACCATTGTTAGAATAGAATAGAAATATTTTTTATTCAAATAAACTTTTACAAGTGCTTTTGAATCGTCGATGAATCTACCACTGGTTCAGAATGCCCTTCCTGCCGAGAAGAGCCAGCAATAAACTCGGCGGTTGCTCTTTAAAAAAAATATACTGGTCCTAGCCCAGCTCAATGCTGTGGATACAAATGTAACCACAACGCTGTTATTCTGCTAGGGCGAACGAGGGAAGTCCATGATTAATTTAATAATAATATTAAGGTATAGGTACACTTGTACCTTTTCCCAGTCGTTATTCTTTCTTAAAGCACATGTTCATTAGAATAGGTTTGTCTTGCCAAGTTCCAAAGTTTTCATGGGAAAATTCCAAACACGCGTGCCGCATCGTGTTTGGTTAATTTGTAACTTCCACTCGGTTGCCAAAGTGGTCAACAGCTAGACGGACAGTTAGAGGCCAGTGATTAATTGGAAACATTGGACTTGACGTAAGCGCGTAGCCGGAGGGCTAGCCGCCTGGCAGGAATGAGGACCTAATTACCGCCAGTCTATAATAACAGTCGTGTTAGTAGTGACCTTATTTTACTCTCGAATATGAAGAAATCGGAACTTGTCGACCGAGAGTGACACTAATAGATCCAGAAAGCTTCATATTTAATTTTCGTAGATAACTTTTATTAGAATGAATAATTTTATTATTGCTCACTGAAGATTTTGCCTTCAACTGGTTTTAGGGTGCTGTATCAAAACAAGGGATCCGGGGTTATGGGAAGGTTGTACGTCATAGATCAGAGGTTCAGAAACTATTGAAGCTGCAAAGTTGGATTTTGGCACACATAATTTCTATTACTTCGTTAACTCTTAGGCTGTTTATAGACCGCACTATTGGAAATTCAAAATTATTTGTTATAAATGTTTGTCAGCGTTTAAGTAAGTATTCCCTAATTTAACGCTATTTGCCATAAAACTGTAGTAGGTAATGAATTGTCTGAATAAGTATATATATAAGTAGGTACTGTACAACTTTACCTGTTTCCTTTTTTGCCTTTTATGTTATCTAATCTGTAATCCAGGGGCGTAATTATCTTGGGTTGACCGATTTTCCAGAAGCCTTTGACTAAATACGATGTCGCTGTTATAAATATTATAATGAAATTCTTTTTTGATGTATCTCCAAAATTAATAACGCTTTCAGATTCTCTTTGCTCAGTTATTACTTTGAAACGTTAATATAATATACTGTACACATTAATCTGTGTGTCTTGAGCAACTGCTGAGTTTTTTGTGGGCTCTTCTCAGCAGAATCTGTTTTCTGCACCGGTGGTAGAGTTTACACTAGTTACTACATGAAATAAATAATTTAGAATGTATTTACTGTGGTATTTACATCTCTAGCGATTGACTGACCGGCTAATTATGCATTTTAGTAATTGAAGATAGAAAATGGAATAAACTACTTTTAGGATGTAGCAGTGCAATAATATTTCAGATTTGTATCGATACATCATGCGATTGCAATAAAAAAATAACAGTTGTTGTTCAATAAAATTGTACAAGGATTAAGTAGCGAGTAAAAGTAGTTATTTATATTTTACGTAGGCGTTGCCCAGCCATGAATAAGACCCCGCCCCCGGACTAACTGGACTCTAGCGTTACCGTTTAGGTACGTATTAATTCCATGAAAGTGTCCAATTATGGGGGAAGCCGACCAGAGACAATTGACAATACGCCGCGTGTGGGTGAACGTCCGGTCTTCGGACGTGTTCAAATTGATTTGAGATAATTCTCCGGGGCTTTATTTGTTACAGTTTTACGTAACCATCCTGCTTATTTAAGCTTTTTGGTTTATTTAAACTTACGTACATAAATTGCCGACATAGGCCGATGAGTTGCGAAGATGAAGTTTACTTATTCTTACCATGAAATGTATCCAATTATGGGGGAAGACTACCAGAGACACTTGACTATACGCCGCGTGTGGGTGAACGTCCGGTCTTCGGACGTGTTCATATTGATTTGAGATAATGCTCCAGGGCTTTATTTGGAGTAATATTTTTATGTTACGTAACCATCGGCATCGTAACAGTGCAGTTATAGCCTAGTGGTAAGGATCTCCTATTCGAGGGATCGCAGGTTCGAATTCGGGCAGATATCTCTGACTTTTCGGAGTTATGTGCGTTTAAGCAATTAAATATCACATGCTTCAAAGGTGAAGGAAAATATCGTGAGGAAACTTGCCGATAAAAAAAAGTCTAAAGCATCCTTATTGGGAATGGAGGGTGGTTTAGACCGTGCAAACTGAAATAAACCTAGCAAAAAAGCGGATCCTGGAGTAAGCCGGGACGCGAGGAAAAAGTAGAAGATTCTTATGCAGTATTATATACGTACTGTAGTAGTAGGAACGAATATTTTTGTGAGTTTAATAAAAATATTACCTTTCGCGCGTTGTGTTTCATGTCATCGCAGCAATTAATTATACTACCCAATTAGTGAAGATTTATGCAGTGACGTTATAATATAGCTAAGTAAATTGCTTCATTAAAATTTTTCGCAAGATTCCTAGCCGATTTAACATTCGTAATTTCACACTTTGCTATATCAACAAAATGTGTCCAGTACCTTAACAACGAGAGAATAGATATTTTTTGTTACCATGATGATAAAGAGCCGTTATTCATTTGTGCCCGCAACTTCGCTCACGCTAACTTCGATTTTTCAAAGTCCTATTTTACTCCCTTAGGAGTTGAATTTTTAAAAATCCTTTCCTTTCCACGTGGAGCAAGGTTTTAAAATTCTCGCATATAAAAATTCTTTTCAAAAAACCGACTTAAATTTTACTCTTTCATCTTAGTTCAGTACCACAGATTTGGAGCGTATACGTAAACGCGTAAGAATGCGTGCACGAAATTGAGCTCCAATTCAATGGTGTTATGGTTCATTTTACTAGACGCTAATGTCATCGAATACGAATACGATCAATCGACTTAAGTCTTATACTAACCCGCAACGAAGCACAGTATGCTTCGTTGCGCTATTGAGGCTAATTTACAAGTTACACGTGCTATTTACACGTGTATGAGCGATATTGATTTATTGTTTGCAATAAATAATTTCTTATTAACTTTTTCAAGTTATACATAATATATGCGTTTGACATTGGTTTGTAAATTATGCATTTGACATATCTGATAGGTTTGAGTAGCTATTACAATAATTATAAAGCATTCTCTGATAGAAATAAATAAAAGTGTCTGTCTGTCCATGCTATTTTATTAAGCTCATTCCGAATTCGGATTAAAGACTTAATAACGTTTTTTCTGTTTGTGGTGCAATAAAGAATAAATAAATAAACGTTGAACTTAAGTGTTTGAGAGTCGACCTACGCATTCGCGAATATTGGTGATGAATTTTTTGGCATTCGCATTGGCATTCGCGACATTCGCAACACCACTATTATAGTTCTCGTGTTATCACTTACCAAAAATCATAGTTTCTCAATATCGGTAGCTCCCAGTTGAATCAACGCTGATTCCTATTGTGTAATAAAAACTTCTCGCCTTGACGCCAAAGAACCCGTGGAAATTCTCGTGAAATTTCACTGTTTCACAATGCAATACAAAACTTACGTACAATTAACTCTTATTTCGTAAATTTTGACCTTTTAAATTTTCAACATTCCCTTTTAGTAATGTTTTGAATTTCAATGTTTTCTTCGGCACGAAGTTAAAAGTTGCTTTTTTAGCTTTCTGTCGTGGGTACTTTTGCACAATAACCTTTCTCTTCAGTCCTTTTTCGATCAGTTTGTGAAATGAAACCGTTTCAAAGTCGAAAGAATTCGTTTCTTTGCGTCACTTCGTGATTTTGTTTTAATATGAAGCTCAATTATTAATGTCTCGCTCTTGCCCGCAGCCTCGCTCACGTTAAGTTCGATTTTTCAAGCCCCTATTTACCCCTTTAGGGGTTGATTATCAAAAATCCTTAGCGGATGCCTACGTCATAATAGCTATCTGTGTGCCTAGCACGATCCGTCTAGTGATTTGAGCTGTGCGTTGCGTCAGTTGGTCACTTTTTTCTCTTAGATCTTCAGAAAAAATTTTGACTTGAAACTAAGCTACTGGAATAAAGTGAAAGCGCAGTGTTAAAGCTAGGCGGTTGAGCACAATAGCTCAAGATCCGATAGACTTGGGGCCCTAAGGCATTGAAATAACGTGAAAGTGCAGTGTTGACGGAACTACAGAACGTAGGGACTGGCGATATAAGAGGAGTCGTAGGGAATCTTTACCTACAAGTACCTACCTTAGTGCGCTTTCAAATTATGTCCCAAGCTAACTTCTAACTTCATTACTAAAAAGTATATCGTCGCGCGACGATAGTTGAAATTAAAAGGCATCTGCTGCTGCCGCATCTGTCGTGTGTGAAAGCGCACTAAATGTCAGTGGACAGGACGTTTATCGCTTGATAACGATGACGTTTAAACAGTTTAGTTAATTATTATTAATTAATTACAGTTTATCCAAATCGAAGACTCTTTGAAGATATTAGTGCAAGTAGGTTATTGCAAATCAAGTAGTAAGATGGACATTTGAATTTGTCTGAATTTTTTGATTGTGTACATCAGTGAGCTTGCTTTAAATACCTAATAATTGGTGGACGCAACATTCTTCAAAGGGAACACATGATATCTTAAACGACTCGAGCAAGGCCCGCCTTTTGATCTTCGTCTACGTTTAACGAACGTCGGTGATTAATTATAACGACGCTGGCGACGTTTCTAGTCCATCCTAGTCTAGTTTATGCTACCCTAGTATCGAGTGTCTTATTTGATGTAAAGTCTTGAAATAATTTATTTCGATTATCTGTAACTATATTAAGCGCGCGGCTTCGCTCACGATATTTCAAACCCTTATTTTATCGCCTTAGGGGTTGAATTTTCAAAAATCCTTTCTTAGTGGATGCCTGCGTCATAATAACTAATCTATGCCAAAGAGCCTGATCCGTCCAGTGGTTTGAGCTGTGCGATAAATCAGTCGGTCAGTTAGTCAACTTTTCCTTTTTTATATTTAGACTAGCCGATGCCCGCGATATAGTCCGCGTGAAATTAGTTCTTAAAAAGTTCTCAAAACCTACCTAAAGTATTACCTACCTACTTGGCCAGCATAGTGAACTTCTCATTTGAGAGGACACCTGAGCCCAGCAGTGGGCGGGCAATGAACTGAGATGAGGGAATGGTAGACGTGGTGATTTGAATGACATAATGTGAATCACTTTTTTTAACGACTTCAAAAAAAGTAAGATTGTCCACGCATTTCTATCAAAATATGATCACTCATGTTTTATTTACTTACACTTACACATACTTCAACTGAGGGAAAAGTTAAGATTTCATGACAATTGGAAGTAGTTTTTATGAAATGGAATACACTTTTCCATTTTCAGTTATTCTTCATTTCCGTATATTGAAGTCGGTTTAATTTTTCTAAAATTATAGCTGGTGTACCTACGCTAGGAAATGCATTTTCGCATCCCGCGTATCAGTTGGGTTTGTGAGACTCGATAATCAAACTTATACACACTAGCCCAACTGTCCTATTTATAACGACGCTGTTTGCCGGATTTTTGATACACACAGGTTTGTGTCGTCAAAACACCGACAGGGAGGTAATGAGGCGGCGCCGGCGCGAGATTGCCTGCCAATTAAGTTACCGATGGGAAATGGACGCGACACGCCATGGCACCCCAGCTTGAAGTGAACTTCCATCGTACATGTGGGATTGAGTTGAAAATTTTTATTCCATATTAATCTCTTTAAGGGCACGATCTTCGGCCGCAGTAACTTGCAAGCAATAGAAGTGAGGTGCACGAGCCACTTTGTTATAAAAAAAGTAAAACAGTCATGATGAAAAAAAAAAAAAACTTTTTAGAGAAAAATTAACGGTAAAATATTCTTCTAAAAGCTTTTGCCTATTTTTTGACATTTTTTTTTAGTTTAATTTTGATATACTATAAATACAACCTGAAAAACAATTAAAAACTACACTGTTTTCGGAATATTATTTGATCGAGTGAAGTTCAAAATATGGACTTTTGAACGGTAAAATAATTTAGAACGTGTATTAAACTACAATATATATTTTTAACCTATCAAAACAAAGAATATTTGATTGTTTACTATTGAATCAAAAACAGGCTGTTTTCGGAGATCCTGCCGTTAAGTAGGTAGCCCTTAAATTCAATCCCTTGCCTAATGTCACTTTTACCTTTAGGTGTACCCTAAATGTTCGTGAACCTCTACCAAATATTCAATACCACATTGGTTAATGGTGCGGAATGAAAACTGAAAGATCGCTGATTCGATATCCACACGTTGCACTATTGTCGTAACCACACATACATACAAATTTTCTCCTTTATAAAATTAGTGTGATAATATCAACATTTTTGTAAAGAAAACAGGTAGCTACAATCATTAATTAATTTGTGCAGGAAATTAACGGCTTTTATAACAAACAATCCAATTTCCGGAGTCGGAGTCCGTTAACTTTATTGATTGTTTAATGCTCACTTGGCGCCGTCTTGGTTTTTTCTCATTTACCGAAATTTATTATAAACACCAAATTATAATTTCTGGCTTACTACGACTATTATCTTTAAAAAAACCTCATAATATTAAGTGCCAGTGCCACCAACGCCAAGTGCGAGCCGAGTTTAAACGAGGAGTTAAACGTTTACACGTCCTGACAGTTTTTATTTTGAAAATCTGTTAACGTTGAACTTTATTCGGCGGTGATGAAATTGGCATTAAGTAACATCTTCTCATAATATTTTTCTTTAAAACGACGTCTATAATATATTCGTCGTATTTTGGCCCTAGTGCTAAAATGGTTTCAAAACCATCCATTACGTATCTATTAATTCAACTACATATTACAAATGCGAAAGTTCGCCTCAACAGATCTAATGATCGACTTGGTATTTTGCATGGGTATAGAAGAGAGAACCTGAACCTAATTTATGTCATTTTATATTAATCATTTTTTTTTCATTTGTTATAGGTATTGTCTTCTGATGATTTAAGAAAATGATGGCAGTAACAATAATTTATCAGGTATCAAGAGCTATACGGTTTCAGTGTGTAGTTTCTGGATATATTTTGTAATTGAAAAAAATTATAATAATATAATAGGGCTCATTTCACCGTCCTCAAATAAACTTTAACCGGGTAATTATTGCTAGTAGGAAAACTGTCAAAATGTCATTATTTATCGGTTAAAGTTTACTTGGCGACGGTTTAGTTAAACAGGTCTTTATATAAATAAGTAGCTGATGCCCGCGACTTCGTGTTCGCGTCGATTTAGTTTTTAAAATCCTGCGGGAACTCTTTGATTTTGCGGGATAAAAAGTAACCTTTATGACTCTCCAGGGCCTCATGTATACTCGTCCTAAAAACCACGTCGATCCGTATCTCGGTAGACAACAAACAAACACACTTTCGCATTTTTTTTTTTAATTTATTGATAAATAATAGGTACACAAATAAACTTAAAAATACTGTGTTGCCAAACTGGACTGCCAGTTTGATGGCGAGCTGGCGCTCTTATACATAAAGTTAAAAACCTAATGCACCTAATTACAATTTTGACAAGAACTTAACTAAACTAATCATTAACAATAATAATAATCAATAAATAACTAACACTTAACAATAGTCAATCAGTGAAGGAGTCCTTAATAAAAACTTCACTTCTTCCTTCACTGATCTTCCTCTCCTCTCTAAGCCAGTCTATGTTATTAAATATCTTTGGCACTAGATAACAGTTTAGTCTTTTACCATAATAATTAGTCACTCTTGGTACTACAAATCTACTTTTTCTCATTCTTCTATTCTTCTATTTATAATATTAGTTACGTTTTTTATCTTGTTTTATTTTAGGCAGAACAGACATAGCTTTAGTAACCAATAAGATAAAAAAAACCGCATCTAACGGCACGCGATATTACGATCTCTTTTTACGAGTATTACTTGTCAATGTCGCTTCGTCAAATTTCGATCAGATTTCAGCCGAACGTCCAAATGAACACAATTTCGTCGTGTCACGTCGCCATATTGCGGGTGGATTCGGTCTCCCTAGGGGCGGCTTTTACCTTTTTATTCCCTGGCCTGTGCTTTTTACCGGTAATTTATCTAGAGAACCAGAGATTTAAAAAAGAAACCGGCCGAATTGATAAACTCCTCCTTTTTGGAAGTCGGTTAAAAATTGTTCGATAGAGGAGCTTTTAGATTTTTATGCTTAGTAAATACTATATGATACCCACGATTTCGTTCGCGTGGATGAAGGTTTTTTTATTCCCGCGGGAACACTCTTATTCCCCGGGATAAAAAGTAGCCTATGTGCTATTCCAGACTATAATCTATCTCTGTGTTAAATTTCAGCCAAATCGGCGATTGAGTAACAAGCATACAATCGCATTTATAATTTCGCCAAACTCTACTTTGGGTTCTCTCAATTAAGAACCATTATAGTTTTCTTTTAAATCCTTACTAATATTATAAATGTGAAAGTGTGTTTGTTTGTTAGTTTGTCCTTCAATTACGCCGCAACGGAGCAACGGATCGACGTGAGTTTTGCATGGGTATAGTTGACGATCTGGAGAGTGACATAGATTACTTCTTATCCCGGAAAATCAAAGAGTTGCCACGGAATTTTTAATCTCTAAATATATAAAAAGCAAAAGTGACTGACTGACTGACTGACTGATTGACTGACTGACTGACTGATCTATCAACGCACTGCGCTAACCGCTGGACGGATCGGGCTGAAATTTGGCATACAGATAGTTATTATGACGTAGGCATCCGCTAAAAAAGAATTTTTGAAAATTAAGCCCCTAAGGGGGTAAAATAGACATTTGAAAAATCGAACTTAAGCCGCGAGCGAAGCCGCAGGCAAAAGCTAGTTAAAAACTAAATCCACACGGATGATCTCGCGGGCATCAGCTAGTATATTTTCCGTGCGTGTTGTTTCATCATATTTAGTTCATTCATTCATTTTTGAATGACTAAATTTTTATCAGATTTGGCTGAAATTTGGCACAGAAATAGGTTATAGTCTGGAATAACACAAAGGCTACTTTTGCTTCTTTTTTTATCTCGGAAAATAAGAGAGTTCTCGCGGGAATTAAAACCTCAAATACGTGTACAAAGTCGTGAGCATCCGCTTGTATTGTACGAATATATTAGTTCAGGTAGGTATTTGGATATACTCTACTTTTGCAAAGCTGAAACATTTATTTTAGCCCTTATATTCGAATTTGTAAATTTAAATTTGACACCCCTAGCTTCATCACCCCTTAAATTACACAACTCGAATTGGTACATCACGCCTCATGTCAAAAATCTTACTCATATTTTTGACCTTTATGTCATTGGTAAAAAGATCTACAGGCGTTATGTGAAATCGAGTTCAGGGTGAAACAGCCTATATTAGAACGAAATCCGAAATCTCGTTTATATTTTCCTCGGTCTGACAATTTCGTTACGATTTAATATTTATTGCTGAACGTTTCAGACACCGTGATATTATGTTAGTATACCTATATTTATGTACCTTTTAGGTATTAATGTGGTTTTAGTACATATTTACTTTGCATGTGTGATAGAGTTCTTCCTCTCAATATTTCAGTTCAAATGAATTTTTTTCATTTTAGAAATAAGCTTGTTTATGCAGCTCAATAAATGAAGTTTAAAATCAAATATTAAAAACTTACTGATACTCTTTTTTATTTTTTTATTTTTATTGAATTGTTAAACTACACTTAAAGGAAATAACCTAATAGGTTTATAAATCCATATCAAAAATTCCGAGGCCGGCGGGTTGTAACAAGCAACGTGGCATCTATAATTTCTTAAGAGCTCCATTGTAATATGGTGTCTTGGAAAAAAGTAGATCGACAACTGTAATGTGTCGCTACTAGATGTCGCTAACAGTTGCTATAAAACTGATTGAAAAAAAAAAAGTAGATACATATCACTAATTTCGTGGCTGACGTGTGGTTCGGCCGTGGTGTAACGGTTAACACACTCGGGCGCGATTCCCAGAGAGATGTGGGTTCGAATTTTTGATATGTATTTATAAACCTATTAGGTTACTGATACTCTCTAGAGAATTTGGTGATTTTCCGGGATAAAAATGACCTTCATCGTTCAGCGCTTTTTGTACAAAAGGGTTATTTACTACAACTCTACATCTGTTTACCAATATATGAGTACAATAGTAATCTTAGACCTATCTAGACGGTCTTGACATTAAAAAAGAAAAGAACAATAAACAATGATGCATTATTATCATGCGTGGTCATTCAAGGCTAGTGCTATTAATTGTATGCATATGTAAACTTTAATTGTATGTATATGTATGTAAACCTAATTAGTAGTTTGAATGAATCAACAATTCTCGAATCTGAATCGAATGAATCTGACGACCTCCCTGGCGCAGTGGTGAGCGCTGTGGTCTTATAACTGGGAGGTTTCGGGTTCGATTCCCGGCGGGGGCAATTTAGGAATTTATAATTTCTAAATTGTCTCTGGTCTGGTCTGGTGGGAGGCTTTGGCCGTGGCTAGTTACCACCCTACCGTCAAAGACGTGCCGCCAAGCGATTTAGCGTTCCGGCACAATGGCGTGTAGAAACCGATTAGGGGTATGGGTTGAATTTACACTGCTATACCCCTTCCAAGTTAGCCCGCTACCATCTTCGACTGCATCGTCACTTACCATCAGGTGAGATCGCAGTCAAGGGCTATCTTGTAATCGAATAAAAAAAAAAAAACAATGCACTTCTTTAGTCTATAGTGAATGTACTACAATACAATACGAGTACAAAACAATTTAGTCTATGAAAGTAGGACGTAGCGAAAGTACGGGGAAGTTGCCAAACTTCGTTGTATAATAGTGCTAGCCAATATTCGCAACTTCGCTTCGATTAAGGTGTCCTGTAAACCCGGCGAGATGTCTTCGATTTTCCGGGGGGAAAAGTATTCAAATTCAAATTCAAAATTTATTTATTTCATATAGGCTAACTTGTAGCTCTTATGACACGTCATAAATCTACCACCGGTTCGGAATGCAGATTCTGCTGAGAAGAGCCGGCAAGAAACTCAGCAGTTGCTCTTTTCAAAAGTATCGTACGAGTACTTTCGTATCGAGTACTTAAACTATCTGTATATGTAAGGACTAATGCTGAGATCTATAGAGCGAGCTCTGACTCAGCTCAGACTCAAGATAGTGGTTAAAACGTGACACAAATATGCTCTTACATAATTCTGTCTCGTTTTGACTCTGTCCTGAGCGGAGTCAGACTGCGTTCTATAGAAAGTAACATATCTAATTGCCTACAGAGCTAGATTCGCATTTTTTAAAGAATATTCCCCTTTCCCCTCCAACTACGCTTAGTTAGTTAGCTTAGTAGTCTTGTAACCATTGTACTTGCAGTCGGTACAACAATAGTGATACGGGTCGGGTTTGAACCATAGACCTTTTGGTACTCATTCCGCCGCCCTGAACTTTGCGATATTGAGGCTATTACATTAATATGGATCATACATTTTGTATGGCAGAAGTTTACATTATAAGTTAGAGATATGTATGTAAAGCTTGTTTTGAGTATTGAGTACAGTTGTAAAATAAGATAAGTACTGTAATTAATAGGTATATTGTGATATTTGTAGTGGAATGAGTCAACAATGCACTCAATTCCACTTAGATAAAAATAGGTGTGGAAGTGGACACTGGACAGTTGCGAAGTAGGTAACGGGCGGGTGCCAAACTGATATTTTATTGAATAACCAATTTTGATTTTTTAGGTTTTTAACTGTTCTTTAGGTCCAATTTTTTTTATTTTTAAACCACCCCTTTATTAGAGCGAAGAAAAAAAAAAGAAAAAAAAATACAAATCGGTCAAGCCGTTTTTGAGTTTTAACTAGACTAATGAACAGCAATTGATTTTTATACATATAAAATTATTTTTATAATTTCTTGTCTTCGGTCACGCTGCACTTCAACGCATCGACGTGAATTTTCTCATGGGTTTAAGAACTGCCCAAGTAGCACACGGAGGCTGCTTAGCAGCTGAATAACAAATTCCCGTCACGCTTAAAGCTGTATAAAAAAGCTGCATAAGGGCTGTATACGGCCGTATACAGCTCTTATACCTCTTAAATGGGCACAAATTATACAGCCTTAAGTTCAAATAGCTGCTTAAGAGCTGTATAGCAGCAAAATAACAGTGTTATAAAGGGTAACGACAGTACTATGCGCTGAATAACGACTGAGTAAAAGATAACAAGTTACTCTTTATTCAGTTAAAATTACGTCATGTGACACATGACGTAAAAGTGAAGTAGCAAACTTTAATCTAGCAAATTATAACCTTGTAGCTTAAACACAATTTCGTGGAGTGAATTGAATACGTGGCTATATATTCAAAGTTCCCTGATTAGTAAGAAAAATGATTGGGAATGTAATTTTACTGACATTATACATATATATTACCTAAGAAAATTTAAGTGCGCCACGAAAATATTCGGTTTTTAATTAGTTTCGTGATATAAATAAGCCGTGATGAAAACTTGAATAAACAATTTTTAGTGCTTTGAAAAGAATTATAAGATAAAAAGTTATTATTATGATATACGGAAGTAAAAACTAATGCAATCCATTCCTAATTCATACACAAAACATAAAAGTTGAAAAATGAATCAGTATATTTATGTGAGGTTATACAATAAAATGGTGGATATCATGTTATAGTTAGAGAGCTGGTGATATGATTTTAAAAGCCTATAGCTTAGAATAAAGGCCTATATAAAAAAAGAGTGTTCGTCCGAAAAAAAGTAAATAAAAACGGATCTTTATACTTAAGTTTGTCTGGTGTAAGAACTGCGTAATATTAGTACGTAAAGATGAAACCGACAAAATACATCATATACGATCTAGCAAGGATATAGAGAGATTGGTGAATCTAGCCACCACTAAATGAAGTTAGGTTATATTTACTAACAATCGACAACCCTCATAATGCACTAAATGGAATGATTTCGTGGACAACGGAGAAGTAACAAACCCTTCGGAGAAGTAACAAACAACTTGTGTACTCTGGATGTAAACATAAGTCTCAAGAACTTTAATTAATACCTACCCTGGAAGCCTGGAATACATAATAAAGAACAGCTCGAACCAAATTCATATTGTCATTGTTACTGAAGCTAACATAAGGGTCACAAACTCAAAATTGTTTCAAAGATAACTACAAGATGTTTTCGCAGCTACTGAATCACCGATGAAGTGATGGTGTAATCCCATTGTAATCCTCTATGTGCATAAAAGTGTATTGTTCTACAGGTTAACTGTGAATACAAGCTACTCTGAATCAGTTATTGGTGAAATTGTCACAAGTTTCAATTAAGTATAAATTAAGTGTTTGTGCATTGTACTGACCTCTGAATATTAACCAAGTATGTTTCATACAGGAACTTAAACAAATAATCTCTCAATTTTCAGGTAAAAGTAATCTTGTAATTAGTGGTGATATGAATATAAACATAATGTTAAACGATCCCAGTGTAAATTTATACTTAAATTCTATGAGTGAAGTAGGTATTGACTGTAGTATAAGGCAGTATACACGGATAGAACCTAAAGGGGATAGGATAACTAAAAGTTGTATTGATCACATATTCATACGATGTGTGGACAATCCCAGCCAACATAGCTTATGTATACAAACAGCAGTTATAAACAATCCTATAGCAAACCACTATTTTACCAGTTTGCAACATTAAAAATTAGCTTAAAATCTATTTCATTACATTACTATTAATTTATTACAATACATTATTATTAATTTATTTAAGTTAGAAGCTTTGTGTTTACATTGCAATATTATTTAAATGTCTAATATAAAATTTCTTATTAAAATGTCAAATGTTCATAATTAAAATTTTTCCATGAGGTAATCACTGGTTTTAAAGTATGTCCTGTCAATCAAAAATTTAAGCCTTTTTTTAAAAAGTGGTATTTCTTGTGTTTCTAAATGGTTATATAAAAGGGGCCCAGTGCAGAAGAAACTCTTAGAAAAATGTGCACAACAACTGGGTGGTGGACGCAGTTCAATTAGGTACATGCCTTTTGCTGTGACGATTTTGAAATAAATTCAAGTTACTTTTGACAAATATGACAGTTTCATATACATACAGACATGGCATTGTAAGAATATTATATTGTTTAAAATAGGGTTTACAACTATCAGTCGATTTTAATTTAAATATTGCCCTTAAGCATTTTTTTTGTACCTTTAATACAGCCTCTTTTTAAGTGGAATTACCCCAGAATAAAATACAATATCTCAACAGCGAGTCAACATAGCCATGGTAAACAGTCAGTAACGCTGACACATTTACTGTTTTCCCCAACATATAAAGTGTGTAGGAGAATTGATTTAACTTTGTGCAAATATGACTCAAGTGTTCTTTCCAATTTAGAGTAGAATTAATATTCAGACCTAAGAATTTTGTTACATTGACTTCATTGATAGTTTTCCATTCATAATTTACATCTAAAGCAAATGATGCATTTTCTCTGAGCTTAAAAGTCATTAAGTTCGTTTTGTCTAAGTTAATTATGAGTTGGTTGCGATTCAGCCAGTGTAGATAATAAAATTAAACTGTCAGTCATGTATGAAGAGAGCATGTGAGCTCACTAACAAAATACAGTAGATGGGTATACTTAAGACAACTTAAAAACTTGCCAATTATAGCAGTACCTCTGGAAAAATGACTTGGGAATACATGCTTCCTTTACTGCTCAATGAACTGCCAGCTGATTTATTATTTATTTATACAATAAGATACAAAATAAAAAGAACTATCACAAACTTTATGATTAAATAAGGGTGATTTTGAAAATAATTTATATATACATATTATATTACATAATTAGAACATAATATTATATATTTAAAGATATTATTTGCTAGAATTAATTTATTTGTGTTTTTTTATGTAATTAAAATGTAAAAGTATACTATGTCTGCGCAAAAACCCTGCGTGGTTTATGTGGAGGCTTTCACAAGAACCTTGTAACAATTTCTCCTTTATGTTTGGATAATAAAGATTAAAAAAGGTATCTTTTTGGCTTTTTATGATCATTTTACTTAACTTCATAAAAAATCTTTTGAAAAAACCTACTTCTTAACTTGTCCCTGCTCTCTTTCTCTCTTCCCTCCAAAACGCTACTAATGTAGTCTATACTTGGTACCTGTGGTACCTACTTATTAACAATCCACAATTCCAAAATCCCCGCAATTTATGTGAGCAATATCAGGGTTCAGGAGCTTGAACCTAGAGCTCCATGATGTAGTCTATGCTTGATACATACAATATCAATTCGAAACTGACAGTTTAGGTAGGCACTACCCAGCAGCATCAGGATTGAGGAGCCAGGACCTAGTTCTCCTTGATGTAGTCTATGCTTGATACATACAATAACAGTTCGTAATCTATCATGGTAGTAGACGAGGTTCTTGATGTTTCTTAGGGTATAATTATCACTATTAATAACGTCTGCCATGTGTGCTGATCATATAGAAATTTTGCTCGCCAGCTCCCTAACTAT
Source organism: Hipparchia sbordonii (assembly GCA_038048805.1). NCBI lineage: Eukaryota > Metazoa > Arthropoda > Insecta > Lepidoptera > Nymphalidae > Hipparchia > Hipparchia sbordonii. Next base: position 8,292,650 of record CM076115.1, read on the forward strand.
TAAACAGCTACGTGAATAGTTAAAACTCTGATATTCTGCCAAAGGCTGTCTAATAGTTCACACGTGCCCCCTTAATAAGTCAGTGTAATAGGAGTTCACAAATACCTTCTTATACAGCATTTGGCGTAATTTTATCCACTAAACAACCCTTATTCAGCCTAAGCTGTTTAAATATCACTGACAGCTATTATGCAGCTGTAGGATCACCAGTGTACTCTTAAAAGAGTCTTAATACGCTTAGAGGTTCAAATAGGTCTAAAAGTGAATACTTACGCAGCTATCTGTGCTACTTGGGTGGGGAGTGGCGTAGGCTACTTTTATTCTGGAAAAATAAAGGGATCCTGAGGGATTTTTTAAAACCTAATACCACGCCGACGAAGACGCGGGTAATAGTTAGTATACATATGTTTATATATGTGTTAGAAAGACATAGCGAGTTTTAATAAAGGCTAGCTTACGCATGTATAGCGCAACCTCGTAACTAAAGTATCATGTGACTTGTACGGTGACGGGTTCTCGAAAGCGCACTGTTTTCCAAAGGTATTGTTCCTGCGCGTCTGTCGGTGACTGTTTCAGAGTCAGCGCCTGCCGTCGCGACGCCACTTTCACGAAGTATCGCGTTTCACGTGCTAGTTAGTGCAGCTATTATGATATCGCCTAAGTGCGCTTCTGAACCTAGCTAATTAGGAAAACTGTTTGGAGTTTGTCGCGAGGCAAGTCGGTATGTCATTGTGTACGAGCGGATTTTGAAGCGCCTTTTTTATTATGATCCAAGATCCCAGGGCAGTCACTGTCAGACCTTACTTATTTTCTAAGTAATCAAATGTGTTCGGTTGAGTAGTATTAGTATAAACTTTGAAGGTAAACATACATACCTGCTAGCTTGGTCCGTTGGCCAGTTTACAGATCTATCAGGTGCTTAAGGGACGTAAAAACATTGGTAAGTTTTCTTTAATTCTGAGTGCTGATTTTCATGTATGTTTAACAGAACATCATTAAAAATTAATAAATAATCCATGTCGCCAGATACTTTCCATACAGACACTTGTCTTCGTTTTTATATATCATACTTAGGGAACTATTTTAATACTATTTGTAAGTAGCCAGACAAATTCTAGGGGCCAAACATCTCCCAGACACATTTGAAATGCCGCCGTGAGTACGTTTGCGCGCTTGATATAATTAGATAGCTTTATAATACAGCTCAATTAAACTTATGCTTTTTATGATCTAAATATTTTTTTAATAATAATAATTAAACTATAATCTAATGCTCAATTACAACAGTAATTAAAGTATGTTAAAAATTATATTGACTTACAGACGAAAGTTTTAATTTCATTATATAAAAATTTTTATTTCGCAAAATAAAAACAAGTTATTTATCGATACGCCAAATACCAGAAGTGAAAGATAAACTTTATTTTACGTCACAGTTAAGTGTCTGATGTCCAACGTTAATATCGAATCGTCGTTTCGTTAGATTTATGTTAGCGTGACGTTATTAACCAATTAAACTGACACATGAAATATGGCCACTTAATTGATTTCGTACACATTCCATTATTAGCCATTACAAACATTTTTGAACACCTCTTTTCTTTTCCCCTACATTCTCTGCAATATCTTGTTTGTATATTGCTTGTTACCTGCAATTCACAAAGTGTTCGAGCAGAACACTGTGAATTGCACTTTGCAGCAAACGAATCACTGAAGGCGAACTCTATTGCTGCCGTCCACAAGCTATAATGCCGTTAACTACCAAGACCATATTTCCTAATATAAACACAAAAACATTTAAATTAGGGTTTATATTAGGAAATATGGTCTTGTTAGTTAACGGCGTTATAGCTTGTGGACGGCAGAATTTGGTCCCCGTTTGCGCAACTGACATCATACGTCAAAAATTGTCAATGTCATTGATTGGACTCGTATTCGAAATCCGCAGCATAACCGTTACCTAATTATATTACAAGTTTTAAAACGAATTAATGCGCGTTTTTATTTACACGCAGATACTTCGACTATATAAATCAAAGCGCCAACACAGAGTTATATAATACTAGCGGACCCGACAGACGTTGTCCTGTCTTAACTATGAATATTGAAACTCCCCTTTTTACCCCCTTGGGGAGAGAATTTTCAAAAAATGTAAAATACGTAATTCTTTATTTTTGATCAAGAGCCAAAATATCAAGTTTCATAAACATAACTTGAAAAATAACTTGAAGAACGAAGGACTATCATACAAACATTCAACCCCTATTTAATCCCTTAGGGGGTAGAATTTTTAAAAACTGTGAAACACCTACTTTTTTGTTTTCAATTTAAAGCCTAAGTACCGAATTTTATGGGTATAGCTTGAAAAATAACGGAGTTTCATACAAACTTTAACCCCCCTTTTTACCCCCTTGGGGGGAGAATTTTCGAAATATGTAAAATACGTAATTCTTTATTTTTGATCAAGAGCCAAAATATCAAGTTTCATAAACATAACTTGAAAAATAACTTGAAGAACGGACTATCATACAAACATTCAACCCCTATTTAACCCCTTAGGGGGTAGAATTTTTAAAAACTGTGAAACACGTACTTTTTTGTTTTCAATTTAAAGCCTAAATACCGAATTTCATGAGTATAACTCGAAAAATGACGGAGTTTCATACAAACTTTAACCCCCCTTTTTACCCCCTTGGGGGGCGAATTTCGAAAAATCCTTTCTTAGTGCTCGCCTACGTCATAAAAGGAACCTACTGTCAAAATTTCAAGTTTCTAACTTCAGTGGTTTAGGCTGTGCGTTGATCGTCAGTCAGTCAGTCAGTCAGTCAGTCAGTCAGTCAGTCAGTCAGGACAAGCCTTTTTATATAATTATAGATTATGTCAACTTTTTAAACTTTTAACTATCACCCCCAAATAATATAAATCCTGTGATTTGCCCGTATGTCTTGAAGACTTGATCGATATGAATTGATATTCGTAATGCTTGGGTGTTTCAAGGACAAACGAAGAAACAGACACTCTTGCATTTATAATTTACTAGCTTTAACCCGCGGCTTCGCTCACGCTAGGTACGATTTTCTAACCCCCTATTTAACCCTCTTGGGGTTGAAATTTTCCAAAATCCTTTCTTAGCGGATGTCTACGTTCTAACAGCTACCTGTATACCAAATTTCAGCTCGATCGGTCCAGTGGTTAGAGCTGTGCGTTGATAGATCAGTCAGTCAGTCAGTCAGTCACCTTTGCCTTTTATATACAGGGTGGTCTAACTAGTGACGTCAATAAATTTTTTTTAGATTCCTCATACCTGGGGGTATCCGAAAATACCCCATGTATGTCATGCGATTTTTTGTAGTTTTCGAGTTATAATTTTTTTTGTGTTTTTTGAATATTTTCTGCCAGCGAGGTTTCAAAAATTCATATCCTTTTTTGTAGTAAGTATTTTGCAGTTTTTTTTTATTGTGACATGATTGTCTTGAATGTTGTTTTAATAAAAAAAAAAATTCAGCTTCTTAAAATTACTTAAAGTTACTTAAAAAAGGCTTGAAAGTTAGAACTTTAGTTTTTAGTAGGATTTACTCAAACATTCAACATCAATTTAAAAATACAAAAAGGAGTTTCCATAGCTTCTGGCTAAATTTAAAAACTTTGCAAGGTCCTAAGCTACCAAAATCATAAAAAAAATATTGTACTTAGTTTGCTTTTTTTTGTTATAATCGGCCTTCGAAGGTGGATTAGGCTAAAAATCGTTAAAACATGATTAAAGCATTAAAAATTATTTTATCTACTTTTTATCATTCTTATGGTAAATTTAACTTAAAAATGTGATTTTAAATTAATTTTAATTTAAATTCCTGTAAAATAACTGTAGCTTGCGTAATTTTTAAAATAATTTCGGTCTCACCACTGATTTAAAATGTGATCATTTGTAAAAATTGCTAGTTGTGAAATTAACTATTTTTGGATACCAAATAAAAGGCACAAATTACTGAAAAATTACTAATTTATTACAATTTTCAAAATTTTCAAATTTTCAAAATTCCTTCCTCCAACTTATCCGAAATTATTGTAAAAATACACGAGCTACAGTTATTTTGCAGAAATTTAAATTAAAATTAATTTAAAATTACATTTTTAAGTTTAATTTACCATAAGAATGATAAAAAGTAGATAAAATAATTTTTAATGCTTTAATCATGTTTTAGCGATTTTTAGCCTAATGCACCTTCGAAGGCCGATTATAACAAAAAAAGGCTGATTAAGTACAATATTTTTTTATGATTTTGGCAGCTTAGGACCCTGCAAAGTTTTTAAACTTAGCAAGAAGCTATGGAAACTCCTTTTTGTATTTTTAAATTGAATTTGAATGTTTGAGTAAATCCTACTAAAAACTAAAGTTCTAACTTTCAAGCCTTTTTTAAGTAACTTTAAGTATATTCAAGAAGCTGAATTATTTTTTTTATTAAAACAACATTCAATACAATCATGTCACAATAAAAAAAACTGCAAAATACTTACTACAAAAAAAGATATGAATTTTTGAAACTTCGCTGGCAGAAAATATTCAAAAAACACAAAAAAAATTATAACTCGAAAACTACAAAAAATCGCATGACATACATGGGGTATTTTCGGATACCCCCAGATGTGGGGAATCTAAAAAAAATTTATTGACGTCACTAGTTGGACCACCCTGTATTTAGATGTAGTAGCATTCATAAAATTATTATTTTCGGTAGACTTTGAAGCATGATAAATTCAAAGATCACCTTAGTAATTGAATTTTGTGAGCACGATTTACCTTTTGATACGTTGTGAAAATAAACGCCACTTTCGATTATTATTATATTCATAAAGTTGAGACCAAATAAGTTATTCATATAGTCTATCGATTTCATGAATAGTCATAATTAAGGTCGCTCGGTTCATGGAACAAATATTATTCGCGTTGTGCAAAATTTTCGAAATAACGGAATTATTTGCCGTGCCGATTTAACACTCATTAACCCCGATATAATCCGAGCACTTCGATTCAGAACAGAAACATATTCCGAGTTGGATAATTTGATATTTAAATAAATAATTAATTAATTCGTTACCTATTATGCATAATCTAATATATAAAAATGAATCGCTTAATGTGTTGGTAAGCGCATCACGCGTGAACGGCTGGACCGATTTCGCTAATTCTTTTTTTATTGTGTTTGTTATTGTTAGGAGAAGGTTCTTATGAAAGAAAAAATTAAGAAAATTGCGCGGAAAATTAGAAAATTTAAGAAATATTAACCACCATATTAAATTATTTCTAATGTAACCGCTTTTACAATTCAAACTTTTTTGATGTAACCTTATGGCGTTTGACATAACATTGACAGAATGCGTGCTGCCAATTTCGTCAAAGAGGATGTAAAAAAACTTAAGACAGGACAACGTCTGTCGGGTCCGCTAGTTGTGAATAAAAACAAGTCAAATGCACAAATCTATTTAATTACGATTCAGTAGGGCGGCTATCCTTTATCTCAGTGGTATCGAAAGTAACTAAGAACTGTCAAACGCGTATTTTAACCGACTTCCAAAAAAGGAGGAGGTTCTCAATTCGTCGGTTTTTTTTTATGTATGCTCCCCGATTACTCGAAGACGCCTGAACCGATTTGGAAAATTCTTTTTTGATTTGAAAGGGTATACTTCCCAGGTGGTCTTATTGTCATCAGGTCAGGATCTTATGATAGGATCCTGGATCCTGCGCGCCGCAGACTAATTATTTAGAATGTAGGATTAGTAAATATCTACTCGTATTGTAATTATATTACATGTCAACGGACAGACAAATCAACTTCTGTCAAGTGTAACAAGCTATAAAGGGGAATCGTCCCAATTGTGAGCACTCGGCTGTCTTGACCCGCAAGTTGCGACCTTATCTGTCGACTTGAGGTTATACATAAACATTATAGTATATAGATAGGTACTTACCCACTTGTTCTTATTTATATTGATATAACTAGCGGACGCCCGCGACCTCAACCGGTTCTTCAATTGACAATCGACAGTTCCTAAATCCCCACAGTTTAGGTGGGCAGAACCCCTGCAGCATCAGGATTGAGGAGTTGCAACCCGACGTTTTTATGGGACCATCTCGTAAAGTTTTCGTATCTTTAAAAAAAGATTGACGCAAATCGGTTTAAAAATCACGGAGATATCGATATACATAGATAGAAAAACACAACTCCACCTTCTTTTTCGAAAGTCGGTAAAAAAGTAGCTTTTGTTACCCCCGGAAAATCGGCTATCTACCAGTGAAAGTCCCGTCAAAATCGGCCCAGCCGTTGATTAGTGGCAGACAGGCAAAAATTTTAAAAATGGTTTTTGGTTATAAATATCGTATTCACTTACATATTATGCATTTAGTAAAAAGCTGTTATTTTGATATTACAAACAGCCATTTCAATTTTATTTATATGTATAAGATTTTACAATCTATTCGAGCGAACACACAGAAATATATTATGATAGAAGTTAGAACGAAAAAGTGGGTGGGCACGCGTGCCAATAGTTTGCAATATATGTATAGTACAATTTATAGTTTTAAAATAAAAATGAGACTTTGGATAATTAATTATAATATAGAAATAAAAGCATGAAAGTTAAGCTCAAAAAGGAGACATTTCCTTTCACAAGAGAGTGTTCAATGTTCAATTTTCAACATAAACTACATAATTACGTTCTACCAACTCGTACAGAGTTTTGTCGAGAAATAAGCACGCAAGAATCCTTAGAATAACAGTGGTGATAACCGTTCTATCTCGATATGTTTTTATGCTCTTTAACATTCTCATACCTGATAGCATTGACGAACACTCATGATTTTATGATCATAGCATACTTGATGATATTTTATATGACTTAATTAATTTTAATGTTAACGTATGCTTTATTTGCGTGACGCACGTCTTGGCGTAAGGCGTTCGTTAGATTAAAAATTATAATCATAATATATATAGTATGTATAGCCATTATGGGACATGAAAAAATTAAATTTTGTTGACTCAAAATTTACCTCTAGGGGGTATCTACCTCTGAATTAATGAGAATATTTATGTTAGATTGTGAAAAAGTTTGAAATTTTTAAATACGTTGTGAAATTTTGCAATACGTTGTGAAATTCTGTAATACGTTGTGAAATTCTGCAATATGTTGTGAAATGCTGAAATATTTCTCTGTGAATAGAAATATGTAGAGTTTACGAAATTTGCTCTACCACAAAGCAGGCAAGCAGCAGTGTAAACTGGCAATGAATTTATCAATTTTAGCACATGACAAGAAGTTTACAATTTATGGCGACGCCTGCTAGGTACATAAATTTCCAAACGCTGCATTCGGAGTGCCAAAATTAAGCCGTAGTTTGTTTACCTACTAATAAAGCCTGCGAGATATGAACGGAGCAATCACCAACAGATGAACGTTCATGAAGATTTTGGCAACTTAGTCTTGACATGCTATTGTACGATTAGTCATATACCTCCCTGACGACGACGCTGAGTTGAGTGACGACCTCCCTGGCGCAGTGGTGAGCGCTATGGTCTTATAAATGGCAGGACTCGGGTTCGATTCCCGGCAGGAGGAATTTGGGAATTTATAATTTCTGAATTTTCTCTGGTCTGGTCTGGTGTTAGTTACCACCCTACGTCAAAGTCAAAGACGTGCCGCTAAGCGATTTAGCGTTCCGGCAGGATGGCGAGTAGAAACCGATCAGGGGTATGGGTTGAATGCAAATTGACATACCCCTTCCGAGTTAGCCCGCTAGCATCTTAGACTGCATCGTCACTTACCATCCAGGTGAGATCGCAGTCAAGGACTATCTTGTCATCTAATAAAAAAAAAATATTGACCGGTGAACAATATAAAGGACATGTAGATAGTAGAGTTCAAACTTTAGTTTTGTACCCTTAGTACGAGTTTGCACATCTCGAAAGAGTCGACGAATTTCGAGTTTCGCTTCCGTTGACCCATTTTACTCACTGTGATGATCGTGCTTGATTGTTTTCCTCTAGAGTCGATTGTTTTAATCCACTCCTGTGAAATGTTGACATTGGATAGGTAAATGAACTTTTTGTTACCGTTATTTTAAAATATAAAATCTTTTTTTTATTCATTTCGCTAGTATGGTTTTGTTTGTTTTTTTTTTGTCTTATTTTATATTTGTTATTGAGTGGCATGTTTTATAATAGACGTCCAGGCTTTGCGGCACTGAAGCTGAAGCACAGGGCTAGCTACTTTAGCTTCAGATGTGTTATTCCAGACTATAATCTATCGCTGATTTTCAGCCAAATCGCTTCAGCCGTCGCGGTGTGGTAGAGTAACAAACATCCATCCATCCATCCACCCATCCAAACTTTCGCATTTATAATATAAGTAGGATGTATATTTCAATACTTTCACATTTCACAGTGTCGTTTGTGCTTGCAAACACAAACTTTTGAGTCCCCGCTATGCGACTTTCGGCCGGCCTCACTCCCACCTTGCTGTAATATTTAAGGCGTCCTCATATTAAATTTTGATCTCTGTCGATTGAACCAAGCTCGTTAATCCTTGGGAATTGAAAATGTATACCCTTGCGTCATATTAAATCGCAGTCTCTATAGTAACTACCACATATTCCGTCAAACATGGCTCGTACATTATTCAAGGTGCCATATTTGGATCGATACATAGTTGTTTTTTATTTATTTTATCGAAGTCCCATATAAAATTCGATTTTTTTAGAGATAAGGTAATTTTACTTTTAAGGCCTATTTTACAATCTCTTTATCATTTAACTGATAAATAAAGTTGACTTTTTGGCATCTTTTATAGGTACCTGTTGGCATTCTGTCATAATGTCAAATTTATTCGTCAATTAATTATTTATTTATATTTTAGTAATTTCAGCAACGTAAAAAATAAGTAAAATTATGATATTTTGAATGCAAAAACTGTCAAAATATCAAAACGTTTGGATACGACTTATTTTACTTCGGTGAAATCGGCCCTAAGAAAAGTCAGAAGAAATATAGTCCGAAGGAATATTCCAATTTTTGGAAACATAAAATTATGTCAAAAACATATCCAATATTCAAACATATTAACTTTAGTAATATTACATTACTTATTGTAATATTACGTAAGTGCTCGGGACAAATAAACTCTTGTCCTTGCAGCCACCTCTGTGGAACGAGAGATGAACATAAAAGTTTTATGCGCGAGTAAATAAAAGCAATACTAGAATACTTTACGAGCCAAGTGAAATGTACGCCAGACTGTGGAAAGAGACTGGTGCGCCGTTGTGACGTCATACTCTTGTATTCAACTAGCATTTCATTAACCCAATAAAGGTGGTTCATAACAAATTTTATTTTCTTCGAACCAACTTTTTTTAAATTGCGAGATTGGTTTGCGCTTGAAAACAATCAATGATGGAAAGGACTGATAAGATCTAGGTTAGGGCGCGCTTGGCTAGAAGATGCCTATTCACTCTTGCTTATAAGGTATATATTGTGACAAGAAATTAATAATTGAGCACTGAAAAAAGTGTGTTTGAGTAAAAACTTTTACGGGTCTATTTCACAATACAAAAACGTAAATTTTATTCGTCGTCGGTTAAAGTTTACTTGGCGATGGTGAAAGGCCCTTAGTAAAAGATATATGTGTATCATCGATGGTGTGGATTATTGCGTGTTGGCGTTTCGTTGTTCCTGCATTTGTTCTACACCTGCTTGGTTTAGCAATTTTTGGTTAGCATGGGGAGGAGATAAAAGTTTTATCCCCCGATTTTATCCACTGACAAGGGATAAAATTATCTTCTCCCTATGCTAAAGCATGGCGACAGTGGAAAGGAAAAGTATATTCCTATAAGAGTATCCACTGTGGATATTATTTCCACCGTTTTGCTCATCCTCGACAGGTGGATAAAACTGAGCGAGAGGATAAACATTTTATCTCTTTCCCCGGGGATAAAATTTCTCCCGTCCATGCTGGGAGAGCGGCAGTGTACTGCGCGACTGGCATACAGATTTTTTCTGGTTTGGCGGATTACAGCAAAAGAATTTTGCTTTTCCTTGCGTATCATGTAACTCCGCAAAGTAACGCCTTCTGCTTTGCTAGCCTTTTCATTTCTTTCAACGATGGATATAGGTTTCATCGAATGGCATGCATATGTGGGGACATGTGCATGCCATTCCTTTATGTGTTGTGCTCACAGAACACTATATTCCTAGTTGTGCCAATCTCATCCAAGTCTTGTTAGCGACACAGTCGCGGTATCGGTCATGTTAAGCGGCCAAATTGAGTCGGTCGCGCGAATCGACGGTTTAGGTATAACTCGGCCGCGTAGCGGAGGGGCGATTCGCGGTTAATTGAATTGTCAACCGACTAGCGTTAACTTGTGTACTACTAATCTCTGTTACTCTTTACGAAATATAAAGTATTAAGTGGATTCAGTCTATTATTTTGGCTACCGAGACATCCCCAACAGCAAGAACAGGGACTCGACGCCACCAAGTCTTGCTGCCTTATCTTGAAGTAACGCCAGCTAGTGCATATCCAATAGGCACAATGGGAATTCACCGTTTAGTTAATCATAATAATTCTTGTTCAACACAAATGTAGTTAGAGTACCTCATGTAATACGTAATACGGGAAAGTTATAACGATATTATAGGTAATTTGCTGCTCGTAGAGGTTTGATCGACGTTTTTGCCAATCGCGCGCTGCCAACGGGCTACCTAGCGAATGACAAATGGATAATCACATTTCCATAAATCATTTGCAACGTGTCTTGTGCTCGTATACCCATTTATCACGCCCATGTCGATATTGTGACAGGATACTTGTTCTAACGACTATCTGTCGAGTATTGCAGTGGGAAAGGTTCGATTTACTTGTATGAGTTTTTCTATCGATTTTAGTTCTGCCCTTGACTCTTCCACTTGATAAGTAATGAATGTAAACAAGGATGAGTGTAGGGATTTCATATTCAGTCCTAATATAGGATCGTTGAGAAAACTTTAGGGAATTTAAAGTTTTTTTTACTGGATTTGTATCTATGATTGTTTTTCCTTTAATCCACTCACTCAAGGATGAAATACAAGTAGAATAATTGTTTATTCAAATCAACTTTTACAAAGTGCTTTCGAATCGTTTCGGAATGGTTGGAATCGTGATGGAAGTGGTTCGGAATGCCGTTCCAGCCGAGAAGAACCAGCAAGAAACGCGGCGGTTGCTCTTTTTGAAAATAATAATAATAATATGTAATGTAGACTATGGTAGAAACTTTCTGACCTTGGGTGACCGACACTCCTGTCGTAATTTAATATTCAGCAGGCTTAATATAGCCCCGATGAGAAAACTCATGGTATTTGGATTTTTTCAAATGCTTTCTACCGATGATAATTCTAACATTGACCCTGTAACTTTATAAGTAACTAGCTTTTTCCCGCGGCTTCGCTCACGTTAGGTTCGATTTTTCAAACCCCTATTTTATCCCTTTAGGGGTTGAATTTTCAAAAATCCTTTCTTAGCGGACACCTACGTTATAATTGCTATCTATATGCTAAATTTCAGCCTGATCCGTCCAGTGGTTTGAGCTGTGCGTTGATAGATCAGTCAGTCACCTTTGCCTTTTATATATTTAGATGAATGTTGACTGTGATAGAAAATTATTTTCTAACCTAGGACTGGTGGCGAAACTTAATATTAGGTATGTAATTCTTTTTAACGTAACTTACATATGACAAACTTCTATATTTATCACAGCGAAACTCGAGAGTTAACCTTCGCTCGAGTCTCAAACAAAAACTTTAAAAGTTTTCGAGAGCGTGACGTCACTTGCGTCGGACTTCCCTGTTCTGAGTCATCTCTGTGGGGGCCCAGTCGTATATCTATCGAGAGTTAAATATAGTTTGGTGGTGACTAACATACGCTAATTTTGCTACCGAATGCTCTGTAACGTATGGTTACAAGCTTGTTCTGTGAGTAGGTAGGTATATCTTATCTTATGGTTACAAGCTTGTTCTGTGAGTAGGTAGGTATATCTTAACACATCAGCTTATTTGGAGGGGAGAGGAAAATTAAGTTACGTTCAGTTTGGCTAATATTCTTTAAAAAAAAATATCGTCGGCCCATTATTGGGTAAAAGTCTTTTTTCGAATGAGAAAGATTATGTTTACCGCGCTCGCCAAGTGCGCGTTGGCAGACTTACAAACCTTTGAGAACATTACAGAGAACAGTCACGCAAGCAGATTTCTTTACCGCTATAAACCTTTAGGTACGTTTCTTTCACCGTTAGTGATTACTTAAAATGCACATTACAGCCTCGAACCTCGGATCTCCCCAAAAGGAAGTTGACGTCGTGAAGACTCGTCGTTCTGGAAGTTTTTTTTTTTCTTTCTTTTTAATGTACTGCTCTATCGCAGTACCGCTTGATTTATTGTGCCCTGCTATCGGTATACCGGGGATTCGTTCTGGAAGTAGGTGCGACAATTTGTTAAAAGGAAGAAGATGATTGGGTACTGGGTCGTTCAGATCTATAAGACTTAGAGGAGTCCGTTGAGGTAGTTGAAGTAATATTGCTCTGACTACGTTTTAAATTACAGTGCGGCTGTGATTGGTTAGGTGGATAAGGACAAATATCTTTATTTATGTGTATTGCCTTTACCAGGACATTCAATACCACTCGCCGTTTCCTTAATTACGAACAGAAGGACGAATTCGAATGGTATAAATTAAAAAGTAACCCTATTTGAATACTTGGCCCCGCTCGCTGGAAGTGATGTAAGTTTATTTTAAACGCTACCAAAACGCAAGAAATACAAGGGCGGCCCACGGACCAAGTTGTTCTTAGAGTGAGGATGCATAAGCGACGTGTCTTACGACAAAAAGTTATGTCTGTCTCACCGGTATACTTTTTTGTCGTAGGTACATTACTTTAAAGCGACAGATGGTAAACTCACATTGAAGATTGTTGATTATTCTGTTGTACACAACTGAAACTACACTAAACTCGTACTGTTTTTCCGCATCATAATAATATGTCATTATTTATATTATGTCGTCTCGCACGCAAGAATTTTGTTTCAAATTTCAATTCACTGATTTGATGTCAAAAATTAATTTCATACGCTTGCTGTGTATCGCAGACGTTTCGCCTGAGTACCACAAGCAAATGAAAGAAGTCACATTCAATCCGCGCGTATATGTACATAAAAGATTTTGTATAATACAAGAAACTGTATGAAACACTTTACACTGTTTTACGATCTATTTATTGACCTTTTTTGTGAACCTTATCATTATTTTTCGATTTATTCTCATATTTTTTATTAATTAAGAATAGAATTCTTCTTTATTCAAATAAACTTTAACAAAGTGCTTTTGAATGGTCAAATGAATCTACCACATTACATCTACATATGTTTTGAAAAAAGGTGTGGTAGAAAGCCGCATGAATTTGTTTGCCACAAAAAGTCTCAAGTGTGATCTTAAGCTTAGGTGGATGGTGATACTAAAAATATAAACCCCAAGTAAATATAAACGTCGCGCCACTTTAGGACAAGTGCTTGTACGGTAGCGGAATATTTAGTTGATAATGCATCGGCGGGGTAAAAATAGTTCAGAACATTACACATAAGTTAATGTGAAATGAAATCATAATTTATTGTTTGTTGAGTAACTGTATAAGAGCGCTTCCACATAATCTGGTCCGTATGTTTATTATACTTCTCCGCCTCTATTCTGATTTTTTTTTATTCCTCAAATGATTGCGATCTCTATCTAACAATGCAGTCTAAGATGGTAGTAGGTTAACTTGGAAGAAGACATGGCAATTTTTTAATTAACCATCCATTAATCGGTTACACGCAGTCTTTCCGAAACGCTAAATTGTTATTGAATAAAGAAAACTTGCAGATTCTTAAAGCGTCAATAAGCAATAAACCTATTATTGCAATTCCGTTAAAATGTTGGGGTTTTCGGTGGAGTTTGAATATGAAAGGTTCCGTAGATGTTTCGAATGCTTTGATAGTACCAAAATGTTGTGTTGGTCGTATCTACTACAATACCATTAGAATTTATATAATTGCGATAGCTATGTGTGCGTGAGTCGTGCGACCGTGTGCTTGTTACAAAATAGCTACTACGAACATAGAAATGTTTATACGCCCTTAACAGAGAGGAATTCAGATTTCATCATACAGAATATTCAGAGGAAAATTGTGTCTGTCGGCCCTACTCGCAAATATTTCTGTCCGTTGTACAACAAAAACAAGCATAAATGTTCACGACAATAGCATGTCGCAATGTCAGTTGCAAACGTAGACTTAACTGATAGGCCGACTCGGAAACGTTTAGAGGGTATAACTTTCCTACCTGGTTATGACGAACTGTCCTGTGAATTAAATTACTACGATTATTATAATAACAGCATATCGCGGTTATGTAAAATTTACCTTATTTAAATACTACTGTATAGTAGTATTTATAAATGCGAAAGTGCGTTTATCTGTCGGTACTGGTTTGCCCTTACTCTCTCTCCGGGACTTTGTTTTTAACAGACTTCCAAATAGGAGGAGGTTATCAATTTGGCCGGTATCTTTTTTTTCTATGTATGTCCACCGGTTACTCCGGGGTTTCTGGACCGATTCACGCGATTTTTTTTAATCGAGAGAGGATGCTTGCGAATTGGTCTCATAAATTTTTTTAACCACAAGTAAAGCTCATGCGCCCTCGTGAATTAAAAGAACTATACCTACCTATCTCTTGCCAACATCTGTTTGCTCGAAACCTATTTGTGGTTTTGACAAATCATCCAACCGAATAAAGGGAATGCAATACGACGTAGCTAGAATCATTTAGATTTACGCAGAAACGCGGCGCGTTAACTATTTCCTCATTTGCGTTGTTGTCGCCGACGGAAATGGCAACTTGGCGCATTGCATATCTTTTGTTATCGACTAACCTCTAGGTGGAAAATATAAAGTAACTAATAGTTAATCTATGATTATTTCTGGATTTACTGACCGTATACAAATGACGGCTTAATTATGGATCAATTTGAAGCACCACGTTTGACATACGAGTGTCTCTGGAACTAGTTAAATTGCAAATGACGCACCGACCTCTATAATTAATTTATCTATGAAATCATACAACAACAATGAAGTCATAGATTAATTAATTGCGCCATTTGCAATTTTACCAGTAGAGACAGACGGACGGACAGCGAAGGCTTAGTAATAGGGTCCCGTTGATTACGCTTCTGGTACGGAATCCTAAAAACGACAGGTTTTATTATAGTAGTTATACATAGATATTATCACGAATGCAATTCTCATCTGCATGATGAATAGTTATTAAGGAGATATTTCTCGATCGCACAAAGGAACAAGGCCACTGTCGCGTGTCACTCTCACGGCCGGGAAAGTGTCGATTGTTCGCCGGTTGCGGCGCGGCGGTTGCCGATCTACCATTGCTTCCAAACGCATTAAGGTATCGAGGGTGATATTTATGTTACGTATTTTTCTTTATGTTCGTCATGAACAAGATAGTCCTTGAATGCGATCTCACCTGATGGTGAGATGCAGTCTAATGCTGAGATCTATACAGCTCTGGCTTAGTTCGAACTTAAGTTTTTTTTTCTTTATTTGTTTAGGGGCTCTTATACTTTAACACATGTCAGCCCCATTATAATCTTACTACACTTATAGGTATATACAAATACAAAGTTAGAGTTAAAATGAGACGCAAATATGCTCTGACATAAATCTGTCTCGTTTTAACGCATTCGTCGTCTGGGCAGAGTGAGAGTGCGGTCTATAGATTTCAGCTTAAGATGCTGATTACTTGGATATGGAAATTATAGGTAACCAATAATTATACGTCTTAAAAGTTTCTACATGCCATCACGTCGTGACGGAATACTACCAATAGCCAAAGCCAACCAAACTATACCAGACTTGACTGCAACCACACCTCATGGATAGTGAAGATGGTGATGGTTAGTGGTAGCTTAAGATGGAGCGCGCTTGCCTAGATGATGCTTATTCACTCTTGATTTCAAGTCTAGAGTAAGGCCTAAGTTACAGTTAGTTGAAAACACGGGAGCCAGAAGGGCATACCAAATGTTTGGGATGCGTATAAAAGATGTAGAGGAAAAGCGTTATGAATGTAAATGAACAGAAAAAATACTAAGCTCATTAGGATTTCATACGATAGCTGTACGGGGTCAGCCGCGAGGCGGGTCAACGACCGGTCCCTTTAAGCGACCTGGATGGCACGCGAGTGATCCTTGACATGCTAACACCGTGTCTCCACTCGCAATCGCCGCTTAACTAGCAACATTGTACAAAAATACCTTCACCGGATGCCAACTACTTACTACATTAATCCGAGTCTGATGTAGGTCTCCAACAGGTTCTGTAAGGCTTCCTTTTGTAAAGTTAAATGTATACAAATTGTAACTTCTTCTTTGCCAACCGGTACATGTCCACTGCTGAACATGGGTCTCTGGCCTGGATTTCCACAGGTCCCGGTCTTGCACCGCCTGCATCTAATGGCTCCATGCGACTCGTTTGATGTCAGTCCACTTAGTGGTAGTATGAAAACACTGCACTTCCCTGTGCGGGGTCGCCACTCCAGCATCTTGGGACTTCAATGACCAATCAGCTCTTCGAACTATCTGCCATGCCCATTCCACTTCAGTTTCGCAAATCGCTGAGCTATGTCGTTGAATTTGGTTTTCCTACGGAACTCCAAATTTTTTTTATTTTTAACTTAAATAAGTCTAATAGCTTTTCAGGAGTGGGATGGCAATTTTTTTAATGATATATTTCTAGTAGCGACACATTACATTTTCTAAGATCCCTTATTACAATGAAGCTCTTAAGAAACTAAAGATATCACATTGCTTTTTATTTTATTTTTTATTAAAGTGTACCTACACAGAAATTTACTCTTGAGGCTCATTCTCCATACGAATAAGATTTTCAAGAGTGTAAGATATCTAACAACTGTACCGGGTCAGACTGTAGCGAGCTGTTTCTTAGCAGCGTCCACTTGACATGTCGTCGACAGCGCGGCCGCTCGCCCTGAATGCCTCGTCTACATTTTGAGACGTACCTACCCACATAAATGCGTTATATACCTAATTGAAAGATCAAGAAAAAAAGCCAACAAAACATTTAGCTTAGTACGAGATTAGCGTGTTTATTTTTGTCTTTTTTTTGACTAAATTTTTTAACTTGCCCCCCCTCCCTCTGTGCCATGTCAACGACCACTAATCTTCTCTAGGTCTTCTACTGCCCCCTCGAAAGTCTCAAACGCCTACAATATTGAGCACGAAGGAACGATCGGATAGTACATAATGTCTAATGCCCTATCTGAATGTAAGTTGCAATGTTGCTATTAAAAAAGTCCATACAATTTTTGATTATTATTAGTATCGTTGCGTTTGATGTATGTATCCAATTAAATAAGTTACCTAACTTATCGTCACATTACAGATAGATTGAATATAGGTACCAGACGTAAATCACTCGGAAAATGATGCCATATTCGTACATTGCACCCGTGCGAAGCCGTAGCGGGTCGCTAGTTAAATTAAAAATAGTACCTACGACGATGGCTGAAAAAGACGTAGTTGGTTAAGTTGGTAAGTTCATAAAAAAAGTGGTTTTAATGACTTGCCCTAATAGACTCTGCATTTTTTTCATGGCATGGTGAACTTTTTCCTCACATTCTCATAGAACTACTGCGTCATTACTAGCTGCCCGCAGCGATTATCGCTGCCGGCAGATTCCTTCGACGCTACAGTGAAACTGAAAAGTCACATCGAATGCTCTGCGCATTATTTGCGTCGCGTTAGTGGCTTTCCGGACACTCTTAGTCTTGAAAAAAGAGGGGTGTTATAAGTTTGACTAGTGTATCTGTGTGTGTATCTGTCCGGTCCCTCGTAGCTCCTTAACTAATGGACCCATTTTGATGCTTTTTTTTTGTTCGAAACTTAACATGATCGAGATGGAACTTAGCTAAAATTTATAGCAAGCGCGAAGCATCGTCTGGGGGTTGACCCCTAGGGCTTGAAAACATAGGGGGTGACCGTCTTCCTAAGGGTGCCTCCTGTGGATGGACCCCTACTTAGGATGATGTTGGGGCGAAGGGGTGCAGTGGTTGGAATATAATATTAGTCCGTGCGCCCCCGTGATCGTGGTATGAATCAACGCTCGGGCGACCTTAGAAATCGGCGACTGTCCAGGTGGCTTTATAAGTGAATTTATAATTTACGACAAACTCGATCGATGCCCCATGTGGCGTTTTGCTTTGATGTGTGGAAAACTTGTGGAAAGCGATTTTCTTGTCAAAATTATACTTGGAAAAGTGGGTCGGTTATTTATAGCTCGCTGTATGCCACATAACATACCTATTCATCGATTGCGCGAATCGAATGATACTGTACTAAATTATATTAAGTTGGTGAAGCTTTCGCGTCAAAGTCCTACCATCTATGCTATGTATACAGTGTTTCCACAATGAAGTTTCAAAAATGCATAGGTACCTACCTACATACAATCCAGTACATGTTAAGATGGTCAGATAGAAAGTAGACCCATTCCCGTTGGTGGCACCCGTTCACGAGCATGACGCATGATCCAGCCGCTCAACGGAAACGTTACAACCCGCACGACATGATACCACCACAGAAATGTTTAAAGAGAGCATGACATACTTAGGTTGTCATCGGATCGTATCGTAAAGTTAGTATTCCTTACTACTTAGGGTAGTAAGGAATGGATCGAATTGATTTACCGAGAATACAATACGACATAATATCTTGAAGCAGTTTATGAAATGATTAATGATTAAATGAACTTACCTGTACGTGAAGTTCAATCATAATTATTCGAAGGGCTTCGTTCGAAGATATTAGCATTTTATACATTTGTAGTTTCACGGTATAGACTCGCTGAATCGCACTTTATTTCAGAGCAGGGTAGATTGAAAAAACAACTCCAGGCTGCCCCACCCCGCGGCGACCACGTCATTAAGTTTGGAGAGTGCTGAGCTGTTTAGAAACTATCTTACAAATGTTTCACGAGGGGTCTGGCTATAGTCCATGTAAGGGAGGGAGGGTTGCTAATATCTTCGAACGAAGCCCTTCGAATAATTATGATTGAACTTCACGTACAGGTAAGTTCATTTAATCATTAATTATTCTCGAGCTTCGTTCTCGATATTAGCATTTTATACATTTGTAGACGTTGAGAGGATGAAAAGTAATTGTCGTGAAACATATGTAAGTAGATATTTTAAATGTGATAAAATTTCCTGAAAATCAGACAAATTATGAAACATGAAAAAATAAAATCACTTTAATGATACAACAACATTTTAGCGAAACTAATACCTAAGCATTAATTTTATTCAATTAGTTGAAATCAACTGTACATTAATATGGATCTAAAATAATTCATTATTTCATTATTTAATCTCCTGCAACAAGGTATGCATAGTAAAGTGAAATACTTTAATTTTAGTTTAAGTAATTCAATACATTCCTGCCAAATTCTCTATTTGAACAAGTCTCGGTAGAGATTATTATATTGTACGAGTAGTATTTTGCGAAAAAAAATCAGAGAATTTGAGTACCACCCTTCAGTAGCCAGAAGGCTATGGAAATCAATGCTTGTTTAGCCTACTGTGCACAGTGAATATGGATGTAACTATTCCACTCAAAAAAGAACTTTTGAGTCATCACCTTCTCAATGTTTGAGAAGAGACATTACCATGAGGCTTTTTGGATGAAATGAACAATGTAGCTAGGTACATTTCTGACATATTTTCAAAGTATTTGCGGTCTTTGTGAAAAAGAAAGATAAATACAAATCTGGTTGTCAAGCATCTAGCCGAGAAGTTTCTGATTATTACCTCCGTATTTGTTAAATTGATTTTATTTATATCTGGACCAAGTATTTGGATTCAATGGGCTGTGACCAGTGTCAACTGGGTGATTATTTTCTTTGGCTTAATTGCTCGAGGTTTAAATTTTTATTAGGGTACCAAGCAGATAAGTAATAATCTATAACTTAGTCTTACTCCTTTCAGGTATCTCATAGTTAAATCATTGTTAACTACCTCCTGACCTAACAATAAACTATTATGAAAAAAAAAACGGGGCCTACAAGTGTATATTATTCCGTACTTAGCTTTTGAATTTTAAGTATACAGTAGAAAACTCGAAACATTCATAATTATAGCATTAAAAATGGGTAAAATATTATGTTGGCAGTAAGTAAATCATCATTATTATTATTATTTATTTATAATAATAATTATTATTATTTTTTATTATTTTTATTATTAATAATCAAATATCCATAAGCTTGTATTATCTGTAAAAGACACCAGCATCACTGGGATGGAAAAAACTGAGAGATTTCTCTACGGAGTTCGAAGTTCGAATAAGATCCCCGTAATATATCGGTGTACTGCGCGATCTCTACAATGTTAACGTATTAAATTATTGTGTGATTTAAAACTATATGGTTTTGATGGCTGAAGATCTTTGTAGAGTGGGTACCATGGTTGTGTGATGCACTACAATCCTTGGCCCTTAGTTAATTATCTTTCGCAAGGTTTTTAAAGATAACAACAATTGGAGGAAATGCAAAAAACAAAAAATAAAATTTCTCCTTAATAGTATAGATATATGTAGTAAATACATTGATCGCAAAGGCATCTGGGTCTTTATACACGTACATGTGTCACATCTGTGATTAGTTATCCTACTCGAAAACAAATGTATCGAGGGAACACCAAAAATCGCCATGATTGTCATTTCCATTAAATATTCGGCAAAGATAGAATTATCTTCGCGATTTTTCGATTTTGCATCCTTGATTTTTCTATCAGAGGTGCGAATATAAATGATCAACATGACATTTATTTAGTGGCTATCTTCATATTTACTGTGTAATGCTTATTACACATGGAAACTGGATGTCTATTTATATAAGCAAACTATCAAATTTTTCCTCTTTATAATATTAGTTTAAATATTTCAGTCGTATTGTCAATACGAAGCATAATTTTACAGTCTTGGAAGTATTTGTAAAATATTTAAGGCCTAAAATGGCTGCCAATAACTCCAAATTGTTGATATGGGACGACCGTTCTCGTTCAGTCCATGTCTCAGAATAAAACGAAGTGATTAGATTTCTCTTGGTCTCAGAAGTGGAATCCTCACCACAATCCTATTGTTGAGACTTCAGCAAATATTATCCTGGTATAATTGTCACCATTTATTATTTTACACCAATCC
Organism: Hipparchia sbordonii; assembly: GCA_038048805.1. NCBI lineage: Eukaryota > Metazoa > Arthropoda > Insecta > Lepidoptera > Nymphalidae > Hipparchia > Hipparchia sbordonii. The sequence goes on from CM076115.1 coordinate 8,313,990, forward strand.
AAACACTGATGATAAATTGTTTGGCATTGTCATGAACTTATCATAAATTTCATCTGTCCTTAGAGTCAAATATTTAAAGTGGTTAAAATTTTATTGTTGTGTAAAACCAGCCATAACTACGGCTTGCCACGCGGAAGTAAGTTAAAAACTGAGCCAACTTCCTAACTTCACGCCTATTCGAGTTTTTAAATTTTAAAATTTCATTTTTAATTTTTTCCCTTTTTTTATTTTATTATTATATCGAAGTGGAATAATATTTTCACTGAATACACTTTTATTGAATGACTAATAACAAATTTTGTTTCTAACTTTTAAAAATGTAAGTCCAAAGTATTTGTAAATATTGTCCAAAAATTAATAGGATCGTTTAGGTGTAAAAATACCCTTAACTGTATTAATAATAAATCCTAAAAATGCAAGTAATAATCTTGTATCCGACAAGTCTTTTCTTCTTTAGTCAAGATTATAAGACTGCTTCAGTAAAAGTAAACCATTTAGTAAAAGATTGTCAAATATCCATGATACTGTTGCAAGTTTTGGATAGGTTTGAAAATCTCATTAAATATAATTAATTAGTGTTGTATTCAATCCAAATGGTACAAAGATTGCATTCATAAAGGTTTGATTCCATTAAAAACGTTAAAAAAAAAACCGAATTTTTATGTTTCTTTTTTTTTTCCGATATTAATTTAATAGATTTATTTTAGATTTCATTTTAGAAGTAATTTAATATGAATTGTTTAGTATTTAATCGATGATCTTCCAGATAAGACTATTACTCTCTACTTATTTTATTCAATTCCTTTAAAAATATAATTTCTAAAATTGTACATAGCTGACATAGCGATAGGTACCTCTCCTATAGACAAAAGATTATTTTATCTATAGATTTTTGGAAATAATTATATTTTTTCAAAGTATCATTTGCTTCTTTAGGCATAACTTATAGATGGATGGATGGATAACTGATTGTATCATTGAACCTGAAAATGTTATTTCATGAACTGACGTCCAAGATAGAATTGTGGAATTATTAGTAACCAATGAATATTCAGTATAGAAATAGGTCAAAGCAGCCTGCCGGCTTTACCGGTTCTATCGCCTGTGTCGTGGAGGTTGCTGACGCAACGTCCTCGAGGCAGCGGCCTGCTATGTCGATGTCGTCTTCCGCCGTTGTCGGCGGCCGCGCTGGCGGGCGAAAATCTCTCGCTGTGGCATCTGCGGCGGCGGCATGCGCTGGCTCGTGAGGGACGCTCGATAGTTTAAAGCTGCTTGCTGGTAGCTGCGGCAGAGGCCATAGGTTCTTGCGCTCCAGGCCTTGCTGTAGATCTTATATCTACACCAGATATATTGATAAAAATCTTTGTCGACTTTAAGGTTTCAGCTATTTTTTTTTTTTTTTTTTCAAAAAACAGCTCACCAATTTGTATTTTTATTTTTCCAGCTGTTTTTTCTTTACCGACTGTGGTAAGAATAAAAATTCTCCTTGGAACTTTGAGTGAATATCATATAGGATTCGAGCCATATCCTTTAATAGTCTGAGCAGCTGTTGATCTGCATAGGCCAATACAGTAATAGTAAAGTAATTGTTACATAAATATAATAACAATCCAGTAATTGCTACGTAAAGTGACGATAGTCATACTTCCTTAACCCCTCAGTCACTATGAGTCTTAGCCTAACAGCTAAGAATCTTTGAATATTTTCACCATAAGTAGCAGTTCAGTAAGTTCATCAGCAGAGCAGCCGTCGATTACGCGGAGGTACCTGAGTCGGGTGTGGTGCGGGGACAGGAACAGTCTCTGCATCAACGGGGTCAACAACGTGGGTATGGTAAATATTCACATTGGTCTATTCCAGGAATTCGTCCCAGTAAGAAGTTAAGAACATCTTTCTTGAGGTTCTGTGACGTCGACATTATTGGCGGCGATCGCTTCGCGACATACGAAGCGAACATGCTTTAGTTAGGTAGTATAGCAAAGAGCGTATGTGAGACTCCAGTATGAGAAACACGTAACCCTATTTTTAAAGGTGTAGGTATGTGAGACTCCGATATGAGAAACACGCAACCCTATTTTTAAAGGTGTATGTGAGACTCCGGTATGAGAAACACGCAACCTTATTCGTAAGGATATAGTATGTATATAAGGGTGTATGTGGGACTCCGGTATGAGAAACACGCAACCCTACTGGTAAAGATATAGTATTTAAATAAGGGTGTATGTGAGACTCCGGTATGAGAAACCCGCAACCCTACTTGTAATACGAGTATAAGTATTTCTTTCGTTAAATAATAACGTAATACACGTATGCACAGCACGTATGTATCTAAATTCCTCAATTATACATAGAAAGCAATCACATTTTATAAGTATTTAAAATTAAAAAATAACTCACCGTAATCCGGTGACGGTATGACGGTACTTTCATCAAATCTTACGTTCTATTTTTGCTAGTTTTTTCTCTAAACAAACTAAATCACAATTAACACTTCCATCTTTTATCCTTTTCAGCATGATAAAACTCCAAAAACTTCTTTTTATCTCAAATAAACACCAAATTAGATTTAAATAGATTTAAAACGTACGAAACAGCGAAGCACTAAAACTGTGAATGACGTGGTCGCCGCGGGGTGGGGCAGCCTGGAGTTGTTTTTTCAATCTACCCTGCTCTGAAATAAAGTGCGATTCAGCGAGTCTATACCGTGAAACTACAAATGTATAAAATGCTAATATCGAGAACGAAGCTCGAGAATAAATCTTATTTTAGCTGCGATTATGCGAGACTTAAGTGTAATACTCAAAACGTAGTAATGACTATTCTACTGGCTTGTAAATATACAGAGTGAACCCGTAAGTTCCTAACCAGCCTTGGCTGGAACATGTGACTAGATCAGCCTAGAGACAATTAAGATATCAATTCCAAAATTACCCCTCCCGAGTAATAACCCTAAAGTATCCTAGTATTGCCTAGAGATTTGTAAGTAGGTACTATGTGTAGAAACAGCTTAGATCTTAGAGGAAACAGCCATACGCTTCCTTTCATAGAAGCGTGTTTTTATCTTGCACTATATTAAACTAAGAATAAGTGCAAGGTAGCTCAGAGGTTTTCCTGTTACACTGTGCGGGTAAATCGCTGCGTTTATGTTCTGCGAACCTCTTCAGTTACGTTACATCGACGCTTTGTTTTCGCGTACTGTACCAGATATCTATGTACTAGTCTTTGCTCCCGCGACTTCGTCCGCGTTGAATTAGGTTTTAGGGTGGAATTTTCTGTGTGAAAAAAAACTTAAATACGTAATTCTTTATTGAAAGACAAAATACTAAATTTGATGGAAATAACTTGAAAAATGACGGACACAAATACGAACCTTTACCCCCTATTTAAACCCCTTGCGGGTAGAATTTCAAACAATAATTTCTCAGTGGGTTCTTAAGTCATAATAGAAACCTACCAACTGTACATTTTGTATACTCTTTCATGAAGATGACATCTAACGACATCTATTGATAGTTAAACCAGCTATTGATTAAAAAAAAACTAGTAGCAAGTGATATATTTCACCTAAAAAGTGAATCTGATAGAGACAAAATAGACAACAGTATTGAGAACTTATTACAATACCATTTTAAAACAATTCACAGACTTAATCTTTTGTAGGATTCATTGAAATCAAGGCTGACTTACGAAAATGGGCACGAGGTGATAGTAGACGTATCTCATTACTGGTAATTATACCTCAATTGTCAATATAATATAATCAGTATCTAGGGATCCATAGTAAAACAGCGAACCCTTACCCTAAGGCCTAAAAAATTTACATAATTTTCATTTGGGTACCTTCAAATCAAGAGTAAATAGGCATCTTCTAGGCAAGCGCGATCCATCTTATGCTGCATCTTCACTTACCATCAGGTGTGATTGCAGCCAATCGCTAGTCTATATATTTAAAAAAACCGCTGTAGAGCTATACAGGGGTTGTTTATACTCAAATTTTGAAAAAAAAAAAAAAAACGCCACATCCCGATACTGAAATAACTATTTGAATGGGACTTACGGAGTTGTTGAATAAATAATATTAAAAAAACCATAATGAAGTTTATAATATAAAGACATAATTTTTCAATAGAAAACTAACACTTTAAAAAGTTACGTTTACGATAAATTGTGCCAAAGTGACAGTTTTATGTGAGTTGAAGTACATAGTAGGTATAAAAAATGATTACAACAACAATAATTTTAAAACAATAAAATTGTCCTAACAATCTGTTTAATAGTCTGCCGAGATAGCGTGTAGTTTGACTACGGGAATAAACACAGGTCAGTGATAGAGGTTAAAATCCATCATTTATAACTTTGTTTCTTATTATTCTTGCTTTAAAGTACACAATTAAAAACAATACTAACATGAGTACACAGAATCTCCTTACATTACTAACACGCACCAGTTTTTTATTATTTAATTTATCGCCAGGCGACCGCCCGTGGTGTTGTTTATTGATTAATTAAAGTTTAACATTTAATTTGTTACGTCAAGCCAGCTTTATAAAATGTTATGGACATAATTCCAGTTTAATTTTTTTTATTCCTGGAAAGTCTGAGCTAGAACCATCGGAAGCTAGATGCCGCGTTCGAATGCAAACGCCGATAGCTGCTCAACGTGTCTGCCCGGACCGTTTAAACATGCGTTGGAAGACTAGTTGGATGTAGAATTTCAAGCGAGTCGCAAGCAGACTGGATGTAAGATCGTTTTCCATGTCCAGCTGTGGGCGAGATGAGTTGATTTTAGGTTTAGGTTCATAGAGTTTTTTTCTCCAAACAAATAAGAGTTTTACATAGACGAATTAAAATAATTTCATGAAATTAGTAATTTTTTAGTTGTTTTTTTTTTTTGCTGTAAATAAGTAAATATTTTTCGAAAGTTTTCCTCAATTTTTCTACGTTTATAAACGTTTATTTTCCCTAAAACAAAGGTCAAATTAGAATTCTTGAAAATGCCCAGTCACTAAATAAAGCGAAAAGAATAACTCGTAACAAATGACATTCTAAAAATACTTGAGTAATAATCGGAATCAATTAAGGCGCCATTTTGTGTGAATAACAAGATTTGTTAATAGCATTAATGCTATTGTGTTTGATACCCCGCCACGCTTATGAGTCTAGGTACCTACTTGGGTTTAATTATGTCTTTGTCTGCGTATTCTTAATAAAACCTTATCTCGCACATGATGGTCTTTGGGCATCATACATGGTTTCTCACTCAGCTTACTCTATCATCTTCTACGTATATATAGGTGGCTAATTTCTGAAGAAAATTGGCTGACATGACAGGATTCGGTGTCGGGAGGACATTATGTCCAGCAGTGAACGTCTTTATTACTTGAGACGACAATTAATTTACTTTGCTTTGGACCTATCTATCTTACAGAAATCGATCTTTATTTCTTGAGAGTCAATATTGATCGTAGAAATTTTTTAGAGCATTTTACTATGTACGTAAATATTATGACTGCTATTTGTTTTCGTTTAATAATATGTAAATATATAGATACCTACTTAAAAAGGTATGATGTAACTATCTTATCAGTAATCACCTCTCTCCAATAATAACAAGCAACCTATTGATAAGGCACCCGCGTGAAAGCGATTATTTACGTAATTAATGTATTATGTTTGTAATGACATTGTTAAATACATTCTATTATACCTAAATACATATGTGGGTAGGTAGTATCTGAAAAAGTTTCACTAGGTCTTAGAGTAAAAGGTGCTAAAAGCGAAAGAAACATAATGGAGTGGACTGGCATCAAGACAGCCGCAGAACTATTCCGACTAGCCATGGATGAGAAGTTCAAAACTCATAGCTGACCTTCAGTAATGGAGAGGGCCATGAACATGAAGATATTGATGTGAGGTTTCTCGTTGTTGCAGGACAAGTGGTGGCCAGAGGTCGGGGCGGGCTGCTGCCCCGCCGTACCGAGTCGCGCGTGCGATGCGGAGCGGTCCCCGCCGCCCGCTCCCCCGCCCGCTCACCCCTGCGCGTGCGACAACACGTCAGTATATTGTGAAGGTTCGTCGTTGCTCTATCGCAGGATAGGTGCTGCAGCACTGTGACACGTCGACTGACCTGACAGCGGCTGCTACACTATTGTCCGCTTGCCAAGGTTCGCCGTTACTCTATCACAGGATAGGTGCTGCAGCAATGTGACACGTCTACTGACCTGACACACAGCTGTTGCCACACTATCGTCCGCTTGCCAAGGTTCGCCGTTACTCTATCGCAGGACAGGTGCTGCAGGCTACTGCACTGTGACACGTCGACTGATCTGACAGCGGCTGCTACACTATCGTCCGCTTGCCAAGGTTCGCCGTTACTCTATCGCAGGACAGGTGCTGCAGGCTACTGCACTGTGACACGTCGACTGACCTGACAGCGGCTGCTACACTATCGTCCGCTTGCCAAGGTTCGCCGTTACTCGATTGCAGGACAGGTACTGCACGTTGCTGCACTGTGACACGTTGACTGACCTGACGCACAGCGGCTGCTACACTGTCGTCCGCTTGCCAAGGTTCGCCGTTACCCTATCGCAGGGCAGGTGCTGCAGTGCAGTCTACTGCACTGTGACACGCCGACTGATCTGACACACAGCGGCGCGGCGGCGGCAGCACAACCTGACGCACAGATGCTGCTACACTATCGTCCGCTTGCCAAGGTTCGCTGTTACTCTATTGCAGGACAGGTGCTGCAGGCTACTGCACTGTGACACGTCGACTGACCTGAATTACAGTGGTCGCTACACTATCGTCCGCTTGCCAAGGTTCGCTGTTACTCTATCGCAGGACAGATGCTGCAGGTTGCTGCACTGTGATACGTACCCGTAAGGTAACCAACGTGACCCTTACTATATGCCTCCGCTGTCCGCCCGTCCGTCTGTCAACGGGCTCTATCTCATGAGGCGTAATAGGTGGACAGTTGAAATTTTCAGAGAATGTGTATTTGTATTGCCGCTATAACAGCAAATAATAAAAACTAGAAACGTCTTTTTTTGGCGTTTTTTTGGTACGGAACCCTTCGTATGCGAGTCCGCTTGACCGGTTATTTATTTAATATACATAAATATTGTACATTTCATAGCAGAGCTGTATTTCATTACGAAAATAATCACGAATTTTGAAAACAATTTATATCATCGGTGCTGGTTTCCAAATCTCATTAACCAAATCGATATTTTAATCCTCATTTTTAACCGCCTTCCAAAAAGTAGGAGGTTATGAATTCTTAGGGATAAAATAATAATCTTTGCGTTTGTTTGTTTCTTCTTAAAATGATTTTAAAGAATTTCCGAAACATAATATTAATTAGCTAATTAATTTTATTTTTTTCATTAACTAATTATGCAGTATTATATTTTTCCTGTCCATTTTTTTCCAAATGACTTCTAGATAACCTACGTAAAATTAGCAATTTATTTGTAAGGAGTGTAATGTTGCTTTTTTGGATCTCTCTCAAAAATTTAAAAGTTTTCAAGACGCAAACTTTGAAAAAAATCTTAATTTACAACGTAAAAGATTTACAGTGTTCCTAAGTAGGGTAGAGTCTTTAAACAAGAGTTAAGGGATAAAACTGTCTGGATCTGTTTCAGACAGTAAGCAACATGCAAAATGTCTGTTATCGCCAAAAGATAACAGTCCCACTCGGTCCGAACTTCAACGGTTAGATAAGAGACCCCGTTATATGAGGGTAGGCTGATTCCGATTGTTAAACAAGTCGTTAGTTAAAGGGACGGAGGTACCCTACCGCGTATAACTGTAGTTGGAAGACTTGCACGTTGTATGTTTTCAGCGAGAACGGATAATCACACTAGTATGTATTATAAAGGCGAAAGTTTGTATGTGTGTTTGTGTAAATATTTGTTACTCCTTTACGCCACAACGAATTAATTTGGCTTTTGGATTGGAGATAGCTCATACCCAGGACTAACCATATAGGCTACGTTTCATCCCGGAAAATACATATAAGAGTTCCCGCGGGAATCAAAAATCTTAATCCATGCGGACGAAGTCGCGAGCGCCATCTAGTAAATTACATATATAATTTAAAAACTCGGGATTTTATGGTTTCCAGAACTTATCAGAAGTAATTAGTTAAAAATTTTGTTTTTATGTAAGATTCGACTAAATTGAGTTTTGGGTACAATAGGACCAGAAGTCACGAGCGTCTACTAAAGATTTTACTAATCAAAACATTAATTAAAATATGTCCATTCAATGCCAAACAAGGTGGCTACACACATTCCATTCAGCGGACGAGACAAACAAGCAAACAAACCAACAACAATCACCGTACTTTCCCACTGCACCGCTGCAAAACGTGCCCGTACTTCGTCCCTCCGCGTATTATTCTTCGACCGAACAATACTGAGAATTCGGGATTTACGCCACCCCTAGCGGGACTAGCTACCTGGCCACCCTTACCCCGCACCGCCGCCCTACCCCCGCGCTACCCCCTGAGTTTTAGTGGCGTCACTTTACCCCCAACCCTCGAGAATGCGCGCGCGCACATACTGCAACCGTAGAGAGTGTAGAGTGTTTTACTTGAAAATTATTCATCTCGTGCCGTTATGATGTGAATTATGTGTTAGTCTGTAGTGTTAATTTTAGTTTAGTGTAAGTTAGTGTTAACGAAAATGGATTTGTCTTTGCCCAGGATTAAGTATGAGACGGAAGATTATTTCGACGACGATTTCGATTTGGACGACGCGTAAGTGCATTAAAGTTAAAATTGAGATGCGTTTTCGACACAAAGAGAACGATTTTTTTTTAAATTTTATACTATATTAGTCTATGGATATAACGATTCACAATGTGTATCGCTTAAGTAAAGAGAATTCTTGAATACAGTCGTGTCTAGCTATAATTATATAAAATACTAGCTGTTGCCCGCGACTTCGTCCGCGTCAATTTCTGTTATAATGATCGCGATTATGTTATGTTGATAAAACTCTGACAAATAATTGGCAATAACGCATTAATTTCGACCAAATTTGATTACCATAAAAAGGTTATAATGAGTCAATCTTAAAATAATATAAAAAAAACTTTTAAAAAACCGAAATTATTTTATGCTTTTAGGTGGCGTCAAACGCCACCTAAAAGTATAAAATAATTTTAGTTTGTACACGTATGTTGAAGATTGGTCGCAGCGTGGGGTTATATAGCCTAAAGCCTTCCTCGATAAATGGACTATCCAACACAAAAATAATCTTTCAATTCGAACCTGAGATTCCTGAGATTAGCGCGTTCAAACAAACAAACTCTTGAGCTTTATAATATAAAAAAAAATATTAGTATAGATTAAATTAAAAAAAACCGGAATAAAATGTAGCCTATGTGTTCATCCTGGGTATGAGCTATCTCCATTCCTTTCAGCCAAATAGGTTCATTCGTTCTTGCGTGAAGAAGTAAAAAATATACACACACATATAAACTTTCGCCTCTATAATATTAGTGTGATGTGATTATTAGTAGAGTGAAATATCAAGGCTATTTACCGCCGGGCATTATATTATGTTGACTTTGGCGAGATTGCCCTGGGAATTGGGAGCGAAACGGTTATATCACCTCGACGTAAACTGCGACCTAAAATATGCTAACTTATTTTCATCGAGTTGGATAAATATTTAACTTTATTTCTCGTCGCAAAATTTTTGCTGCCCACCTGAAAAACTATTCACATCCATAATAACCTACTGATATTATAAAGGCGAAAGTTTTTATGTATACACTAGCGGACGCCCGCGACTTCGTCCGCGTTCTTAAATTGTTGAAATTTTTCCTGAATTTACTTTGCTATAAACCTCACGGAGCCCGAGACCTTTCCAACGAATGCAAAACCGTGGAAATCGGTTCGTGCGTTCTGGAGTTATAGCGTCAGGATGGAAAACCCGACTTATTTTTATATAATAGATAGATGGTTAGATGGATGTTTGTTACTGAATCACCGCAAAGACGAATCGGATTGTTGGACATACAGATAGCTATTATGACGTAGGCATGTGCTATGAAGGATTTTTGAAAATTAATAACAAAAAATAATTAAATTAACTTCCGTATTTAATGTCTTTTGAAGCAACACTTAAACTTTTTCCCCTCCAAGTTGTTTATTATTCGCTGACCGTAAACGAGATTGCACTGGGAACGGTTAACGACGCAGTTTGCAATCGACGCGACGAAGTAAATTAGAGCTGATTACAGTGGACAGTGGACTAGAAATATACCAACCAGCTTTCTATATTTTCGTCCCTTTATTTTTCGGATGATGCACTCATGTCCCTTCGCCTACCATACCTAAATTATCTCCTAGGTAGTCTCTTTATGTAGTTAGACCCTTAGCCAATGGGCTCAATAGCCGAATGGTTAAAGGTGCGGACTGAAAACTTCGCAAGTTCGAACCCCACCCGTTGCACTATTGTCGTACTCAATCCTACCACAAGCTTTTCCCTTATTTGGAGAGGAGAATATAAGTCAAATTCAGGCTAATATTCTTTTTAAAAAAAAAATAGGCGTGAAATTGTGCCATATAGTTATAGAGTGTTGGGCTCAAGATAATTCGATAAAGGGGATCACCTTTCTAAAGGCGTCTTCTGAAGCCGAACCATCAACTCCTCAGTTTACGAGTTGCTTTAATTCGCAAAATCCTTGTCGTCATCTCACGCACGCACAATGCAAGACAATATCGTCGTAATGAACATGCATTAATAGGATTGTGTGCGTAGTTATTTACACGCTTTTAAAATAATTATGCCAGGCATGTTCCTCTATCTTGTGTGTGGTTTTGCCCTAGTTCTACTGAAGAGGAAGAATTAATTATTAACTGTTGCTATTTGGGCGTCTTCGGCTTTCTATCAATATTGAGAACGATTCATGGTCCGATTCCGATATTTCACCACAATCTGCGCTTATCATTCAAAAGAGTTTTAGAGGACACGAAAATAATATAAAATATTCTCATCCACCCGATTCTACACGTCATGTTCCTTAATTATTTATCAGCTTACTAAGGAAAGGAGTGGTATTTTTCTTAAAATAAAGAAAACATTTAACAAGTAAATAGATTAAAAGCACAGACTTTAGCGTGCCTGACTTTTCTCCAGTGTTGACGTTTGCTAGATTGCCCAGTGAATTGGGAGTTTTCTCGGCTGCGAACTGACATTAAGTTGGAAGTATATTCTAGTGGACAACAGAGTTGGCTGCAAGTAAAAATAGTCTCTATTGCTATAGCTGTTATGGAACATTGTTGCAAAAACATAACCTTTTTTGCATTAATTAATTTTAATCTTAGCAGGCAAATATTTTTGGGGACATGACTACGAAGGGATTCGATGCCGTAGACTAAAATGATAAATTAATTTTTTATTTATTTGTCTTTTAGTTTAGTGTAACATGAGGTCTTGGGATAATTACGCCAAGAAAACCACTACCATAACCCTCCATAAATCCATGTGGAGGAAGGAGCAGGCATTGTCTAGAGTCTAGACTCTAGTTACTAATATAAAGCAGTCGTTTAATCGGCATTCGGAACATACACTGTTTGGTAAATTATTACAGCTTCAATGAACGCAGCGTGCAGTTTAATGAGCTTGCATTTCCCTCGTTTTAGCGCGAAAATGGTAGAATTTCTAATATACCCGTAGCCGCACTAGTTTGGAATTTAAGGCCTGGCATAAATCTAGCGGAATTCTGCGAACGGAAACATGCGCGTGACTTCCGCTGTATAGAGTATCGTAATGAAAATTTAAGGGGGTCCTTTACAAGGGCGTTTTTCGAATCGACGTTTCCCGTTAGAACTGACATCCGTATTCCGTAGGAGAACCAGAGTAACCGATATAGCGTATAGATTCGCAAGTAAAGTGGCATTGAGCGAGCGTTAGGTACACATACTTCGAAAAACCGGTAGTCGTTCGGGAACCAAGGTGTAAACGCAACCTGGGTACTGGTAGACCTACCACGAGGTGGACCGATAACATTGCAAGTCGCAAGTAAGCAACAGTCGCAAGGAGGTGCTGGATAGAGGCATGTGTACATAGAAAAATGTAGTTTATCTAGACGTCTATCGGTTAATAAAGAAAACGAATCCTGTTAGAGTCATCTTGTTTTCGCTTTCTTATCGTGTGTCTCGCTACATGTCCGTCAGGTCTGGTCGTCAGTCGTGGACGGGTCGATGAACGTGTCGTGTGCATTGTTGCAGTGTGGGAGATAGCAGCGCTTGGTCGGCGGTGGCGGTGGCGGGAGTGGCGGCGGGCGCGGCGGGCGGCGCGCGGCAGCAGCGGGCGGCGCACGGCGGCACGACGACGGCGCACAGCAAGCAGCTGGCGGCGGGCGGGGCCAACCACCCGGCCCAGCCGCAAGGTAACAAACGTACGATCGAACAATTGATGTTACCCTGCCGTCACCCGCCTCGCACGTGTCGCACACCCCCCGCACCTCATCACCATCAGCAACCCATCAACGGCTATTAAGCGCAGGTCTCCTCTCAGAGAACACGCCCCCTAACCCGTCTCTATCGCTGGACTTTACCCCACGTGTTCTCCTTATTGTGAACTTCCTTCATCATCATCAGCAACGCATCTCCGACTCACTACCTACTGGATTGATGCAGCAAGAACGTAGCGTGAACTTCCTTTTTCATCATTAACCCTCTACTGCTGAGCGCAAGTCTCCTCTTAGAGAACACACCCCCTAACCTGTCTCTATCACTGGACTTTACACCACGTGCTCTCCGTAGCGTGAACTTCCTTCTTCATCATCATCAGTAACCCTCCACTATTGAGCGCAAGTCTCCTCTCCAAGGACACACTCCCTAACCCGTCTCTATCACTGGATGTTACGCCACGTGCTCTCCGTAGTGTGAACTTCCTTCATCATCATCAGTGACCCTCCACTATTGAGCGCAAGTCTCCTCTCAGAGAACACACTCCCTAGCCCGTCTCTATCACTGGATGTTACGCCACGTGCTCTCCGTAGTGTGAACTTCCTTCATCATCATCATCATCATCATCATCATCATCATCATCAGTAACCCTCCACTATTGAGCGCAAGTCTCCTCTTAGACAACACACCCTCTCACCCGGATCTATGTACACGACGTTGGACTTTACACCATGTGTTCTCCTTATTGTGAACTTCCTTCATCATCCAACGCATCTCCGGCTCACGACTGGATTGATGCAGCAAGAACGTCATATATTCTGCCAATCAGTGGAGAGATCAATTCAGAGATCTACCATCTCTTACCATGGTTCATGCATGTTCCCTGTATTCCCAGAGCATGCCTAGCTGTATTCTAATTTCTAAACCAATATATTCCACGGATTATCACCTCCGCGTTGAGGTGGAATAATGTCTAATTAAAATTGAACAACATGTCGTATCCGTAATAATGATTGCATCAGTGCAACGATCGCAATGGCCTCTGGCTGATGCCCTCCCGTTATTGGTTAAAAATGCATGGATGCAGCAAGAACGCCATAAATTCAGTCAATCGGAGGCCATTGGGATCGTTACACTGATGCAGTCATTTTTACGGTAACGCCATGCTGGCTAGCTGTATGTTTCCATTTATAACATCGACTGCATCGTCACTTACCATCAGGTGAGATCGCAGTCAAGGGCTATCTTGTCATAGAATAAAAAATAAAAAAAAAAAAAAAAAATATAATCATTCTAACTGTTGCTAGCAACAAAATGTGCAAGTTATTTGTGTTTTATTTTTCGCGGGACTAGTGACATTTTTTGGGATAAAAAGGAATCTATACTGTCTTTTTTATGCCGGCTAACACTGTGCCATATATCATAAAGATCGATCTAGTGGTTAGGCCGTAAAAAGGTAACAGACAGACACTTTTGCATTTATATATGGTTAAGAATAAGCATCCTTCGCCTGAGATTATATTGTTATTTGCAGTTTCCGATAATATCTATACGAGCAATACATGTATAAAGGTTATACATAATTACAGTTGTATGCTTACTGCATATAATTAATATTTACCTACTTATGTATCGCAATTTGCTATACACGTACCTAAGTGCACATTTCTATAAATGAATTAAAACTACGCAGCTGCGATTGTCGGTACTTGGATATCTAGGTATATGAAAACATTCCTATAAATGTACTTTCTGTCCTAGTAAGTAGATATTACATTACAGAGTATGTACTCTATGTTATTATGTATCTGTCTATATATAAAGAATCCACCTAGGAGCAAGGTCTCACTCGATTTTTATTGTAACATACGTAACTATTAAAAAATTTACCATTAAATGTTTGGCCTAAGCCACTGGGGATATAATACTTGTATTCAAAGAAAATGTCGTTAGTATTTTGCCTTTTATCCTATCCCAATATACCCTTTCTCGTCTATTAAATTTACTTTTACCAAAGAACATAGTGTTATTTTTCATCTATGCTTTTACGTAATAATATCTATTAAGTTCATTAATATTGTAAAGTTATCCTATGAGGGTAGAGTGACTATAATACCCTCTATAATAATTAAATAAATAAAGGAAACAAAAAAAATGCTACGGGACTAATGTTGGTGCACGTTCTCTTTTCATGCGGGCGCGGGTGATTCTGTGTTGATATCGTCACACGACCTGATGCGCTACGGTTGGATCCAACTTGATGCGATTGGATGCGACTCGATGCAGGCTCCGGCTGCGGTGGCGATGGCGACTACCAGCTGGTGCAGCACGAGGTGCTCTACTCTTCGTCGAATAGGTAAGTTAATATGATGTTTATTTTAATGAAAATAAGCGCGAGTGTGGTATTTTTGTCACTTCACAGAAATGCTATTTCTTAAAAAAATATAATGTAGGTAAATCACTATAACGTGGTGTGACATCGCCCGATCGTCTTATCAGTCCATTAGCTATTGCTCGAAGCTTCGTCCGCGATGACTTGGGTTTTTAAAAATCCTGCGGTAACCCTCTGTATTTAGGGAGGGGGGTAAATGTGGAATCTATATGCAAAAAATCACCTCGAACCGTTGGTCTATTGTTGCGTGATTGAAGGACAAAGTAACATACCAAATTATAGCTATTAGTACCTATTATAACATGATTAAGTAGGATATTTTGTTTTTATTAGATAATTAAGTAGGATATGGCTATTGAGATATTTAGTGTAGTGCACGTTAGATATAATTTTTCTAAGAACGCAAACCCGCCAACAAACTACGTGTGCAGTTTGGCGGGATTTTTCTTTTGTAAATATTTTGTGCATAACAGATAAAATAAATTAAAAAAAAAAACTTTTTCTCATTTATTTTGGAAAGGATTTAAATGTAGGATTTGTTTGTATAGATGTATAGATTGAAGTGTTCGTTTCAGGTACGAGGTGTTGGAGTTCCTCGGGCGGGGCACGTTCGGGCAGGTGGTGAAGTGCTGGAAGAAGGGCACCAACGAGATAGTCGCCATCAAGATCCTCAAGAACCATCCCAGCTATGCTCGCCAGGGGCAGATTGAGGTGATTACTTTTTATGAAATACTAGTTTTAGTCCACAGCTTCACTCACGTTAGGGGTTGACTTTTCAAAAATTCTTTTTTAGCAGATGCCTATGACGTCATAATAGCTATCAGCCCAATGACTTGAACTGTGTGTTGATAGATCAGTCAGTCAGTCTTTCAGTCACCTTTTCCTTTTATATATTAAGACTAGCTTTTGATTTATTTATAGAATACCCTAAAACGTATTATCATAAGGCATCTACAGATACAGCGATTTTGATGCCGACACGTTCCCGCCTTTTTATTAAAATCGACCTACCTATAAACGAGCCAACAAGTCTGATAATCTAAATTGAAGTTTTTCCTGTACCAAATATTGTATCGTGAAATAAATTGTTATAGAAGCAATTAGTTGTACTTTGAAAAATACATTGCTAAGGCATCGTAGCCTCTTACCAAAGGTTTTGTTTATGATATTAATTATTCTCTGTTGGCTCTGTTGTAAATAGAGTCGTTATTTATACGCCGAAATTATTTATAGTACCTAGAAAGCTCTTTTAGCTATTAACTATCCTGCTATTCCACTCATGTTATATTCTTTTTCTAACGTTAATGTGTATTCCTCTGGTATATAATTCAAATAAATTTCATAAACGGGACAGACTGACGTAATGGATGTCCGGATAATGTAGTTACATTACTAGAAGACTACGGAAAAATAATGAGAATACAAAAATAATGTAGCGTATATTTTATTAACGGTCGGCACCGCCCACGGTTACCTTCTTCCAGTAGCTCATTACTTACATTCTATTACGCAATAATATTCTTGTTGTTGTATAAGAGTCATTTTCTGGTTGATATACAGAGGCGCACTTAATCTTTAGCAAAAAGTTCAAGAAGGTTAATGAATAAACATACACACTTGTGCGTGAATTTTCATCAACTAGTTACTACAAATGCATGTCATTGCTTTGTCTTATGGAACAGAAAATTATTTATCTTTTTCAGAAATACATAGAAATTCAATTTGTTTATTTTCTGGACATTGGCATGCATTCGATTTCAATCTATTTTCTTTCTGTTATGGATATTAGTTAATTGGATTTCATTTGTTTACGAGTGCTAGAGTATTTACAGATTATAAAATATTTTTTGCAATTTCGTGAGTTCCTGGCAAAGGCGTGTTTTTTAAATCTGTATCTTAATTTTTCATTTATAAGTCTTTTTGCATCGCTCGTTGTTATTGGCAGCGGTCCAAAGAGCATCTACAGAATTCCAATTTCCATCTTATACTGGTAGGTCGGTTCAACTTTACGGTTCACACGTAGGTTGTTTGATATGTTGAACCCTCTCCTGTCTTTACTGAGTTGATCATTTATTTATTTATTATAAAAGTATATCAGTTTTATTTATCATATTGTATTCAGCCAAATTTTTACGCGTCTTTATTCCTTATGGTTATTTGCATTAACAATTAAATCCTGAAAGTATTTGCGCAAATTAGCTATTTTTTATTGCATTGCAAAAAATCCTACCGGATTATGTTCATAGAAATGAACCATTTCAAACTACAAGCGGGCCAATAAACACATTTAGTCCGGCAGTTGGTATACGATTTGTCCAAAATTTTTGTAAAGATAAAAAACTAAAATAGACCGAAACGTCGAAACCAAGTCATGGAAAAATAGAAGGAAAGGATCAGGGTCATGTATAGTGTCGCAAGTTGGTACATCTGTAGATGGCTTAAATCAAATTTTATGTGCCGAAGTTTGTTCCAACACAAACACATTATTATGTATATAGCTTTGAAGATAATATCTAGCCCCGATAATTGACGAACCTCTATAAATATAGATTTAAACCATTTGAACACTTTATGCGTATAGTGATAAGGACCTTTATTGTCCTAGTACCATTTTAAATTTGAACGCTTTATGGGTACAGCGATAAGAATCTTTATTTTTCTATGTAGCATTTTGAGAACATGCTCTCTGTTGTCATAAAATAATGTTCAGTTTCTGATATTGGATAAAAATGAAAATATGTAAAAGCATGCGTGGCCATCCGCAGTGTACTCATCAAATAGAATATGTACTACTTATTATATTTTATGTTATAATTTATGTTATTAATAATAATTAATGTAGTTACCTACTGCATGTTGTGTTGCTGTGCCCTAACGGGGTTTTCAAATGATGCATTGTTCAAAATTATATTGTGAATATTGTAAATTTGGAAAGCAATAAATAAATAAATACTAAATACTAATACCTTGGCAATAATGTAAATAACATTGTACTTACTTGATATTCAATTGTCTTAATCTACTTTTAGCTGATATACGCGTCTTATAAGATTAGCAGCACTTTCATGACATTAATTTCATCAACAATTCACGTGTAAACTTCTAATTTCATGATACATGCATTAATTTAATGCATGAAATTAGAAGTTTACACGTGAAATTGTTGATGCAAAATTAGTGTCATGAAACTAATTTCATGCCACTAATTTCGCAGTGTAAATTCGGCTTTATGACTAAAACTCGTATCAGTATGCTCGTAGTAATGCTCGAATATGAGTGCTGAAAACTTCGCTCGCATTCGAGAAACTAATTGTGTAACTGAGCCCATTAGTCTGTGCTCTCTAACAATTGTCTCCGCCCGCGCGCAGGTGTCCATCCTCTCCCGCCTGTCGCAAGAGTCGGCGGACGAGTTCAACTTCGTGCGCGCGTACGAGTGCTTCCAGCACCGCTCGCACACGTGCCTCGTGTTCGAGATGCTGGAGCAGAACCTGTACGACTTCCTCAAGCAGAACAAGTTCTCGCCGCTGCCGCTCAAGTACATCCGCCCCATCCTGCAGCAGGTCCTCACCGCGCTGCTCAAGCTCAAGGTAACTTACAGTAACTTAAACGTACTTGACGATCGGTCACTCTTGATAGAGTGCTCGTGGCCCGATGCATATTGGCAGACTTCACACACCTTTGAGAACAATAGCCTAACAGTTTAGGGTGCGGATTGAAAACTTAAACGGTCGTAGGTTCGAACCCTGCCCAATGCACTATTGTCGTACCCACTCCTAGCACAGGCTTTCCGCTTATATATTCTTTAAGAAAAAATATGGAGACCTCTCAAACTGTGTGGAAAACGTGTGGACTTTTCGAAGTTAAAATTCCGAAAAGTGAGAGGTATAACTCAGTATCGAACTCGCGACTCCCAGAATAGGAGATCGTAGTCTTAACTGCCTAGTTTTCAACCAGATTTGTGATATAGTAAACTAGTATGTCACTGCTCTCCTTGAAAGGTTGGTTAAAATTAAATTATACCTCAACAAGTAAGTGCAAATGGTAAAGTGTGAGAGACTAATACCACCTTTGTACTGTTCTGCTGTACTCACATTAGAAAAAACACTTGCCTCGTTTGACTATTATGTAGATAGAAGCAGTGGTTACTTTACGTAAATCCATGATACTCAAGATAAAACAAAATTCTTTTGCTATCATCCGCCATTTCGTTTTACTTGAGCGCCTACCTCGTTTGATAAGGCATAAATAGGTGCTACTGTGTCGTTTACAGCAACTGGGGCTCATCCACGCGGACCTGAAGCCCGAGAACATCATGCTGGTGGAGCCGGCGCGCCAGCCCTACCGCGTCAAGGTCATCGACTTCGGCAGCGCGTCGCACGTCAGCAAGGCGGTCTGCAACACCTACTTGCAGAGCAGATACTACAGGTAAGATAGCTGATCCCCAACAGGCAACAGCGGTACTCCGTTCATACTCGTAGCTCTCCGTCGCCCGCTGAGCGATCCTGAGCCTTCTTAGGGTAAAAATATGCCAAAGATGCCTGACTGTACCGCGATGTATCGCAGTGAGGTATCCTTCGACATGTTCGCGCTTGTCTGTTTGCATACATTTGTCTTACATGGAGGTGACACCGAGGTAGCGAGCTAAACCGCAACCGCGAGATATCGCAGTGAGGCATCTTCGGCATATTTTTACCCTTATGAAGTCCATAGTTAGTGACCATCTTTCGGATCCATAAGTCATCACCGGCAACACGCACCGCTAAAATTTGGGATGCCCTTCTGGCTTCCGTTTTTCCCTTTCTTCAGGCACTGAGGAATTTTAGACGAGAAGACATCTCGAAGCTTTCCGAATGCTCACACTGCACTTGCATGACAGCTTCACATGCTATTCTTCTTCTTCTTTATCAACCTCTGCTGGACGTAAGTCTCTTGCATGGACCTCCACAAGCCTCGGTCTTGCGCCACCTGAATCCAGCGGCTCCCTGCGACTCGTTTAATGTCGTCGGTCCACCTAGTGGGGGGTCTGCCAACACTGCACTTACCGGTGCGGGGTCGCCACTCCAGCACCTTGGGACCCCACCAACCATCAGCTATTATTATGGGCGAAATAATAAAATGTTCTCTTGATATTTTCAGAGCGCCCGAGATAATCCTGGGGCTGGCGTTCTGCGAGGCAATCGACATGTGGTCGCTGGGCTGCGTGGTGGCCGAGCTGTTCCTGGGCTGGCCGCTGTACCCGGGCTCCTCGGAGTACGACCAGATCCGGTACATCTCGCAGACGCAGGGCCTGCCCACCGAGCACATGCTGAACAGGTACCTACAAACCCTGGGGCCCGGCGTTTTGAGACGCTAATGCGATGTAGTTACATCAATTCCAGTAGAACTGTATCCTAACTGCGACTTTGTAGATGGCTTACAATTCAAACGCTGTCGGTCTAGTTCCTGAAAGTTAACCAAATCTTTATATATTACTATCGACCCGCCCCGCCTTCTTACTACTTCTTAGTAGACTTCACTCACATTCGAAAACATAATGTAGAACTCTCAAGTGTGCAGGTTTCCTAACGATGTTTTTTAATTGCTTAAACGCAGATAACCCCGAAAAGTCACGAGGTGCGTGCCAGACTCGAATCCCCGGATATGAAGGAGACTATCCAGCCCTAAGCCACTAGGCTATCACTGCTTTTCTTACGCTGCTTTTCTTACGGATGCAATTCAGTAATGAGATTTTCATACAAACATCCAAGATTTCCGGTGGATTTTTCAAAAATTTTCTTTCATATAACAACTTGCCACGAAAAAATCAGCCAAATTTGTAGATTCGTTCTCAAGACGTGCATGTGGTAATTGATTTTTTAACGTGACGTTATAAGTTTAACGTGAGTGTGTGTGTTTGAAAGGTGAATTAGTCGGGAGTATTCTTAGCTATGTTTGATGAAAATCTGTCCACGATGGCCGCCGCCACAAAATGGCGGGTTACATATTTTTATTTTAACGATTACTGACTAGCGATTAGGATGATGTAACATGTCGGGGGTATTTTAAATTTTTAATGTACACTTGTATTTATCTAGATGAGTTCCAGCTTATCTAGTAACAACCGAACCGAACCGAACCTAATGCAATTTCACCCTCACCACCTGGGTGCCTGGAGCACTTCGACCATCCGTTGTGCCAGATCTTTTTTTCCACGTACTTTGAAACTGTGGAACCAACTTCCTGCGAGTGTGTTCCCACTGAATTACAACATGGGGTTATTTAAGGGGCGGACCAACAAATTCCTAAAAAGCCGGCAACGCATTGGTGGTGGTGGTGGAAAAAAAAAAAAATAACAAAAACTCCGTATTAATGAGTGTATGGTGGTTGCAGCGCGTCAAAGACGGCGAAGTTCTTCTACCGCGACGTGGACAGCACGTACCCGTTCTGGCGGCTCAAGACGCCCGAGGAACACGAGCTGGAGACCGGCATCAAGAGCAAGGAGGCGCGGAAGTACATCTTCAACTGCCTCGACGACATTGGACAAGTTAGTGCACGCGTTACCTGAACTCTGCCCCCCTCAAGCTATAACTTCGTTAACCAACATAATACTTCTTACTTAGAAAAAATTTCTTTATCGATCCATCTAATCCTTATTTTCCTTACTGCTGTAGTTCATATTGCTATCTATACATATAATAAAATTGTAGAAAAGTGGTGTCTGTACAATGGAAATATATAAAAAAAAAGTAGCAGGAGTTGTTATTATATCGATGCCGAACCCGAAATTGTAATCAATTTTTTTTTGTCTCTTTATCTGTTTGTCTGTGTGTTTGTGCACGCTAATATCAGAAACGGCTTATTCGATTTAGATACGGTTTTCACTAATATATTGTAGTAAGCTTCACTTAACATTTAGTGTTTATTTCATGTCAATCGGTTCATAAATAAAAAAGTTATGTCAATTTAAAGAATCACGGCGAACATTTTTAACGTACAGAGTACGTACTACACGCCTCACGCCTGAGCGTCGACGGTATATGTAATTCAAAATATGCTGCCCGAAAAGTCACTATTCCACGCGAACGAAGTCGCGGGCACAGCTAGTATCAATTATAGCAATATGAAAAATGTTGTTTATTAGTTATTAAATGGCGTCATTTCTTTATAAATTCCGGCTTTTTAGTTTGAAAAATGACGTTTTTTTCTCTTAGCTTAATTGGCTTCTATTATGCTATATTTTACTTCAATACAATTTTATTTAAATAATCAAATCTTATTTTAAGCCTGTCTTAAAACAAGATTTGATTTTGTTTTTCATTAGTGGGATGTAGAATATAGCATAATAGAAGCCAATCAATCTACGAGAAAAAAAATGTCATTTTTGAGTTTCGATGATTTACGTAGGGGCCGTCAATTTATAATATTAAAGTAGGAAGCAGATATTCAAAATATTACCCAGAATAATGAGCAAGACTTTTGGGATTACTCCTATTAATTGCTTGTTATCGATGGAATTGTGCTATATTATTTTTATTATTTCAGGTTAATGTACCTACGGATCTCGAAGGAGGCCAATTATTGGCAGAGAAAGCAGATAGACGGGAGTTTATTGACTTATTGAAGAGAATGCTCACCATGGATCAAGTAAGTAACGAAAAATTGCTTCTGGATATTAAAAAAATTGATAAAATAGTCCACTTTGAAAACCCACAGTTTAGGAAGGTACCTCTTGAAATTCAAAATTATTTATTTTATGTAAGTAGCCGTATGCTGAGATCTATAAATAATAATTTTGTTAATGGTGGTGAATTGGACCCCACGATACAGGTATACCTAGTGTGGGTCTCAAAGGATATTATCGTATTCATTGTTAATGTTGTTTTGCCAAATAAGTATTTTTTAATTTTTTTTTATAGAGTGTGCTCTGACTCAGCTCTGAAAGATCGCAGGTTCAAACCCTACCGTTTGCACTATTGTTGTACCCACTCCTAGCACAATATTTCCGCTTATTTGGAGGGAAGAGGAGGATATTAGTCAATTTCAATTTAGCTGATATTCTTTTAAATAAAATATGTATATTGTATTGTTGTGCAGGAACGAAGGATAACACCAGGGGAAGCTTTGAACCACGCGTTTGTGACTCTGGCGCATCTGGTTGACTATGCACACTGCAATAACGTAAAGGCGTCAGTCCAAATGATGGAGGTAAGAAAAAATTATGACAGAGATAGATAGACAGATAAAAACTTTATTGCACACAAAAAAAGAAAATTGAATACATCTTAAAATGCAAAGGTGGCCTTATTGCTAACAGAGCAATCTCTACCAGGCAACCATTGGCAAAAGGAGTGAAATTAGGTGTGAGGGTAGTACTAGACGTAATTGATAATAGAAATGTTTTTTATACATATAAACTTGGACTAAGTACTTTTGAATCGTTTGAGGAAAGTCTTTTCAACCAGCCAAATGCTTTCGGATATAGCCGTGGTTGAAAGTTCATGGTTTTAATGAGATTTTATTGTCACTTGTCCATTTCCTTATTCGATTTTAAAAATCATAAAGCTGATCAGACAAGATAAAACAACACGGACCATTTTACTGTAGATCCAACTTTATTCTATAGAAAATGATTGTGTTTTGTAAAAATTGAATAATATTAAGTTTTTTGAAAAGTAACAGCTTAAGCAACTAAAGTTTGGTTTCTCTTATTGATCAAAGGATTATAATGTAAATCTTTGGACCCATGAAACTTTTGAAAATACTTCACTACATCACAAATATTGTTGTATTTGTGTTAAAAGTAGTACCACAGACAAAATTTATTTTAATTTGTACGCTGAAATGGCATAATATGTCATACGTTACTTATTAGTATTTTGTAGTCATATTTTATCTTTTATATGTAAAAGGTTTATTTCAAAAAAAGAATGAATCTTTGTTTGTATGGGGCATGGTAGTGAGAAACTTCTCTTAATGCTACGATGTATTTCCAGGTGTGCCGTCGCAGCGGCAGCGGCGTCGGCGGCGTGGGCGGGGTAGGCGGCGTGGGCGGTGTGGGCGTGGGCGTGGGCGGCGGCGAGTACGTGAGCGGCGTGGTCGCGCCCGCCGCGCCCTCCGCCCACCACCTGGCGCTGACGATAAACCAGCAGAGGTTGCGGGCCGCGCCTTATGACAATTTGGTAAGTATCTACTCGAATAATCATCGTGACACTAGCCTTTTTTGCTTAATTGTGTTGCCTGATATTATGTGGCAAATTGACTATAATCAACTAGCTTTTGCCCGCGACTACGTCCGCGTAGAGTTAGGTTTTTAAAATCCCTCGGGAAACAATCTATTTTTTCGAGATAAAAAGTAGCTTGCTTCTCTCCATGTCCCCAAATAGTCACAACCAGAAAATCACTTCCATCAGTTGCGCCATTGCTGCGTAATTGAAGATCAAACCAACAAACAAACACACTTTCGCATTTATGGTATCAGTAAAGAAGGGTAAGGAAGGGTATCTTTTTGAGGTGTAGACTGCGATGATGAGGTAAGAGCATATTATACAATTGAAGAATACGTAAATGATAAAAAAGTGTGGACATAACTTGCTCCAGCAATATGAGCATAATTAAGCCGTAAATTGTACACAACATAATATTGTTTTTACATATTATTTTATTTTTAGGTTTACTATTACATGAAAATGGTATTATGATATTAATATATTTACTATTTATTTATTGATATTTATTGATATATGAGCGCTATTTTCAGTACCAGCTGTACAGCGGCGGGCGCGTGGCGGTGGGCGGCGCGCGGCAGTACGCGACGCGCGCCGCGGAGCCTTTTCCGCACCAGTTCGTCTCCTCCATCCTCTGCCAGCCCGCCTATCAGGTCATTATAGATTTTTTTTTTATTGAATGACAAGATAGTCCTTGACTGCGATCTCACCTGATGGTAAGTGACGATGCAGTCTAAGATGGTAGAGGGCTAACTTGGTAGGAGTATGGCAGTGTAGATTCATTCAACCCATACCCCTAATCCGTTTCTACACGCCATCGTGCCGGAACGCTAAATCGCTTGACGGCACGTCTTTGACCAGACAAAATAGAATAGAATAATTTTTTTATTCAAATAAACTTTTACAAAGTGCTCATACAGCGAAATCTATGTTAGGACTTAGTTGTTCGAATACGAATCGAATCTTAAATGAATTGTGCAAAAAATATGGAAACAACATAACACAACTTAAAAACTAAACAAAAACAGTATAAATTAAAATAAATGTGCTACAATAACTCACCAATTATTATTTTAAACAGGTACAGCAGTTAGCCGCTGCGGCAGCGGCGGCGGCGGCCGCCCACCACCAGCACGGCGTGAGTGGCGTGGGCGTGGGCGGCGTCGGCGTGGGCGTAGGCGTGGGCGAAGTGGGCGAGTGGCGCGCGCCGCTCATTGTGGAGCCTGCGCCGCTGCCCGAGCCCGACGTGTGGGACTTTCACCCGCACGCGCATCACCACCACCCGCACAAGAGGTACGGCAACGGTCTGCGTTCTGTCAACCGAGTTCATGATCGCGATCATGAATTGAAGATTTTTTTTTATTCGATGACAAGATAGTCCTTGACTGCGATCTCAACTGATAGTAAGTGACGATGCAGTCTAAAATGGTAGCGGGCTAACTTGGAAGGGGTACAGCAGTGTAAATTCACAGCAAAATAAAACCACTGCGCCAGGGTCGTCAAAAAAGTTTACGAAACCATTAGGATTTGGATAGAAGCAACGCCTGTAGAAACTACAAAAAAATTTAGTCGTCAAAAAAGTTTACGAAACCATTAGTATTTGGATAGAAGCAACGCCTGTAGAAACTACAAAAAAGTTAGTCGTCAAAAAAGTTTACGAAACCATTAGGATTTGGATAGAAGCAACGCCTGTAGAAACTACAAAAAAATTTAGTCGTCAAAAAAGTTTACGAAACCATTAGTATTTGGATAGAAGCAACGCCTGTAGAAACTACAAAAAAGTTAGTCGTCAAAAAAGTTTACGAAACCATTAGTATTTGGATAGAAGCAACGCCTGTAGAAACTACAAAGAAGTTTAGTCATCAAAAAAGTTTACGAAACCATTAGTATTTGGATAAAAGCAACGCCTGTAGAAACTACAAAAAAGTTTAGTCCTCAAAAAAGTTTACGAAACCATTAGTATTTGGATAGAAGCAACGCCTGTAGAAACTACAAAAAAGTTTAGTCATCAAAAAAGTTTACGAAACCATTAGTATTTGGATAGAAGCAACGCCTGTAGAAACTTTACAGAAATCCTTAATACACAAAAAACACAAATTTATTTTGCTGCCCGCAACTTCGTACGCGTGGAGGAAGTTTTGTTAAAATCATAGTTAGTTTATACAGAAACAGGCGTTCATTTTTCCCCGAATTTAAAATTTTTTTGGGTATCTTTTCAAACTTTAATAATAATAATGCTTGTTGTCGACAGATCGACAAAGCAACAGACGAGCGCCGTCCCGCATTACCAGCCGCACCACCAAACGCACCAATACAGGTGCGTATCACACACCATTCTAACGATAGATCCGTTGTTATTCATCTAAACCCATTTTTATTTGCTTTTTTACCCATGTTTCTATTCACGTATGTTTCACTATAGCTACGAAACTTCTGCCTGAAACTGTATTTTTTTTCTCTCTATTGGAATACATACAGCATATATAAAAACATAACATGGCTACTTAAATCTAGATATTACACTAGCCTTTAAAGTATTCACTGATAAACATTTAATTTAATGGTTGATGGTGTGGGAGTTATTTGGTTATTTATTTGATTTTTCACCTTGCTTGTATTTCCATTTTAGTACCTAAAATAGACAAGCTATATAGGACTGCCATGTATCTCAAGAACATTCCACAATCCATTTCAGAACTACCCGACAAAAAATTTAAAATTACACTAAAAAAACTGGCTAACGCAAAATGTTTTTTACTCGCTGAATGAATTTTTTGATGTAAATTATAGTGTGTAATGATATTATAGAAGATAAAGTTTAATCTTTATTTTTGAAGTAACTCGTATTTTGTATGGCAGTTTTCATCTGACTGAAAATGTAGCACCTTAAAGTTTTTCCTTTTAAGGTCTAATGTAACCCATATTTTTGTAAATAAAAATATGTATTTGATCTTTCACCTTGCTTGTATTTCCAGTATGGCAAGCAGCGGCGGCAAGAAGGAGGCGACGCAACTGTCGCCCGTCAAGAAACGCGTCAAAGAGGGCACGCCGCCCTCGCGGCACCGGCACCACGACCACACGTCAGTTACCTTGTACTTATATTCAATTCAAATTCAAAATTTATTTATTTCATGTAGGCTAACTTGTAGCTCTTATGACACGTCAAAAATCTACCACTAAAATTACTTGTTACAAAAAATTTAACCAACCTAATACACACTGCAAAAATTTTTTTAAAGAATTTTAGCTAAGCTGAAGTTAACTAATATCCTCCTATCTTCTCCAAATAAGCGAAATGCTTGTGCTAGGAGTTGGTACGACAATAGTGCCGTTGCACTGCACTGGTGGGGTTCGAACCTGCAACCTTTCACTTTCAATCTACACCTTTAACCGTTGTGGTTGAGGGTTTTTCAATCTGTGGAAACTCTTTATTTTTTCGGAATAAAATGTAGCCTATGTGTTAATCTGGTGTGAGCTATCTCCATTCCCAGCGAAATCGGTACTTTCGTTGTGGTGTGAAGGAGTAACAAACATACACACGCATACACACATGTGTGTGTATATGTTACGGTAAATGTGATTAATTTAAAATTATTAATAATTACCGAAAATTATTAATAATTATCACATTTATCACATTTACCGTAACATATACACCTACAATCTACAATCTACTACAAGTTGTTTAATGGACAATCAACAGATTACAAAACTCTTATAAAATTAAACAAAAAATGAAAACACATATTATTAATGTAATATTGTAGACCCACTTTTTATTCGCAAGTTGTGGCAGTCTCTACCACAACTTGCGAATAAAAAAAACTAGATTGTCAGTTAGAAGGAGAAAAAAAATGATAGGAGGAACATGAGAGTGTAAGCTGTGTTCTCTCAGTCAGATATTCTCTCTCTATTGGCTAAGTGTGCCATAAATTCAGCCAATTACTGGTTGGAGGTATCGTATCCACAATCCACCAGCGGTACATCGAGATGTGTTCATATATGTAATCATTGAGATCGATTCATCTCTGCATGGATGACGGTTTGTCAATTGCTGCAGAAACTTTTTTATTTCCGGGATAAAAAGTAGCTAATGTGTTAATCCTGGGTGTGAGTTATCTCCATGCCAAATTTCAGCCAAATCGGTATGTTCATTGTGGTGTGAAAGAGTAACAGACACACACACACGTATACACATAATATAACTTTCTTAACTTTCGCCTTTATAATATTACTAGATGATGCCCGCGACTTCGTCCGCGTGAAGTTTTTAAAATCCCGCGGGAACTCTTTGATTTTCCGGGATAAAAAGTAGCCTATGTTTTAATCCAAGGTATAATCTATCTCCATTTTAAATTTCAGCCAAATCGGTCCAGTAGTTTTTGCGTGAAAGAGTAACAAACATACACACACACACACACATACAAACTTTTGCCTTTATAATATTAGTGTGATTATTTATGCGAGTGTTGTGTGCAGCGTGCGCAGCAGCGCGGCGGCGCCGGGCGCGGGCGGTGTGGGGGGCGGCGGTGTGGGGGGCGGCTGGGAGGCGGGCTGCGGCAGCGCGGGCGCGGCGCACACCATCACCATCCGCGACACGCCGTCGCCCGCCGTCAGCGTCATCACCATCTCCGACTCCGACGACGACGCCGAGCCGCGCGCCAACAGAGGTGACTTACGCTTCCGTAGCCGAAGGGTAACCAACGGGGTCCTGTTACTGTCTGTCAGTGGGCTGTAGCTCGTGATCCGTAATAGGTAGACAGTTGAAATTTTCAGAGAATGTGTATTTCTGTTGCCGCTATAATAATAAAATAACTAGTGGTTCGCCCCGAACTGAGACCTCGCGATATCCCATAATTCCCAAAAGTTTTAATTATATATTGTAATAATTAACTTTTAACATTAGACACAATAAAAAAAATAATAGTTGACATAAAACTGTTTTACTGACACAGCGCCATCTATTAGCATTATAGTGAAGTTATTAGCTTCACAATAATGCTAATAGATGACGCATTAAAATTAAATAATTTCGTTTCTTTATAACATTTATCTATTTTTAGTATTTGTTGTTCAAGTACAGGATATAACTGAATTTTCAACCAAGTTTCACGTTCTAATATTCAGTAATTCAGAAGTTATAGGGCTCTGACAGACATTTAGACGGACACACTTCTCTGTCTAGTAGGCAAGCGCCCTAGTTGACTCAGAGAACTCGCTTCGCTCGTTCAAAAATTTAAAGGGCTAAACTAACTAATTTAAACTAGAAACGTGTTTTTTTCTGGCGTTTTTTGGCACGGAACCTTTCGTATACGAGTCTGATTCGCATTTGACCGGTTATTTAAAGGAGACTGGGCAAATTCGTATGGCAGTATGACCCAACGCGGCCACTGATGAAACTTAGTGTTTTAGTCTCGTCTTGAACGCTATAACCAACAGGTAAAATCTTATCATTGTGAAATATTTTTTATTTATTTGTTAGTAAAAAATGTGTAGTTACGGTGCGGCCAGCCTTTGCAAGCAGCGGTGGGCCGACGCATGAATAAAAAACTGACATTAGTTATAACATCAATTTATATGTAATAATAATAAGTGTATTACAATTAATCAAATTGAATATATTTCATTGATGGCCGCAAAAACATCGTGACCGGGTCATTTTTGCCCAATGTCCTTTTCCGGGAAAAAAGTAGCCTGTCCATAGGTTACGTCTTTGACTTTGGCTCGGTTGCACAGGTAGCGGCGAGTGCGCCCCGCCCGCCCACATGAGCACGGCCCACAGCGCGGTCGCGAACAACGCGGCGGCGAGCGGCGCGGCCGTCACCGTCAGCAGCAACGGCGGCGTCATCTGCAGCGCGCGCACGCCGCGCGACGAGCGCCACGTGAAGCACGAGCCGCACCACCAGCCCTGCCACCACCACCACACGGTACCGCGACTACTCCTAAAGTTCAACCGATAAAAATAAAATAAAATCTGTTTATTTCAGAAATGAGGAGATCCGTAGCAGTACCAAAGTCACCGACATAGCTCAGCGAGTCGCGAAACTGAAGTGGAAATGGGCGGGGCACATAGTTCGAAGAGCTGATGGTCGTTGGGGTCCCAAGGTGCTGGAGTGGCGACCCCGCACCGGGAAGCGCAGTGTTGGCAGACCCCCCACTAGGTGGACCGACGACGTCAAACGAGTCGCAGGGAGTCGCTGGATTCAGGCGGCGCAAGACCGAGCTCTGTGGAGGTCCATGCAAGAGACTTATGTCCAGCAGTGGACGTCCATAAGTTGATGATGATGGTGATTTCAGACCATTTTTTTTTTTTTCGATATAGAGGTCGGAGACTGTTATTTCAGACCATTGGCCCATAGTTGTTAGTATAGATGTCTTAAAAACTATGTTAGTATTATTATAATTTATTGCGCCACCGATTTCGAACGCAATTTCACCCTCACCACCTGGGTGCCTGGAGCACTTCGACCACCCGTTGCTCCAGATCTTTTTTTCCACGTACTACCAATTGCCTCTGGTACTACAAGTGTTCATGGGCGGCGATAATCACTACATCAGGTGACCCGCTCGTTTGCCCGCTATTCATATCAAAAAAAAAATAAATTTAAATACCACGTTATACTGAG
Source organism: Hipparchia sbordonii (assembly GCA_038048805.1). Classification (NCBI taxonomy): domain Eukaryota; kingdom Metazoa; phylum Arthropoda; class Insecta; order Lepidoptera; family Nymphalidae; genus Hipparchia; species Hipparchia sbordonii. The sequence goes on from CM076115.1 coordinate 8,344,641, forward strand.
GCACTAGCTACATGCACATGTATGTGTATCCAATGCCTCAATATGGGGCAGTCAGGCTTATCAACACTCAGCATGGCGCTGGGTAATGGCAATGATAAACGTCCACTGTTGGAAAAAGGTCTCTTGTGTGGACTTCCACAGGCCTCGGTCTTGCCACCTCTATCCAGCGGTTCCCTGTGGCTCGTCTGATGTCATCAGTCTACCTAGTGGGAGGTCGCCAACACTACTCATACTAATGGAGAAGTTTCATAGTGATTGATATTGAGTTGTATTATCATCTCAATCCATCATTGTCGGCTCACTCACATTTGACAGACTTCAAACTCTTTTCAAATAATTATGGAGAAGCCTTGGTCTAAGGAATACAGGTATTTTCACAATGTTTGCCTTCACTGTTAAAGCCAATGTTTCAACCAATTAAATAGACTCTTGAAAGAATCTCTACAGAATACGATTTTGTGCCTACCAGCAACGCCTGCCAGCAACTCTTCTGTGATCGTCCATCCTAGTGCACTTCTGCAGTATATATCTGTATCCTGGGTAAGATAGTTTGTAAACCGCGCCCTAAATAACAATACAAATCTGATTTCCCAGCAGCAACAGCAACTGCAACAGCCGGCGCCGCAGCAGCCGCCGCAACACCAGCAGCAGCAGCAGCAACAACAGCAGCAGCAGCAGCAACAGCACGCGACACGGCAGGCGCCCGCGCCCGCGCAGGCCACGCCGCAGAGCCAGAAGAAGAGGCTGCTGGCGCTGGCGCAGCAGGAGGCGCAGGCCAAGCTCGAGCACCACGACCACGCCGCCGCCGCGCACTATAATGTAACTACACCACTTTACACTAGCAGCAACAGCAGCACGCGACACGGCAGCACCAGCAGTACGCGACACGGCAGCACCAGCAGTACGCGACACAGCAGCACCCTCAGCGCCCGGCAAAAGTCGTCGTTTACGACTTTCGCCGTTTTCTGCGGTTTTTTTGCCTCTTAAGACAGCTAAAAATAGAGTATTATACGATTTACTATTCTCAACAACATTAAGGCTGCTATTCTTTTTTTATCTATTGAAATACATACATATATAAAATAAATTTCGACTTCGGATTATAAGCCGTTTTCGAGAAAAAGGGTGGTGACACACTGACAGACAGACAGACAACGAAGTGATCCTATAAGGGTTCCGAAGTTTTTTTCGGAACCCTAAAAATAACATGGCTACTTAAATCTCTAGATTTAAAAAAGATTTTAGATAAAAAATTATAAAGAATTATGATAATTTATTATTGACGGTGGAGTTTAATTTGATGAACTATTTTCCGCAGAGCGGTTCGACGGTGCGCCAGACTAACGACTATCAGTGCAATCAGTACGTGCCCACGCAGCACAATAAGAGGGATAGTGTAAGCGACATTTTATTTTAGCATTCGCGTTGATAGATAATCTCAAATAAATCGCTGATAGCCGCTGGATACAGGCGGTGCAAGATCGTGTACTATGGCGATGTTTTCAAAGAAACTGGCTTGAGATGATGATGATGATGTATGTGGATGCAAAAAATAACCTTTTTGTCATATGAGTACAAATGTAGTTCTTCAATAATAATAAAATCAGTTGTAAGCTGTTAGAGAATGATGTCATGACAATCCATACCATAATATCATATATATAAAATTTTTCTTTCTTTCATGCATGGTTTTGATATATTATGATTTTAAAGTACTGCAGCCAGGTCTGATTCTGTAATGTTGGTAATTAAATAAAATCTGTTTCGGTTTGCAGAGCGGCGGCTGTCGTGAGTACCTGCCTGTGAGCGCGGCCGTGAGCGGCGTCAGCGTGAGTGGCGTGAGTGGCATGGGCGTGAGCGTGAACGTGGGCCCGCCCGCCGCGCACAAGCACGCACACGCGTGGCACCCGCACGCGCATCCGCACGCTCACCCGCACGCGCATCCGCATTACAAGTGAGTAGCGGCCAGTTTTAAAAACTACTAGAGGATACCCGCGTGGATTAAGGTTTTTTGAACCCCCGGGAACTCTTTGATTTTCCGGGATAAAAAGTAGCCTATGTGTTATTCCAGATTATAATCTATCTTTGGGCCAAATTTCAGCCAAGTCGGTTCAGTCGTTGCAGCGTGATGAGTAAAAAACATCCTTTTTACTCATTTTCGCATTTATAATATTAATAGGATTTAAAAAAAAAGTTAAATTCCCTTGGCATGTCTAGTATGCTGACTGGATAGGTACTTAATTCAATGCAAAATTCACAACAAAATTTATTTTAACTTACAAATAACATGTGGTTAATATTCAGTATAGTATCAATCAGCGTTTTTTTTTTTTCATAAACTTCTTTAATAGCTAATATGTTACATTGATGAAGTGCTAAAATATGATATTTAGGAAGAGCTACTTTTACTGTCATTTGGTCGCTTTCAGGAGCACGAGTGGTGTGGCTGGCGTGGGCGGGGTGGGCGCCGTGACGAGTGGCGTGGGCGGCGTGACGGGCGTGTCTGGCGGCGGCGTGCTGTCGCCGGGCGGCGTGTCGCCGGGGTACCTGCCCGCGCCGCTCTACGTGCCCACTTATCATTACCACACGTGAGCACAGCACTATTATCTTAAAAAAGTTTTGGGCTCACTTCGCTTGCGTTCTTTCTTAAGAGATATTGATTATATCACTATAAGGATATTTCCGTCACAAAACCATTGCAGCGGAATGCAAGATCATAAAAAATTTGATAGTGTTAATAGTTTTAATTACTAAAAGTGTGCTTCGAATTTATTATTTCTCTTTGCGAGATGCTAAAACTAGTCGACGCTCTATAGCACATACTGATATCAAAGGCATCAGAGAGGTACTAATTTATATTAATTTTAACTAAATTCTGTTATGTCTCTGTAATAATCTGTATATCTGTTAGAATATGTAATCTGTAATAGGGCTAAAATTATAAGAAAAGAAGTGAGGGAAGAAGAAAGAAGAGGATTTTTATTGTTATGAAGATCAGAGGGGTCAGCAGTTAAAGGTGCGGCCTGAAAACTGAAAGGTCACTGGTTCGATCCCCATCCGTTGCAGTATTGTTGTATCTACTTCTTACTTATGTTAGCCCTCCTAGCTGACCGTAGGATTCCGCCCCCTCCCTCCTCCCCCCGGAAGAAAAAAAAGTCTTTCTGTAATGCACATGTTAATGTTTACAGCGGGGGTGTCAGTGGCGTGACCGGCGTGGGCGCCCCGCCGCCGGCGCACCACGGCAGCGGCGCGCGCCTGCCCGGCTACCTGCAGCCCTACTCGCCCACCTACCTGGTGCCGCAGCACCACCAGCAGCATCTGTGGTACACGGACTGAGCTCGGCCCGCCCACTGGAGTGACGTGCCGCCACCAGCAGACGTGCCAGTGCCAGACCACACATCGTTACACGACATGCCAGAAACTCGAGCCAACAGGCCATTACGAAGAGGAACCATGGCTACACCGTTGGGCGACATATCTTTGCCACAAAGACCAAAGATGCCCAAAGTGACATCTGATATGTCATTACCATCACAAGATGCATTGGCTGATATATCTTCACAACGAGGGTATCCTGGTATCGCATTACAAAGTGGAACATTGGCTGATATCTCATTCCCAACACGAGACATTCTGGCCGATTACCCTCTACCACAGAGAGGATTAATGTCCACCGTTGGACCATCAAGAGATCATTTGGCCGATATGTCATTACCGGGCCCGATGGCAACGTGGAACGATGTGCCGTTGCCAACGTTAAAGACGTGGATGGACGTATCGTTTTGACAAGCGGGACCGTTGGCTGACGTTTCATTGCCACCTGTTAGACCTTAAGGAACCACGCAAAATAATACTGCAATATTCTGATCTCAATAGCTGGTAATACTATCGATAAACATATCATACATTTGATATTTCCGAACAAGATGTGACGGAGAAATAACATCTGTCTACTGGTGGTGACAATATGATATCAACACGAGTGATTTTGACTGACGAAAGGAAAAACGACATTGGAAAAATTCAAGTTGGGACGTAAAAGTGAATCATTTTGGAAGTGAAATGTAGACGTTTCTAGATTTTAAGAGCACAGGATTTAATGTAACGCACACATTCACTGTTTTTATGGACGGAGGGGGTGTGGATATATGGTTGGATATACGACCCCCGTTGTCCGTAAGGATGGAAGAGTGATCTTTTGAGGAACCCAGAATCGACCGTTTCTATTCACACTGCAATTTTTAATTCAAAACTGTGACTAGTGTGTTCTGCGCGCGTGTTCAATATGCAGTTCCTTGTGACATTAGCCTGTACGTTGTTGTGTTAAAAGTATATGTTTATAGTTAAAAAAGTAATTCCTGTACAAATTAGATGGTGAATTAAGTTTTCACGTGCACGCGACCTGCGATTTTTGTTTTCCTTTTTTTTTATTAATACGTGTGAGTATTTGCGAGTGGTTTATTATTTTTTTTCTTAAATTAATTAATTACCTAATCGTTTACATATATCGTGTAGCGAACGAATATGCTCGCATATTAATTTGTAAAATAGGGTTAATTAATAACTATTATTATTAATCATGCATTATTTTATGTCTTAATTGGACCGTTTGTTTATTTCACATTTGTATTGTATTGTATACGCTGAGTATGCGATAGATTATATTAGAATGGTAACGAAAAGTTTATTTTAACTTGTACTTGTATTGTATAAATTAATTATATTCTTAAGATAATTTGCTGAGAGAGCCAAGATTAGGGGTTGCATTTACTAATATTTTATTCGTAGACTAGAGTTTCTACCAAATCATTAAAATGGGGGATTGTTTTAGTAAAAGGCTTGGGGCAGACAGAGTGGCAAATTTTGGCATATTGGAGCACTTTCCCATAGGCAGGTTAAAATCTTACTTATTGAATTCTAAGAGAATTTTCAATATAATTAATATAAATCTTCTATTTACAACTCAAAATTCATTTAACAAAAAGGTTAGGTACTATTCACTAAAAAAAAAATTTTGAGTCTTTCGTGAAACTAAATTTTATTTTAGGTCGCATTTCACAACATATTAAAAATATTTTTGAATATAATCTAAAATAAAGAAATTTTATGACATAACTTTCTTGATCTAGATGTGCAAAAAGTTTTTTTTTTTGTTTATTCGATGTAAGTATATTAAAAAGTATTTCATTCATATTTAGTAACAATGATTGGATAACAACGATATTTAAATCATCCTTGAGAAAATGCTCAATAGCCAACACGTCGGTATGTCTGCGTAGTTGTTAAACACATGTCGAGTCGAATGATGTGTATAGTATTTAACGAGCAGAGGCCTAGTATAACTTGAAGCTTACGCAAATCTGTTAAATAGGATGGAAAAGGGGTCGAAAAGTTCTCTATCCCTTTCTCATCCTTAATAAATAACAGTTAAAATAAACTTGAGAGTGGAAAGGGGGTCGAAAAGTTCTCTGTCCCTTTCTCATTCTTAATAAATGTTAAGTTAACAGTTAACGTAAACTTGAGAGTTCTACTAGAAACACTTTGAACACGCCACTCTGTGGTATGTGTCATTTCATAACAAATAATGGACATAGACAAAATTACCAACTTTATTTGCGGTTCAAAAACACATCAATACATGGGTGCGAAAGTAACGCAAAAGCAAAAAAAAAACGTTGTACTACCAAGTTATTTCGCAAGTTTTGCTGTTGCGTTACTTTCGCGCCCATGTATTGGTGTGTTTTGAACCACAAATAAAGTTGGTAATTTTGTCTATGTTCATTTTGGCCTTACTTTATGGAATTTGATTTTCTGGCAAAATCGAAGGCGTGGCGTGTTAAAAGTATGTTTCCGGCCGTGGGTTTTGTTTTAGTTCTTACGTGATGGTGATTTTGTCAATTAAACTTGTTTATCGCTAAATAGTGTAACGGACCGCTTTAGGTGCGAGATTTTACGTTACGTTCCATATCATGACGTAGTCTGTAGTCTTTTAAATCACACAAACAAACAAAAAACATGCTGTGTTTATATTATTACCTATTTAATCGTGTGAGGCGAGGGGCTAACTTTGCGAAATTCTGCGTGCGGAAATTCTCGCACGGAATTCCGCTGTGACGGTACTAATTCTCTTGTACATCTCTAAGCTCACTAAAGATAGTGCTGTCCTTTCCATAAAGAAAAGTTCGCTGCGGAATAAGGTAGCATTACATTTAAAACTGAATATGTGTTCAAGAGAATTATATTGCTAGACACTATATCTATGCGGAAAAATCGGTCATGAAAATTTCCGCGCTTGTTTTTCCGCTCGCGGAATCGGGATAGATATATAGCCCTAGCTTTAACTTGAGTTTGTAGATATTAATATTATTATATTAGGTAGGCTGCGGTGGCGGACATGTATAGATGTAGATTCAATATTAAATGAAATGAAAAAAAAGTATGATTATTTAAGAATTTTATAAAATATTTAGTACATACATACAGATAAACAAATAGGTGTATGGAAATATAACAATGTGTGTAATATGCATGTATATTCACGGTAGTTAGAGCGAAATTAATCGTTAATTAATGTATCGTTCTTTATTAATGAAGTTTAAATGCAATTTACTTTACGACTGCAATTTTAGTTACGTTTAAAGCCACCGAGTGTACTCCACACGAACTAATTTTGTTTCTAATTTTGATATTAACCAATCAAACTGAATAAAATTTGTATACACTCTATAGAAAATAACATCTTTGTCTATGGTTACCCAGGTTTCTGTAAAAAAAAAAAATGTAGTTTCAAAGTTATACTAGTTCACAGTTTTGTACGTAAATCTTTGAACCAATGTGAAATAAACAATACGCACTTTTTTAAGGAAACCTGACTAACCATAGACACAGATGTTATTTTCTAGTGCCTACAAATTTTATTCACTTTGATTCGTTAATATCCAAATAAAAAAAATCAAAGTTCATTTGTATGGAGTGTATTGAAGTGTACATACTGTATACAATCAAAGCTGATGTTTATACTTTTGCATAAATATTCAATTATATTGTTCTATGCCTGGGTACTCCCAATGTAATTAACACGTATTTAATCGACAGGTCCACTTTCTGATTATTTATTATTGGTTATTTGAGTTTTTTTATGCGATTTTTATCCATAAACATTTTTTGTATATATGAGGGTACACGTAATTTCTAATACTGGTACAGTCAGTGTCAGATTTAGCTCCCGATAAACTCGAATGTTACTATCTATATCATATAAATAACATATGTAATGTTTTTTTTTTTATTTTGGCCGATTATCATGTATTATTTTAACAAATGATCATCTGATTTAATTGCTTTACAATATAGGATTCATGTGTTAGAAATCTATTTAATGCAATATCACTAAAACACTATTTTAATTAAATTATTTATCTTGACTATCCTATTTTCCATTTTAGTCATCGAAAATTCCTTATTCAAATATTTTCAGACAGAATTGCTTATGTTGTTAATTTTGATATTTTCTTTTTGTTCATAAATTAACCAAATGAGTTGTTGAGTAAAATTTGTTCATCTGTAGCTGTTTTTCCTAAGCCGACTGTACCAGTTAAAATTCAGTCAAGTCGTTTGAATAGTTTGATATTAATTTATGAACTTCACATAACTTTATAATACCGAAGGATTTAGACCCGACCCAGAATAATCAGTGTTAGTTGGGAATGTGATTCAAATTGTGAATAACGCACGAAACGCTTATATAAGCAGTTATATGGAAGACTCAATTTTGTTGTAAAAAATAAGTTTTGTGGGTAGTTTCAAAATTTTTGTGGGTAGTTGATTTCTTTTACACTTATCATTAGGCATCGTGGGCTAGTTACAAAATGAGTTAAATAAACTAAAGAAGGCGTAATGACCACATTAAATTATTTTATCAGACTACCTTCCTAGGTAGCAAACATTCTACCAAACGATTTCTTTTCTTCTAACGTTTATTATATTTGTTATTTTTAATGTATTTTTAGTACATTAGCTTGCTGCCTGACAATAATTAATTATTATTTTTAGTTTAGTTTCATTAATTTGTAGATTTTTAGTAGTTTAATGTTTTACGGTTTAAATCTATTAGTTTGTCGAGCATTGTATTAAAAAACGTGGAATAAGGCTAATAATAAATAAAATAATTACGAAAACAAAAAACATTTTCCAAAAAGCCCCCCAACTACTTTCATTCTAAATAATTTGGACTATTATAAATATTTTCAAGTGGTTATTGTTTATAACTCTGTTCTCTTTGACCAATTCAATACCTATTATATGTATTGCTATCTCTTTCCGCAATGATCGCAGTGAAAAGGATATCACTATTACTTTAGACTTGTCATTTTAGTTTCGCTTTGACATTACTTACAATAGAGTCGCTACCAGTGTCAATTACATTATACGTTTATAACATTTTATTGACAATTTTAAACCTTTTCTATTACAATGCTCGCGTACAGTTTCATTTTACGGGATGCCTTGTGTGTTTATTACATTAAATTAAAAACGTGAGAAAATAAAGTTCATTTATTAAAAACCTAACAATGTTACTTGAACAAAAGTAAACTGTGGAAAACCTGTAAGTACTGAAGTCATAACTTAAGATACAAAGGTCTGTTTTTACACTAAGGGTAAGAACATGCCAAAGATGCCTCACTGCGATACCTCGCGGTCGCGGTTTAGCTCGCTACCTCGATGTCACCTCCATGTAAAACAAATGTATGCAAACAGACGAGCACGAACATGTCGAAGATACCTCGCTGTACCGCGATGTATCGCAGTGAGGTATCCTTCGACATGTTCGCGCTTAACTGTTTGCATACATTTGTTTTAAATGGAGGTGGCATCGAGGTAGCGAGCTAAACCGCGACCGCGAGGTATCGCAGTGAGACATCCTTGGCTTGTTCCCACCCTAAGGCTGAAATCTATAGACCGATCTCAGCATAAGATGCGTCCCGTAATAATGTAACATTACTAATACAGTTGTACCTATTTAGTAGCGAGATTCCTCTTAGCAGAGTTTAGTCAATGATCTCTCATTATTATTATACCTTATACTCTCGTAATCTGTCCGCGGCACCTCGACGTGAACAGATTGTTTTTATTTTTATCGCGAAATACGACTTTTGACTCGGGTAACGATATTTTAATTTATTACTTTCCTGGTGACAAAATTAGTATAGAGAAATTCTACTCTTCTTTTTTCAATTTCAATTATAGACAATCTGTAATTGTTTAATTTTATAAATAATTTTAAATGAATTCATTAACAAAACATTGGCTTTCATGTAAACCACATTTCTGTCTTTATCGGACTGTTATGTCTTAATTTCGTATCCATCTATTTATATTACATTTGAAGTTTTATGAAAATGTAGAGCTCGAACGATTTTTTTAAATTTAGAAATTAAACTGCATAGTTTAATGTTTATTAGTTTGCGATTGCGTTAAACCGTTCAGAATTTTACGGGCATATTTTTTACCGTTCGGTTGCCTTGTTTTTACTTTCGGCACCTAAAGTATGATTGTTACCGTCAAATATCATATTTCGCTTCTTTGTTAAGTTTTAAGTAGCAGTTTCATTTCGGTTTTTTGGGGTTTTTTTTTCTATTTTTAAGCGTAATAACAAAAAATGGAATGTTAACATAACGTAGTGTATTATTTTCTTTCCTAGTTTGTAAAGATACTGCTTATTGGTTTTAATCGCGATTTTTATTATTGCCTTACTATATTATATTGTATAAGTTGTGAAATGGGGCATATTAATATTATTGGCATGGCAACGGTGGCACTAGGTCGTATTTTTTTTTTTTTTGACAGATTGGCTAAGTGACATTAAAGTTAAGCGCCCACAGTTCCGGATCGTACGTATAGGACTGATCGCATCAAATTCAAATTTATTTATTTCATGTAAGCCAACTTATAGCTCTTATGACAAGTCGAGAATCTACCACCGGTTCGGAATGTTGATTCTGCTGAGAAGAGCCGGCAAGAAACTCAGCAGTTGCTCTTTTTAAAACAAAAAATGTTACAATATGTAGCTTATCTATCTTGTGGACAGTTGAAGCAAAGCAAATTAGTTCCAAGCAACTTTGTCATTAAGGAATTCATTAACTGTGTATAAACTTCTACTTATTAAATTAGACACTGTTTAAATTTATGTAATGGTAAATCTACCTATTCTTTCGGTATCAAGTTATAAAAGCGTACAATCGACCCCACAAAGGACTTTTGCACTTTACGCAAACGATTAGTATGGTGTTACTAGTTTATGACGGTGTCTGTAAATACATCATGTGTGTTGTAATAATTTAAGAATTCTCCATACAAATTATTTTAAAATTAGTTTAAGGCGATCCTTTCGATACGTACTGCGGTGATCTGTGGGAGCTTACCTTTAATCGATAAACGATACGATTACCAAAACAGATTAAAATAAATTGTAAACTGTAATCGCTTTTAATTTTATCGATTCGATATTCGCTATCGTGAAGTTAACGTGCAGAAAACGTCACTGATTCACAAAAATGAATTATTTTGACAGATTGAATCTGTTGAAATAATGCATTTTTGTGAAACAAAGTCACAGTCAAATATCAAAATGTATGAGGAACCAAGTGTAAACACCGATATAATCTGACCATCGAAATTGTGATTTTATTCGATCGTAGCATAAAAGAAACTGATTGTAAATTTGGGTTGATGCAATAAATTTATAGAAAAAAATTATACGCTTGCAAATATAATCAGTTTTACCGAATACTGCCCCCATGTATGTATATTTAGTTATAGCTGTTTTAAATCTTTTCACCTTATTTAAAAGCCATCTTGATGTTTATTATGGATAGTAATTAATTGTGGGGAACACGTTACTTATTACTTTTCTTTGTAAATAGACTTATCTCAAAGTTTTTAGAAGTTAATGGCACCAATTTTGCAATAGTGTTAACAGTTAAACTTGATTTCCCCCACGGTATAAGGACAAAACTATTTTATTTCAACTAAGATTTTTAAATGTCATTTATTGACATTGTGTATATTTATAAACATATTTGTTTCACCGTAACTACAAAGATTACGGCGAACACCGAACTGACGTCTCTGACCAGTATTGACGTTTCTGCCTAATAATAATATAACTCTTAGAGCTTTATTTTTAGTTATTAATTAATTTTGTAGTTACATTGAAAATGTGTATTTGTTTGCAATAGAATAATAATTAGTTAACCGAGTACCCTAATACGTTAAAACGACCGATATAATGTACAAATACCTATTCGCTATTTGTAAGTTGTATAATTATTATTGTCAATGTAAATTCAAACGCTAGGTTTTATAATTATCTACTAATAGTCTTTATCACACCCCCCAACGCACATTTGGGCTATAATAATTATTATTGTCGATTTCCACTGTGATTGTATGAAACTACTACTACTATAATTTTTAGATTGCGCCGGTGAAACTGTTATAGGCTTACGTTTTCTTTTTTTTTCTTGTGACATTGTAATTTTTAACTGTACGTACTTCGGTACAAGCTGAAAGCTAATTATATACGATAATGGGTATTTTTATGTTTTAATGTAATTCGTAGGTGCTTGTGTTCGCAGGCGGATAGAACCATTAACATAATTTTTTGGTGATCAGGGGATTAATAGCACTGATATGTTGCTTAAAGTTATTATTTTTTTTTCTTCATTTATAATCGCATAGTTATTATGAGAGAATTGTAAATAAACATCCGGATACCCCTTTTTATATTTTACTTTTATTTTACGCACCCTGTTTTCCTTTTATTTGGTTTTAGTTATATTCATTTAATATGTGGGCCTGTCTTAGTAACTGTCATGTTTGAACACAATTTTAAGCATCGCCATGGTCCACTAAAATGCAAAAATATGAAAACATCACAAATTATAGCAAATAACAGCCTCGACACGCGTACCTTTGTCAGCAGCAGATGTTTAGATCTATTCACTCTCATTGGCTATCGAAGGTTGGTAACTATTTGTACTGATGAAAGTTGGTACTGTGGATTTCACAGTTCTTGGCCCGGATTCTGTAACTAAGTGCGTATCAAAAAATGAAAGCCACCGACATACATTTTTATCCATTGAAGGTTTACTATGAAATAGTAAATGACATTTCTCTTCAAACCTTCAATGGATAAAAAATATGTATCGGTGGCTTTCTTTTTTTGATAGGCACTGAGTTACAGAATCAGGGGGCTTAGCAACATTCCAATGTTTTACATAGACACTGGAAATGTCAAAAATAGAGAATACGGTAGCTGAAAGGAATATAACTGTCAGTACGACATTTAAAATTAGAAATGACAGATTGAGAATAAGAGTTAGGTGGTTACGCGTGTGGTAGCTCTGTCTGATTCAAAATAATATTCTTTGGACATCGTAAAAATTATCCACCATTTCAAGTCGAAATAAATGGCAGAGATTTTATTCTTACATAATAGGACCATGGTATTCTACTCAGAATAAAGGAAAAAAATAGACTGCACAAGGCACTAACATGAAACTGGTACAGGAGGCCTATTTGGTGGCAGGGATAAAACAAATAAATGTAATAATCATTGAAGTCATCGTGTTCGCTTTCTAGAATAAGATTGTTTCGAGGACTCCTTATATCCATCTATCTTTTTCCTTTAGTCTGTGTGTATTCTTGTAGTGAAAATGAATTGCGCATTTTTGTACCTTATCACATTGTTATAGAGGCTAAGGTCGCTTGGCCGCGGCCGGAGCCCGCGAGGCCCTTGTAGTCAATAGAGGCGACGTCGCCCGAGCTGCTGTCTCGACAATAACCCAGTGTCAGACAATAATCATTCTTATTATTTGCCTCTTAGTAGACATTTTCGTTCGCCCCTTATTATAGCCGGAGAGCTGGTGGTAAATTCTTAAGAGGTGCTTAATAAATGCGAGTTTGTAAAATAGTATAGTACCGTCACCTTAAGTACATAAACATAGACCTGGAAGACCTACCTACTTAGTAATTGTATGGAATATATTTGGGAACTTCAAGATGTCCTGCCGGGTATTGTGAACTCTAACTTAGGACAATATCAATCATCGCTTGGAATATAGATAACTTGACAAATTGTGTTCAAATAAAAATATTTACGTACGGTAACGTGAAATCGAGATGAGTGACTACAATTAACCAAAAAAATCGTGAAATGATATCGTGATGAGGTAGGCTTACCTTACGTTCACACTGGTTAGGGTTGAGGTGCGATATTAAAAGCCTTGAGGTTTAATAAAGCACCATCGGAAAATTTCCCATCAGCTCCTGGACCATTAGTGGAACATAGTTATACGTTTTTTATAGTTCTAGAATAATCTGCATGAATAGGCGGTATCGTTCTAGTGTTTGTTTAATACAAATATCTTTACTTACTAATAAAATAATATCCTTCTTAAGTGCAATAATCAATAGATATGTGCCAATATCTACTATCTTGATCAACTTTCGGATTTGGGTACATCAAAAAAGAAGTACCTTTGATATCTATTAATAGAAAAACTTAACTTTTTTTGTTAAAAAAAAAAAACAAAATAATGAGTAAACAAAGTGCGGACGGACTTGAGAATTTGAATGGATTTCGATTTATCAATAATTGATTAACTTCAGTTAAAATCAAATATAGGTTAATCGATGGTAGATACTGGATACTTGGCACCTACACGTTTTTACAATCGATTTAAAGAATATCTCTAAAATATTTTAGACTACAGTAAGATTTTTTAATGAAATTTTCTTATTCTGAAACTTATTAACTAACTAGCTATAGTGAGAATTTGACAAAAAATGTGGCTGTTTAATGTATCTATATCTATTAATAATAGTGTATCATAATAATAATTACGAATGCATATTTTAGTAATTGATCAAAAATAAAATTATTCTTTAGAGAAAACAGTAAGTTAAATTATAATAAAGTGGTATAACTTTGTAAGTTAGTAATTTATAATAGTTACTCGTTATTTCCGATTTGACCACTTATGATACAAATTTTGTAATGTACCTTGATATATCGACTGAATGTTATATTATCTACTTAATATGTGCTTAAAATAGAGGCAGCTGTTAGATGAAATGTCCTAGATGTTCGCAGTTTTATAGGCAGCACATGCGCTCAAGGAAACTCAGGTTTATTATCTACCTTTCGTCCACTAGAGAGTGGAATCAGAAGTCGGAAAGAATAGTAAAAACTTCTTCAGATCATCTTAGATGTTTTATAATTGGTATTTTTGGGAAAAGCCACATAATAAATTAATGAAAATAATTGCTAGTGGACGCCGATATTTATACTGCACATTAAATATAATTAGGTGTTAAAATTCCTAAATATTTAAACTAAAAATTGTGGCGATTTTGAACATAGGTAGCATATTTTAATTTCAAAATCTGGAAAATTCTATATTAATATTTTTTCTAATTAAAGTAATTAATCATAAAGAAGTCAAAAATCGCCTCTCAATTGTTACGCCATTTATACATACTTACTTAATTCATTAGATATCTACACAGTGACGGTGTCGCACAAATTAAATTTTCTCTGGTAATTACAATATTTACAAGTCTGACTCCACATTATTAGTGTTTGCTGCTGCTCATAGGCTCTATTAGCTGGAGAGCTGGTGGAATATTTCGAGGAGGTGCTTGATCATAGTTTAAAATTTGTAAAATGCCTTTTCATTGAGTATTATTTGAATATAGTGTTCTACCTGTTGTTCCGAGTAGATATGTTAAAGTTTAATGAATTTTAGATTAGGGTTTAATGATTTGAGAACGTGTTATTTACAATTTTGTCAACATACAATTGTATCAACATAGTGAGCTATTAGGTAATGATTTTAGCACGTTCTCGCAGAAAACTTTTTAGACATCTGCCATCTATATATGGTCTGCTTAGATTATATATAAGTATTAGGTACCTATTATGTTGCCGTGCCAAGGATCGCGACCCTCACTAATGAGGATGACGATGCAAGAAGGAGGACTTATTATGTTGAATAGGTACATACCTACCTGAATTTTTCAATGTCATTCTAATAAGAAACTATTTAAATATTAATTTGTGCAGACAGGTTTCGATTACAGTGCTCGTGGAAGGTAAAGGACTCGTATTACACAAATAATTACAGCTTTTACGAGAATCAATCCCCTCCTCAAAACTTTCGACCAGCTCTCGGGCCATTCCCTAGTGTTAACTTTTTATATATTCGACGTTCTATATCTACCTAATAGGTATGTGTGATAATAAGATTAAGCTTTCAACTAGATGAAGTACAATGAATTCTAATGATTATCTCATAGGCCAATGTTTATAAACATTATTTTTACACTGTCTATAAATATGAATGTGATTTTGTCGGTAGAACGTATTTTGTAACGTGTTAGAGATACTACGCGGTCCAGTTTGTCATACATTAAAAATAAAAATACGCTCAGCGGCCCAAGTATAGTCGGTGTGACAATTTCTCATGGCCTTTTCATCGACGATGAATTATAAGAGCCGCGAGAAAAATTATTTGTCGCCTTGATTGTACTCGGGAACGCTGGTAATGTAAATTTTAAGATTTATCTATACCTAAATCTAATTATAGAACTTTTTCTAAATACGAGTTTACATAATCTTTTAATACAATACGACACGATAAATCTTTTCCAATGCTTTCCACGTTGTTAGTTAAATAATCGTAAGTGTTAAAACTTAAATGGCATCGTAAGTCTGTTTTCACCAAAATATTTTGCCGTCCATGTATCGTACCTCCTAGCGTGCGACAGACAGACAGCTGGACTGCTATTTAATTATTATTATATTTACTATATACTTAACTTATAATTGTTTCAATTTATCTACGACTTGTATTTCGGACACAGAAACCAATTTTTTAAATACGACTTAGTCATCTAAGTATTTTATATTTATATAGAGCTTATAGAGGGATAATAGGGCTGTAGGTGAACTAAGAAATGCAATGATTTGAATGCTGGAAGAATCGTATTGAGATTTAAGAGCAATTGGAGTAGACATAGGTAGGTACCTAATATTAAAAAATAACTGAACTGATATTTAAAAAAATTATGAAAACCATGACAAAAATGGTAGTTAGACTCTTTCACTGCGAGTTAAAAAAGATCTAAGGTATAGGTACCTACCTAAATTAGAACTTTGGTGACAACCGAATTAAGTAGGTAAAGTTAATTGAGTCTAAACTATAGGGACATTAGAAACTAATATTACTTTGCTTGCTTTTTATAATAAGATTATAAAAAGCATGCGTTTAAAATATTTTTATGTAAGTACTCAAGTACTTACTTAGATAAATTAAACAGCATTTTTGTAGATAATAATTTATTATCCTAAGGAAATCCACACGATGAGGATTACCACTCAGAAATAAAGGAAAAACGTAGTGAATATATTATTACCTATACTCCGTAGATATACCCAGGATCTAGGAACTCTACAGGATACTCAAAGATATAAAATTATAGACATAAAGATTGCTAATGCTGTTAAAATGTCAAATCTCTTCGTCGGTTAAAGTTATTTGGAGATGGATAAATAGGCGCTTGAGCATAATATAAGTCAACGCCTCAACGCGCGTCTTTTTAAGGGAAATCTATAAACTGCATTCCTTAGGTCAGACTCAAGACCGAGTTAAAACGAGACAGATTTATGTCAGAGCACATTTGTGTCTCGTTTTAACCTTTATGTTAAGTCTGAGCTGAGTCAGAGCACGCTCTATAGATCTCGCCATAAGACACAGGAAATCTTCATAGGGTATTTAATAATTAAAAAAAAAAAAAAAAGAATATTAGACAACCTAAAGTTGACTAATATCCTTCTATCCCCTCCAAATAAGCGGAAAGCTTGTGTTAGGAGTGGGTACAACGGGTGGGATTCGAACCTGCGACCTCACAGTATTCAGTCTGCACCTTTAACCATTGGGCCGTTGAGGCTTTAAAAATGTTCTCAATATACCTACCTACATCTTCCCAGTATCCAAATCATTGCATTAAAAACGATATCAGTGATGTATTAGCGTAGACGGCTTTGTCTTAGTTGACTTATCAAAGGTTTATAAAAGCTGTGGGTGTAGTGTTATACGCGTAGGCTAACCTATACTGTATTAAATCATCTTTTATTGATTTAACGTAATTATGACTTACCTTTACGCGATACAACGGGAGTTTAAAGCAATTCAGAAAAATATGAGTTTTCTTTTAAGAATATTGGCGATAAAATATACCTACTTACCTAAGTAAAAACCTAACCTATGTACCTAACTACTTAACTATTATGAATTTCTCATTGAAATATTTTTTCCTGCTTGCGTTCTAAAAATAAGGCTTCCTTCAACAGAAAGATTTTCTCCGAAAATTAAAGTAGTAAAGCTGTTTAAATTTTTTAGATTTTCTATTTGAATTGTGTACCGAAAACTAATAATTACTAACTATGTAAGTACTTAACTATTTAGATTTTAAATTTATTTAATTTTGTAACGAATCCCGTTGTGGCTTACGCTGTCGAGTAAGTATATGGCGCCAGTTCTAGATAGGTGTTTAGAAAGAATTATTTCTATAAAATGTGATTTAAATGTCCAGATTATTCGATATTTGCTGTCTTCTATATTACATACATTAAGATTAATCCTATTAGCGTCCAGTGAGATTTTGTCTATCTGTGTCTAAAGTTATATCTGCGCAGGATAGCGCGCAACGAACGTTACTTACCTACACCTATTTATGCTAGAATAGATTCAGTAAATGTAGGTCTACGACCAAATTAGAGGGTAATTATGATATATCTTGAAACACAAACATTAGTTATAAACATTAAGGCTGCCTTTGAATTGAGGTGCGTTGTTAGCGTTCGAGGCGCTTCTTGTCCTTGTCCTAGCTGGGCAACCCGTTGCTTTGCGTCACGATTATGGCAGCGCGTTGTGACGCAACAACGTTTTTAGCGTCTTTGTACGCTCATTTCTGCTTCAGCCATTGCCATAGCAGCCACAGCAGCACGCATGCAGAGGCATGCTAATGTTGATCAAGTTTTAGATATTTTCAGTTTTTACGTATTTTTTTGTTGACGCGCGTGAATGCACTGCTGGATCGGCATCATAATTTGAGCCTAAACTCGTCCAATGCTGCACATAGGACTCCTGAAAGGATCGCTACAAAGATAACTACCTCCTTATCCAGCTGCTGCCAGCTATCGCTTGACATCGTCCGGCCACCTAGTGGGGGGGTCTGCCAACGCTGCCAACCGATACAGGATCGCTCTTACAGCACCTTGGGGCTCTAACGACCATGTTTTAGCCTGACACGCCCCGTTACCACTGCTGGATGCTCAAATTAAAAATAAATAAATAATTAATAAATTCGTATAGCATTGAGTCGTGCTGCTCACGGAATCAAATATGGACGCCTTACAACCTGCTAAAGAACGTGACGGACGTGACAGAACGCAAGGCAACACGCTGCTTAGTTGAGACTTAGGGTTAGTTCGAATACAGCCTTAATCGTACGCTACGGTCTAGCACTGAGGGCCGAGGGGGACATTAAAGTACAAATTTATCACGCAACCCTCTCTCCCCAACGCTTGAAGCTCTTATCTTATATACTAGTATTATATAAGAGAAAGAAGTTGCATTGTTTCAAAAGTTAAATGTTGTATTAGATATTCGTGGATCAGAATTTCATAATTTGCATCGTTTCTGTGGTTATATCAAATAACTTTAAATTAAAAACCTAACCTCACAATTTATTAACTTATTTACATACTTAATCACATGGATGTACTAGATTTGTGGTAGCATAGTTGAATATCGGTGACAGGTTCACGTTTTCGAATTAAATCGTAATTTTATAAAAAATTGATGTGCCTAAGTGTAATAATCTATTAATATAGTTAGTGTATGTACATAATTATAATAATTAGTTATTCTATTGAAAGTCTTCGGACATACGTTTTCATTGTCCGACGCATTGTAAACTTACTCAATTAAAGAGAACTTCGTGTTTATTACGTCGCCTGTTGGTTTTGAAGTGTTTTAATGACAATAAACTTCTAATTTGCTGCAATTTTTTTGTATATGTAGATAACGAAAATGGCTCTATTCTTTCTTATACTTTTATTATGTTCATATTTCGATACATATTTAGGTTGAGCGCTCACTACAATTTACCCATCGCGTTATCAAATAATTAGAGCGAAAAAATTGATACGTTTTACTAGAAAAAATGCAAAACATTTTCACCATATTCATACATTTAATTCAATCAGTAACTTGGAATTCAAGTCATAGGTACAATCCAATAAGCATAATATCCAATAGAGTTCAATGAGATCTTAAGTTACTGTCTGACCGTTTGTGCTCAACCTAAGTTTGGAATTCTTTGTTTACATTAATTCTATGGATAGTAGCTATTTGCACTGGTAATATATACCTACTCACTTATGAAAAAAACTTTACGAACTATATTTTCGTGTCTTATTTGATTATTTCTTGAATTTCCGTAAATTCCAATCAAAATATGATAATTGTACTGACTAGCTGGTAGGCAATTTTCTATTCAAGTAGGTGTTACTTTCACTATAATTGTGGACACGTAGTTCGATCATGCGTTAGAGTTTTAGAATTTACCAAACATTTTTATATGTATAAGCACGCCACAGAATTTATTGCAATTCAAAAATACCAAGTGAGTTTTTGTAACGAATGTTCGTTGGTAGCGAAGCGGTGTCTGACTGTGTGGTGGCGCTGAGTGTACTAAATGGTAAAATTATTCTATTTATCATCTATACTCGCCGTGTACACGAATATAATGGGTATCGGTAGCTGTGTAGACTTGATTGTGATATCAATAAACATTTTCATACGAGCATCCAATGATTTGTTTTATTCTTTGTCACCTACCCACGATGGAGCGGAGATAAGTATAACCAACGGATAAGTACCCATTTTTCTATTCTGTGGTTAGGTATACGCCCTAATAGATATGGGCACTTGCCCCTATATATTTATGAGGTTGGGGAAAAAGTTTCTTCGCATTTTTTAAGAAAATTCAAAACATTTTTTAATATAGTTTATTTACATTTAACTAAAGTATGTAGGTACCATTTTGTTCGATAACTTTTTGCCATCTTGTAGGTAGGGACATGATCCCATTGCTATAGAAATTTTGGGACTTATGATCAAAATACCGCGACAAGTGGTTTTGGCAGTCCTCTCGTGATGTTAACCTGACACTGCCTAAAGAATTCTGAAGAGACCGAAACAGGTGGAAATCTGAAGGTGCAAGGTCAGGACTATACGGCGGATGCATTAACATCTCCCAGCCTAACTCTCTTAATTTTTGCTGAGTGGCTAAAGATGTGTGAGGTCTAGCGTTATCATGATGAAAAACCACACCCCTTCTGTTGATTAATTCCGGCCGCTTTCTCTCAACTTCTTGCTTCAATCTCATCAATTGTTCGCAGTAGAGTTCAGAATCGATGGTTCTGCCTGGTGGTAACAGCTCATAATGAATAATGCCCTTCCAATCCCACCACACACACAGCATCACCTTATTACGAGTTAACCCAGGTTTCGCCACAGTCTGTGAAGCCTGACCGGCCTTGGACCTCGACCTTTTTCGCACGTTCTTGTCGTACGTGATCCACTTTTCATCACCAGTTACCAGCTTCTTCAAAAATGGTTCGGTTTCATTACGTCGTAATAAAGAATCACAAATGAGTTCATTGTCATTCAAATGAGTTGAGAGGTTCATTAGGTTTCTTTCAGTGAGCTCGTGAGGTACCCAAATATCGAGCTTTTTTGTGTACCCAGTTTTTTTCAAATGTGCTAAAACTGTTTTGTGGTCAATTCCCAGTTCTTCAGCTACGTCGTAACTACTGATATGCCGATCTTGCTCCACTTTTTCAAAAATGGCATCCATTTTATCGGTAATAGGGCGACCGGAGCGACGTGCATCTTTGACATCAAAATTTCCGGATTGAAAACGCTTAAACCAAATTTGTGCTACTCTCATAGACACTGCACTAGGTCCATAAACATCGCAAATTTTTTTCGCGGCTTGCGTTGCATTTTTACGTTTTTTGTAGTAAAATTTTAAAATGTATCGAATTTCTTCATTAGATTCACTCATCTTGACAGTACGAAAAACAAATGAAAATCACACATTTTCCTAATTTGAATTTGGAATTATGTTCTTTAAAATTTAAACTTTCAATGATACTAAAACCAGCCAGATACAAATAGTATAGCCAAAGAGATTTTATTACAAGTTCATACATACTATAATGCGAAAAGACTTTTTCCCCAACCTATTAATTCATGATTAACATTGGACTCGCTGCAGTGATTTTTTTGGACCTAGGTATTTGACTGACACCATTTTGGAGTTGATTGACGCTATTTTGGAGCTGTAAGCACTAAGTAGATACGAGTGTCTCTAGAACTAATTGGTAATACATATTGCAAAATGGCGCATCGACCTCTATAAATTAATTTATTTCATTGTTGTTGTTTTATGATTTCATAGATTAATTATAGAGGTCGGTGCGCCTTTTGCAATATAATAAAATTAAAAGACACTCCTATGTTAAATGTGTCATTATATTGATCTAACTAAGCTGTCATTTGTATGGGGTCAGCAAATCCAGTGTTAACCATAGATATCAGTGTACGGAATTCATTGCGAATTGAACCATTTCTAAGTGACGTCAAAGCCATCTGTGTCATAGCCTACTGGTTACGAGGTTCGAATCCCAAAAAAATATTGTCTGAATAATCAAGCTATACTTTTGGGCTGCTTTGGAAATTCTGGTTTATTGCACTCTTTAAAACCTTTCACTGTTCAGCCCTCCTTCACCATGTCGTATAGTATAAAAATTAACTAGTGTAGTCATAATTAGACACCTCTAAACGACAGATTTAAGCAAAGTATGTGTTAAACTCTGGTAATGAAAACTTTAAAAGTTACAGAGCTTCAACCGTGAGACTGTGTAAGAAAATCTTAGTATGTTATGCTTTCTTACGTCTTTTCCTACGTTTAAGTTACATTTAAGCTGTTTGTTTGAAATATGGAATTACCTTTTAAGTACCGATTTTCTTACACAGTCGCATAGTCAGATCAAAGTTTATATTAATATTTTTTTATTTTTAT
Source organism: Hipparchia sbordonii (assembly GCA_038048805.1). Lineage (NCBI taxonomy): Eukaryota > Metazoa > Arthropoda > Insecta > Lepidoptera > Nymphalidae > Hipparchia > Hipparchia sbordonii. The sequence goes on from CM076115.1 coordinate 8,366,862, forward strand.
TAGACTATCCTCAAAACTTTACTTTTTTTTAAAGGTTTATAAATTAAGGTGATTAAAGAAAACAACTGAATACCGTATGAAGTAAGCTTTTTTTATAAACTAATTTTATGTTTTATACATTACACATAATATGATATGGAACTCAAATACAATAGAATTATATTATTTTAATTAGAAAACATTTCTCGAAATATTTACAGAATTACACATATTGCAAGCGGGGTCGGGCGACAGTCTTGCGACTGTCGGACGACTAAGTTATGCATACAGGAGGTTATATTTTATTGAAGTATAAACATTAATACAGGATGTTTTTTTTTAAATAAATCACCAAACATTTTTCACAAAAAAAAAAACCATCCAATGTGTTAATGTATTGTATTGTTGAATGTACCTTGTTGGCACGGGAGTTAAGATTATTAAATTTTGCCTCTGGAGCTTCAATAACAGACCATACATTAACATTTTTTTGTGTATCCCTTACAAGTTTTCGACTGTGAGCTAATTTGGCGCTAAAGGACAGAGGTAACCTGTCAATTTTCATTCATAGGGATGGAGAAAATAGTATCGATACCAAGATTACCGGTAGAACTGTAGAAGAACCGGTAAAGTTATTACTTCGACATTAACTAATACTATTGCGGTAACTCTTTATTTATAGGTTATCGAGTATTTTATATTTCTGTGGATTCAAACAACAAGATTTTTTTACGAAGTAGAAGGTGTGACAATCTGATGTAACCACGAGTCCGCAATCGATTTTTGGCCGATTACATCGAAATCCTTAAGCGCTCAATTTGCTTCGATTAACGAACATTTCCCGTTTAATAAATTACACATGTGTGCACAATATGTACAGTGTTACGGAAATGTACGCTAAACCCCACTTCAAAGTCGAAACCAACACAAACCGTACATTAACTAAGAAAAATTTATATATTAACAAAAATAGAATTATATTTTTTGATGTATTAAATTATTTCTCATTCTCTTAAACCAAAAAAAAAAAGCCAGGGATACTGAATTTTTCTCTCTCTCTCTTGTAGTTACTCAGGCTTCCTTAAGCTCGGTAAGCTAAGAACTATTTTTAAACAAACAAAAAAATATATAAATGACAAATTGCATACAGTTAAATTATGTTCTGAGATCATATTTAATACATCACAGGTGTTAAAGAGAATATATTAAAATAAATTATAAGAACGTAGTGTGCTTCTATTTCCACGTCCAAAGCTTTCAAAACAATCTCTTTGTTTGTAAATAAAGACAAGAACAACTTCAGACCCCGTCATGTCCACACATCATTTGGCGAATATACTGGAAAACTGCGAAAAATTGTAAACTACAAGTTCTTTAAATCCAAATACATCTCAATTCCTAGTGTTAACGCATAAAAAAAAATGTTTACTATGCAAAAAAATGCTTACTATGTAAAAAAATTGCTTGCTATTGTATTTACCATAAATTTTTTTAGTTGCACCTAGTTCCACAATAAGTATATGTGTTACGAAATTCAAATACAATTAATTAATTTAGGAGCATAGTAAATTATAAATTATTTTAACATTTGGTTAACATATGGTTGCTCGTCAACAATGTTCACGATTAATTAATCACGAATGGTGGACAAATGTTACAACAAAGATTTAAGATATTTCGATGAAAAAAAAAACTCAAGCTTATGTTAGTTTTTAAAGACAGTGAATAAATTTAAAACATTCGTTTTTTCATTTTACATTGATATGTTGTAATCAACATATTGTTGTTTTAATAAAATCATTAATTAATTTTAGAAAGTCCACGTGTTACGAGACAAATGAATGCAATTGTAACTTACATTATTGGCAGTTTTTCAGTACAGTTTTATTTGGCACATAACAACATCCGAAAGGAAATTTTTTAAACAATAAAATTTTAAATATTTTCGGTGTAATCTCAAAAACGAAAGTCAATGTGAATAACAGTGGCAAGTGATAAATGTTTGACCAAAAATTACAAATTTTTCGGGCAATCATTTGTAAAATTATCGAATATAAATTTTAAAATATATTTTGTATAAGACCAGCAGGCCTTTTTGGTTTGTATTAAGCTTGCTGTTTGTATGGGTCTGCAGATACAGCTACCAATTACAAATATGCACTCTTTTTTATTATTTTAGTTCTAATACCTCGCAAATAATGATAAAGGTGTTCGAAGATTAGTGGCATATGAGCCAGCCGCTATCTTGAATTTATACAAAAGTAGTGTCACCGTTTGACCCCTTATTATATTCGATAGAGTATAGCTAGATGATTAAATAATATTATTAAACGTTTTAACGGAATTTTATGGTTCAATAAATCTTTGACTTGAATATCTCTGAAACATTTAAAGGTAATTCAGAAGATGATTTAACACAAAATAACTGACTATTTTGTGATCAACTGAGTGTCCTCTAGTGATTTATAAATTATTCAAGGTACGGCAGCAATTTTGAAAAAAAAAAAAAAGGATGGCGGATGGCCATAGGCAGATTAAAATTAAAATCTTCGAACCCCTTTACGAATATTGAGTAATTTAATTCGAGCGTTTGTTCAAGAGACCACACCTAAACACAATTCATAAATTTAAGAAAAAAGTCAAAATTCTTTAGAAAACAAGTCATAATTATTATTAAAAATTAAAATCAAAACACCTCGTAATGTAATAAAGAAAACATAAAGCGCGCAACGCCCTATAAAATAAGTCTTCTCTTATTATTTATTTCTTTGTCCAAGTGAAAAAATTCATTTATAATTTCATAGTTATTTTAGTCTAGACACTAGTCAGACCTACTGCTCGTCGGCAGAACATTTCGGCGTCCACGAAACACCGAATCATAAGGCGAAATATGCATCATTTACCATCTTTCTAATTTCCTTCACGAACATAGACGATTTACAGTAATAAAATCCATTGCGTTCTACCATTAATTGTACAATTAAAAAATGCCATGAATTCGAAAATTTTCAATTTTAAATCCAAAATTAATAAATTATTATTTAGAATTACGATTCGCATTCTACTGAAACGGTAGATTTCAGATATATAATCGACTTCCTTTTAACGGGTAATGTAAAATTATATGTATCCGATTTAAAAAATTCAAAAAATTAATTGGGTTTTTACAAGTATTAAGAGAGTACAAACTGCAATGGATTTTGTTACTGAAAAATGAAATATCCGTAATTAGAAAATTAGTAACACGATGGATTCTGTCGATACATGTGTCCTTAATGTAAAAACTTAGCAAATGAAGAAATTGTTATTATGAAATGTAATGAAAATGAGTGTCTTTTTAAAGATTTCACCTCGGCCCCCACCTAAACAGACATGAAAATAATTTGTACTTTAACAAAGGGACCTTGGCTCGATATAGTGAAACTTTTCATTCCATATGTAAGTATACACAATATTTTTTGAACCAATTAAAAACAAACATCGATAAATCATACAAATAAAATTATCCATGAAATACAACAAAGAAACTTATGTTAAGACCTTGTTATATTGAACTTTGACATAAAACACAAATACTCAATGCTTCATTATAATTGTAAAACATATTAATTTATCTATCTTTAGGGATGTCATAGATATCTACTTGATATCGTCGCTTAAGTTATTACACCACATAACTAAAATAATTAATATGGCATAATCGGAATTAGTTACAAAAACAACTGATATATTATATTTTTTGTGATAAAATACGACAAATCATACAAAAAACAGATATTTAGGTATTTTATGATTTGTTTTGTAAACATAAAATACATTGTTTAAAAAAATTGTTTGTGCCCTATTTTTCTTCTTGGCTCTATTGAAAAGTCCAATTTTCTTTACTAATACTTCTTGTATTGCCATCTCCTATCGGAGATTGGCATGGCACCATTAAGGGCTATCTGCACCTTGGACGCTGCTGCACGGAACAGGGATCGGGTACTTTTCCCGTACCTTTACTGCAGGTTTTAAGCTACGATGTCTCTCTCCAACCAGGTGGTCTTATATATACTAAATCTTAAATAATATAATAAAATCTTTTTAAAAAAATCGACTCTTTTGACTTACGTAGTGTCTCACATAAGCGACGATATGGAAACATATCGATAAATTCTTGCATCCCTATTACTAAATATTAAATTGGCAACAAAATTATTTTGTTACGTGAAAAGGTAACAAAATTACGCTTGAGTATTTGTATTTATTTAACTCTAAGTTACTTTTGGTTGAAGGACTCTACATTTTAACCCGACAACATAAACAAAAGTTAAGTGGTATTTTTAGTGCAATCGAGTTACATTTTTATTTGTTACTTTGTACTTTTTTCGGGAAAGTGCGAGAAAAATACAAAGATTCATTGGCATTCAACGAAACACATCGAAATAATACTTTCACGTTGTTATGAAAATTTGATTTTCAGAGATACGTGCCAGTACTTTCGAGGCGTTTTCATTGGGACATATAATGTTGAAAGTAGACAAATTCAAGCCTGAATTTAAATTAAATGTCAGATATTGAAAACTTGGAACTTAAACCAAATTAATATCGACCTATCTCTAACGACTAATATAACTTAACTAAGTCTAACTAGTCAGTAAAAGAGATCATATTAAACTTATAATTAATTGTCACATTATAAATTATATTGCCCGGGATATAAAGTTGTATTTAGGTGTCCTTTTCTGCCCCCCTCAAGCTATAACTTCGTTAACCAACATTTGGACAAATACGATTTTAAACACTATCTTACTTAGAAAAAATTTTCTATCGATCGACATGCTGTAGTTTTTGATTTCTGAAAAACGTCGTTTATTAGTTACCGATTGGCGTCAATTCTTTATAAATTCTCGTTTTTTGGATCATACCTCGAAATACCTATGGTTTTGGTAGTTAGCGACACTTTAGTTTTAGGACGGCAGTTTTGGGCACCCGGACTGTTGAAAACTAAAATAGTTTTGTTACGAGTAAAATTTTGAATAAAATTGTGATGTTTCTCAGTGACAAAACCGGATCAGAGAATGTGTTATAAAATGTTATAAATGTCTGAAACTATCTTACAAATTACTTAACATTATTATATTGTTCTCCGATTTGCGATGTGCATAATCGGCAATCAAAATAAATTAAGAAATAATATAAAATAATTTGCACAATTGCCTTAAACGAAACCCGCGCTCTAATCGAACAGTCCCATGATAACTATAGAAAGACAGTATTATTAACATGATCTGAGGTAAATTTAACATTAAAGTTATTTTCTTGAACAGCTCGTACCCAAACAATCTTTACTTATTCTAGCCTGTGAAATAATAATATTTACTACACGATTCCACTGAAATCGGAGCCCTTGTTCGCTAAGTCATCAAATCGTAACACATTAATTAATAAAGTAATAAGTCATTGACTTCTATGACACGTTTAACAGACTATAGGTGACCACAAAATAAAACAACTTGAATATCGTCAATTGCTTAAAAAAGTTCCGGAAGTCGGAAGGGCATTCCAAAATTTTTAAATACGCGTAGTACAACACTTCGGACTGTCGCAAATCTGACGTGCTGGAAAAATGTTTGTTTGTTAGTTTGTCCTTCAATCAATTTGGATCAATGGTACATCGGATTTTTTGCATGGGCATAGTTGAGAACCTGAAGTGTGACATAGTTACCTAAGTGTTTCAGCTTTTGATATTAAGAGTTTTTGAGATATACCTTGCGACAAAATTGGTCTAAAACCAGCCACTTTGATAGGCCTCTAAATCCTTAGTATTTGAAGTTTTACAACTGGTACTCGCAGACTATACATGGCTTAAGATGACTTAGATTAAGTGCGTTGTTACGATTTGATACCATCAGAAAACCAGGGCCTAGAAACATATCAGAAAAGCGTCAACTCTGTGCAATATCGACAATGCTTGAATCAGTTCTGCCCCTGGTTCTGTAACTCAGTGCCTATCATAAAATGAAAGCAACTGACATATATTTTTTATCCATTGAAGGTTACCAAACCTTCAATGGGTAAAAAATGCCTATCGTCGACAAAAGGCACTGAGTTACGGAATCAGCCCCCTGGGTTGAATTCCTTTCCATGTCTCAGCTGCCTGAACATAAGTCTGTTCTGTATCATTAGGGGCGGGTTGCGCGTCGCCTCGGCCTAACTGGTGCGCTTGTAGTGCGCCTGCGCAAGTCTGGCCACCTTCGGGGGACGGATGTGCGCTCCATGGCCGCACTCGTGCTTGTGCTTGTGCGCTGGGGACTTCTTCCCGCTGTTGGCCAGCCGCTTGCGGGGTTTCAAGAAATCTGGAAAGAAGAAAACGCACAATTTAGTCAAATATGGATGGAGTCCGAGGACAGTGTTAGATCTACTTGAGTCTTATCAGATAGATCTCGAATTACCGAAATAACTAAAGTATGTCCTAATAATCTCACGGAAAAGGTGTATCGATCGACGTCTCGATACATCCGATATGGCGTTCCACAAGGGAGCGTTCTGAGCCCGTTATTATTTCTGGTATACATTAATGATTTGCCATGTGCTATATCGCAATCAGTGGTACTTTTTGCAGATGAATGCACGGTAACCGTAAACCTAGAAAAACCGAAAGGTTCAATCCTTTCTGATATTATTTTCATATCTACTTACTTATAAAACTAACTTTAAGCTTAGTTTAAAGGAGAAGGTTAAGTGGAAAGGGAAATATTAGTCATGTTCAGGACGGCTAATATTATTAGTTACATAGTTATGGGGCCTACAAGGAGGTGGTGCAAATAGTAGTGAGTTTTTAAGTTTATCTTGTGCCCAGTGCCTAACTTATTTAAGAAAAGACAATTTTATAACGTTATCGAAGTTAAATAAATCTTGTATTATCAAAATGAATATATTCTCAAAAAGAAAAACAACAGGTGGACGAGTTCGAAGGCCTATTTAAAGCATTCAAATACATTTCTATTTAAATAACATAAAAGTGCGTTTTTGTTACACCATGGAAAGGTTGACGTATGCTTCGGAATAAGTGCTCGTAAAATCCATATCGAAGGCGGAGCAGCACCCGAGTAATTTGGTCCAATTTTTACGACCCAAAAACTGGAGGTTCGTTAAGACCCGGATGGTTGTACAGGACCCTTGCAGTTGACATTTTTACGACTCTATCCGTAGGGATAAGACCGTAAAAAAGTCCCTCTAGCGCACTTAATGCACCGGAATCTTTTTCTTTCAAAATAAATCCTACAAAGCGGCGACGCCCTTTGGGACCATTTCGAATTTTGGAAAAAATATAACCTTAATAACTATAAAAGTTTTACGATCGTTTTACTACTGTTTAATCTGTATAATAATGGGCGAAGCTTGTGAGTTACTATTGTGGGATTGTTTTGAGCGCAACATGTTCGTAGTATACGGAGCATTGGTGTGTAAACTACAAAGTTCATGAGCGTTGCGATTAGATAATGCGTATTGCGTACGCTGTACAATTTTCAAGGCAAAGAACCGCAGGCTTGGCCATTTATATGGATAATAAATAATTCGTTTACCTACTGATCATTAAAGTGATTTTTCTCGCCGTTTGGAGATGTCTTGCATATAAGCCTACCTACTTTCACTTAAGCTGATATTAAGAATTTTGTATAATTTTTATACTTTGATGAAATAAGTTGTTTGGTTAAAATATAATAATGGATGGCCTCCATTTCACCATACTTTTCCACAAACGCTCTATACGCGGAGTCATAGTGTTTGGATTTCTTTTAAACTTTTGACTTACTTAATGTCAGATTTTAACTAAAAACTTTTATTTTAATAGGAGAATTATATTCCTCATTCCTCCTCCAATTTAGCATCGCGTCGCGTCGTCCGGACTTCTTGCTGAAATCATATTTTTTTTTACCAAAAAATTGATTTCATCATCCTGCGGCTTTCAATTCAAGGAAAGGTTTCAAATACCTAAGACCTGTTACCTACCTGTGTCCCGAAAGTTAACGTGACTTGACCAAAACTACAGCTGCATAAAATAATCGAAGTCAGAATCAAGAATTCAGCATCCCATGTAGGAACCAAGCGTAACTCGAGCTATACTCGTAGGTATACTATACACCATCTATAGTAGTACATGTAGGTACTATGTAGGTAGGTAGTTGTGTTGAGAATCGGCCGCGGCTTGGCAACACGCGTTTCTCGACTGCTGAAGGTCAGAAACATGTGATTTGCTTTCGTCTCGCGTACCACGTGGTCGAGTTCAGGCGACAAACAAGTCTAATACTATCTATAGAGCGTGCTCTGGACTCAACTCAGACTTAAGATAGACTTAAAACGAGACACAAATATGCTCTGACATGAATCTATCTCGTTCTAACTCTGTCTTGAGTCTGAGCTGAGTGAGAGTGCGGTGTATAGATTTCTGTCTAGATCCTTTCTATATTGCAAACGAGTTACCTACCAGAAATTTCCCTTATCTTACTACTCTACCACAAAAAAGTGGTGATAGTCTAGTGGTTGACTTCAGCTACCTTTTGGAGTGGTCCGGGGTTCGGTCCTTGGCACAAATCTACGTAGGTACTTTTTATGCAATTAAATATCACTTGCTTTAACGGTTAAGGAAAAACATCGTGATAATGTTCTGTGACGTAGTAACGTCTTTCACACGTTTATACTATTTCAAGGTAACGATAAAAAAAAGATTTCAAATTCGATGTTTTAACGTATAGTTGTACTGATTATGATAATATTTGTTTAAAACTAAATGTCCTTGACTAAAAGAAGATCGATAAGGAAACATCCAGTTGCGAGAATATTACAGATGATAGGGTTGCTGCTTATAAGTAAGGATTGATTTTCAAATAGATTTTTCATGACTGAATTTGTTTTGTATTTTAGTTTATAGAGGAAAGTGAATAAGACTACAAGGCACAGAGATTTAAAAAATATATAAGTACCTATTCATATTTGTCGTAATTTTACCTCTATTGTAAAATTTTGCCAATCCTACTTAATCTTATAAATGCGAAATTTTATGGATGGATGGATGTTTGCTACTCAATCACGCCGTAACGTTCAGTACTAAATCAACTATCTTTATAATGAGATCAATCACAAATCTTTGTGATAAGCTTAGCATCGACACCAATTGGGTAATAAAGTTAAGATCCGTATCCGTATCCGAATCCGCGGATATACATTTTGAATGATCCGGCACATCACTTAAAACGTACTTCTTCTTCTTTATCAACTAATGGACGTCCACTGCTGGACATAAGTCTCCTGCATGGACCTCCACAAGCCTCAAATCAGAAATGAAGAGATCCGTAGGAGAACCAAAGTCACCGACATAGCTCTGCGAGTGGCGAAACTGAAGTGGAAATGGGTGGGGCACATAGTTCGAAGAGCTGATGGTCGATGGGGTCCCAAGGTGCTGGAGTGGCGACCCCGCACCGGGAAGCGCAGTGTTTGGCAGACCCCCTAGACTAGGTGGACAGACGACATCAAACGAGTCGCAGGGAGTCGCTGGATTCAGGCGGCGCAAAACTTACTTATTTGGAGTAAATTATAGATTACTACGTAAGTATATAACTCTGCCCTCTAGATCAGGCATCACGGGCGACAGTGTTGACAACCCTACTCCCTTACTCGTGTCGCGGGCAAGGCGTTGGGACCAGTTAATAATAACGACCGTGGCGAGTGATTTCGTCGGAACCACTGTAAAAAACTATCGCGAGTCAGTTTGTGCAGTCGGGAACTATGTCAATGACGTCACACGGACCAAGGCCGACTGGTGCCCACGCGGCTTCAGCTCCGTTTCCCGCCAAAACCTTAACCTTAACGTATCACGTGTATAACAACACATTAATGATGATGTTATTAATTAACGACATAATTATTTGCTGATGCCCGCTTGGATGTACTTAAGTATTTAAAAATTCTGTGGGAACTGCTTGATATTCCAGGATAAGAATTATTCAAATTTATTCCTCAAAATGCATACTATGCTATGCAGCACGCATGTTGCGGTGCACGAGCCAAATGTTGAAATCGTTTCAGCGGTAGGTAGGTATGCGTGAAAAGTTAACAAACAGACAGATGGAATTACTTTCGCCTTATAGGTACTTGTCCTTATACATATCTATAATATTTCAAGTAAAACAAAGAATGATACAAATTAGTCGATTATGTAACTAGATTATTTAGCAGAAATAACGTGGCCTCGAAAATAACCTCAAATATAAACAATGACAATGACAAAATTGCATTATAAAAGATTTGATGATAAACAAAAGATACACGAAAAACGCTTATCCAACACAAAACATAGTGAAAATACTTTCACAGGTGTTACGCAACAGTTTCCCGCCAAACGTTCAATGAAGCGGTTCGCGCCATTTTCTTGTTGATATAACACGGATGATTTAGGATGGTACGTCCGCGATGTGAAAGCGTATCTCGTGATACGATTTGCATGAGTTGGTTGGCTAATATGGTTTAGTTCGTAAACATGCGGGTGTGTGTAAATACAATGGCCTTGGTATGGTGCGCGTGCGACGAGCGTGGTCGATTAGCTTCTATTCAAACGTTATACTTACATATATATTTTTGTCGTTTAGGGCATTATCTATCTTTTATCACTACTAAAATAATAGTAATAAAGAGATAATACGTGCCCAAAAATATAATAATTATGAAGTAAATTATTTCCTTGTTCGTAATACGCACGAATAAAATCTTCATAATTCTATTGTCAGAATAATTCTGACAATAGAATTATTATTTTATTAACTCTTTGAGGACATTCCTCATTAAAAAATTCAAACTCAAAAGTTATGTACCTGCATACAATACTACAATAACCATACAAATTACAATATTATGGACGGATGTAAATTCAGATTTAACTCGAGTTATGCATTCATAATTCCTACTAGAGATTGCTGTGAGATAGAGGTGACAAGTCTTCCTCAACTCATAAAGTCAAACTCTGGTTGTTGAAAGCCCAAAACAAAACTAAGGAAAGTATTCATAAAGGTGTTACTTGAATTTTAGGAAGCGTGTAACAGAAGGATCGATCAGTGAAATGGAACTCATGTTTTACTCATGTTTCTAATTAACCATCAATGTTAAACGATATCATCTGCAATTTTGCAAGCGCTTTAGTATTAACAGTTGTCGAAATGGCGTGGTTATTTTGAGCGACCTAAATATCTGAACGGGCGCTCGAAACAGCGATTCGGTGTCATTCGTTGAATTGTGAATTGCTGAACATTTTACTATAGAGTTGTATGATACTTTGTCTGTTAAGAGGCTTTGGCCGGGGCTAGCTAAGTACCACCATACTGACGTGCCGCCAAGCGATTTAGCTTGTAGGAAGTTAGGAACCGCTTAGGTGTTTTGGGTTCAATTAAGAAACTACCACGTTAGTCCGCTACCATCTTAGATCAGATCCATTAGATGAGATCGTAGTCAAGAGCTATGTCACGAAAAAAAAGGTTTCTTCACGTGAGAATGGATATTAATCATCCAATTCACAAGGTATGTTCACAATAATCATTCAATTACTCCCGTGATATGACGAATGATTACCACATGACTTTGAAACTGCAACTGATAGCGCGGTTAGGTGAATTGTTTTATTGTGATTTATGTCTTAGTCTGTTAAAAATTATAATGAATCTTGTAAAATATAGGAAACCATATAAAACGAAGGCATTACGGAAGGAAAAATGCAATAATTACTTATAACATTTGAATGTTAAGTAAGTAGTATAGACTCTATAGGTAACATAAATGGAGCATCGGAACCTGGAGTTCTAAGTGTAATAAATCTTTCGAGTTTAAACTGTGTACAAAGCTATAAAATCAATGTCATGATTCAACAAGGAAAACCACATACTACATCATCATTAAATGAAAGAAATTTACGTACAGTTAACTTTAAGTTACACTAACTAAAAATTAATATCTGTAGGTACTAGGTAGCGTGTTCTTGTTATACGCAGAGATAAATAAATGATACTCGATCAGATTTTCATGTTCAATTCATTCTTATATTTATACGACTCCCATTTCTCTAAAAGCTGATAATTTGATTTTTATTAAAAGACGAAAGGTTTTTGTGTTTTCAAATAATCTCCTATGCCGACCACGTGCAGAGAAGGTCGCCTCTGATGTAGCCATGCAATATGCATATCCGTCGCCTTTTACCTGACCAGAATCTTTATAGGATTGAGATGAAAAAATTATATACGAAAGGGTGGGAGAATTCGTAAAGGATTCATTCAGCGTCAAATTTTCTTTTTTTTTATGGAAGTATGATTGATAAAAAAAATGTGAATGAGTATCTACTCATTCACATTGTGTTGTCATGGGTCATATTCATGTCATATTCTGTCACTTCGAGCTCAACGAATACTGCACAGGATATGACAAACGCAGGCTGAATTCATAATCTTACATGTACCAATCTTGGCCATATCAATAATAATATAAAAAAATATTTTAAAAAAAACCGACTTCAAACGCCACTTAAAAGTATAAAATAATTTTTATTTGTACACGTATGTTGAAGTCGGGCAGCGTCGCGCATCGGTTTCATCGTTTCTATTTAGGCCGGTCCGTCTCACGGGCTAATTCAAAAAAAAAAAAATCAAAAAACAACAACAAGTATACCGGCCTAATAGTATTTACGATTTAATAACTTTAGTTTGTACACGTATATTGAAGTCGGACGGGCTTAAAATATAGAAACGATGATACCATTGCGCAACGCTGGCCCGACTTCAACATACGTGTACAAATTAAAATTATTTTATACTTTTAAGTGGCGTTTGAAGTCGGTTTTTTTTAAAATATTTTTTTATATTATTATTTTAAGCTTTTTAGTGTAGCTTCATGGGACCAATTCGCTAGACCATTTGTTTTGCTCCTTAAAAAAAGTATTGAAATATATTATTCCAAATAGAAATTTAGCATATGTATGTATGCTATGAAGTTTGCATGGTTAAAATCCTACACACACTCTGATCACGAGCGATTTGCTCTTATTCAATGAGGAGTTCCATCCTATATCTCCGAAGATATTCATCAGATCTTCACCAAACTTAAATGGAACCAACCTGACGATATGCCCTTTTAAATAAATAAAAAATTATTGAAATCGGTTCAGATTTGACAGAGTTATAGAGTAACATCGTCAAAAATTCGGTTAAAAAAAATTATATTGAAATGCCGAATAGAAAAGCATTATGTATGTATGCTATGAAGAATGCATGGTTAAAATCCTACACATACTCTGATCACGAGCGATTTGCTCTTATTTATTGAGGAGTTCCGTTCTCCATCTCCGAAGATATTCATCAGATCTTCACCAAACTTAAATGGGACCAACCTGACGATATACCCTTTCAAATAAAAAAAAAATTATTAAAATCGGTTCAGATTTGACGGAGTTATGGAGTAACATCGCCAAAAAATAAAAATAAAAATAAAAAAAAAAAAACATACGCGTCGAATTGAGAACCTCCTCTTTTTTTTGAAGTCGGTTAAAAACTGAGGAAAATATTTAGTGCGTTGTGCAATTTTATTTGTACAAAGATTGTTTAGTAAACTCTACAAATAAACTAAATTGTATGAAATAAAAAGATGTAGGTACAAGGCCAGGAATAATAAAAAGCACAGCATTATGGTATCAGAAATCTAAAGAAGAATCCTGATGCAACTGAATAATGTCCAAGTTGATGAATGTGTAGAATTTAACGAAAATTATTTAATCTGAAATCTGTATTCTAAGGATGGAAATATTTCGGAGCATAAAATGATCATGAGAGTTCATTTTAATGAACACCTGAAGTAATTTGAACATTGTAAGATGAGTCAACGTTAAATTAGTCTCCAAGGAATACTAACGAGCATCGCGTGAGGAAATTCAGTTGCAAGCGAATAGGATGACATAGAACGTGTAAACGCTTGTAAAAACGACACCATGGATGAATAGAGCAACCGACGACAGACGATGCCCACGCGCTATTCGATGGCCGTTCATTTATTTGAGAAATATATCTTTGGAAACAATTTCACATTTCTAACAATCTGAACTCGGGACTGGTTTGATGACGTATAGCTTCCAAACAAGTCTAAACTTGATCGTGCGCGTCTCGCAGCTCGCTCGCCACACGTAATCTCGTTGGTGGTGTGTATAGTGATTGTAAGGGGGGAGGGGGATTGGAAAAAACGGCCGCGGATTTGTCAGGCGTAGGTGGCCGCAACCAAACAGGTTGCCTCGTTGCCCTAGCGCACACTGACATTTAATTCTCTTGATTATTGCACAGGGCTACTATTACCACGAGTTCATTTGAGCTTATAAAGATTTATGATCTGATATCCTTAGTATAAACAAGACTACGTATAATAACAAAGCCCCCCTGCAGTGTTTCAACTACTGTTTAAAAATTGCTTTAGGGATAGTCATCTGGTTTTCAACAATGGATGGACTGATTCTGCGAGGTTTTGAATGTAGGAATTGGCTGAACTTGATGATAATTATTGTCAACAAAAATACAGCTCCATGAGAGTTTCACTGTCGTATACTGTACCCAATTTACACTAAATATTTATTAATTAAGCACTTTCACAAACTTTCTTGCAAAATAAGGTTATTCACTAGCGAAAACCGAATGAAAACTGCAGTAATTACCGAGACTGTACATAAAATACGTGATTTAAACGGATTTACATCATTAAGAACATATTTTACGAAGAGGATTTAAATTATAGAAAAGTACGGACCCAATCGAAACCTGGGCAGGTCAACTGGTGTACCAATAAATCGCATTGCACATTATATAACTATGATCTAATATGTCTGACAAGCCCCAGCTAGTAGCTACGAACCTAACAAGCGTGGATAATTTGATTCCATTCAGTTGCGCCTAGGCAGGAAACCGAATTATGGCAATGTCGGCAAGATAGCGAAACGGGAATGCCACTCGCTTGCATTGTGATTACGAACCAGTTCCCAAATATCTAGGTCAAGTGAAAGGCGATTCGATGTCAAAACGCCTGCTTGTTGCGGATACGCTGCGTAACGCGAACATTGCAACGTGAGGGCTACTTTTTCTTCCACTGCAACAAAATCTATGCTTCAATCTGCAGTTGATTTATTATTTGTTTATCTTATTTGTAATTTTTGGTTTTCCGCTGAATGAAATAATGTGTCACTTTTGTATTATTTGTTTATGTTATTTTTGCTAGCTTTTGCTCACTTAGTGCTAAAGTTTCTTGCTTTCTTCTTCTTGTGGAATCTTTTGTTTTATTCTTGTTTTGTTGAAAGTTACGTTATCAAGTGTTCCTTTTTTGCGAGACTGTTTAATTAAGGTTTAATTAGTTCTAATTTCTTTCTTCGGACAACCCTAAACGAAGTAGTCTAGCACAACTGGACGCTCAAGGAAAAAGAGTAACAAAAAGCAATCCTGTGCAGCTCGAATATCCGTATAGCTTTGTATAGGTATACGTTATACGCCGGCTACTGGTTTTGAGATGTGGAAGCCTAAACAAATAAATGACAGCCAGGTAGTGTGCTTTGTATCCCGCTCTTAACATTTGTTCAATATTATCTGATATAGTTTATTTAAATTGACGGTGTTTTTTTTATCTTCCTCGTGACGAGAGTTTTATGTTTTATTGACGGGACAAAAGGTGAAGCGTGCTTGACAGATAATGAACTACTTAGAGCGTAAAAAATATCAAGAACATTATATACTTACAAAGTATGCAAAATCATTTAAATTATTAACGTTTACGTCTTGCTTATCTCTGCTCTCATTGCAATACCGGGATTCGAACATTGCCCCAATAGCATATAAACAAAGGAAACCGCCACAGGAAATTCCATTGTCATTGTAGTTTCATCATCACGGATAGTCTGAGTCAACGACGCGTCTAGGTTAATTTATCAACCTAATTATTTATAGCACGACTAAAATTGACCACGCGAACGCCAGGCCTTTGTTAACTTTCATTTTCGTTACTGTAAACGTAGTATTTATTATTATTATAAGCGTTGACGCAAGCGACAACTATTTAAGGCACATTAGTGTATCATTAAACTAGACCAAATGAATAGCACTACTTTCGATTCTTATCTTACACCGCTTAGAATTTCTGCTGGCAATAAAGTTGCCTAAAATATAGAGTTACAGGATCTGACGCTATTAGATAGATCAAAATTACTACCTACATCCACTGATCTGGTATCAGGCAGGTAATTCCGACAGGTCTAGAAGCCTGTCTTGTGCACTGCAATTATTCAGATTTGATCTTTTAAACAGGATGTCGTAAATTGGATGTTTCGCAGCATTGAATTCAAGTTGATATATTGAATTAGCGTTTTTGCTGGAGTGCATTTTTTGTTGCATTAGGTGGGCTAGTGTGAAATTAGTGAACCTTTAGCTGCGTTTATCAACACTGAGATTAGTTTTCACACGGATAAGGTCCAAAATCAAGTGTCCCTGATGTTAAAGAAATTGTTGGTTTTCATAAAGTGTGTTATCAATGTCAAGCGCTACATCATGTTTGCCCGGCTACAGTGGTTTCGCGTTTACCCGACAAAAAGCTTTCCAAGTGATTGATAGCTCGCGCGATAAACGTTGCTAGCAAGCGGCAGCGCATACATGTTTAATTGTAGATTGATCCAGCAATGTCAAGAGTAGAATGTAGATACATATAGAGACATAGAATTAGTTAAGTGACCTCTGCTTCAAAGAGCTTTCACTAATATTTGAATTTATGAGCAGGTTTTGAACATACTTGAATGTTGAATCATGAAATAATTGGTTGTTCTAAAAATGCATTTGGATTTTATGTACCAAACTAGTTTTTAAGCAACATGTTTCGATAATGAAGGATCTATTATATTACTATGAACTCACGAGTAGCTAGAGATGTATCATATAGTATATCAATTCATAAAGTGCGTTAAAAGTGCATTTGTTCAGTTCTAAAGTAATTTTAGATCACATCAACATCATGCATATAGTTCACTCATTCCTCGCTACTGGGCACAGGTCTCTTCTTAAATAAGAAGTGTTTGACCATAGTCTCACCTCTCACCTCACTAGTCAAGTCCGTATTGGCAGACTTCACGCATCTTCAAAAATATTATGAAGAACTTTCAGGCATTTTAATTCCCTCACGATATTTTCCTTTGCCATTAAAGCAAGTGTTATTTCATTGCTCAAATCGCACATATGAAAAGTCAGAAATGTGTGCCTAGGAACGAACCCCAGACCCCCCAAAAAGGAAGCCGACGTTTTAACTACTAGGCTATCAGGCTATCATCACAACATTTTCAATACACATTCATGTTTCGATTGTTAAGTCTCATTTGATGGTAAGTATGTTTAGAATAATGTGAATAAAGATCAACAATCTATTGAATGGATTAAACATAGCTAAGATAGTGCATAGAAAATAGAAACCAGCGACGTAATTGTGAAAGTAAGTGAGAAGGAAGCCATTGTAGCGTGGCCAAGTGGTAAATGCAGTGAATGGTTTATGGTGAATATCTAACGACTCGAGACGTGCCGTGTAATGCAAGACTGTTTATAATTTTATCAAGCGTTCACTTGTCTATTGATAAATACAAACAAGTTAAACAAGTGCCGGCGTTTATTAGATTTTATTACAATAATGGTGCATTTCCAGTCAACTTTACAAAAATAACTAAACTGAATAGATAATTCTAGAAACATTGCCATCCTATTTCACACAAAACCTTGGTATTGGGACAGTACTTCTTGTAGATCATAGCAAGTTGTGGGCAATACAATTAAATAAAAAATTTTGAAAAGGGCACATGTCGAATATTATGACAGTGCCGTTTCTTCTCATAAATGGTTCCTTAAAAAGCGAGCTGTGAATTTTTTGAAATTTTTGCTGTACTACCATGATGCTGGTGAAAATTTTAATACATGATTATATATTTTATGTAAAGAATATGGAGTTATTTTAAAAATACGAGATGTGCTCTTTTTGAAATTGCCTATTCAATTACTTATTAATGTTTATAGCCCAACTTTGCCTGTGATACTAAATCGCACAATATTTTGTCTTTTACTTAGGTCTTGAGTATTTATTGTAGCACCCTGTGTAGTATCTCGGCGAGTTCATTGACACTAACTTGTTAGATGTACGAGCAGGTGTGCCGTCTGGGACATCTCGTTCCGTATCGAGTACAAGCTTTGGATTAAATCAATCGATATTTTCAATTGGTCTTATCATTTTATGCAGTATTAAATATTTATATGTAGACGTACTTAATCAGCTCTATTTTGAATTAATAAGTGCTAGAAGTAAACTAAATACAAGTATTTATAACAATTCAGTTGATAAATAATGAACGCAATATGTACAAAGGTATTGACTATATACTAGTTGATTATGGTGTATCTAGTGCAAGTAAAGCGAACAATGATAACAATTTTATTAAGAGAAACGTAAACTTAAAATTGTAAACGAACGGAGAACATTAATGAATGGCTAATAAAGAACACCCGGTGGGCGGCGAGATCAAAGTAAGGTGGGGTACTGACATGAGCAACTGGGTATGCGCGGGCGCATCGCGCACCCAGAAGCGATCAAAGCGCCGCCATTATCGGCCACTTGAACTATCGTGGATGCTCATTTCGAAGCTACCGGCGTACACAGTATCTTTATCATCTCTAAAGGACTTTTTTTACCTGTAAAATACATTCTTTCGAGTGGTAAGAATATTTTTTTAATAACTTATTTTTTAAAATTCAAGATTTATCGTAATGGGCTGACTAATGGGATTTCTATAGGAAAAAGGTATTTTAATTTAAAAAAAAATTGTTTTTTTAATACCCATTTTCGTGCGTGCCTCGCGGTTGAATCTTTAAAGAATGCGATACAAATAACGATATTGTGGAAATAGTAGTTATGCAGTCGTTTTATGTAAAGCATAATCAAATAAACTACAGACCGCGTCATTTCCAGTCAGCAATAAATCGGATCTGCAGGCCGTAACAAGCACAATTGCCTTTGAATTCGCAAAGAAAATCTGTGACAAATTGCAGGATTGTTCTTGGATTGTAGTGAATTCATCGCATATTTTTCAATATACTCGTAGTACCTTTATAAAAACAATTTGCTTAAGATGAAAGCAAATACAAACACAACATCAAAAATATTTATCACCAATGAAATGAAATATTGCAGTAGTTTAGTATTATTAAAATAAAATTTGTTACGCCTAAATGAATTATTTACTTAATTTTACGAAAGGGAAAGAAGAACCGTTCTGATCTTAACTATCGACCAATTTGGACACACGAAATTGTTGCTCCAACTAGAAACGGTTGGAGATTAAGCCGAACACGCAATCTACGTTCCCATGGTCGTTAATATTTAAATACTTAAAACAGGAGCCGAAATAGCTCAATAAATCGAGAATACAATGAGATCGATAATTCCATAGACACGTAACGCATGAAACGGTAGCTAAAGAGTTTTAAAGAACAATGTCTCTATAGTGTACAGTATTGTTCAGAGATTTCTGTCTATTGTCGTTACTAGAGATGAATGAAAAGAACGGGTTGATGCCTGGACCACTTTAGAATCAAACATCGGTTTCTCTATGCCAAACAAGATGTAGCGCATTGTAGAGATGACCTAAGGTTACTAAATGCAACCTCTGGACCAAATTTGGGAACAGCTCCTGTTGTTCATCTCCCATTGTCCGGCACAATGGATAGAGAGGCTGGGATCACAGAGGGGCGAAGCTGCTAAGTATTACACGAACAATAGAGACAAAGACTGGTGTATGTTTACCCATGAATGTGGAATATAATACACAATGGCCGGTGCTATGCTAATAAGATTGTACAACAGGTTCATACAACTTTTCTCAAGATAATTCTACGTGTATAACGAATTCGCGTTTCAAGTTAAATCGTGCATATTTGGGGAGACGCGATCTCTTGTAATCCCGTTTTTAAATGGTCTATTTAGACGTTTGCATTATGTTATACCGGGACATTGTTAAGTAAATGAGAAAAATTACATTTCGCTATTTTCTATTTGGTGCTTCTGTGAACCCTTTATTATGGACGACGTATGTAATTGGTATTCATTATCCAAAATAACGTTAAAAAGAAACATATGTAACTAATTGCTGCAGTAATTTCATCTTGCTTCAATAATGATTTAGCTTTTCACCTACATATTTTCATACCAAATTACTATACATATTTTATCACATGTCTGTATGATATTAAGAATTGTTCATTGAATATTTTCGCTCATCGAGAACGCGAATGTCGACATTTGGTTGATGGAGCTATTTAAGCCAATTATAATCGGTGTAGTGGTTTAGAAGACCGGCATCTGGTGCCACATCTGGTGCAGATTAGCAACTCTCACCGCGTATTGAGTTGCGGCAAACTTAAGTTACTATAAAGCTCGTTCCTTCATGCTAGGTTAGCGGACGTGGAATTAAAAGCACTTAATGGCCTCTTGACATCGCCTTTAAAACGCATAAGTGCTAAAGATTACGTTTATCTTGAGTGTGCAAACGAAAGCTGGCAATCTTAAGTAAGTGGCGGTGATTTTTTGCTATTATGAGTTGTGCATTTTGCCGCTTTGATCTTGTTATATTTTTTTTTACTATCAATATTCTTTAAAGTATTTTGCAGATTTCGTAGTTTGAAAAAAAAAAAACAACTTTTTGGTGCGTTTTATTCGAATTTTTCAGCGCACAAACATCGAAATAAATGGCGACTATTTTAAATGACTTTTTGGAGATTCATCCAACTAAATGTTCGTGCCCATCAAAATGCAATAAAGATTTGAATGTTATGTTTTAAAACTCTAAATGGTTTTTTAATATTTGGTAGTCAGGTCACAGTTAAGCGGAACGTAAATAAAAAAGTTTAATCTGAGTAGATAGATACAATCGACGCTAAAGGAGCGCCAGGACCACCCAAGGACTAATCTTTTCCCGAGTCTTCGTCACGATTTTTGATTACATTTTTCGACGACACATTGTTGCAATAATTGACTTTACAATCCAAGCATTTTTTTTAAAAGAGATTTCCACTTCGTGGGTAGAACATGAAATACATTTCAAGACTTTTAGTCACGACTCGACCACTGATTCAAGCGGTTGCTCTTTTTAAAACTTCAAGTGTTACACGGTATTTAGTAACCAAATTTACAACACCAGGCAGTTGAATGCAATGTAGACTGACGTAACTCTATTACTAAGAAATTCATTGTGTAATACCAAATCTAAAAATTATGTCGATATAATTATAAAAGTGTTTATTACTCAACGCCACAAAGGATTTGTATACTTAGCTCAGAGTAAGTTGATTGTTTGTATCTATTTATAAAAATGGGCATCGCTGTAAATTAAAGTTCTAAGTTATTAATAAACGTTAGTTTTTGATGCTCTGTATTTATTAAATTCTTCGATATATTTTTTATTCAAATTTAACGGTAAATCCTTCAGTAGTTTGAAATTATTCCGTTAAAGTTCTTATCGAATACTTCAGTCGTCACAATAAAATAATAATTTTAGTCACGTAGCAATATAAAATTTTTTCATAAATTATGATTTTTACGACATTATTATGCACGGTTCGTATGAGCTTTGATTGCTTATGGCTATGCTCATGACTCGGGAACCTTTACGAGGTGACCGCTCGTTAAGTTCGGACAAATTCCACATTTTAAAACGTGTGAAAGTGGATCATTGGAAGGGTGATTTTGACACTGTACAGCAATAAAATTACAATGCGTACGCGCAACTAGCCGGGGTCACATAGTAAAAGCGATTGGTCAAGCATTGACGGATCAAATGTGAGGATTACATAAGAGAAATTTCTGAATATGGGTCAGTAGCGGTCTTGGGAAAGGAAATGGGATTGTAATAGTGAAGCCTGTTTCAATATAAGTACCTATTATCGAATTGCGTAAC
Source organism: Hipparchia sbordonii (assembly GCA_038048805.1). Taxonomy (NCBI): domain Eukaryota; kingdom Metazoa; phylum Arthropoda; class Insecta; order Lepidoptera; family Nymphalidae; genus Hipparchia; species Hipparchia sbordonii. The sequence continues at coordinate 8,388,853 of CM076115.1, forward strand.
AGGAGCTAAGCAATGCAATTTGTATGGCGTGTTGCTTTTATTGCCGGACATAAAGCGAATATTTTTTTATTTATTATTAAGCAGCCGATAACGTTTTATGGCTTTTCTCTTTATTGGTGTACGTTATCGTTGGACGATTGCATTTATTCGTAGACTTGTAATTGATGGCTAGTGGTTTTTTTTTTCAACGGGGTGGTAGAATTTATTCTACCACCCCGTTGTGGATGGAATTTCCCTCCTTAGTGCAACTGAATATTTCCTTCAAAGGAGCTATGACAGTTGACCATATACAAAAATTTTGACTTTTTTTTGTATTTCGCATTATTTTAGTAAATTACAGGACATTAATTCAACGCTACAATAAAGTACCTAAAAGAAAAATCGGCAAATTGGGGAACACGCCGCGATTTACTCGATTCCGGTTTGACTGATTTGAATGTTACTACTTACTACTAAAATTTTTATAATTGGTAAGATTGGTACTCGTAAGATGGTAAGTGACGATGCAGTCTAAGATGGTAGCAGGCTAACTTGGAAGGGTAACGGGTATGGCAGTGTACATTCAATCCGTTCCCCTAGTCGGTTTCTACACGCCATCGTGCCAGAACGCTAAATCGCTTGGCGGCACGTCCTTGACGGTAGGGTGGTCACTGGCCATGGCCAAAGCCTCCCACCAGACAAAATTCGTGCAGGTGTTATCGTCGTTTGAAATGGATTCCAAACAAAGTACATAAGGTTAGTGGCATCACATAACTGTACGCATATCACCAGCCTATGTGGTACCTACTGCGCTCGCGCTGGCGCTCGACCCATACGTGTACGGAACTACAATCAAGGTGTAACGGAATTTTACCTCCATTACAAGTAGTTTTGGTTACCGAGCCAAGCAGTCTTCTATTCATTCATTAACAACCCATCAACGCCTCAGTACTAAGCACATAATATCTTCTCTTGGAAAAAGGGTAACGGACTATGATCCAGTGCAAACGATGTGCATCCCTCGTGCGCAGGGTGCGGGCTAGTTCCAATGACATCCTGGGGGCATTTGCCGACAGATTTGATTGTCAGTACCTGAACCATTGTCATATGGTGCACGCGCTGACCAATCAAGCCTGTCTTGGATATAGTTTTAGGATAAAATAGTTTTTTAAGGAATACTAACATTAGTTTAAGTCTGTGTTTTTTACTAACAATTATGATCTTCATGGTCAAAATAAAAGATTTTTATTTATTTATTTATTAAATCGGCAGACTTTACAGTTCACACACCTGAGAACATTAGGCATGGAGAACTCTTAGTGAGTGCAGTTTTCCTCACGATTTATGCCTTGGTTGTTTTTGTACTGCTTGGAGCCGGCTCTTTAACGCACAACATGCGTCTCCTAAATCTGCCATTTCCTGTGTGAGGTAACCATTCCAGAACACCTAATGCTGTCTGATTAGCTTTGAATCAGAAAATAATTTAGGTTTATATTTTTACCTGTGCCACGGAGATAACCACTTAACTTTTATGTGCAATCGAGATAAAATCATCCAAACTTGGTAATGGACCAAAAGAACTTCATTAATTCTACAGACTGCATGGAATTAGCAGATTTACTCTTAACCATTAAACTGACTGAAGTTAAATAGCGTGATTTTTTATGTCTAACGTATGTAATGTATGTGTTTAATTAGATGTCCGCGACTTCGTTCGCGTGGATTAAGGTTTGAGGTTTCAGTAACAAACATCCATCCATCGAAACAAACTTTGGCGTTTATAACATTAGTAGGTTAGTAGAACTAGCTGATAAAAAAATAGTAGGATTACAGATTGAAATGCTATTGAATTGAGACATCATACATCATCATCACTGTATCAAAGTTGCAAAAAAAAAGACAGATTAATTAAAAATATATATATTAAAAAAAATATAATTAAAAAAATATTTAAAAAATTACAGATTGAAATGTTATTTAATTGAGACATCATACATCATCATCACTGTATCAAAGTTGCAAAAAAAGGACAGATTAATTAAAAAAATTAAAAAAAAATATATTAAAAAAATATAATTAAAAAAATATTAAAAAAATTACAGATTGAAATGTTATTTAATTGAGACATCATACATCATCATCACTGTATCAAAGTTGCAAAAAAAGGCATCACTCTTATGAATATATGATTGTTAACTTATTTTTGCACTCACTTCGCTCGCGCTAGTATTCTCTAGATGAACAAATGTAGTGAATTTAAAGCTTATTTCAAATTTGAAATATGATATATCACCCTAATCTAGCAAAGTGAAATTACAATGCGTTGCGCAAAGTATAGACACCGTTTCGTCAAAACAGTAATTAATTTTATTTTTAATTAATGCACGTGTGTTGCATTAGACGCAGATATTTATCACGTACGTGATGCGCCCGTGGGAACGCGCCGCTGAAAACTGAACGGACCTGTTTTGCACAGCCGCATAATATATGCAAATGTCAGATTTACGGGCTCCCGATCAAACTGGATCCCATCCGATAATATATCCTAATACTCGTTTTTTTTTTGTATTTCTCGGTAAGGGTTTATTTTGAAATTGAGATTTTTGGGTTTCGTATTAATTTCAAATGCTTTGTTTCTTTTCGTTTAATCAAAGGCATCAAGTAGAGCTTACTTACGACATGTATTAATAGCCCATTTAATCCAAAATCTACAGATAATGATTGAGATTGCAAATCGGTCTTATCAATTTAACACTTTACTACTTTTATTATATCTGGATTAGACTTTCAGTGGGTTGGTTGATTTTGGATTAGATACCACCAGTGATCCACGAAGCAGTGATGTGAAAAAGGAAACTAAGCCTTCTTTGCAGCATAGTAAAAAAAATTGAAAATTTCTTGGGATCTCTAACATTTCGGAGTAATTTGCGTTTTAAGCGATAATTTATCGTGATGAAATAGAATGTTCCATAAGTTTGAAGTCTACCACTCCATACTTGAGTAGCGTAGTGAACTATGGCCTACTTATTCTAAAAGATAAATCATGTCCAGTTGTGGGCCAGTTGTGGGTTTGGACATCGCAATTCGCAACTAGCAATAGAGACGCAGGAAAAAGAAACGTAGGGTACCTAATCTTCAGAAAGCACTGTGTATAATAATTGCTGTAACAAAGGCTACTTCTCAGATGACGATATTTCACACAATCCCATTGTAAAAAATATAATAGAACAATAAAAACAAAGCGCGGTTATTTCCATTAAAAGCAGGTTACAATTAACGGCTAGAGAATAATTTAGAATATTAATACCAGAGGCAAAAGCTTACCGTTTGAAAGAATCAAAACACTGCAGAAATCCTTGAATACTACAATTGAAATGTCAGGAAAAATAGTTCTTATTATACTCAACATAATGATACAAATGGCGTATCTCATTAATGAAATTTTGTTACTTTTTATGTCCCGCTGTGCACCGAATTTAAATCCAAAGCAATCATTTCGGTTCAATTCCCGAGTATAACACATAATTATAAGATTACATTTGTAATTATTTAAGATTTGCATAAAACAATAGTTTTGCAACGATTTCACGGTACGAAAGATTTAAAAATGTTTAGAATATTTTAATTTATGTGTAGGAATAGAACTGACTTCAAATATACTTGTATAAATAAAGGCAAATGGTCTTAACTCTTACAGCTTTAGCATATTATAAAGTTTGGATGTATGGATGTTTAATACACAATCACGCCGCAACGACTGAACCGATTTGGCAGAGAGATAGACTTATTCTGGAATAACACATAAGCTACTTTTTATCGCGGAGAGTTCCAACGGGAATCAAAGAACCTCAATCCACAGGAGCGAAGTCGCGGGCAACGGCTAGTTAAATTTCATGATGGTAGTCAAAGTTCCTTAACTTCGTCAGATGTTGGAAACGCATTGAACATAACGATGCATATCACACATGGAAGTGTTTACGTACGGAATCTACCGGATACATGTGAAAATAAACATCTGATCTTTATTTTCGTCTGATATTAGATAAATAAACGTTGACAAATCACCGACCGCGGAGTTCCCACCGCTGGCATGGCCGAATATTTTAATGGGGGGGACGCAAGTGGTTTAATTAAAATAGGCAAAATAATCAGGGGGTGTGCATGGGAAAGTGATTTTTGGTGCTGTTAAACGCGTGTTGTTCTAATCTCATTCGTTGAAGGGGGTGATTTTTGGAGAGATTGACGGTTGATTTTGAGTAGTTTCACAGTCCGATGGGCATATGAAGGTAGTGGCCGGAAAACAGTGGACATTGTTATACAGTCTAATGGGCAGACGTTGTAGATGTTTTTAGATTGGGGTTGTCTTTTTGGGAGACTCCTGTTATCCTATTTCCTATTATATATCCTATTTATATTATAAATGCGAAAGTTCGGATGTATGGATGGATGTTTGTTACTCAATCACTACTAAACCGATTTGGCTGAAATTTGGCATAGAGATAGATTATAGTATAGAATGGCACATAGGCTTTTTATCCCGGGAAATAAGAGAGTTCCCGCGGGAATAAAAAACCCATATCCACACGAAGTCGCGGGAATCATCTAGATATTGACTATAAAAATTGGTGATGAATAAAAAAGAAATTTAAATTTAGGATTTCAAACAAAAGCAGCAGTTTATATTACATATTATAATATACTTGTATGGCGTTTTGTCGATTCATGCGACAGAAACCACGCTCTACAAAGCAGAATTCACTCTTCCAACGCTGGACATGTACCTAATAATAACTGTTAGGTGCTGCACTTAGCATCTGCTAATTGGCAACTGTCAGGTTAAAATTCTCTTAAATTAGGTGTCTGTTGCTGCGAACAATGGGCCCGCCCACGTCCCCGCTGTCAGATAACGTAAACAAACGAAACCGTTGCACATTGCATACGCATTCCAAATGCCAAATTTTGTACTCAGAGTTATTTTCAATGCAAAGAGAAGCGCGCTTTGGGATTAATTTTATCGGAATGTTCCACCTCATGCTTTTATACCTTCAGAAATCTATATATCTATAGATATAAACTTATCTTGTGCTCTATACGAACGGTTAGGCCAGTCCAGAGTCTAGACTGAATGTTCTCCATAACGTAAAGGCGTGTGAAGTCTGAAGTCCAATTTGCGTGGTGGACTGTGGATAAAACCCTAAAAACATTTTATACTCGAGAGACCTTTGTTGGGTTACGATGATGATGACGTAAACGACCAATGGTTTAAACTAGGTCACGAAATACGAGTAATTGGACAACGCAAGCGTAATTAGCATGGCTTTGATTTCAACAATTGAAATCAATAAAGAAAACGTTAATAATTTTATATTGTTGCAACCATTAACATAGTATTACTAGTTGCAACTTAAAGCAGTACCTATAGGTAAAAGTAGACATGCCGTCGCCGTGATAAGTAGGTACTAAGTACGTAAAGTAGTTCAGTGGTTAATTTTATATTTACTGAGACTCATTTTATCAATGTAGATTGTAGATAAGTTATCAAAGAACCTTGTTGTTATCTACACAAGCGTGGACATTTTTGCCTCCAAAATGAAATGTAAAATTTTACATCAGGAAAAATGAAACATAACATTTTGGATTTTATAAGTTCCCCGAACGAATTGGAATAATTCTAAAATTTTAGTTGTTTCGACTGATTTTTTAAGGGGGGGGTAAGGTATTAAAATTTATTTTTTTCGATTTTTTTTTATTTTTCTAATTGAATGCATAATATCTCAAGAAGATTGTGTTAAAATTTCAAGTCGATCGGAGCAAAATTGACGAAGTTATGAGTATTTCAGCGTCCGTTGCGAGCCTGAGGTTTTATACCTGAGCGACAGGCCGGACGCTGACTCACCTGGTCCAAACGGGCCTGTTCAGGTAAAGTCGAGTATATTCTTGGCATGATCTATGCATCAGTTAAACGCTGTATGCCGTGCTAGAAGCCTTTTGCTCTACGGACCTGGCATCGACGACTGTGTGAGTATAAAAAAATTGTCGAATTTTATCTTGAATACTTCAGTACGCAAAACTTTAAAGCGTTTTTCTGAGACTTGTCATTTTCGAAGTCCGTGTCCATCATAACTAAAAATCTACTGGACCAATCGTTTTGAAATTTTGCACAGTGTTTCTTCACATAATTCCCCAGGTATTGTCGAGAGCTTTTTTTTTTAAAATAATTATCAATTTTTTTACAACACCTAATTAGCCGTTTTTTTTAGCGAAAATCTGGTTTTTGGCTTTCAAGTGCTACGAAAAATCGAAAAATCGAAAAAAAAAAAAATCCTCTCGTGAATACCTCGAAAAACATCTCCTTTAACGAATGCATTTTGATTTTTTTGTTTCAGATGATTTGGTTGCGAGTTATGATGGACACCGCAAAACAACTTTTTCTCGAGGCGCCACCGGAGATTCACTGTCACTCGCTCAATTTTTGATATTTTGCAATGAAAATTTAGGAGAATATTGTTCTAATGTTACATTATCATGTATGGATCGACTGAATAAACTAACACCATCTGTATTGCCAAAAAAAAAATCTTGAAAACATGTCTTTTTTTTACCGAATTAACCTTACCCTCCCCTTAAGGCGAGTATCTATTTCTAACTATTGATTGGTTGTTTCGACTGATTTTTTAAGGCGAGTATCTATTTCTAACTATTGATTGAATTATGTTACTTTTATCAACGTTATTTAGACACCTAACATAAAAAGAAAACATACTTAAAAGCCGATTAAAGAGAGGTCTGCTGAAATCACAACCCTACCAATAAGCTCGCGATTCCGCAGCGAACTTTACAGTGAAAGTGATGAAGTAGATTTCAAAGTAGCACAATAGTATTACATGCAACAATTGAGATGGTAAGTCAAAGTACGTTGGGGTAACAACAATGAGAGATCTTTGACCCTTTGGCCCGATTCCCCGCTGAAAGGCGATGTGGGTTGCAAAATCAACCTTTGTGGGACAATTCGATGTAATGAAAGAGAATTGCCTTTGTTAGCCTTAATAGACGGTGCAAGTGAATAACACCTATAAAAAATGACATTCGGCGTCTTGATACAGTGTAGGTATTATGGCGTACCCACGTCACATACATGAGGTATGTTTGAAGCTAGAGAAATGGTTCGTTATTTCATTCGTATAGGTTTTTGATTTCGACTTTTAGGGAATGTAGCGTATCCAAAAAATGTCCAGGCTAAAGCAGTGGACTGACAGATTTGTTCGGAAAAAAATATTTCTCCTAAGGTGTTAGTGCACTTTAACTTAAGTAATAGGAGGGAGAGTTCTTGGTAATAAAAATGAAAGCAAGAAACACTGTAAAGCTAGCCTACTTTATTCTCAGGAAATGCAGTGTAATAAAATGCAATGCAATAAAATATTAAAAAGTTATTCTAAATTCAAGAGGTTTGGAATATGTAACGTACTATAACGCACGAGTGTCTAACAAAGGTTTTACTTTCGTAGCCCTTTAAATCGTTCATTAGCCAGTTATGATAACTGATCGTCATAAAATGCTTTTTGTAAAAAAGTTCGCTAATTAGGAAGAGGCAGACGAATTAATTAAGTATGAAGATTGGAAACTCTTCCTTTCGCTCTCGTTCAGTCGTTCATTAGTAAAGATAACACAGATTGTGTCAAACAATGTCTTTTGTTGGACTCGTTAACTACCCCCGCACGTGCGTTTTGTTTACGTTCCCTTTTGCGTTTACCGACATTTTTTTAGTTTACAAAGACAGTTTACACTTTTGGACCTACCACAGGATTTATTTTTTTACATAAATAACGGCTTTTCTTCGTATTTGACTTATAAAAATTACTTATTCATGGATTTGTAATTATTTTTATGTCTTCATCTCAATCAATGTTTTAATTGACAGTTAGAAAGAGAGCAGAGATCTTTATAAATATTATATACGTATATTCAAAGACTACACCAATTTTTATTATTTCGATAAACCTGTGACATATATATAACACACAAGGGTTGAAATGAAATTTTTGTAGTTTTTTACAGTCTCAGTTTGTACAGACATTGTTTGGATTAAATAGTTAACTATTTTTTTTTTTTTTTAATTTATTGATAAATTTAGATACACAAATAAACTTAAAAATACTGTGTGTGTGTATGTGAGTTAATAACTTGGAGATTAACGAGGAGAATTAACAAGCGCCAAATCCATCCGGTGCAAAAGTACGGTTAGCAAAAAACCAGCTGAGTCACGATAATTATCGCGCCCCGCTCTAGAAAACGAAATCCATCATCCTGACCATTATAAACTCAATTAAATCTCATTAACATAACCCAAGCATTATAATACAGCGAAGGGTTATATTCTAAGAGAATCTAAGATGTCACCACCTTTGTAACCCGTAACCTATTCCATTGAGAAAGGACAACTTAGGACAACAATAGCGGGCATTTTTGACCCTCAATGACCATGGGAGCGGGTCTATTTGTGTATTTTGAGCAATAAACAGTGCTTTTTATGGTATCCTTTTTTTTGAAATTAGAATCAGAATGGGTGAATGCACATTGTCCGTTGTGCGAGCTCGTGGATGCAGTGCGCAGGTACCGTTGGTGCATAATGATATGAAATTATCGAAGCAAGACCGCTCGCTGTAATGTTGCATGGGAATCGCACGGTGCGTTCGGAGGGAAAAGTGTTAAGTGACGTTCGCTTGCAGATGACATGCAAACTTTTTTATTCGAATTTTTTAACTATCCTTATTAAAAGGCTGCGTTTTGAAAATTTAAATAGTGTTTAGAGAAAAGGTACCTAGTAACTATATCTTTCTATCAATGTTTTTGGTAAATAGCAAGTTTTTTTCGTGTAGTTTAAGTTTTTTTTTTCAAATTCACATATTTTTGTTAACGGATATATTTTTTTACTGATGGTACAAGATAAGTGATAGATACAAATTTAAATGCACAGTTATCTGTAACCAAAGACACTTTAAAAAATAATTCTTGAAATAGAAACTATAGAGTACCATATTATTACTTCTATATTTATTCTGTATAACTAGCTGAATCAAAAGCAATTTTTTTTATTCGATGACAAGATAGCCCTCTTGACTGCGATCTCATCTGATGGTAAGTGACGATGCAGTCTAAGATGGTAGCGGGCATATTTTGATATTGTCAAAATCTTTGTTGTGAGCTAGAGTTGAATATTTTTTTTATTAGCTAACCCAAGAAAGACATAAAAGTCGACCTCTCGATTGAAATTTAAATTAAAGTTTTTTTTTGCCGCAACTTTATATCTTTAACCTCTCCCGTTTGTGAGGTAATTTTTTTGGCCTCGACCTATAACTATAACTATAACTAATACTTTAAAGAACGCGGACGTGTCAACTGGATGGGAGCACGAATAAGCAACATAGATCCTTCGCATAAAAGAAAATCCTTTCGGCCTTACTAAAGTGTTACCCTTTACAATTTAACATAAAGGCTTAAAGACGCTTTAGTTAAGCTCAGTCTCGGTCATTAATTGAGTAGAGAATAGAGACTGACGAATATAGCAATGTTATTTTATAGGTACGTAGCATATTTAAAAAAAAAAAAAAATAAGATCACTTCAGCTAGTGGATTGTTATATTGATATTATGTAGGTTACGATGGGGCTGACGTGTCCGTGTCGGTCTAAAATGATCGAAAAAAACTTATCCGGAAAGGGTATCCTGAATTTCTATCCGCGAAGAAGCGTCTTCTCAGCAGAAGAAAGCAGGTGCTTTCTGTACCAGTGGTAGTCTCCAGACATCGTAGAAACCACATTTTTAATTTCAAATTAAGTACAGAAAATTAAATTTTTTTACTTCATTTAACATTCCGTGAATATACCGTACCTACTATAATTATGTGTAGCTTAAAATTATAAATAATAATTAACATCAGTGTTGGTCTTGCGCACATCATATTTACACGCACACATACACACATATCAAAAGGATAACAAACAATAATACAATCATTTTCATTCGGTGCGTACGCGCACGCTACCCGTTGCGCGTTGTATCGCCGTCTCACTCTAGGGGTCAGTGACCGCGCATCTCCGACGAGATTGCATCTAGTGGCCAGGCAGCTTCCCCCAGATAGAACCAATTTCTGACCAATTAAAAGATAATTTTGTAATCTTAAATGGACGGGCTGGCTACCGGATCGATTAGGAATCCATAACTTTTATATATGTTCCTTTCTATAGCTCACTCTCTGCATCGTATTCCTCATTGATGAAGGTCGTGACCTCTTTCCATTAGGGACGTACAATGGTCGGGGTTTTCTTGGAATAATAACGCGGTGGACTCCCAGATCCTTTCGCATAAAGACTGCGGATTTCGATTATTTTTAATTATTAATTTTATGATAACATATCGCATCCTGAACATGTTTGCGAGGAAGATGGACTCACCAATGCTTGAACACATGATTCAAGTGAGGTGAGGTGAGGCCACATTTTAATTTATGATATTGTTTAATTTTATTTTTGTGTACACTCTAGTTTTAAGTTACTAACATTAGTTATAAGTACAAGATTGTTTACTAACAAAATGGGCCTCAGTTGCTAAAAATAAAGAAATTATTATTATTATTATTATATCGCATCTTTTTTCCACTATTGGACAAAAGCCATTACAACCCTAGGGCAAGATTTTACTTATTTTATTAGTTTTTATCCCTATTTACCCTTATTTAAAAAAAAAAACACCATGACTGTATTTAGTAGAGTAAATTCTAACAACGGATGAGAATAATGAAATAGTGTTGCGAAATAACATATTTGATTAGTTCTGACCTACTTTGCTGAGATAAGAGAAAAAATAAAACGCAATACCAACTCAATAGGCCACGCGATAGGTACGTACCTACTTGTATAATACAGCTTATCCAAACTGTGATTATATTAAAGTCATTGTTTTAAACAAAATAGTGTCGATACCTGAAATATCGATACACTAAACTTGGTGATATCAAATCACGTTACTATGCCAAACACATGCCGCCAAGCAGTTTAGCGTTCCGACACGATGGCGTGTAGAAACCGATAAGGGGGTATGGGTTGAATCTACACTGCCATACCCGTTCCAAGTTAGCTAGCTACCATCTAAGACTGCATCGTCACTTACTATCAGGTGAGATCGCAGTCAAGGGCTATCTTGTCATCGAATAAAAAAAATCTTGTCAACGATTAAAAAAAATTTTTTTGTAATAATAGGCGGTGAGGTGCAGTAGGGTTAACGATTGAGTGACAGTTGAACTAAAAGTTAAGTCTGCCACCCCTCCCTCACCCCGTAGTTAAATCTTAACCTCTAACTTAACTAAGTTAAACGGGAGGCCGATAGTCTATACCTAGATATATTTTTGTAGCTAAATGCATATAATTTTGTTGATAATATCATACTTAGTGATAACTCTGGAAATTGGAATGATTTGTAAAAACAGACCTTCATCGAAATAGTACGGAAAATTTTTCTTTTATTTTTAACTTACTGTTTTTATTAGCTTGAGAAAAAAATATGCAGCATATTTCATACCTGTAACAAAAAAAGGTAAACCTAAGTAAATACTATATTCAGAATATACAAATTGCTAGCAAAATAAACTATAATAGCATCGATAACCTCGTAAACAGAAAAAAATGCTATCGATTGAAAAACATCGTCACTTTTTTTTATTTTGTAGCGGATCTCTAGCAGTGGCTCGTGACCGTTTGTTCGAACAGATTTAAATTTCTCTCTAACAAAAAAAAAAAAGTCGAAACTCCGTACTATTTTATTTATGGCGTACAACGTCTCCAATAAGAGAAGTGTTACACCGTTTCGAAAAAAAGAGCAAAACAATTTTTTGTCCGCACCGAAATGGTTTTACGAGCGCTCTCGAATAGTAAACGAGAGGGACGGGCTACGCCTGTCCCCGTCTTACGCTGGAGTAAGGAACCTGATCCTTCAAAATAATAGGTCTTTGTAAGGATTCTGGGAACGTGTTGCGTTGGCGAGCGCTCTTGTCTCTAATCATTTCAAGTTCACAGAAGTGGGACACTGGACGTAAATGGTCTAGGTACCTATGTATGTACAGCTACATAGAGGATGTGTAACGTGTCTGTGCCCTAGTTTAGAATATTGCAAGTAGATTGACTCACTACTTGCCCGAGGTCATTTGACATCTTGTGAGCCTTTTTATAAACTCTGTTATCTGAATTTTTTTTAGTGAAATCTGCTTTTCGAGGCGCTGGTAACCGGTGGTAATGATGTAAGGGTTAACATTCTTATACATATGTCACAGATGGACCGACGACATAAAGAGAGTGGCGTGGTAAGTGGCTGGATGAGAAGAGCTGAAGACCGACTGTGGTGGCGTTGTTTGGGAAAGGCCTATGTTCAACAGTGGACGTCCGCAGACTGAAATGATCATGATGAAATAATATATTATGTTACAATCTGTTTTTCGGAGATAGAGTGCATTTTGGAGTCTTGTCGATTCGCCCAGGCATATTACACGAAATAAATATTTTAAAAGGTACGAACTTATTCTTTTTGGTGGTAGTAAAAAATTATTTTTAGTATTTTAACAAGTTGATAACTTTTTTGTTTTTTGCAAAAATGGTTTTGAAACATTTTTTGTGGGAAAAAAAAAACAAGTTTAAATCCTATCTCATATATCTAAAAAAGGTCTCGAGGTTTTGTTTATTATGTATTTACAATTTTATTAATTTTCGTAGCTCCGAATGGGGTTTCCTTATCGACGCGGTTTGGGTTAGTGGAGCAAAAAATATACGCTCCAATAGCATTACTGACCCAGTTCCCAAGTAAAGTGATAGCTTTTGACCCGTTTATCAAAGGGTTCTGACAAAAAAAGCAACATTACAAAAGGGGATGGATAGCTTTATCGCTAGAACGTAAGTAATATCGTTATCAATCAGGAATTCTTGAAGATTATTTATCTTAAACTGGTGAAATTACCATTTTCTAAATACGTACTTATGTAGTTTTACAAATAACAGAAATTAACACCGAAAAACGCCGGATAAATATACCTATTTAGAGTTTCTAGAAACTAAGTTCAAAGACAAACTTTGAAGTGGGTATAAATACTAGAATATTTAGGGTATAGTGTTCCAAAGAGTAAGAAGCAGATCTTTCGAAGAGAATTATAACATTAAGTATTGCACTAATAGTATTATAAGTTATAAGTATACCTGTATACTCCATAATTTTTCAATAGCTGTCATTCCCGCCATACAATTATACTATTATACTATAAACTATAAAACAACAACTGGTGTGGTTTATATCTACGAACCTCCCGTAAGCTCGAGTTTCCACACAAACGTAGTTTTGCTTTAATTAAAAGACTGATATGAAATTTTACAAAAACGTTGTTTTTCGCAGCAAAAACTAATTTCTAAAATCGATACGTCGGTCGATATCACTCAACAGTGTAGTTTCTAAATTAAAACAAAGGTTCACGGTGAATTTAAGTTCACCTATTTTACTAGGTACTTCATGGTTTTTTTGTATATTTTTTTTTAAAAGAACATTAGCCAAGCTGAAGTTGACTAATATCCTCCTATCCCCTCCAAATAAGCGGAAAGCTTGTGCTAGGAGTGGGTACGACAACAGTGCAACGGGTGGAGCTCGAACCGGCGACCTTTCAGTTTTCAGTCCGCACCTTTAACCGTAGGGCTATTGAGGCTTGATATATTGATTGATTGAGGCTTATTTCCCACTTGGACTTGGAATGTGCCGCTCGAGGCGAACGGAGTCGTTTAAAATGCATCATTATTCATCGCCTCAAGTGGCCGCACTTGACCCAAATACATTACTCCCAAATGGACCTATCACGACGCTTTCACACATGCTAATGTGGGTAGTTACTCACACAGAAGAAACTCCACGAAATTGTGTGTTGTGTGTCTAAAAATGATTGCATCAGTGTAACGGTCGCAATCAACTTTGATTGGCTGAATTTATGGCGTTCTTTTCTACATCAAACCTTTTTTGTTACATTAAAATTATGACGACCTCCCCGGCGCAGTGGTAAGCGCTGTGGTCTTACAATTGGTAGGCCTCGGGTTCGATTACCGGCGGGGGCAATTCAGGAATTGACAATTTTTAAATTGTCTCTGGTCTAGTCTAGTGGGAGGCTTTGGCTGTGGCTAGTTACCTCCCTACCGAAACCGATTAGGGGTATGGATTGAATCTACACTGCCATGCCTCTTCGAAGTTGTTATCATCTTACACTGCATCGTCACTTACCATCAGGTGAGATCGCTGTCAAGGACTATCTTGTCATCGGTTAAAAAAAAATTAAGATAGGACCAATTTCACCATCTCCAAAAGATCTCCAAGTAAACATGCTTTATTGGTAGGTGAACTACGCATAAAGCCAGTCTTTATTTATCGGTAAATAGGTAAAGATTTTGGCTTTATGCGGATTTTTTTTAATCGGTCAAACACTATTCAGTGATTGAAAAAAAAAACCTAGGCCCTCAACGTTTTAACCTAGGGAAAATTACACCTAATTGGTAGAATATAAATAAATACTTTACCGAATTCCTAAGCATCATTTCCTACATTTATAGGTGGTTAGGAACGGGTTCAAATTACAGTATTTACCGAGATGGAAAGATTATGTACGTAGAGTAACAAATTATAGATCTCTGCTGTGCATAATTTCGGATGGTCAGTTAAATTGAAATTGATCGAATTATCCAGCTATGTGGTTTATAACAGTATTTGAGTGCTGTTGGTAATGATACTATGGTGTAATTGCTTAGAAAGTTATCCGTGGACTCATACTGGCCCACCAGTTTGGCGAGATAGTAGGTAGGTACATGTTTGTTTTAATTATTATGATTGAAAAAATTAAAAAAAATGAAGGTACCTAAAGAACTTTTATATTTTGACCTTCATTATCACCGGCTCATTACTGAACGGTCTCCTCTCAGAGAAGGGTTATGCTGGTTGGCAAATTGGCAGACTTCACACATCTTTGACAACGTTATGGAAAACTCCCAGCACAAGCTTTCCGCTTATTTGGAGGAGATAGGAGGGTCTTAGTCAACTTCAGCTTGGCTGATATTCTTTAAAAAAAATTGAAAAAAAAAAGAAACGGTTAGACGCAATTTTATACGCATGGGTACTTACTACTTATAGTTGAAGAGTGGGAGATTATTGGAAGCCGCGGGCATAACCTTGCATAATTATGTATTTGCTGCAAATGCAGTGTTGATCACTATATTTGCTGCAAAAAAGGCCATCATACATTTTCCGATAATGTTCATAATTTATCAATCAAGTGGTAAACAAATTGTCGCAGGTATATTATTTTTTCTCCTCTCGTAATAGCGGGGTAGTTGCCCACGCAATACGCAGTACAATTATCTAACTAGTATACGAGGGCTTATTAAAATAATTACCTAGCATGCTCTAGGACTGGTCCTCTGTGATTAGGGTTCCCATTAATTAAATAAAAAAATCGAGACAGTAAAACTAAACATTTTATTTGAGCGTTTATCCGTGGTCCCAGTGGGTCGACCTTTAGGTTGAAATGTATAGACTGCACTTTCACTCAGCTCAGACTCAAAACAGAGTTAAAACGAGACAGATTTATGTCGGAGCTTATTTGTGTCGTTTTAACCTCGTTCTTGAGTCTTGGAGTTAACTTTACTATTCGAAAGGTAAAATGTTCATACTTAGGCTACAGGTATGTGTGAGAGGACTTGTGTTACCCGAAATTTTGCACAATTTACCTTGCTATTATACCAAAAATTATGATCAATGAAACAAAAAGTAAAATAATTATACCAAAATACCCTGTATTCTGATATCAACATGGTATATCAAAATCAAAAAAAAAATCAAAATTTATTTATTTCATGTAGGCCAACTTGTAGCTCTTATGAAACGTCAAAAATCTACCACCGGTTCGGAATGCAGATTCTGCTGAGAAGAGCCAGCAAGAAACTCAGCAGTTGCTCTTTTCAAAAAAAAATTTTTTTTTTTTTTTAGAATTGTTAAAAAGAACTAGGCTATGCACACAATGTTTCCACACAGAAGTTTCAAAAATGTACGCCTACCGCAACCAAAGACATGTTAACATGGGTAGACACAAAGCAGACCCATTCCCGTTGGCGGCACCCGTTCACGAGCATGACGCATGATCCAGCCATTGCCTCGCTCAACCATATTTGAGGGAACGTAACAACCCGCACCACACGACACCACCACAGAAATGTTTAAGTGAGCATGACATACTTAGGCTACCCATGTTAAGGCATCGAATTAAATATTAATATTAAGATTAAGATAGAAAAATTTATCATGACAGTCTTCCGATGTAGTTCAAAATAGGAAAAATCCATGAAAATCTAGTGAGATGTTAACCCTAACAGCAATCAACATTGGTAGATTTCTAACACAACCAGTTCCTTGTGGCCATCACAATGTATAAAAAACATAATTTTTTAACTTTCATAACTGTCAGTCTAATTTTAATGTTTGATAGATAGGTTTAACTTTGAAACTCCAGCAATCTCTGATATAGGTACAATAATAGGGTACATAAAGATTTCTTATGCCTGATAACCAGTGCTACCTTAACAATTATTGTAACTTAGATTTTTCACCTTTACCTGGTTCTTAGTTATTCTCAGTTAGTTAAAATAAATAAATAAATAACTTATTGTTTCACTTAAAATTTATACACATAAAAACGTTCACGCAATTGTTCGCGCTATCGTGAAACGTAGAATTAATAATTTATTTATACGGGAAAAATTTATTTGCAATTTTCTTCATAAAATCTTCAAAAGTTGAATAACCTTCATCGAACGAGCGTCCTCCGGCGCATAACGCGTGTATTCCGGTCTTGCTCACACCCTCGAAAAGAGAGCGGGACAAAACAGTTTGTTTGTAAACTATCTTTTGTGGCCATTTTTGGCCAGCGAACGGTTATTGACTAACTTTTCACTATGCAACATTGATGTCAAAAGTTTAATGGCCACTGGAAAGTTAATTTCCACAATATGTTGCAGAAATCTAATCAGACTAAGTATAAGTTGCAGTTAGACTTGCTGTGCGTACAACATAGCTAGCATAGCAAGTGACTTGTCCAAAGCTGACTTGCAGTTTTTATTGCTAATGGACAAATCACATTAAATATGTTCGATTTCGATCATGATCGATATTTTTTTTTTTTTTTTAACTTTTTTCCATGCACCAAGCTATTTAAGAAGTAGTAAAGCGACTTCAATATACCGAAGAAAGGAATAACTGAAAAGGGAAAAGTGTCTATATCTTGAAAACCGATTTTGATGAAATCTTTACTGTTCCCTTAGTTTAAGTAAATGTAAGCAAATAAAAAAAGAATGATCGCAATTCGATTAATAGTTTTAGTTCTGATCCATACATACAGTATACACCTATTACACAAATAGGTACGTGTCGAATTGATAACCTTCATTTTTTTTAAATCGGTTAAAAATGAACACGCACGTGTAGTTTACTCAGTATTTATGCGTATTTGCATAGCTGCACGCCTGATAAGGTTTGGTATAACATGAGGTATATAATGACTGTTATTCATGTAGGTATTTTTATCTGTTGCTACGGCATTACTACGGCATGCAAACTCCATATGTCATAATACTAATAAATTAATACTTAATACGTATATAATAAATTGAATAATAAACCGGATAAACCACGTAATATAACCGGATAAAATGCGTTTTACTGAAATGTTTTTACACTTTCTTAATCCAGTATATCACATCACACTAATATTATCAAGCCGAAAGTTTGTATGTGTGTGTGTGTGTGTGTGTGTGTGTGTGTGTATGTTTGTTACTCCTTCTAGCCACAACGAATTTGGCTGAAATTTGAAATGGAGATAGCTCATACCCAGGATTAAAACACAGGCTACATTTTATCCCGGAAAATTACAGAGTTCCCATGGGAATTGAAAAATCTTGATCCACGCGGACGAAGTCGCGGGCATTGTCTAGTGTCATAATATGTGGGTTTGTACTGTGTACAATATGCCTACAATTAATGAATATTGTCTGGTTTTCGCCGTGGCTAGTTACCACCCTACCGTCAAAGACGTGCCGCCAAGCGATTTAGCACGATGGCGTGTAGATACCGGCTAGGGATATGGGTTGAATACACCGTCATACCCCTTCCAAGTTAGCTTCCATCTTAAGAGTGCATCGTCACTTTCCATCAGGTGAGATCGCAGTCAAGGAATATCTTGGTCATCGAATAAAAAAATAAATGGACCAATGTCCAGCAGTTGACTTATATACCTATTACGCGGTTACAATTCTGCGAAATTCCATTGGCGTTTTCTCGATATATTGGTCCCTGCATTTAAGCGATTTCGAGGTAAACAATGTATTTGAGTGTTAAGTTTAAGTTTCCGAGTTCAACCACCTCTTAACGCCTACGTTTTGAGGATAAAACTAGCATTCCAAATTGCTATTCAGTTTCCGGTGCGCGTGTGAGTTTATGCCTTACTTAGATATGTAGGTATACTTTGTAACTTAGGCATACAGATATGCAAGATTTTAGATTTGTACGGTACCTGGATGTTACATATCGATTGGAAAGGGGTAGTCGTCTGGCTTCGTAGAGCGTCGTCACTGTCGCACGAAGCGACAAAGTTGTGGCTCTTTTGATAAGTTAAGACTTTACGAACACTTGAAAATACTCTTACTGTAGTCACTGGATATTAATTTTTTTTGGTACCTAAAGAAAAATATAAGGAGCTATTATTACTTACTATTTGTAGACAATATATTCCGTGCTTTTAGTAACTGGAAACTAGTATTTCTTTTTTGTATGTGAAAAAACAGACTCGTAGTATAAGAAACTACGTATCTTTGGACGACGAAGAGTATATCTTTGGGTTTTCATATCAATAATAATTCAACAACTGGATCTAGAAAATATCAGCGCGTGCAACGCTAGAAATTTGAATAGATGACGTAAATCAATAAATATTAATGATTCATGTACCTAGATGCTGCCAGATGGTCACATTTCAGAAACAGTGACTACGATTTATTAGGACATGTTTTTGATCATTTATCATGATGTCTAAACTTGTTTAGAAATCTGAAATACATCAGGTTTTAAACAATTTCATATAGTACCACGTAATATAATATTTTCTTATTAAGTCTTAAATTGAAAATCATTTTTCAAACGCGCTCTAAACGCATCATAAAAACAATGATTTCTACTAGATTAGTTATATACTCACAAAACAAGCGAAAAAATTGTGCTGAACGACGAAGAGTATAATATTTGTCAAATGATATGACTATGACAAATTATGACAAATATCTACCATTACGGGCTTCATTTACCGCACGCTTGTAACATATCCACCTCTTTTTATACAAATACAGTAGCATAGAAAGCGATATTTATTATTAAACAAGCCCGATGCGAAATTGTTTAACAACAAACAAGACTGAGCGTAAACAAACAACAATACCATCGCGGCCGCCGCGTACTGATGCGAACATTATTTGAATTCGGAATAGAGCTCCGAGAAAGGCGTCGACGTGGTACCGTTAATTTGCTACCGTCACTTAAGGCCGCGGCTCCACAGCCGTGTCGGTTGTTGTCAGTGCTGTACAGTTACAACAACGCGTAACATAACATTAAACATTACGTAGCATTTTTTTTTAAGTCACACGGCTCATGCAGGGCAAAGTAGAGAGTATCAGGGTGCGAGGAAGATCACCCATGTGACGCACCGACCAAATAAGTCTGCTGTGTGCGGTCCAGTGCACGAGTATACCAGGCTGTCAGCCAGCAGGGAGAAGTGGCAAATGCTTCTGAAGTGAACACGTGAAGTAAGGTCTTTAGAAGCAGATATACTGTTGCTAAAGACGTCACTTCGTGATGACCACAATCAGCAATCTACACTGAAAAAATTTAATTTGGTAGGTAGTAGTTAGGGAATGCAAATCTCGCGAGATTGGGGCTTAAGCGAGATCTCGCGAGATTGTATTTACAATCTCGCGAGATCTCGCCAATTTCGAGATCTCGCGAGATTGGCAGTTTTGTGTGTTTTTTTTGCAAATAATCACAATATTTGAATAAATTAGAAAAAAATTAATAAAAATTATAAGTATTATAAGATAACATTTATTTTCACGATTTTTTTTGCATCAAATTGTGTATAATTTTTTAATAAACTTCTAAGTAAACTTTGACGTACTTATCTATCAAATCACTGTGGAAGCACTGTATACATAGCACAGTTTGGTAACCTATTATAAATTTTTTTATTTTTTATTTTTTGAAAAGCAACTGCTGAGTTTCTTGCCGGTTCTTCTCAGCAGAATCTGCATTCCGAACCGGTGGTAGATTTATGACGTGTCATAAGAGCTTCAAGTTGGCCTACATGAAATAAATAAATTTTGAATTTGAAATAATAAATGAAAAAAACAACCACTCTTCTCTTCTAATATCAAACCAAAATCTTTTGGTAATTTAAAAATTAATTCGCGCACCGAACGAAACCGATAGGTCGCAACTCCGTCCGTGTCAGTCCGCGCTTCGAATAAGACTTTTTTATGCTCGAGTACAATCTCGTTAATCTCGCGAGATCTCGCCCTATTTTCGTCCGAGATCAATCTCGCTAAAAAAGGCCGAGATCTCGCGAGAACGAGATCTCGCGAGATCGAGATTGCATTCCCTAGTAGTAGTTAATGGGGCCAGTCCGCCCCTTTTTTATTAAATATTTCTTTAGAGAGCGAATAGGTTCCCAAATTTTCATATAGGTTTTATATCGACAGATTCTGACATTCAAACGAAACGATGCCAATAAAAAGTTTGGTAGATTAATATTTTTTTTAATTTTTTTTTTTTTTTCATTTTATTTCACAACTTAGTACAAATTTAAAGTTTATTTTAAGCATTTTCACCTTGTTTATCTTTGGACGTGCGACATCACGTGCAGAAAGAAACGGCAAAAGACGTAACTTATAAAAAATGTTATCAAAAAAATTGTATTCTTTGGTTTTTTGGACATTCGTATTTCGTACGTGTGCTTTAGTTGCGTACGTTCAATAACACGGTTGGCGTTGGTTCGTCGACCTCCGAGGCGCCGCTAAGACAGTGGTCACTGCGAATCTAACATACCTAAGCCAATTATTACAGTTAGTTTTTTTGTACGTTTTTATGTACATTTTTTTAACACCGTGAAAAATGAGTAGTTTTTCAAAATAAAATGTAACGGTTATATCTATTTTTAGTTGAAGTGTTCAAAAAATTTATTAAAAAAATGTTTGCAAACAAAAAAATTATACTAAAGTACGGATTTTTGTCGAAAGCAGCAGAAATTTTTATTGCAATAAAGCAGAGAAAAATACGAATACGAAAAAAAAGAAAGACGTTGGAGAAGTTTCATATTTAATGTGAAGAAACATATTATCTAAGAAGTCCTATAAAAATGCATTAAAATATGTATTAGAATTTCGATATTTCAGTAGGTACATATTTATTCGGTCGGTGTTGGCGTTGCTTAATTTATGCAACAAAATTGCGGTCTACAGAAGCCGCGTATTAAAACTAACCACAGTTTAAAGAGTCTGTTTACGTGATTCATATTTTTATCTCTGTGTAAAGTACCTACCGTAATTGTACGAGAACAATCTCTGCGAATTGCCAAACCATTGTAATTCTGTGTAACGGAACCTCGGTTTCGGGTAAAATTATAGTTGTATTTTCGTAACTACTAGTTTAGAAAGGCGAGAGAAATTAGATTAAAGCGTGAACAACAGTGCCGAAATAGATGAAATTGTTTAAAAAGATAATATTATTTCGGATTTTTTAACTAAAATGAATAAAAATACTCGTAGCTTTTACTATAAGACTTTTTTTGTAAATAAAAACGATACGATTGCGGTAGTTTGTTTGCATTTGACCAAATAGTAAATGTTGATGCAGTTCCAAACAAAAGAAAGAATCTAAAGCTAAATAAAGCTTACTCTTTCGCTAACATGCAATGGTGAGAAACTCAGAACTATGCTGATCTAAAACCGCCAAAGTCATTACCACGTCTTACAATAATGTACTGCGTTCGACTGCATCATAACATATTAAATATTACCTTCCGGTAAGATTCTACGTCTAAGTAGGTAGGTTGAAAAGAGCAACTGTTGAGTTTATTGCCGGCTCTACACAGCAGAATCTGCTTTCTTGTCTTGTCTTGTCCTAAGAGGTTGGCTTACGTGAAGAAAAATTAAAATTTGATCAACAAATGACACAAATATTGCACTACTAGCTGATACTCGCGACTTCGTCCACGTGGATTTAGTTTTTAAAATCCCGCGGGAACTCTTAATTTTTCGGGATAAAAAGTCCAGGTCCCCAACTATACCCATGCAAAAAATCACATCGATCCGTAGCTCTGTTGCAGCGTGATTTAAGGACAAACCAACAAACAAACACACTTTTGCATTCATAATATTAGTAAGGATTTTCCACTACCCCTGTAAGTCTGAAACAAAAACTCCACCATCTTTGGGATTCACGGTAATAGCACGTTATATGCAGATAGAAGGGATTATCAAGATAACGAGTAGTTACATGTACCTAATACAAGGCTGCGTAGGTACTGTGGTAATTTTTATACCGTTACAAGGTTCACGGAAACCCGTAGGGCCCCAATAACGGCGTCCGTCCGTATGTAATCTGGTTTGGCATACTTGGCGGGCCTTAGGATTTTTTTTATTTTCAAACTAGTTATCAGCATAGGATTTGTAATAATGCGTATAAAAACTTGGAAAGAAATTATATCTTTGTTAACTTGTATTAGATTAAAAGTTCAATTGTTCTAAAAGAAAAGCTCTGATTTATACAAACAAAGAAGGCGTGATAAAATTAACTCTGTGTGACTCACGTCTGAATTAAAATGCCAATCACGCTTGACCCCTTTTTTAAAATCCGAAGCGACGAGGCGGTTATCGCAAT
Source organism: Hipparchia sbordonii (assembly GCA_038048805.1). Taxonomy (NCBI): domain Eukaryota; kingdom Metazoa; phylum Arthropoda; class Insecta; order Lepidoptera; family Nymphalidae; genus Hipparchia; species Hipparchia sbordonii. The sequence goes on from CM076115.1 coordinate 8,411,865, forward strand.
CAATATTCATAATGTTCCACACAATTAGCTCCATTATACATTATACAATCGTATAATGTGTAATATTATATAAAAGTGAAAACATCTAAAATTCAGATGGTAACTCTATATCACTAATTCTTATCTTTCACGAATTGTAACTGTGTTATGAAATATTAATTTTTTTCTTTGACAATGCTCTATTTTTATTGTCGTGGCTTCTTTTGAAGGGCTTATTGTGAGGGGCATAATTTTTACTTTTTGGGTTTCGACGACGCGGTAAGTTCATTCCAGAGATTTTTGAACTTTTTTAAAAATAATATTTTTCTGGACAAAAGATTTATGTTAGAAAGTTTAAAGTCGATTAAAATCGACCTGACAGAAGTTGAGTGATGTGGAATTATTGATTTATCACAAGAGAAAGAAATCAATTTGAATATTCTTCAAGTTTCATTAGTGTGTGTAGAAACACACACTAATGAAACTTGAAGAACTTGACTTTACTTCTGTAAAAACTTCGCGGATCTCTAGCTGTCGCTTACAGAGGTGCCTATTCATTATTTTTTTTTATTTGATGACAATATAGTCCTTGACTGCAATCTCACCTGATGGTAAGCGACGATGCAGTCTAAGATCGTAGCGGCCTAACTTGGAACGGGTATGGCAGTGTACATTCAACCCATAACCCTAATCGGTTTCTACACGCTAACGTGCCGGAACGCTAAATCGCTTGGCGGCACGTCTTTGACTGTAGTAGGATTACTTGGAGAGTAAGATTAAAAATCCACGCAGACGAAGTCGCGGGCATCATCTAGTACTCTATATCTTAGGAACGGTAAATATCGTAAACGATGTCGGCACCTAACAAAGGGAAGGCGAGGGCGGGTCAAAGGGTGCGTTAGTTTAACAATTATTGTAGTTCTGTTTTCATTTCGTGTTTACTGTTTACCTTCAGCACCTATAATAAAAATTCTTCTGAATAATGGCCCCCATAGTTTTAGTTTGAATACTTCATTTAACAGAGTAATCAAAAGGTGTAAACCAACAAAAATGTGAGATATTATGTTTGAAATCTTTGTTTTAGAATTTTAGTTTATTCCATAGGAAACTCATTTAATTTTCAGGTTTTTATGCTATTACGTGTTAAACGTATGGTTACATTATTTTTCATTTCACTGAATTTTCACCGAATGAAAAGTAAATGTGATCCCATCTGATGGTCATGCAATCTAAGATGGTAGGGCGATAATTTCGACTAACATATCCCCTGTATGGCAGTTTTAATAGAATCCATACCCCTAGTTACGCTAAATTGCTTGGCGGCATGTTTAAGATCTTAGGCTAAAATCTATAGACTGCACTCTCACTCACCTAAGACTCAAGACAGACTTAAATCGAGACAGATTTATGTCAGAGCATATTTGTGTCTCGTTTTAACAACTATGTTGAGTCTGAGCTGAGTTAGAGCACGCTCTATAGATCTCAGCATTAGACTGCATCATCACTTACTATCAGGTGTGATCGCAGTCAAGGGCTAGCTTGACATCAAATAAATAAAACGTCTTAGTAATAGCTCACTAATTCAAGAGAATTCCTTCTCCGCGTGGACAGCCCTTAACAATGAGAACAAGTAAACAAATGTGTGAAAATGACTTGAAAAGATCATTACTATTTATTCAGATGTACGCATGATGCTCTCGGCTTTGTAATTATTACGAATTAACATTTCAATTTCAAAATTAACATAAATCCCCATTCATACACCGATCCATCATTTTCTAAGAAATTTGAATAGTAGAAATGTTGGACATTTTTGACAGTTGAATTGTTCGGAAGAATGCGGTGTTAGATTGAGAATAGAGGTTTGTTGAGGAGTTATAGTTCACACGTGGTGTTTCGTTATCTACGAAATCTTAGGGTAGAGATCAAAGGTGCAGGGTAATGACATGGAAAGGCGATCTGGGGCCCAAGTCTGCTATTTCAATTGTAGTTACATTGTCTATCAATGACATGACAATTGTTATTTTTAGCAATTGTCATGTCATTGATAGACAATTGAACCCCTGGGCCCCAAGTCAAATTGCTAAAAGTAGCAATTGGGATGTCATTGATAGGTAATGTAACTGTAATGTAACTACAATTGCAATAGCAGACTTGGGCCCCTGGTAATCAGACTTTCTGTCCGTTACTGGTACAAGACAATTCTATCGATTATATTAAGTTGTATTTAAGTATACTCCATCCATCATTTGAATGAAATTTGAAAGTAGAAATGTTGGACATTTTTGACTGTACGTTCCGAAGAATGCTTTCATAAGAGGATCCTAAAGTTATTTCTTAGAAGAGTAGAGAACATAGATGTTTCTATAGTGTCTGTATAATTATTGAGTCAAATCAACTTTGTCTGTATGCTCGGGAGCGTTTGATAGTTATTCAAAATTATTTTATTTCATGTAGGACTACTTATTGGGTCGCCCAATAGGAAAACGCCCCGTTGGACGACCCAGGGATCGCTGGGTGGACGAAGTGATAGAAGACCTGCAGCGCTATTCAGTAAAATACAAACTTACTTCGAAAGCAAACTCACTTCGTCAATCACGGAATAGTATATAAAGACTAGAACGGTTATGACACTCGTCCTAATACAAAATAAGAGCGAATGCCTATTCATTCTCAGTCATCTTGTTCTGTGTTATCAATTTGACATAATTGACGAGTGAATTCGCTTTCGAAGTGAGTTTTATTTTAGTGAATAGCCCTACTGCAAGCCCTCAACAGACCCGATTGGCGTGAAGCGGCGCAGGACAGGCATGAGTGGCAGCTTCTGGTGTCGGTGGCCAAGATCCTCTTTGGGTCACTGAGCCAGCGAAGTAAATAGGACTACTTATGGTTTTTATGACATGACAAGACCCTACCAACAAATCAAAGTTATTCAAATATTCACCAGTTATATACCTACCTACCATTTATACAACGGTATCATTTCGTAACCACGACCACTTGCGTCAAACAAGTAAGTCATGAGAGAAAGCAGGCAGGTTAACATACTCTAGAGATTTCGACAGTATATTCCATCTACCCACCTACGCACTTAAGTCTATAGTTATTTGAGATCACGTATACTGGAGTTTCTTCTACAAATACGCATACTATAACGTTTGCGTTTGCTTTGACCTTTAAGGGCCTGTCGTATATTCAGCGTGTTTGCTTGTTTGACTTGGAATTAGTTTTAGTAGTTAAGGGTCTGACAGGTCGATTGTTTACAAAGCGGTCGGTAGGGTTTCCCAGGGTTTTGGCTCCTTATTTTTTAAGTGGTGTGGGCAAATATTATGTAACATTCTAGAGTCATCTGCTACGTATATTATTTTGCAGTAGTAGAACTATCTACAGGCATTTAGCTCGGTTTGATATAAAAAAGGGTTACTATTCTATAAATTATTTTTTAACAACACAAATAAAGATAAATAAAATCGGTCTCCCTACTTTAGTCTACTGTTCCAGACCAAGTTGCTACACCCAAACTGGGTATCCATATCCTACCTTGTTTAGTACTTGTTCTAAGTTTTATTTAAGGGATGTGTGTATGGAATTTGCATTAACAAAGAAATTGAAATTGCAACTTGCTAAATACATTATTATTATAATTCTAATGACAAGACTAATTTTACTATACATTGGAAGTTGGGGCATAACATTGGATGGAGTCAAATCGTTTGGCAAAAAATTTGCTTTATGATGTTCTAAAAATCGCCATCACTTCTTCCATCTTTTTTATGCTACCTAGGATTTAACATTTTATCACGGATTTTATTAATAGATCATTCTTAGGCTTGACCTTATTTGGTCGTTACAAGAAATGTAAATAGTAGCAACCTCTACACCACTAAGTAACTGTATATAAAATTAATGATATGCATTTAATGCAGTGACAATATCCATCCATCACCAATTTATTCCTTGCGAGTTGAAGATCGAACACAATGGGTTAGGACAGAAATACATTTGAATGTAGTAAAGGACCAATCCGACCGCGCATCGAGTGGACAATTGTCCTTTTTTTCAAGTGGTGGTATCGGAATAAGTAATGTGTTGGTGTCGTTTGATTTATAAACATCAGTCGGGACGTTATAGTCATGGAGCTAGTGGAAAATCTCGAGATATCCTTCCCATAACACTGCGGTGCTAAGACAATAAGGTGTTAATCCTAACGGCGAAAAATGAGTTCCTCGCACATGTGTACATATTGCATTTAAATATGTATTTCAATTAAATCTTAAAAATAAAAAGAAACTTCAAATGGAAATATGTATACTGTATCTCGTAAAACTTAATGTTAAAAAACAGAAAATCGCGATTTTTGAAAAATGTTTTTTTTTTTAGATACAGTTTATGGTCATGGCACAGCAGAAGACAGTGGATTTTTTTTTAATACGATGTGATATATATTTTTTGTAAAATGCGAGAAGTAATGATATGATTGCCGAGTTTCTTGCCAGACCTCAGCAAAAACTGTTTTCCGAACCGGTGTTAGAGTTCAGATTTGTCGTAAGAGCTGCGGTTTGGCGTTACATGAAATAATTATAACTTTGAATCTGAATGCTAGGACCCAAAAGCGAGGTGGCAGGCATTTCAGAACTCTTTCAATAAAATTTCATCTGCTGTTAAATGCTGTTTATTAACAAAAAGTCCAAACTATAAAAAATATATAACGTTTGAATATTGCCCGGTATAAGATTACTTTGTTAACAATGAGGCCGCCTTTGCATGCGCAGTTTTGAGCTACGAATATTCTTCGTGTGCAATAGTTTTTCTTAGCGAACATTCGAAAATCGTGATTTATGAATGAACCGTTCAACATGTAAGGAAGTAGCTTTATCAAATAGCTCTCCAATATTTACCACCAGCTCTTCTACTATATTGTGTTGACCGAGAAATTAAGCTATACATCACGGGTTTTCACGCCCTTGCTTGAGGTGACAACAAAGTTGAATACGATTTACATAATGATGGAAATATTTGACCGTCCGTCTGTCTTTTGTCAATATGGAGGCTGGGTTGTTCGGACTGTTTTTATTAATATACTAGCTAATGCCCGCGACTTCGTACGAGGAGTATTGGATTCCCGCGGAAACTCTATAATTTTCCGGGATAAAATGTAGACTATGTGTTAATCCTGGGTATGAGCTATCTCCATTCCAAATTTCATCCGAATCGGTAGCTCTTATGACACGTCATAAATCTACCACCGGTTCGGAATGCAGATTCTGCTGAGAAGAACCGGCAAGAAACTCAGCAGTTGCTTTTCAAAAAATAAAAAATAATTTTTTTTACAATAGGTAACCAAACTGTGCTATGTATACACTGCCCTCGTAATTGAAAACACGTAACTTAAAGGTAACTTCTATTTAACTTACTTTGTTTTCAATTACGAGGGCAGTACAGTGCTTCCACAGTGATTTGATTGATACGTACGTCAAAGTTTACTACTTAGAAGTTTATTAAAAAATTATAGACAATTTGATTCATAAAAGTCTATTGAAAAAATTCGTGAAAATAAATGTTATCTTATAATCTTTATTATTTTTTTTCTAATTTATTCAAATATTGTGATTATTTGCAAAAAAAACACACAAAACTGCCAATCTCGCGAGATCTCGAATTTGGCGAGATCTCGCTGTATTGTTATTTACAATCTCGCGAGATCTCGCTTGAGCCCCAATCTCGCGAGATTTGCATTCCCTAGTGTCAATGACGAAGATAAATGGTGAATAAATAAATGGTAAAAAATTACTATTGCAATGCAGGTTTGACCTCCATAGTCCCAGGCAGAATATTGAGTTTTGGTCTTAAAATCGGAGTACTCAAGTTCGATTCCCAGCAGGAGGTTTTTGGACTTATGCGGACATCTATAGAGCGTCTCAGCTCAGACTTAGGATAGAGTTAAAACGAGACATAAATATGCTCTGACATAAATCTGTCTCGTTTTAACTCTGTTTGACTCAGCCTTACCACCGAGTGAGACTCATATCATAATCAAGGGTCAACTTCTCGTCAAATAAAAAATAAACTGTAAGGTCAACAAAAGGTCAAGTCATGTGCACTGCAGATGAGGTCAACGCACTTTCCCGATAATTCCGTTTTTATAAAATCTAGTGTTTATCTACAAATAAGACCGCACAGTCTAGATATCTAATCTTGAATTACATGGTATTGAGATAAGATTTCTCGTTGCAAATCTCTTGCATTGCGGTTTCCAGGTTTCAATATCTAGTTTCGACGGGTATCTAACTGCGGGTATAAAATTACATCGTCTAACCGTAACAGATTTTCGTTATACCCTACGACACGATATCGGTATTTGATAATGATTCGATATGACAGTATAGTTAGTGTGAAAAAATAAGTAACTTTTAATTTTTGTTACTTATTGACGTGGAGGGGGTGAAGAAATAAGCTTGTCATGAAGTGACTAAAGTTTTTTCGGGTGCGACTTTTTTCACACGAGAAGCACAGCAAACTTTGTAACGGATTGACGTAATTTTTTTGGGTAAAGTTGAGGACTTAGCGACATAAGCTGCAGCCATTTATCCCGGAAAAACAAAGGATTTCCGCGGGATTTTTGAAAACAACCTACCACCACACAGACGAAATCGTGATAACTGGAAGGAACTAACTACCTTTTAGGTATAAAATTCACATTTGCATATTATTATTGTATTGTGCAACAAGAAATTGATAAATTAAAAAAAAAAAAAAAAATAGATATGTGTGTTCAAAATGTTGTCGATAATGTCTGATCAAACCTAAGCACTAACTTTGTCAAACTTCAACCATTTTACGTGCATAAGATATCGGATCGGATATTGTAAATAGTTCTAAACTACATACTGCATGGATACCTATTACATCAAGTGTTATTAGATTCGATGCCCCGAGTAATTTCACTTCGAGATATCATAGAGGAAATGATACCACTGTCCTGTCATTAAAGGACCAAAAATGCGACTCTGTTACGTTAAAGGACAGGTGTAATTACGTCTAATACGTTATACGTATACGTTCTCACGGTGTCGTTAGTGCGACTTCCGAATCGTGTACACTTGACAGTTGACCAACGATGTTTACTGAACATAAAACGCGCCTACACTTTTTTTTATTCAATAGATAGTAGACTACTGCGATCTTATATAAGTGTCTAGACAGACAGGACTATAAACCTTTCAATAATGCAGTTAGGATGCAGTTTTATTACAACTGAAAGTTGACACAAATACACAAAAATTGTGCATTTCTTAGCCCGGACTTTAACCTAGGAACTTGCAATTACTAGGCCTTAGGCTGAAATCTATAGACCGCATTCACTCAGCTCAGACTAAAGACAGAGTTAAAACGAGACAGATTTATGTCAGAGCATATTTGTGTCTCTTTTTAACTCCATCTTAAGTCTGAGCTAAGTTCGAGCACGCTCTATATATCTCAGCTTCAGTGTACTGGGCCAGCAAGGTTATTAAAACTTAACTGCCATAATGTAATCTACATCAAACGAAATTTAGATCCCGATAGAGGTAACGGATTCTATACTGGTAGATGGATTATTTTTTGGAATGGATTCTCCGTTATTTTTCAGAGTTTAAATTACCTAGGGTTGGTGAGTGTAGAGTATCTGATAAGAAAAAAAAAAACAAAATCGCCATCGTGAACTGTTACGTAGATGTATACTTCGTTCATCTCTATCCTATTGAGTTATACTTACTTAAATTAGAGTTAGAGTTTTGTAAATCAACATAAGCACAATTAAGTAATTGTAAAAGGTGTCCGGCTTTTTTTCTAAGACTTGCAATTTCTCCTTTAGCGTCAGATGTATTGGAACAAAATATAAAATAACTAAGTAATGACTTAATTAATTCGTTGAGGAACCAAGTCATGAAGTACGTTCTAAACCATGCTTGAGAAATTTTATTCATAATTATTGAGCGAAAAATATCGACAGTGTTACGAGTATGAATACAAAGAATCGATATGAATCAACCCTAACTTTTTCGTACTGAACTATACCGGATTCCTTTGCAGTTGGTTATTACTCGTATCTCCGAACGCACCGTGCGGAACACACCGTTTTTATTTAAATTTCGAACACAAAAAACAACTAAAACAATAACCTCCGCGTGTCAATATTTCTTTTTACGACACGGTCGTGTGATATACTGACAAAGGATTTTTTTCTATCGCGCTGCATTTTATTTTCATTTTTTACGTTCGAGGTTTTTTAAATGCAATTTATTCTCCACGGACAGCTGTCAGGACGGGCGAAATAAAAATCGGTCGCGTTCCTAAATTGAAATTGACGCGTTCCATTTAAAACAATTAAGCGAACTGTGAATTAGAAACAATGGATTGGTCTTGGAAAATTTTGTTTTATTTTGTTTATGTGAACGGAATTTGGGGCTTGATATGAAAATTCAGAGCCGCAAAACCTTTTCCCAAGGAGGAATCAAAAAATTTTTATGCCTTTTCCTTTTATACATTTAGATTATTGTAGTTGTACTGACCGATTTATCAACGCAACGCAAAACACTGGACGGATCGGGCAGTTTGGCATACAGATGGCTATTATGACGTAGACATTCACTAAGGAAGGATTTTTGAAAACTTAATCCCTGAAGGGATAAAATAGTGGTTTGAAAAATCGAACTTAACGAGAGCGAAGCCGCGGGCACAAGCTAGTAAAGCAAAAGCTACAGTAATCGTTGCAGCTAGGACCCATTGACGCTACAAATATGCGCTTTAAACGGCCAATAACGTAAAACCTATGAACCATCTTCATTCTTCATTTATTCTTCAAGCTGGTCTGGTTTCCACATTTAAACCAGTCGTGGTCTGTTGTGTGTGATGCACCATTCCTTACAATGATCTTAACTGCAACCATCCCAGCTCTCCCCACAAGCCCAGCCCAGGTTGCCAAGGAAACCTACAGTAACCGTTGCAACTAAGACCCATTGACGCTACATATATGCGCTTTAAACGGCCAATAACGTAAAACCTATGAACCATATCGGTGCACGGGAACTGGGCATCCCACTGCACGTGTTTCCATTGATCCCCGTCATGGGAAACCATTTAACAAGGGTGATATATTGCTGATAGACTATTATCTACCCGGTGTCTGTAGGTGCATCGATTGGACCGTTTGGGTTATTGGGAAATTATAGATATCGCTACTAAATGATTGTTTAAAGTCCGATGGGAAACGTGGGTAACTTTCAGATGTCAGTTAATTGATGTTGTTGAATTACCATCACACTATTATAAAGGCGAAAGTTTGTATGTGTGTGTATGTGTGTGTGTATGTTTGTTACTCCTTCACGCCACAACGAATGAACCGATTTAACTGTTTGGAATGGGGATAGCTTATACCCAGGATTAACACAAGCTACAGTTTATGTTGGAAAATTAAAGAGTTCCCGCGGGAATCAAAAAACCTTAAGCCCAATACCCAATAATAATACCCTATTTTCAGGGCCCACCCAATATTCTCTGCGACCCCGACCCATACTTTGGGAACCTAGGATCTAAAAGACTGACTAGACTGTTAAAATCATAACCCTTATTTTTGACTTTGCCGTGATCGGGTAACAAAAATAATTGCAGCATAATCCACAAGCAATTAACCCTAGTATAAACATGCAATGTCTCTACGAAAGCAAAAGTCGTGGGGCACTTTCACTAGTCCTCCAAACAGGAAAATAGTGTTACATTTTACGGTCCGTGTAAAAAGAGGTTCCCATAGAAAAACTCCAAGACATCAAGACGCTACCGTCCGGAACAGACGCTATCTGCGATCAGCTGGTTTTTGTTGCGAATGGGCCTTTTATTACGAGGGTGCAGGTATTTAAGGGTTATTTATGATTTTTTTTTTATGAGAAAGGCTTGCGCTTGTTGACACTCAATGATGGAAAGCATTGATAAGGTCTAGGTTGGAGCGCGCTTGCCTAGAAAATGCCTATTTAGTCTTGTCCCATACGTGGACATCGTCCGCGTGGATTTGGTTTAAATAACAAAATCCCGTGGGAACTCCGATTTTCTGGGATAAAAATCTCGGAAAATAGGAGTTCATTGTCAAATTAACTATCGCCCGGGACTTCATCCGCATAGGTTTTTCCTGGATAAAAGATAGCCTGTATCACTCTTCTAGTCCTGAACTATTCCTACCCATCCCAAAAATCACGTCGATCCGTAACTCTATAGCAGTTTGAATGAATGACAAACCAAAACACAAACAAACAAAAACATTCGCATTTATAATATTAGTAAAGATATGAAAATTAAGATTGAGGTTTTGTAATGTCATGGAATCACGCCTCGGCTCAATTATCTAAACTGTTTTGACCCACAAAAATTAAGCTACGGTTTTAATTTCCCCAAAACTGTTACAAACTACATTTGCATCTATTCCCCCACTCGCTCACGAGCATGCCATCATGGCATGCCGCATGCCACTTTCATCTTTTCATTCCATTCAAACGTTAGAAAGTGCGTCGGTGTGAAACCAAGCGTTACATTTTTTTTTTTCACTAACTAAATTCATACTTCGCAGAACTTTAGCAAGGTTTTTTGAATATTGAATTTTAGATTAGGTCTCTGATGTAGCTCAATCAAATACCTGATCTGAAATTCAATGACGTTAATTTTTGTCACGGTCGAATGCCTGCGACTTTGCGTGGATTTACTTTTGAAAAATCCAGTTAAAAAGTGACAGACGAGTTACTTTCGCATTGATCAATCATTATATTATTAGAAAATTAGAAAGGATATTTTGCCTTTGCAACAATTTCGCAATGTACAATTTACATTTCCTTTTTTTAACAAAGAATATTTGCCATCCTTACTTCCTTACTAATATTATAAATGCGAAAGTGTTTGTTTGATGGTTTGTCCTTCAATCACGTCGCAACAAAGCAACGGATTGACGTGATTTTTTGCATGGCTATAGTTGAGGACCGGGTGAGTGATATAGGTTACTTTTTATCCCGGAGAATCAAAGAGTTCCCGCGGGGTTTTAAAAATTACATCAACCAAAAACCATGTCTTAGGAATGGGATGTAAGCATTGAAAAGTCTGCGGTTTCTTCAGGAATCTTTCATGTTATTTGATTTAAATCAAAGCTGAGCAGGTGCAGTTGCACTTAGCCCTTTCTCGTTATTCTCGGAATGGTGATACTAAGAAACGCTTAACTATTAGTTAGGAGTACTTAGGACGCAGCGACAGCAAAAGGTTCGTTAATAATGTATGATCCGGCAGTCCACAGGAATTCTAGTTTCTGGAATTAAGTCAGAAACCCTGTGAAAGGTTACTTTTTATCCCTCCACGATGGCAGTTCGTTACGGCCGCTGAACCATATCCTGCATGCTGCTTCCTTAGGGTTGTATCACACGTGAACCCCGTGAGAAATGTAACGTATTGCATTGGTAATGTCGTTTTCCACTTGGGCAAACGCATTTCTGCACTTTGCAGTAACAAGTGCGACCATTGAGTGTAAGTTTATTTTAATTATGATGACCTTTCCAGTTACGTGAACCGTGGAGGTTAGAGTTCTAGAGCTGGGACGATAGCGCTAATATTTATTCTCTATCATTTATTTATATATACACATTTATCCTATTATTATTATTATTTTCCATAATAATATAATTTTTAGCCAAATAACCACAATATTTTAGGTAGGTATTAAAATTCATAAGAGGGATGATCACTGTCACAGTTCATACTTTTGCTTGATCAACGCTTTCGTCTTTACCAAAATTATTATAAACTAGCCGATGCCCGCGACTCCACGCAGACGAAGTCCCAGGCAAAAGCTATAGGGTTTTTTATCCTATTAATTCTATTAATATTATAAATGCAAAATTTTGGATGTTTGTTTCTCAATCACGTCGCAACGACTGAACCGATCTGGCTGAAATTTGGGAACAGAGATAGATTATAGTCTGGAATAACGCTTAGGTTTTTTAACCTGGAAAATTAGAGAGTTCCAGCGGCAATAAAAACCTTAATCCACGCGAAAGAAGTCGGGGGAATCGACTAGTATTTCATAAATCTTTTCTCGTTTGGACGCCTTTAAGTGTTAAGTAAGGATCGAGTATTTCGCCACTAGTTATCAAAATGAAATTGCGTGCTGTCCCACATTGAAATCGATCTTTAGATGATGCAGCCCTCCCTCCGGTCATCCGATACAGAATGTTGTTAACTATTTAGGGGTGTAGGAGTATTTTAGGGGTGCTATAAATATTGTACGCGCGGGGGTTGGCAGATGCCACTGGTTTGCGACCGTTACCGTTCCCCTATCCGAGTGAAATTTTTGAAATTCGAACACGTGTGTTGACAGCACTTTTTTTTTCTAATCACCCACATCGTGATGATTTCGCCATCGTGTTTCGAAAGCGATAAATTATTTTTTTCGTTAAATAACATCCCTGTTGCGATGTTTTCATGTAAAGAAATGAAAATGTGTCAATGAAGGAGTTTTTTTTTTTTCAGAGCTCCGGGATTCGTTACCAGGCACGCATCTCTGACTTCTTCGAGTTATGCATGTCTTAAGCAACTAAATATCACTTGCTTTAACGATGAAAGAAAATGTAGTGAGGAAACTTCCCTAAACCGTTCACATTTGAGAGCAGACCTGCGAGCGACGGGTTGAGACGAATGATGAGCTATATGTTCTGTTTCAAACACTCATATGCAGCTGTATGATTATGGATCTCTGCCTGTTCCGAAGAGTGGCGAATGAAGAACAACAACATCATATGCAGCCATCTGCAGTCCCATCATACAAAGAACGTGAAAGCTTCAATCAATTTTATTGCAGCAAGTTAATGCATTTCATTCGTGGGTCGTAAATCTCGTTTTCATTGTAATTTTCGTAATGCAGACGGCGCGTGCGCACCCTTTGTTGCTTCGCCCTCGCGGACAGTGACTCCAACGGTTATATTGATTTTTTAACTGTCATTTTTCCCCCAACACCGCGCTTTGCTTATTAATTTCCTGTGCCACTATTGTAATAAGAATCAGATCATTTTAATTTCGGGACTTATCCGAGGTACTATCGTTGGTCATAGGAGGCCACATACGATCAAGTTTGCCGTCAAGTCTGCATGATGCCGCGTCAAGTCAAGCAGATTTGAGTTGAATATCAATTTGCATGTGAAACAGACTCTTCATGACCATTTTAGGGTCAATTTCACCAATATCGAATAACGTTTAACTGAAGGATAAACATGCTGTGACACGTTTTCATTACAAAAACTGTTCAAACATCGAACTTATAACTCAGTTAAGCGTTAGTCGGGCGTTAGTGAAATTGGCACTAAAAATTGCAACGCAATAATTAAACCGCTAATCTTAACGTACCTACTAATAATAATACACAGATAATGACTCGACAAAGTGAGTAGTTACCTACTCACTTAGCGGTTTTCAATTTATATAAGAAAAACTAGATCCTTAACAGTTTTGAAACTTTTTCTTGTTAAGAGTCCTTGGCCGCCAGGTTCTGATTTGGACGTACCTTGCTATTGGGTTTATGCTTCAGATATTATGATTATAATAATAAAAAAAATTACATGTTATGGATCCAACGCTCCTCACTGGAGTAACGAGAGTAAAATTTTTATTTTATAAAAAAAATGTACTCAAATCGGAATTCTTGTGAAGGTCGTTTACGATTTTTACGCTTTTGAGCGAGATTGGAACACAAGATTTATCCATTAAAAACTTTTATAGGCAATTTATAAAAAATACCACTAATATAAACACATTCTCTACTCCGGAGTAAGGAGGCCAGTTTTTATATGTTTCATACAATATAAGTAAATTAAAAATGCATAAAGGTATGCCCGATTTTTGCAATTTATAAGCATTACAATAGCAGGTATTTTTTGAAAGTTATTATCTTTTAAGGACTAAAAAAAATAAGGTGTAATAGTTTAGTATTCGCTGAGCTTAAATTAAAAAAAATACAGTTCTATTTATTGAATTTCATATCTACATAAATTATCAAAAGTAACCCCAAATTCACGATTGAAATGGCACAGCAGACTGTACGTCAGACATACCGAGCTCAGCGCTCTTCGAGGGTGGACGTGTTGCTGAACCGGGCGGCACTTACGCATGTGTGCGTGAGCAACTAAGTTACATAAATTACGAGTTGTTAACAATACATAGCGCGACCGACTCGGCTTTTTGAAATGAGATTTGCTTTTTCATATGTAGTTTAAACTAACATTATCTTTTTATTTATAAGAACGTTAGGCAGGAAAAATGTAATACTCATATTGGATGTTATTTTTAGAAATTAGAATAGGGAATTTTGTATGTACTCAAAGTAATTTTTTTGTAAAATAATGTGAAGTCTTAGAGGCTGTGTTAGGCAAAATAATTATAATGTTAAAAAATGGCTATTAATTATAGATTATTATAGGTACATAAACCATTCTCAAATCAAAGTTCATCAATAATAATATACCTATTGATGTTTTTTTACTATTAATTTTTTTATTGCATAGATTCCTGAAATTCCATCGCATATTAGCATCTGTCTTAGATTTACGTGCTTGTAATGAAATTATTTCTGATTCAATTGTAATTTAATTGATAAGCAGAAATACTTTCATTCAAAAATACAAATAAAGTTATAGATAAATGTATCGTATTAGGTATCCGACGAAAGGTCTCGTTTGCATCGGTAGAGATAATGTAAATAATACATTAAAATTTGAAATACTAGTTGATGCCCGTGGCTTCGCTCGCGTGGATTTAGTTTTTAAAGTCCCGTGGGAACTCTTTAATTTTCTGGAATAAAACGTAGCCTATGTCACTCTCCGTTGTTTGTTCGTGGATTCGTTGCTTTGTTACGGTGTGATTGAAGGACTAACCAATAAACCAACAAATACTCACTTTCGCATTTATAATATTAATAAGTTAGTAAAGATGTTGAATTAAGAAATTAGTATGGTAAGTAGTTAGGTATTATTTATACAAATAAACAAAATTGAATTCGTGGATTCGTTGCTCTGTTACGGTGTGATTGAAGGACTAACCAATAAACCAACAAACACACTTACTTTCGCATTTATAATATTAGTAAATTAGTAAAGATGTTGAATTAAGAAATTAGTATGGTATGTAGTAAGGTATTACCTGTACACATAAAAAAAATTGAATTATCTGCTTATAAAATCAAAATAACAGCTTTTTACTAAATCCATATGAAAGTAAATAAGGTATAATAACAAAAAAGCATTTTTTATCATTTTTGTCTGTCGGTCTGTTTGTTTGTTTTGGCAATCTTGGGAACGACTGAACCGATTTTGACCCGACTTTCACTTATGTTATCGGGAGTAACTTAGGCTACTTTTTTAACGACTATCGAGAAAGGAGGAGGAGGAGTGTGTTTTTCTACTTATGTATACGATATATCCGTGATTTCTAAACTGATTTGCGTGAATCTTTTTTGATCGATACAAAAACTTTGCAAAATGATCCCATAAAACTTTCAACTGAACTCCTCAATCCTGATGCTGCAAGGGTACTGCTCATCTAAACTGTAGCGATTTAGGATGTAGGATTATAATAGTTATTGTACGTATCAAGTACAATAACTATTATAATAATTTGGTTTGCCTGTAATTGTGTGCCCACCTGAAATGTTTCTATAGATGTAGTATAATTTTTTTTGTAATTCTTGTGTGATTTCCTGTTGGCAACCAAATCGGTTTCTACACGCCATCGTGACGGAACGCTTAATCGATTGGCGGCACGTCTTTGTCGGTAGGGTGGTAACTAGCCACGGCCAAAGCTTCCTACCAGACCAGACCAGAGACAATTTAGAAATTATAAATTCCTAAATTGCCACCGCTGGGAATCGAACCCGAGACCTCCCAGTTATAAGACTACAGCGCTCACCACTGCGCCAAGGAGGTCGTCAAGCTTGCCATTATTAGGGTTGATCTACACCAGAATGGCAGCGGCCGGCAGCGGCGCGGTGAGCACTTTCAGTGTGAACTAATTTTAAACTTTATCTAAATAATTGCTAAAGACCAATATCGCTTGAAAAGCTCAAAAAGATCACGCGGCCACACGCGTCAAGCGATACTGGTCTTTAGCGATAATGTAGTTAAAGTTTGAAATTATTTCAAACTGAAAGTGCCGCACCGCTGCCATTCCGGTGTAGATCGGCCCTTATTGATAAGAAAGATAGCATTCCAAACAGTGTTCAAACAATATGGTCTGGCCAGAAAATAATAAAATCAAATATGACAAGGTACCTACCTGCAAAGGTTGGGGCGTTGGGCACGTGCCTGCTCCAGTCCTCAATTGAGTAACAATAACTGTTATCATAAAACTTTAGAGACAATGTTTTATGACAACAGTTATGGTTACCCAATTATTGGTATTTTTTTTTTATTTTGACTAAGCCGACAAGTTCTAACTTTTTTTGGTTCTATCTTTACGATGATTTAGGTTTGTAAAACTATGTTGAGGTAGGTATTCCGGGACGAAATGTATATCTTTCGTCAAGATGCAAGTTATCTTGTCGCAAAATTTTATTGAATGACGGATTTACCTTTTTATAGTTATTGTAGTATCGATATGAATTGATTTTAAAATTTTGTATTTATTGATACAAATAAATTATAAAAATAACTAGATAGGTATTTATTGTTATATTAGTTTGTGCCTGCAACCTCGTCCGCATGGACTTAGTTTTTTAACCCCTCAGAAACGGCATGTTTTTCCGGAATATTGAACCTATTTCACTCTCCATCAATCTCCGTCGATCAGTTGCTACGTGATTAAAGGACACACGAACAAACACAGTTTCACATTTATAATATTAGTTATTACATAACCACCTATTAAGTACCTTCCCAAAAATATAACGAAATATTAATATCAAAGTAAAAGTAAGATCTTTTGTTACACCATTCGAAAATTGTACAAAGTATCAAACTATCTTCTCCGAGATACAATCGTGTACCGCGCTAGTGTGCGAAAGCTGTTTACAGTCGTATTGTAAGCGACACGCACACATTCACAGTTCGGGCCAAATCCGAGTCGAGCTGAACAAAGGACGGGTTCTTAAAAATATCTGTTAGAGCAATTAGGCTTCCGAAAAAACTGTAACTTGACCGTTCTATTTAGTAACGACTTTGATTTCACTCGCAATTGTAGCATTCCAAAAATAACTCCGATTGCATACAAAATTCGACACCCCGCGGCTAGCAGTCCACTTATAAAGAAAAAAAATTGAAAACATTCAAAGTTCAACGACACTAGTAAAGGTGTAATTACGAAAACTATTAGAAGTTTAGAAGGGATCTTAGAAATTGGGTGACCCGGTTGTTTCATGGACCCCCCACTTGGACCGTACGCTTGGTCAGTTCTAGACAATGAAACTTATGACCCCTCATATTTTTGAACTCTTCGACTTACATCTGCATGTAATAACACGGTAAGATTTTTATTTGATTTCAGCTGTCTGTTTCTAACGTTATGGAATTGCATTTTTTTTTCAATAAGATTAGGGTTCCCATTTTAAAGCTTATTAAGAGCAACGTTTCAAACTTACTAATATTCTAATATTATAAATGTGAGAGTCTACTGTTTGTTGGTTTGTCCTTCAATCAAGAAAGCAAAGGAGTAACGGACCGACGTAATTTTTTGCATTGGTAAGGCTAACTCTACGCGGATGAAGTCAAAGCTGTTTTAAATAAGCCTTCAAAAGCTATAGGTACTTACTTTCATAAAAAAATACAAGTATTGATACAAATAATAATATAATGTGTATTTTTTCCAGTTAAATATAAATAAACCCGGACGCCATATTGCAAGATTGCGTACGCGGTTTGTAGCGCGCAAGGTGGCAAAGTTATTACTGTTATTAGTGACGTAGCTATTCCACTCACACACTCATCACTTATCGTGGGTGTGACAAGGACACAAGATACTACCAGCGTAATTCGGTGGCCGAACTGCTATTCATTGATTTTTATTTTTTACATTCCAATTGAGCGAGATTTTTAATAGCTTTAATGTAATTGAATAAAAATACTTTTTTAAAGTTTTACTGTTGATGTGAGATTTCTTTTTTCTTTATCGAGAAAGTATTGCATTTCTTTGTAGCTAGTTGTTTTTTAATAGTGTTCGTCGAGTATGTCGTTTTTATTTTATAAAATACAACGCCTCCCTAATATGAGTCAAATATTATAAATGCGAAAGTTTGTATGTATGTATGTATGTATGGATGGACGGATGTTTGTTACTCAATCACGCCGCAACGACTGAACCCATTTGGCTGAAATTTGGCACAGAATTAGATTACAGTCTGGAATAACATTATCTTCGGGCTATCTATATATTATATCTATCGGGCTTTTTATCCCAGAAAATAAGAGAGTTCCTGCGGGAATTAAAAAAACCTTAATCCACGCGAACGAAGTCGCGGGCATCATCTAGTATGAGTAATATATAAACCAGTATTAACAATAGAACCAACTAGAGACTTGACCTAATTCTAACATTTACTATTGTTTGTTTTGATGTATCACTCAACCACCCACATTATGTTCCATTTTAGATTTCACATGTGCGAACATACGCTATGGTATTATTAATTAAACGGAACGTAAACATTTGCGTAACTGTCTTACTAATTACTTTATTATCACAAGAGTTATCACTTCGTAAAATAAAATATTTCGCACTCCTATCTGATAACATTGAGTTTACCACTCGGAAAATTACTTAGATTTCACAGTTAATCAAAAAGTGATTTATTGTGTGCATACAAAATATTTTTTTCTGTTGCGTAAAGATCTTAACTTGTTTTATTTTAATATTATAATTATGCATTTGTTATTTAGGTAACTGAGTAAATAAAAAATATTATTTTAAAATTTAAACATAAATATATAATAAAAAATATAGACATTTACTATGTAATATTACTTATTATATACTAGCACGCACTGCGACTTCGTCTGCATGGAATTATGTTTTTAAAATCCCTCGGGAACCTTTCGTTTTTCCGGTATAAAAAGTAGCCTATGTCATTCTCCAGATCCTCAATTATAACCAATTACCCACAAAAAAAATGCAAAAAAACACATTAATCCGTTGCTGCGTTGTTGCGTGATTGAAGAACAAACCAACAAACAAACACACATTCGCATTTATAATATTAGTAATTAAGTAAGTAATTAAGGATATTTGTAAGGAATTTGCAAGAGTTTAGTTCTACTTTTTAAAACTTGCAATTGGTCTTGTAAGAAAGTGAGAAACGTGATTTTTTTTTGGTAAAAATTTAAAACGTAAAGTAAGAGCTAAAGGTTTAATCACAATTGAAAAACAAAATTACGCTTTTGTTAAGGGGCAAAAGTTAAAAAATCTGCTCTCTGTTAGAGCGCACTGAATGAAATCCAATAGGTACTAAATGACTTAACTTATTAATTATTGAGTTTAAGGTATTATTAATAAAGACTACAAAAACAATTTAATAAGCAGTTTAGCAAAATTTTTTGCGCGTCGCCCCTTGACTCGCGCAAAAATGTTCATTAAAAATTAACTAAGAAAGAGAGGTGTTAAAAATCTTAATTTTTAATAACGCGTTACTTAATTATTGAATGGGGTTTCGATCTTTATGAGGTTTTTGACACCTTGGTGGACAAAAAATCACGTCCGGCTTTTTTGAAAGGCGTCAAGGGGTGGTTAAATAAGAAGGAAGTCAAAAGGACAAAGGGTGTGAAGGCGAAAAGGAAAACAATACCTATGGCTATAACTAAGGACAAAATTGGAGTTTTGGATAAAAAGATATTATTTTTTCGTGTTTAGGCCACAGTTGTTTAACAATATAATCAATTAGTTAGTGCAGTGACTACAGTACTAACAGAGATTAGTTTTTCCAACGCGATTTGTAGGTAAAGCACGTAATAAAAGCAACGAAAAAAAATTTCAACGTTAAAAATTTTTTTTTTTCAAAAAACTCTTTACACAAAATCTTATTTTTTACCAGACTGCGACAAAGCCAAAAGGAAGAATTATCATTTTAGCAAGATTTTAGTAGTCTATGCACTCTTTTTATTTTTTTACGATGACATTTAAAATTGTTCTTTTAATATGACACTTTGTTTAGTATTTTATTGTTTAATATTCACACTTGGTAAAATATATAAGGCTCGATTTTTGTATTTCATCTTATTGCACCTGCATTTGGTGAATAAAAATAAATAAATATAAATATATGTGGATTTAGATTCAGAGACCGCCCTCGACCACCGACTCACCGCATCGCATTGTTAGCCCGCGCTATTCTTTCTTTTTGCTCGGCTTCTAAGAGTCGTACCGAGATTTTGAATAGCCTATAACCTTCCTCAATAATTGGGCTATCAGATACAAAAATAATTTTTCAAAACCGACAGGTAGTTCCAGAGATTAGCGCGTTCAAACAAACTCTTGCACTTTATTATATTAGTATAGATGTGTTTTTACGGTGGCACGCAACCCAGTGTGCGAGGCCGTGTTTTTTTCTACGTCCAACGTCGTCATATTGACACCTAACAACCTACGATTGTCTCTTGTTCCAGAAAGTTATAGGTACCTATTTGATGGTAATTTAACTAACCGAGGGTCATCGTTACAGTGTCAAATGACCTCAGAGACGACTTGACACGCTCGGTTAAATTAGTTAGTACTTAGTATTCGATTACTGATGGGACGTTTAAGATTAGGTCCTACCACTTTTTATCAGTTGATCGAAGTGATTTTTGTCAGCTAAAAAAACTTTTTAAATTGGTGTCTGCTTTGCGGACTACCAAATACTTAATTTATACAAGTTTTTATTGTATATATATTTTTAAAGATCTTCCCTATAGTTAGTAGGTACCTATATTTAAAATGTCCTGTAACCTTCAGACATGTTCGACTCTAAAAAAAAGAGTTCCTTACCAACCTCAGCTATAAGCTATTCCCTGTAAGTTGGGTAAGTTGAATCTATTCCTTTTAGATCTAAGCCAAGCTTCAGTAACCTGGGATGTTACAAGGAGGCGCACTGGAACCTATGCTATTCGGTATATATGTATTAGGTATCTATACATAAGGAAATGTTTTTTTATGTCGCGCTACATTAAGTTTATCCGTAGGGATAAACATAAATTAAACAATTAAGTAAGTAAGTGGGATTTTCCTTCTACGTTGACGACTACGTGAATTTTGGGGAAAATCCCACGTACTACTACTTGATGTTTGAGGATATATAAATGCTTTTAAAACACCGATTTGTAAAGTAGGTATAATATACCCAAATTATTTTTGTGTAAGCACGTGTAATTGAAGTCAGGCAAGCGTCGCGTCGGTTTCGTACTAGTTTCTTTTTCTTAATTTAAGCTTTTTAGCTTTCCAAGGTACTTCGGTATGGATACATAGATATGGAAAATCGAGCCTTATACATATATTTTACTAGGACTGGTGTGTGAATATTATACAATGAAATATTAAACAAAAAGTCAGTAGTACTAAAAGTCAATAATTTTAAATGTCATAATTAAAAAAAAATAGTATAAATAATAATTATACAAAGAAAATTGAGCCTTATAGATACATTTAAGAATATAATATTATGTCCAATGCAATAGTCAATATTATCAAGAGGTAAAAAAAATAATTATTTTTAATTTGAAAATATATCCACTGAGGTACCTACCTTATTTATAAATAAGAGATTTTATAAAATTATGATCATTCAATAACCTTCCAGGTACCTACGTTTCATTAAGTAGAAAGTAGGTTACAAAAGTTCAAGCCAGATGTAAGTAACCTTTTGCTACGAATGGATTCAGTTTCATTATTAATATTTTTTAATTACAAAATTAGAAAAATACTTCATAAATAATTAATTAATACATAATAACTATTTAACATTATAAAACATTGGAAATGTTTTATTTTCTAGAGATTCTTCCGTGGAAAAAAATTTAATGAATTTTATATAACATACTACCACACGCTAAGTTTATGGCATAATGGTAACGGTATTTGTCATAAATAATTCGTAACTAATGCACCTTGGATTACGATAAGATGTATAAAAAATATTAAATAATTCATGTAATAAATTATTTATTACAAATGAGGTACTGTAATGCATGATTAAGTTAAACTAATTAGTAAATGAGATTAAATCCGACGAGTAAACAAAAATTGCATAAATAGATGTCTAAAAGAATGAATGGCATGACAAAAAAGAGGCTGGAAATAATCGACGATCGATAGTTTTTTGGGAAAACTAATTGCAATAATTAAGATTTTATTCCTGTCTCGATATACGACAGTGACGACCTACTTCCATATCACTAACATACTCCCCACTTCCAAAATAATAATGCATTTCGAAACTCTTATAAGTAAAATCCACAAAACCAAAATTACGCAGTGCACGCCGCAGGTTGTCGAGCCCTGACGTAAATTAGCTTATCATCAGCCTCGTATTTATGACACATTATGCACATAAAAAGATAAAATAATTGTGTTTACACAAAGTATTTGTAGGTTATCAGTGTAATAGGTACGGTTCTTACACTAAAAAAAAAAGAAACACTAACCTGTTATTCTCTTTTGCGTTTTGCTGTTGTCTGGACTCGATACTTTAGGTTCTTGTTTGGTTAGGTTTGGCGCGCTCGGTTTTGGCGTCGTCATTGTAATCGGCGATCTTCTCAATGCCGCAGGGATAGACGACGCTGGTACTAGTTGCCATGCAAACCTTTGGGCTCCGGGCAAGGGTGTTTCGCTCGCGAAATCGAAGCCCCATCGCTGGCTATCGAGCTCCAATTGCCGTGCCAACTCTTTTTCAACAAATCGCCTATTCTCTTCCCTGTCTGTGCACCCGAACAAGTTCCTTCTCACACCTTCTAGAGTAGTCACTCCACGTACACGCAGAGACCTTGTGTCCATCACGGTCGTGGTCTGCAAGCCGGGCGCCCGAACACTCAAAGCCGACATCTTTTCAACAGTTCCAAAACTACGATGCACTTTCCGACCGCATCCGCGGGACCTAAACAGCAATATCTTAAATTTTCAACATGAACAAACAAATGTTTGTGTCATAATAACAAACCAATTAGAATGATAGTAAACAACACGAATACGGCGCGACGCGCGAATGACGCAATACGTCCGCCCTAACACGAAGCGAATGGCCGACTAAAGAAAAAAGAATGCGGTTGCGTGAGCGCGGGCCGCGGCGTTCGCCTTCGCTGCATGCGCCGGTCGCCGCCGCGTCGCCCCACGCATATTTCGTCGCTTGCCACAGTGTGGCGCTACTATCGCATTTTTTCCTTAAATTAGACGGATTATCACTAATTTTCCCTTCGCTTTAATTTGTTCTCAACCTACTAAATCAACAAAAACAAAATTAAGATTATTTTCGTTGATTTCGCTTTGCCAAAGCACTTGAATATGAAATTGATACTAGGCAGAATATATTTTATTTAAAATATTAATAAATTCTTATAAGAAAACAGTTTTAGTTAGTAATAAGTTGGTATTTATATATTAAAAGGAATACTATAAAATAATTATGAATAGAATAATAATTATTTATTGAATTTACTCCTAGACCAAATTAAATCATTAAATGATGTTAGTAACAATGAAATCAATTGATATTTTAATCGTGCTAAAATATTGATTAACTTCATCTTAAAAGTGAATCACTGCGTTTTGTACCTAATCACTTGAATCATTATGACAAAATGTTGCCATAATAGCATACTTTTTCAACTATAATACAAAAAAAGTACCTACAAATACTTGTTTTTTTCTTATAAATAAACATCTACGAACAAAAAATAGAAAAAGAATACAATAGAATAGATATAAAATAAAATAAATATAATAGAAAGAATATAATAGAATAGATATAGAATTGGTTAAGTATCTATTAATTTGCAATTTTATTGAAAACTACATTCTATAATTTTTTTCCTTTCAAAAGTGTAAAACGGTTTACATTAAGTAAATAAATAAAATATAATATTTTCAAATAACACTACACCAATTATTTTATTTTAACCTTAAAAAGTGGAACGATTAATTATATTAAAGTAATGGCAACCCAATACAGAGCTTGTTTACGAAGAACGAAGACGTGTCTAGTTACGTGTTGCAGCATAAACTATAAACTTCTTATCAGAAATACAGTTGTCTCTATCACTCCTGCGCTCGGCCGGTTGCATAAAAGAGGACAGAGCGTGTATTAATAGCACACAACGTCGCCGCCATTTTGCTGAACGAATACTAGAATATTGTTGAGTTCGATTAAAAACCCGATTTATAATAAACAGTGCAAATAACAAATTACACTTACGGAAAATATCAAAAACATTTATTTATTCAAAACATTGAAATATTTTTAGTTTTAGCAAAGCGCCATTTCAGATTTAGTTGATTCTGAGTAAAATTGCGAAACTATTATTCAATAGCTCTACGACATCTTGTGTACTATTTATTAAAAGACAAAATTATCGTTATTATTTCGAATAAACCATAGAAATACACTTACCTGTTAAGTTTTATAACGATATTTCACGGAAAATCTTCAATTTACCGTCGGGGTTCACTGCACTGGCGTACTAATTTTCGAGATATGACAAAGACGCGATGGCGAGAGCGCGGGCTCGGCGCTGATTGGTTGAAAATGGCGGCCATTGTGTTCATTGGCTTGAGGATTTTAGGCGCCAAATTTCGGTTGGTCGAGGAGCCGGATGGCGGGAAATAAATACGACTTTCCGGTCCGCTCGAGTTTTGTTACGGAAAATTGTGTTTGGCGCCTTTTGCTTATGCTTGTTTACTTTTATTTCGGTAAACACTTGTGAGAGCGTATGTGTAGGTGTTTAAATGTCTTGTATTTAAAGAATTTGCTTGTTTATGGGCGATTTGGGACTAATCAGTGAAATATATCAAACTGGGCAGTTTTCCACGTTCCTTTTCACATTTTCGGAAAATCCACGCTTTTTTCTGGAAGGGCAATGATCTCTATTATTGTGAATACAGTTTTTAAATAAAATTAGTTGTTTAATATCGTTTTTCATCAAAACTTTTCATTTATTGGTTTATTAGGTACTTAGTCTTACCTATCCATACTTTAGTTACATTTGAACTATCGAGGGATTGAAGCTTTTGTTTGCTTATTAATAGAGTGTATAATTTTAGTAAGTAAGTATATTATTTTATTTGTTTATTATAGGTACCTATTATATTAAGATAATATTTGAGTCGTACTAAACTATTAAGGAGTTTCAGGGATATTATCAGGTCACATCAGAATCAGATTCTTTCCTTTATATTTCTATTTGTTTTAATTCTCAGTATTTGCACAGGTATTATCGTTATTTCTGTCATTTGACAATGACAAATAACACCAGATATCACTGAATCTTTCAAACGACCTTAGTTTTTGTATTAACCTTCCTATCTAATGTGTCTGAAAATAGCAGTAAAGGAATGTTCATCTTCTATATACTACTTTATTAGCCGATGCTTAGCGATGCGACGGTTTCTAGGACTTTAGGCAATTACTGTTCAATCTGCTAATAGCCTTTGGGCTGTAATCCGTAGGTCGCTGGTGATGGCCGTTCCCAATTGATGACTTGATGATTTGATGATAAGAAAAACCGTTGTATGCGATCGAAGACGCTGAATCATTCTGAATTTGAATACTTAAAGTCTTTTTTGCTATCTGTCATTGTCACTGTCACTGTCACATAAGTCTTTAGCTAGACCATAGATGTGATGTCTATGGTCTAGATTCTTGTTGTTTACAACAATCTTTTTAACCGACTTCCAAAAAAGGAGGAGGTTCTCAATTTGTCGGAATCTTTTTTTTTCATATATGTTCCCCGATTACTCGAAGATGCCTGGACCGATTTGGACAATTCTTTTTTTGTTTGAAAGGTTATACTTTCTAGGTGGTCCAATTGTCATCAGGTTAGGATCTGATGATGGGATCCTGGTGAAATCAAGGGAACTCTGAAAATTTTATAGGCACAATTAATATACATTGTAGTGGAGTTTGAAGTCGGTTTTGTACTAAGAATTTTTACGTTTATACTTGTTATACTAAACTTATGAACATAGACCTTTTGAACCCGGTCTTTTTGGCGTTTCGTGAAAAATCAATTAAGTAACTTACATAGACAAATACTGAGAACGATGTTAGTTACGATTCCTGAAATACCTACCAATTTCGCTATCGCTGTCGCAGTAACTTTTAAGCAAGATATTTTGATCTTTTGACATATCGATCTTGGGTTCGATTCCCGGCGGGGGTAATTTGGGAATTTATAATTTCTAAATTGTCTCTGGTCTAATACGGTGGGAGGCTTTGGCCGTGGCTAGTTACCACCCTAAAGTCAAAGACGTGCCGCCAAGCAATTTACGTTCCGACACGATGGCGTGTCGAAACCGATTAGGGGTATGGGTTGAATGTACACTGCCATACCTCTTCCAAGTTACCCCGCTACGGTCTTATACTGCATCGTCACTTACCATCACGCGAGATCGCAGTCAAGGACTATCTTGTCATAAAAATAATTTATAAAAACTGTCAGAACGCCCGATTTTTTTCTTAAAGTTGGTGAAATCGACACTAAATCTAATAACGTGAAACAAAAAGACGCGTGGCACTCGGGGACTGCCGCGGTAAAGCTATTGCATAGCATTTTTTATCAACGCCATCTAGCGGTGAGAGGAGTCCCGTGTCAGGTTATTTTCGTTACGGAATTTCTGGATTCGGTCTCCACGCTCAAGGCCCGCGATAGAAGCTATGCAATAGCTTAAAAACCGTTAGTGACTTTTTGACCTATTTATAACGGAAGTGAGCGCAAAGTTTGCGGTAGACAAAAACGTGTTTCCGTTCGTAGCAGATGGTTTGTGTTGCACAGATAAAAAATATTACTTTCTCTGCAGGTGCAGGGATAGATTAGGGATTTAGTATTGTATTACCGTTATTTTCATCTGGGACTTTATACTAAACTGCACACTAGTTGATGCCCGCGGCTTCGCTCGCATGGATTTAATTCTTAAAATCGCGCGGGAACTCTTTGATTTTCCGGGATAAAAAGTAGCCTATGTCACTCTCCCGGTCTTAACTATTCAAAACCACGTTGATCCGTCGCTTTGTTGCGGCTGATTGAAGGACAAATCAAAAAACAAACACACTTCCGTATTTATAATATTAGTAAGGATTCTGGTTCTCCTAATTTCAGAGTTTTTCTTTAGATAGATTTATACTTTCACATAGTAGTTTTGACGACCTCCCTGGCGCAGTGGTGAGCGCTGTGGTCTTATAACTGGGAGGTCTCGGGTTCGATTGCCGGCGGGGGCAATTTAGTAATTTATTATTTCTAAATTGTCTCCGGTCTGGTATGGTGCGAGGCTTTGGCCGTGGCTAGTTACCACCCGACCGTCAAAAACGTGCCGCCAAGCGATTTAGCGTTCCAACACGATGGCGTATAGAAACCGATTAGGGGTATGGGTTGAATTTACACTGTTATACCCCTTCCAAGATAGCCCGCTACCATCTTAGACTGCA
This sequence comes from Hipparchia sbordonii, assembly GCA_038048805.1. NCBI lineage: Eukaryota > Metazoa > Arthropoda > Insecta > Lepidoptera > Nymphalidae > Hipparchia > Hipparchia sbordonii. Next base: position 8,439,481 of record CM076115.1, read on the forward strand.
TCGTCACTTACCATCAGGTGAGATCGGAGTCAAGGGCTATCTTGTCATAGAATATAAAAAAAAAAGGATTCCGGTTCTCCTAATTTCAGAGTTTTTCTTTAGATAGATTTATACTTTCACATAGTAATATACATACCTTATAGAAGTACTTATGTATCTAAGAAGGTATTGAGCGATTCACTAGGCATAAAAACACAAGTCATAATAAATACCCAAACTGCAAGTTCAGCAAATGAAACGCTGAATAGGTGTAACCTAATGCCAATGACTGATTATATTAATAATAACTATCGCCTATTCATTGATGACAACATCTACCTAAGTACATAAACTGTTTACGTTCTAGTTTCTATTCTTTATTGAGTTAGCAGGCATCAACTCGGAAAGGGATCATCAACGTATCGTCTTTCGCCTTATAAACGTAAAAATTCTTTTTACAATACTGACTTCAAACGCCACTACAAGGTAAATCAATTGTGCCTATAAAATTTGAAGAGTTCCCCCGATTATTCCAGGATCTCATCATCAGATCCTGACTTGATGACAATGGGACCACCTGGGAAGTATACCCTTTCAAACGAAAAAAGGATTTTCCAAATCGGTCCAAGCGTCTTCGAGTAATCGGAAAATATACATAAAAAAAAGGATTCCGACGAATTGATAACCTTCTCCTTTTTTGGAAGTTGGTTAAAAATAAAAATTTCGTTTTCACGGACTTTTAGGGAATACCTAAAGGTGGAAATGTCCTTGGGTACAGATGGGCAATGGGTATGCCTATATAATAACTAAGTACCTATAGTATACTGAATTTCAGTCTGATCCATCCTGTGATTTGAGTTTTACGTTGATAGATCAGTCAGTCACCTTTGCCTTCTATATATTAATATTTTATATATTGAAAATAGAAAAAAATCTATGCCATATGTGTCTGCATACGACATTTTTTCCCCACATTTGAAATGTAAGCCACGCATGCCTTAGTGAGTGATGAGTGATCTAAAACACATTTCTACTTCGACTTTATGTATACAAAAACTGTTCAGCCGACACCTGGTCTACGGATGCTCGTTTCCGATTTAATTGAGCTATTTTTAACTGTAACTTGGGGATGAAACTTACAGAACGCACTCACCCCAACCTGTCCCTATTATACTAATACTAGCTGTTGCCCGCGACTACGTCCGCGTCAATTTCTGTTATTACGATCGCGATTAAGAAGTTTTTAAAAGAATCTATTTTAAATATGAATAATTTTCCCCGTTTTTGCAACATTTTTCACTGATGCGTCGCTCCTATTGGTCCTAGCGTGATGTTATATAGCCTAAAGCCTTCCTCAGTAAATGGACTATCCAACACAAAAAGAATTTTTCAATTCGAACCAGTAGTTCCTGAGATTAGCGCGTTCAAACAAACAAACTCTTCAGCTTTATAATATTAAAAAGTATAGATCACAATTGCGACAAATGCTTTGTCCTTAAAGCCTCAATAGCCTAACGATTAAAGGTGTGATCGAAAACTGAAGGGTTGCAGTTTCGATTACCCGTTCTGTTGCACTTGGTAAAGTTAAGTATCTGGAGAGAAACATAAACTAAGTAGTAACTCATCGGAAAAAAATATTCCTGTTATACTTATTACTGGTAGTAAGACTTGTCTTAGCTGCCTCGTTGGTCTAGTGGTTAGCAAGTTCGACTGCGGAAGACGAGGTCCCGGGTTCGATTCTCGGACCAAAAATGTATTGGGGTTTTCTGTCAAGAAATTCTCAGTATTAGGCCGGAGTTAGGAAGTTAGCGGTGAGTCACCCCCGCGCCTCGGAAAACACGTAAAGCGTCAGTACTGCGCCTGATCTCTCTCTGGTCGTGTCGGATTTTCCGTCCCATCGGGCTATGAGAGTGAGGGAATTAAGAGTGCACCTGTGATCCGCACACACTTGAGCACTATAATATTTCCCGTGCAGATGGCTATTCTCTGTGGAGATCGGCCGCCGTGGCCGGATACGGTCGGGAGGACATTATTATATTATTTTTATTAGTAGGACTTGCTAGTAATACGAGTATCGATTTTACGATTGTACGAGTTTAATGAGGGGACGCCGACGCGAGGCGGGTGATCAGTCCTGAGTCAGGACTATTCCACCCAATTCCCCGTGTATGGACACAGGTTACTGGTGCCCAGGCAGCCTACCCCCTAAAACCTACCTGTAGCTTTCGTAAACCTAACGATATCCTTTATAGAAAGGTTTGTTAGGTCTTCTTCACTTATTCTATCATAGTAATACGAGTAACAAATGATACATGTTATCATTAGTACATTTTCATAACTTTAGTCTGTCACTTACTCCAATCGCTTGTAATGGCGACTGTCGCCTTGACGACAGCCTTAGCTGCGGGCTGGCACATGTTATTCGACCCAGAAAATTGTCTTATCACCGAGTTCAACTGCACAAAACACACGTAATAGTGTGATTATTGTGTAATTAACTGATTACCGTCGCGTCGCGGCGGTTACAGCTTTTATGTAATACAGCCTTATCTACGTAATAACTCTGGAGACGTAAAGCTTGCTCGTTAAGAGACGTAATCCTCGAGTGCGGAGTTTCCTTTACACGAAGTTTTTTTTTATTCGATGACAAGTTTATTTAGCAATTCAATTTCAATGCTAAGGTGTAAGGTGTAAAAGGTACATTAGTATATTGAAGATGTTATTAACCTTCTTTGTTTATGCTGAAGTATAGTACGTTTATTTCACGAAGTTACGGGTGCTGTACTTGTGGTTACGTCGTGTACATGCACATTGCGTAAGTGTGCGTGCCAGTCAGGAGTCTAGGTGGGAGCGGTCAGGCGCGAGCAAGCCTCGCTCACACTTATACAGATACGACACACACACACACATGAGCCACGAGCCCTCGTGAAATGAAAGATCAATAACAGCAAAAGCAATGGATTTTCGTATCTCGGAAAATACATTTGGTTATGGAATAATTGTATGTTTAGTTTTTTGTCTCTCTAAAATCGCGTAACGAATCGTATTCGATCATTAATCGATTAGGTACGAGTACATGTCGAATTCTGTTTTTTTTACTATGTTCACTTCGAAAATTCCAAGCACCGAGGATGTGTGTCAAATTAAAAAAAGTATACCGGAGCGTGTCGGTGGAGGAAAGCAATCATCTTATGGGATACTTCTAAAGGAATGTTGTATAGTTCTGTGCCGTGCCAAATTACCGTGTAATCTGTGACCTGGGGATGGTCACACATTTGAAGTGCCGGGAAGGTATAAGATCTATCCGGCTTGAGACAGGGTGGCCCCGAAGACAATAGGTACTAGGTTAGATATCGGATGGAGACTTTAGCTGGGGACAGTATGGGCTAGTTTTCAACCACCGATGGAAAAAGAGGGGTGTCAAAAGGTTGACGTGTGCATCTGTGTATCTATGTCTTTCTGTTCCCTCGTAGTTGCCTAGCCGAGAAGGTATAAGGTTTATCCGGCTTGAGACAGGGTGGCCCAAAGAGGTACGGAAAGGAAATATAACTGTACTAGCTTTTGCCCCCGCGACTTCGTCCGCGTGGAATTAGATTTTGGGGTGGAATTTTCAAAAACTGTGACACACGTACTTCTTTATTTTTAACTGAAAGCTCAGATACCAACTTTGATGGAAACAGCTTGAAAAATGACGGAGTTTCATATAAACTTCCATCCCCTACTTAAACCCCTTAGGGGTGGAATTTCCAATAATCCTTTCTTAGTGTGCGCCTACGTCATAAAAGGAACCAACTGTAAAAATTTCAAGTTTCTAACTTCAGTAGTTTAGGCTGTGCGTTGATATCTCAGTCAGTCAGTCAGCCAGGACTTTGAATTTTATATATATAGATAGATACCTACTGTATTATTAGAGCTAAGTGGTCGAACCGATCTTATCGAAAAGCACAGAGATAGATAGATAGATAGATTATATTTATTTACAAAAATGCAGGTACAATGTGATGGACAGAAAATCGAGCCTCATACATTTTACCAGAACTGGTGTGTGAATATAATAGAAAGGGATCTTGGATTCTTCCTCTTCCAATTAAGCTAGATTCGTATTTCATATATAGGTTGCATTAGTGAGATCGTAGTCAAGCGTAAACCTTCCATGAAGGATGTGCGAGGACCTCAAATGTATCAATGTTCACGGGTGATCGAGCACGGTGATTGAAGTTCCTTTAAAAGGTTAGACACGCACAAGTGCTGATATTAGGTTCGACCTTTATGGAATAGGGTTGTCAAATCCTATTATCCTATTTAATATTATAAATGTGAAAGTGTGGATATTTGTTACTCAATCACATCGCAATGATTGCACCGATTTAGTTGAAATTTGGCATAGGCTACTTTTTAACACAGAGTTCCCGCGGGAATTAAAAAACCTTAATCCAAGCGAACGAAGTCACAGGCATCAACTAGTAATAAATAGAATAAGTGTAGATTATACATACAAATGGAAAAGTTCACATATATATTTCTTGTTAGTTTTTAATTTAAATCAAAAATATTTATGTAAACTGAAATACACAGCAAAAGAAATAATAAACTCTAATCAAAAGTCAGCGGTAGTAGCTTTGAGTCACAACTAACAAATACTAACATGGCTATAAGGAATTTTGTTTACTAACACTTGTATCTTAGATGATAATATCTATGTATGTTTTAAATTCAAATTCTTTATTTGCCAAATTTAATTAAATTTTATTAAGCTATTGCAAAGCTTCTATCGCGGGCCAGCGTGGAGACCGAATCCAGGAATTCCGTAACGAAAATAACCTGACACGGGACTCCTCTACGGTGAGCCGCTAGATGGCGTCGATAAAAAATGCTATGCAATAGCTTTACCACGGCAGTCCCCGAGTGCCACACGTCTTTTTTTTTGCTAGATTTTTAAATAATTAAATAGTTACTTAATTAGTAAACTTATTGTTATGGCGACTAATCTTCTTCTTCCTTACAGTTATGACGATAAATGAAGTGAACGTAGTGACAACCCTAGCAAAGGGTGATGCGACCCATCGTATTTTAAAAGAGATTTTAAGGGTAAAAAGTGGATGCATTAGTGATGCGTGAACTGACAGTCATAGTTTTGTTTCTCGGTAATATTTAATTGAGATTATTATTTTAATGACTGTTAAATGTGGGTCTCTTAAACCCTTGTAAGTTTTATTCTATTCAAAACTGTTTTTTTAAATCTCATTTTATCATTTCAAATCTATTTTTTATACGTAAATATTAAACTATTAACCTTCCATTTCAAGTTGGCCGTCGTTGACCGTTACAAAATGACGTCATAGCGTACCGTTGACAAGAAAATATTAATTGTATTTTTTACTGTAACCACAAGTCAAGTCAAGTTCATGCCAGATCATGTAATAGGTAGGTACTGAAGCTAGTAAAACAAAAAAACGCGAAAATGAGATACCAGACTTGGGAAAGTATAAAAAATCATACTCGTAACCCAAAGTTACCAGGTCGAGAGCTGAACTTGGCACCTATTGTTTATGATACAAGCTATTCGCCAGTTGTTATTTGCCACCATAGTGCTAAAAACTAATCTCCCTTGGTCTGAAGTGTTAACGTTTATTTTTATTCATAGTCGATGACAAATTCACTTTCATTATAAACAAATCTTCACTTTTTATAATAATAATACATAAAAAGTAAAAGAAATGTAATTTGTTGTAAGAAAGAATGGTGCACAGTTTAGAAATCATACAGTTGATGGCTTTGATTTATTTATCAGTCGCTTTGAATCCGTGTAAGTCGTTGAGAAATCGTGCATTTAACTTCTATTCAACTTATTTCATTAAATGACCTTATTTCATTAAATTTAATTTGATTTCATTTCAACTGTAAAAATACCCACCAGGTTGTTAATATACAGGGATACATTTAGGGATGGGATCACGTTAGCCTTATTTATTGAATACTAGATGATGCCCGCGACTTCGTCCGCGTGAATTTAGTTTTTAAAATCCCGCGGGAACTTTTTGATTTTCCGGGATAAAAAGTAGCCTATGTTTTAATCCAAGGTATAATCTATCTTTATTTTAAATTTCAGCCTAATCGGTCCAGTAGTTTTTGCGTGAAAGAGTAACAAACATACAAACACACACACATACAAACTTTCGGCTTTATAATATTAGTGTAATGTGATGTGATGTGATGTGAAGTGTGATGTGATTGGAAAATTAAGAAAACTTTTTAGTTATCCATGTAGTCTCTATATCTCAGTAACTATAATTATAATATGACCAAAACAGATAGAGAAAAAAGTCACCTTTTGCGTAGTAAAAATTTACTTTATGACTTTCTATAAGAAATCGGACGGCAGCGCAGTAAGGCTTAAGATAAATGACAATTTTGATTGCACTACTGTATGATTGTGAAACCGGTCTGAGACACATTAAAGTTATTGCTCTTATTATAATTTCATCACACTGACCTACTCAACAGCTTTTTTAGTTTTTACCTATCATAGACAATTGCCTCAGAAGACGCAGGTCCTCGGGCGGGACTAATGATGGATACGAAGCGAGAGCGAGTCTTTTAAAAAGAATAAACTTTTTTTTTTTAATCCACAGAGCAAAGAACGGCGGTAATGTATGTCAGATAATAATTTATTTATTGTAGAGGTTTTTGTGTTGAGTGTAGACCCTGATTTAAAATCGTGCGATTTCGTCCACAACGATTTTGCTCTCTAAAAAATAAATGATTTCATCAGTGTAACGATCGGAATGGCCTCTGATTGGCTGAATTTATAGCGTTCTTGCTGCATCAATGCATTTTAAGCAATAGAAGGAGGAAAGTACTAGTCAATCAGAGGTTATTGCGATAGTAACGCTGATGCAATCCTTTTAGAAAATATCACAGGTTCGATTTTTAGGAATGTAGCTTGAAGAATCAAAGGGGATGATCAAGGTGCACATAGTTCGAAGAGCTGATGGTCGATGGGGTCCCAAGGTACTGGAGTGGCGACCCCGCATCGGGAAGCGCAGTGTTGGTAGACCCCCAAACGAGTCGCAGGGAGCCGCTGGATTCAGGCGGATTCAGAGACCTATGTCCAGCAGACGTCTATCAGTTGATAAAGAAGAAACAGATTTTGACGACCTCCCTGGCGCAGTGGTGAGCGCTGTGGTCTTATAACTGGGAGGTCTCGGGTTCGATTCCCGGCGGTGGCAATTTAGGAATTTATAATTTCTAAATTGTATCTGGTCTGGTCTGGTGGGAGGCTTTGGCCGTGGCTAGTTACCACTCTACCGTCAAAGACGTACAGCCAAGCGATTTAGCGTTCCGGCACGATGGCGTGTAGAAACCGATTAGGGGTATGGGTTGAATTTACACTGCTATACCCCTTCCAAGTTAGCCCGCTACCATCTTAGACTGCATCGTCACTTACCATCAGGTGAGATCGCAGTCAAGGGCTATCTTGTCATCGAATAAAAAAAAAAGATCAAAGTGTACGGATAGCGAACCCACTTGGGAAAGGACTCGCGTATGATAGGAAGGAGATTTTCAAGCAAGTCCGTGGCAGCCGTTGAATACGAGCGACACTGAACCGTTTTCTGTGGTAATCCTTGCTAAAACGGACTTTGGTAAGTTGTATTTTTTTCAGTTTAGGTCGTATAGGGTTTTCTAATACTAAAGGGCACAGAGGGCGTGTCGCGAAGTGGTATACTGGTAAATACTGGTATATGCAAGGAGGCAATAATGCGAGAGTGCGCGCGCAGCGTAGCGAGGTTGACAGGTGCCAATCTTGTGCGTGCGCGCGCGCAGGACGAAAGCACACGGGGGGACTATTTTTGTGTTTTTTTTTGCGCGCAAAGATTGTGTTTTATGACAAGATAGTCCTTGACTACGATCTTACCTGATGGTAAGTTACGATTCAGTCTAAGTTGGTAGCGGAGTAACTTGCGATACCCATAGCAGTGTAGATTCAACCCATACCCCTAATCGGTTTCTACACGCCAACGTACCGGAACGCTAAATCGCTTAGCGGCACGTGTTTGACGGTAGGGTGATAACTATAGCCACAGCCAAAGCCCTTCACCAAACCAGACCAGAGACAATTCAGAAATTATAAATCCTCAAATTTCCCCCGCGGAGAATGGAACCTGAGACCTCCCAGTTATAAGACCACAGCGCTCACCACCACCAGGGAGTCGTCGGAGGTTTTTGCACGAAAAGGACAATAGTTCTTATTTCTAAACGTCGTATAAAAATTTTAAGGTTAGTTTTCCGGAGGTCAAGGTTTCGAATCCCAGACTCTTACCTAGCTCTAAGTTAAGTCTCACTTCTAATTTTTCCTTCTAAGCTTTCCGCGAACCTTGTAAGTTCTGTTCTCTGTCCTTGTAACTATTGTAAATATTTGTTCATTTTTTGGCATTCCACAACATACCTACCACTTTGAATATATTTTCTCTTTCCGATTGTTTCTTCATTAATTTTTGATTGTACACCGCAATTTTGATCTTAGTATAGCCTATTTTTGTCAGTTTGCTAGTATAAGCTGACAAGCAAACCCAATTGAGTACTATGCCAATAAATTGACAAATTTTGGGTATTTGTTCTACCGGATAACGGATGAAACGGATGCGGGGGTTTCTCGCATAGTGTGTTGCGACGTATCGTACAAATAAGTTCACGCGTCACAAACTCCTGCAGTGATTGCGGAGGATGTCAGCCATTAAGGACCCCTCCATGCCCGTGCTCGATAAGTGAAGCGAACGACGGTTGCAGGTACGAATGCCTGAGCGTACGTGGAGGTAACACCGTACAGGAACTTTTTTTTTTTAACAGGGGGAAATCCTCTTTAAAGATACCCGAAATCCTGGGGTAAAGTCTCGGGTTATGTGGGGTTTTTGCCCACTAAAACCATCCGGCCACTAGCTTATGCCGTTTTTATTCCTTTTAAGCCTGAGGTGTTTCGAGGTGAGGTGAGGAAGCCTAAGGACCCCTCCATGCCCGTGCTCGATAAGTGAAGCGAACGACGGTTGCAGGTATGAATGCCTGAGCGTACGTGGAGGTAACACCGTAAAGGAATAAAAAACGGCAGTGGCCGGGCAATTCCTTTTAAGCTTCCAACGGTGAAGGAAAGTGTCGTGAGGAAACCTGTATGCCTGATAGTTCTCCATAATGTTCTCAAAGTGTGTGAATTCTGCCAACTTGCATTAGGCTCGGTGTGGTGAACTGTGCCCTTAACCTTTCTAATTCGAAAGGAGACCTTTACCCAGTATTGAGCTGTTGATGGGTTGAGATGAATGAATGAATGACTTATGAATGAAAATTATATAGAATGCACGGTTCTCTAAATAGCAACAAAGACAACATTCGCATTTGTCAGCCTATAACCATTCTGTGAGAGGAGATCTGCGCCCAGTACTGAGCCGTTGGTGGGTTGATGGATCTATCCAACGGCTCACTAGGGAGCACATGTCCCCTCTCAGACAAGGGTCCACCTTGCTGGCCCGGATAAAGCATGTGCTATTTTAATTGCCTAACTGCACATAACTCCGAAAAGTCAGAGATGAACCCGTGACCCCTCGAATATGACACCGCAGGAGTCTTAACACTAGAAAATGGATAGACAAAATCGGTTTCTACACACCATCTATTCCCTCACTCATATTATGAGATAACCGACACGACCGGAGACAGATCAGGCGCAGCAGGACCGACGCCTTCACGTGCTCTTCGAGGCACGGGGGCGCAACACCGCTAAATTCTTATCTCCGAGTTAGTTAATACCTACTAAGAATCTTTTGACAGAAAAATCCAATACATTTTTGGTCTGACCCGGGAGTCGAAAGTGTGTGTGCTTTAATTTCTACCTTGTCTAGTAAATAACATTGTGTACTTCATATTATACTATATTATGTAGGTATATATCTAAACCTAATTACCAAGGTTAATTTTCCAGAAGGTTGCAATCATAGGATGTATTTTGTATAACTTGTTAAGATACATATAAAATTGTGAACCAGTTTAAAGATCCAAACAAAAAAAAATTAGCAACATGTATGATGGCTATCTTCTACAATAAAAGAAGCTATACAAGATAGGTATTACCTACCTTAGTAGGTTAGATAACACGGGTTGGCTAGGTCTAGGGTTGCCAGATTTTTTTTCAGCCTATAAGGGACAAATGGTTGAATAGGTAAAAAAATACGGGATTTCAGTTTTTTACCCGGGACAAATAGAAAAACAAAATTATTTAGTGTCATTTTTTTTTTTTGGATATTTTTTCGAGTATCAAGTCAGTTTTTATATATTTTTATTCGTTTTAACATAAAAATCTTCTGTAAAAATCAATACAATTATAATCGTAATTAAAAATGGTGATCAACTCGCTTTTTTACGAACGTTGCGTGTGTGAATAGTTGGATCGATATCATAAGGAAAAACGTAGTACGGTTCAAATACGGGAAAGAGTGAGTCCCGCCGGGACATTTTAAACTATGCCTAAAATACGGGATGTCCCGGGAAATACTGGACGTCTGGCAACGCTATTCAGTTCTCACTTTTATTCACGGACAGGGAAAGTGACGATGACGCTAGGTACCTACATATCGACGTAATGTCGGGCATCCAGATGATTATGCTTTTTTCAAATTAAGCACGGTCGCAGGGAAAATAAAGCAAGAAGTACGAGTAAAGTATAGACTCCTCTGTTGATGGCACACATTTTTATTGTCATTAGCCTGGATAGTTGAGACAGGTTTGGATAGAAATAGTTTTACTTTCTACACGCGTCTAGTACCTACTATGTACTATTTTTAATCGACTTCCAAAAAGGAGAAGGTTATCAATTCGGCCGGTAACTTTTTTTTTGTAAGTTCATTTCATCTAAACCCATCCCCTCAATGTGGCAATCACGTTAATTTGCATTTATTTTCAATTCCATATATACTCTGTAGAGTCAAAATGTTTATACAAAATTCCTATATATATTACCAAGAGACCAGCCATTTAAAAAATGAACATCTTACAAGTTATTAGAATACATGATGTATTTGGCGCTTACTACATTTGCGTCTATCGTGTTTCAGACGAAGTTTCGGGTTTGTTTTACATGTGATATTTGATAAGTGATAACAAATCGGTCTGATCGATCGCATAATTTTTAACGAGAAAACAAAGGGTTCCCGAGGAATTTTTAAAACACAAAAGGGCAGTGTCACTGCTTAGTGGTTAATTCTTAGAGAGTCGCGAGTGACAAAATTTTCTCATGGGGCGCATAATATTGGGACGAATCTTTCACGTGCTTTGTGACTGTACATTGTCCAAGCCTTGAGAGCAAGAAGTCAGTTGTATCTCTCAAAAAAAAAAAAACTATATGACGATGACGGAGCGTTCACATCACACTTACTTGTACAAGTTTTAATGCATCACTCCAACAAAAAAGCGGTACAAAAACCACGAAGGAAATTAGGATACGTGGTACTCGAAATTGGGGTTGGTTCCATAAAAAAGGATGGTCATCGACAATCCTTTGACCGCATAAGCCCTTGGAAGTGTAATGAGAAAAAAATTTGGAAACCACAGCGCGTTCAAGTGTTCAAACTACCGAAAAATTGTTTTGATACCTAATCTTTGTAACGGATTTCTTTTATCGATTACACTAGCTGATGCCCGCGACTTCGTTCGCTTGGAATTAGTTCTTAAAATCCCGCGGGAACTCTTTTATTTTCCGGGATAAAAAGTAGCCTATGTCACTCTCTAGGTCTTCAAGTCTACCCATGTAAAAAATCACGTCGATCCATAGTTCCTTCAATCACGCAGCAACAGACGCACAATTACGCGTTTACTCGTAATCTCTATGTGAATCTCTATGGAGATTCACGAGTAAATTGTAGATAAAATTTTCTCGTGACGCGCATATTAGCCCTACTGGAGATTGTTTTAATGTCGACAGGAATTAGATGTCGTTTTCCAACAATGAAAGTCGGTATCTATATCAAATTAACAATTTCATTGTTTAGGTTGGTCGGTAATATGAAATCATACGGTCTGTTGATCTATTGTTACGGATTTCGACTGTCGCAATGAAAGCAATGACCCCAACTGACCCGTGACTAGAAAAAACTAAAAAGTTTTAAAATTCTATAATAGGCATGACAACATTTTCAACTTAAATCTGTACTAAATCTAAATATATAAAAGGCAAAGGTGACTGACTGACTGACTGACTGACTGACTGACTGACTGATCTATCAACGCACAGCTCTAACCACTGGACCGATCGAGCTGAAATTTGGTATACAGGTAGCTGTGATGACGTAGACATCCGGTAAGAAAGGATTTTGGAAAATTTCAACCCCAAGAGGGTTAAATAAGGGGTTAAAAAATCGAACCTAACGTGAGCGAAGCCGCGGGTTAAAGCTAGTACCTAAATAAAATTGAATTATCAATATGTTACTTCAATAATTGCCATAATAGGTACGTTATTTGAACGTAACTAAATACCAATTTCAGGACCCAACTCCTCAATCCTGATACTGCAGGGGTGCTGCCCCCTTAAACTGTGGGGATTTAGGAACTGTCAATTATGAATTAAAGAAGCGGACGTAGTTGCGGGCGTCCGCTAGTCTAAATATTAAAAGGCAAAGGTGACTGACTGACTGACTGATTGATCTATCAACGCACAGCTCTAACCACAGGACCGATCGAGCTGGCATACAGGTAGTTATAAGGATGCAAGCATCCGCTAAGGAAGAATTTTTGAAAATTTCAACCCCAAGAGGGTTAAATAGGGGGTGAAAGTTTGTATGAAAGTCCATCATTTTTCAAGTTATATTCACGCCATTTGCCCATTGCAACTCGTATCGGTAACTTTAGTAGAGGTCATAAAAGGGTTCAAGTATTAGAACTTTCGAGTGCACGGACTAAGACGAAGTCGCCTGCAAGCGTTATCTGTATCTGTATAGTAAATAAAAGGGATATACTAAACACAAGTGTGTCGGTCTTTAGATAAGGGCTAAGCAACGTGACACACTTGAATAGGGCCAAATCAGGAGGGTGAAGCATTGTGTTCAATATAACAAGTGCAGCCTAAGAGGAAGGGTCACACGGGTAGTATTTGAACAAGGATGGTGTGGAGTGCCATACGTATTAAAAAATATAAAGAAATTGGTTCAGTGCTAAAATTGCCTAAAGGAAAACAATGCTTTACATCCCTAAATATTTTTAAATATTTTTCTGTATCTCAATTATATATATAAAAGGAAAATGTGATGGACTGACTAATTGACTAACTGACTGATGACTGACTGACTGATCTATCAACGTACAGCTCAAACAACTGGACGAATCAGGCTAAAATTTGTCATACTAGCTATTATGACGTACGCATCCGTTAAGAAAGGATTTCTTAAAATTCAACCCCTAAGGGGATAAAACAGGGGTTTGAAAATTCAAACTTAACGTGAGCGAAGCCGCGGGCAAAAACTAGTTAAAATTCTTTAGTAAAAAGTTGGTCAAACAAGTTTTTATTAACGTTAAAAACTTATTAACGTGAAAGTTAATAAAAAAAAAATAATCCTTTCTATATCTTTTTAAATCGTAGACTCAATAGATGGCAACGATTTTACTGATATAACTTAAAGCGATCTAGGTAAGTACATATAAAAAATAATGAGATTAACTACACTTAGGAACGCGTTAATAGTTCATTTCTATAAAACTTTTGTACGTAGTCCGCTTAAACTTCTTCTAAAATTCTTCTAACTTTTAAAATTACAAAAAAAATATATTATATTAACACGTCTCTATTATTTGCTCTGTCCAAACGTCTTACTAGCCCTCCTCACAAAATTTAGAGCTTAGAAAGGATGTTTAAAAGGACAAAGATTTGGACAAAGGAAGCTTTGCACGTGTGGATACACGTGGTGGGGTCAACGCACTATCAAAAACAATACGCTCTCATTAGAACGCTTGATTAAATTAGAAAAAAAAACGAGTCTATGGTTTCAACGGATCCCAATTTGAGAATTATCTTTTGTTTATATGCAGCTGCAGTTTTGTGTTGTGGTCAAATACAAAATGAATCTGTGGATGTAAAACGACGCTATTAATTTTATTGGTTCTAACTTCTAACGAATAACTAACGGTCATTGAGTAGTTAGGTAAAAATCCTGGATATTTTAATTAAGTTTCTGAATTTGTTTTTAGTTTGTGACATCATCTACGTGGAGGGGTTTGTAAAAACCCCGCGGGAACCCTCTGTTTTTCCGGGTTAAAAGGCAGTCACACTCCAAGTCTTCAACTATACCCATGCAATCAATCACGTCGATCCTTTGTTCCGTTGCTGCATGATTGAAGGACAAATCAACAAACAAAGACGTCATTTTCGCATTAATAATACTAATCATTATAATATTATGTATTAGTAATGATGTAGGGTCAAAAAAATAAAAACATTTTTTGAATGCTGTCTACGAACTTTGTTTTGTAGGTGTTTCGTAGCGATGCTGTAGACCGTGAGCGATGCAAAGATCTGACGTCATCGACGTCGCGTCGTCATGAATTCAGTAGACTTAGTGTAAGTTTGCAACTCGATAGGGTTGATAGATTGTGGTGGTATCGTGCGTTAGTTCCCGGTAGGGGTAATTTGGGAAATTTTTATAGCGCTTCTGATCTGAGCTAGGTGGTCCTCCACTAGGTGGACCGACGACATCAAAGGAGTCGCAGGGATCCGCTGGATTCAGGCGGCGCAAGACCGAGGCCTGTGGAGGTCCATGCAAGAGACCTATGTCCAGCTATGGACGTCTATAAGTTGATAAGAAGAAGAAGAAGATCTGAACTGGTGGATCTGATTGGTAGTCCAGCGTGTAAATAGCTGAACTACTTTGCGTGGCGTTGAAAAACAGACAATAGCCAATAAAGACTGCGGTTTTGAAAAAAACGACTCACAGACCAGAACAATGTATGGTGCAGAAAAATACCATTATATATTAGAAAAATCACTAACCTGGCCTCGCGGAGTCTTCCTGATATCCAGCTGGATTAGTGAGAGGCGGCACGGCACGTTCAGATCTGGAGTACAGCGTTGGAGCATGCGTGGATACTTAGGCGTATGTCAAGCGTAATGCTTGTGCGCGGACGCGGCGTTTTGCGTGGGTGCTTAATGCAGACTGAAGCGTTGGCTAATTAGGTAGGTATTTCTAATCAGCGGTCCACAGAGCCTTCTATGGACTCTTTGAGGCGGCGGTGCGTGAATTGCCAATAAATAATGGCAGGCATTTCTACACAATACACTATTCCAGAAATGTGAGCGTTTCTTCGCGCAACCATACTCCCCGGCCTTGACGAAGTCCAAGATCTCATTAATAAGTAATGAGTCTCACGAAAAAATATATGCGAAAAATAATAATAAAAAAATGTATCTAAATTAATAGCGAAAGGCGGTCTATTAAATTAATAAAATATCTAAACAAAAAGAAAAACTTAAATTAGCGTTAAATACTACTTAGCGTAAAAAAAAGAAAATTTATTTAAAAAAAGTTATTGCGTTGGTAGCGGATAAAGTTTTACAACTGGACGTTTAAATTCGCCAGATTCAGTTTTAACTAAAGCAACGCGAACCACATTATCAGCCCCTGGATAAACCTTTGTTATAACTCCTAGCGGCCATTGTAATGGCGGTAGGTCATCACAGCCGAGTAATACGACAGTACCTACTGTGACCGGATTATCAGGCGTACACCATTTCTGCCTAACTTGCAAGGTGTGTAAATATTCTAAGCGCCATTTTTTCCAGTACGACTGTATTAAACTGTCGAGTAATTTTTTGCGATTAACTAAGTTAACGCGTTCGCTAGGCAACGGAGTAGCGGGAAAATATTGTAATGGAGTAGACATTAAAAAATGGGCCGGCGTTAGGATTTCAGGATGCGGATCTGACGAAAGTAAACAAAGCGGGCGCGAGTTTAAGATACATTCAATTTGCGTTAGTACGGTTAATAATTCTTCGTATGTCAGAAGTTGGTTACCGATAACTCGATACAGATGCGTTTTAAAACTTTTAATGTTAGACTCCCACATCCCTCCAAAGTGTGGAGAGCGAGGTGGAATCATTTTCCATTCTATGCGGCTGTTTTGCAGTTCGAGGCTTAATTTATTTTTATAATCTGAACTACATAAAAGTGAATAAACCTCATTTAATTGAGACCTGGCTTTAATAAAAGTTCCAGAGTTATCTGTGTAAAAACAAGAAATCGGACCTTTGCGTGACAAAAATCTTTTCACTGCCATAATAAACGAGTCAGCTGTTAAGTCCGATGACAGTTCTATGTGAACGGCTTTCGTCACAAGACATACGAATAAGCATAGATAAGCTTTCTGCGACTGATAACCGCGGCGTCGCGTAGGCGTAATGCGGAGCGGACCCGCGTGATCCACACCAGTGTGAAGGAAAGCCTTAGATTCTTGAAGGCGACAAGAAGGTAGGTCGGCCATTATTGGCGTAGGATGCACGGGTTTCAAACGAAAACAAATATTACATTTGTGTACTCTAGACCTAATAACCGTCCTAGCGTCTAGAATCCAGTAGCGTTGGCGAATAAGTGATATTAAAAGACTAGGTCCAGTATGGCAATTGCGAACATGATAGTGATCGATGATTAAATCAACTGCGTGATCATGTTTTGGTAGTAAGGCGGGATATTTAGCTTCATAAGGTAAATCTGCGTTAGACAGTCTACCTCCGATACGCAAAATTCCTTCATCGTCTAGGAACACTGCTAGCTTCAATAGTTTCTTCGAAGGTAACTGATTATTTTTTAATCGCGTTATTTCGTCACTGAAGTGAACCGTTTGAATATCCTTTATTATAGCGTTTTCAGCAAATCTGAGTTTGTTAACTTCTTCAGTAGAAGGAAGAATATGTGCGAAGCGTAAAACAAAGTAAGCGGAGCGAATTAATTTTTCCCAGGAGGAAAAACGTTTAGATAAAACGTAAAGCGTGGGTTGTTCACATTGAACATGCGTGGTTATTAAAGTCTTTGATTTGAACTCAGGTAGTAAATCATCAGACGTAGGTGAAAATTCATTAATTGGCCAATCAGAAGGCGACTTACGTAGCCATTCCGGGCCATTCCACCAAAGGGGATGCGACAATAATTGTGATGGCAGGACACCACGTGACAAGCAATCACTCGGATTTTCAATCCCAGAAACATGATAAAAATGTTTCGGGTCTAAATTTTCTTGACACTGTGCGACGCGGTTACTTACAAAGGTATTCCACCTATGAGGTGAGGATTTTATCCAAGACAGTGCTATAGTCGAATCCGAAAAAGCATAAATTCCTTTAATAGGAATGCGAGGAGAATAAGTATTCGTTACGACTTTGATTAATTTTGACATGAGGAGTGCGGCACATAGTTCTAATCTCGCGAGCGTGGTTATTTTTGTTGGCGAGACTTTTGACTTCGAACACAACAACTTAACACCAATGTTACCAAAGGTGTCTGTGACATGTAAGTAAATGACACATCCATAACCTTGAAGGCTAGCATCACAAAAGGCGACAATACTTGTTTTGCACCCTTCAGTAACACCTGTGTGGCGCGGTATTTTTAAATTCGGAAAATTCGAAAAGTCATGAACCAAAGCCAAGAAACGATTAACAATATCTTGTGAAGGCGTGTCATCCCAATCAATTTTGTTGAGCCAGAGCTCTTTAGTCAAAAGTTTTGCATATAAAATGATTGGAGCAACAAGTCCTAAAACGTCAAATAATCTTGCAACGAGCGATAAAATGGTGCGTTTTGTACACTTGTCAGCGATTTCAGAAACGGTAAAATAAAAAGTATCCTCGTTAGGCTCCCAAGAGAGACCTAACACCTTCGCGGTGTTGTTACTATCGGAAAAATTAACCGAAGAACGATGCGTGTCTGGAAGACTATCTAACAGTGAGGCAGAGTTACTAGTCCATTTCACTAGGTCAAACGCGCCAGATTTAAATAGTGCGATCAATTCCTTAGATAAGGATTTAGCAGTCGACTCGTCAATCGCTGAATGAACGAGATCGTCCATGTATAGCTGCGTTTTAGCTATTTTAGCTGCGTCTGGGAACCTATCCCCTTCATCCTGACATAGCTGTCGGACGGACCGCATGGCTAGATAGGGACTGGACTTTAACCCGAACGGAACCCTGTTGAATTGGAAGGTGCGTATTTTCTCACTGTCATTAAAGCGAAAAAGAATTTTCAGAAACTTGCGATCGCGAGGTAAAGTTTCTATCTGCATATACATTTGTTTTATATCAGCGGTCATTGCGATGGGAAATAAGCGAAAATTTAAAAGTAATAAAAACAAATCTGCCTGTAAATTGGGCCCAGTATGTAAAATATCGTTCAATGAAATATTTTTATTTAGCGTTTTAGCGGATGCGTCTATGACAATTCTTAAGCGACTTGAACTTTTGTCAGGGCGTATAACAGCGTGATGCGGAATGTAATATCCCTCATCCGTATTTTCAGGTTCTGGGACCTCAGACAAATAACCTCGTTGAATATATTCATTAATAACTTGGTTATAATCCTGGCGCAATGAAGGATCAGCTCTAAATTTTCTTTCTAAAGAAAGTAAGCGACGTTGTGCTACGCAGCGTGAGTTACCTAACTCAGTTACATTTTTACAGAAGGGTAAAGCGACCGAATAGCGACCACTCTCATCGCGAGAAACTGACGCGGTATATAAATTTTCACACTCAGTCTCCTCAGGGCTGAGATGGCGTTTGTTATCAATTTGTTCTAATTCCCAAAATTTTTGAAGATTAAAGTTTAAATCATCGACTGCGAACGCAGTAAAAGATGAATCATCCGCGTTGTAATCAAAACTACAATCACCCATTAAAACGTATCCGAAAGTTGTCAATAATGCAGCGGGTGCGTCCTCTTTAGGTATAATTTTATCACCCAAGTAAATGTGAGGAAACAGTTGCGCGCCTAAAATGACATCAATACTTCCAGGAATATTCCACGTTAAATCAGCGAGCGGCAAGTCTTTAATATAATTCATACTACAATTTTCAATAAATTGAGATGGTAATTTATCAGTAAGGCTGTCCAAAACTAAAGCCTTTATATGATATTTATTGGCGGGGTAAACGCGCGACTCGATGTTTAGATAAACATATCCATGTATTTTCTGCGAACTTGAACCTATACCCTTTATGAAAGAGTTAACAATTGGTGTAATAGGTAAATTAAGCGATCTGCAACATTTAAGGCTGATAATATTATTTTGAGACCCAATGTCTAATAAACAGCGAATAACAACCTTATTGTCACTGTCATAAGGCTTAGCGTATATTTGAGCGGTTGATAACAATACATTAGAACGCGTTTTTATGTGGGTATCTATCGAACTCGATGAGACGCGAGGCAGCGAAACGAGTGTTTGAGTGGCAGCGGGCGACGACTCAGTTGCATCAGAAATTAAAGGCTTGGTCAAATCCAACGCGGCAAAGGTCTTGGTCGAAACTGACACTGCGCTTTTACTTGCGTTGTCTGATGTAGACTTGTTATTATTCCCTCTGCAAAGGCTGGAATGGTGTTTTTTCCTTAAAGGAAGACAGGAAATACAAAAGGATTTTGACCTGCATTTCCCAAGCGTGTGAAAGAGAGAGAGACAATTTACACACGCGTTTTTTGATTTAATAAAGTCAAATCTTGCCTGCGGTGACTCCATCTCCATGTATTTTTTACAATGGTATAGATGAGTGTGCGAATCACTTTTACATAAAATACATTCATCACGCGATTTATTGACGGAATTACAATCGTTACCCGTAGGATTTGTATCACATGCAACGAACGTCTTGTAAGTATTTCGTACATTAGCGTTTGATTTAGTTGACCTATTGTTCGAAGATGCGGAATTATTACCTGAGCGTTCGAGAACTTTTATTTGATGTTGAATGAATTCAATAAATTGCGTATAAGACGGAATCTCAGTACTTTGAGATTGCAAAGACATTTCAAAATTTTGTATTGTTTGAGAATCTATCTTTTTTAATGCGAAATATAAAAATATAAAATCAGTAAGATCTGGAATATCTAACTGTTTTAGAGCGGCAACAGAAGCAGAAAACTTTTCAATAAATGTATTTAAACTATTAGCGGTGTTCGAACAATTCTTTAGATCAAAAATATTATTTAAATAATGCGTGCCTAATGCTCTTTTGTCTTGATATTTCTTAATCAGACTATTCCAAATGATATGATATGTTTCACCGGTCGGAACTATGCCCGCCGTGAAATGTAATGCACCGTGCGATAATTTAGTAATTAAATATTGAACGCGTTGTGAATCGGTCAAATTCGGATTGCTATGAATATTAGCTTTAAAAGATTCATAAAATAACGGCCAGTTTTCATTCTTACCATCAAAACTGGGAATGTTTATCGGCGGTAACTTAATTACTGGGGCTAAATGTTTATCATTAGTAGATGCGGAACCCTCAGTATTAATATTTTGCGATAAAATCTTATTACGGATCCTTTTAATCGATCCATATAAATCTTCAAAAGCATCGAGGGCCTGATAATTAGGCTGCGTTGCGGGATCAATTTTAAGTGAAATACTATTTATTTCGTCCAATACCGATTCAAACTTTGTCCGAAGATCATCAATAGTTTCTGAATCACTCATAAACTTTTCATTCTTACGCGATTCGAAACTTGTTATATTTCTAGAAACATCGTATAAGCGATTTAATCGCGAAAATAGATTTTCTTTTTTGCACACAAGAATGCTTAATTGCGAGGATAGACCACATTTCTCCATTTTTAACAAAAAACTAACACGAAATAACTCGTTAAGCGATTTTATAATAACTTAAGTTACAATGGCGGTGATCACAAAAATGGGCGTTGCCCCTAACTTACGGCAACAATCTTACGATTAATTTACGTAAAAATCGCGTAAATCGTACGGAAATATTAGCGTGGGGAGTAATTAAATGCGTTAACTATTATTAATTAATTAATTTATGAACAATTTACACATTCGCGGCGAATATTTTGTCGATTAAGTTACGACCTAAATTCTAGACTGGAACAATCGAGGTTCGTATGGACCAAAACTTATGGTAGTCCAGCGTGTAAATAGCTGAACTACTTTGCGTGGCGTTGAAAAACAGACAATAGCCAATAAAGACTGCGGTTTTGAAAAAAACGACTCACAGACCAGAACAATGTATGGTGCAGAAAAATACCATTATATATTAGAAAAATCACTAACCTGGCCTCGCGGAGTCTTCCTGATATCCAGCTGGATTAGTGAGAGGCGGCACGGCACGTTCAGATCTGGAGTACAGCGTTGGAGCATGCGTGGATACTTAGGCGTATGTCAAGCGTAATGCTTGTGCGCGGACGCGGCGTTTTGCGTGGGTGCTTAATGCAGACTGAAGCGTTGGCTAATTAGGTAGGTATTTCTAATCAGCGGTCCACAGAGCCTTCTATGGACTCTTTGAGGCGGCGGTGCGTGAATTGCCAATAAATAATGGCAGGCATTTCTACACAATACACTATTCCAGAAATGTGAGCGTTTCTTCGCGCAACCACTGATCTGGTCTGGTTGGGAGGCTTTGAGAAACTCGGACGTGGCTTGGACTATAGTAACCACCCTACTTTAGAAACCGATTTGGTGTATGAGTTTAATTATAGGGCCCTTTCCAAATTGCATCACCATTTACCACCAAGTGAGACCGCTGTTAAGAGCTACCTTGTCAACAAATAATAAAAAATAACGTAAAAGAGCAAAATTTTTAAATTCAATACTTCCAATTTTTATTTTAGTGTTTATTCCTTTGCGTGCGTGCTGTAGATGAATGGAAGAATACAAAGCTGAAAATAAAGCAAAATTAGGTCTAATTTGCTTTGACGTAAAGTGTTTCGAATTTTCGATACTCAAAGTCGACCAGCATTGTCGATGTGAGTGAAGTCGTACTAAGGGTATATAAATACTTGTAAAACTATTATTTTAAATTATACCCAAAGTTTTAATTATCTATTATTTATTTTATAGTTTTTCATCATGTGTAACTAACTTTCAAGGCTTATGTTGGGAGGTCAATGACGTTAAGTTCGTAAACTATACACCTTTTACCTACAGGTGTTTTGATTCATATGGTAGGTAATCCATTCTCTATTAGAAATCAAGGAGGGTACTTTACATAATATAGTATAAACATACATATAAACACTGTCATTATGTGTGTTCATATATTATGTTTATTTTTTAGTCCTGAATGTAGCTTTATAGTTTGACATACCTACAAGAGTGAAATTAATTTAATAACTTCATTAACTTTTTTAAAACACAAATATATTTTTTACAAACAGTACCTAAGTGGTAGGTTAATACGTAAATTAAGATGTGTATGAAAGTGACACCAATTTCATTAATCGTATTATCCTATTATAATATTCATTCCCCGCCTCCCCGCGGTGCAGGTCGGACGTGTGCATAATTGAGTGTCGTACCTATCGTCGTCGTAATTAACTTTCAAAAAAACTAAACTCATAGAACGGTTGTGTGCGGTTAAAATATTATATCGAAGTAATAAAATAGCACGGAAGTGATATAATAGCACCACTATTTTCAAGTTTTTTCTACAAAAAACAAACTTGTAGGCACAATAGCTCTTTATTAGTGCAATATGTCGGATCATCGTAGTTCAACGCCCGCCTCCCCGCTGCCACAGACTTCAGACGCAGCGCAAGCGCAATCAACAATGGCATTTGAGCGTACGGTCACAGGTGCGAGATTGCTGCATGGAGATTCGGCACCAGACCTTGCATCACATAACGAGCGTAAAAAAAGAAAACATGACGGAGACAATACCTATATTAGCGACATGTTCGCTGCTTTTTCACGACAACAAGAGAAGCTCTTTCAAGAATTAAAAAGCACAATAAATAATATCAGAGAACAAAACGAGGACTTAAAAAAAAGTGTGGAAACCATGTCATGCAAGTATGATGAGTTCTTGTCCCGCATTTCTAACCTTGAATCGGAACGAAAACAAGACAAACTAACTATTTATCGACTCGAGGAAAAAATTGAAAACTTAGAACGAAAATCTCGAAATACTGGATTGGAAATAAAAAATATCCCCAAAAAAATCGGTGAAACAAAACAGAGTATTTCCGAAACCGTCAAAGATCTTGGCAAAGTATTAAGTATAAATTTATGTGACTCGGACATTCGTGATGTTTACCGAATTAATTCAAAAGATGGCTCCAATCCAATCATAGCGGAATTTTCTAGTACTATTGTAAAGGAAAAACTCGTAAGTAAAGTAAAAAATTTTAACAAAACGAAACCCAAAAGTCAGAAACTAAATACGTCACATCTTAATTTCACCGGTCCCAATAAGGCAATTTACATTTCTGAGACTTTGACAAGCAATACACAGAAGCTTTTCTACTTAGCAAGAAATTTTCATAAAAGCCATAGCTATGCATTTTGCTGGACTTCGCGTGGAATTGTATATTTACGCAAAGATGAAAAGTCTCCACAGATAAAAATTTGCAGTGAAGAGGATCTTGAAAAACTGAGAAAGAAAGAATGACTATTTTTAAGACTTAAGATAGTATATACTTTTAATATTTCTACATACTTGCATTATAATACACACTACACATATACGACACTATACAAAACTACCTATTATATAATTACATTTAACAAGCTTATATACACTTTTCCCTACATATCATCGGCTATTTTTTATTACTCATCATGGCCCAGGGGTGAAATTATTTTATATATTGTCCAAAGACAAAATAACCTTTTTGAAATATATACATATAATTATAAAATTCAACCTAAATAACATCAATGAAATATCCAATGATTTGGATAACGTAACAGTATCAAAAAAAATTACTTGTGAAGTTGAAGAATGTTATAGGCACTTAAGACATTTTAATCGAACAAGCAAATCAAATTTCACGATAATTACACAAAATATACGAAGCATAAATTGTAACATGAATGGTTTTGAGGTTCTAATGTCAAGGATTAATTTAGACTTAGATTTAATAGTTCTAACGGAGTGTTGGCTTGCGAAAAATGCGTCCCTGCCAAGTATCGGCGGCTATTATTCGACAGCTACAAAAAATAATAAAAACCAAAATGATGGCGTAGTAATTTATATTAAAGATCAACATAAAGTCCTCATTGAAGAACCTTCTTTTCAAGAAGGAAACTGTCTGACAATACAATTTCAAAATATGATCGTAATCGCTATCTACCGCTCACCTTCGTACAAAAACATTGACAACCTTTTATTTTCTTTAGATTTAATTCTTCAAAAATACTCTAATTATAGAAACATTATGATCGTTGGTGATATAAACATAGAACTTATTTCAAATAGAATGGATTTAAATTCAGAAAAATATCTCAACTTAACTGCTTTTCATGGCTTACTACCTGCCCACACTTTTGTTACGCGAGACGCCAGTGGAGCTTGCATTGACCACGTTCTGTTAAAAACTAAAAACCCGTCTATCATTTTAGTTCCTCAAACTCAAGTAACAGATCATAAACCTGTTATATTTAATATGCAAGTAAAACAATCTACACCACAATATACTATAACTAAAATTAAAAAAATTCATACAGAAAAGTTATACTTAGACGTAATTAATAGTGATTTTACTCCTGTTTTAAGAGATCCAGATCCTAACGCAGCTTTGAATTTATTTATTGATATTTTGAGGACTGCCGTTAACAATAACACGCACATAGCTACTTTGTCTAGACGTAAGAAAATTATTAAGCCATGGATTACTCCTGGACTTCTTCGATGTATAAGACACAGAGATAAATTACATGAGAAAGCCAGGTGTTCTCCAGAAAACGAAACAATTTGCCTTATTTATAAACGTTACAGAAATTTCTGTAATACTCTTCTGAAGAAAATTAAAAGAAACTATGATAAAGAACAGGTGAATATGGCCAAAAATGATAATAAGAAGCTATGGAATGTCCTTAAAAATATCATAAATTCTTCAAAGCAGGTAGGGTATAACAGTGAGTTGTTAAGCATTGATGAAACACCACAGCTTTCAGTTGATTATATTAACAATTATTTTATTAACGTTGCTAAAAACCTAGCTGAAACTATTGATAGTGGTGATGGTAACATGTCTAAATCAGATCTGGACTCACGAAATCAACTAAAATCTTTTGTGCTGTTGGATACAGATGAAGAAGAAATAAACAATATCATAATGAATCTAAAAAATGAATGTGCTGTGGGATGGGATAGTATCACAAACAAGCTGCTCAAGCATTGTAGGACACATCTAACTCCTGTGATTACTTACATTTTCAACTGTTGCTTACGTAAGGGTATTTTTCCAAAAGCCCTTAAAAAATCCGAAGTAAGGCCTATTTTTAAAAGTGGTGATAAATCCAACATAAGCAACTATAGGCCGATCTCTATTCTACCATCTTTATCCAAAATTTTAGAAAAAATCATTAATACTAGATTAGTGAAATTTTTAGAAACTAATAATCTCTTATCGAATAATCAATTCGGCTTCAGACTTGGTAAATCCACGGATGATGCAGTATACACCCTAACCAATTATATAGCTACCAATCTTGATCAGGGAAAAAAATGTATATGCATTTTTCTGGATTTAGCTAAAGCGTTTGATACCGTATCTATTCCCCTTTTACTTGACAAGCTAGAATACATTGGTGTAAGAGGCCTTCAGCTGGAACTTTTTAAAAATTACCTATCAGAGAGATTCCAATGTGTTAGAGTTAATTCTTATACTAGTAGTGATTTGCTCGTGACTCACGGTGTGCCGCAGGGTAGCATTTTAGGCCCTACTCTTTTCCTTGTATATATTGATTTCCTTACTCGCTTAAAATTGGGAAAGGGTCAAATTATATCATATGCAGACGATACGGCGCTAGTTTTTGCTGCAGATACATGGAATGAAGTATTTGAGGCAGCGCAATTGGGTTTTAATGTTGTTAACAAATGGTTAAAAAACAATATCTTGTCATTAAATATAAATAAAACGAAATATATCACCTTTTCTATGCGACAAACTATTAAATTACCGCTTGAATTACAGTTGGTTGCTCATTCTTGCTCTCATTCTGTTGCTACCTCTTGCACTTGTCCAACTTTGGAAAAAGTTGAAGATATAAAATATCTAGGTGTCATCATAGACTCTAATTTAAATTTCAAGAAACATATTGATATTTTAAGAAATAGATTATTTAAAATGATTTACATTTTTAAAACCCTTAGGCATGTTGTTGAACCTAAAATTTTAAAAAGTATATACCTGACTTTATGCCAATCTATAATAACATACTGCATATCTTCTTGGGGAGGCGCTTCTAAAACGATATTAATGAAAGTTGAAGTTGCTCAACGCGCTATTCTTAAGGTATCTACTTTTCGACCATTTCTGTACCCTACCACTGCACTTTACGAATCCTGTGAAGTTCTGTCGGTAAGGAAACTGTTTATTTTGAGTGCAATTCTGAAACAACACAAAGAACTTACATACGATACCTCCAATTCAAATAAACGCAGGAAACATAAAGTCGCAACAATACCACCAACAAAGACGTCATTCAAGAGAAAATTCTGCTCTTTCCAAGGACCACATATATATAATAAAATTAACGCTAAAATACAAATATATCCATTAAATAGAACAAATTGTAAAAAGGCTGTTTTCTCATATTTACATAAGTTATCTTATGAAGAAACTGAAAGTCTGCTCACCACCTTTAAATGAGTAATAAATATATTCACATCGCTATAATTACAGAATTTCTATTCATTAATGCATCTCTTTAAACATGCACCCCATACTACATCTTTTACCATCCACACTTCTTACAACATTACACACCCTCTCTTACACCATCATTATACACACACTTCCCAGACATGCACCCATATTACTTCTTACTCAGAGAGGTTCATAAACGTAAACATTTTTTTCATTAATTGTCATCGCTATTTCAAATTTATGTAAAATCTTATCTTATCTTTATTAATTCCGCTAATATGTTTTTGTTTATTTGTTTATTATCTTATTTAATTGTCATAAATCATAATAATTTTGTTCTTATCATGCTTGTCTTTATATATAAATGTTCAGGGGAGTTCGGCACTGAAGCTGAAGCACAGGGCTACCTAGTTTAGCTTCAGAAGCTATATTTATGTGTAAATTAAACATTAAATTAAAGGGATGCCCCGCCCATATAAAATTGTTAAGTATTAGTGTGTTTAATTTTACTTTTTGCTAAATAAATGATTATTATTATTAAAAAAAAAAAAAAAAAAAAAAAAAAAAAAAAAAAAAAAAAAAAAAAAAAAAAAAAAAAAAAAAAAAAAATATTATAAATGCGAAAGTTTGGATGGATGTATGGATGTTTGTTACTCAATCACGCTGCAACGACTGAACCGATTTGGCTGAGCACAGAGTCAGATTATAGACTGGAATAGCACATAGGCTACTTTTTATCACGGAAAATCAAAAACTAAATCCACGCGGAAGATTTCACGGGCAACAGCAAGTCTACGATAATTCTTATCTAGTAAAATAAAATTAATAGGTACTCATATTTAAAACCTGCTTAATATTTAAGGTGTCACTCACCTTTTACCAAATATCGTAATTGGCCCTTAAAATATGCACCTGTCCCTATGAGGCATTGCCTGGCCATTGCCCTTTAAAATATCTACCTACTTATTTTACCATTACTTAATGATTACGTCATATTATATTAAAACTAGTAAAAGTCAATGACTTCGCATTATAAGGGTGTTGAGTGTGACAGCCTGTCACTCTCCAGGTCCTCAACTATACCCATGCAAAAATTTACATCAATCCGTAGCTTTATTGCAGCGTGATTGAAGGACAAACCAACAAACAAACACACTTTCACATATAATAACATTCTAAGGAAGGCTAAGGAAGAATAAGGAAAGATTAATAAGGAAGGATATCCTATGGAGATGAATTTTTTTTAAAGAAAATTAGTCATTATGAACATAACTTCTCCCTCTCTTTCTCCTCTAACTAGACAAAACAAGACTGTCTTAGGATTCAGTAAAAAAATTATTAATATTTAAAAAAAAAATTCAAAATTTTTTTATTTCATGTAGGCTACCTTGTAGCACCTATGACACGTCATAAATCTACCACCGGCTCGGCATGCAGATTCTGCTGAGAACAACCGGCAAGAAACTCAGCAGTTGCTCTTTTCAAAAAATAAAATAATTTTACAATAAGTAACCAAACTAAGCTATGTATACAGTGCTTCCACAGTGAAGCTTCAAAAATGCAGTACATAATATAATCCAACACATGTCAACATGGGAAGACAAAGCAGACCCATTCCCGTTGGTGGCACCCGTTCACGAGCACGACGCATGATCTAGCCGTTGCTTCGCTCAACCATATTTTAGTACATCACCCTAACCGCTGCGCTATTGAGGTGAAGCTTTAATGATGAAATGATTAAAATCTGACATACGTAAATACGTTAAGTAAATAAAAAAAGGTGTAAGTAACTTGAGATTGCGTCTTGGAGAGTGACAGGCTACTTTTTATCCCGGAAAATCAAAGAGTTCCCGCGGGATTTTCAAAACTAAATCCTCGCAAGTCGCAGGCATCAGCTAGTTTAGAATATTCTTAAAAAACATTTTGCGAATTGAGCATTCTATGTGTCATAATTTATGACTTTCCTGCCTGACTAATACAAAATGTTTTTCTACATAAACATGTCGAATATATCATTAATAGGGATTTAAAATGTTGTTGTTAATGTAATTTTACAGGTGGTGTAATTTAATTTTACTAAATGATCGCATGTTATTATCAGATTTAATAGTTCAGTGACTTCCATTTTGCACCTTTTGAACTTGTTTTTTATTGCCCAACTAAAACGCAAATATACTATTGGTAAATTATTAGGTTTACAAGTTTAATATCACATTTACCAAAATTATACGCCTCGATAATGGAAGTACTTTATAAATGTTAAAATAGATTTGTTTTGATGTTTTGCACCTTTAATTTTTGTTTTTACAGAACGTAATATTTTTCAATGTTTTTCATTCTTGGCGTGATATGCAGGTATTTATATGTACGTGGTAAATACATTTGTTTTTTATAGTGGTGAGGAACTGATGAGGAAAAAGTTAAGTATGTAAAAAACTCTCAAAGACTTTTCCACGCGGTGGCTAGCATGGAATTCAAACTTTTGTGAAAAGCTTCTTTTTGAATGTCAAGTCATTGTTATTAACCGACTTCCAAAAAGGAGGAGGTTATCAATTCGGCCGGTATCTTTTTTTTTTTTTTTTTTTTTCTATGTATGTCCACCGATTACTCCGAGGTTTCTGGACCGATTCACGAGATTTTTTTTTTAATCGACAGAGGAAGCTCGCGAAATGGTCCCATAAAAATTTTTACGTTCAACTCTTCAAGCCTGATGCTGCAGGGGTATTTCCCCCCTAAATTATGGGACTTTTGGAACCGTCGTTTACGAATTGGTATGCTTGGCCTAAACATATACTAGATCATAGAGTTCCAGGTCCTACTCTTCAATCCTGATGCTGCAGGGTACTGCCCACCTAAATTATAGGGATGTAGGAACTGCTAATCATGAATTGTTATTGTATGTAATAAGCATATACTACACCATCGAGGTCTAGGTTCTAGCTCCTCAATCCTGATGCTGCAGGGTACTGCCCACTTAAACTGTGAGGATTTAGGAACTTTCGCTTGCGAATTGATATTGTTAGTATCAAGCATATTCTACATCGTGGAATTCAAGGTCCTCGCTCTTCAATACTGATGCTGCAGGGATACTGCCTATCTAAACTGTGAGGATTTAGGAACTGTCATTTACGAATTGATATTGTTGGTA
Organism: Hipparchia sbordonii; assembly: GCA_038048805.1. Lineage (NCBI taxonomy): Eukaryota > Metazoa > Arthropoda > Insecta > Lepidoptera > Nymphalidae > Hipparchia > Hipparchia sbordonii. The sequence goes on from CM076115.1 coordinate 8,469,445, forward strand.
CCAAGCATATACTACATCATAATGCTCAAGGTTCTAGCTCCTCAATCCTGATGCTGCAGAGTTGGACGAATTACGAACTGACGCTTTCGAATTGATATTGTTGGTACCAACCATGGACTACATCATGGAGCTCCTAGTCCTAGCTCTTGTGTATTGTTAATAAGTACTGTAGGTACCAAGTGTAGAACTACATTAGTACCGTAGCGTTGGAGGGAGGGGAGAAAGAGAGCAGGAACAAGCTACACTAAAAAGCTTAAAATAAAAATTCTTTTCAAAAAACCGACTTCAAACGCCACTACAAAGTATAAAAATAATTTTATTTTGTACACGTTTGTTGAAGTCGGGCGGGCTTAACTAGAAACGATGAAATCGATGCGCGACGCTTATCTTATGGTGACATATAAAAGACACGTTTATTGAAATCGGGCGAGCATCGCGTATCGGTTTCATCGTTTCTATTTAAGCCGCCCGACTTCAACAAACGTGTACAAAATAAAATTATTTTTATACTTTGTAGTGGCGTTTGAAGTCGGTTTTTTGAAAAGAATTTTTTTTTAACGTATGTATTTATGTTGAAAAACCTCATTCTCTACCTACAGGTTTACTGTCTGGTGGGAGGCTTTAGCCGTGGCTAGTTACCACCCTGCCGTCAAAGACTGCCGCCAAGCGATTCAGCGTTCCGGCACTATGGCGAGTAGAAACCGATTCAGGGTAAGGATTTAATTTACACTGCCATACCCTTTCCTAGTTAGCCTGCTATCATCTTAGACTGCATCGCCACTAACCATCAGGTGAGACCCACAATTTAAAAATTATAAGTTTCCAAATTGCCCCCGCCGGGAATCGAACCCGATACCTTCTAGTTATAAGCCCACAGCGCTAACCACTGCGCCAGGGAGGCCATCTTAGTTGTCAATCAAACAACACAAAAGCCGTATCGCACCTCGTCTCCATCAAAATGGATTCCGTATGTGCGTATGGGAACTGGGAAGTGATCCGGAGGTCAATGTCCTTCATTCGGGAGCATAGAACACGCTGAGAGCATTCCGGGAACACTCGTCTTTTTGTGATAACACGAGGGAACAAATCGCCCCGTTCCCATTAGATTGTTCCTTTGATTAATGTCAGGGAACGATACTTACGTACGTTGGTTGGTGCTGTTTCAGCCGGTACGTAAGGAATTCTACGGTAATAAATACACAGTAGCGAGCATTGTTTTTTTTTTTTCAATTTTCTCTTCTACCTCTATGGTAGACATATCACCACCCAAGTAGAGAGTCACCTTGAAATACCCCTTGAAATTTTTCATATTAAGTACATATCATTATGAAACTGAATATGATGAAAGCTAGCTTTTGCCCGCGGCTTCGCTCACGTTATGTTCGAATTTTTAAACCCCTATTTTATCCCTTTAGGGGTTGAAAAATCCTTACTTAGCGGATGCCTACGTCATGATAGCTATCTGTAAGCAAAATTTCAGCCCGATCCATCCAGTATTTTGAGCTGTGCGTTAGTCAGTCAGTCACCTTTTCCTTTTATATATTTAAATAAATAAAAATTCTTTTTAAGAAACCGACTTCAGACGACACTATAACACAAAGTATAAAATAATTTTAGTTTGTACACATATGTTGAAGTCGGGCTCGCGTCGCACATCGGTTTCATCGTTGTTATTTAGGCCCGCCCGACTAAAGATTTCCGTCCTCTATCTCCGAAGATTTTTATTATCAAATCTTCATCAAATTTAAATGGGACCAACCTGAAGATACGTCCTAAGGTTTTTAAAATCCCGCGGAAACTCAATTTTTTTTTTTCAGGATAAAAAGCCTATGCCTTAGCCTTCATTTCCTACACTCATACAAAAATTACGCCGCAGCGGCAACGCAGCGACTCTGCAATGCATCGTGTGACGTCATCATTAATTTTAGAGCCACATTATCCTCACTAATATTATAAATGCGAAAGTGTGTTTGTTTGTTAGTTTGTTGGTTTGTCCTTCAATCACGCCGCAACAAAGCAACGGATCAACGTGATTTTTTGCATGGGTATAGTTGAGGACCGGGAGAGTGACATAGACTTTTTATCCTTTTGTCTTTTACATGGGTAAAAGACAAAAGGATAAAAATATATACACGGTGAAATTTCATTGGTTGTACTCCCTGAAAGAGGTGAATGTGCTCATGAAACTGAACAACTTTCCCCAAGGAACATAGGTCGAAATATGAAAAAAAAATTTGGACCTCCCATAGTAAATCAATCAGCTGATCGTCAAGTTTGTGTGGAGGGTCCAATTTTTTTTTTTCATATTTTGACCTATGTTCCCTGGGGAAAGTTGTTCAGTTTCATGAGCAAATTCACCTCTTTCAGGGAGTACAACCATTAAAATTTCAACCGGTATTTATGGAAATATCTAAGGAGTTCTTCAACAGACAGACCTGATAATATGTTAATACCCTAACTGTTCTCTCTTATATCTTTACAACCATTTGGGTGGTCCCAAGCCGCTTGTGATTGATAGTCCGAGTAGACTCTACAAGTCTACAGTATGGGCGAAAGTGGCTTGTTTAGCTTTTGGAAATAAGACAAAAGGGATTAAGGTTCCTCAAAGTAAGATGACTTAACAAAATAAGGTAGGGATTAAAACTTAAAACTTATTGACTAGCTGTTGCTCGCGACTTCATTCCCGTAGGGTTTAACTTTCGGGATAAAAAAACAGTCTAGATCAGTCCTTGTATTCAAACTTATCTGAGGCAATAAGGCAAATAGACTGACAAAAAATTGATATTAATAGATACGAATAAAATAAAATTGAAGTGATTTCAATTCTTATAAATTATAAGTTATAATACTACTTGTTGATGAACGCGACTTCATTCCCGGGATTGAGGTTTTTTAATTCCCGCGTCAACCCTCTTATTTTCCGGGATAAAAAGTAGCCTGTGTATTATTACAGACTAAAATCTATCTCTGTGCCAAATTTTAGCCAAATCGATTCAGTCGTTGCGGCGTGATTGAGTAACAAGCATTCATCCATAGTATATTATATCGATGCACAAATAATCACATCGATTCGTTGCTCCGTTGCTGCGTGATTGAAAAACAAACCAACAAACCAACACTTTCTTATTTATAAAATTAACTAGCGGCCCGCTCCGGCTTCGCACAGGTACAAAATATATAGCCTATGTCATTCACTGTTAACGGATGTTATTATACATATAAACCTTCCGCTTCAATCACTCTATCTATTAAAAAAAACCGCATCAAAATCCGTTGCGTAGTTTTAAAGATTTAAGCGTACATAGGGACAGAGAAAGCGACTTTGTTTTATGCTATGTAGCTGATGATTCACTGGGCAGAAGTAGACAATGATATAATTTTTTGGACAGCTTCATTACCTTAGATGTAATCTCGACAGTGGTTAAACTAGCTAAACTGTTATTACCCATTAATAGCTTAATAATACGAGGGCTTCAAACACTGTGACCACTCACCATAACCGAGCGAGCCGAGTATCAATTACCTACCAAATGAATGATAATAAATATGTGAGGGGAAAACTATCTGTTATACCTACTGTATACGCTATACATCGAACTATAACGCCATTTTTTTTTATAAAGAACTAGAATCTAGTTCATAGTTAGAACATAAATATAGTATATATTTTTAATTAATACTTCTATTATAAAAAAGACTTTGAATGTTAACGAACAAAAACAATTTTACGAAAAAAAAAACGCTGAAATAGATAGGTATAAGCTGTTAATTTAATAAAATTCTAATATTTATTTAGATACATACTTACTTACCTAATTCTATTTCTAATGCTTATTTCATTTTCTACAAAAATCTTGAACTTGATAAGGGACATATTATGTTTTCTGGTATTTTAAAATCGTAAATATAATTGTAGTTATAATAATTATAACTATAATTTTACGTTAACAATGAATAGAAGCAATACACAAAAATCCAATTAAGGCAATGAATAAAGTTTGTGTCTGATATTATCAGTCATAAACCGAATTAAAATTGATAATATTTGAAATGAATAACAATGAAATGCATCGTCGTATTAGGTATTGATAAGCAATAACAATGTATTGTAATAATAACGGGGGTCATTGAACCTTTATCAAAGGTCAACCGCCTCCGATGATACCTACAACTGTGCGGTAAACATCTCTTAAGCGATGTTCTTAAAGGTGTGTCCAACCCATCATTGCCTCACTACTGAGCACAGGTCTCCTCTCAGAAAAGGGTTTTAGGCCATAGTCCACCACGCTGGCCCAATGCAAATCGCTCAAGCGCCGCAAATACTCAGCCATTTCTAAGGACTACGTTTTTGCGGCGCTTGCTTTTAAGACTCTGGGTCCATGGTCATCAGACACGAAGAATTTTATGAATGTCGTGTCCGGAAGACTGATCCACGCCTCAGGTGACCAAAGAGCTGGCGCTTATTTAGCCCAACGGCTAAGCCTCGCAATCCAACGAGGGAATAGCGCCAGTGTTTTGGGCGCCATGCCCATAAGGCTATGTTCAGATGGCTGAATTGCGACGCGCGTTTTCAAATCGCGCGCTTAGACATCCTAAATATACCTAGCAACCGTTCACATGCGCGCGCGTTAACGCGCGTCAGCGAGCGTCAACGCGGCGCTCAGAGAAAAAGTTTCTAGACGCAGACAATCGCGCGTTGACTCGCGCTTTGATATTAATGTAATGTCCGTTTGCTGTTCAGTTGAGCGCGCGCTTTCATCGCGATCGCATGTAATTTTGTTAATTTTCGTAATTATATTTTGAGTTGAAGCAAATTGTCGAATGACTTTGTAGACATTCTAAAGTAATTAAAGAATTTAGATTCATGGTCTCTTAGATTCGGATATAGTGTCGCAAACAAACTGGATCTATTTTTCAAAATTGGATGAACCCAATGTGTACGTTTTCTTTTTTTATATTTTTCTTTATAATATAACCACAAAATAATAGCCTTTTCCACGTCCATTTTCTACGTTCTACCGAACTAGACTGACGAGTACTCTCGCAACGCGCATTAGCGCTCATCATCTGAACTCTCTTCAAATTTGATCGCGCGTTGACGCGCGTTAACGCGCGTTACATGTGAACATAGCCTTAGGCTATGTTCAGATGGCTGAATTGCGACGCGCGTTTTCAAATCGCGCGCTTAGACATCCTAATATACAAGGTGTTTGTTAATGTGTATAACTTACCAGCAACCACCCATGCACTTTGACCCCATAAACACAATGGCGGTGGTAAAAAGTGAAAATTAATTATCAAAAACTTTCATACAAAATTAATTAATTAATTAACAAAAAAACATTTTGGAAACCCTAACTGAAGACATAATAACAATACGCCACATAAATCCCTTTCCGTAGTAGTAATTCCAAGAATGACTTTGACCGCGCCGCTCGAGGTAAAGGCGAGGCTACAAGCAAGACTTGCGGTTGCGTTTGCGCAACGAAAAATTACATCGCATAGGACATAGTACGAGAAAACTCTGTCCATTAGTTTAGTTTCTAATGAGACATGGACCGCACTAAGTACTACTTCTGCTTGGCTTAAGACGCATCAATCTTCCGTTGGTTTCTCCCAAAGGACAGGACAATCCTGAATCAAGTAAATCAGATAATCGATATCGTAATTAATCATCTTGATCAATTAATCAATCATCCGTTTTTACGGTGCACAGCGGACATTTCCACGGTGCGTTGTGGTCGCTACGTCTATGATTTTTACAACGCGATGTCGCACTCCAGTGAGGGCTCGCCCTTACGGTGTTCGACGTACCTATTTAATATTCAAAGCACGTACGCGGCTTTGGAAGGGGCCGGAACTAGAGCGGGGAATTTCGAGCACCGGTGAAAATCACCGGTGATTTGCCATTCTCCGAAGATTCATCGGAGATCTCCGGTGAATTCGAATACAGATTTAGCATCAATTAAAATGTTATTGACTGTTAATGTTCTAGTACAATGCACAGGAATTTTAAGCGCATCGATATTGTGTGAACTCAAAATGATATTAGATGTATTGTAAAGGTTTTAAATAAAAAAAATATTAAGAAAAAAAATATTTTACTTTATTATGATAATTATTATTTAAGGAGAGTAGGGTAAAATTGGGGATTCTGCATCAATCTCGCTTCGCTCGATGATGCAAAATCCCCAATTTTGGATTTTCAAGATTGAAACAAGAGTAACTTGAATCATTTTGGATTCATCGTCATTCCACACAGAATTATGCTGTTAAGTTGGTACTTATATTGAATTATCCAATCCATGTTGATTGGATCATCGCTCAGCTAGCCATTCAGCCATTCAAAGTTATACATGATGCAACGTCGACTCCATTAGTGTTAAGACCTAGATGTTTTTTTTTTTGAAATTTTCTGCGATATCGCTGAAATTCAAATTCCATGTAATATCGTTTAATATCTAGCAGACTCATTTTATTTTCAATTTATTACTTTTACACATTCGTCAGACAATTACGACATGCACCTACTTTCAATAAAGTAAAAAATTATAAAAAATGGGTAGAGGAGTTTTTTATAAATTAAACAAGCTTATTTAATCATTAATAACTTTATTGTTTATACACCATTTTTTTAAGCAAGTTACATTTTTCAATGCGCAGATTGTTGGATGATAAATACAGCTATATACATCAGAATGCGAATTATATAACTTATACAATGTTAACAAACTAGGACAGCCTTTATCTTCTAAATTATGTACATTATCATTTTTCAATATATCTTTTAACCATGTCTGCTTTTCAAGGCCTTTACAATAAATATCTTTATTTTTAAGAAAATGTACTATATGGCATTTAAAATTCTCATAAGGCACGACTCCCTCGCTCCATGATACTTTTCTATTTCTTTCAATCCAATCAACCTGTTTCTTTTCTGTGTCTGTTAGCCATTCATAGGGATATGGGGGTTTAATTAACAATACTTGAATTCGATCATTGTACACTAAAGCAATTTCTTTAGGTATAAAGTAGTTCTGATCATTTTTAAAACCTTGAACATCCACAATTATTTTCATGATAATTTTCGAACAATATTGCTCAGCGGTCTATATTCCACGAGACGATCGTTAATTATTAAACAATATGCACTTGTATTACTCGGAATGTCCTGAGATGTTTCAATTTCTAGGCGAACATCAACTGGACCAGTTTTTAAATTTTCATTTTGTCTGGAACAATCTATGACAAATAATGGCGCCTTTTCTTTAAATGTATGTAGATCAAGCAACGGATCGGTGGGAAGGTTATAATACGACTGACGAAACTTAGCGTACATGTCGTATAATATACTGTATTTATTTTCATCAAACTTGATATTTAGAGCATCATACGGATAATAATGAGAATTCAAGAATAATGTAACATTGGTTAGTGTACAATGATCGAATACTGTGCTGTCTTTGATTTTAATGTTTTTTCTATTAGTCTGCAAACCAAATATAACATATCGAGGTTTTTCTAATTGAGAGGCTGTCTTTACCGCCCACGAATGTTTTGTGGTTTTTGGTAGCAAAGGATATTCATATAAATCCCAGTTTCTAAATGCTATTTGTATAGGATTATCTTTCTCTAATTTTCTTAGAAGTAACAATCTTTGCTGATCTGATACTTTAATATGAGGCACCCGCCACTGAATTCTCTGTATATTGATGTCTATAATATCATCGTTACCCATTATAACGCTGTTTATATTGGTACTACCTCTATTAAGTACAAGTTCGTGTTTACAGTTAATTATTATTTTGTTGTAATCTTCAGCAAATCCTAAAACTTTATTCAGGGGTATCAAAGCGTTAAAATTTCCATTTTGATTTTTAAATCCTTCTATATTCCAGCCCCATACAGCAGCTGCTTTACTCTCTCCGTCATTCATTGAAATATAAGATTTTATTGTTGTAGTTATTCCAGCATTTCTAATACGATCAATTTCAACACCATTGATCTCATATCGAATATCTTGGAAAAGAAATGCAAACGCATTATTACTGAAGTCAACACTTTTCTTTTGAACCTTGCCTGCTTGATCTTTATGACTTACTGAAACATTTCCTTCGATGTAAATAGAACTGGCTGATGGTAATACATAAATATCTTGCTGATGAATAGGTATGCGTATTTCATCATTTTCATTGAAACTATTATTGTATGGATTATATGTATGAATCTCATAACTCTCGATAGAGTTATCAAATTCAGGTAAATTATTGATCTGAAGAATACTCATAATTTGAAACCGAGTGTCTCAAGAAAATGTTTATTATTTTGACTAATTTTTTTATATACTCTAAGACGTCTAACTCGTTTTAGACTTTCCTTTGTAATAGCTTTCTTAACTGATGGGTAAGGTCCTTTATAACAGTTACTTTGAGTAAAGACAATCATTTTATTTTTTTCAAATGTAGGCACAAAACGATAGTTTCACCTCTAAAATTTATATGGTTGCCTTCTAAATCCAAAATTTTTACAGTTATTGATGAAATTATCTTTTGCTTTATAGGAAAATAAATAACGTTGCTCGGAGATTCTATAAATCTATGACTAGGAGGAACATTTGGGACAAACTCATAAATAATATGCGTGGGAGAACCGTTCGTGTAGGAACCTTGCACGAGATTACATTCAATCCTTATGACGGTCACTGGCAGAATGTTTATTGGAACTGATGATTCATGCCATTTATTGGCTTTCAATTTTTCTGCAGGAAAACCTAGCATAGGTCCAATACTATTTTCTGAATCAAAGTGTATTGTTTCACTACAGTACAAAGAGCATGTCATTGTGTTAATGTTAGATGTTATTTGTAATTCACAATCTTCAATCCTCCTTTTTAGATATTCATACAAATCTTGCAAATCGTAAGCACCCACTGGAATATTGATTCTTTTTTTTTCTTCTCCATATTCAAAAATATTATTATGATAATCTACATTCGGAATCGAATTAAAAGCAGAAAAATATACTAAGCCGCACTCATATTCATCATCTAAAATAAGAGGAGGGGTATAGTTTGTTTCTAAAATAGATTTATTACCCACAATAGTAAGTGTTACAGACATGGTGATTGACTGAACTAATATTTCATTGCATATACTATTATATACTCCTTTTATTCCAGAAATTTATAAGAAATTTGATACAAAGGTGTCCACAGTTATAAGGATTACACCCTTGAAAGTTTTCATAGTTGTAATTAATTTTAGATCCAGCATACTTTAAGAATTCTTTCGGTGGTTTTAAATTACCATAACTATCGAAGTATTCAATATAATTATTTAACTTCGCATAGGCTACCCAATGAGTTCCGGAATTTTGAGATATGTCTAAGTTAATGATACCACACTCTTTTTTAAATGGATGCTTAGGTAATTCATCCCTCATGAATACACCTCTAAAATAAGGAATTTCTTTTGAAATCTTTAAAATATCAATGTTGGTTAGAGCGCGATTAGGTAGCCGCTGAATTAGTTTTTTGCCTTCGCTGTGTATATTCCCAAACCATCACCATATGGTTTTATAAATAATCCTTTTCCAATATGTAATGTTTCCATTTTTTCATTATGTCTTTTTAGTTCTTGAAATTTCTTTTTCAATAAATTAATTTGCTTGACTGCTTTTACAATACTAGCAGCACCACCTGCCAAACTACCTGCAGCAGATAATCCTGCAAATATAGGAACTAATGGCAAAACACCACCTGTCTTTGGTATGGGTATTATTCGTGGTACATTTACAGATGATTTCTCAGCTAATTCCTTAGCAGCAGCAATAGCTAATTCGATTGCAGCTTTTTTGCATTTAGGTTTCAATTTATGGATATGATTTTTTGCGCGAGATACAATATCTCTAAAGCTTTTTTTTACACCAGTAGCAGATTTCTTTTTCCTCAAACAATCGGATTTGCTTCTTAAAGTCATTTTATGTGTAGATAATTTTTGTTTTTCCATTTTAAAATAGAGGAGAACTCTGTTCTTCGTCGTAGACCAATACAGACTGAATAGTGTTGGTGTAAAATGTGTTTATAAAACATTGCGATTATCTATCCAGCTATTTTCATTAGATGGTAAACCTAGCCATTTGACATATAACTGATTACCTTTTCTTTTTAAAACTTTTTCAATGAGGTATATGTCAGGATGTTGTGTTTTTTGTAATTCTTCAGTATAGAATGCTCCTAATATAGGTCGATGTTTAGCATCTTTTAAAAGATAAGTAACAGGATCCGTATTTTGTATGCGAGCTATACTAAAAATCTCAGTTGACCAGTTGGGTGTATATCCCTTTTCAAAAGTTCCTTTATATTTGCTTATTCTAACATAATCTCCTATATTAAATTTTGAATATTTTGGTACCGCCGCTGATGTTGAAAGTGATCGATATCTTTTAAGTATTATTTTTTTATTACTTTTATTAACTTTATCTGGAGCAATGCCAATTGTTCTGTGAAATGTTGAGTTATATTTTTTCATTAAACGGTCAAGGGTTCCATCACGCCATTTGTAATTGCCTTGCAGACTAAATTGCTTATAAAGTTTAGACTTCAATGTTCTAATAAATCTCTCAACTATTGATGCCTTCTTAGTGGAATATGTGGAATAATGATTAATACTATATTTTCGTAACACATTTTTAAAATGATTATTATAAAATTCTTTTCCTAAATCAGTTTGTAAATTTTTAGGTATACGACCTTTTTCTAGTATCTTGCAAAAAGCTTCAGTCACAGTATCCTGATTTTTATGTTTAAGAGGATACGCCCAGGCATATTTTGAGAAAGCATCAATGACTGCCAGAATATATTTGTATTGCGAATTTTCCTTTGAAAATGATTGCATATCAACTAAGTCGGCCTGCCATAAATCATCAATGTCTTTCAGTATAACACGTCGTCGAGGGAAATTTTTTCTTACATTTTTATGGATTTCATTTACTACACTAACTTTACTCATTTTTTTAACTTACGAGTTATACAATCTGTACTTCTTTTAAGGCTGTTTATTTCTGAATGTACCTGTAACAATGTTTGCTCGACAGTTTTCAATCTTGTAAAGATCGTATCTATAATTCGGTCTACATATAGCTTATTAGCACAATCATTTGGATCTATAGGTGCACCAATATGCTTTATGATTTTATGTTGAGCATCAAATATGTTTTCTAATGCAGGATTATCCATTTTTAATTTCTTGTGCACATGATGACCAAATTTGTTGACATTCATGTTCAACAGTATTATTACAACTAAGCCTTACAATTCTTTATATTTTATTTTATAATACCAGCTTCTTTCAGTTCTTCGATTATTGATATGATTTCGTTATCATGACTAGTGTTGCCAGCGTCTTTCGAAGCAATTAAAATTTTCAATCTATCTACTAATTCATTAGGATCATCCCAGTATATGAAATCCGTATTCTTTCTGTATTTTTTCAGAGTTGGTATGAAACCGCCTTGTTTTATTACCTTATTGTTAAATTCAGTTTCAGAAAAGAGCGGTTTCACAATTTTAGTATATTTGACTCCTTTATCACCTTTTATCTGATTTAAGGGATTATAATCTCTCTTATGTGCACTCGTGTTACATAAAATATCTTTATAAACTAATTTGTCTTGTTCAGATACAAGCTCTAAATCTGGTTTACTTTGAAATAACAATTCTGTTAATCCTGGAGTTACTTCATAGCTTCTACTTCCTATTTTAGCTATCATATTTGTTTCAGTACCATCTATAAATGTAACTTTTGTATTTCCAATCATAAGAGTATTATTTTCATTGCGCACGCCAAAAGGTATATTTAAATTTTTACAAGCATTTTCTGGCATTGGTGAGGGAGTGCGAGCTTCTTCAACTTTTTCAGAGTTATCATGAGTAATTTTCAATTTGGGTGTTAAATAATTTTTATCTTTCCTTTCATCATACTCTTCGTTAAGAATATTATCAGAAGTTGAAGGAGATAATGAATTGTTTTTACTGTAAGGAGGTCTGTTTTTAATCTTTGATGATTCTGTTTTATGATTATTTTCCTCATTTTTATGTAACACTAATGATTCTAATGGATCAGTTATACACCTAAAAAGTTTTCGTCTCTTAATTTCTTTATCTTCCTCTTCTTCTCGTATTTGTTTTGCCTTTTTCTTAATAGCTTGTATAGATTTGATTAACTGATTCTTTATGTTGGCTTCCATGCTAATCAAAATGCCTATCTTTGCAGATGCTACAATTCGACTGAGTAAATTTGTACATTGTAAGTGGTATATAATAATAAATTTGTTAGTCAAATTTCACAAATATATCAAATGTTTTTCTATACCTGCCTTTGTTTAATTCGCAATCTTTGTTGATTAACAAAAACATATATGGATCTTTCCAGATATTTGAACATAATTGCTTAAAATCATGCCAGCTCATATCAGAGTTTACATGTTCATTATATATATGTCTTAAGTTTGTTTCATCTTGCTTGAATATAATTAAAAGGTTAACATTGTCACGTATCAATTGCTTAGGAATTTTTGAATATGTCTGCGATAGATAAAAGCAGTCAACATGCTTATGCCTGCCCATAGAAAAATAATTTCGAATATTATCTTGATTTTCACAAATTACATCGTCAAAAATGAAAATAGAGTTTTTCTTAACATCACTGGGTGGGATAACATCTTCATCATTTTTAAACATTATTAAACTTACTTCTGGAATATGTTGAAAAACATTGTATAAAAAGCAATATTTCGATTGAAAAGTAGTTTTAGAGTAAATATAAACGTTCTGGAATCTCAGCCCATTTTCATGTAGTAATAAATTTATCATAATATTTGTTTTGCCACAATTAGAAGGTCCGCAAATTATCGAACGGATTGTATTTGGCAACAGTTTACTATGTCTATTAAAATATACTGATGGAATTTCAGCATCTATATAATTTATATCGAAAGATTCGGCTTGTTTGATCAGCTTCATTTTTATTTTTGACATCAATTTTGAATGACTCATTCTTAAATACTGGAATCATGTTTGAACCTGTTTAATCATGTATAAGAATGCAAATGACATGCATTATTTTATATTCAACTAGTTCAATTGATTTAAAACCCTAGTCATCTTAGTCTTAAGTAACTATTTCGTATGCCATTAATATCATAAAGATTCTAAGTATACCATATAAGTACGCGAGCTTGTTTTGAAAACTTGATGATCATATTTTATTATACGTATATTAAAAACAAATGAAATATTCATTCTCTCACCAGCTGTCATAAGGAGCATAATTGTACACTTTGATTTCTCAAAAAAATTTAATCCATCTTTCTGGTAAGTTAAAAAATATTATGCATTATAATAAAATTGTATTTCAATTTATTTTTAAGATTTTCTCAGTAATATTGAATGTTGTTTCTTTTCTTTTCAGAAAAATGTCGAACTTTTATTGCATTGACGAAAATGATCGAAACTTAAACGAAAGTATGGATCCATTTTACTTTAATTGTGGTCAAGATGTGAATGCTATTCTGGACAAAGAAGAACAAGATCAGTTAAAATTTTTAAACGATCAAAAGAAAACAGAATCTCTTCAGAATTTGAAAAAGAAGAGCAATTTGTCTTTGAAAAGAAAGCTTCCAAAACTGGATCAGCAAGCATTGTCAGATTCGTCTTATTTTATTCGAAAAAACAAGATGAAGGGTCATCATATAATCAAAATTGAAATTCTAGAAATAAACAACGATCAGGAAAACAGTGTAAATAGTCAAATAAGCGTACAATATTTAGTGACAGATAATTATGATAATATGATGTATGCAACCGAAGAATTAATAAATAAAATTATACAAAAGTTAAGCGTGCCTGAATCGCTGTGACTGAGTGGAATAAATTTAATTTGTGTTATTTGTTTAGTTTATAGTAAAGTAAGTTAATATGATTATATAATAAATTACTTAACATTTTATATTTGTTTTATTTTAACAACTATCAGATACTTGTAAAGGAGAGATACGAGGGATAGATGTTTTCAAAAACTACTTAAAGCATTTTTATATAGAAAATACAACAGCAGTCAAATTGAATATAAAATATTGTAAGAAAAAATTAAAGACAGGAGTCAATTTCGTTTAGGTTCAAAAATAAAATGACAAAGATATAATTATGATTGAAATTTATTGCGAACTTGATTATCTTTACAATTTTCATTTTAGATTTCCTTATTACTACATAAATACAGATAATAGTATTATGGTGTTAAAGTCAAACAAATACAGTCTTATATTAGTAAACGTATAAATAACTAGCTATAATATCATTTAAAATAAAGTACTATAATGCCCCCAAGGTAACGTATCATACATATTTTCATGAATCTGTCGCTTATCATCATTTCCACTAAGAACAAGTTTATTAACTTTTTGTGTATACAGTTTATGATTTTTAGATCGTATTACATACATAGTGTCCCTATGGCTTGTCTCAAGATTTAAGATATCTCGGTATTTATCAATAGTAAGTTTTTTTGTAACAGGCTTTTTTACACCTTTCGCTTTCTTAATAGAGGAATTTAAAGTGTCAACACAATATAATTTTGCTTTTAAGCCAATAAACTCGGTTATAATATCACCACCCAATTCATCTTTAAAATAACCGGGTATTTGTTTATTCGCTTTTGGAATATGGTATATATTATTTTCATGAAAATTACTAGTATCAAAGTACTGAATATGATATTTCATATCTTTATAGAAGTCTTCCGTGTGAATTAAATACAAAAGACTGTCTGTATCAGTGTAACAAAGTTTGATGTTATTTTTATATATTTTTTTCATTACAGAATAATGAAAATTATATAAATGACTTTTTGCCAGTTCTAGAATAGTAAAACCCACATAAATTGGACGATCTAAGATTACTCTTGTTGGCTGGAGTTGGATGGCTACGAGAGTCTCAGAAATAATTGCAAGATTTTTAAAATTAGGTGCACTTACATACTTTTCAGCACCACACATTTTATTCGTGTTGTTGTTATTATCTTTCCACAAGTTTACTAGCTTAACATCAACTTGTTTCCTTTTATTTTCAATAGTTTTTCCAAAAATTGAATTATTTTGTTTTTTAAAAAAGTCTCTTTCAAAATCCGATGTAGCCTTCTGTCTTAATGATGTATTAAGAGATATATATGGCTCTAAAAATTTTTTTTGAGTGAATGCTAAAATCCTATGTATCTTCAATAATATAAGCCCATTTCGTAAACATTCTTGTAAGTGGAGATAATGGATAACATATTTGTATTTATCATAGAGATTTGCAACCAATTTTGTATTGTTACCATTTGATGGCATTGGAACTGATAATTTTTCGGCCGCAAATGGTAAATCAGAATGTTCATCATGAATATTATTTGGATAGTGAATATCTACTTCGAGTATATATCCTTCATCACTGTCACATGAAATAGAGTTGACGTCAAAATTTTGTATTTCATCATTTTTTAAGAATCGAAAGTTTTTATAGGGAAGTTGCTGCATCATAGCATAACCATACAAATTAACACAGTCCAAATAAACTAAGAATGAATTGATCTGTTCCTTATTGTAACTTGGTAAATATTTGTTATTTGCTTTTGCATATCTTAGCGAACATTGTGCAAGACCTCCTCGAATACCTTTTTCTAACATTTGATATATTTCTATGTCAGAAATTAAATCTAACTCAATTTTCGTCAATAACAACATAGCATCCCAACTTAACGAAGGTGATGAAACATAATGGCATGGGTCAAGTCCATAATAACTTAGGCTCATGGATCTAAATTTCTCAAAAACATCACAAAGTAATAAGACATCGCATTTCAAATATAAATCAGTATATTCGCCTAAATTTTTAATACCGAATTTATCCCATACAGTTTGCGCATGATTATAGTCATCGCTTGTTATAGATTCTGATACGAGTTTATTATAAAAATTCGATTGATCTGGTAACTGAGTTTCTTCATACTTTTCCCAAGAATCTACATAGTCATAACAATATATACCTTTTCTAATACATAAACGGAATAAATTTTCGTCAATAAAGAATGATCGCAAATGTTTAAGATCTTCAGGATTTAGAGTCTTTACCAAGTGATCTAAACTTGAGCTCAAAAAATTAAAAGAGTCTATGAACTTTAACTGAGCAACATTCTGAGCGTTGATTGGGAAAAACTTAGTGAAAGAAATGAATTTCTCTTTATTTTTTGGAATTAAATTGATGCGCCCGCATACGCTTGAAAGTTCATTTATAAATAAATGACAATCATATCCAGAAAGATTATGAAATATTATGGGTATGAAATTACATTTTTTATTATTTAAATTACATGAATTGTGAGCAGGACCTCGGTATTTACCTGTAAAATGATCATGGTCATAAACTTTATAATCAGTGTCGGAAAAATTTTTCTTACAAATATAACATATTGCAGCACTATGAAAGGATTTTTGCTCTTCACAAGTAAGAGGATTCATATCTTTTGACACATTCAAAATTTTGTATAATCTTTCTACATCTTTAGAAATTGAATCTACGAATTTTTTTGCGCAATTTGATCCTCGATAAGAAACAAAATCATTTAATTCAGGATTTGATCCACAGCATATGTAATACGCGAAACAAGTAGCTTCATGAATTTGAACATTTTCTACATGTTCACTTTTACTTTTGTCAGAATATTCTCGGAGTAAACTTTCAAAATCACCATAAATAACAATCGGAATTTTTTGAGTCCTTTCTGGATTCGAAAAATAAAGTTTGGCGTTAACTTCTGGAAGAACTGTTTTCATTCGAGCGCATTCATGAGTATCTAATTTAGCTTCAGAATCAAAGTAAAGAAAACATTCATCACATAAGTGAATTTTACTTTTGTGTTTCGTAAGTTGTTTGCGTACAAGTCTTTCAAAATTTTTTATCAAAACAAAATGGCTCTTGTTTTGTTTATTGATTAATAATAAGTTAACATGCATGAGTTTTCTTTGCAACGTTTTATACAAAGGTCCTGTCACAGTATTATTTTTTTCTAAGCCATAAACATTGACACTTATGTTTAAATTATGTCTTTCGAAACATTTTATATCTTCGAATGTCGGTGGAAAAGACATGTCCGTTATATTTAACACTTTAGAATAGTGTGGATAAGACGAAATTCTATTTGGGTTACCTTTTGCAGGATACATATGAGCTATGATACACCAAAGAAAGCAATGACTGTCTGTATTCTGAATATTAAGACATGACTTGGTTTGGATAATATTTTTTGGTAAAGAGATGAAATTACCAGCTCTCAAGGGATTGTATTTAGCCACATTTACTTCTAAATGGTTAATTGACTCAATTGTCCAACCAGACTCCGATAATTCAAACTCTGTGCATTTGTTTAACAGATTTTTCGAGAATTCTTCAAAAAGAGACTGTAAGTCAGTACTTTGTACTACAGCTGTATATTTAGTATTGAAAGATTTTAAAGATACTTCGTCATTTTTAGGAAGTTTGTACAAAACAAATAATTCAAAATTTACCTTAACTGATGTATGTTCGTTAAGTAATGTTTTAATTATATGGCAAACAGTGCTAGAAATATAAGATAAAAACAATTCAGGTGAAATTACGCTACTTGAATTAGGATTTACTCTATAGCTCGCAATTCTATTTTTGAAAGCAGTAGCTATTAATTGCACATTATCAAACTCAGTTCTAAGTAAACAATTTGTTTTATGAATATTACTTTTTTTATGAGACGAATACTTTGATACATGCACGTTACACTCTTGACAGAATTTCATGTTCAATTCTATATTTTATTTCTAACTGTGACTGACAAAAATGGCTCTATTAATATACTTCTCTACGTTATATTTCGATATCAAAGCATTAAAATATAATAAACTAAAATTTCAATTAAAACTTCTTACTTATGTAAATTAAAAAAAACAAATTCTGATATCAGTATTTGATATCAGATTTTTGTTTTTGATATTTGGCTTTTAGTTTTAAATTCTGATTTCAGTACTTAGTTTTTCTTTGCTGTAAGGAAAGACTGAAAAATTAAAAATCATGATAGTCAAACTCTAGATTATGTTTCGATATCAAAGCAATAAAATATAATAAACTAAAATTTCAATTCAAAGTTCTATTTAACTAGTTACTTATGTAAATTAAAAAACAAATTCTGATCTCAGTATTTGATTTCAGATTTTTGTTTTTGATATTTGGCTTTCAGTTTCAAATTCTGATTTCAGTACTTAGTTTTTCTTTCTCGAATTGCTGTGAGGAAATATGCAATGATTATTAAAATAAGCCTACTTAATAATTATTAATGTATGGGAGAGTAAAAATCCTTATTAAAAATAAAATCGGAGATTAAACCTTATAAAGTTTCAAAATGTTTTTAATGAAATACTTCTTACTGACTAATTAATCAGAAAACATTGTATGGATACAATATTGGTTGAACTGAAGAGTACTCCTCCTTAGCTGCTGTAACCAATTTGGTTACAGCTCGCCAGATCTGACTGTTGTCGTCAACGGCGGATTTGTAGGTGACGAGAGCGCGCTTCCAACGATCGGAGCCCAGGGTCTCAGCTTCGCGAGCGTTGTACACCCGTAACTCGACGTAATAATCTCCAGTCTTCGTGGGGTCTGCCCTTTGCAGAGTGTAACCAGAGCCTGCCCGCCGAGATAAAAAACTTCGCAGAGCCGACGCTCTTATAGGCTCGTTTTCTTCCTGAAATGAAAAAGAAATAATAAGTACATATATTTAAAATTGTTTCAGGACACTACAACTTTGACATCGTTTCATTCCATTATTACGTTTATCGATATTGATTTTATTAAAGATAATTTTAAATAATTAAAACTGTGATTTGTACAGCTAAAAAGTATTTTAATGGTAAATATAGTCATCGTTTAATTTAAACCACGGCAATCAATAAACAAAAACCCATTTTTCAAAGTTTCACCAGAAATCAAAAATTAAAAATAGCTTAACTCAGAACTTGTTTGTTAACTTTTCAAGTTACAAATCACTGCGCAATTAGTGTATAATAATAATAATATTAAGGCTTACCTCTGAATCTAAACCTGATGCTCGTTTCTTAACTCTTTTCGATGGTTCGGGTTCCGAGTCGGAATCCGATAGTATCATCGGCTTCTTCGGCTTCTGGCTTGTCTTCTCTTTCTTCTTGCTAGACTTCCTGTCAGAGGAAGGCTTGCTGGATTTATGGCTTATTTTATTTTTAATTGTCGCGCTCTCATTTTCGGAGTCAAATGGATTTGCGCTAACAGTCGACCTGAAATCAAAGTTAAATTCTTATTAATATTACTTATATTAAACATTGAAAGGAATAATATATTAAATTATATGGGACATAGGTATCTAGTATACATACTAATAAAATAATTAAATTTTTTGGGGGGGTCCATATACTTAAGTAAGAAAAAAGACACGTACATACTTACAGGTTTTTCGTGAGCGTGTCACTTCAGTAGAACAAAAATAAAAAATGTTTGATGTGGCTTCTGAATTTCTTTTTATACTACGAAATTCTAAGCCCGCGCTCACATTAGTACTTCAGCAAATATTAAGTAATATTTTTTTGAAGCCATATTTATGTATCAATCCTATGGATGACCTAGATAAAGTCTAAAATCCATTACATAAAGAAAGCCAATTATGTTTACACCTTTACTTTCCTAATTTAGAGCTGGCGACAGTCCGTCGCGGATATATGAGACGAAATTCTTATAAGGAAGTTGCATTCTTTCACCATAACTATCACGGTTCTTATTATAATGGTTTTCCTGCGTTATTAGTACAAAAACCATAATCATTTGAGCTTTCTATCTTCAAAAAAAATTTTTTTTTTAAGTTTATTTTATTTTATGTTTATTTATTGCAAATCGGTACTAAAATTGTATAAAATGTCATCCGTCCGTAATTTTAATTTCCGAAAAAATGTCATGGTTCTTCTTATACTGGTTTATCGTGTTTGTGTTAAAAAAACCAATTACATGTGAGCCTTCAACCTTTCTAAAAAATTCTTTGATTATTGTAATTTCAATTTAAAACATTATGTTTGGAAAAGGAAATGCTCGATTGGATATATTTAGAATAGTCAACATAAAGGGAAGTTTTTAAATTTTTCAGAATATTATATAACCTGAAATATTGAAAATAAAAAAGCAGTAGTAGGTAGGACTCCAATCCAATTAACAACCTAAAGTTCATGTATGGTAGTAATAATTCCAAATTCTTAATAATTACTACTATTCTTATATCTATAGAAAGTTTGTGTCTAAAAATGCCATTACATCCAGAATATCCTGCTTATGCTAGAGAAAACATACGCATGCATAGTTTTAAAACCTGGCCTCAAAATTTAGTTCAAAAACCTGAAGAAATGGCGAATGCTGGGTTTTTTTATACTGGAAAAAATGATGAAGTAATTTGCTATTTTTGTGGAGGCAAGCTCAAGGACTGGGGTGATGAGGATCTGCCCTGGTCGACGCATGCTCGTTGGTTCCAGTTCTGTCCCTATGTTTTACTTATGAAGGGTGAAAAATATGTGCAAAGTGTTATTAACGAATCATGTGAAATAATCAGAAACCATGGGCAATCTGAATTTAAATCTAATTTTAATAATATATGCTTTCAAACCAATGACAAGGACGACGCTGATATTGTAAACGAAACAGCGAGGCTCAACTGCAAAATTTGTCTAATTGAGGAAGTAAGAGTCTGTTATAGACCTTGCGGTCATGCTGTAACGTGTGCAAAGTGTGCTCTATCATTAAATAAAATGATATGCCCAATATGCAAAAGAGAAATAGTTAATGTGATAAGAATATATTTCTCATGACTTATAAGCAGCATGTTCCTAGTCCTGTTTAAAATCGACCTGTCTAACATCTCATACAACCGGTCATAATAATTTGTATCTGCCTGTAAGTGCAATCTGATTTCAATTGATCGGATTGAAATAATAACGTGATGATAAATATTTCGACTCGAGACAAATGAAAACAAATACGCGGCGGATCTCTCGGACGCAACATTGTATTAGCCTGACTATATCGAGCGCATCGTTTCATCGTCGTATATCTTTGAATGTTTCGAGCAACTGGCTGAGCGTAGATGAATCCGATCCATCGTGCATTTGTAATGAAAACAACTAATGATAGGAAACACGGTCAAATACGGATTGGGGATTCTGCATCATCGAGCGAAGCGAGTGATGCAGAATCCCCAATTCTACCCTACTAAGGAGGTAGGAAATAATGATAAAGTAATTGTATTTGAATAAATGTTATTAAGTTAATAATTAACAATGTTCCTCAACAAACTTCTTTTTATTTAAATTAAATTACTTGAGTTATGATTCAATAATAATCGGTTAAACACCGATTACTTTCACCGGAGAGTCGCCGGTGATTCTCCGGTGAAAAATCACTTCTCCGCGCCGCCGGTGCAAATCACTACGCCGGACACCGCTCGCTTTCGACTACAATTTATGCTAGTAATATGCTTGCACTGTACTGCAAGCGATAATAATAATTATTGTATCGTTTTGCAATTGATTTATTATTAAAAATATCACACACATTCATTCGTTCATTCACATACAGTCATTGTTAATCAAAACCACGACGCGAGATATTAATTACCTGCAAATAAAGAGGCGGCAGTCACTTTATGGATTACGTAGGTACGGACTTTAACTTATGGAGTCCGAAAGTAGTCGGGAATATTCTTGCAAAAATACGAGATTTCTAATCGGTTTTCACTCTACTGAACAATAGTACAGGTTTACAGATTTAATTGCATGCCGATTAATGGTTAGGTATCGCATCTGGAATATTTTATCGCAACGTTATAGCATAGCAAGTAGTACGTTGTAGGCCTACAAACATCCATTCATAGTTTTATCGTTGGCAGTTCATTGCCATTGAATCAGCTGTTTTAAAGGTTGCCACCTAAACATTTATGGTGAATTTTTGAAGTCCTCATAACTTGGCCAGGATATGAGCTACACGTCTCATGATATTTTTTCATGTATCTATACACCGACCCCAACTTATGGGTTTCGGTAGGATAGGGACATTAACTAACACCTTGTATATCTAGCAACCGTTCACATGCGCGCGCGTTAACGCGCGTCAGCGAGCGTCAACGCGGCGCTCAGAGAAAAAGCTTCTAGACGCAGACAATCGCGCGTTGACTCGCGCTTTGATATTAATGTAATGTCCGTTTGCTGTTCAGTTGAGCGCGCGCTTTCAACGCGATCGCATCTAATTTTGTTAATTTTCGTAATTATATTTTGTTTTCGCATTTAAAATGAGTGAAATTGAAGATATTGACATCGACTTACTAATCGATGAAGTAGAAAAAAGGCCAGCAATTTGGAATATAGGTTCGGAATCCTATAAAAACAAAATTTTGAAACGACGTGCTTGGGTTATTTTTCAAAATTGGATGAACCCAATGTGTACGTTTTCTTTTTCTATATTTTTCTTTATAATATAACCACAAAATAATAGCCTCTTCCACGTCCATTTTCTACGTTCTACCGAACTAGACTGACGAGTACTCTCGCAACGCGCATTAGCGCTCATCATCTGAACTCTCTACAAATTTGATCGCGCGTTGACGCGCGTTAACGCGCGTTACATGTGAACATAGCCTAAATGACCACTTGGACGACGTGTATTTTTTTTGTAAATATAACTAGTAGTAGTTTTAATTTATTTAAGTTTTATTTTGTTGTATGTTCCTATAAATAAACTACTCCCCGTTATATATGTAGTTAGCAGGGATATGATAAAGCACAGCTTTACTATCGCAATGCAAATTGGCAGACTTCACACACCTCTAAGAACATTATGGAGAACTCTCAGGCGTGCAAGTTTCCTCACGATGTTTTCCTTCACCTGTGAAGCATGGTGTTACTTAATTATCGTACTGCAAATAACTCCGAAAAGTCGGAGGTGAACACGTGACCCCTCGAATCGAATTTCGAAAGGACACCGCAGGAGTCTTAACACTAGAAAATAGGTAGACAAAATCGGTTCCTACAGACGACCTCAAAGAAAAAAAGAATTTTTCAAATCGGTCTAGGTGTCTTCAAGTATTCGGGGAACATATATATGTCCATAAAAAAAGATTCCGACGAATTGAGAACCTCCTCCTTTTACTCCTCCACTCAACATATGCTATTGCCTGTCTATGTCTCATCGTCATGGAGACCTGTGCCCAACAGTGGGCCGATAATAACGACTGTACAATTTGCTTCAAATGTCATATCGTCCGTTACAACATCACGGATCCTTCAAAGGTTCAAAGTCATAATGAGCTTAGGCGGATTCCCAGCCATTGTTGTCGCCCGTACAGCGTGACGGTCAGCGCTTGCCGAAATTGTGCCTAAACACCCACTGAATGTCGAGAGGTTAAGAGTACCCGCAGACTTACAATTTCAAGTTGAACAACTAAATCGCAGAGTATACTAAGGCGTCAGTTACACAAGAGGAGTTTTTAAGCTATTGCATAGCTTCTATCGCGGGCCAGCGTGGAGGCCGAATTCAGAAATTCCGTAACGAAAATAACCTGGCATGGTACGTAGACCGTACAATTTGAGACATACCTAATAGCGCCATTTAGAATTGTCTGTGGTTCCAAAGCGGTTGATCTGTTATCAATGAACAATGAATGTGGTGTGATAAGCGTGTCTAATAATAGATCTATTATTATTCATTATATTATTTTATTTTTATATACAATTACGCTTGATGGCAATGATGCCTCATGGAGTGAAATAAACCTGCTATAGTGGAGCGCGCTTGCCTAGAAAGGTTGAAGGTAATTACCTTCAACCCTTCTAGGCAGAAAGTTCCACACCTTATTAGAGCACACGGCATAATTCCTACGTATACCTATTATTTCTACGTATACCTGTGCCTACCGTCTTATTCATCTAGACTATTCTCTCTTTCTATAACGTCACTCTTATCCCTTCGCATTCTCTGAATTTAGGCCCTTCGAAGAGGTACGGCAATGTAGCTCCGCAGTTTACCGCGGTGTGCGCCTGGCCTGACGATATTTTTAGTAGCGGCAGTTTTGCGTTCGAACATGTCATTGAGCT
Organism: Hipparchia sbordonii; assembly: GCA_038048805.1. Lineage (NCBI taxonomy): Eukaryota > Metazoa > Arthropoda > Insecta > Lepidoptera > Nymphalidae > Hipparchia > Hipparchia sbordonii. The sequence goes on from CM076115.1 coordinate 8,493,661, forward strand.
TCCGAAAAGCGGATAAAAAAGCGCCGATCGCCGCTGATCGCCGCAGCATCCCTTATAACTTCTCATGGGAGAGCGTTGGATGAAAAGAGTCGGTCAAGTGAGTGATACGTACCTACCTATTAGATAAGGATGCGAATTAACTAGGTATACTTTTTTTTTAAAGAATATTAGCCAAGTTGAAGTTGGCTAATATATTCCTATGCCATCCAAATAAGTGGAAAACTTGTGCTAGGAGTGGGCACGACAATATTGCAACGGGTGGGGTTCGAATCTGTGACCTTTCAGTTTTCAGTCCGCACCTTTACCCGTTGGGCTATGAGAGGTGATTGTGATCGTCATTCTGTAGCAATCAGTTTTAGACAATCCCACTGCTGGCCGCTGCGGCCACTGCACCGGTTGTAATCACGGCCATGTAGTGTGCGAAGTCCCTTACTTTATGAATAGAAAATCAGTCATTTCGAAACTAGCCATAAATTCTTTGACCTCCCTACTCTGTGTCCCTATAATTAAAGGAAAACTTCACATTTGTACAGTGATTGAGTTGAATTGAAATTCAATTGAATTGAATTATTTGTACTTGTAAACGCGACACCTAAACCTCTTTACAGTAATTCCTTTGAAGATATTAAAGCTTTTTATGACTAGTAGAAAGGACAAAGCGATTAACTTGTAAGCTTGTAAGTCATTTTAATCAAAAAATAGCAGCCATTCGGCTACTTTTTGCATTGCTGTCTGTCCTCTAGAAGGTATCAAAATCCACACGTACCACATGATTGTGTTAAAATGTTATTTTAAAATATACTTCATATAAAATCTTAAGGACGCATTATTTTTTCACTCAAAAAAAGGGTTCAAAAACATATCGAATGGTCTTAATAGAGTTCGAAACATCCAACGAAAGAGATTATCGATTTTAAAAAAAAGCTGTGTAAGCTTATTAACTAAAATGATGCTTCTGCAGTTTCCCTCAACTACTAATTTTAGTATGAAAGTTTTCCAAATATGTCTTCACTCTTCACTCTTTGTAAATCTCTTTGTCATTCATCTACATTACAAGGTAGTATAGGAATGAAACAAATCGCTTGTTTGACATAAATATAAAGTCTAAAATCCAATATCAACCAGTCAATATAAAATTGGCAAGGAAGCCTTACTATATTTTGGGAAATCACTTTTATCACAAAGTGGTAAAGTTTAAACTCAAGCATCAAATACTCTGTAATTATTAGCATTAGAAATTCAACTTTGTGAAATTCCTTTTAGGTTGATAATTGAATCTAATAGAAGAACTAAATAACAGAATCAGCTGCTGTATTCCATACATCTGTCAGTTGAGGCGCGAACGCTGCGCGCGCATGGGCGTATGTCAGATTTTCCCGCCCTTTCGCGTTTGAATTTCGAATTCGCGTTCGAAAATTCGTGAAAATTCATTCCGTGACAAAAAATTCTGGAAGGAGATTGCAATTTTTTCCGGTAAGTTATAACTACTTTTAAGATATTATTAAGTGAAATAATTATGTGTTTAGTTTAGTTTTGTCTATTGTTTGATTTACCTACGTGACTAATTTGCTGTAAAAAGATAATTGGTTATTAATCTACATTGTTGTACCAAGGTAAGAAACAGCCTTAGCTATTAGGTATTCTGGTTTAATATATTTTAATTCGCTTAGCATTAGGGCAAGTATCTGTTGCCATTGCTTTATTGAGGCTTATAAAATTAAAATTTATGTAGGTATAAAGATTCCAAAATCCTTGTAAAATATACGAGAATAGAGATATACAGAAACAATTTAACTAATAATTTCAACGTAAATTTTTTTTACAAAACCGACTTCAAACGTCACTACTAACTGTTCTGCAGTTTGATGGTAGCATTAATAAGATAAATATTATCAACTCTTCTTTAATAAATAAATAAACAAATAAATAAAAAAGTATATCAATTGTGCCTATAAACTTTGAAGAGTTCCCTCGATTTCTGCGGGTTCCCATCATCAGATCCTGATCTGATGACAATGGGACCACCTGGGAAGCATACCCTTTCAAACAAAAAAGAATTTTCTAAATCAGTCCAGGAGTCTTCGAGTAATCGGGGAACATACATAAAAAATAAAAAAAAGTTTTTTTGGAAGTGGGTTAAAAATAGACATAAGCGCTTCATAATGTCAAGAGGTTATGGGATACATTCCCATTAGACATGGAATGTGGAGTACGGCCGCCTTGACCCATTCCCCTAATAGGAAGATGGGGGGAAACCACGCGTTCACTGTCAAGGGCGTATTAGTTAAGATATGATATTTTAATGTCCTCTTAACTCAAATTCCCGCGGGAACCCTTTGTGCTTCCGGGATAAAGAGCCTATGCCACTATCCTCAACTGTATCTTTGCGAAAAATTATGTCGATCCGTAGAACCGTGATTGAAGGACAAACCAATAAAAACACAGATTCTCATGTATAATATCAGTAATGGATTAACTTAATTTTAAAATATAAAGACTAGCTAGACTAGACTAGCGCTTAACTGCAATCTCACCTAATGGGAAGTGAAGATAGATGGAGCGCGCTTGCCTAGAAGATGCCTACTCACTTAATAAATTAAATGGATTCTAAATCAGCTAAATACTGTGTTACATGATGAGGAAGTCCTATAGGTATACCCAACAAATTCCTGAAAAGCCGGCAACGCATTGGTGGTACCTGTGGTGCAACAAATGTTCATCATGGGCGGTTGTAATCACTTATCATCGGGTGACCCCGCCTGCACTTTTGCTCGCTAAAAATTAAAAAGGGCTAGCTGATTCCCGCGACTTAATTAGCAACGATTTAGGTTTTTCAGTAATTCCGTGGGAACTAATTTTCCGAAACAAAAATATCCTCCATCAGTCTTCAGGATCTGTATGACAAATTGGTCCAGATCGGTAAAGTACCTACCTAATTTAATTGTAAAAAGGATACAGATATAAACAAACAGACACACTTTCGCATTTATAATATTATAGTATTGTTAGTATTTATTCTGTTATTATTTAAATGCTATCAATTTAACGCATATCACATTTTTATTAGAACATCGTTTTGAGTCGTTATAACGAGATATAATCACAGTTCCAAGAAAACGCATTGCATTTGGTTGCGTAAGCCCCATGAGATGATAATATCACGATGTTCTTCACATAGCATCATGTTAAACTGAATGACAATAATAATATTTAAACGTAAAAATACTTAAATATTCTTTATTCATCTAATTAAAATATGTAATAATAATACGACTTAATATAATACAAAAATAAATTCTAAATTAAAACTAAAACGTAAATATCAAAAATAAAAGCTAAATATAAAAAATATCATCTAAACCACTGGAACGAGGAAAAGTGCCCAGAACGCTGGCTGCGTTACCCCGCTGAATGGCCAAATATGCTGGCCTAGGTAACTTCCAGCCTTCCTGTCACCAGTGGACTCTATGAATCGGGATGACAGATCCTTAAAAAAGGATCTAGCATCCTCGCCCCATGACCTCAGGGTTCTTAAACGTAAAAATTCTTTTTACAAAACCGACTTCAAACGTCACTACAAAGTACATAATATATCAATTGTGCCTATATTTGAAGATTTCCCCCGATTTCTCCAAGATCTTATCATTAGATCCTGTCCTGATGATAATGGGACCACCTTTATACCCTTTACCCTACCCTTTCAAACAAAAAAAGAATTTTTCAAATCGGTCCAGGCGTCTTCGAGTAATCGGGAAACATAGTACATAAAAAAAATTAAAAAAAAAAGATTCCGACGAATTGAAAACCTCCTCCTTTTTTGAAAGTCCACGTTCTAGTAGAGTAGAGGTCATGAACCCTTTTGTTCAAGTATAAATAAGTTATACCTATATACATAGGTTCCAAAAAAGGAGGCTTTTTTGGAAGTCGGTTAAAAATTATATCCAATCTGGTTGACCACAATCTGCGAGCAACGCACGCTCTAGTAGCCACATCTCACTGCACAAACGCATCTCGGTAAAGCTCTAAGCCGAACAAGGTCATTGACCCTACCCTGAGTCACCAGATGTCACGTTTCCGGTTACTCTCATTATAATAAACCTATGCAATGATAGGAGGTAGAACTGAATCTTGGGAGTAAAGACCTGAGGCTTGAGTGAAGCTTTTCAATATAAGATTGGACCATATTCAAATGCACTTCTTGAAACCTTTCGCTAGCTTCGTTCGAAAGTATGAATTCTAGGGTCGGCAGACTAAAGCACATAAGTCGCAAAAACTCATACTTTTTTAAATTAACCAATAATATTCTTTTATTTTAATACCGCTGACTAACTAGAGAGTTCAAATTGAAGCGAACCGCTTTGACTTAAACGTGTCAAAAGTATGAGTTTTGTGTGACTTATGTGCTTTAGTCTGCCGACCCTAGAATTTTGCTTTCGTTAAGAATTGGAGTTTGCCAACATCACGTCGCGGTCCGCAGCTCTGTTGCAGTGTAATTGAAAGACAAACCTACAAATAAGCATGCATTTGCATTTTTATAAAAGTCTAGTTGTTGCCCGCGACTTCGTACGCGTGGATTGAGGTTTTTGATTCCCTAGGATCTCTCTTATTTTCCCCTAAAAACATGCGTATACAGTGCCGGCTTTACCTATGGTCAAGGGTGCAGGGTGTGCAACGCACACGGGCGCAGGGTAGTAGGGGGCGCCGCGCCGAGCCGCGCTTGCTTGCTTCCCGACATCATTTAAAATTGCACCATTTTTTGCACCTGAATTTCCTTTCACTTGTGAAAATATGACTGTAAGTCAAATGGTATTCTTGTATTGCAAGTATTCCATTTTGGCCGCGCGTCTACTAGAATGCGCCAAGATATTCATTGCACACGGGCGCTACATGGGCTAGAGCCGCCTCTGTGCGTATACCCTACTATGTATATTATGTCTGTGGAACGTGTAGCATATTGCATACGTCGATTTTTTCTAAGTAAAACACCGCAACGGCGCCGCAGATTCACGCAGCGGCATCCACATTCCACACCGCAACGCACCACGTAGTATCACCGCAAGTTACAGGAAACTGGTGTAAACGATAGGTACACTAGAGAGGGTAAATGTTCGTTCGTAAACAAAGGAATCACTGAACCGATTTGTATGAAACTCATTGTTGATGCTTATTGTTTTAAAATTAGCATATACTGTATCGCGCGTCGCGAGTGGCACAGTGGGATTACTGTACCGTAACCTATTGTTTGTTGTTTTAATCTGTCGCATTTGTGATGTGAGAGTTTGGAAAATAACATAACATCTCCTTAACCTGACCTTAAGTACCTACCTTTAAATGAAGAGTGAATAGAAATCTTCTATGCAAGCGGGCTCCATCTTAGGCTGCATTTTCACTTACCATCAGGTGAGATTGCAGTCAAGTTTAATTTTGGGAGGTTATAGTCTGAGGCAGTTGTGAGATGTTGTGACTTATTTTTTTATCATGACAAGAAAGCCCATGAGTGCGATCTCCCGTGGTAAGTGACGACGTCCAACTAAATTTTATTTTAGATCAGGTTTTACAACATAATATTTAATTTTTGACATAAAATTAATTTAAGTTTCATAACTTTACTAACAAAAGAAGATTTTTTTGTCTAGGTGACAGAGACCTTTTAAGCTATTGCGTAGCTTCTATCGCGGGCCTTGAGCGTGGAGACCGAATTCAGAAATTCCGCAACGAAAATAGGCTGACACGGGACTCCTCTCACCGCTAGAACGCTAGATGGCGTTGATAAAAAATGCTATGCAATAGCTTTACCGCGGCAGTCCCCGAGTGCCACACGTCTTTTTTTGCGTTGTCCGACTTTTTATATAAGTGTGCAATATATCCTCGCCAATCCATCGTTGTTAATAAAGCCTTGTAAAGGATATCCATCTACGTCATTATGACGTCATTATACACTTAATCCAAGTTTAATTTTAATCGTCCATTGTCATTTGAAGCTCGATCTGTCGATCTGTCGTCTTGTTTTGGTTTTCGATTTCATCATTAAAATTTCAATAGCCTATTCTTCGTAAAACTTCTTTGCGTGTTACCATGTTTTGTGTAAAATGTCGGACACTGTTCATGAAAGAAAAATACATTAAACCAAAGATTAGGCCTCAATAGCCCAACGGTTAATGGTGCCGACTGAAAACTGTAAGACTGCAGGTTCGAATCCCACCCGTTGCACTATTGTCGTACGCACTCCTAACACAAGCTTTCTGCTTATTTGGAGGGGATAGGATTTAAAAAAAAGGTAATTTTAAGTTTTTAGTTAAAAGTTTTTAATTTTATTTTAATTTAGGACTGATTTTACCAACATATATGAGAGTGATATTTTGGCAGATGTATTGAAATTGTTACTCGAAGTTGGTGAAATCGGAGTATTAATTTAAATTGGAAATGATTTGTCGCAGGTGCTTCCGCTAATAAATCAAAATTAAGTTTTTTGCCATGTTACATACAAAAAATATTTACGAAAATAGTGATTTCAATATTGAAAAAGTAGATACTTATCACTAATTTCGTGGCTGACGTGTGGTTCGGCCGTGGTGTAACGGTTAACACACTCGGGCGCGATTCCCAGAGAGATGTGGGTTCGAATCCCGCCGGCCTCGGGATTATTCATATGTATTTATAAATCTATTAGGTCTTAAAAAGTCCTTCCAATTTTGATACTGACATGTTTAACCTACTCTAAAGTACGGGTATATTATGGTTATATTATGGCAACGTGGGCATCGTATACAAACAACCGATTGAATACAAATAGTGTTGTGCTTACCTTTACTATGAAACAGTATAAGGACTTGAGGAGTTCCCACAATGAGCTTTTAACTTTTTATCGGTCATTCAACTTGAGTAGGTAGAGCTTAACATAATATGCTTATATGGTAAATATTTTTTTCGCTATCGTAACATAAATTCCGATCTATTGTTCCTTTGCTGCGTGATTGAAGGACAAATAAACACACTTTCGCTTTTATAATATTAGTAACTGTAATGTTTCACTGTCGTTCAAGGCAATGCATAGATCGAAAGTGTTCAACAAATGAGAGAAAAACTTAACAATGGAATGCGTGAACCCATTTCGAAAACGAGTCACGCAATTAGTGCACCATTTAAAGCGTTTTATCGTAATGGTTACAGGTTTTATGATATGGAACAAAGTGATTCAGGGGCTAATGTCTTCCTGTGCGAGATTTGGAATGGAAAGACATAAAAAAAAGACGTGTGGCACTCGGGGACTGCCGCGGTAAAGCTATTGCACAGCATTTTTTTGTCAACGCCATCTAGCGGTGAGAGGAGTCCCGTGTCAGGTTATTTTCGTTACGGAATTTCTGGATTCGGTCTCCACGCTCAAGGCCCGCGATAGAAGCTATGCAATAGCTTAAAATCTATCTCCTATAGTTTTAGAAGAGTACAGTGACTAATTTTATTTTTTAGCAGCTGATTCCCGCGACTTCGTCTGCGTGGAAAAGGTTTATAATGACTTGCTACTATCGGTTAAACTTAGATGGCTATAGGAAATAAATGGAAAGTGAAATATACTATTTTTTATCCCAGAAAAGCAAAGGGTACCCGAGAGATTTCAAAAACCTCCATTTTAACTCCACGTGGACGTATTTGCGAGAAAAAGCTAGTCTAAATAAATATATGACTAACTGATTGACTGATCTAACAACGCACAGCTCAAACCACAGGATGGATCTGACTGGGCATACAGATAACTATTCTGACGTAGGTGCCCTTTAAGAAAGGATATTTGAAAATTCAATCCCTGGAGGTGAAATAGAGGGGTGAAAAATCAAATTTATTGTGAGCGATGCCGCGGGCAATAACTAGTAACTGGTAAAGTATAGAAAAGAAAATGGTAACATAAGTTTATAATACGTGCAAGTCATACGCAAGACTCGCGACAATAGGCAAGGTCGTTGCAACATGCATCTGACCTTGTTGATAAGCGGCGGTTATAGCGATCGATTGTTACCGATTTGCCTGTGAACAATGGCCGATATAGTGGCCAAAGTAGGTACCTAGGTATACCATACCAACTGTGCAGATTGTTACAATAGAATTTTAAATATTTTAATACTAGCTGATGCCCATTCAAGACCATTTCAGTTGTTGCGCTTGCGGCGTGATTGAATAATAAACCTCCATCCTTCCATCTTTTTATATAATTAATCTGTGTCTTTCGATCCATCCAAACTTTCACATCTTTACTAATATATTCTACTATATAAAAATAAGTCGGGTTTTCCTTCCTGAAGCTATAACTCCAGAACGCACGAATCGATTTCCATGGTTTTGCATTCGTTGGAAAGGTCAAGGGCTCCGTGAGGTTTATAGCAAAGAAAATTCAGGAAAAATTAGAATCTAATTCCACGCGGACGAAGTCGCAGGGGCAAAAGCTAGTATACTATATATACGTACCTACTAATATATTATAAATGCGAAAGTGTGTTTGTTTTTTGGTTTGTCCTTCAATAACGCTGCAACAGAGCTACGGATCGACGTGATTTTTTGCACGGGTATAGTTGAGGACCTGGAGAGTGACATAGGCTTGTGATCCCCGAAAATCAAAGAGTTCCCGCGGGATTTTAAAAACTAAATCCCCGTGGACGAAGTCCTGAGTATCAGCTAGTTTATATTATTAGTAAGATTTTAGATATCTCGAACCTGGCAACGTTGTCGTGGGCTTCTTAAAGTACCTGAACAATTTAAGTAATAATATATTTCTTTGTAAGTACATAACATATTGGTCTTATTAAATGTGTTATTGTTATAGTAATGGAAAACGTGTCTTTTCGGTTTCCCTTTCACCTGCTTTTCCCGTGACGTGATGCGATGAGTTTAAACTGTGACAGGCCATTAGCGTCACTCTCACTTATATTGCTACTGATTTATCTCACTCAAGGGAGTCATACAAGGGTATGCAGTTCAGGAGCGCTACTACCAACAATTAAAGCAGTATTATTTCAATACTAGCTTTTGCCCCCGCGTCTTTGTCCGCGTGGAATTAGGTATTGGGGTGGAATTTTCAAAAACTGTGACACACGTACTTCTTTATTTTTAACTGAAAGCTCTAATACCAACTTTGATGGAAACAGCTTGAAAAATGACGGAGTTTCATATAAACTTTCATCCCCTATTTAAACCCCTTAGGGGTGGAATTTCCAATAATCCTTTCTCATTGTGCGCCTACGTCATAAAAGGAACCAACTGTAAAAATTTCAAGTTTCTCACTTCAGTAGTTTAGGCTGTGCGTTAATATCTCAGTCAGTCAGTCAGTCAGTCAGTCAGTCAGTCAGTCAGTCAGTCAGTCAGGACTTAAAAATATTTTTATTTTATTTAATTTCATTATTAAGTCATCTAGTGTAGATAAAACTTGAAACAATAATAATATTGATAAACAAAATGTGTTAATAATAATAACCCATTGTTTAAAATTGTGGACTGAAAACTGATTAGGAGAGGAAAGAGGAACATTAGTCAAGCTTGCTATATTCTTAAAAAAATACATTACAAATGCCATATTGTATTTTTTTTTTGTTAGTAAGAACACCAATCTTAAACCATGTGGCAGCGCAGTAACGGATCAAACTGACATGTTAAATAATATACAGTAAAAGCTCCTTATTCGCGCTTCCTTTATTCGCGTTTTCACTATTCGCGGATTAAAAAAATGCGACCCAATTCCTATATTCGCGGCTAGATTTCTCTATTCGCGGATCTAATCGGTCCATCGGTACATACATAAAAAGGATTCCAATAGGTATCAAGCCCAATATCCTTTGTAAACGCGTCGTCAAATGGACTAATATTTGAAAAATCTCAGTGAAGGTTTAAGAATGGCATATGAGCATTGTGATTTTTTTATGAAAACTGATCTGTCTATAGAACAAAGCCTTTTTTAAAGAGGCAAATTGCTAATGCCACTGCTGAAAATCAGTTTGAATTGAAGGAGCTTTTAATAAAAAGCGTCAAGCAAGAAAAAATTACAAAATTCTTAAAACCATTGCCTAAACCTGAAAGTAATAATTAATCAAATATGGTCAAAAACTAAAATTAAATTGTTTTTTTTTATATATTTGTTTTTTATTTTGTCACCTAGGAACGTATCCCCTATAATCCCATACAAATTACCATTCCATATTCACGGTTTCTGTATTCGCGGCATATTTGCGGAACGTATCCCCCGCGAATAAAGAGCTTTTACTGTAAATAATAATAGTTAAATGCTGAAATCATGAAGTGTGCTCTGACTTCGCTCTGACATAAATCTGTCTCGTTTTTACTCTGTCTTGAGTCTGAGCAGAGTGAGAGTGCGGTCTATAGATTCCAGCTTAAGACCTAGAGCTATCTAGGTCTAATCTAATAAAAATTATCATACATCTATGCGTATGATAACTTTTATCCCGTAGATTTTTTTATGAATCGCAAAATCTAGTATTTTAGTTTAGTACTCGTACTACATTTAAAAAAAAAGACGTGTGGCACTTGGGGACTGCCGCGGTAAAGCTATTGCATAGCATTTTTTATCGACGCCATCTAGCGGTGAGAGGAGTCCCGTGTCAAGTTTTTTTCGTTACGGAATTTCTGGATTCGGTCTCCACGCTCAAGGCCCGCGATAGAAGCTATGCAATAGCTTAAAAATGGAAGTGACTTGAAACTAAGTTTCAGCTCTGCCAGACCACAAGTTAGAGGCCGAGGTATGAACATTATTTTCAGAACTTCCTGTATCTGCATTTATAGGCCGACTCGTAACCATTACGACCTCTCTTATCATTTACATTGAATTAAGTTCATTTCACATTAACTTGCCCATAAATTACCACAGCACGTACTAAATCAGATAATTCATTAATTTAATTAAAGGAAGAAATAGAATATTTTACTGTATTATTATGATGTTCGATGAACCTCTACATTTGAAAATGGCTTGTATTTAAGTGTAGCTACGAGAAATGTGGTATCTTATTTACTGGAAAAAATTTAAAATTGCTAAATAGATACAAAAAGTATCATAAATGTATATGTTTTCTCTTTATCTTGTTTTTGGTAAGAGGGTACATTTTATATTTTAGATAAGTTTTGTGAAGGTTCAGATAACTAATGGTTAAAGATTAATAATGTATGAATTAAACCACTAATATACCAACAAAAATAATCTCATTATACTGTGAAAAAAACTTATTTTTAAGTATATTTTAAGTACCTAATTGAAGAGGATAGAATAAAAATTTGTATTGTTCTTCTTTTCAGTAATAAAAGGCTTATTTATTATTTATTTATTTATTTATATGCGCTTCGCCAGGCTTCGTCGTCCCTTTATTTCGCTTCACCCACTCAACCTTCCTTATACGCTACGGATATAAGCGGCTCGCTTCGCTCGCCATTTCCCTATGCGCCTCGTAAGGTCGGTTCATCTTAACTTTCCTTCAATTTCTTTTAAGCTACTGCTATCGTATAGCGGCGGAAATGTGCCTATAGTTAGCCTACAATATAAATGCGATGTGAGGATGTAAAGCTAGTATCAATACGACATGCAAAATAACTAAATCGATACATAAGGTATAACAAGGAAGTGCTCAGGAAGTGAAATGCAAACAAAAGGAGGTTACACAATAAGTTATCGATGCAACAGACGGACACAAATGCGATATTGTGTCGTGTTATGACGACTTGATAAACGGTCGTTTACATTGATGACGTAAACTGAAAATCGCTGCACTCCTTACGCCGATTGTCATTCTGAGGACATCCTACAATAACGACCACGAGTACATACTCGTGGTCATTATTGTAGAAGAAGCTTACGCGAATAACGACGACGACCTCCCTGGCGCAGTGGTGAGCGCTGTGGTCTTATAACTGGGAGGTCTCGGGTTCGATTCCCGGCGGGGGCAATTTAGTAATTTATTATTTCTAAATTGTGTCTGGTCTGGTCTGGTGGGAGGCTTTGGCCGTGGCTAGTTACCACCCTACCGTCAAAAACGTGCCGCCAAGCGATTTAGCGTTCCGGCACGATGGCGTGTAGAAACCGATTAGGGGTATGGGTTGAATTTACACTGCTATACCCCTTCCAAGTTAGCCCGCTACCATCTTAGACTGCATCGTCACTTACCATCAGGTGAGATCGCAGTCAAGGGCTATCTTGTCATAGAATAAAAAAAAAAAAAAAATAAGTAACTGTATTTTTATTTCAAGCGTAAATGCATGCGTAAGCTACTTACGTGAGTGTTACGTAAGCAAGTTACAGTTGTAAACGCAGGGTAAGGCTGCTGCTTTTTAAAATAACATATTCATAAAAGTTTTACTAAAAATGCGTATTTATTTTACGTATCTAAAATTAAATAAACACTTATGACAAAACTGTTGCTTGAAATTAGAATCCGAATACTTAAGCAGAGGTTTAAGAAGTTAACGTAATACATAATTTACAAAATAATATGATTTTGATAGACAAAGTCACAGAACAAAGTCTGAAAAGTAAGTGTGTGATGAGATATGGATATTTATCCATGGCTAGAGGAGCCATTCTCTGGTATATAGTGTATTATCTATGGGAGCCATCACTGAAATAGGTTCGTTATAGTGGATGAGAATTTGGAACTACACTATAGCCCTGAATTTAAACATTCAGCTTTGAATTTTTAAAACACTTACTACAGAGACTCTTTGAGTATTTTGCAAGATACCATTAGAATTAGAATTGTGCGAACACACTAATTATTTTTTTGATAGACTCTCGAATCTAGGGGATGGCAATACGTATTATATCATAGACGGAGGGTGGCAACCTTAAATAACTAGTCTGTGGTACTTACTTTCTACAACGCATGCGCTAGAGCTCGCATCTCACATGTTTTATGCGCATGTCGAAAAAGGTTCCTGTCAAAGTCGTTCTATAAAGCTGTTGGCACATTAGTGTCGAGCCGCAAGCACTTCGAACGGAACGCATTTTTAACACTAAAAAACTGCAATACTTATTTCTAATTTAGGCATTTTCTGTGAAATATACCTAAGTGCCAATGAATTGCTTTGGCTATTTTTTAACACCATAACACATGTATTCGGCTGGAAAATGGGCTGTTTAATATTATAAATGCGAGATCGTATCCTTCTGTCAATTTAAGCCTCAATAACCTGAAACTGAAAGGTCGCAGGTTCCACCATGCCCACCCATTGCCTATTGTCGTATCCACTCATAACACAAGCTTTCTTTAAAAAAAAATCTATTATCGGGCGTAACTGTGTTGAGCCGTGACAAAATTTGGTACAGAGATAACTTGCATTCTGGCATTGCAGATATTTAAAAAAATAGTCCACTCGCACAAAGTCGCATGCATGAGGTCGTTTTTGGTTTAGCAGTTAGCTTTCTGGCTTTATTTAGTGCTAATGTATGAGGTTAGTGTGCGATAAACTTAAAGTTTTTGACAGTTTCCTTGTCTATGCCATTGATCAAAATCTCCCCTCCTTTTCGCACACCTGCCAATCGATATATTGATTTGCCACCCTTCTCGCTCACATACAGACTACAGTAACCATGACAGTCGCGTTTACACACTGATTCAATACGTTTGTTTGTGGTTTGTTTGTTTACAAGAGTTTGTGATAAAATATTTTATTGTTTACTAACGGATATTTCTTTTGGTGAGTTTTTGTTTATGTTAAATCTGTAATTAAAATAAATTGTGGCATATTTTTTCAGTTCTACATGCCCAAGCATTTATTTCAATTTTTCTTCTGTCAAAATCCACAACTGGACTCATATCTCGTTTCAAATGAGAAGGGTCCACCACCATAGTCCACCACCATAGTCCACCATAGTCCACCAAGTGCGGGTTGTATGAAACCACTGACCTCTATAATTAATCTATGATTAACACTGGACTTTTTTTGGATCTACTAGACTGATACCATTTTAGCTGTAAATAGCTACGAGTGCCCACTGTCCGAGTAACTAGAATAAGTGAGGGCACTTTCTGCATCCATATATTAATTAGGTCCAGAGACACTCGTATGTCAAATGTGGCACTCAAAATTGATCCATAACATAAGCTATCATTTGTATATGAACAGCGAGTCCAGTGTTAATCATAGATAGATTAATTTTATAGAAGTCAGTGTCTATTAAGTACACATCTTTGAAGAAAATTACGGAGAACTCTCAGGCATATTATAATAGTTTCCTTGACCGTTAAAAAAGGGAAATTATTTGCATATAATATAAACGTAAAAATTATTTTTACAAAACCGTCTTCAAATTTGAAGAGTTCCCTCGATTTCTCCAGGATCCCATCATCAGATCCTGACCTGATGACAATGGGACCACCTGGGAAGTATACCCTTTCAAACAAAAAAAAGAATTTTCCAAATCGGTCCAGGCGTCTTCGAGTAATCGGAGAACATACATTTAAAAAAAAAATGAAAAAGATTCCGACGAATTGAGAACCTCCTCCTTGTTTGGAAGTCGGTTAAAAATGCAAAATATAATGTTATAGTAATATAGCAGACAAAAGCAGACCGAAGTTCTAACCACTAAGCTACCACTTACCAGTACCTACCATTTATCTTACTCCACCTTTATTAGCCTTGTAACTGTTGTGTCCGGATGCGGTTTGTTTTAACCGCTTCAAACAAGTTAACTAGTTAAAATAAACACCATGGTGATACCGTACGCTCTTCCTAAACTAACGGCTCTTGATGCTACAAGTTAATCCTGTTTTTCCCGGAATAACGGTGTTATCTTAAGTCTTACGTAAGTTATGAAGTAATGATATACCTACCTACTTACCTAAAAGTTCCTCAAGACTTTTATGGAGTATGAATATTTAGGAGTCTTTTGGGAAAACATGGATCATGGATACTTTTTCAAGAGGTATCAAAGTCGGCCACAACAAGCGCGAATTATTTTGTTACTTTATTATATTATCCTATTTTTAACCGACTTCCAAAAAAGGAGAAGGTTCTCAATTCGTCAGATTTTTTTATATCCATGAAACTTGGTATTTCGCCTTTCAATTAAAAACAAAGTGCAATTTTTGAAAATTCCACCCCAAAACCTAATTTCACACTGACGAAGTCGCGGGGAGTAAAGCTAGTCAGTAACATAGTTTTTCTGTCAAGAACTCCTCACTTGCAGTCTGATCTTACAAGGAAGTTAGTAATGGAAATGATGTTCTTACTGCCTGCCGAAACACAACGCTTCACGTTGTCGGTGCGTATAACGACAGGTGTGTAGACGCGTGCGCGATGTTTGTTCAACCGAGCACCTGCTGCTTGTTTATAGTTCAATTCAACTAAATCACAGAGTATAGGCATTAGGCATAGTCACTTAGTTGGATAAAATGTGCGGGCTACCTAAGTCCCTATGCCTATTAGTATACCCTGCGATTTAGGTGTCTAACTTGAAATTGTAAGCTCTATACCTCTAATGCTATAGATCTCAGTATTAGAGGTCTCGCTCTAGAGCTCTATAAAGCCTCTGACTTAGCTCGGATTCAAGATAAAAGTTAAAACGAGACACAAATATGAACCGACATAATTCTGTCTCGTTTTATCTCTGTCTTGAGTCTGAGCTTAATGAGAGTGCGGTCTATAGATTTCAGCCTAAGGCTGAAGCATATTTGTATCTTGTTTACTCTACTCTACTCTTGTTTATCTTAAGTCCTAACTAAGTCGGAGCAAACTCTCTAGACCTCAGCATTCTCAGCATAAGAGCAGTACAACACGGCGCATTGAGGAGATTCATATATAGAAAAATCCACGATTATGTACTTACGGTCTAAAGGTTAGCATGTCGCACTGCGGATGATGAGGTCCCGGCTTCGATTTCCGGGTTGGACCAATAAATTATTAGGTTTTTCTGGCAAGAAATTTTCAGTACTAGCCCCTTCGATCACAGAAGAAAAAATAACTAGCCCGGAGTTGGGAAGTTGGCGGTGTGTTATCCCACGGTCTCGCAGAGCACGTAAAGCCGTCGGTCCTGCGACTAATCTCTCTCCGGGCGTGTCGGATTTCCGTCCGCCAGGACTATGAGAGTGAGGGAATATAGAGTGCACCTGTGTTTGCGCACACACTTGTGCACTATAATATGTAAATGCAAAACATCAAGTCAATTCGCTGCGCCTTTTCTTCGTGATCGAAGTAGAAAGTACTACAAACCAAAAAATGCAATACACTTTTCGTGTTATATTGACTTGACGATTCAAAAACACTTTGTAAAAGTTTATTTGAATGAATAAACTTTTCTATTCTACGTCAAATATGAATAAATAAGTACATAAATCAGTTTGTTTGTAGGACAATCTGATGACATTCTTACAACAGTTACAACACAATTACAATTAAAAAACCCTTTACTCAGTCCCAACAGTGGCCTTGGCGTCATGGTATCCACACAATGCTTGATAAACATCGTGTACTTGCAAATATGCTCACTTTTACTTGTATTGTTTCTCACGAGCAAAGTGCGTTGCGTATCAACCAGTACTATCGACCCCCAATCTTGGTCAATTCTTTTGCAACAGACTGGAAAGTATTTTGATTTTGAATCACAAAATTCATTTAATTATACATTGAAAGTTCCAAAAAAACTCTTTAATATTTTGCTTCTTCCGAATCCTAAAACGAAATAAAAAAAATAATATTGAAAGCGTTCACCTGCCCCCTGAAAATTTATTTTCAGTAAATTCTGTGGTCTAATTTTTTACCTCAGTTATTTCTGTGTTTCACAGGGCTACATGAAACTACTTACTAAAGTCACTTCTCTTTCATAAAATAAATGTCTACAACTGTGACCTAATTCGGAAAAAAAAAAACTTTTGCGATTCCTACAATTTTTTTAGTTTCTTACATCAAAGTACATCATCCAATTGCATCTAAGATCCATAAATCCAAATTAAATGTAATAATAGCTCATATAATTACTTTGCTAAGTGTTTTAATAAGTCTAAATCTTTATTGAATTTAGAAAAGATCGTTATTACTCGCAAAGTGGACGGAAAGAGACCTTGGGGACGTAGCCCGATGCGTTGGTCAGACCAAATCCGCACCATTCTCGATAGTAAAGTCCACGAAGCCTTGCATGTCGCAAAAAACCGAGGCACATAGCGCGACATCGTTTACAAAAAAGTCCTTGATGGAAGGGGTCAGGACCCTCAGTAATGGGGAACACGACGCAGAGAGAGAGAAATCTTTATTAAACACTACTCTTGTATGATGACTGATGACTATGTTGACCAATGAATCTGTGCACAGAAAAGCTTCCAAAACAATCAAACGCCAATGACACCTTATCACAGCTGAGGTCAGCGACTGATTACAGCTTCTAGGATAAAAAGCATCCATCTAGGGGGAGCAAACAGTGTGTGCCCCGCGGCTTCGCTCGTCAAACATCCGGGCGTCATGGCAACAATGGATAAGGACCATCGTCGCTTATTTTTACGTGCCCTGTTAAATAAAGGTGGTTATTTTGCTTTGTCCTATCTTTTTATGGAATTAACAGTTATTTTTTAGTTTTGTCTTTTAATATCCTACCAGGAGAGAAGTTTTGATTTGGTCTACTCGCTGGACAAGTACGTATATTAGGTATTATGTCAACGCTATTTGGGAATTGCGGCAATTCAATATCGTCCCATGTTTGTTTTTACAAAAGAGGTACAAAAGTAGGCCAGCCATGTCGAGATGGACGCGCGCGGATATGTAGTCGTGTGGATCGGCCAAGATGCATTAAGCCAATATGTACTAACTAGTAACTACTAGGCTCTTTGTTTGGTTTTTCAGCAGTTGCTTGTTTTTTCAGCAGTTCTAGAGGTCATGGGGTAAGCGTACCTTACAGATTTTTAGTTTGGCGGCTTATATCAAAACAAGCTTGTCGTTCCATGCGCATCATAGGTTTCCGCAAAATAGCACCTGCTTCCATAATTCCCAAATGGACCCTACCGGGAATCAAACCTCAGACCTTCCACTTGTAGGATTATATTACGTAGCTATACATTAATATTGTAACATTTTGTTATGAAAAGAGCAACTGCTGAGTTTCTTGCCGGCTCTTCTCAGCATTTCGAACCGGTGCAGTGGTAGATTCATGACGTGTATAAGAGCTACAAGTTGGCCTAAATGAAATAAATAATTTTGAATTTGGATTTGAATTTATAACCATGCGTCAGGGGTCATTTCGTCAGAAGTTATCTTTAAAAACCCCGTGAAATAGTTACCAAATCGAGATACCGGGATGACAGACACATCGCAACGGAAGTGTGCGATCCACGGGGATCCTTGAAAGCCACCCCTCGGAATCCTTACACCCTGGTCCCGAAATAGAAACAGGATGTTACAAGCAGACTCCCATTACAAAGAAGACCCCCTATATGTACAGTTTTCTGTTAAATAAAAATAGAAAATCTAACTTTATCTGTAGGGAAGGCAGTCTTCTGTAACACAGGTTGTACTTCCATAAGACACTGGGCTCCACAAAATTCCGAAGAAAAAATCGCGAATTCGAGAAATTCTTTTAATTTTCTTTATAAATGTGTATCACCAAGCAAGTTTTGCCTAATTTTGGTAAAGATCTAGAAAATGTTATCGAATTTAGAGAACAGAACTCCTCACCGATAGAAGTATACTCGTAATAAGTCACTCGCAATATACCATAGAATCTCGATCTTAGCCATTAATTAAGTAATATCTCTGTGCTAATATTATAAATGTCAAAGTGTGTTTGTTTTTGGTTTTTCCTCCAATCATGCTGTAATAGAGTTGGACAGTTGAGGATTTGAGCGAAGGCTAATTTGGCAAATCAAAGAGTTCCCGTAGGATTTTAAAAACTAAATCCACGTGGACAGGTCGCGAGCATCAGCAATAGCTGATGAAATCTAAGTACCTAGTTGTTTTGGTTTTGGACTAAAATTGAACCCTTTGTCGCGTGTCCCGTCTATATACAGTAGGTCCACCAAAACAAAAACGCCATGCGCGTACGCAGTGTAAACGTAATGAAATCCAAACAGAGGGGTGTGTCACGCGCATGCGTCGGTGTTGAACAGATGTGCGTTCGGTGCGGTAAGACAATATCGATCTTTGAACTCTGTATTGATTTTAGCATACATTCGGTTTGGGGTTGCTAGGGGAAAAGATTTTTGGGGGTTGCTGCACCCCATGATTTTGAAGTTTGTCTAATAATAACATAGAAGTGGAGTGAGGGTGGTAGGGTAGAATATAATATACGTGTATGAGTGAAATTTATGTAATTTCGACGTCCCCTACGTAAATCATCGAAATTCAAAAATGACGATTTTTTTATTAGCTTAATTGTAGTCTGTTATGCTATATTTTACATCCCGCTAATATAATTAATGATTAAACGAACTAACCTGTAAGTGAAGTTCGATCATAATTATACGAGGATTCGTCCGAAGAGATTAGTTAGTCCTTGACTGTGATCTCACCTGATGGTAAGTGACAATGCAGTCTAAGATGGTAGCGAGCTAACTTGGAAGGGGTATAACAGTGCACATTCTACCCAAAACCCTAATCTGTTTCTACACGCCATCGTGCCGGAACGCTAAATCGCTGGGCTGCACGTTTTAGACGGTAAAGTGGTAACTATAGCCACGGCCAAAACCTCCACCAGAAAAATACATCAAATACATAATACCTACTTCGTATTATTACAAAGAATATCACGTTTTTAATATTTGTGCACATAATTCATATTTTAATTAGTGATACAAAATGAGAACGTGCGATCTGTTCAAATATTTATTAACGGTAAATAGTTAATACTGATTGTACATGCGTACATATGCATTGTGCAATGTGCATGTATTGCACTATATATTTTATAAAAGATTATAAATAAATTGGTTACGTACCTAATTATTTTTGTTGTGGATTGATTGATTTATAGTCTCGATAGCCCAACGGTTAAAGGTGCGAACTGAAAACTGAACGGTCGCAGGTTTGCTTCCCACCCGTTGCACTATTGTAGTGCCCACTCCTAACACAAGCTTTCCGCTTATTTAGACGGTATATTTTCGTCGGGTACAATTTTTAAACTTGTATAGGTAAGCGTCAAGATGACTGACCAAAGTGACCGATCAGCGTCAAATTTTTCCAGCATGTAGTACCTATTTAGTACTATTTAATACCTTTGTTTAAATATTTAGTACCTCAATAGTAACAGAGAAATTTAATTTACTAAGTGGTCAGCCATCTTGACGTCAAGATGACTGACCACTTTTGAGTTTCCCCATAAGGGCTTAGTATTGTGCATATGTTTCTGCACTATAATTTAGTACCTATTTGGTACCTACACATATATTTTTTCCAGAATTTTTTGACAAAAAATAAAGATTTTATGAATAGATCAAGTTTTTCTATACAAATAACACTATGAGGTATGCAATGAGTACAAAGGGAAAAACTGCCAAGTTTTCACTACAGATGTCGCTCGTAATGCTCAGCCATGAATAAACGTACATAATTATAAGAAACTAGTTGACGCCCGCGACTTCGCTCGCGTGTATTTAGTTTTTACATAATTATATAGACTGATAAACACACAAAGTAACAAGTAGTCTTAAGTTAAGGGCCCGTAAGTACCCTCTTTGCCGCGGGATTTTAAAATAAATTTATTTTTTGTCAAAAAATTCTGGAAAAAATATATGTATAGGTACCAAATAGGTACTAAATTATAGTGCAGAAACATATGCACAATACTAAGCCCTTATGGGGAAACTCAAAAGTGGTCAGTCATCTTGACGTCAAGATGGCTGACCACTTAGTAAATTAAATTTCTCTGTTACTATTGAGGTACTAAATATTTAAACAAAGGTATTAAATAGTACTAAATAGGTATTAATGCTGGAAAAATTTGACGCTGATCGGTCACTTTGGTCAGTCATCTTGACGCTTACCTTGTATAGTACGTTTATCTCACGAAGTTACGGGCGCTTTACTTGTGGTTACGTCGTGTACATGCACGTTGCGTAAGTGTGCGTGCCTGTCAGGAGCCTAGGTGGGAGCGGTCAGGCGCGAGCAAGCTCTCGCTCACACTTATACAGATACGACACACACACAACCATGGGCCACGCGCCCTCGTGAATTACAAGAGCTATATCCTTGTTATGATCTGTTTACGTGATTCTCTACGTGTTCTCTAGGTACCTATTGTAAGATGGCTGGCATTGACATTCTTCCGTAGACAATTAGACATTCTAAATGCTAATAAAATGCATTATCTGTGGTAAACATGACAGCTCTGTGGTATGCGCGGACTATTGTAAATATTTACAAGTTATTTTAAATAGGTAGGCATACCTATAGTAGGTACAATAATGCTAGAACTGTTGTTATTTTAATTATTTATGTTAAATATTATACAGTGGATAAAACTAGATTATATGTATTTCAAATAGACTGATTTTACTTTTGAATTGAAGTTTAGAGGACATTTATCATAATTCAAAACCGCGTCTTTTTAACCGATTTTAAAAAAGGAGGAGGTTGTAAATTCGTCGGATTTTTTTAATTTTTTATATATGTTCCCCGATTACTCAAAGACGCCTGGACCGATTTGGAAAATTTTTTTTTTGTTTGAAAGGGTTGGTATGAACCCTGATGGTCCTGATGGTCCTATTGCCATCAGGTCAGGATCTGATGATGGGATTCTCTACAAATCGAGGGAACTCTTCAAATTTTAACGAAGACGTGTTTTCTTTGTCTCTGATCTGGTCTGGTGTAAGACTTCGGTCGGGGCTATTTACCACTCTTCCGTCAAAGACGTGCCGCCAAGCGATTTAGCGTTCCAATACGACGGCGTATAGAAACCGATTCAATGTAACTGCCATAGCCTCATACATCTAAATTATCCCGCTATCATTTTAGACTACTTACATCGTCACTTACCATCGTACCAGGTTGAGATCGCAGGCAAATTAAAAAAAAAGAGATAAAAAGACGTGTGGCACTCGGGGACTGCCGCGGTAAAGCTATTGAATAGCATTTTTTATCAACACGATCTAGCGGTGAGAGGAGTCCCGTGTCAGGTTATTTTCGTTACGGAATTGCTGGATTCGGTCTCCACGCTCAAGGCCCGCGATAGAAGCTATGCAATAGCTTAAAAAGAAAAAAAAAGATTTCTACTTATCTTTGTTCTGCATTCCGTCTAATAAAAGCGTTTTCTCGTAATGTAGTGTTCACCGCCCCGGTAAATGTATCACCCGTCACCCGTGACTGTCGCTAAGATGAGACAATTCAAAGCACCAGGACGTCATTACACAGTCACGCCGTGTGACCGACAGACGGTATTGTTCACTGTTCTTAATGTTCTGTATATTATAGGAGTACAACAAAGTTCTAGTCAACGCCTGTCTTGATTTTAATCTACGTTATTCAAACTTTATATTATTATCACTACACAAACTCGTGACCAAATGATTCGGGAGCAGGTATCATTTTTAAGCTATTGCATGGTACATTATAATATACATTACATAATATTATAGGTGTTACATTAGCATAGTAGGTAGATTTTAAGCTATTGCAAAGCTTCTATCGCGGGCCTTGAGCGTGGAGACCGAATCCAGAAATTCCGTAACGAAAATAACCTGACACGGGACTCCTCTACGGTGAGCCGCTAGATGGCGTTGATAAAAAATGCTATGCAATAGCTTTACCGCGGCAGTCCCCGAGTGCCACACGTCTTTTTTTGTTTGAATTGATAGGTAATAAACATTAGACGAATAAAATAAGCCTGGTGTCTACGAATAAACCAGGAATCTCCTTTGTTTTCTTAGGATAAAATGTAGCCAATGTGTGCAAACTTCCTGGCGCAGTAGTGAGCGCTGTGGGCTTATACTTAACGGGTTCGATTCCCGGCGGAGACAATTTGGGAATTTCTTAATTTCTGAATTGTCTCTGGTCTGGTCTGGTGGGAGGCTTTGGCCGTAGCTACTTACCACCCTACCGTCAAAGACGTGCCGCCAAGCGATTTAACGTTCCGGCACGATGGCGTGTCGAAACAAATTAGGGGTATGGGTTAAATCTACACTGCCATACCCCTTCCAAGTTAGTCCGCTACAATATTAGACTGCATCGGCACTTACCATCAGGTGCGATCGCAGTCAAGGAATAAAACAAACTACGTATATTATAATATTGTATGCATACCTCTTAGAATAGGTATTCAATATCAATGCGGAAACCGTGGAAGTAAAGCATGATGCATAATACCACGTAGCAACACGTAAATTACGTGCGTTATGTCACATAATACGTAATAGTTACGTACCGTAATAATAAGCTTGCAAATGTTCTGCAAACCGGAACATTACGACTGCCAGGTTTTCTTGTTTTTGTCTTGTTTCATTCGCTTACAAAAGAGGATGGGTTCCTTACTGAAATTCTTTGTTATTATAGATGCTTTTTGTACAGCAGCGTACGTCTTAAGATACTCGTAACAACATCGTAGGTACCTCGAGCGTGGGTAATGGTAAATCTTCAGGTGCAGATATTTGATTTTTACCTACAGCAGTAGATCAATTTTTAATTATCCGAAACTTAATAGGCAAAAATTACATCGAAATTATAAATTACTAGTTGATGCCCGTGACTTCGTTCGCGTGATTGAGGTTTTTTTGGATTCCCGCGAAAACTCTCTTATTTTCCAGGATAAAAAGTGTATGTGCCTAAGCCTATGTCCTATTATTAATATTTATAATATTAATAATAATATTTATAATATTAATAATAGGATAACGGTCGGTGCGCCATTTGCAATATTATTAGTTCCAGAGACATTCGTATGTCAAATGTGGCGCTTCAAATTGATCCATAATGAAACTTTCATTTTTATAGGGTCAGTAAACAGTTTCGTCTGGTTCTGGCTTTGGCCGTGGCTACTGGCTAGTTACCACCCTACCTTCAAAGACGTGTCGCCAAGCGATTTAGCGTTCCGTCACGCATAGAAACCGATTAGGGGTATAGGTTGAATGTACACTGTCATACCCCTTCCAAGTTCGCCCGTTGCCATTTTAGACTGCATCGTCGCTTACCATCAGGTGAGATCGCAATCAAGGATTATATTGTCATCTATTTAAAAAAATCCAGTGTTAATCACAGATTAATCATAGATTAACTATAGAGATCAGTGCATGGCGACCTTAGCGACCGCACCTCGTAACGCAATATCCCCGTAACATTAGACAGGACGGGAGCGGCCGGACCCATCCGCTCGACATTGATACATTGAGATGCATCGGATGTTAGCGAATAGCGATCTAGTCTCACCTAGACATAGCTATAGCACACTAGCAACCGCATAGATGAGAGATTCTTTCTCATGGGATCGAGACTTTTTTAGCACATAGCTATATACACTAGTTGATGCCTGCGACTTATGCTGAGATCTATAGAGCTGACTTAATAGGACTTAAGTAGAGTAAACGAGACTCGAATATGCCCTGAGCAGAGTGAGAGTTGGTACTGTTTATCGGCCTCAGTACGCGTTGAGGATTGAGGTGTTTTTAATTCCCGCGGGAACTTTTTTATATTGCTTGATAAAAAGTAGCCTATGTTTTATTCCAGACTATAGTGGCTGTGGAATACGGACGGACATACAGACAGACATGACGAATCCATAAGGGTTCCGTTTTTTGCCATTTGGCTACGGAACCCTAAAAAGGATAGATCATTTATAATATTAATACGGTAGGTATATTTAATCTATTTTATACTGGCTGTGGCACCTGCGCCTTTGTCCGTGTTGATTCAAAATTCAAAATTATGTGTTTATTTTGTGTAGGTTAACCTGGGACTTTTATGACAATTTAAGACTCTACCACTGATTGAGGCATAGTAGGTTTTTTAAATTGACTCGTTTTGGAATGTAATTTTCCAAAAATAACTCCTTACTGCACACCAGCCCAGGTAGCATGGGCGGGAGAAATTTTATCCCCGGGAAAAGGATAAAACGTTTATTCCCTCGCTTAGCTTTATCCACCCGTCGAGCATGGGCACAGCGGTGGAAATAACACTCAGTGGATATACTTATAGAAATATACATCGCCTTCTCCTCTGTCGCCATGCTTTAGCATAGGGAAAAGATAATTTTATCCCCTGTCAGTGGATAAAATCGGGGGATAATTTTTTTTTTTATTTATTTTTAAATATTCTCCTTTTAAATCTCTGCGTCTGGAGTGGTGTATAGCTGATTTAACGCTCATAAAAAAAAAATGTTGCGTTAAGGAGGCGTTGTGTCCGGCATTTTTTTTTTGAAAATGACGTTGCCAATTAGAACTAGTTGTGTAGTTTATAAGGGTTATAGAAGTAAAGGTTTGAATTCACAACTCCAACTTAACTCCAACTTGCTTTCTTACATAATCCACTCTGTTTTTTTAAACCGTTCTTTACCCTGTTTCTAAAGAAAAACGCCAATAAAAGCATAAAACTATCCAAAAACGGCCATTGTCTCAAATAACAACAACACATCCTGCCCTCGATTGTTCAGCGCTATTCGAGCGTGAACCGGGAATCGAACCGACGCCCATAGAGGATGTATCGATTCACGCGGTCGATCACCGAGCCGGGTCAAATGCAGCGACCCACAAAAAAGTTATTCACCCTGAGCTTCTTTTTGTGATCTGTGACAGGTTTGACGGAAAGTGATTTAGAATAGAATAGAATAGAATAGAAATATTTTTTATTCAAATAAACTTTTACAAGCACTTTTGAATCGTCAATGAATCTACCACTGGTTCGGAATGCCTTTCCTGCCGAGAAGAGCCAGCAAGAAACTCGGCGGTTGCTCTTTTCAAAAAAATAAAAATTTTACAATTGTTATTGAAACTATGCTATGTATTCAGTGCTTCCACGATGAATTTTCCTGAGTACAATACAAGTAAAAATAAATACAATACAAATACAAATAAATACAATCCAATACATGTTAACACAGGCAGGCAAAAGCAGACCCATTCCCGTTGGTGGCACCCGTTCACGAGCATGACGCATGATCCAGCCATTGCTTCGCTCAACCATATTTGAGGGAACGTAACAACCGGCACCACACGACACCACCACAGAAACTTTAAGGTGGTTTGATCCGGTCAGCGGTCACATCAGCGCCAATAGATGGCGTAGATTTTGTAATTAGACTTATTTTATTTTTTTTATGAATGAAAATGTGAATATTTTTTTATAATAATATGGTTCCCGGTTGTAGCGGTATATTTGTAATATATCCAACTACGTTTCAGATGTATTTTAATTTTCAAAATACTTTCATTTGTCCTGATATAAATAAAGTATATTGAGCAGCAGTGCTGCTACCACCGCGTGATTATCAGTACAAATGAAAGTATTTTGAAAATTAAAATACATCCGAAACGTAGTTGGATATATTACAAATATACCGCTACAACCGGGAACCATATTATTATAAAAAAATATTCACATTTTCATTCATAAAAAAAATAAAATAAGTCTAATTACAAATTCTACGCCATCAGCTATTGGCGCTGATGTGCTTAGCTGACCGGATCAAACCACCTTAAAGAGAGCATGACATACTTAGGCACATATTTTGTGGTGGGACGAATCCATAGAGTAGACGAGAGTTGACTTTACGTCCTTTTCCTGTCCTAAGGTATAAAGATGGGTTAGAAGCGATGATAACCTGGAGTTTAATGGCTCGTTACACAAGGGTAGTCTTTTTTTTTTTAAAAAAAAGGACATTAGCCAAGTTGAAGTTGACTAATATCCTCCTATCCACTCAAAATAAGCGGAAAGCTTGTGCTAGGAGTGGGTACGACAATAGTGCAACGGGTGGGATTCGAACCTGCGACCTTTCAGTCTTCAGTCCGCACCATTAACCGTTGGGCATTAAGGTTTCTCGAATGCGAGCGTTTTCGGCACTCATTCGACAATTGCTTAACTGTAGGGTTAGTATCAAAATTTCGATTGATCGTATTCGTATTCGATGTCATTAACGTTAAAGTAAAATGCAATAGCCATAACTTTATTATTTACAAAAAAAAAAAACACTACAAAGTAGGTACATATATCAATTGTGCCTATAAAATTTGAAGAGTTCCAGATTTCTCCAGGATCCCATCGTCAGATCTGATGACAATGGGATCACCTGGAAAGTATACTTCCCAGGTGATCCCATTAAGGTTATATATAACCTTTCAAACATAAAAAGAATTTTTCAAATCGGTTCAGGCGTCTTCGAGTAATCGGGGAACATACTTACATAAAAAATAATAAAAAAAAGATTCCGACGAATTGAGAATCTCCTCCTTTTTTGGAAAGCGGTTAAAAAGTAGGCAAGCCATGTCGAGATGGATGCGCGAGGAAAATTTAGTCCAACAAAAAACAGATTCGGAATTCCGGATGTTTATTTAACTACAGAATGATACAAAATACATCTATTGGCGGGCCATCACGCCGCACGCCGATCTCTTTTATAGAGTATAGAGCATAGAGCACAGAGCTCCTTTATTCCATTTCTGGGTCCTACTCGCACAAACTGCCAATGAATGTAGTGTGGTATTACTTAACCATCACGCTTAGTTTGCAGAGGAAACAGCTTCATTATATCAATAATGGAATCCTAGTTCTTTAAGATAACTTCAACTTTCAACGCATTCCGGCCGATCTATATAAATAAATACCGAATAATCATATTTTATTTATTGCCTTTCTAAACATAAAATTCTTCAGTTTTTTCGAACAATATGTTGTTTGTTATTGTGGATTGTTTTTCCTTATAAATTCCAGATTTTTTGCAATGATATAAATAACATCGCCAGTAGAACTGAAACTCTTTTTTTTCGATATACCTATTATATAGCAAATAGACAAACTATTATTTATTAATATTTTAGATTTAAGAATCAATATCCCATATAGATAAGACAAACAAAACAAAAAATACGTCTTAATAGTACATGCCAAACTTAGATCAATTCAAGAAATCATCAATAAGATAAATGTATCAACAAGAACCAAGCCAATAAACACATGACATACATGTGTCTGAAACTAATCCTTTATGTATACACCTACTCTTTATATCCCCTATATTATGCTAAAAAGTCATTATCCTATATTCCTATATCCCAAACAAGTCATTATGTCTAATTTAATAACCAATTATGTCACATACTCAAAGCATATTTCTGTCTAACGATCATAAAACAATCTCTTTGATTTGTAGCTGCTGCAGGGTCGTAAAAGCATCATTACAGCAGCTCATTATATTCTGGAGCCCATTAATATTTAGTTAATACTTCCTTTTCTACTTGAACTTGCGCAAGTGATTTTCTTACGTAGATTGTTGTTCACAGTGTTCCCACTTAATTACAATATGCGGTTATTCAAGGGGCGAACCAATAAGTTCCTGAAAAGCCGGCAACGCATCGGTGGTGCCTCTGGTACTACAAGTGTTCATGGGTGGCGGTAATAACTTTATATTATCAGGTGACCCGCCAGCTCGTTTGCCCGCTATTCATATAAAAAAAAAGATGGCCTTTTCCTTAAAACGTTTTTCACTTGCATAACCAAACCATCCCTTATAATAATGGCCTCTCGACCGAATCAATATGTCCACACTCCATAGAGATCTCCATCTACGCGGGAGATATTATAGTGCACAAGTGTATGCGCAAACACCGGTGCACTCTCTATTCCCTCACTCTCATAGTTCGACGGGACGGAAATCCGACACGACCGGAGAGAGATCAGGCGCAGGACCGACAGCTTTACGCGCTCTCCGAGGCACGGGGGTGACTCACCGCCAAGTTTCACTATTCAGGGTATACTTTCCAAGTGGTTCCATTGTCATCAGGTCAGGATCTGATGATGGGATCCTGGAGAAATCGAGGGAACTCTTCAAATTTTATAGGCACAATTAATATACTTTGTAGTAGCGTTTGAACTCGGTTTTGCAAAAAGAATTTTTACATTTAAATTATCAAAATTACAATTTAATAAGTTACATTATCTTGTGGTCGGCTGGGCCGATTGTCTCCATGCAACTTTGTCATATTGAAGTTTTGTTATTAATGTTTTGCTGTTTTAAATAATTAATGTACCTATGCTGTTAGGTCTTTCTTTTTTTGAAATGGGTTGGTTAAATGAATATGTACCGGAAAGTAACATTAACCGAGTACAACTATAACCAGAGTTAACAAATAAATTGTAGTTCAATTTGCGGTTATTACCCTGATCTCAAGTCGCAGTTTATCTCGCGCTTAGCGCCCGCATCGCAGCATCCCTCTTGGCAATGTACCAATTTACATACGTCTGGGATGATCATTAAAATGTATTTTAGCAAGTCACTGTTTATCTTCCTTACAACTTCCTCCCCTATACAATTTTCGTAAGGCCGATATACTTAGTTCTTGCAATTCACGAGGGTTCGTGGCTCATGGTTGTGTGTGTGTCGTATCTGTATAAGTGTGAGCGAGAGCGCCTGACCACTCCCGCCTAGGCTTCTGACAGGCACGCACACTTATGCAATGTGCATGTACACGACGTAATCACAAGTAAAGCGGCCGTAACTTCGTGAGATAAACGTATATACCACACGAAGCGGTATCATTCCGAGAATCTATATTATTCGGCCACGGCGGTCAATCTCCACAGAGATTAGTCATCTGTGCTGAACTACACTATACACTTATGCTGAGATCTATAGAGAGCTCTGGCGCAGCTTAGACTCAAGATAGAGGTTAAAACGAGACACAAATATTATGCTCCGACATAAAGTCTCGTTTTAAGTCTGTCTTGAGTCTAAGCTGAGTGAGAGTGCGGTCTATAGATTTCAGCCTGAGTATACAAGTGTGTGCGGAAATCTGACACGACTGGAGATCAGATAAAGTGTATGGACGGACGGCTTTTCGTGCTCTCCAAGAAACAGGAGGAAATGGGGGGGATGACCTAATTCCTAACTCCCGGCTAAAACTGACAATTAAAATTGACTTTTGACAGAAAAATCCAGTTAATTATTTTTCAGGCCAAATCTCCAAATCCCGCACTCGAAAAAAATATAAAAAAGGAATTAAGTTGCCATTTTTGTTTACCTGTTTTTTTTTCTTATTGTAGTACCCTTATGTCACGCATGCCACGTCCACTTTGAGAAGCCTCGATTGCATAGGACATAATTTCCTAAACCTACTTTATTAATCCAGTGTAAGCAATGGTAGTCACTGCGGACTAAATAAAAAAAAAGCTAAATACTAGACTATTGACAATTAGTGTACTAAAGCAAAGAAACCGTAGCGCAAACTTTAAAATCGCCTCGCAGCAGGGGTACGATGTAAATAGGACGATCGCACGCGCGGCGACACGCGGTCCGCGGTGGTACGCTCGTAAACTCTCGATTTAGCCGAACCGTACCAACGCCACGGTGAGTTTAACTTTAGATTGCACGGGTTTAGGTCAAGACCACGGGGAGGATTTTGTACCAAATTAAATCTGTGGAACTTTTTTGTGGAATTCCTCATTACCCGTTGGTGCAGCTTTTCTATACTTATCCGGCTAGACCCTTTGGAATGGGGATAGCTCATATCCAGGATTAGCACATAGGCTATTTTATCGCGGTAAGTTAAAGAGTTCCCGCGGGAAACTAAAACGCTTAATCCACGAGTACGAAGTCGCGGGCATCAACTAGTTTTCTTATAATTATGTCACAAGACCGCTCTCCAATCGTCAGGATTCCTAGCCGTCAGATAATAAAAAGATTTTTGTTCTCATCACTTCATGTAGGATGTAGGTATAGCGGCTCAGATCGGTGTTCGGTGCACTTCACGGATTTGGTTTGACCTTTTGCAGTCAATTGGGAGGAAGAATCCATTCAAATGTTTGCCTACATCCTATCCCAGTGTCACAGGCGGCCGCGGAAGTGGACCAAATGACTCCGAATTTGATAGGGGGGCGTGCGACCTAACTCTAAACGCGTGTCTATTACACATACATACAATGTGACGAACATTCATTACAGTTCTTCAGCAGTCGGGTAAATAACGAGCCCTTAGGTGAAACTTCCTCCGTCTGCCACAACTTCTAACTCACACAACTCTCTCTAATTGTTTAACATGGACATATTTAGATATACCTAATAATTATGTACCTACCAAGTACCTACCTTACTTATTAAGTTTTTGTGATAATAGTGACTTTTAAAACCGCACTGCACGCCACCGAACGCAATTTCACCCTCGCCACCTGGGTGCCTGGAGCACTTCGACCATCCGTTGCTCTAGATCTTTTCTTCCCCGTACTACCAAATTGTGGGATAATCTCCCTTCGACAGTGTTCCCACTTAATTACAATATGGGGTTATTCAAGGGGTGAACCAATAAGTTCCTGAAAAGCCGGCAACGCATTGGTGGCGCCTCTGGTACTACAAATGTTGATGGGCGGCGGTAATCACTTTACATCAGGTGACCCGCCAGCTCGTTTGCCTGCTATTCATATAAAAAAAATAAACTCTTCCTCCCCAACTCATACGCAATAATGATAAAACCGCAGGGGTAGCTAGTACGTAAAGCCGTTAGCGATACCAACACACGACACCGCGCATCATGTTACACGTATCAATATCGCGCACTTGTTGGAGTTCACAGGAAGCCGGCCGTTGGACGCCATCTTGCGACGATCGGCGCGTGCGCAACTGTGCAAGGCAACAATTAATACTAAGTAGGTACATTATATAGAAGTACTCAAATAAATTCAAAGGTATAGCAAATATCATCATTATCAGCCTGTGGACGTTTACTTTCGACTTAGGTCTTCATACCTCAGTCCTCAGGCTTTTGTATCCAGCGTATTCCCGCCAATGCTTTATGTCGTCAGTCCAACGTGCTGGGGAGCGCCTCAACCTGTACTTGCGTCTACGCAGTCTTCAGTCTACAGTGTCCAACCGAACCTTCAGTTTAGGCTTCATCTTCGTCCAAAATTTCGGCTCCTGCCAAAACTCCCGCCCATTTTGGCCGGTGTCTAACGTGTGCCGAAATTGAACGAACTGAGAGGGTGATGGAAAAGGTGAAGGTGGCTGGGGATTGCTAGTAAATAACCAAATCAACACATTAATTCATTATTATGTTTTTTGACGAACTTCCTGGCGCAGTGCTGAGCGCTGTTAACTGGGAGGGCTCGGGTTCGATTCCCACCGGGGGCAATTTGGGAATTCATAATTTCTGAATTGTCTCTGGTCAGGTATGGTGGGAGGCTTTGACTGTAGCTCGTCACCCCCCTATCGTCAAAGACGTGCCGCCAAGCGATTTAGCGTTCCGGCGCGATGGCGTGTAGAAACATATTTGAGGTATGGATTGAATGTACACTGCCATGTCCCTTCCAAGTTAGCTCACTATCATCTTAGACTGCATCGTGACTTACCAGCAGGTGAGATCGCAGTCAAGCTGTCTTGTCATCAAATAATTTTTATTTTTTTTGAGAAATTTTTAATCATTCGTTAAGTTCACATACAGTCAGTCAACTTAAACTTTAAAAAAAAATCATATTGAATATAGAAAATGGACGTAAATAAAGGAAAGCGGCGTTAAACGTTATCTTTCAGTGATTAACATAACTCACTTTTTTGGAACCCCTTCAACGTCCGATTGTTTTATCTTGGCACTTAGCATCAATGGTGATTCCCCTCAAATCTGTAGACTGTGACGGTACGCGGTACGTACAGTGAATCCTTTTCGAATTTGAATGCGTTTTTCTAATAAATAATTAAGTAACCGTAAAAGAAAAATCGAGATATGTATCGGTTTATTTTAAACAAAGGGAGGGTTAATAAGGCGCTACGCAGACTAATGATGTTGGAATTGGGCGGGCAGATGAGTGTGTTAAAAAAATTCTTTGCCAAATAATTTAACACTTAGAAACTCCTACATTTTAACGTGTGACTCTATTTACCTGTTTTACTGATTAAGAATGGTTGTGCCTTACATACTAAAAAAAATTATAATAAGAAATTCCTACTAATGCGAAAGTTTGAATGAATTGATGGATGGATGGAGGGATGTTTGTTATTCAATCATGCCGCAACGTCCAAACCGATTTGGCTGAAATTTGGCTCAGAGATAGATTACAGTCTAGAAGAACAGATAGGCTACTTTTTATCCTCGAATAAGAGAGTTCCCGCGGGAATTAAAAACCTCAATCCACGCAAAGGAAGTCGCGGGTATCAGCTAGTCTTTACTAATATTAGAAATGTGAAAGTTTGCTTGTTGGTATGTCCTCCCATTACACAGCAAAGGAGCAATGAATCGACGCGATTTTTTGCATGGGTATAACGTGACAATGTCCTGCACCTAGCCTACTCTACCTATAAGGGTCAGAGACGACGCTCAATGAAGCCAAGGTTGACCGATTGTATCTTTCTGGGGCTCGGTGTGCAATATTTATTACCTGGTAGTGTACAGTGTACAATTCTATTCATCTTTTTGTAATTAATTCTTAGTTAATCGTTAACGTCACGACTTAACTTTATAAAGTCCTATCAATGTACAACTAAGCAAAGCCGTAAGACTTCTTTTAAAAAAAGCATTTTTTACAAAGGAATATCAATGACGTAACATGCGTGAAGATTACGTTTAGATACCAATTTTATGGAGGCTTTTAACGCCTTTGAATAACTAAATTGAAGATACATCCTTTTTTGTATTTCGTAAAGCCTAAATTTTGAAGCCTCAATAGCCCAACGGTTAAAGGTGCGGACTGAAAACTGAAAGGTCACAGGTTCGAATCCCACCCGTTGCACTATTGTCGCACCCACTCCTAGCACAAGTTTTCACTTATTTGGAGGGGAGAGAAGAACATCAGTCAAGTTCAGCTTGGCTGATATTCTTTTTAAAAAAAAAAAAAAAAGGCTTGCTTGCGATTTCTGACATACGCGCTGAATATCTGATACTGCGTACGTCTACGATTCCAGTTAAAAAGTAGCCTCTGACACTTCATTGCCTGTGCGTAAAAAGGCAGCTATTTTGAATCAAAGAAATATATTGAATTTTTTTAGATTGACGTCTTGTCAACTTAGATATTCAATAGTTTTTTCTTCACATAATAATTTCTTTTACCTGTTTGAAACATCTTATTTTTGTGGTTATAAGGCGTACCGCATCGTACCATAGCAAATATTTGCATATTATCGCAAAATTATACAGGAAATAATGAGCTTATGAAGCAGCCATATGCGATTATTGCTGCACGCTCTAATTGATGCTAACATTATGCAGGCGTTGCTTTATGTTACAGTGCGTCCCATCTTAATGTGCGTAAGCTTTAACTTTTCCTACAAAAATATTATATTGTTTTTTGCAAAGCAATTATATTATTATTTTCCTAGAAATAAATTCTCACTAATATTAAAAAGGCGAATGTTTGTATGTGTGTGTGGGTGTGTGTGTATGTTTCTTACTCCTTCACGCCACAAAGAATGAACCGATTTGGCTGAAATTGGGAATGGCGATAGCTCACATCCAGGATTAAAACATAAGTTACAGTTTATCCCAGAAAATTGAAGAATTCCCGTGGGAATTAAAAAACCTTAATCCACGCGGGCGAAATCGCGGACATCGTCTAGTATCATATAAAAATAAAGTCTACGCAAAATCCCGTATGATTTAGTATCTAGACAGTTTTGTATAGCGGTGTTGTGTGGACTCGCATGCAGATTAGGTTCACTTAGAGCGATTAGCCGAGAGTTCGAGACAAAGCCACCGTTAGCCGCTCGCACGGCGCGGCTAATCGCCTTGTTCCTTGTTTTGTAAGTACCGCTTCACAAAAATCTTAGCCGAGTTTCAAAACACGCAAACTTAACGAGTATTACGCAGCCTTAGCTTAAAGGGAAAGGATAAAACTACGCCAAAAGATAGAAGCACATATTTTCAACTAAATGATGCGCGTGACTTCGTCTAATATTCCGGGATTATATGCCTATGTTTTAATCCTGGGTATGAACTATTTCCATTCCAAATTTCAGCCGAATCGGTTCATTCGTTGTGGCGTGAAAGAGTAACACAACACATCTTGTCATCGAGTAAAAAAAATATTGTCAAGGGTGTGTAAAGTCTGACAATCCACATATAAATAAATAAATAAATAACGTTTATTGATCCAAAATAAAACAACTAAAATTCTGCAATTACAATGGAATAGCTAAATTACAAACAAAGTAGTAATACAGAAAAACATCTGCCCCTAAGCTAGGTATACACCTGTGTTTTAGGCGACAGTGCTCTCCTTAAGTAAAAGGTTCATTTAAACAGCAAAGATGAAGAAACCAGCAGGTAAACTAACAAAAAATTAAACATGCAATAAATGTGTTTGTGTGTGTGTGTGTGTGTGTGTGTGTGTGTGTGTGTGTGTGTGTGTGTGTGTGTGTGTGTGTGTGTGTGTGTGTGTGTGTGTGTGTGTGTGTGTGTGTGTGTTTGGGTTATGGAATATAATGAATAAATAATATAGATAGCACTTCTAGCACACTTCGAGCAGCTTTTCAGTATCAGCATAGGATTGGGTGAACAACCACTCTTTAACTCGTTTTTTACATTCGTTTTTATGAAGAGGATTTATGTTTATTGCTTTATTTACTTTATTGTAAAGTCTAGAGCTAATGATATAGAACTGTCTCCCAGCAAGTTTACTTTTGTGTCTTTCCGTCCGAAATGGTTGATTCTCTCGTCTGTTTACTTGATTTTTATCGTAGGTGAGGGAATTGTGCTTACGTGTTATAATTTGTATGAGGAAAAGTTGGCGGACCGATAAAACTTTGCAATCTTTATATAGTTCTATTGTAGGGAATCTAAAAGGCCTATTAGTCATTACTTTTAAGATACATCTTTGTGCTCTCTCTAGCTGCAACAATGATGTCTTGTTATTACCTCCCCAGACCGATATGCAATACATAAGTAAGGATTGTACTATTGCATAATATACCATAAAGATAGTACACCTATCAGCCGACGACCTAAGATTTTTAAATATGTATATCAATTTCCTTATTTTTGATGTTAAATTAGATATATGCAATTTCCAAGACAAAGTATTATCTATAAGTAGTCCAAGATATTTTATATTAGAGGCATATTCAACAACTGGACAATCACAAATTGCGTTATTCAAATAATAATTACAGATATGCGCTCTAACTATGCATTTATCATTAGAAGGTTGAGAGGCAGCAGAAGGTGAAAAGGTAAGGAATTTAGTTTTGTTCACGTTTAAACTAAGTAGATTTGCGGCCAGCCAATCTGATACCTTTTTTACATATGCCAAGCATTGATTAGTTTTTTCTTTACTTTGACATTACACTGGATATTATTTATAAAACTGAGCGAGGGGATACACATTTTATCCTTTCCTCGTGGACAAAATATCCCCTGCTCATGTTCACCCTGCAGGAGGATAACTCAATCACCACATATTTTATTAGCGAGTCATTGTTTAGACGCTGCTATCGTCCGTCATCGGAACCGCTCATTCCGGGGTGTTTACGCCCGGCCTTATACGAGTACATCGCTGGCTTGTTTACCAAACAGCATGCCAATGACAATATGATTTGTTTTGCGAAGAAACAAACACAAAACATAATTTCAGCAAAAATGTGTCTGGCATATATCATCACCATACTGGTTGATGTCCACGGTTTATTTGGGTTTTTAAATATACTTAAAACGTAGACAGAGAAGGCAATAGACGAAGCGTACTGTGTAACTGCGACTGAGACAGAGATAACATGACGTAACGATGTAGTCTTCTCTGTCTACGACTTAAAATAAAGGTTTTGTTCGGTAAATGACAGTTTAGGTATGACCTAAAACACAAATGCCAATTTTGATGAATATAACTTGAATAATGAAGGACTATTATACGAACTTTCATTCCCTATGTTTTTATTGGGGTTGGAATTTCAAATATCGTTTCTTAGATGTATGCGTCATTAAACGGCCTACTGTCTAAATCAAGCTTCTAACTCCACTGGTTTTGGCTGTGCGTTGAAAGATCAGTCAGTCAGGACAAGTATTTTGAAAATTACTATAGACTACTTGATGCCCACGACTTCGCTCGCGCGGATTAAGATTTTTTTTAATTCCCGCAGGAATTCTCTTATTCTCCGGGATAAACAGTAGCCTGTGTGTTATCTATCTCTGTGCCAAATTTCAGCCAAATCAGTTCTGTTGTTGCAGCATGATTGAGTAGCAAACCTCTATCCATCCATCCATCCATCTATCCATCCATACATCCAAACTTTCGCATTTTACTTCAAAGGTAAAGCCTAAGCATAGTACCTACCCACTTAACGGAGAAGTTATGTGTCCGGACATAAGGAGAATGCGATCGCGTCCCAAGAATCAATTTGTTTTCATTACGCGGAAAAACGTCCGTCCGTTTGTTTATACGGTTTCATAAACATCGTCTCGATATCACAAACGCTTTTGATAATTTCGTTGAAAGACAAGACGGCTCGGAAGTTTGTCCAATCAGAAATATAACTCCACTTGAGTTAGTTCAACCTACTCGAACGAAACGCTTCAGTTCAACGTTTCAAACGAACGGCTAAAGTATGGAACGCACTTCCAGCTTCTGTGTTTCCAGCCACGTATAATCTGAGTACCTTCAAGACAAGAGTGAATAGGCATTTTCTAGGCAAGCGCGCTCCAACCTAGACCTCATCAACGCTTTCCGTCATTGATTGTCGTCAAGCGCAAGCCTATCTCATAATAAAAAAAAGGTCGGTGATATCATTCCAATCAGAAAATTAACTTCACTTTTCTTTCTTTGCAGACTACCTCAACACACCAAAGACAATGCATAGGAGACCAGAAATGCATAGGAGAGTGAATCCGAGCGTTGTTAGAAAACTCTTCATAGAAGATTTCACCGATGAGGCCAGGTTCGACAACTTCGCGAATGCCTACCAGGAGTCCATAAAACAGGAGAGGTTGGAGAAATCCATCAAATGGAACTTCGATTTCGCAAACGAAGTACCTTTAGAAGGCACTTACGAATGGTACCCCGCTAATGCAGACACAGCTGACTGGATTGGAGTGAGATCTGAGGAGATCTGTGATAAAAACGAGGACTCTTGTCTCCCTATGAAGGTGGAGAATGAGACAACACCGAGGAATAGGGAAGATAAAGCTCTTCCGGTCCTGAGGAAGCGAAGAAGAAACCCTGAGGGTGTTACAGAGAAAGCTGTTCGACGTAAAATTAGTTTTGACTAAAATTAGCTATGACTTAGATTAGCTTAGGCTAATGTTAGTTATGTCTTAGATTAGCTTAGACTGATACCTATTAGTTATGACTAAGATCAGCTTAGGCTGATATTAGTTATGACTTAGATTAGCTTAGACTGATATTAGTTATGACTAAGAATAGCTTAGACTGATATTAGTTATGACTAAGATTAGCTTAAGCTAAAATTAATTATGTCTATAATTTAGTTTTGGCTAACATTAATTTAAACTGAATTTATTATAAAAGTCTATAAAATAAATATTTGATGAAACGTAAGCAATTGGTGCCGATTTGGATGTCATTTCTATGTCTTTTACATTTTAAAAATTAACACTAAAGGTATAATTAGTAACTCTACCCTCAATAGTTCAACGTTCAGGCGGAGGATTGATATTCAAAAGATCGAAGATTCAAACCTGTTTTTGTTTAATGTGGTCCTAACAAAGCTTTTGCTTAGTTGAGGGGGAAAGGCAAATAATATTAGTCATGTTTAACATGGCTACTATTTGTCTAGACTGAGTATAGGCCTACGAAAAATTTGCTTATTATGACTGGTAACTACATATTATTATATAATCTATATAAATTCAAAACTTGCAATACAATAGTATAAGAGAAAGAAAATCATTCTTTTTTACGCCTTTTGAGCACTTTTTAATGTTATACTATGGAATGATGTAAAGTGCAATCGATTCCGAAGAGTCTAAGGCTCAAAACACATTGCGGCGGAATGGAAGAAAATCGACGCTTCTTTTCCAAAGTGTTACTTCTGAAGAGCAAAATAAAATGCACAATTCAAAAAATCACACTGTTACACAAAGTTACACTAACTTTTCAAGTTTATGTTAACTGTGCGTGAATTTGTCTGTTAGTATTAATGGGTAAGAAAACGGGGAATTTTTCCAAACAATTTTCGTCGAATACTACTATTACTAAAACTTGAAAAGTTACGTAGAGCCTCAGTTTACTTCACGGCAATAAATACGATGTCTGATGTGTCGCGTTCCTTTAGCTCTACTACAATGTATCTTGAGCCTAAAGGTTTTTACAATGTGCCAGATTTTGATAATTCTAGTTTTATAACAAAGTATTTTTAATAAGAACTTTAGATAATTTTAATTAGTTTAGTTATTTTAATTTTGTCAATTTATATCGATCTGTGCATATATTTATTTCTAAAAGACTGTTTTCATATTGAAATTCTTAGTTGTATTTGTTTTTTGTAGTAGTAATAGTTTTGTGTATATAATTTTAATTAAAATTTTAGTGTTGCCATTCCACTACAAACATTACAAATAAAGTGTCACTTTAGTTATTTGGTACGTTCTTTACTAACTTTGACTTACATATTTTTAATTTAATTTGTAAAATAATTTAAAAATCGACTGCAACCAAATAAAATTGCGTAAAAAAATAGATCTCTGCATTCAAAAAAACATAGTATTAATTTTATTGTAGAAGGACGAATATGATCACCGATCGATTGTATTTTAAAATTTAAGTCATACTTTAGTGAGATTTTGTTCGTTAATAAAGCACAAGCCACACAATGAACTAAACTAACTTAGCTTAGCTAACATAGCTTACTTCGTTAATTTAAGCGAGACTATACGAACTTCTTCTATCTTGTAGCACAGTCGTGTCTGTACATTGAAAATATTCTATGTAAGATAATGATGTAGAGATGTGTGAGCTATTTAAAAAAACCTCCAAAATTACTTACTAAAAGATTTTTTTTTGAGTTTTCACAGGTAACTTGAACGATCTTGCGTAGCACGGCAGCATGTAAGGCTTTATTGCAATCATATAGATAACCCACAATTTAGTCTCGCTTAGCTTAGCACTATAATTCCTAATTTATAATAAAAGATGCTGAAGCTACGTACATTTAGCTTAGCTAAGTTATTTCGCGCTGAGGCTTGCGCTTAAAGCCTGAAACATACACAACGCGCGCAGGAAACTGCATGGCTGGACCAATAAAGTAATATCACATTAATATACCTTATGCAGTCCGATACAAAATCCAATTGATAAAATTGTAAAAATAAGTTCTCATCTATAAGAAATATATAAAAATCTGTTTGCTTTCAATATCCTTTAACATTAGACGTGCTAGTATTTTAACATCTTTTAAAAATAAATTCTCATCTGTAAGAAATATACGAAAATCCATTTGCTTTCAATATCCTTTAAAAACACTGTGTTTAAAAACACAATTATGACAGTAAGACGTTGAATTTCTCTTTGAAAATAGTTTCGCATATGTGAGAACATATTTTCCACGGACCCATTTAACAAGTACATAATAACATATTATGCAGTACATAAATGATCGATGTCCTATGCTTGGCACAATTCTACTCGTTTGGTAGGCGTTGCACGTTATATTCATATAGGACATGTTTTCGTCGCGCATTCTGTATATTTAAGGCTTTAATCCCTGCTTGGAAACGTTTGACTAACATTTTTGGTGAAGCTTTAATATTTTCGTGTATGTATCTTTAGATATTTTTATTTTAGTTCAAACTAGAACGAGTAAATGTTTAATTTTTACTTTTTAATTTAAATTAACAATATTAACTTAACGAATTACTTTACTGAAAAAATCGTATAAAATACTAATTATCTATACTATGTCTTTGCTTGCTATACGTGTTGCATAACAAAGCGTTAATTAATGAATCGTTAATTAATACGTGAATATTTTTAAACATTTCCATGCAGCATTTGTATTTAAATTTTAGTGAAAATGTTAAGAAATTATTTTAAGCTAAACTTAAATATTAAAAAGCCATACTAATTAAGTTTCTTTTCGCGTTTCGGTTTCGAAAATATTAGTAACAAAAATTAATTTATTTTCCTGATTTTAGCACATTTCTATAAAAAAGGCTAGCGTACATTTAGACGGGTCCGACGCAACGCAAAAAATGCCTTCTTAACTTAACATTTTTCAAAACAAGAATAATTTTATGCATGAGAATGTTCGTCGTTTAGTGTAATTAAGTATGCAAAAAACTTTTACTAAAATCGGAACACCTTTCCTATCGAATATATCCAAAGATAGAATAAGCTTATATTCTGGATTTTAATATACCAAACGGATATTCGAATTCTGTCTATCAGTCAATAGAGATATGTTTTCTGAAGATAGATTTCCAGGTCAGATATTAGGTGCAGCCGATTAAAACCATTGCTGATACAAATATGTAGATACAAAGCCAATAGTCTATCTAAAACTAATACATAGAAGAATTGGATGCAGATACGCAATAATGATTTAACCCACAAATCTTTGTCAAATTAAATGCATACATAATGTAAAAGAATAAAGTAGACTTTTCAATTGATAAGTTGTGTGGGTTGACTCACTATTGCGTATCTGCGTCCAATTGCTAAGAGTTTTATTTTTAACAGAAAATGTTAGAGTTATTTTGCTGTAATCCGCCAACAGAAAAAAATCTGTATGGTCAAACATGCAGTTATAAGCTAAGCACCGCTTACCTCCCCAACCAAGCAATAAAGCAAAGTTCCCAAGCAAGCAATGCCACCACCACTCACATGCACCACCACACAAGACTTTAATACTACTCTCGACGCACGTTTTTCACAGCACGCAGACGCAGATTTTTTTCTGTTGGCGGATTACAGCAAAATAACTCTAACATTTTCTGTTAATCATGAACTTCCGCAAAGTAACGCCTGACTCTATCCAATAGTTTTATTTTTGTTATTCTGGGATTAGTTTTATACGGCCCGCCGCAATATGCGCTAACCTTAAGAACGCAATAACTTTATTATTTTTAAATATTTTTGTACATTAAATGCGCAGCTATATCCAAAGTCCCCGTAGGATTTATATCACTTTGAAATACATATTATGTTTTAATATTTTTGTACTTATTCCCGCGTTGGAGTAAAAAACTTTGAAAATTCTGTATTTTTTGTATAGTCTCTCTCTCTCTCTCTAATTAGGATTTATTTATAATTTAATTATTTATTTATTTTAACTGGTGTTCGAAATAAATTATTGGTATTGATATAATATAGTTTTCATTCTGTTTTAAGACCTTTATTTATCTTGTGCCATTTTTCATGAACTCTCTGGTGTGGTGGTAAGCTGTGCGATCCTATAACTGGGAGGTTCGGGGTACGATTCCCGACGTAGGCAGTTTTGATTGAGCCGCTGACAGACAGATGGACGGACGGAGAGCTGAGGCTTAGTAATAGGGTTCCGTTGGTTATCCTTCGGGTACTGAAGC
Source organism: Hipparchia sbordonii (assembly GCA_038048805.1). Classification (NCBI taxonomy): domain Eukaryota; kingdom Metazoa; phylum Arthropoda; class Insecta; order Lepidoptera; family Nymphalidae; genus Hipparchia; species Hipparchia sbordonii. The sequence goes on from CM076115.1 coordinate 8,536,203, forward strand.
CTAAAAAACCCAAATTCGTAGGTCACCCATCCATTTACCGGTCTAAGCTGCCGATCGTCTGATATACATACACTTTTTTTTTTAATCGATGACAACATAGCCCTTGACTACGATCTCACCTGATGGTAAGTGACGATGCAGTCTAAGATGGTAGCGAGCTAACTTGGAAGGGGTATAGCAGTGTAAATTCAACCCATACCTCTAATCGGTTTCTACACGCCATCGTGCCGGAACGTTAAATCGCTTGGCGGCACGTCTTTGACGGTAGGGTGGTAACTAGCCACGGCCAAAGCCTCCCACCAGACCAGACCAGCGATAATTTAGAAATTATAAATTCCAAAATTGCCCCCGCCGGGAATCGAACCCGAGACATCCCAATTAGAAGACCACAGCGCTCACCACTGCGCCAGGGAGGTCGTCAAAAACCTCCCTAGCAGTAGTAGGTATGGCAACTAGACCATACCGCCCTCAATATACAACAGAATGTATAAATAAATGGAGGAAGCATGAATAAAACAGTACTCTACAATCCTTGCAGTCCCGTGGGAACAGGATCGAACCCGGGCGATGCAATCTGCGCGTCACGGCCACTGAGCATGTGGCGCACTAAGCCATATTAAGTTACACTGCAAATAACTGCAAGTTTTATTTCTGATTTAACAAGAACAAAGAACTGATGCTTGAGTTATTTATTTCGATAGAAGACAATAAAATTAATTAATTAGGTATATCTTATTGAAATAAATAAATCGAGGAATAGATATACATTTTTTATTTTTTTTATTCCTGTTGACAAGATAGTCTTTGAATGCGATCTCACCTGATGGTAAGTGACGATGCAGTCTAAGATGGTAGCGGGCTAACTTGGAACGGGTATGGCAGTGAACATTCAACCACTGTTGCTGCTGTTATAATATTAATTATTTATTAGTTACTATAAGTAATTTAGTAAACATAATATGGCGGCGAGTTAGTACTCGGAATCTGGACCTCTTGAAAAGAAGACTGATTTCTTAACCACTACGCTATCACCGCTTGAAATATAAAGTTAATATAATGCTTTCTATACTGAGTGTAAGTATATTTTATTTGCGGTGCAGGGCATTTTATAAAGCTACTTACGTTTGACACGATGCGCCTTGCAAATCACGCTAGCAAATAGCAATTCAATCGTAATTCTACGTTTATAATCCAAGTAGGTACGGTAGAGACTCGATTAACCGGACTAAGTGTTACCATAAGTCATTCGGATAATCGAATATCCGGATAATTGTATGTATAAAGATTTTGTATTACATAATAATTCTAGGATCATACTTCAGAAAGTTTGTAAGATCTTTTATTCAAGCTTGAGCAAGTCTTTATAAATAATGGAACTTAATCTCCATCACGTTAGCCTTCGAATCGAAAAAACCGCAACAAAATCGGCCCATTCGTTAGAGAGCTACGAGGGAACGGACACAAAGACATTTGGTCTGGATAATCGCGAATCCGTATAATCGAGTCAACATTGTAATTTGTATGTTTTCTTTGACGCGTACCGCGTGCGGCTTTTGCGGCTCTTGCAGCGCGTGCGGCTGGTGAATATAATGTGCGAGTAGCATTATTTATGCTCAGATTTGTTTCACACTCTAATTAAATCACTTATGCAAAGTCCTGTACCGAATGCTGTGTGGGGAATAGGCGCAATTGATTATAATAAACATTTTATGAGGCGCAATTGACACGTTGGGGTCCCGACCCGCTTCCGGGCCGGGTCGGGAAGCGGAACATTTGTTGAATCAACACACATCGTAAATTTTAATGTGATTTGTGTAAAGGTCTACGCTCACTGTCTGTCACAATAGCAATAGCTGAGCACGAGTCTCTTCTTAGAATGGTTTACGCCATAGTCCACCAAGCTAGCCAAGTCCTCATTGGCAGACTTTACATACCTTTGACAACATTACGGAGAAATCTCAGGCATGCAGGTTTCTTCACGATTTAATGAGAAGGGTTTATGCCATACTCGACCAAGCTGGGAGAGTGCGGCTTGGTGACATCTCTATTGGCAGACTTCACACACCTTTGACAACATTATGGAGAAATCTCAGACATGCGGGTTTTCTCGTGATTTAATGACGTTATTTGTCTATGTTATAATTATAAATGCACATCTCTATTAATATTTTAATCGCAAGGAGCCGCTGGATGCAGGCGACTCAAGAGACCTGTGGAAGTTCAAGTAAGAAACCTTTGTTCAGCTATGGAAGTCTATCGGTTGATATAGAAGACGAAGAAGATTATAAATGCATATATCTATTAATATTACAGTTGCAGGGAGCCATTGGATGCAGGCGACTCAAGATCGAGGCCTATGAAAGTCCCTGCAAGAGACCTTTTTTGGTTGATAAAGAAGAATCTTTGTTTTTTTTGGTTCGTCCTTCAATCATGCAGATAAGGAGCAATGCATCAACGTGTTGTAGTTATAGTTGAGGAACTGGAGGGGTGATCGTGTGGGTGACATAACCTAGCCTTATGCCGGTTCTAGAGGTAACTGCATTATCTCATAATAGTGCAATGTGCATAGATAGTTGGTTATTAAGATATCATTTCCTATGCAATATATCCGGGCTTTATCTTGTCTAGGAAGTATTGTTCTAGAAATGAGGGAATAGATAACATAGTATTATGCATGTTATGGTGTTCTTACATAAATATGTCTTAATTGCACTTCCTACTAATATTATAATATACAAACTACTACAGAAGTGCATTGCCTAGCGTAAGGAAATTCTGCTCCAACAAAGACTTTGCATTGTATTTTTTGCGAGAAAACGTGCAGGCGGTTCACCTGATGATAAGTGATTACCGTCGCACATGAGCACTTGTAGCACCTGAGGCACTACCAATGCGTTGCCAGCTTTTTAGGAATTTGTTGGTCCGTGGTGGTGGTTTGGTGTGGTTATTTAAGAATAACCCCATGTTGTAATTTAGTGCAGGAAAAACCGTCACAGGAAGTTAGTTCCACAGTTTCAAAGTACGTGGAAATAAAGATGAGGCCCATCAGAAGATGGTCGAAGTGTTCCAGGCACCCAGGTGGTGAGGATGAAATTGTATTCGGTGGCGAGCGGTGCGGTTACATAATTTTGTGTTTCTATCATCCCTTGGAAATATGGTGTAATTTTTGCCTAATTTTTTGTTTCAGATAGTTAAAACTTGATCTACTGACGTAAAAATCAAATCTGCATCTGAAGATTTGCCATTACACGCGCTCTTAAGACGTTTTAGAATTTGGTTTTCACTTTAGCACGACTTCATCTTCAGTAGGTGGTAAAAGCGTCTTATGCGCTAAGCGTCGAATACTGGTTGAGAGACACTTGCGTTTTGAACGTGCTGCTGTCTTCAGCATTGCGTAGCGTTAGGCACTTCTACTTCGACAAGGACTTTGCGTTGCGTTTTGTATCTCATTTCATGCCCAGAGCCAGCACAAACTCATCAAAGTAGAATGTCCAGCCCCAATACCTGCATAATTATTATTCTGAATGCTAAATCCGAACAGTTCGCTATGTTAGGAATACAACACAAGATCATTCAATAGTTCATTCAGCTGTGCCTCTTTAATGAACGCTCTCTTACCTTCGAACTGCCACGGTATAAAGACGTAGGTACACCTTTCTGTAATTGCTAATTTGCCAATATACTCAAGTGCTGTGCCAGAAACCGTTGTTTTGTTTCTAAAATCATCGAGCACCAACCATCACACAGTCTCCCACACGCTAAGAGAAATTCATCCAAATGTTTTCACGTTTACCGTTTAAAGACAGTTAAGGAAAAATAGATGGTAGACTTGTAGAGGCATATTTTCCTAACCTTACCCAACCCGTAACAGAAACTAGGCCAAACATCGTTAACTAACGTTATACGATTCATATTCAAATTATGTTTACATAAACGCCCTCACTTTCTTTGCAAAACGTTTCCTTTAGGGTCAAAGGGATACAATAGGAACCTGAAGTGGCATCTCATGTATATTAATGAAGAGGAAATCCTGGCCACGCTTCGTTACCCGGGACAAATCTTTCGATAGTGATAACAATAAATAATTTAACAACTACTAGCGGTCGCCCGCGACTTCGTCTGCGTAGATAATAGTAAAACCCTATGTATTTGACTGAATTTTTTTTATATACTTAAAACGAAGGTTTTTAAAATTATAACACAATGCCATTTTTCTTTTTTTAATATCTTAATTAATCTCGAAAATATAGAGCTTTTAAATTTCCTGTTAGACAACGAAAGCGCTACTAAATCATGACGTCACAAGCGAATAACTCAATACACTCTCCATAGAAAATTTCGTTTCAGAAAGAGACTTACCTTTTACCTGTGTAGATAAACAAACTTGATCCGATTGATTTTAATTTTTAAAATTTTCAAACTAAGTAAATACGAGTACTGAAATCTCGCGACAAGCTAATATCATACTAGCTGATGCCCGCGACTTCGTTCGTGTGGTTTGAGGTTTTTTACTACCGCGGGAACTCTCTTACTTCTCGGGATAAAAAGCCTATTTGCTATACCAGACTATAATCTATCTCTGTGCCTCAGCCAAATCGGTTCAGTTGTTGCAACGTGATTGAGTAACGAGTAACAAACATACAAACTTTTGCATTTATAATACTAGATAATAGAATAAATTGTATAATGACGTTACAAGTTTGAAAACAAAAAGCTTATTTTTAAAAAAGATTTTTTCTTTTAATTTATCATATAGGCCAATTCATAGTTCTCATGATAAGTCAAGATACACACAGGTCCGGAAGCATAGCTGAGAAGAGCTGGTAAGAAATTCAACTTAAAAAAATACTTGATCATCCGTCCTGGAAAAGGATATCCGCAAGAATACATATGAAGCTTGTAAGGCATCAGACAGGTGCAAAGCATGACAAGGTTTAGGTACCTAATTAAGAAACCTGGGAAATGCAATTTCCACCTAAGCATCTGTTACTTACTTGCCATACACATACGTGTTTCCTTCCGTTGGGATTCAACTTATGCGCTATTTTTAACCGTCTTTAACAAAAAAGGAGCTTATAATTTATATGTAATAATTAAATTCTTTATTATGGCTACTATGAGCCACTCAAATGTTCACACAATACTCAAATACCTTCGATCACAGAAGAAAAAAATACACAGAGTTATTGATACAATTATGCATAAATTATATTTTAAAAGAATTTTCTACATTTGAATTAAATTGTCAATATCAACTTAACATAAACCAAATAAAACAAAAAAATATAAATTATCGTCAAATGAGCCCTATGTATGTATGTAATATTATTGGGCCTGCAAAATATTTACATACGATAATTTATTAGGATTTCCAAACAAATATACAAAATTTTTTATGTGTATAAAAAAATTTATAGGGTATGTATTTTTGTTCACGTTTTTCTCTGGAACTATTTACTTCAACTTAGGGAACAGTACAAATTATATCAAAATCGGTTCAGTAGTTTTTCCCACTTTTTCCTTTTCAATTATTTTCTATTTCGATATATTTAAGTTGGTTTAATTTCGGACAGCTCGCTTTATCTCGCTACACCAACATACCCAAACCTTTTAATTTAATTTGGTACAGTAATACCGTTATCAATTTATTTTATACCACCCTAAATCAATTGAGTCGGGGTTCTAATTGGTTACTTTACGTTATCCAAAGTCCGGACGATGTCGAGGGCGCGTCAATGTAAAACAAATAAAAATTTATTTTATTGCACACTCCACTAAACCCAGATTACTGGAGGAATAATTGTTGATGCTGGTTTGTGGACGGTCAAGATTATACTGCCTACTTTTATATAATTTTACGCAATTTAGTTCGTTTAGTGATGAGCGATGTGATAAGTTTCCTCTCTCTCATTCAGGCGCTGACTGATTATCTAGAAAAAATGTAATTTAAACGTTTACATTTAGAAAAAAAATACTTAAAAAAATATAAGTATATGAAAGAATCATTGTAAATATGCCGATTTTTACTTTTTTGGTAGTCCTAAGCCTAGACTAAATAAAGCATGAAGGAAAATCGCGCAAATCTCTATCTGAATCTTAGCTAATAAAACGAAATCTTAGAGGTACCTACACAAGCGAATTGACAAGCCTAGCTGCTACTGAAATCGGATATCTAAAAACGGATTTTGAAATCGATTTTGGAATCTGAAATCGGATAAATATCAGTTTGCGTTCAAAATCAAAAACGGCCATGTCTACCGAAGCTTTGCTATAAGAGACAGGTTGATTGTATGAGCTTCTATAACTAGAGTCCTACTAACTTACATACCCGGTGGCCAAAAGTGGAACTAATGAATTTGTAATTTTTAGTTTATGGCTCTCGTCTGTACGCTGCGAATGCCAGCCACACTTTAAGGTGCACGGTCTGCAGTGCAGTTCAACGGAACAAAGTAAGTTTTCAGACAGCCATATACTATATGTATGGGACAGACAATCTTGACCATTTATGGTGGTCGGTGCGTAGTGCTCGAGAAGTCTAAAGGTGACACCCTGGTCACACAAATGATAATACTTTAACCCGCGACCACGTCAAATCGATTTACCCCTTTATGCTTACCCTCGAGGGCACAATTGGGTTATTAATGATTATTGTGAAGGGTGCACGTGATGGATGGGGACTGATGGACCACTGATGACATGAAGAGATGCTATTATTATTATTTTTTGTATAAAAATATACGAATACTTATATGTATATTTTTTTAAGTAGGTACTGGTATTCACTCAGTTTGAAAATCTTCAAAATTAAAATCAATCAGATCAAGTTATTTAATTGACTTGTTTATCTACACAGGTAAATTGATACACATATTGTTGGAAAGCATAAGAAAATAAAGTCCGCCATCTTTAGAAGTCCGCCATTTGGGTTTGGTGTGATGTCACTTTATTTTTCGAGTTATTCTCAGCAAGCCCTTTCATTTGATACCCATATTGTAGGAAAGAATAAAAAACTTAGTCCGCCATTTTACTAGCTCCGTCGTCCGCGTGGATTTAGGTTCTCTAATCCCTACTCTCTCTTTGATTTTTCGGGATAAAAAGTAGCCTTTGTCACTCTCTAGGTCCTCAACTATAACCATGCAGAAAATCACGTCAAACCGTAGCTCTCAGCAGAGTTTTTTGTACGCTTCAACAAGCGTGATTGAAGGATAAACCTATAAATAAACAGACTTTCGTATTTATAATATTAGTAAAGATAAGGATGACCAAGAAAAATCTACTCTGTTCAAATACTTAATACATCCATGTAGGCCACAAAGTTATTCTTTTTGCCTTTGCTGATATCTTAATATTGAAATGAATTTTTGTTCATCTAAAGGTATGGCTAATTTTGATACATTATAGGTAGGTATATCTACTTAGCATGCCAATAACTTATTTCAATGTCCATGTGACATTACCTGTAAAAAACACAAACATACGGTTAGTGCGTATAGGGTTGGCAGTTAAAATAAATAATATTAAAGGATCTGTAATCTGTAATTAAAGGATTTCGAAATAACAGTCGAATGTCCCTTATTAAGCTTAAATTATACATATTATTATTTGAGCGACGATAATAATCTTCTTCTTCTAAATATATAAAAGGAAAAGGTGACTGACTGACTGATCTATCAAAGAACAGCTCAAACCACTGGATGGATCGCGATGAAATTTGGCATATAGATAGCTATTATGACATCCGTTAAGAATGAAGAGGAGGTCATCAATTAGAACAATACAAATACAAATTAGTATGTAAACAACTTAAAACTTCTTTAGACCCTGAACTCGTAAACATTACCTAACTATTAATTTCCTATCATTAACCTTATCATAAAAGGCACATTCGCTCACAAATATTTCGACCTATACGCAGAATAGAGTTACTTCTGCAAAATCGCTACTTTACAGGAGAGCGATTTGAAGTTTGTCTTGCCTGTAACTTTTTTCGTTATTTTTCTAGAGAATTGATTCTCATAGTATACTTTTGGAACATTATTATGCATTGATTACTATCAATAACTCAATGCAAAACCCATAATTTGGAATTTAGGTGTTTTCTATATGCATATGTGACGATTTTTTGCGGATGTCTCATGTTTCTATATGTATATGTAACCTATACTTGGGAAAAGTGTTCGTACCATGTCTATATATAACTTTTTTTTATGGAAATACTAATCTTCAAACGGTCCTTATTTGCTGTAAAGGATGAAATATAAATACAAAATAAACAGTGTTTCTTATTTCATAATAACACATTGTTATTAGTAAAAAATATTCAACATAATTTGACTAATTTTTTTAATTACTAAGCATGCTTAATTTAATTTTTACTATAAAATTGTCTTACAAAAAAATGTAAAAATTAATAATAAAATAACTGAAAGTACTTTGTATTTTATATAGGTAATACCAGCTTTTGCCCGCAACTTTGCTCACTATAGTTCGATTTTTCAATCCCCTATTTTTACCCCCTTAGGGGTTGAATTTTCAAAAATTCTTTCTTAGCGGATGCCTACGTCATAATAGCTATCTGTATGTCCTTTCAGCCCGATCTATCCAGTGTTTTGAAGCAATGTGATGATGATGAGTCAGTCAGTTCAATTAGTCACCTTATCCTTTTATATGATTTAGGAAAATTAAATTTAGGAACTATTGTGTAAATATGTAAAGTAGAATGTATTAATAATCCTACTATAGAAACCTCAAAATGAAACTAATAAATAACTAATATAAAACATAAACATAAATAACGTATTAGGAACTATTATTTAGCATTAATAATAATCCTATTATAGAAAACTCGAATAAAACCAACGAAATAAAATTGCTACAAGGACAATATGTAAGTTCTTTCAGGAGTTTTAAAAATAGTACAACCGAATATTGGCAAACAAAAAGGTTTAAAAACATTTTCTCTATTTTCCACAATTTTTCTGTGCGATTTATTATTGGCAATCAATAAGAAATCAATCATATCTAAGTTCTTCTTCGACTGAACTTTATCCCACTAGGTGGGGTCCGCTTTCCGGCATGCTTTTGCCCACTTTGCCCGGTCTTGTGCATCCAATTTTCTTAATTTATTGGCTCTCATATCGGCGCCTACGAGGTCCAGCCAGCGCTTTCTTGGACGGCCGCGAGATTTTGCTCCAGGGACGGCGATGTTAAGACATCTATTACCGACGTAGCTTTGTGGTTTCCGTGCTACATGACCATACCATCTTAGACGGGCTTCTTGCAGCTTATCTCCGATGTCACGGACACTGAGCCTGCCGCGGATGTGATCGTTGCGTTGCCGATCGCAACGTGTAACATATCTAAGTTATTTATGTCTATATTATTAATATTTCAATTGAATAGATATTTTAAATCACGAAGAAAATAATATTGTGGTGGCAGAGATCTACTGGGTACCGCGCAAAATGAAAATTTTAAATTAATCAAAATAATGAATTTGTAAAGAAGATGCGGCACATCATCATCTCTAGAGTCGTTAGGTGCACTGTAAGAGTTAGTTGTAGATGGTGATTGCGTCCAGTGATCATCATATGGTTAGAATAAAAGGCATCACGACAATTTATGCGTATTTAACGGAGAAGGCATGGGAGTCGGTACACATTTTGGTGATGATATTCAAGACAAATTCCCAAAGCTAACAGCAGGGGAATTTTCAAAGTTGGACCGAGTTAAAAGTGTTAGGTCTAGTTGTTGCAATTGCAGGCGACGGTAGACATTATTTATTATCTTTTATAGAATTTTCAGCAACATGGTGCAGCCTTTTGGCTAGTTTTGTCAGTAGCAAAAACTGGTATTTAACATTATATGCCGGCTGCAGTATAGATAATCGACTGTCTCTTACAGTTCCATCTGATATATCAATCTTCCCATATATCAGGGACCTCTTGCCTAATTTTTTCAGCTCCCTGTGGTAGTGCTGTTATTGTAAAAGCTCCACTACTGACACTGCCATTTTCTGAAAACAAAAATTAACATCATTAAAACGTTAAAGCAATTAACTACAGAAAACAGGTCTAAATAGTTTTATGTAGTTTTTTTATAAATACTTAACATAAAAAAAATTATTAATTTTAGGCTTTTATGGTAGTTTTCAGTTGAATAAGGATATATATCACAATGTCAAACCAAGAATAAATGAATATATACACATATACCTCATAATTTCAAAATAATTTCCCTCGAACAAAGTAACTTGTGCACATTGTCCCGATATTTTTTACATGATTTCCGAATAATAAAGTAGTATGGTAAAATAATTAATATTATTGATTACTTATTAAAACGTATGAATTAATGTTTAATAGGTGTAATGAATTGATATTTCTTTTTTTGATTTTTTTTTGTAGTAAAATCTAACATTCCGATGTATAATGTTCTATATGAATGTGGAACCGTTTAACTTAATTATTTAGCTTTAAAAATATATATCTGTAAAAATTATTATATACAACTATCTAAGAGCAATCTATGTAATATAATTACAAAGCTGAAGAAAGAAAATTCCATTCACTTACCTGGAACATCCATTTTTCCATTTTTTTTTATCTCCACGGCATTTGTCGTATTACTATATTCAATTTTTTTTGGCTTTAACGAAGGGAAGATCATATGTTTGAGCGTGTATTTTTAAGTTTGAGCACATATAGTAAAAAATAATAATAAAATTAACACGAAAATAGCAGATAAAAGTGTGAGCGTGTGTACACTATCATTTCGGAGAACATGAATACAACTGCAGATGGGACCCTCCGATCGCGCTGATCTGGACAGTGAATACTGACACTTGTGCTGTCGGGCCCTTCTTCTTTGGGGAAATAAATTAAATGTACCTTTATTCGACTGGTATCTTTGGATCTACATAACTTTTTAAAATTTTGATTTCACTAGTAAATATTAGAGATCTTTTTAGGCTTAAAAATGCAATAAAAAAATTTTGTGCCATAATCATATATAACTCTATTCTACGTATAGGTCGATTTTATCAAAATATCCATAGTACTACAATCGTTTACAAAATTAATTATGCATATAGAAACACTAGCTTTTGCCCGCGACTTCACCCGCGTGGTGTTAGGTTTTTAAAATTCCCACGGGAACCTTATTTTTCTCTGAGATAAAAGGTAGCCTATGACTCATGGAATTATGGATATTGATTTCTAAATTCGTGCTGACTGTCGCCAACGTCCATACCATGTTGAATACACCGGTTCTCGTCCGATCACCGAAGTTAAGCAACATCGGGCGCGGTCAGTACTTGGATGGGTGACCGCCTGGGAACACCGCGTGATGTTGGCTTTTTATTTTTAATTACTAGGTTGATACCCGCGACTTCGTACGCTTCGATTGAGGTCTTAATTCCCGCGGGAACGCTCTTATTTTCAAGATAAAAAGTAGCCTATAAATCACTCTCCAGCTCCTCAACTATACACATGTAAAAAAATCACATCGATCCGTTGCTCCGTTGCGTGATTGAAGGACAAACCAATGAACAAACACAGTATCGCATTTATAATATCAGTAAAGATATTTTTTGTGGGCAGCAGCCCTGGCTAGGTAGTAGGTACACTATCCAGATGTCATGCAACTTGACACCACGGCGCGGCGTGAGGCCGTGGGTTTTTGTACAGGTTTTTGTGCAACCATTTGGTTTTCGCCATGATTTATGGGTTTGCGGATTGAGGAGGGTTTTGTGGTCGCGGTTTTGGATAAAAAATTGTAATGGTCTTTCCGTATACGTAGGCCATAGGATATAGGTAATTTTTTTTTTTCAATGTTGAAAAAAAAAACTTTTTTCAACGAACTTCTGTGCTTACCTGTCTCTTGTCTGTCTGATTCGAAAGCAATTTGTAAAAGTTTATTTGAATAAAAAATTATTCGATTCCATTCTGTTGTAATGTTATATTTTTGAAAAGAGCAACTGCTGAGTTTCTTGCCGGCTCTTCTCAGCAGAATCTGCATTCCGAACCAGTGGTAGAGTCATGACGTGTCATAAGAGCTACAAGTTGGCTACATGAAATAAATACATTTGTTGTTTGTACTGTTCGAGGGCTTCTGAAAGAAATTTCTACCTTAGAGATAAGCTGTTCTTGTGCACGTCTTTTAAATGTTTATTATTTTATTGTTTTATTTTCTGGTACTAAATAAATAAATAAATTACTGCGATCGCACCTCGGCCCGTTAGAAAGGAGTCCGAAGTCTTTACCACTAGGTTATCACAGCAAACCTAGATACTAAAGATTTTAGACTTGATTCGTGGTTATAAAATATTACGAGTACGTACCACAGTAATTATTTTAGTTGGGATTCGATATTTCGATCCAATTGCATGGACCGTGGTCACGACGGGATTGCTTTTTTTTTATTCGATGACAAGATAGTCCTTGACTACAATCTCACCTGATGGTAAGTGACGATGTAATCTAAGATGGTAGCGGGCTAACTTGGAAGAACATACCCCTAATCGGTTTCTACACGCCATCATGCCGGAACCCTAAATCGCTTTGCGGCACGTCTTTGACGGTAGGGTGGTAACTAGCCACGGCCAAAGCCTCCCACCAGACAAATGTTGTGAGACGTCAAGTTGAAGCTGTCATGGGTAGAAACCTAGATACATTTTTTACCAATAAAAACGACAATGCCCCTATAACACTATCAAGATAATGGCACATAATAGTGAAATTGTGAGAGAATGTACCCCTATACATAACACTTTGAAGAGGATTCGAACCCACTCTATATTGTGGTAAAAAAGGGCTGTGATTTTATTGATTAAACTAATTCATTTAAGTTGAGATAAACCAAGCGGGTATGTGGGCACTTCACTTACGATGCAATGTTTCAGTTCTTGAGTTTTCTCACGATGTGTTAGGGTGGTCACAAGGGGTTATTACAGCTGTTAGAACCCTTAACATTTTTTATTTATTTATTTATTTATTTTTTAAATATTTTTCGTATGGATGTTAGTTAACTAACAATTACTATTGAACTACTTGCCGTTCTGAAATAGTACATGCACACATAAACTCACCATAACACATAAGGATAATGTAAGGGGAGATAACTGGTTAAATCGCTAATTTGCAACAAGAGTGACATAATTCAAAATCGACGATGAAAGAATTCTCTCGTTAGAGAGTAATGTTTTGTGGATGCTGCGGTCTCGAAACAACACAGCGGCCAACAAAGCGACAGAGCATTAAGTCACAATCTCTCTCGCTCTTATTTTTTTGTGCTTAGCGTAATGTTGTTTTTATAGCAAAAAGTATAAATGTTCGACACTAAAATTGGTGAATTGTGAGTTATGTCACCCTTGTCGCAAATGAGCGAAATATTACGAGTTAATAGATGGATCATTGCAGTCAACTAATGACCTTATTTAACTGCTCCATCTTTAAAGAGTATCACCTGAAAATTTATAGCCAATGTCACTCTGAATGACGTAAATATTTATAACGATACCCCATACATCCAAATCTGTTCAGGTATTTAGAAGTTATGATGGAATAAATAAACTTACATACATACGTGAAGCTTGAAAACATGACACTCCTTTATAGGTCAGTCGTGTAAAAATAAATTTGCGTTATAAAACATAACTTGAAACCAAGTGGTGATAAAATAGTGATTTGTAATCATTCCCTCGCCACGGGGCGCCATCTTGTTGTTTTGTGTATTTTAAATTCAGTTTTGTAACAATAATGTTTTGTTTGTACACGCATCTGCCGATTAATATTAATGATGGGGCTTAAAAAGCCATTACTCATGGCTTATGGCACATGGCTATTGATTTCGCTTGATAAGGGGTTAAAAATTAAATTTTAGTTAACCCCTACTTTACGTAGGTACTTATGTCCCTACCTACAAAGACCAGTATAAAATAATAAATTAGGTTACGAGTTGAATCTACGCTGCCATACCCGTCCTAAGTTAGCCCGCTGCCATCTTAGACTGCATCGTCACTTACCATCAGGTGGGATCTTGTCAAAAAAAAAAAGACGTGTGGCACTCGGGGACTGCCGCGGTAAAGCTATTGCATAGCATTTTTTATCAACGCCATCTAGCGGTGGGAGGAGTCCCGTGTCAGGTTATTTTCGTTACGGAATTTCTGGATTCGGTCTCCACGCTCAAGGCCCGCGATAGAAGCTATGCAATAGCTTAAGAGGGTACTCTAGTGGGCCTTTCTCCATACAAACGTATTCTGCTGTTTTCTTCGTGGATAATGCCTCTAGAGCAATGATTTTTTTCCAAAAAATCTAGATCTAATTAATACGTGCCTCTATGTTTTTCTTTTTTCCAAAACATTATCATTAAAAAAAATATGACAATCCAAAAACCCGAAAAAAAACCCTTGATTTTACCGCCATGTTCAAACGACTATCAGACAAATATGATAAGTTTTTAACAAAAAAGAAAAACATAGAAGCATAGATATACTCTTCCTCTAAATTTTGATATAAGAATATTTGAGATTTGTCCAGTTTTGAAGAAGGAAACAGCAGAATACGAAACGTCTTTTGATCAAGGTTTTTGTAGGTAAAAATCAGCTCGAGCTGCAGTTGTCCCTTTCGTACTTTACGGGGGTAGGGTGGAGGTGAGGGAGGGTAAGGCTTACATGTACACTAATAGGGAAGTGACAATTGTCGATATTTTTATCGATACTCTAGTGATGTACTCTGATGTCGATATTTACACTATACAATGATTATTTTATTTATTAGATACTAGCGGACACCCGTGACTTCGTCCGCGTTCCTAAATCACCGCAGTTTAGGTTGGCAGAACCCCTTCAGCATCAGGATTAAGGAGTTGGATCCTGGAATTTAACGATGTCTTTACTTGGTCCCTACAATAACTATTCATAATAATCAACAATTCCTAAATCCCCACAGTTCAGGGAAGCAGTACCCCTGCAGCATCAGGATTGAAGAGTTGGAACCCGAAGTTTTTATGGGACCATCTCGCAAAGTTTTTGTGTCGATTAAAAAAAGATTCACGCAAATCGGTTAAGTAATCACGGAGATATCGATATACAGAGGTAGAAAACACAACTCCTCCTCCTTTTTCGAAAGTCGGTTAAAAAAGTAGCCTATACGATGCCCGATAATATCAGCTATCTACCAGTGAAAGTCCCGTCAAAATCGGTTCGGCCAGTCCCGTGATTAGTGGCAACAAACAGACAGACAGACATAAATTTTAAAAATTGTTGTCTTGGTATAAGTACCGTATTTACTTTCATATGCAGTTAGTAAAAAGCGACCAAGTGCGAGTCGGACTCGCCCATGAAGGGTTCCGTAGCAGCAATTCCGGTTTACGATTTATGACGTATTAAAAAAACTACTTACTAGATCTCGTTCAAACTAATTTTCGGTGGAAGTTTGCATGGTAATGTACATCATATATTTTTTTTAGTTTTATCATTCTCTTATTTTAGAAGTTACAGGGGGGGGACACACATTTTACCACTTTGGAAGTGTCTCTCGCGCAAACTGTTCAGTTTAGAAAAAAATGATATCAGAAACCTCAATATCATTTTTGAAGACCTATCCAAAGATACTCCACACGAATAGGTTTGATGAAAAAAAATTTTTGAGTTTCTCTTCTAACTATGGGGAACCCCAAAATTTGTTTTTTTTTCTATTCTTGTGTGGAAATCGTAATGCGGTTAACAGAATACGTCTACTTACCAAGTTTCAACAGTATAGTTCTTATAGTTTCGGAAAAAAGTGACTGTGACATACGGACAGACAGACAGACAGACATGACGAATCTATAAGGGTTCTGCTATTTGGCTACGGAACCCTAAAAAGCTGTTCTTTTGATATTACAAACAAACACTTCACTTCAACACAAACAATATTATTTATTTGTATATTATGTATATATATATATAATATATATACTAGCTGATGCCCGCGACTTCGTCCGCGTAAGTAAATACGAGTACCTAGTTAAAATTCGCGAAAAACGTTTACATCATATAAATTGTGTAATGACATAACAAGTTGATAGTAAAAGTTTTAACAGAAAAGTTTATTTTATTCTTTTTAGCGCATTTAAATAAAAGCTTGTTTTTAAAAAAGTTTTTTACTTTTAATTTATTTATGGTTTGTAGTGGCGTTTGAAGTCGGTTTTTGAAAAGAATTTTTATTTTAAGTTTTTTAGTGTAGCTTGTTCCTGCAGCTTGCTCTCTTTCTCCCCTCCTAAATCCCTATAATTTAGGTGGGCAGTATGGACAGGATTGAGGAGGATGACCTGGAGCTCTATGATCTAGTAGCAAGCATACCAATTCGTACACGACAGTTCCTAAAGCTTTTAGGGAGAAAGTACCCCTGCAGCATCAGGTTTGAGGAGTTGAAGGTAAAAATTTTTAATGGCCCACTAAAAAAAAATCGCGTGAATCAGTCCAGAAATCCCGGAGTAATCGGTGGACATATCTACATAGAAAAAAAAAGATACCGACCGGATTGATAACCTCCTCCTTTTTGAAGGTCGGTTAAAAATAGGGCTATCCATTATGGTTTACGATAGTGTGTTATGCCAGCCACAGCCGTACATTCAAAGTTTCCTGTACGTAACGGGGTTCAAGTTATTTGGATCTATTACTGAGCATTGTGAAGTCTATAATTTCTGAACTACTAAACTAACGACCTTAAAATAATTACAGAACAATCATTGCAGTATGTTTTTTCTAATAAAAAATGAATGAATGAAATCGGAGTACACATTTTGACTCTCATCCCCTCTCCTAAGGGAACCGTGCTGAATTTCGGGATAAAAAGTATCCTATATTTTATCTCGTAGTATGAACTTAAATCATATTACGTTTCATTTAAATCCGTCCAGTAGTTTCAGTGTGATGCGCGGCCAAGATACAGACAGACGAAAAATTAAAAAAAAAAATTGTTTTGGGCTCAGTATCAATAGTAAAGCATCATCCGATTCAAAGTTTCAAAATATATTTATTCACCCGCAGGCGGCCGGCGGGTGAATGTTACGGCCATGGGAGGGGCGAGGGCTCGCGCACACAAATACACTACTCTTACACATAGATAACTCCTGTTGGTCGGGCGCAGCGCGACGGCGATATTTTCTTCAAATACCTATTTTTCAAATTCCTTGGGACTAGAGTACCGTCTTAAAAAGCCGTTTTTTTTAATATATAGACTAGCGCTTGACTGCGATTGCACCTCATGGTAAGTGGAGATGCAGCCTAAGATGGTGCGCGCTTGCCTAGAAGATGCCTATTCACTCTTGATTTAAAGACACTCACACTAACAACCAACGTACACTCTTGAAATGAAAAAAAGACGTGTGGCACTCGGGGACTGCTGCGGTAAAGCTATTGCATAGCATTTTTTATCAACGCCATCTAGCGGCTCACCTCTAGATGGCGTTGATAAAAAATGCGCCATCTAGCGGCTCACCGTAGAGGAGTCCCGTGTTAGGTTGTTTTGGTTGTTTTCGTTACGGAATTTCTGGATTCGGTCTCCACGCTGGCCCGCGATAGAAGCTATGCAATAGCTTAAAAAACGTTACTCCTCTTCGCTAGTCAGGTACAAGAACAAAGTCACGCGTTGTAATAAATTATATCAGAGTTACGTGTACTATCATGCTTATCAATGCTACAATGCTGTTGTATGTCTGTCTGCATAAATTAAAAATGTTCTAGCGACACCTCTGCGGGATGGCGATACAGACGACAAGGGGCACGTTCCAAACGTTAAGGTGAAGACTCCTTTCTGACATATTTTAATTACTAGCTGTCCCGAGTGGAGGTATTATGAATATTTTTAAGCTATTGCATAGCTTCTATCGCGGGCCTTGAGCGTGGAGACCGAATCCAGAAATTCCGTAACGAAAATAACCTGACACAGGACTCCTCTCACCGCTAGATGGCGTTGATAAAAAATGCTATGCAATAGCTTTACCGCGGCAGTCTCCGAGTGCCACACGTCTTTTTTTTATTAGTCCACAAAACTGACTAAGTACATTGGATTAATAAAGTAGGTTTAGGAAATTATATTTTATGCAATCGAGGCTTCTCAAAGTGGACGTGGCATGCGTGACATAAGGGTACTACAATAAGAAAAAAAAACAGGTAAACAAAAATGGCAAACAAATATTAACTTGAACTTATATTGATTACTTACTAAATTCGGCCCAACTGTCGCCAACGTCCATACCATGTTGAATACACCGGTTCTCGTCCGATCACCGAAGTTAAGCAACATCGGGCGCGGTCAGTACTTGGATGGGTGACCGCCTGGGAACACCGCGTGATGTTGGCTTTTTAATTTTTTCTCTGATGTCATTTTTTTTTTTGGTGTGAGTAAATTTTTCGGTTACCTGAATTTTTTCTAAAAAGACTATTTTCAAAGCTATTTTCAGGCTCACACTTATACAGAAACGACACACACACACAACCATGAGCCACGCGCCGCCGTGAATTGCAAGAACTATAACTGTGATAAAGTTTAGTTTAGTTTTATTTTGTAAATGTAATGTTTTAAGTAACTCATAATTTGCACACTAATTTATTAGTTAAATGTGACAGGCTGTCAGGAGTCAGGACAAAATAGTTTTAAGTTAAGACCAAATAGTTGTACCACATTCTAGCAAATAAATTCTATTCTATTCTATTCTAAAAAAAGGCAGTCGTCGCCTTAACTTAATATTGTCATTCGGCGCGTGCGCATCGCACACAGGGCGCCGATAGCATCGCGCATCTGCCGCCATAGCGCACCCCCATCGGAGTGAGATAACGAAATTACTACTAATTGTCTCTCTATCTGCTGCCAGCGGTTACGTTTGACTATCCGTTGATAGCCAACGTAAACAGGTTCAAACACGGTTCGTAAAAAGTTTAACTAGCTATTGCTCGCGACTTTACCCCGAAGTTAGGTTTTAAAAATCCTGCAGGAACTGTTTTCCGTGATAAAAGATAGTCTTTATCATTGTCAAAGTCCTCAACTTAATAAATTAATGCAATAATTGTAAATTGAAAATTTAAAACACCCCTGACATTTATCCACCATTTTGTGGCGGCGGCCATCTTGGACCGATTTTCAATAAAATCATCTTTCACACAAAAAAAAAATCAAAATCGGTTCACCCGTTCGGCTGCTACGATGCCATAGACAGACAGACAGACATACACATACACACAGGCACACACCCACACACACACACACACACAAACACACATACACACAGGGCACGTCAAACTTACAAAACCCCGTTGTTTTTGCGTCGGGGGTTAAAAATCACGTCGATCCGTTGCTTAATTAGATATATGGCTTAAGAGATCTCTCTGAAAAACTAAAACTTCTAAAAGTCTGAATGTCAGAGATAGGAACGAATCGTGCACAGGAGGGAAACTCGGACTTCCTGAAAAGGAGACCGATGTTTTAACTACTAAGCTATAGAATGGTGACTTCGCACGAAAGAGTCCATAGCTCAAGGTTGGCCGATCCCGAGTGAAGCATTATGGATATAGATTTCTAAATTCGTTCCGTCTGTCGCCAACGTCCATACCATGTTGAATACACCGGTTCTCGTCCGATCACCGAAGTTAAGCAACATCGGGCGCGGTCAGTACTTGGATGGGTGACCGCCTGGGAACACCGCGTGATGTTGACTTTTTAATTTTTTCTGATTTCATTTTTTTTTAGCAAAGGGCAATGAGCAAGAGCATAGGCTCCTGCGACAAGCATGGCCTCAGGCCAGCCCACAGCCACTTCAGCTTACTGATATTTTGGGCTATGTCAGTGACCCTGGTTCTCCTACGGACCTCTTCATCACGAATTTTATCCTTCAGAGAAACTACTAACATAGCCCTCTCCACAGCTTATAAGACAGCTAAGAAAAAATAGATTATACCTGGGTAGGTACATATCGTCGGGGATAGTGCAAATCCGCGTAACTAGCATTAGTACCTTAAAATCCATCTTCATACGTTGTCAAAACCGCGTAAGTGTCGTAGCGACTAAATTAATCACTTCAAAAGATATCTATTTTTATTTATCAATACATAGAACACATGAATTAATACTCTCTGTGGAAAAATTAGCCCAATAGCCGTAGAAATAAGAAATTTATAAAGATACGCGGTTTTGCACTATCCCCGACGATATGTGGGTACATATCATGTGGGCATGTAAGTCCAGCTGTGGACGTCTATTGTTTGACTAGTTAGGGTGGGATTGATGAATTACCATTTTCTATGCAAGTTAAGCGTTCAAATTACACGGTGCGACCACCGCACGCCGCATACGATGCATCTGCATACAATGGACGCAATTTACTAGCCAATAATACAAATGGGCCTTGGCATTAGAGGGAATTAGGTTATTTATTATCTATATATAATAATTACTTTATTTGGATGATCGCTGGGAGGCGGCTGGATAGATTCAAAGGGTTTATTAATTCAATTCCATTCAATTTGTTCGCAAAGATTGAGTATGCAAAGTCTTAAACAATCTAAGTATAGTGCTTCAATCTAAATGCGAAAGTGTCGGCAACAAAGCTACGGATCAACGTGATTTTTTGCGTGGGTATAGTTGAGGACCGGGAGTGTGATATAGGCTCACATAGGCTATTTCAAAAACCGCGGGATTTTTAAAAAACTAAATCCTTGCGAGCGAAGCCGTGGGCATCAACTAGTCTTACATTCATTTAGAATCATTAATTTCATTTCAGTTGGATAGATCAATCATGAACTTCCGCAAAGTAACGCCTGATTAGGCGTTACTTTGCGGAAGTTCATGATTGATACAAACATTCGCACTTAAAATATTAATAGGATAATAGGAAATAGGATAATAGGATTAGAGGTAGGAGGTTATAGGCATTTTAGAAAAACCATTGATCATATTCAACCTTCTGATAATTGTGTTTATAATCGAAACGTTCAACCCTTAAAATGGTTAATAAGGAGGTCCGTTAGGGCCATAAATTACCTTTTAACCCTCAACATCTTAGGGTAAGGCACGACCCGAGGGCCTTAGAGTCCAGGTGGTTGCTTAATTGGAAAAAAGCTAATTTGTAACAACCCTAGCGTCTTCCGTGGAAAGACACCTTTCAGTAGAGTTAAGAACATTTCGAACTGTACCGAAAATAAGAGCTTTTTAACCGACTTTCAAAAGAGGAGGAATTTCTCAATTCGTCGGAATCTTTTTTTTATGTATGTTCCCCGATTACTTGAAGACGCCTGGACCGATTTGGAAAATACTTTTTTTTTTTTGAAAGGGTTATCTTCTCAGGTGGTCCCATTGTCTTTAGGTGAGGATCTGATTTGTTTGAAGCAGAAATCTTTACTTACCACTAGAATATGAGCGTCACCAATCACCAGGTGATCACTAGGTACATCATCATATCATTACATCACTACATCACTATCACTATCAACATCATTACATCACTTTGATATTCTGTCGTCGAGTTATTTGTCCCGTTCTAGACCTTTCTTAGCGCATCACCAGATGTCTAAGCACCAGTAAAGTATTTACACCTGGTGGGGAGTGACCCCACTGTTTCAGATCTTAGATAGAGATATTATGGTTTAGGTAAGCGCCGTGGTCGGATCATTACTGCACTGGATAATTTTATTAATTACTTAAAGCGATGCGATTGTTAACGGTCGTAATCTATTTTTAATTTCGTTTAGTTACGTTCTTCTTCTTTATCAACTTTATATGTCCACTGTCTCTTGCATGGACCTCCACAGACCTCGGTCTTGCGGCTCCCTGCGACTCGTTTAATGTCCTCGGTCCACCTAGCTGCCAACACTGCGCTTCCCAGTGCGGGGTCGCCACTCTAGCATCTTGGGACCCTATCGACCATCAGCTCTTCGAACTGTGTGCCCCACCCATTTCCACTTCAGTTTCGCAACTCGCTGAGCTATTTCGGTGACTTTGGTTCTCCTACGGATCTCCTCATTTCTGATTTGATCTCGCAGGGATACTCCGAGCATAGCTCTCTTCATCGCCCGCTGAGTGATCCTGAGCCTTCTTATGAGGCCCATAGTTAGCGACCATGTTTCGGATCCATAAGTCATCACTGGCAACACGCACTGTTCGAAGACTTTAGTCTTCAGGCACTGAGGAATTTTGGACGAGAAGATATCTTAGTTAACTTATATTCAAGTTGTATTCAATGTCCACGTCAGGTTGGCCGCTACTTCGCCTTTCGCTTCCCCGCATCGCGTCCCATGTCAGACCCGCTTAGTACAGATAGCAACGTACCCCTGGCGATTGTCACTACAGTAAAAATGGAAAAGTTTTGCATGGCTCTAGACTGTTAATTACTTTTTGTCTAACATAGATGGCCCCCAAAAGCAACCTTACGTCATTACCTTTCCTTATGTCATTGGTGTTTCCAAAGTTGGTGAAAACAAAATTGTCAGTAAGGGCAACCTAACTTACCTTTGGTAGTCCTTTAGGGAACGTTGATGAAAACGAGCATAAGTGTTTCTGTTTCTGTTATTTATTTTGTCGCAATAAAAAAGCAATTGGAAGCTGAAGGTGGCCGTACGTTATCAACGATCACAGACAATCGTTCCGATCCATTCCTGACCACAGCACACGTGTCATCAGGGATGTATCCATGATCAACAGATACGCCATCCATCTGCCGCGCCACCTGGCGGAATTAATTAGGATAATATCATTTGGGCACGCGCGCGTCATACAAACTTTTTTATTTTGTTTATAAATTAGGTAAACTGTACGTAAAACGCATATGCGCTGGTGACTTTACCCGCATAGTTTTTATAATATCTAGGTATATTTACTAGCTCTTGTACGGAGATTTATAAATTATCTCCTATTTTTTTGGGTTTTTTCTTTTCAAACCCTTTTATGAGCTATTTTAAAACAAGAAAACTGAGAATTATACTTTGAAAAAAGCTTGGTTTAGATCTTATCCCAACTATTTTATTTTCCACGTGCAATTTTTTTATTATCCTAATTATAAATATTATAAATGCGAAGGTTTGGATGTATGGATGTTTGTTATTCAATCACGTCGCAACGACTGAACCGCTTTAGCTGAAATTTGGCACAGAGATAGATTATAGTCTGGAATAGCACGTAGGCATTTTATCCCGGGAAATAAGAGAGTTCCCGCGCTTAATACACGCGGACTAAGTCGCGGGAATCATCTAGTAATTACTAAAATTAAAAAAAAACTCATAGTTAATCTAATCTAATTTCTATACAAATATGCCCGCGTGCCAAGAATACCATTGCATTTCAGAGTTTATAAAATACATTTCTAAGCTCGCAAGCGTCTGTATTAGCCCATGAAATAACCAACTATTTTATTGTATAAACATACAATACTTAAATAACCCAATAATAATAAAATATGCACTCCACACGGTGGCATACCACAGCACGCGCCATCTTCTAATAGCGCCAAGCGTAAAATTTATGCACAAAGCTGCATTTTAGGGCTTTTTGTGGCTTTTATTTATTCAGGAAGGATGTAACTGATAAATGAGTGAATTATGTAAATTACGTCATCAGAAAGCGCCTCTATTGGAGTTAGTTGAAAGTCTAATTGGCCGAAAAGGGCAATATGTTCGATTCTCGGTTAAGTACGTAATGTTTGAAATACATGTCATAGATAATAGGGCAAAAGCATATTTGATATTCCCTGATATTCCGAAATAAAAGTATTAAAGTCCTTCCTTTGCAATACCATGTTAAAATCGGTTCTTTAATAAGACGTGAAGGTAACAGACTGATAAATAATATATAATCATACTATTTATACGGATTAATACAAACATTTTATGCCAATTTTGCTGTTAAGCCTATAATTAAGTATAAAAAAATTATGCTTATAAGTACTACTGCGATCAACAATTATTTGTTAAAATATTTTCATTTAAATTCAAATTTATTTATTTCATTTAAGCCAACTTGCGGCTCCTAATTATTATCACAAGTCGAGTATCTACCACCGGTTCGGAATGCTGATTCTGCTGAGAAGAGCCGGCAAAAAACTCAGCAGTTGTTCTTTTCGAAACAAAAAAATGTTACAATATGTAGCTTATCTGATATTCTAAGAAACAGTTTTTACAAAAATAAAGTATGAAAAGTTATAAGATAACTCGTTGTGAATTGTGATTACAAAAATCTTTTAATAATTTTGTACACTCTTCTCTATGAACTCAATTATAAGTCAAAGCACAGAAGGCACCAGATGCATCATACACGCGTACCGACAAGGTGCGAAACAGACAATACCCAATCAAAACCGATTCAGCAGCGCACGCGCCGAACGCGCTTTATTATCATTATTAGCCTATTTTACACATATTAACAACATAAACAAGAAATTCATTTGTTAAACCACCATTTTTAAGGCATTCGTAAAACATTCGTAAAGCTGGTCGATTGTGGAAAAGCTAAGTCAATTATTGCTACACTATCAATTATTGTGGCAATTGGCTGACATTCAGCCAAACAGAGGCGATTGGCAGATATTCAGCCAATTAGCCATCTAGCTCTACTATCGCACCATATTCTTCTATCTTTTGAGAAAAAAGCTTAATTTTTCTATATGAAGTTGTACCCCAGTATCTACCTAAATAATATTATTTAGGAGTGTTTTGCATATAATTAATGTTGCTTCAAAAACACTTTAATTGAGGAATTGTGTGTTTTCATAATACTCGCGCCTCGCAAAGTAAACAATAAACATTAATATTCAGATTTCCATACACTGCCTGACTTTTGAATTGACAATTTGGTCAAATGTAAGTAATAATGAGTTGTCGAGATGAAAAATGGACTCACTGTATGGGATGTTTAGCATATAAATGGTTTATTAAGGACAACCTTGATTGGGCGATTGTTGAACGTTTTTTACTTGCATGCTTTTGTTGTACAAGCCCAAGTAGCACAGATAGCTGTATAAATACTCACTTTTAGACCTATTTGAAACTCTATGCGTATTAAGACTCTTTTAAGAGTACACTGGTGATCCTACAGCTGCATAATAGCTGTCAGTGATATTTAAACAGCTAAGGCTGAATAAGGGCTGTTTAGTGGATAAAATTACGCCAAATGCTGTATAAGAAGGTATTTGTGAACTCTTATTACACTGACTTATTAAGGGGGCACGTGTGAACTATTATAAAGTTAATAGCTATATAATGGATGATATGTGGCCCACATTACAGCTTATTGCTGAATATCAGAGTTTTAACTATTCACGTCGCTGTTTAACATGAATCCACCATTTTATTGTATAACCTCATTAACCTATATAAATATACTGATTCATTTTTCAACTTTTATGATGTTTTGTGTATGAATTAGGAATGGATTGCATTAGTTTTTACTTCTCGATATCATAATAACAACTTTTTATCTTATAATTCTTTTCAAAGCACTAAAAATTGTTTATTCAAGTTTTCATCACGGCTTATTTGTATCACGAAACTAATTAGAAACCGAATATTTTCGTGGCGCACTAAAATTTTCTTAGGTAAGTATAATGTCAGTAAAATTACATTCCCAATCATTTTTCTTTTATAAATATGAAAACAATGCACTTAACTTTGAATATATAACCACACGTATTCAATTCACTCCACGAAGTATATTAATTTGCTAGATTAAGTTTGCTACTTCACTTTTACGTCACGTGACATATTTGCTGAATAAAGAGTAACTTGTAATCTTTTACTCAACTTAAGGCTGTATAATTTGTGCCCATTTAAGAGGTATAAGAGCTGTATACGGCCGTATACAGCCCTTATGCAGCTTTTTTATACAGCTTTAAGCGTGACGGGAATTCGTTATTCAGCTGCTAAGCAGCCTTCGTGTGCTACTTGGGAGGCTTGGCACGCATTGCATTTTTGTTTGGCTTTCATAAAGATTAAAGACTGCACTGCATAAGAGGGAGGGATAATATACTTACGAGTATATTGTTCGATTGCGAACATAATTGTATATGTAAATACTAGCAATGTTGCCTATGGCAATACTGTCGCTCTTTCTCTGACCGGGATTCCCATGGAAGTAGTACTAAAGCATGGAAGTAAAATTATCGATGTAGTGATTGTAGGGTCGATGACCCAATCAATTTAATATACATAATATATATATTTTTTTAATAGTTACTCTCAAGCAGCTATTGTGCTTTGTACCTAGTTTGGCACTAATTAAATCAATAAAAGTCTATGTGGTTTCATTCCCACACCTATATCAAGAGTCAAGACTCAAGAGTTTTTCCTTTATCAAGGTAAACAAAATTATTCGATTAAATTAAATTAAATTAAAAAGATTAAATTTTCAGAATTTCGCTATTGCTATGAACTTAATGCTAGGGGCACAATACTATGAAATACGCGATACTGAACAGTACAAAGCAATGTTAAGTGTACTTTATAACGGAATTGTAATTTAATCTTTTAGAACGCAGTTTTTTTATATTTTATTATAACTTTGAATTCTTAGACCATTTATTTAAAAAAAATTGTAGATAGCCTTCCTGTTCTCCGATATACCTTTAGAAAATGAAATAGTTTTTAAGTATATAGAAGAAAACGCTATTTTAATTTCGCAGGCGTTCCACAATCGTCAAAATATTGTACTAAGTTTCTCGTACCCCTTCGTAACGAATTTCGTGCAAAGAATATGTTGTCTTCCTACGAAATGGCTATGATGATTTTGACAGGCGTTTTAATTAAAATTCTATTGTATCTTAGTACAATATATTATTAAATTAGGATTAATTACTTCTGAATTGGATTCTTATATTATCTTTTTGTGAAAGTGTGTTTGTCTGTTTTGGCAACAGATAATGGAGAACCTGAAGAATGACAGGTTACTTTTTACCCCGGAAAAACAAATGGAATAAGCCTTAATTAATTAACTTCCTACCTGAATCGTAGCCTAGTATACTTAAATAGGAAACACATTTTCTTTTAAATAAAACACGAGCAACATAAATTAATAAAAGTTTTTATTAATATTAGTTAAAAAGAATATTGTAACAACAATGTTGTGTCCTGAGTGAATATATTTATTTTACACTAGTTAAAAAATGTTAAAATAGTTGTCTTATAAAAGTGTTCAACATACAGAGTATCGGTGGTCATAATCATTATAAGAGCGAATACAGATGGGCCTCATCTTTCACGTGAAAATCATGGCGACTATAACTCTGTGTGTCGATTCTCTAAAAATGATTGCTTCAGCGTAATGATCGAAATGGCCTCTGATTGGCTCAATTTGTGGCGTTCTTTCTGCATCGATGTATTTTAACCAATAGCGGGAGGGTACCAGTTAATTAGAGGTCATTGCGATCGTTACACTGATGCAATCATTTTTAGAGAATCGACACACTGAATGACTGACATTAAAATTGTTACACAATGTCCTAGAGTTAGTGTTTTGTACTATTTATAAAAATTATTATCAAACGCACAGTATGGTGCTTTAATAAAATTGTTATTATATTTGTTATTTATTCAGATCAGAATTGCACAACTTATTAATAAAAATCTATGGAAGAAATTAAGGCCCTATTACAGAGGTATAAAAGTAAAATAATTTAAGTAGGATGTTTTTTATGTATTTTAGTACTTTTTTGTTCATATTTAAGCATGTTATCAATTTTTTACATTAATAAATTAATTATTTCTTTCATAGATGTTTAACAATATAGTTAGTGTACGTAATAATAGTTACTTCTGACGTCATTATAGTGCTAGTTTAATATATTAATTAAGTATATTAGTGCTAACTAATAAAAACATTTTCACAAAGGAAAAAATAACAAAAATTTCACATTGTTTATTATTTAAAAACATTTATTTCATCTACACCAATTTTTGGCTCTTACGGTATAACAATATTATTCATTAATCGACGTTTAAGTATACATATAACTACAAGGGTAGTAAGTAAGGTATGGTATGCGATCTTTTTAATGCACTTTTAAAATATGTCCCACTCTTGGGTTAGTTCAGTAGCAACATCATCTCGACCAATAGACGTGCACTGTCTGTGTCTTGAAAGGATCGCCACAAACACGATATCTTTTGTGGCTGCCAGCGAGCCGCTTGCGATCGTTCGCCCACTTATGGGGTAGTCCCCGATGCGGGGTCACTATTCCAGCACCTTTAGACCCCTACGTTCATCGTTCTTCGAGCCATGTGCCGCTCATAGCCACTTCACGACTTGATAAGTTATGTTGTTAAATCTATTTTTTTACAGATATTCTCATAATTATCTGATTTAACCCAACAGTGATACTTCGAGTAACTCTTTCCATCGCCCATCGCATCTTATATTACGCGACCATGTTTCGGATCCATAACTCATCGCTGGCAAGACGCATTGCTTGACGTCGGAAATCCCCAAACATGTGGCCCACATGTTGCAAACCTAAGTATAAGAGTAGTTAAAATTCATTTTTCATATTTTTGGAAAATCTAATCTAAATCTAACTTTTAATTTCTAGTTTCTAATTCCTAAGCATATTATTAGGAAGCTTTCACATTAATTCATGCGTAGTTTTTAAAAAATATTGCAGAGATCACAGACTAGATTCTACATAAAAAAAAAACTTAATTATTGTTCTATTAAATGGACGCAATATATTTTATGTTCTTGACAAATATTTTTCCGGGGTTTAGAACTTTTAAGTGAAAATGATTTATAAGGGTTAATCACCTGGCAATATTAAGGCATACATTTTATTCGATTTTAGGCTTCTTTGAAAATACTCTGTCTTGTACAATCATTTCAATATTATAAAGATAAGGCTGAAGACAAAGTGAGGCGATTTGTAAGCGTAGGTACCTATTGTCTTATGACGATTTGAAATTGATTGTCTCGATTCGAACGCAGCTTTATAAAATATACCTACTTGAAATTATATTTTTTTTGTCATATAATTTGGAATTTTGTCATAACATGTCATTCTAATTAAATAAATTTCTTTCAAAATAAAATTACGATATATGGTTTTTAGCCTCTCATCTAGAAAATGTTAGTAGGTATGTACTTTTAAGTATTTGCAAACGACTTTAAACATGAAGAATAATGTTGAATTCTTAATATTTTTAGTATTAAACTACTCAACTTAATAAATATTATTATTAACTTGTTAAGTTCATACTTCATATCGTACCCTTATTGCAAAAACCGATTATCTGCACCAAAATTTGAGCGAAAAGTTTTTGAGTTATAAGCATTTGAAACTTTAACGACTTAAAAATTAGTTATAATGATGCCCATTTTTAAACAATAATAATTTTTATAAACAAGAAACTATTCAAGAAATGTTAAGTAGGTTAATAATTGAAAAAAACTTACTATTTTTTCAACAAAAAGAAGAAAATAACCGGTAAGGAGCTCACTTAGTTAGTTTTTCCTGAATGTAGAAAAACTACCAAATTTTCAAATTTACCGTTCTGGTAGCTCTAATGGCATTTTTTATTTAATCACTTGTTTTGAATAGTAATAATCATCAAGACAAAAATCGTTTTAGTTCAACTTTAGCCAGTACAGGTGTAAAATAAATATCTTTAGTCGCTTTTGGCTGAAGGTAAAGTAGATTTCATTTAACTTTGTACGTACTAACTGCAGCGCCCTATGGTTTTACCCGAGGAGTTCCCGTTCCCGTGGGAAATGGGCAAGCCTACATTATTTCTTATAATCTCAGCTATCTTTAAAAGAAAGTTTCGTTGAAATCGGTCCAGCCGTTCTAGAGATTAGCTCATTTAAATAAAAAAACTATTTCGTTTTATTATATTAGAATAACTAGCTGTGCCTTGCGGTTTCACCTACATTTGTCCCGTTCCCGTAGGAATTTAGGGAAACACTATAACTGTAAACTTTCCTCTCGAATCCCTCTATCTACTGATGAAAACTGAATTAAAATCCGTTGCGTAGTTTAAAAGATCTACGCGTACATAAAGAGAGCCAGACAGCGGGAATCGATTTTGTTTTATACTATGTAAAGATAACATATACAGCAGAGCTAAGTTTGCCCGCAAGCGTTGCTATATGGGTGCCCCATTGTAGCTTTGAATCCAAGGTTAATCCCAAGAACACTTTGGAGTCCTCAGTTTTCAAAGGTTCATTATTTATCTTTAAATTTTTACTGACAGTTCTCGGGTTAGGTAATAAAAACTCAACACACTTTGTTTTTTTAGTATTTAAAAGTAGATTATTTGCCGTAAACCATTCAGAAACTTGAGATAATGCATTATTTACATCGTCAAAATTGTCTTTTATCCTATCGACTTTAAAATTCAAAGACGTATCATCAGCAAATAGTACAATATCGCAAGTATTGTGGACAAAATGTGGTAAATCATTTATGTAGACCAAAAACATGAATGGACCTAGAATAGAACCCTGGGGTACACCCATTACTGAGGCTGATCCGGATGATTTTACATCATTGACACATACTCTTTGGACTCGTTCACTGAGATAAGACGCAATGAGACTAAGTGCAAAATCTTTAATGCCATAGTGGCTCAGTTTAAGCAAAAGTGTCTCGTGATCAACGCATTCGAATGCCTTTGACGACAAATCACAGAAAATACCAATGGCACTCTGTGAGTTCTCCCATGCATCGAATATGTGTTGTAACAGCCTTGCGGCTGCATCGGTTGTTGATCGACCCTTTGTAAAACCATACTGCTCAGTGTGTAGGATTTTATTTAAATTAAAGTGTAAAAGCAGTTGGTTGAGCATTATTTTTCCGAATATCTTGCTGAGAGTTGGCAAAATTGAAATTGGCCTGTAGTTATTCGGGTCACTTTTGCTTCCCGATTTAAAAAGCGGTATTCGCTTACTACATTTCATAAGGTCTGGAAAAGATCCAGAATCTACTGATTTATTAAAAATTAAAGCAAGATATGGCGCAATAATATCAATTATGTTATGAATTATTTTAACTGATATCCCCCATAGATCTGCTGTTTTCTTATTTTGTAAAGATTTCAATGTTTTGACTATGTCATATGGGGTAACGTGTTCAAACCTAAATAACTTATTGCACTCAGAGACATTGCTCCTTAGAAGACGATAGACTTCTGCTGGCGAGGAATTCAGAGAACTGGTTGTAGTAATTGGAATATTTTTGAAAAAGTTCTCAAATGTATTTACAATTACTGTATCGGAGTTAATTACATGATTATCACTTTTAAGCTCCAATTTATTATTATTATGTACCTTATGTTTACTCATTTCATCGCCGATGATGTCCCATGCTGTTTTAATTTTATTATCAGAATTGGCAATTTTTTGTTTTATGTGAAGTGACTTTGCTTGTACGCACACATTTTCAAACAATTTAGAATAGTTTCTTACATATTCAATAAACGCGGGGGAATAATTATATTTTTTTCTGCATATAAGTCAAGCAGCTTATTTCTACTTTTATAGATTCCGGCAGTTGGCCAGTTACTAAACTTAAGATCTTTAGACAGTCTTTTCTCTATCACCTTAAAGATAGAGTTATATTGTGAGCTTAACAAATCAAAAAACTTTTGATTTGTGAAGATGTTCAAAAACCCTCGTAGCCCAGTTATACAGTAAAAGTGAACTTAAGTTCTTTTACCTGAAATAATTTTAACAAAATATTGAGTTCATTATTCTGCAAAAAGCAACTAATGTTGTTTAGTTCGTTTTTCTTTTTAGATACATCAGCAATTTCTAGTATATTAATAAAAGCTGAAACCTGTTAACGCAGGTTAACATGTATTAACAGAATAATATTGACATAATGATAAATCAAGCAACTACATCTGAAAAGTATTATAATACAATACATTGTTTTTGTGGTATAGATTTATAAATCTAAATTATTTAAATGAGTTTAGTTCTTTTTTTAAGAAGGTAATTAAATCATACCTGTAGGTAGTTGCTTTTAACTCTAGCTATCTCCGTAAAAAAGCGTCGTAGCAGATAATGGGTTTGACCTACAGCTTCGCCGTGAGTTGAGGAGTCGATTGATATATTTAACCTAATTTTGCTACAAAAATGCAGATAATCGGTTTTTGCAATAAGGGTACGATATGCACTCAATATTAAATTAAACCTAAGTTGAGGTAAAGGTTAAATTGAGAGATCCTTTCCACATTTTATGTTGTCTTAACTAGATACTTAAATATTAACTGCATCAAAATCTGTCCAGGACATAAGCGTAAAAACAGACAGACTTAAAAACTAGTTTCTTCGTATTTAGCCTAAAAAAACTATATTTTAAATGATCATAATGATTTATATATTTAATAAGTTTTCTTTCATAATTTAGAAAATGATAAATTATATACGGTATACATAACGTATATAGCTCAAGGAACATAGCGAGGAAAACGAAGTGACGCGAAGATTCTTTTCTAAATTGTTGAAAAGTAACCTGAACTTTATAATTAATTATCTCTCTCCTCTCTTTCTCTAAGCTAAGAAGAGTATCAAGCACAATAATAGGTATATCGAGATAGACTGGTAAGTATTTTTCATTTTCCTTCATAAAAAGTACACTAAACTGTGGACATAAAGTTTTCTTTGTGACATTTTAGGAAAGATGCGCGCTTCTACACTGCCGCAATGTGTCTTGAGCACCAGTGTAGTTATTTTTTTAATTAATTTTCTTTGTCGCTCGATGCAGCGTCCCCGTGTTTTCTTAACGTCCAATAATCTGAAACAAAGAAGAAAACTATGAGTTAAAATTAAACAAAGGAAAGACGACCACTTATGTAAGTTTATTTTTAACTTTGAATAAGTCGTATTCTTATTTATTGAATACTAGATGATTCCCGTGACTTCGTTCGCGTGGATTGAGGTTTTTTTTGGATTCCCGCCGGAACTCTCTTATTTTCCGGGACAAAAAGTAGCCTATGTGCTATTCCAGACTATGATCTATCTCTTTGCCAAATTTCAGCCAAATTGGTTCAGTCGTTGCGACGTGATTGAGTAACAAACATCCACACTTTCACATTTATAATATTAGTAGGATAGGAAGTAGGATAGTAGGATAAAATAGGATTTGAAAAATACGTAGGAGCCATTATTCTACATCTTCACGAAATCGTCAAAGTCAAGCGGAAACCTGTTCTGTTATTATATTTAAAAAAAAAAGAAATATTTTTCCAATTTGTATAATCTTGCAATAAAGTGCATTAAATATTGCACAGTAAAAATTAGCCGAGCGAATGCAAAATGGCGATCGAGTTGTAAAATTTTACGACAGTTGATCGACGTTTACGATTATTTATGTAGCCATAAAAATCGATACGACAAAGGCAAAAAATTCGATACCTCAAATCGATATCTGCTATGGCTGTTCGATTTTTGTTGGGATTAAAAGCACATAAAACATCGTACCTAATCGTTGTATCGTGCAGCTAGCTTAGAATTAACTTTTTCTATCAAATGTGGAGATCGGTTTGCGATCGTTTATTGGATTTTGAAAAACTGTTGGATAATGTTCGGAAGTATCTACTATTTAGAAAAAATATCTTATTGCAGCAAAAAAAGTTAAGTTTGGTAGATAAAATTGCCATTTCAATTTAAAGTTTTAAAATTCAGGCAAAAACGCTCGACGGTCGTGACGTCACTTCTATGTTTTTTCATAGTATTTTGTCAGAGTTTGTTGATAGATTACGTATCGCGTTGATTGGTGTTCAATGAATCAATAGCCCAACGGTTACAAGAGGTTACAAGTGCTAACTAAAAACTTAAAGGTTGCAGGTTCGATCCCCACCCGTTGCACTATTGTCGTACCCACTCCTAACACAAGTTTTCATTTATCTGGAGGGGAGAGGAGAACATCGGTCAAGTTCAGATTGACTGATATTCTTTAGAAAAAATTCAATTTGGCACATTGCTGTACATATTTTACTAGCGGCCCGCTCCAACTTCGCACGTGTCGTAAAAAGTAAATGACAAAAAAATGTTATTGAGGAATATCCATAAGAGATAGACACATACCATAGCAGAGTTTTCTGTAGACCTTTTCAGTGTGTACAATACTTAGTAAGTACATTATTTTGATAAATCTCGTAGGGTTCAGCCTGCGTTTGCAATGTAAGCGGAAAATGTAATTATTTACGACATCACATTAGAAACCTCAAAAATAACAGTATTTCTCCACTATTTAATGGATGTTATTATACATATAAACCTTCCTCTTTAATCACTCTATCTATTAAAAAAACCGCATCAAAATCCGTTGCGTAGTTTTAAAGATTTAAGCGTACATAGGGATATAGGGACAGAGAAAGCGACTTTGTTTTATACTATGTAGTGACAAATAAACAAACACACTTTCGCCTTTACAGTCATAATATGAGCGATGTTTTTAGGCAAAGCAGTTTTTAGTGATGTGATGACATTTAGTGACTTGTCGATTGAGGAAAATGTGTATCAAACATTTCTAGTCTCTGTGCTAAAGGTTTCCTTTTTTTTTATTCGATGACAAAATTTTTGACTGCGATCTCACCTGATGGTAAGTGACGATGCAGTCTAAGATGGTAGCGGGCTAACTTGGAAGGGGTAGAGCAGTGTAAATTCAACCCATACCCCTAATCGGTTTCTACACGCCATCGTGTCGGAACGCTAAATCGCTTGGCGGCACGTCTTTAACGTACGTTACGAGATAGGGTGTAACTAGCCACGGCCAAAGCCTCCCACCAGACCAGACCAGAGACAATTTAGAAATTATAAATTTCGTAATTGCCTCCGCCGGGAATCGAACCCGAGACCTCCCAGTTATAAGATCACAGCGCTCACCACTGCGCCAGGGAGGTCGTCAGAATATCTATTAATATATATAATATCTTTGAATAATAATGCGGACGGTCTATCAAATAACAAAGAATAACACACAACTATTAATTTTATATCTATTCGCTGACCACTTGAAATACAACAAACATGAAACGTATTCCCAATGCATAGGGTTGCATTTCAAAAAAAGTGTAAATTTTGCAAATGCATTGCTAAACTTGATCATGTGCGTGAGCTTAGCTTTAGGTGTCTCTCCAGTTCGTGCGCTAAGCGAAGTAGAAGCTATAGAAATAGCTATAGAGATTGTTTAAGTAGGAACAAAGATGGAATTACTATATTACATATTTGAAAAGTAAACTAGTAACTCTTACACCCTGTATAATTTAGATTGAATATTCTTTGCAACGCAGCAGGGTAAGCCTGGGCAGGGGACATTATCCACGGGGAAAGGATAAAATGTTTATCCCCTCGCTCAGTTTTACCCATCCGTTGAGCATGGGCAAAATGATGGAAATAATATCCACAGTCAGATATACTTATAGGAATATACTTCTCTTTTCCCTTGTCGCCATGCTTTAGAACAGGGAGATGCTAATTTTATCTTCTTTCTGTCAGTGGATAAAATCGGGGATAACATTTTTTACGTCCGTTTTTTTTTATTCATAGACAAGATAGTCCATGACTGCGATTTTATCTGATGGTAAGTGACGATGCAGTCTAAGATGGTAGCGGGCGGGCTAACTTGGAACGGGTATGGCAGTGTAGATGCAACCCAAACCCCCTAATCAGTTTCTACACGCCATCGTGCCGGAACGCTAAATCGCTTGGCGGCACATCTTTGACGATAGGGTGGTAACTAGCCAAGACCAAAGCCTCCCACCATAACAGACCAGAGACAATTCGGAAATTATAAATTCCCAAATTGTCCCCGCCGGGAATCAAACCCGAGACCTCCCAGTTATAAGACCACACGCTCACCACTGCGCCAAGGAGGTCGTCTCCTGCCCATGCTCATCCTGTAGGTTTAACATTAATCTTATCAGAAATTTTCTATCTTAATATAGTACAGCTCAGTCAGTGGCACGTCTTCTTGTCTTTTTGCTTTGAAGCACCGCAGGTTTTGCATTAATCTTATCAGAAATCAACGCGTCTTGATTTGCGCGTGATATTCTGTTACATGAACGGCGTGGGGACTGATTCTTAGTAAAATAATAACAATTGAATTACTGTATGTATCTAAGGCGCTGCGCAAACCAGGACACTTTTGTCTTGTTGGATACAAGCTAGCATTGAATATTTTATTATTATTGATACCTCATTCCCGTGACTTCGTCCGCGTGGAAAAAGTTTAAAGTGACTTGCTACTATTCGCGAGAAGTTATGTCCTCTATCTCCGATAATATTTAATAGATCTTCACCAAAATTGAACAAAATATTTCTAATAGAACACAGTTTATAATAAAAAAATAATTATCAAATTCGGTTCAGATTTGACGAAGTTATGGAGCAAAATCAACAAAAACTTTCATCCCCCTATCCCGGATAAACCTTATTGTTTATTAGGATAAAAAGTGATCCTATATGATACTCCGGGTCAATACCCGGAGTATCAGTTACCACTATATCGAATTTTATTCAAATCTGTTCAGTAGTTTTCACGTGATGCGCGCACAAACAGACAGACAAAAAATTCAAAAAAAATAAAATTGTTTTGAGCTCAGTATCGATAATAAAGCATCCTCCGATTAAATCAAAATATACCTATTTAATGTACAGAATTCGTCCCGATACAGTTTATTATGTACTTAGTTTATTATAAGTATAGATAGATTTTGCTTCCAAATGTAGTCTAGTCGTCCTAGACTAGCTAAGGCTAAGGCTACCTGTCTTACCTATCGGCTACCTATCCTACCTACCTACTAAATACTAATACCTATCAGCCGATGGAGAGTGATCATCCCTGAGAGATAAAATCAAGAATGAGGAGTTCCGTAGAGTTACCGCGCCATAGTACATCGAGTCACGAAGCTGAAGTAGAAATATAAAATTGATGGGCGTTGGGGTCCCAAACTGCTGCAGTGGCGACCTCGCACCGGAAAGCGCAGCGTTGGCAGACCCCCCATTAGCTGGACCAACGACATCGGACGCAGGGAGTCGCAGGATACAGGCGGTAAGACCAAGGCATCACAGGAAGAAAAGAAGGAGGAAGAGGAGGTCTATGATTTAGAAGGAAGATTTTTTGAATTTCGAATATGATCGACCCGTATGATCACTCTACTAAGTAGAATGATCATACGTAGTAAGTAGAATGAATCTAAACACGCATAATGAATATTGCATGCCTTCCTACTTACCTACCAGTGACTAGTAAAACCCATAGTAAAACGAGTGCAAGCTCTATTTGATAAGCGAGACAAAAGAAACTATCTAACCAGGTAAGAGAGGGACGGCAACAAACCTGTTCCGAGTCGGTGTCTGACACAGAGTAAAAAAACCAAAAAAAATAAAATAAAACATGGATGGACGTATTTTATTAAGCCCCGCTACCTGAGTTACGCAGTAACATTGTATGTAGAAACGAAATGAAGTTTTTTTTAAAACACAATGTGGTTTACCGATCTTTGTTCGACTGTTTGTTCCTTTTCGAAATTCGAAATTGAATTTGGGATCTTCGCATTTGTTATCTGTTGTCGAGTTGAGGGTTTCATTGTTTTTTTTTATTTCGTTTTTAATTAATGTAAACAGCCTAAAGATTGGGTTTTCTGATTAAATAAATATTTCGTGTTGTTATTCGTATTTTATTAATTTCTGTTGTATAGAATTTTTTGTTACAAAAACAAATCATGAAAACGAAACGTAGGTACCTAACACATAATATAAAATAACATTTAAACATACCTACTTACTTACATATAAAAATAAACGTTTAAACTACGAATAAATAATAAGTAAGCAGTTAAATGAGTATGTAACGAGAAATATTACATTTTTGTAATTAATAACAGAATTAGTAAAATCAATATAAGTAAATACCTACCTACCAGCTATCCTTTTTTGCTTTGGTCAATTATATTTATTTCCTTATATCAGCTGTGTACAAAAAAAAATGGCAATAAAATTAATTTGTCAGGGTAATATTAATATGATGTCGCTAAAATCTTAAGATGACGCCAATTATACATATATTATTAATCTGTGGATGACGCCAGGTAAATGTCATCTCCATAGTATGTTTTTTTTTCTTCCTAGTAGGTACCTACCTTATATTATTTTATTTTTTCACGCCATAAATAAATTTAAAATTATGTTAACAAAGCCTCGGCTTCGTACACTTTTATTTTTTAAAGTCCTTTATTTTTATCAAACTCAATCGTAAAATATGATTATTCCATTACATTGGACATATTTTGACGTGACTCGTGACTCATGAGCTTCATAGGTATTCACTAGAGGCAGTCTCTGGTTGAGGCAGCTCAAGTGGTCTCAACCCGCCTCAACCCGATGCACGGTACAACATGAGGCAAACGCTGAGTTCTGCCGGTTTTTCGTCATGCACAAAGGAGTCTAAATCCAAGCCTTTGGTTCACTGAATATGGAGTTGAGGCTTTGTATTCGTATTAAAAGCCTAAAAAATATTATAAAAAAAGAGCTGGTAAAAGCTTTTTTCCTTATAGGTACACAAATTGTTCCTTTTTTATGTTCTTTTGTTGAGATATCAATACATATTAATTTAGCAAGTTACGACATTAGGTAGTAACCACATTTAGTGGGTTAGTTTCTCCGAAATGAACATGCAAGCAGCCAACAGCTGCTGCCTTCCGAGAACGCCTAAAGCGATACAAGTTGCAAATCATTAGTGAATTATAACTGCTGGTCGATTGGGTAAAAAATACAGTGGGATTGTCTTAAAATGATTGCTACATTGTGACTGTCGCAATTACTTCTAAGCCTAATTAATAATAAGAATGGCCATCCATCCATCCATACATCCAAACTTTCGCATTTATATTATTAGATAGCCCATAGGTATAATTGTCACTCAATCACGCCGCAACGACTGAACCAATTTGGCTGAAAGGCTCAGAGATATTATAATCTGGAATAACGCATATAGGCTACTTTTTATCCCGGAAAATAATAGAGAATAAAATGTGAAACTAATAATAACTTTTATGTGAAATGCAGCCAGTATTCTTGGCACCATTCCACGCGGGCATGATTTGTGTAGTAACTAGATTAGTTTAGCTATGAGATTTATTGTAACATTTTAATAAAAGTGAAGTGAAGAAAAAAAAATAGCTCCAATAAAAAAATTGCTACGGTAAAAAACAGCTCGATTATATTAAAATATTTTAATTTTTACCGAACCAGATTTTCCTTAAATACCTAGATGCATATCATCGTGTATGAATTAATTATATTACTTAATAAACAACATAAATCGCGCGCTAATCTAGTCTAGATTTTAGATAGAAATAAAAATTAATTTTACATTAAAATAAATTACCTAGTATGGTTGGTCATAATCATAAATAAGTACTGGTATTTTTTTTATAATTAAGAAAATTGGACGTATTTTTAGTAACAGTATACTAAATAGGCACGTGGTTGACGTGATATACCAGCTGTGATGAACACTTAATAATTATTAAGCCTCTTTAACTTTGAAAAAAATGAAAATATTATTCTTTATTGTACACCAAATTAAAACTTACATTACTAACACACATAAACAACACAGAATACCTACAATAAGCGACCTTATCGCTAAAAAGCGATTTCTTCCAGGCAACCCATGGTAAGGGAAGAAAATATATAAACAAAACACAGCTACTATACTAGCATTGTACCTAGATTAACTGTGGATGACAAGGTCCCGGAGTTCGATTCCCGGGTCAGGCCAATATTGGAATTTTCTATCAAGAAATTTTCAGTACTAGCTCGGAGTTAGGAAATTGGCGGTATGTCACCCCCGTGCCTCGGAGAGCATGTAAAACCGTCGGTCGCGTCCAAAACTCCCTCCGGTCGTGTCGGATTTCCGAACTATGAGAGTGTGGGAATAGAGAGTGAACACTCTCACTGTTTTATCGCACGCTCTTGTGCACTATCTTGCGCGCAAATGGCTACTCTCTGGGAGGTTGGCCGCTAGACTAAGTTTGAATCCTGATCGTGCCTGGACCTGGAGTTAGTGAGTTAGTGAGCACGTAAATCATCCGGTCCCGAGCATTATCTCTTTCCTTTCGGTTTTGTTCGCCATCCAGAGTGAGGGAATAGAATGCATCAGCTGTGTTTGCGCACACAATTGTGCTTTCTAATATCTCTTGCGTAGTAAGCTAATGATTAATATTCGTTGAGATTGGCAGTCTTCTTTCCCATCAGGTTTTGTATACTGGCACGCTTTTTTGCTATGCGTATATATTTATTACCGTTAGGTTAGGGTGTTTGACCCTAGATCGTACCATACATATCTACATAATATAAACAGATAAAAAGTTTTAGTCCTTTTTATCTGTATGTAAGCAACACCTTTGCAATGCGCATGTTTGTTTAATATTTTTCAAATTTTCTCTAGATATTTTGTACTAGCTTTTGCCCGCGATTTCGTCTGCTTTATCACAAAATAGGCAATAAGTAGTACCGCGGTCTCGCTCACGTTAAGTTCGATTTTTCAAACCCCTACTTTACCCCTTTGGGGGTTGAATTTTCAAAAATCCTTTCTTAGCGTGTGCCTACCCTATAATAGCTATATGTATGCCTTTCAGCCCGATCCGTCCCGTGATTTGAGCTGTGCGCTGATAGATCAGTCAGTCAGTTAGTCACCTTTTCCTTTTATATATTCAAATTATTTATTATTTATTATTCATAACTGAGCAAAGTCAAGTTAAAACCATTTCATTCAAAAGTCAAGTTTAAATAATTCTTTGGCACGCGTTCGCAAACTTGAATACTTGACAGCTGTCACCAGAGCCCAAAGTGGAATATTAAGCTGAACACACATTGCCGCAAGAGGATGTTTTCGAGATAAACAAGGCAGCGCACGGATTCATTTTTATTGAATAATGTACTAAAGAATTGAAAATAAGAATTCGAAT
This sequence comes from Hipparchia sbordonii, assembly GCA_038048805.1. Lineage (NCBI taxonomy): Eukaryota > Metazoa > Arthropoda > Insecta > Lepidoptera > Nymphalidae > Hipparchia > Hipparchia sbordonii. The sequence continues at coordinate 8,577,130 of CM076115.1, forward strand.
GTTTTAAACTATACGCAAGCAGACAGAACGTAATATATTATTTATAATAACTTTATTTATTTATATAAATACACAATAACAGCAACACAAACTAGGATAACCCGTGACTTGAGTGTAATGCTGAGATCTATAGAGCGTGCTCTGACTCAGCTCTGACTTATGTTAGAGTTAAAACGAGACACAAATATGCTCTGACATAAATCTGTCTCGTTTTAAGTAAGACAGAGTGGTTTACGCAAAGTGCAAAGAGTCCCAATGCCGCGGCCGCAGGCGTGATGTAACTGAGAACACATGTAGTGTGCGATCATCTTAAATCCCACTCGCTATGCATATGATTATTTCTGTCTGCCACTTTGGTAATAATAAAATACATCTTATGTCGTTTGAAATGGTGTTTGTTTTAATTAAAAGATTTTAGAATAACTCCTAAACGGTATAAGTAATAGGTAGGTAAGTATCTAGAATTGTATATATCGGTTTTCTATCGGATATATCGCATACCTAGATCAAAAGGGAGAGAACTCAAAAAAGGTCTCTCTTTCCTAGCTATGATGAGTACAATAGTACTAGGGATGAATTATATACTCAGAAAACAAGCGAAAAAATTGTTCCGAACGACGAAGAGTATAATAGAGTACTTCATTGTTAAATGATATGACAAATTACGACAAATATCTGCCATCACGCGGTTCATTTGCCGCACGCTTGTAACATATCCACCTCTTTTTATAAGTACATATATACTACTTATAGATACAAAAAAAAGTATTTCTGAATCTTTTGCTAGGAATGTTATGAAACTCAATTTTATTCTATATCATAAAAAATACATAATGTTGTGAAATGTGAATACATATACTTAATAAAAAATTGTATACAACCTAGACAGTGCTTTTTAACCATTAATTGACTTGAAATCTCGCAAGGAAAAAATAGTCCTAATTTCCCGTAGTAGTATTAAAAGGAGTAAGCAGCAGTTAAAAAAAAGCGGTTTTCTCGGTGTATGTGTGTTTGTGTGTGCGCTGTTATCGGCTAAGCCTCTCGTTATCAGGATCCAGGGCACTAGAGGTCGTTCACCAGGCCAGCCTGACTTGCTGCAACTAACTGTGCAGGTTGTACGAGAGAAAATAAACAGTGACTGGCAATCTTCCTTCCTTATATGTACAAAAAAAAAAATCTCACAATCGTATTCTTGCAGAAGTCACTTGCAAGAATACGATTGTGAGAAAATAAAAAGACGTGTAGCACTCGGGGACTGCCGCGGTAAAGCTATTGCACAGCATTTTTTATCAACGCCATCTAGCGGTGAGAGGAGTCCCGTGTCAGGTTATTTTCGTTACGGAATTTCTGGAATCGGTCTCCACGATCAAGGCCCACGATAGAAGCTATGCAATAGCTTAAAAACAATGTCCTGCCCGCTGATTTTTGTTTGGTGGGAGGCTTTGGCCGTGGCTAGTTACCACCCTACCGTCAAAAACGTGCCGCCAAGCGATTTAGCGTTCCGGCACGATGGCGTGTAAGTAGAAACCGATTAGAGATGTATGAGTTGAATGTACCTACACTGCCATATCCCTACCAGATTAGTCCATCCATACCATCATAGATTGCATCATCACTTACTATCAGGTGAGATTGCAGTCAAGGATTAACTTATGTCATCGAATAAAAAAACTGATTCCGGCCACGGCAGCCAATTTCCATAGAGATAAGCCATCTGCGCGGGAGATGTTAAAGTGCACAAATGTGTCTGCTCGCACAAGTGCACTCTCTATTCCCTCACTCTCATAGTTCGATGGGATGGGAATTCGACAGCACATGAGAGAGATCATTCGCACACCGATGATTTTACGTGCTCTCCAAGGCACGGGGGTGATACAGCACCAATTTTCTAAATCCGAGCTAGTATTGAGAATTTCTTGTCGAAAAAGCCCAATACATTTACTTGTCCCTACCCCGGGATCAAATCAGGGATTATATTATAAGACATAATATTTTTAAGCTATTGCATAGCTTCTATCGCGGGCCAGCGTGGAGACCGAATCCAGAAATTCCGTGACGAAAATAACCTGACGCGGGACTCCTCTACGGTGAGCCGCTAGACGGCGTTGATAAAAAATGCTATGCAATAGCTTTACCGCGGCAGTCCCCGAGTGCCACACGTCTTTTTTTTATAAATTTCCAAAATTTTAATTTCAAAGATTCAATACTGGGTATATACCACGACGGTTGACACCAAAACCTTCGTATGAGCGAGATCATATTCGACAAGACGACGTCAAAATTCCTCGCAATCATAAATTCATAACCGACATAAAAATAACCGCAAGCATTCGAAGGTGAAACTGTAATACATTTCATCACGACTCCTTTATATGTCAACATTTTTTTAGCAAGCTTTCGTGTTCATATCCCAAATCAAAAACCCTGCAAGCTGGCATTCCATCGAAATGACAACCGACACAGTTTAGCAAAACGTAACCGTTGACAAGTCTTGTTTTGCCTCAATAGCCCAATACACTATTGTCGTACCCACTCCAAACACAAGTTTTCACTTATTTGGAGGGGAGAGAAGAACATCAGTCAACTTCAGCTCGGCTGATATTCTTTTTTAAAAAAAATCTTTGAGTAACGGAGTTAATTGATTTGTGTATCTTTAAAGCGCTATAGATATTTTATCCCAGGAAAAAAGGGCGCCTTTAAAAACCTATGCGGATGAAGTTGCGTTTAAAAGCTAGTAAAACTAAAAGCAAAATGAAAACAACTGTAAAAAGAAATATTAAATTTTCCCTATTAACTTGACTAGTTGTTTATTTCATTTTTTATTCGATTAGCTACGTCAAAGTTTACTACTTAAAAGTTTATTAAAAAAATGGTAGATTAGATGCGTCACAATGTTAAATATGTATATCGAAAATATTCGTAAAAATAAATGTTTATTTCATAATACCTATAATTCTTATTATTTTTTTCCTAATTTATTCAAATATTATGATTATATGCAAGAATAAACACACAAGACTGCTAATCTCGCGAAATTGGCGAGATCTCGTGGTATTGTTATTCATAAACTCGCGAGATTTCGCCTGATCCCTAATCTCGTGAGATTGCAATCCCTAGTACAAACTGAATTAAAAGTAAAAAATACCATTGACCGCTCTAGGAGCAGCAATAAGTTAGCTAGCAGCTATTAAATTCCACCGATAGAGAAGGTCTCTATCGGTGGAATCTTATGGTAAGGTATCTCTATCTACCTTTTCTAAATTCATCTCCAACGATTGTTAAACAGCGTTCCATTATCATTTTCCTCGTATGAAATGTTTATATTTATGGCACAGATTTACATTGCTCTCTTTTATGGAAATGGCACGAGCCTTATCAGTCAACGCAGAGTAATGAATGATGTGCTGTCAAATCGAACGTAATGGCTGACAGGGCTACTACATTATCCGTGTAATGACATTTTACGATCAAAATTTTCATACGAAAATGAACTTTATTTAACAATCTTTAAGGTCGCGAATGATATGAAATTACGAAAGCAAAAGGTTGAGATTTTCAATACAAAAATATATTCATACAAATTCAAACCTTAAAGCTTGTGAAATAAGATTGCATTTAGTAATTTTTCCAGGAGCTTTGGAAAAGTTTTCACATGTTGCGTGTTTTAGTATTGCGTGAACATTTTTCGAAATTGGATTATCACGAATTCTATTCGATTTGGTACTATTTTTTATAATTGGAATATAATTGGAATTTACAATATTTAGATTTATTCGCAATCACGTTATTAAATTCATATTTTTATTTCGGAATGGGATGTTCAAAATACATAATCTACATATTTTATATTATTATATACCTAGTTTTATATTGCATGAGTATGAATATAAAGTTGGGTAGAGTTTGAATTTAGAATATCAGGCGTTCTTTGCTTAGCTGTTGTTTTTTAGAAACTCTACCAGAAAAGTCGGAAATTAAAGATTGTATGAAAATCTCGATTTTTTCATTAGTAGCATCTAAATATAGATTAGTTTTTCAAAAAGTATTAAGTAGATGTCATTGTGGAAATTATTTAATTTACCAATGAAACTTATCTTTTATTTAAAAAAGTATTCATAAGTAATTATACAGCCTAATACAAGCTTTTAATTAATCAATTTCATAAATCGAACTACACCCTAATCTTGACACTTGTCAGATTTGACACTGACATTTGCTGTCAACGTCAACTTACAATTTCGTTCATTAACATTATTCACTAAAATTAGCATGTTTTAGAACATGAATATTCCACGTCTCTTGAAGCTGTTGGCATATAATATGCAACTTTGTCAGACTCATGCCAGAACTTGTTCGAGGAAAAAAAACATTAAATTCGAATTGAAAGGTCAATCCTCTTTGACCCAGGATCTTCGTACGTGGAATTACGTGTCAAATGATTACTTACTGCATATGCATACTTGATGATTTTCGACGAATTAAAAAGAAACAAATCTATACAAGGTACCTACTTATTTTTGTACTTATGGCTAAAAAGGAAAATTCACACCATTTATAATTTAAAACCGCGGGATTCCTTTCGAGAGAAAATCAAAGAAAATATGGGCATTTTACAGTAGGTTCTCAATATATTAATAGCAACATAATTTTTGTCAGACAAAACATTCCTTCATTTCTTCATTTTCATTCACAAAAAGATGATTTGACACGATAGGCAATATAAAAGAGCTTACCTACATTAGACTTCTTTCATTTTTTTTAAAGCTTGTGACTGTAGTAAATAATAAATTATGGTAGATTACTTAATATTCATGTAAAAAACCGCCCAACCTCTATTTATCACACAAATATTATAAAGGCGAAAATTGTGTGCGTGCGTGTGTGCGTGTTTGCGTGAGTGCGTGCGTATGTGCGTGATTGCGTGTGTGTGTGCGTGTATGCGTGGTTGCGTGAAAATTAAGGAATTCCTGCGGAAAACCGGACGAACTTGTGGGCGTCATCTAGTATTTTAATAAAACTGACACACATACTAAACTAATATACGTGTAGAAAAATAATGTTTGTAGACGACCTCCAAAGAGGCAAATACGTGGATCTCTATTTAAAATCTAGATATTTTTAATGCACAGCCGTCTAGAATATGTCATAAAATTCGTTTAGACATTAATTAAGAATTAGGAATGCCTTTTTTCACGCTATTCTTATCTTTTAAGCATCTTATATTGCGAATCACTTAAAATATTTATAAACTTTGCCAATAAGAAATAAAATTTAATCTTGCTGAAGTCGAAAGAGACTAATTATACTTATTGTTAAAACTAGCTGATATTCATCCGCGTGGTTTTAGATTTAAAAATTGTTTCTTCATACAATTTTTTTGGAATTTTAAAACATCCCTCCATCGATAACGCTGGTGTTTTATTATTTATCTTTATAGGTACTAACCCTTAGTATAAGATTAATTCGATTTATCGTATTCCCATTCGATGACATTTGCGTCAGAGTAAAATGAACCATAATTGTATTTAGTTAAAATCACAAATTCAGTACAACCGATTTCAATTTGGAGCGTATCCGTATAGGTAGACGTATAAGAATGCATGCACGAAATTGAGCTCTAATTCAATGTTGTTATGGTTCATTTTATTTTGACGCTAATGTCATCGAATACGAATACGGTCAATCGAATTATATCATGCGATTTAACTTTTAACATACTAGTACAGTAGGGTTAGTATAAAATGTACTGTACTGCACTATTATGCTGCTCTCAAGCTGTAACGCCGTTAACCAACATTTGGCCAAATACGATTTTTTAATGTTCTCTTACTTATAGTTAATTCTCTATTGATCCATCGAAGCGTATTTCTCCTTAATGCTATAGTTTGCGATAAAGCAATATAAAAAACATCGTTTTTTAGTTATCAAATGGCGTCATTTCTTTATAAACTGCCGCTTTTTGGATCATAGCTCAAAATATGGTCTTGGTAGTTAACGGCATTTTAGCTTAAGGATGCCAGTAGGTATGTATTCTTTGATACATCACACAAGTAAGTTCACTATCTCCCAAAGCCACGGGCCCGGAACAGAGTGGCTGGGAACAGAAATAGTCCCATTAAAATTCCGCGCCACCGTCCGGAACGGATCACTGTGCGTGACGACTGACGACTGACAGGGGGTTCACCGTGGTGCCCTATGGACTATGGGATATCGTAGCTATTATAGGTATACTGATGTATAGACATACAATGAATATTACTTTAACCTTCCTATATAGACAATATTGATGAAGCCTACTGGCTATTCTGACTAGAGCACAACGTTCCTAGTGGCATACTCCTACCTTCCTACGTTCTTATTCCTACGTTCAGCACATACTTCAATAATACTTACCGAGACATTACGAGGAAGTAACTAGTTTTACTGTAACTTATTAAAGTCTCGATGGGCTATTGATTGCAAAAACTGCAAAAGTAAAATATGCAATGAAACTAGCAAAACATAGCATTTTTACTAATTGATTATTGTAATCACGCCATCATTTTTCAACCGCGAAAATCCACAAAGGATTATTGCCATTTCGCGTAGACAATAGGATGGTGTTGCTAGCATATCTAGCCATCCCTCAAACGCATACGCACACACTCAAGCACACACGCGCGCACGCACGCATACACGCACGCACCCAAGCACGCACGCACGCACGCACACTATAAGTTTAACTTAAATTCATGGTACATTCAGCTAGATTTATTCCATGGGGTAAAATACCCAAAAAAAAAATGGATAAAAAAAACTCAAAGGTCAACAACCGAGGTGGGCACGGTACCCGCAGCAGCCGGACAGACGGACAGACGCATCCTTGCATTGTTCCATTGTTTCCTTGTTACAGTGTTCACATGCTACCATTTATTGTTACCCTCCACTCCAAGATATATTTATGTACTTACCTAATAACACGTGGAGACGTGGATTGACTATATTGATTGAAAATTTTGAAATTTTTTTGAGATCCAAAACTTGTGAAAATGTTAACTAACTATTCCTGAACAATATCCTATAGTTTCATAAACACCCGACCTTTTTCTATCTGAAACTCCCTGTCAACTTGACTACAGTTTCAAATTCCATACACACATTCCTTAAATAACACTTAATGAACAAATACTATACATACAAGGTATCACAATAACTATCAAAAACGTAGTTATCAGTACCAGCAGGGTTAGCATGGGGAGGAGATAAAAGTTTTATCCCCCGATTTTATCCACTGACAAGGGATAAAATTATCTTCTCCCTAAGCTAAAGCATGGCGACAGGGGAAAGGAAAAGTACCTATATTCCTATAAGAATATCGACTGTGGATATTATTTCCACCGTTTTACCCATGCACGACAGGTGGATAAAACTGAGCGAGGGGATAAACATTTTATCCTTTCCCCGGGAATAAAATTTCCCCCGCCCATGCTAGCTATGCAGTATCAGAAAATAATTACATGGCACTCACACATTCATCGGTTGTTTTGAGCCATTTTTTAGAAACTTCTATTCATTACAGTTCGATGTACATAACATACTGCAGTACAAACTTTACTTTTGGACGTGTGACATCACGTATAGGAGAACAAGAAGAAAAGTGAGGTAATCTATGAAACGATACTCATAGTACTAACTCTACTTTTGGACGTGTGACGTCAAGTGTAGGTGAACAAGAAGAACAGTGAGGTAATCTATAAAACGATACTCATAGGACAAACTCTAATTTTGGACGTGTGACGTCAAGTATAGGTGAACAAGAAGAAAAGTGAGGTAATCTATGAAACGATACTCGTGTAAAAAAGAAAACAATCTTGCTTGAACATGACCAAATAATTACATCATAAACACATTTATCCTAACCGACCACTAACCACACCTTTCGAAGGTACCTACTGTCCTAACGCAATCAACAATGAGTCATGTATACGGGGCATCGAATCTGTATACCGAGGTCCGTGAGTCATACGTTTTTTGTTAAAACTTTAGTTTACGTTCAAACTTGTAACCCTTACGGAATGTAAGAGTCACAGATTACTATGCTTCGACCATTTAGCCGGGACGAGACTTTACGCAGATTTAGTACTGAATATATTCTGCCACTTTCTGCGGGAGGTGAGGTAATCACGTACAGCACACATTTACTCACTTCCGCACACTTTTGTAAAAAACTGAATGTCTCTATGAACGCACACTAACTCAAAAGCTGTCACACTTATAAGCTGACACGTACGTTTGTACATGTACTTCGGCAGAGGGGAATGCGTGCGCTTGTCAAGACCTGGCTAAATGGTCGAATTACTATAGATGAAAGTCGAGCGCGCTCGTATTAAAACGTGTATGGGTTCTCGAATTGGGTATTTGCTATTTGACTGGTGTCTAAATGTGAGTATTGATTTTGTGGGTGAGTGCTGTGGTCTTATAACTGGGAGGTCTCGAGTTCAATTCATGGCGGGGCAGGAATTTATAATTTCTAAATTGTGTCTGGTCTGGTCTGGTGAGAGGCTTCGATCGTGGCTATTTACCACCCTACCGTCAAAGACGTGCCGCCAAGCGATTTAGCGTTCCACGTTTAGAAACCGATTCGGGGTATGGGTTGAATGTACATTGCCACACTCCTACCAAGTTAGTCTGCTACCATCTTAGACTGCATCGTCAGTCGTCACTTACCATCAGGTAAGATCGCAGCCAAGGGCTATATTATCATCGAATAAAAAAAAGTCTGCTAAAAATGACCAACAATAAAAAAATATCAGCAAAAATTGTACTTTCAAAAATATGTTTGCAAGCGGACTTGTCTTGTAAAGTTTTGATAAAAAACAAATATTTTCCAAATTCTACTAACAATGACCAAACATGGTAACTCCGGAGGTTATCTATGTCAAGTGGCCACACCCGAGTATACCTTGCACGGAATGTAACCCACTATCCTTATCAATACCAAATATTAGCTTAGCCGTACACCCGAGTTTACCCTGAGATTAAGAATGTTAAAAGATTTGCGTGTAGGGTGACTATCAGTGACCTCCTCAAGCTAAACGCTTTAACCAATATTTGGCCGAATCAGCCACTTAGCGTTCCGGCACGATGGCGTGTAGAGACAAATTAGGGGTATGGGCTGAATTTACACTGCTATACCCCTTCCAAGTTAGTCCGCTACCATCTTAGACTGCATCGTTACTTACCATCAGGTGAGATCGCAGTTAAGGTATATCTTGTCATTGAATTAAAAAAAATACAATTTTTAAAATGAGAAAAGTTTCTCTATCAATTCTAATGGGTATTCTCCTTACTGCTGTATTTTTTGTTAAAGCAATATTATGAAAAACGTCGTTTAATAGTTATCAAATGGCGTCATTTCTTATAAATTCGCGCTTTTTTGATTCCCGCGTTTTGTTAGTTAACGACCTTTTAGCTGTAGGATGGCAGAATCTGTACTTACTAATACATAATATAATAAAGTGGAAGAGTTTACTTGTTCTTACGCGGTAATTTCCGGAACTAACCGTTGGATTTGAAAATCAATGATTTTTTCATTAGATGGCCCAATTCTTGAGGAAGGCTATAGGCTATACGACCCTTAGAAACCGAGAAAAATGAAGTAATAGCGCGGGCAGGCACCCCACCACAACCGATCAAGTGGCGAACCGAAGGCTACTTTTTATCCCGGAAAATCAAAGAGTTTCAACGGGATTATTTAAACTGGATCCACGCGGATGAAGTCGCCGGCATCAGGTAGTAGAATATAATAGAAAAGGCTTTCAATAACATCCTTACTACCTTACTAATATCCTTAAATACTATATAATCACAGCCACCATACTGACTGTCGTCCCGTTGTCTAGATTTTATCGAAATGTAGGTTATTTAAACGAATATTGATAAGCGTTTAAACTTATATCTGTGCCAGTTTTGATAAAGTAAACATGTTGTTATTAAAAAATGTCCTATTTATGTGGTTTGTACACAAAATCAAACATATCATCTTTAGGTTTATAAAAAATATTATAAATAAGTTTAAATAAGTTCTAGAATAACTTGATTTAAAATAAGTTGTATTTATGAAAAATATTTTCATAAAATTTAAGTTAAATGAACGAAATCATTAAGTTAAATTAACGAGAAAGTTCGACAAAAAAAAATCGCGAAGTTAGGTCTAATTTTTAACCAATTTGCATTTAGTTTCAACGTGTTACATATAACAGAGCCAAAATTTTTATATAAAATTCCTACACATATTACTAAGAGACGATACAGTCATTTTTTTAAATGTATATCTTGTCAGAAATGTTTTAATTTATATAAATACAGAACATACGACAAAATAAAACTTAAATGTATTTTTTGTAAATACTTAGTGGTAGTTTTAATTTATACAAGTTATTTATTTATGTATATCTTACATGCTTACGAGTTATTATATACATGATATATTTGGCGCTTACTACACTAGCATCTGTCGCGTTTCACACGAGGTTTCGCGTATGTTTTATTTCATCTATCGCGGGGATTTTTTTTTCTGCAAAACTGCACACTGTTAAATAAAGAAAATAATTTTATTTTAGTGTTCGTAAATTAGGCAATCAAGTCAATATGCTTAATAAATTGGCATGCCATTTATCATATTAAAACAGCAGTCAAAAAAATTATAGCTCCCGCGAGCCATAGTAATTAGCGAGTTTTATTAAAATTTTAATACCTCTGGTCGACGAACTCAGCTAATAGTGTCATTCTTTGAAAAATATTTCAGTTTTTATTTATTCCTCGTAATTATTCTGCTCTTTTTATGCAGTTTAAACTACATAATCGGTGTATTAATTGAATTGTATTTTATGTTCCAATCAAAGCAAACTTAAAAAGAAATATAGATTTTCGGAGTTTCATTACACAACGTGTAATGAAACTCCGAAATAACACTGAAGGAGGTGAATGTGCTCATGAAACTGAACAACTTTCCCCAAGGAACACAGGTCAAAATGTGAAAAAAAAATGTGGACCTCCCATACAAAATTGACGATCAGCTGATTGATTTATGGGAGGTGAAAATTTTTTTTTATAGGACCTATAAACCGCTCAACGAGCCAAAGAAGTTACTGAGGCCAACTGACTGACTTATTTTAATAGATTTTTGTGAAATGTCTACTTCAAGTCGTTCTAGTATGTGACGCTCCTAAAATGCTAGAGAATGCTGGTAGTGCAAGGAAAACCATTTCTTTTTCTACGCACTTAAATTTTTACTGTAATGGAACAAATTCTCACACAGTATTTTACATCGCAGTCACGTAATAAATTACAGTCGTGCAACATTCAGATTTGGTGCACGATTTCTACATCGATTGTATAACTGTTCCAACTGGCAGCTACCTTAGCCAAAGAATTAGTTCAGCTGTCCAAATGGGCAATGCTGCCGGCATTTTGGGTACTGTGCCGCGCAGTTTTAATTTTAGAAGTTTAATATTAATTAAAAAATAATATTATTTATTAATATTTTATTTTTATTCTTCTAGCCTCAATAGCCCAATAGTTAAAAATGGTAAATGGTAGAGGTTTGTGAAAACGAAATAGAAAGTATCACCTAACTTAACTTACTAGCCCATAAAAGTTAGGGAGCTTTGGTGAAAATGGGATTCGAACTTTCTAGGACGCAGGTCTAAGGCTGAAATTTATAAACCGCACTCTCACTCAGCTCAGACGACACAGCTAAAACGAGACAGATTTATGTCAGAGCATATTTGTATCTCGTTTTAACCTCTATCTTGAGTCTGAGCTGATTCAGAGCATGCTCTATAGATCTCAGTATTAGTTCGGGGCGAACCAGTATTATAGTGTTTATTCGACCATTTAGCCAGGACTTGGCAAGCGCACGCATTCCCTTCTGCCGAAGTACATGTACAAACGTACGTGTTAGCTTGTAAGTGTGACAGCTTTTGAGTTAGTGTGCGTTCGTAGAGACATTAAGTTTTTTACAAGTGTGCGGAAGTGAGTAAATGTGTGCTGTACGTAGGCTGTACGTGATTACCTCACTCCCCGTAGAAAGTGGCAGAATATATCCAGTATTAAATCTACGTAAAGGCTCGTCCCGGCTAAATGGTCGAAGATAGTGTTTATTCTATTTTTTGCGGCTGACGCGGACAGCTTCCCCGTTCGAGGCATGATGCAAGAGCACGGATTCCGCATTTGTCCCACTGCGTTGAGGTACATCGACCTCTGTGTGCGCTCTTCAAACCTGACTTTCAATAGAATTAGGTCCTATCACATTTTATCCTATTTATGTAAGTTTCTCTGATCTAATAATGTCCCCCCGAACGAATCCGGCTACGGCGGCCAATCTCCACTGAGATTAGCCATCTGCGCGGGCGTTATTATAGTGCACGAGTGTGTGCGCAAACACAGGTGCACTCTCTATTCCCTCACTCTCACAACTCGATGGGACGGAAAATCCGACACGACTGGAAAGAGATCAGGCGCAGGACCGACGGCTTTACGTGCTCTCCGAGGCACGGGGGTGACTCACCACTGACTTCCTAACTCCGGGCTAGTACTAAAAATTTCTTAACAGAAAACCCAATACATTGGCCCAGCCCGGGAATCGAACCCGGGACCTCATCATCCGTAGTCAAACTTGCTAACCACTAGACCAACGAGGCAGTCAAATCTGATCTAGACGTGGTATAAGAGCACGGATTCCGCATTTGTCCCACTGCGTTGTGGTACATCGACCTCGCTGTACGCTCTCCAAACCTGACTTTAAATAGACCTACATAGATCCTATTACATTTTATCCTATTTGCTTCAGTTTAGTTGATCTCATGGTAAAAGAGAATGTATCCCTCATTATTCTGTTAACTGCGTCTGTGCGCTCACCAAATCTGACTTTCAATAGAATTAGGTCCTATTATAATTTATCCTTTTTGCGCCAGTTTCCCTGATTGAGACGTAATACAAGAACAAGGATCCCGCATTTATCCCACTGCGTTGCGGTACATCGATCTCGTTCTGCGTTCATCAAATCTGATTTTAAATAGACCTAGGTCCTATAACTGTATTACATTTTATCCTATTTGCGCCAGCTTCCCAATTATAGACGTGGTATAAGAGCACGGATCTCGCATTTGTCCCACGTTTCGTTACATCGAACTCGTGCGTTCACCAAATCTGCCTTAAATATACCTAAGACTTGGGCCAGTTGGGTCCTATTATTTTGCTGTGAGGATTTTCTGCAAATTTATTTTATTGCATGTTATTTTGCTTTGCAACAGCTACCTTGCCTAGAGGTGGTCTGTCGTCCACGGAGGTGTGACAAGAAGACAATAGTGAATAGGCATTTTCTAGGCAAGCGCGCTCCAACCTAGACCTCATCAATGCTTTACATCATTGATTGTCGTCAAGCGCAAGCCTATCTCATAATAAAAAAAAAAGGTTTTACGGCTGGCGGTTTCTTCGAGAGGACTGGCAATTTCCAATGTATTTGACGATATTTAAAAGTTATTTTTAAGAATTATTATCGTTCGGGGACATGCGCTGCATATCATTCAACTAGCTGCAGCCACCCGAGTTGGTCGGCTTCCTAGTTCTTATTATACCACTTCTATCTGTACACACGTATCGTGTATTATTGTAACTTGTTATCAATTCTGTAAAATTTTTATTACAAATTATCTGAGTGACTTTTATTTGTGTGTTCAGCTTATTAAGTGGCATTAGAATCGCTACATTCTATAAGGTTGTACTGAAGCTTGAATCCCGCATTTGTTCCGCTGCATTAAGTTACATAGACCTCGTTGTTCGCCACACCAAACTTTAATTAATAGGAAATTGATTTTATCCCATGTTAGTTCTCTTTGCGACAGCTTCCCTGATCTTTAGGCATACAGTATTTTCAACTCACGACGGCGCGTGGCTCATGGTCGTGTGTGTGTCGTATCTGTATGAGTGTGAGCGAGAGCTTGCTCGCGCCTGACCGCTCCCACCTAGGCTCCTGACAGGCACGCACACTTACGCGATGTGCATGTACACGACGTAACCACAAGTAAAGCTCAGGCACCCTCACGTGACTTGCAAGTGCCTTAAATTTTTCGATTGTCCAAATAAGCGAATAGAAATTGCACGTAAACTTGGTCACTTGCACTAAAATATCTCCTGTGCAGTGGCCGTGGCCAAAACTCGTTCGCGAAAGCAATATTTTAAGAGCATATAATATTATAGCACGTGACCAGCAAAAATTATATTGTATTCGATCATAGACGAAAAAAATACATAAATCCTTCTACAACAAGTTCATTAACCGAGAAGTTGAGACCATAACTTGTGAGGAACCTCTTCTAATCATTAAACTTCAAATAATGATACCCTTTACGATCTATGGGGTTTTTGCTATCAGCGCTAGGGTTAGCACTTTTTATAATTACTTGATATTTAATTTAGTACAATTTTTAGTATTTTTACTAGCATTAAACACTTTTTCATCAAATACATAGGGTATTTTATGAAGCAAAAGTCAGCACAATTGAGTCTCTTAAAGTCAAGGCTGTCACATGATTATCTAGATAGCACGTCTAAGTAATGAAGTTCCGATAAAAAGAACCACTCAGATCGGGACAAAAGTAAACTATACCTACCTAAATAACAGCGTATTAAAGATCCTGACATTAGAGATTTATTATACCAATCTTCTATCTATCTAGGGGAACCGATGACATCAAACGAGCCGCAGGGAGCCGCTGGACACATGCAGCGCAAGACCAAGTTGTGTGGAAGTCAATGCAAGAGACCTTTGTCCAGCAGTGGACGTCTATCGGTTGCCAAAGAAGAAGAAGATGCCAATCTTCAATGTCAGGATGTACGAAAATACGGGACAGAATTAAAAAATTGCAATATCCCACATTAGCTGTCAACCCTATTCACTGCGTGTACTCACTGTGTCCCCAACAAATTTCAAAATGCGGTTCAAATAGAAGAAAGTCCCTTATATCAGATGTAATTAAGGCTTCAAATGTACGAAAAAACGTATTCAGAGATACAACTTCAAGTGTTAGAAGGTGGAACAAAAAACCGTAATGGTGTGGTGACGTCACAGGCCGATGAACCTTCACCATCGGATTTGGAGTGTCACTACTTGAATTACCAATACCATAGTAGGTAGTGAATTTAAATAAACCATTGGAAATTTAGGAAGAGATACTTCCGTTTGACGTAACGAATTTATTAATAATAATACTACATTTATGTATATCTAAATACATAAAAGGAAAACGTGACTGACTGACTGATTTATCAACGCACACCACAAATTACTGGGCGGATCGGGCTGTTTGGCACACAGATAGATATTATGACGTAGGCATCCACTAAGAAAGGATTTTTGAAAATTCAACCCCTACGGGCGTAAAATAGCGGTTTGAAAAATTGAACCTAACGCGGGCGAAGCCACTGGCAAAAGCTAGTTATATAATAAAAATCTATTGCTCATCGTTAACACATTTACCTAATAAGTAGAAGTTAGCACACAGTTCATGAATTCCTTAATGACAAAGTTGCTTCAGCTGTCCACAAGATAGATAAGCTACACATTGTAACATTTTTTGTTTTGAAAAGAGCAACTGCTGAGTTTCTTGCTGGTTTTTTTTCAGTAGAATAAGCATTCCGAACCGGTGGTAGATTTTCGACTTGTCATAAGAGCCACAAGTTAGCCTACATGAAATACCTAAATAATTTTGAATTTTTTGAATTGAATTTGTCTGGCTTAAACTCAAAAACGGCTTGACCGGTTTGCATATGTAATTTTAATTCACTTTTATGCAGTTTTTAATACTACAGTCTAATGTAAGTAAAGTTAAGTATGCCATATATTTAAACCTACCCATACCTCTCCCTTAAACTATTTAACTACGTCTAGTTTTACCGACTTTACCACATTACAAAATTGCAGTTTTCTACCCGCAAACTTGTATGTATATTACTTAAATATTACGAGTATTATGTATGTATCTATGCTATGTAAACAAGGCACGTTCACTCCATTTTCAAATGCACTTGAGCATACAGTAAGTAGGTGGGTAAGAACGAAGCTTTGGATTTATTTGAATGCTGTAGCTGCATAGTATATATGTGTGAGAACGTTGAACCGGGCGACCAACCTGATATATTTTCCGTATTGTCTGGTCAGACTAGACTAAACTTTGCTTGGTTCTATGATCTAACAGGTATACTTAATTCTCTTATGGATCTCCTCATTTCTCATTTGACTCTCATGATAGAATTTGTACAGCTGAACATATAGCGTTGACTTTTGACAACCTCCCTGGAACAGTGGAGAATGCTGTGGTCTTTTAAAACTGATGTTTTGGGTTCGATTCCCGATGGGGGCAATTTAATTTATAATTTCTGAATTGTCTCTGGTGGGAGGCTTAGGCAGTGGTTAGTTACCACCCTATTGTCATAAACGTGCGGCCAAGCGATTTAGCGCTCCGGCATGATGGCGTGTAGAATAGAAACAGATAATGGGTGTGAGTTGGATATACAATATGCCATACCCTTCCAAGTTAACCCGTTACCATCTTAGGCTGAAATCTATAGAGCACACTCTCACTCAGCTCAGACTCAAGCCAGGGTTAAAACGAGACAGATTTATGTCAGAGCATATTTGTGTCTCGTTTTAACCTCTATCTTGAGTCTGAGCTGAGACAGAGCACCCTCCATAGATCACAGCATTAGACTGTATCGTCACTCATTGTCATGTGTGCACCCTCATTTTCTATCCTGTCATCATATCCACCTCGCATCATGGTTGCCTGGAAGAGATCGCTCCTTAGCGATAAGGCTGCCATTTGTGCTATCGTTTATTTTAAGTTAATTTATGTTACTGTATATATGTTTCTGTATTTATGTGGTGTACAATAAAGTGTATTCATTTCATTTCATTTCATTGTCAGGTGAAATCACAGTCAAGCACTATCTTGTCTTCGAATAAAAAAAGACTATTGTCAAGTCTGACAAACTATTTTATGCAGTTGTATGCTTATTACCACGAAGCTGCGATAAGCTTACGAACTTTTACTCAGTAATTAGTTATTTTACATAATATTTTGACCTCGTGGTATTACTCCAATTAGACACAAAAGATCGATAAGAGAGGTCCAATCGAGTGACCTTTAACAACAAGCGATGTCCATTGTTCAGCTAACCTAATGTGGTCTCATAAACCGATCCGTATAACTTTATACACTCGAATGAATACTAATGATTTGGAGCGCGGGAACATGGAGTGACCACCTGGCCTTATTTTTTATGGCTTTTTACAAATATAGCTACAATTTTACGTTTTATTTGGAACGCCATTTTGTCTTTATCTATGTCGTATCAACACACATTTGCTAAATGACCTCGGGCATACTAAATTAATTAGATTAGTTAAATCATAGTAGGTACTTTTCTATTCTTAAACTTTAGTATTTGATGGGTAGATAGACTTGGTAAGTAGGTACAGCGTTACTTCTCAAGCGAAACTAAATAATGCCTTTGATGAGATACTTAGTCTAGAACAAAAGCAATATAAAGTTGGAAAAGTTACTGACAATTCTAAACTTAATTTCAATTAACGAAAGAAGACGAAGAAAGAAGAAAGGAGAAGAAATTCCGAAGAAAATAATTCATTCGAAGCATATTTCAGAAGACTAGTTCATGCGCGCGGCTTCGCTCGTGTGGATTTAGTTTTTGAAATCCCGCGGTAACTCTTTGATTTTCCGGAATAAAAAGTAGCCTATGTTACTCTCCCGGTCGTCATCTGTATCCATGCTAAAAATTACGTCAATCCTTTGCTTTTTTGCGGTGTGATTAAAGGACAAACCAATAAACCAGCAAACAAACACATTTTCACTTTTAACATATTAGTAAGGATAATATTCAACCTTCCTGTTTATAGGTCACAATGTGGAACAAAGGAAAAACTCTGTTGGAAACCTTACAATGTCGAAGTTGGAAACGGATAGTGTTGAAAATCTCAATAGCACATTGTTTAAAGTGGGGACCAAAAACGGCAAGGTAGCCGATTCAATCCCCACATGTTGCCACTATTGTCGTATCCACTTCTAACACAAGCTTTGCTTTACGCTTATTTGGAGGCCAGAGGGGAAAACTAGTCATGTCCCACATGGATTCTTTGAGGATAATGTTAAAATGCCATAAAAAGCTACAGCATTTAGTACATAGTTCGAAAAACTGATGATTGCTGGTGTCCCAAGGTGGTGACAAAGCACCGGGAAGAGACCTCCCACAAGGTGGACCGACGACATCAGACGAGTCGCAGGGTGCCACTGAATACAGGCGGCGAAAGACCGAATTCTGTAGAAGTCCATACAAGAGACCTTTGTTCAATGATGAACGCCTATTCTTACTTCCTTCCTTATATTATATGTAAATGCAAAAGTAATCGCTGCAACAGAGCTTTTGACGTGATTTTTTGCATGGATATAGTTGAGGACCTGGAGAGTGACGTAGGGTACTTTCATCCCGGAAAATCAAAGAGTTCCCAAAACCTAAATCCACGCGGACGAAGTCGCTAGCTAGTCGGTTGATAAATAAAGAAGGGAAGATTTAGTACTGACCTGTCATTTGCAATTGTCTTCTAGACGCAGGAGTTCTTGGAGTACGTGGCGTCCTCGATGCCCGAGGAGTCCGCGGCGTCCGAGGAGTCCTTGTCGGAGTCCTGGGGGAGCTGCCGGCACTGCGTCGCGAGGGTGACCCCAGCACCCGCAAGTCCGTATTCTCTACACACGCTAACGCCTCAGCCCCAGTCCTCGGACTGTTAGGACTGCCGTTTTCCTTATCCTCCTCACAAAATTTAACAGGGGACTCCAGTTTAGCGCCCTTATAAGCGCACTCGGTTTCAATGTCGAAGTTGAAACGCCTTATGAATCGCTTCCTCTCCCTAGAGTACTGTTCAGCCATGAGCCGCTTCGTCTCATCCCTGTCGGGAGCTCCGAAGAGACACTTGCAGCTTCCGCGCCTCCGTCTCTGAGTGTTGGCCCTCAGCGCCATGGTAGAAGACATCTCGAACCTCCGTTGCTTGGGTGTGCGTCCGCCAGCCGCCATCGTACCGCGTCAGGTGGGCTCCGACTGGTTCACAGAAACATCTGACTAATAATCTCCCGAGAGAAAACAGCTGTCAGGTAGCGCGAGAGGGACGCAGTTAGGCGTGCGAGCGGGGGCGTCGAGCGCACCTGGCCAGCGAAACCGCGCCAATTCTAACCTCAAAGTACACTAGCGTGCGCGCGCGCTTGTCGACTACGTCCGACTGACTCCGAGTCTCAGATCGACTGACGCTCAGGGTTACCAACTCCTAAAAAAAATTAGCCCTAACATCAACATGAAATACCCCTAAATAACCCTAAATGCAATATTCAAAAGCCCCAAAAAAATCCCTGTATCTTGTTACCATTCAAGGCTAATGTTTAAATGAGTTTCCCGTTTTATTGAGGTAAATAAAAATAATATAACTTAATTTTAATTACATTATTCGGAATTCTTATAGTCATACAATATGTTTACATTATAAGTGTAACATTTTTTGGAGATGGAGTAAAGCAACGCAAGATCCACCATCACGTTTTAAAATGAAAAGGCAAATCGGTTTCGTAATTTGTTTTTCACTATATTATATATCGAAAAAGCGTGTTCAACGCTGATGTATTGAAATATTTTCAAAACGCTTTAGCTAAAACGATTTTAAGAATATTATTCCGGAATATCATAGACGTTTTGCTTTATTTACTCGTTTTGGCCAGTCAATTATGTGACGCTTGAAAATTTATTTATGCCCCTAAAAATAGCCCTAAATTTTTTTGGGCCCTAAAAAAATCCCAATAAGCAAAATTCCGCCCTAAATTTGGGGCTAAAAGCCCTAAGTTGGGAACCCTGCTGACGCTTCGTTTCCCGCGCATCGCCTTCGCCGTGCGCTTGCGCCGATTTTGGCAGCCACTTGGCGCGCAAACCCTCAACAATAGCCCCAAGGACGCTTTTTATACGTCTCGGGATACAGGTGTACTTCTTGTAAAGGGCGAAAATAAAATTCTGTGTATCAATACCTCCGTAACACCCCTTAGATTAATGGTGATTTATAAATAGAACATGACGTCGTTATCGGTTGTCGGTCGTTGTCGGATAAATAATTTTATTTGTGTGAAGTAATGATAATATTATGACGTCATTGTATTCTCGAATTTTCAAGTTCATGATTTCTTTAGAAACAAATTTTGTCTCCATCATTATTATATCTAAATATATAAAAAGAAAAGGTGACTGACTGTTTGACAGATTGACTGACTAACTGACTGACTAATCAGGCTGAAATTTGGCTAGCAGATAGCTATTATTACGTAGGGATCCGCTAAGAAAGAATTTTTAAAAAATCAACCCATAAGGGGATATAATAGGCGTTTGAAAAATCGAATTTAGCGTGAGCGAAGCCGCGGGAAAAAGCTAGTTAGGTAGGTAGGTACTTTATAAGAGTCCTTCTTTAGTCTTCCTAGCTATTTAAAAGCTTTTTAAAAGTGACCATTTATTTTCTTTCCCCAATTCCAAAACTCCTGTATTATTATAAGTGAGAAACTTCGTCGGATTTTCATTGGGGTGTTATTTGTTACATAGGTTTCCTTTTATCCCGGAAAAGCAAAGCTAACCTAACTAGATGTGTAGGTACGAATTCGCGGGCAAAAGCTAGTTTATACTTACCTAATAATATTAGTAAAAATAAGCTCTTTACAAGCTCAACTACACAGTAGGTAATTACAAAACTCAATTACGTTAACAGGTAGGTAACTTAACAATTTACTCTGTTTGCTAATTAGTTTTTGAATAATTCCTAATGAGATCCCGTGAACTTTGTTTCAGTCAGTGAAAACTACACAATATAATATAAAGTTTAAATATTTTTAAAATTTATGATAATGTAATGGGGTTTGAAATCACCTCTGTTTTTTTAACCTTCTTCAAATAAAGGAGGTTCTCAATTCGTCGGAATCTTTATGTATGTATGTTCCCCGATTAAGTACAAAAACGCCTGGACCGATTTGGAAAATTCTTCTTTTGTTTGAAAGGGTATACTTTCCAGGTGGTCCCATAGTTATCAGGTCGAAATCTGATATTGGGATCCTGGAGAAATCGAGGGAAACCTTCGTATAGGCACCCTTGGTATACTTTGCAGTGGCGTTTGAAGTCGGTTTAAAAAAAATATTTTTGTATATATTTTTTATGTTGAAAACTGAAAGGTCGCATGTTCGAATCCCTCCCGTTGCACTATTGTCGTACCTACTCCTAGCACAATACAAGCTACACACGCACAAGCGTACACGGAGAAAAAATTTGTAGACACAGACAGACAAAGTGAAGAGGAGGGACTTACTCCTATTATATATATCACTAGGATATAACTACAAAGGTATGCAGTATAATAAAACGGTAGTAAGTTACAATCGTTATTCACTTTTGCAACTGAGAAACGAGGTTTAAGCTTTTAGGGCCCATTGTTATAAAATTGCAAGCTATCACTCAAGAATGCTTAATTTGCGTAAACTACACGTTAGGCTACGTTTTAAATCGTTATAAACATAATAATATACATTTATATATTTTAAGCCTCAATAGCCCAACGGTTAAAGGTGCGGACTGAGAACTAAAAGATCGCAGGTTCGAGCCCTACCCGTTGTACTATTGTCGTACCCACTCCTAGCACTAGTCCAGTCAAAACAAGGTTTAACCTCTGGAAAATTGCGAAAGTTTTGAAACTTTGCACATCGAATTATGGGTACCTAGGGATGAATATACTAAAAGTCCTCATGCGTACGAGGCGAGCTCTAGCGGCAATTAGCGGAAACAGGACCCTTTTTTTGGTTTTTTGTTAATATCTCGAGAACCTTTGGTCAGAGGTAAAAGTTTACTACTACATAATTGAAGCTTATTAAATTTGCAACAATAATGATTATATACATTTTTCTTGAATTCCTAATAATTACCGAGTTTTAGGCCACTAAAAAATAGCTTTTTCGAAAAATCACGCTAGGGGCGCCCGGTACAATATAGCATTTGTAATAATATTTGACAACCATGTTTTATCATTTTATTTGGGTACCAAAGGTAAATGAGAAAATAAACTTCACAGTTATGTACAAAAAAAAGACATATTGTTTATTAAACAACTAGCTTTTGCCCGCTGCTTCGCTCACGTTAAGTTAAATTTTTCAAACCCCTATTTTACCCGTTGTATCCCCTTGGGGGTCGAATTTTCAAAAATCCTTTCTTAGGGGATGCCTACGGCCTAATAGCTACCTGTATGCCAAATTTCAACCTGATCGGTTCAGTGGTTTAAGCTGTGCGTTGATAGATCAGTCAGTAAGTCTGTTACCTTTGCGTTTTAAATATTTAGATGAAATACAGTACCAATAAAAAATGCTATCAACGCACAGCTTAAACCACTGGACCGATCAGGTTGAAATTTGGCATACAGGTAGTTATTAGGCCGTAGGCATCCTCTAAGAAAGGATTTTTGAAAATTCGACCCCTAAGGGGATACAACGGGTAAAATAGGGGTTTGAAAAATTTAACCGAACGTGAGCGAAGCAGCGGGCAAAAGCTAATTGTTTAATAAACAATATGTCTTTTTTTTGTACATAACTGTGAAGTTTATTTTCTCATTTACCCTTGGTACCCAAAAAAAATGATTAAACATCGTTGTCAAATATTATTACAAATGCCATATTGTACCGGGCGCCCCTAGCGTGATTTTTCGAAAAAGCTAACTTTTAGTGGCCTAAAACTTGGTAATTATTAGGAATTCAAGAAAAATGTATATAATCATTATTGTTGCAAATTTAATAAGCTTTAATTATGTAGTAGTAAACTTTTACCTCTGACTAAAGGTTCTCGAGATATTAACAAAAAACCAAAAAAAGGGCCCTGTTTCCGCTAATTGCCGCTAGAGCTCGCCTCGTACGCATGAGGACTTTTGGTATATTTATCCCTAGGTACCCATAATTCGATGTGCAAAGTTTCAAAACTTTCGCAATTTTCCAGAGGTTGAGTCATTTTTTGAGATTTTTTGACTGGACTACACAAGCTTTTCGCTTATTTGGAAGGGAGGGGATAATATAAGTCACGTTCAGCTTAGTTAATATTCTTTTAAACAAAAAAAAATACACTTTTTAAAAGCCTCTCAAACTGAATGGGTTCTCACGTTTAAAAATTGATTTTCGTATACGGTTTATCAAATGTTTGAAATTCTTGTGTCCCCTACAGGCTCTACCGACAATTCCTGAGTTCCTGACTGCAGAATGCTTCCGCGGTTCCCAGAGACCCTGAATAGTTTAAGATGAAATTATGAGTCACTAACCGACCTGCCCGCCATTTTTTTTTTTTATAACTTCGAACTTGACTTATAATTCTCCTCTGCCCTCAAAATAAGCGGAAAGCTTGTGCTAGGATGCGACAATAGTGCAACGGGGCTCGAACCTGCGACCTTTCAGTTTTCAAATCCGCACCTTTAACCGTTAAGCTATTGAGGCTTTCTTTGAGAACATTATGGAGAATTTTCAGGCGTGCAGCTTATCTTATATTATTTCCTTATCATTGCCTCAGAATACAGAACGCATTCTTAGATCATAGTTTTCCATCAGGCTTGATTGTCGTCAAAAGGCAGCTTGTAATGCTATTAAAAAAAAAAAAAAAACAATGCACCCGTGCATGGCTGAAGCGCGTCGTTAGTAATAGTATTGATTTATAATCTATGGTTTATATGTGTGCCTATTTTATCTTTACATGTATGAAAGATTGTTAGTCTATGACCTATGTCATGTCATGGTGTGTAAAATTAAACTTAATAAGTAAAGTAATTGTTTTAATTCTTAATAAATTATAAAACAAGTACTTATATTACAATCTATATTTTTCTGTTAAATAACGTTAACAACTCAACACTTGGAAGGTAGCGAAACCTTTTTAATATATTTAAATCACATTTTTTAAATTCTCAAGAGGAGACCCAGCATTTCAATCGCCCTTGGCTAGATTCCCATCACGAAACACGCATAAGTGGCTACATGATGCATTTGCATTGATCCGGGTACCTAACAGCGAATGGGAAGATCAATATTATGCACCTATTGTGGTAATACATGCGAACTGTATGTGAGTAGGGATCTCTAGGTGCGAAATCTAAATATATGAAAGACAAAGGTGACTGACTGACTGACTGACTGACTGATCTATCAACGCACAGCTCTAACCACTGGACCGATCGAGCTGAAATTTGGCATACAGGTAGCTATTAGGACGTAGGCATCCGCTAAGAAAGAATTTTTCAAAATTCAACCCCGGAGGTAAAATAGGGGTTTAAAAAATCGAATCTTACGTGAGCGAAGCCGCGGGTTAAAGCTAGTCATAGATAAATTATACTGCCGTCCTAAAGCTAAAATGTCGTTACCTACCAAAACGCGGGAATCCAAAAAGCGGGAATTTATAAAGAAATGACGCCATTTGATAAGTAATAAATGACGTTTTTCACAAAAACTACAGCAGTAAAGAGAATACCGATTAGGTACGATCGATAGAGATTTTTTTCTAAGATAGCATTAAAAATTGTGTTTGTGCAAATGTTGGTTAACGACGTTATAGCTTGAGAAGGGCAGTATGTTGCCGTCCACAAGCTATAATGCCGTTAACTACCAAGACCATATTTCCTAATATAAACCCTAAATCAAACGTTTAAGGATTTATATTAGGAAATATGGTTTTGGTAGTTAACGGCATTATAGCTTGTGGACGGCAGTATGGTGGTATTAGTTCTAGAGACACTCGTATGTCAACTGTGGCGCTTCGAATTGATCCATATTTAAAATGTCATTTGTATTGGGACAGCAAATCTAGTGTTAATCATAGATTAATTATAGAGATCTGCGACTCATGGATTCGAACCCAGTATTTAAGATCCGCAGCCGAAGCTTGTTGTATGTGTTGTGGATATTATGAGGTACTGGTAGACTAATGATGCAATCTTTACTCTCCGACTAGACTGTACTAAACAAATATCGAACTTTACGCGATTGTTTAGTCAAATAATGATAAAAGTACACGGACCACGTCTGTCAGCCGCGCAGTAACTAGAACATAATTCAAGCACAAACACCCACTCCTGCGTGGCCTAATTGTAACCATAAACAAATTGAGAAGGATGTTTAGGGAGCACATTAAAAAGTTTCTATATTTAGTAGTTCTCTTTCTTTTTTTGCCCGGAAATGTAAGCTAACAAGTGTAAATTGAAAATTTAAAACACCCCCGCCATGTGAAATTAAAAAAAATATCGCCATTTTGTGATTTGGCGGCCATCTTGGATTTGAAATTTATCATATTCTAATAGTCAAGCCCTTTCATACCCATATTGAGGGAGTTATGAAAAAATATGTAATCCGCCATTTTGTGGCGGTGGCCATCTTGGACCGATTTTTATCAAACATGGCTAAGAACACTCCCGATTAATTCACTTAACCCATATATGCCCAGAACTTTTTTTGACGCCGATTTTTATAATTTTCACATATGTTGTTTATTAATGACCATAAATAAGGGCTACAATAGCAATTAGTAGTTTTCAGATCTGAAAGTGGGTTTTTTTCAGGGGGTCGAAAACGACCCCATGGGCAGATAAGGTCTTACACTAGTATGGGGGAGGAATCATGAATATAAAAACTTTATTCGCTTATTAGTCTTGATTATTGGGGTAGACATTGAGACAGGAACCATTACGTAGTAGAATTAGGTGGGTAGGGTAATCTTTAAAGCATCTGTAATACATATTGACATTAACTTGCGACACATTTTGACTATTATGTTTTTAGACAGCACACGTCTTCTGATCCAACTATTGAGTAAATGTAAAGTTTTAAAACAGAAATAGGGTACCGCCTTGTTTTCAGTTGCTGGTGTGGCTCAGGTTGAGTTTTCCAAATAAGATAGGTTGAAGAATTAGATTTCGAAGAGAAAATAGAAAAGAAAAAGACTTTGCTATAGATAAAATTCCAGTATATCTACGTTTGCTTCCAATAATCTGGGAAGCATTGAAGAGTCAACACTCTTCCACATACTTTTTTTGCTGTCAACACATCGAAGTGAACTAACCACATCAAAATATACCACTTCTTACTCCTAATGTCAATTTGATAAACTCCTAAATGAGCATCAAGTCTATCTACTCCTCCCACATTGATTGTATTGATGTACAACGTTTGACTATCAATATGTTTGCCAGTATCAGAATATCGACGAGCCTTTTGGATGGGATATACGCACATCGCACTGGAAAACAGTGTAACTAAGCTGCTTCATTCCAGTGAATGGCGCAAATCTTATCTTTGCAAACTTTTTGCAAGCTCGTTTTATGCATTTGCGTAGCCTCATGTTGCGATGTTTCCCAGTTCTTGTAGAAAAGAGCACCTAAATCACTGTTGGCCCTAGCAGAGTGCTCCCTCGAGGAAGAATAGTCCTCAGAATTAGCAATGAAAGTATAAGATTCTTCGACAATTCAATAGGAATAGAACATTGTGTTGTGTAGAACGGGGTTCAGAGATTTGAGAATTACGAGAATAATGGACTGGAAAACTACGAGAATAATTGACTAAAGCCTTATTGGTGGCTTTATTGTCATCATTACCTTCTCGTTGTATGACTAACATTTCGGCTGAAGTAAATAATTATTGAGATAGGTGAAATCGATTTATATTTCACACTTTCATCCTTTTCATCCTAATCACAGTCTGATATCGTACCTCTGCAAGGGGCAACAATGTTTACATCGATGCCCTGGACCTGTTCCTCATTATCCAATTTCTCCAGGGCTTCAACTATTTCAAAAATGGAGAGCACATGTCGGGACCGTTAGAGTAAAAATAAGAATTTAAAGCAGCATATATGCCCACAGGGTCGTTATTGACCCCGTGAAAAGTTTCCATTAATTTGAGTACGAAAAATGTAGCCCCTCAGTGAAAATTATACCTATATCTTTAAAACACATATTCAGTTTACTATAACAATAATTTTGATGATAAAAAAACATAAAACACACAGAATATATACATTTATATGCACGTAGTCACCAAATTTTTTCAGAAAAAAACTTACACGATTTTGTACTACTA
Organism: Hipparchia sbordonii; assembly: GCA_038048805.1. NCBI lineage: Eukaryota > Metazoa > Arthropoda > Insecta > Lepidoptera > Nymphalidae > Hipparchia > Hipparchia sbordonii. The sequence goes on from CM076115.1 coordinate 8,604,342, forward strand.
TTTTTCACTTGAAATAATTTAAGAATAGTAATTTTATTGTACTGTGCTTCAAAGTAGTTCTTTACTGTATCAAAAAATAGTGCTTTAATTAGAATTAATATAATAAGTTGCAATCAGGATGCATTTGAAGTCATCAAGTACCTTCGGGCCATTAACGACCCCCTGGGCATATATGGGTTAATAATTTAACTCCCGATTAATCCACTTGATAATTTTGTATAGGAATCGCCACTTCGGATTGCTTAGATGGTGGGAGCAAAGTCACAGCTAAAAGCTATTTATTAATATAAATTATTTCAATTATGTTATCGTACCAGAAGACTCACTTGGTGGAAGCCACAGACTTCCGTAGTTTGTGGTGGTAACTGATACAGTTCATTTTCGCTGATAAGATGAAATACTTGCCACATCCGGGCTCTTACACCAACTCAATGACAGATTTTAAAAATTGTTTTCTGATCTAGCTTAGGTAGTTAGTTACGAGTAGGGTTGCCAGATTTTTTTTCAGCCTATAGGGACAAATAGTTAAATAGGCAAAAAAATACGGGATTTCAGTTTGTTACCCGGGACAAATGAAAAACAAAATTATTTAGTGTAATTTTTTAATTTTTTTTTTTTTATATATTTCCGAGGATCGAGTCAGTTTTAACATTGTCATTTTGACACTAACTCTATCTTTGGTCGATGTGGGCGACAAGTGCAAGTTACGAGTACTTCACACTACAGTCGCTCGAGCCGAGGCGAGTCACACAATTAAACCGTACGTTTTACGAACGTTGCGTATGTGAATACTTAGATCGATTTCATAATGAAAAACGATGTACGGTTCAAATACGGGACAGAGTCAGTCCCGCCGGGACATTTTAAACTATGCCTAAAATACGGGATGTCCCGGAAAATACGGGACGTCTGGCAACGCTAGTTACGAGTAGGTATCCCTACATCTCTATTAATATCCTTACTAATATTATTATAAATGCGTAAGTGGGTTTGTCCTTCAATCACGCCGCAACAAAGCAACGGATCGACGTGATTTTTTCCTTTGTTATAGTTGAGGACCGGGAGAGTTACTTTTTTTTTTTCTTTTTTTTTTATTCGATGACAAGATAGCCCTTGACTGCGATCTCACCTGATGGTAAGTGACGATGTAGTCTAAGATGGTAGCGGGCTAACTTGGAAGGGGTATAGCAGTGTAAATTCAACCCATACCCCTAATCGGTTTCTACACGCCATCGTGCCGGAACGCTAAATCGCTTGGCGGCACGTCTTTGACGGTAGGGTGGTAACTAGCCACGGCCAAAGCCTCCCACCAGACCAGACCGGATACAATTTAGAAATTATAAATTCCTAAATTGCCACCGCCGGGAATCGAACCCGAAACCTCCCAGTTATAAGACCACAGCGCTCACCACTGCGCCAGGGAGGTCGTCAAAAACTCTTCTACTACTACTTCGGTTCGGCTACTTTTTATTCCGGAAAATCAAAGAGTTCCCGTGGGATTTTAAAAACTAAATCCACGTGAGCGAAGCCGCGGACATCAACTAGTTATAAATAGATGAGCAGATCAAAGCGAATTTTCTCCGACAGCATAAATGAGAAAGGCACATTAACCCTTACTAATATAATAAAAACGAATGATTCAAATCATCTACCTACTATCAGATCTATACCTACTCCACCAATGCGAAAGAGTTTGCTTATTGGTTGTTGGTTTGTCCTTCAATCATTCAGCAACAGACCAACGGATCGACGTGATTTTTTACATCACTATATAGTTTCGGATCTGGAGAGTGACATGTCACTTTATTGACTTTTAAGATCAGGAAAAACAAAGTTTTACGGTGGGATATTTAAAAAAGCTAAGTCCACGCGAACTCGGAAAACTAGTACCTACCTAATAGAAAATGACACCCGTCATCGTTGGATGTCGGAGTAATAAATTAAAAAACTAAAACCGTAGCATCTGTTAGTTCATATTGCACGTGTTTATTATTAGTTGATTGCTATCGGAAGTGGCCACTGCTTGTAATAAAGTTTCCGATGAAATTACCGTAATCAATACCAATGCCGGTAAATTGCCGGAACACGCACTGTGCAGTCACACGTCACTATTATTTAAAAAGTATTAAATTAGTAGCCCGCGACTTCATCCGAGTGGAGTTAGGTTTTGAAAAATCCCGCGGGAAACCTCTGTTTTTCCAGGAAAAAAGACTACTACGGGTACCACAGAGAACATTATGGAGAAATCTCAGGAGGCCCCTTCCAAGTTAGCCCGCTATCATCTTAGACTACATCGTCACTTACCATCAGGTGAGATCGCAGTAAAGGACTATCTTGTCATAGAATACAAAAAAATCTCCTGCAAACGTGCAGTTTTTTTCACGTTTTTTTCCATTGAAGCATGTGATGTTTAACTGCTTAAACGCACATAGCTCCGAAAGTCAGAGGTGTGTGTTCAGGATCGAACCTGCGATACCCCTAATAAGAGACCATAGTCCTAACCACGCAGCTATATCAACCACAACATCGGTTGAACGCTATAAATATTGCAACCAACGGGAATAGGTCTAGGTAATTTGTCCGTCTTAAGATGGATTGTTACATGCAAATGCAGGCCTTATGCATTTTTGAAACTTCATTGTGGAAGCACTGTGTACATAACATAGTTTTGTTACGATAGGTAAAAAAATTTTTTTTATAGAGCAACCGCCGAGTTTATTGCTGGCTTTTCTCGGCAGGAACGGCATTCCGAACCAGTGGTAGATTCATCGTTTATTTGAATAAAAATATTTCTATTACTCTTACTTCAAAGAACAGTCCGAGGTATGTGCCCGGAATCGAACCTGCGATCCGCGGAATAAGAGGCTCTCTCCACAATACCGTGGAACCCTAAAATTTTAAAGCCAATTGTATTTGTGTGGCCAAACAAATTACGCGTTATTAATTTTTCGAAAACACAGTGTATCGGAAATCATTACGAGCAAAAATTAATAATTGAAAAATGCCAACCAATGTATGGTGTCGGCTACCGTGAAATTGGTACCTCAGGTCGGGTGTCACCGGGGTAACCTTTTTTTTTCATTGTTTAAATGTCAAAAGTTCCAGAGCATTTTAGGGTAGTTTATTAATTATCCTATAGGGATTTGGACGTGTATTTTCTGTAAATATAATTAGTAGTACTTAGTTATCATTATTAAGCCTCAAATAGCTCAATGGTTAAAGGTGCGGACTGAAAACTGAAATGACATAGGTTCTTTTTAAAAAAAAGACGTGTGGAACTCAGGGACTGCCGCGATAAAGCTATTGCATAGAATTTTTTATCAACGCCATCTAGCGGCTCACCGTAGAGGAGTCCCGTGTCAGGTTATTTTCGTTACGAAATTTCTGGATTCGGTCTCCACGCTGGCCCGCGATAGAAGCTATGCAATAGCTTAAAAAAAGACGTGTGGCACTCGGGGACTGCCGCGGTAAAGCTATTGCATAGCATTTTTTATCAACGCCATCTAGCGGTGAGGGAGTCCCGTGTCAGGTTATTTTCGTTACGGAGTTTCTGGATTCGGTCTCCACGCTCAAGGGCCGCGATAGAAGCTGTGCAATAGCTTAAAAAGTATTCCTAATGTGATTTTCTCAGCGATCTAAACCAGGAATCGAACTCAATACCCGTCGCTTTCGAGGAGAATAACTTCGACACGCTTTGCGAAACGGATATTGCAATAAGATCCTCTATTATGCACGTCCGTTGTATAGAGCACTAATATTTTGCAACAAAGTGCAGTAGGGCATGTTCCCATTGATCTCTCGGTAAGGTAGAGATGCCGGAAACTATCACAATAAGTACTTACACCGGCCGCTTCCGGTACACTCGCGAGAGAAATGGTAAACGATACACCTGTCACGTATAGGTATATATGTAAGTATTTTTTTTTGTAATAACGTTCTTACTTCATATTATTATTATAGCATAATATGTACCTACATAATTGGGTATTTGACATTTTTTTTATATACTTAAAAATGACTTAAAATAAAGGTTTTTAATAATACCTATAACATAATGTTTTTTATTTTTTTCTACTAGTCTTGAATATAAAGAGCTTTTAAGACGTTTGCTGTTAGAAAAAAAAGAGAGCGTCATTGCAATATGACGTCGCGTTTCAATAGCTCCATACACCCTCCAATTACAAAATTTTGTTTACGAAGAGACGGATACAGTCGCATTAAAATAGCTGATAAGTTATTTTTTTACCGATTTATTTTCTGTTTTTGTTAAATGTTATTCTTACTATATGTTACATTATCGATTTTAATTAATTAACTAGCTTTTGCTTGCGGCTTCGCTCGCGGCTTAAGTTCGATTTTTCAAATGTCTATTTTACCCCTTAGGGGCTTAATTTTCAAAAATTCTTTCTTAGCGGATGCCTACATCATAATAGCTATCTGTATGCCAAATTTCAGCCCGATCCGTCCAGCGGTTAGAGCTGTGCGTTGATAGATCAGTCAGTCAGTCAGTCTATCAGTCAGTCAGTCAGTCAGTCACTTTTGCCTTTTATATATTTAGATATCCGAATTTTGACAACAGTCAAATACCAAATTTCTTGAAATGCAATTTACTGCAAACCGCGGACCCCCACAAAATGACAAAATGAGGTCGAATTTAATAAGTCACTACGCCTTGACCGCATCTTTACTCTGGTGTTAATTGTGTTCAACACTTTTCTCGATGTATGTACATCTTCTACCTGTGCAGTGCAGCCCGCTCTCGGAAGTGGCGCGCTGTTGTCTCACGCTCTACGCTGTGACTGGATCACTAATGAGATTTTTTGGCTCGCCGCGCTTTTACTGTGACGTTCCTATACCTATGGCTGCACATCTTTGCGACCTCTCAGGCTTGCAGGTTTCCACATGATGTTTTCCTTAACTAAGTGATATTTATTCGCTTAAAACGCATTCGACTCCGGAAAAATCGGACAGGTACGATTTTTATCAGCTCTGGGAAAATGCTTACAGAGGCTTTCTTTACAGAAATCCTCTTCATATTATCTATTAATGATACATAGGTATAATAAAGGAATGTGAAATCGATACCGCCGTTTGAAATTCAGAGTTATATAAAAAATCCACCTTTCGTCCGACTTGGAGAGGGATTCAAAGTTTTTGCGCCTCATTAAAACTGTTCCCAACTTCTCCTAAAGATAAGGGCAAGCACACGCACTAGACATTATTAATTTTCTGTAACTGTAGTGCAGTCATAGAAAATTCTCTGCTCGCTTCGCTCACGAAAATGTCTCATCTTGACATGCGTTGGATTATATGCGTTGCGTATGCATTTTTGAAGCTTCATTGTGGAAGCACTATATACATAGCATAGCTTAGTTACCTATTGTAAATTTTTTTTTTTTGAATAGAGCAACTGCTGAGTTTCTTACCGGCTCTTCTCAGCAGAATCTGCATTCCGAACCGGTGGTAGATTTATGACGTGTCATAGGAACTACAAGTTATAGGCTAACTTATGAAATAAATAAATTTTGAATTTGAATTTATACGTAAGTACCAAGTGTGGACTACAAAGTGGCGTAGTGCAGTCTTATAAAATTACGCACTCGCTTCGCTCGTAAAATTGTCTGTTGTAGATTGGTATGGAATACATATGCATGCTGCATGGTGGAGCCGATAACCATTGGGCTACATCATTGCACTTTAGGTACCAACTACTCAATCCTGATGCTGCTGGGTAAGGCCCACCTGAATAGTGGGGATTTAGAAACGGTTGTGGATTGGTATTGTAGGTACCAAGTATGGACTACATAGTGGCAGAATGAAATAATAAAAAATTTCGCACTCGCTTCGCTTATGAAAATGTCATTTTTGAATTGATAATATTGATATTGTAGGTAGGTACCATATGGACTATATAGTGACGTAGCGCAATCGTGAACAATTTAAAGTATCTAACTTTATTTTAGAGTAAATTATATGGAAATATGAAAAATGTAAATTTTTGTTGGCAATGACATTTTCATAAGCGAAGCGAGCGCGAAATTTTTTATTATTTCGTTGGTGATTTTCGTACCCCAGCGTCCAGTATGGTTAAGAGTTAAGACGGCCCAGAGTGTAGAGTGTCTCAATGATTACTGGATGGTGATGAAAGTGCGTAGGAGCCCTAAATAGAGCCCCAAGTCAACCCGCAGCGACCCGGCTATCCCCGCGACCCGCCCGACAGATGCCCGGATGCTAAGTTCCGCTCCGACGGACTACAGGTTTGATTTATTTAGCCAGTGTTTAATTATTATTAAACCACTAGATGATGCCCGCAACTTCGTCCGCGTGGATTAAGGTTTTTCCGGCGGTAAAAACTCTTTAAAAATTTTTCGGGATAAAATGTAACGTAGGTGTGAGCAATCTCCCAATCTCCATTCCAAATCGGTACATTCGTTGTGGCGTGAAGGATTGACAAACACACACACACACACGCACACATTATCATTATTTTTTCAATGGAACATTTATTGTTTTGAAAGGGGCAACTGCTGAAATTCTTGACGGCTCTTCTCAGCAAAATCTGCTTTCCGGACCGTTAGCTGAATCTTGACTTCATGAAAGCCATAGGTTGGCCTATAATATGATATACTCTTTGACATACTTTTTATACTAAATAGCTGCTGCCCGCGACTTCGTCCGCGTAGATCTAGTTTTTAACAATCCTACGTGTATTTAAAAATCTTTGATTGCCCAGAATGTAAAGTAGCCTTCGGTTCGGCTCTCGTCGGTTGACCGCTCTCGGCCACCGCCTTTTATTTCCCTTTTAGTAATTCGCATTCGCTTAGAGTTTTTCTTACTTTCTCTCTTTTTGCTCGGCTTCTAAGGGTCGTACCGTGATATTAAATAGACAATAACCTTCCTCAAGATTTAGGTTAACAAATGCAAAAAGATTTTTTTAAATCCGACGGGTACGGGTTCCAGAGATTAACGGGTTCAAACAAACAAACTCTTCCGCTTTATTATATTAAGTACTAGACGATGCCCGCGACTTTTTTCAATTCCCGTGGGAACTCTGTAATTTTCCGGGATAAAATGTAGCCTATGTTTTAATCCTGGGTATGAGCTATCTCCATTTCAAATTTCAGCCAAATCGGTTCATTCGTTGTGACGTGAAGGAGTAACAAACATGCACACACACACACACACACACATACACATACAAACTTTCGCTTTTATAATATTAGTGTGATAGATTTATACATCTGTGAGCAAAACCCTTATCTTCTTCAGAGCACTCGCACAGAGACTCGTGCTCAGTAAAGCCCAAATGATGATGAATGGCTAATGCATTAAATGAGTGCAGTTGAAATGCATGACCGTGTTCCAACTTCCAATTAAATGGCATCATTCACTGTTTAATGTGTCATTGTGTAAAGTGACATTGTTTGGCTCGGAACAATGGCCCTCGTGACGTGACACTACAGATATTAACGACTTCTGATTTCTGAAGTTCTGACTTGGCGACAGTCTGTCGCAACCACGAACCCTGGCTATCGAAAACTAACAAAAATAAATAAAAGAAAAGACGTGTGGCACTCGGGGACTGCCGCGGTAAAGCTATTGCATAGCATTTTTTATCAACGCCATCTAGCGGCTCACCGTAGAGGAGTCCCGTGTCAGGTTATTTTCGTTACGGAATTTCTGGATCCGGTCTCCATTTTGGCCCGCGATAGAAGCTATGCAATAGCTTAAAAATTCATAATGTAATTTAATTTTCATAAGATAATTTTGTTTGGGGGGATGCTTTAGCCGTGGCAAATTACCACCCTATCGTCAAAGACGTGCCGCCAAGCGATTTCGCGTTCCGGCACGATGGCGTGTAAAAACCGATAAGGGGGGATGGGTTGAATCTACACTGCCATACTCGTTCCAAGTTAGCCCGCTACCATCTTATACCGCGTCCGCATGCTTGTGGCAAACGGCAAACGCCAAACCTCGACAAACGTTTGCCTTGAATTTGGGAATCATCCGCACGCTTGCGAGGGCGTTTGTATGTTCTGAACAGGCAAGCATGACGGACGTCGAACTTGTGTCGGCTTTATTATTTGGCTTAAGTTATTTTTACAAATGTTTTAAGCTCAGTATCGATCAATAATCCTACTAAAATGGAATATGGATGGATGGATGGATGTTTGTTACTCTTTCAGCCACAACTAATGAACCGATTTGAATGAAATGTGGAATAGCGATAGCTCATACCTACATTTTAGCCCGGAAAATTAAGGACTTTCCGCGGGAATTAAAAAACCTTAATCTGCGAGGACGAAGTCGCGGACGTCATCTAGTTGATAGTAAAGCGTCCCCTAATTAAAATTTTCAAAACATATTTCATGTGCACAATTTGTCCAGTTACAGTTTTAGTATAATATTATAGATTAGTAGTAGTAGCTAGTAGTATGTTCGAAAACACTTGGTACCTACCTAGTTTATTTATTTGAATAAAAAAATATTCTACTCTATTCTAGTATGTACCTACTCAATAGATATTTTGTTTTTTTTTCTTTATCAACCAATAGACGTCCACTGCTGGACTGTTTATTGCATGGACTTCCTCAGGCTTCGGTCTTGCGCCACCTGTACCCAGTGGCTCCCTGAGGGTCGCCTGATGGTGTCGGTCCACCTATTACCATACCATTATATACCATTTTCCGGTGCGGAGTCGCCACTTATTATTATTAATATATAAAACTAATTAATTAATTAAATTATATAAACAAATCGTCTTCAAAAGTCTTCAGTCGACCAGTCATTCATTTTACGTTTTTACCCACTCACAAAATGAAGATTTCTAAAGGTGCGATACGTAAATCGTAATACAATAACATGTCTAATCGCCGCCAGTGCACAAACGAGACTGAGTGCGCGCAAACGTGTGGACGGAGACGCAAGCGCTTGTGGCAAATTCCCTTTGGTTTGCGATCAAAAGACCGACACTCGATGGATCGGCCACAAACGCTCGCAAGCGTAGGCAAACCATGGCAAACGCTCTATCCGCACGTTTGCGTTTGTGAAGGTTTGCCGAGGTTTGCCAAGCGTGCGGATGCAGCTTTAGACTGCATCGTCACTTACCATCAGGCGAGATCGCTGTCAAGGATTATCTTGTCAACATATACAAAAATAAAGAAATTATTTTTTAAAAAAACTACTTCAAACGCCACTACAAAGTATAAAATAATTTTATGTTGTTTAATATGTTGAAGTCGGGCGGGCCCAAATAGAAAGGATGAAACCGATGCGCGCCGCTCAAGACCGGATTAACATACGTGCATAAACTAAAGTTATTTTATATTCCATTCCAGAGATGGACAACTTACTAAAAACATAAAGTATCATATCACATCACACTATCACACTTCACACTAATATTATAAAGGCGAAAGTTTGTATGTGTATGTGTGTGTGTGTATGTTTGTTACTCCTTCACGCCGCAACGAATGAACCAATTTGGCTGAAATTTGGAACGGAGATAGCTCATACCCAGGATTAAAACATAGGCTACATTTTATCCCGGAAAATTACAGAGTTCTCATGGGAATTGAAAAACCTTGATCCACGCGGACGAAGTCGCGGGCATTGTCTAGTACTTTTATATTCCAGGAAATTAAAGAGTTTTCACAGGATTATTAATAATACATACCTAAATTCGCGTGGACAAAGTCGCGGGCATAATCTAATTGTACCTACTTTATCTATCGGATCTAAGGTATTCTAAATCGGATGAAAAAATCGGAATCGGAAGTACCTGAGAAGTTAAAAAGAAAAGCTACAAAGACATCCAATAAAATAAATTACTTCGCAACTGAGCACCCGCCCTTTACAAAAAACTTTTGTCCAAATGTAGTATCTATTAACCACAGAAATATATCAAGATAGAACGGAAAAGTGGGAGAGGCACGCGTGCCAACAATTTGAATATAGATACATAGTGCAACAGTTTTCAAATAAAATAAAAACGCATGATAATAATTCAACGTTGCACTAATTCTAATTATATAAATAATAAAAGCTTGGAAGTAAGACTCAAATAAATAATAAGGCATTTCCTTTCAAAAGGGAGAAGAACTCAGACCGCGGCGTAATTTAAGTAGTTCAGAAATAAGCACTCGTGGATCCTTTTTTTAATTCGTTGACAAGATAGTCCTTGACTGCGATTTCACCTGATGGTAAGTGACGATGCAGTCTAAAATGGTAGCGGACTAACTTGGAACGGGTATGGTAGTATATAGACTCAACCAATACCCCCTAATCGGTTTCTACATGCCATCGTGCCGGAATGCTAAACCGCTTGGCGGCACGTCTTTGACGGCAGGGTGGTAAATAGCCACGGCTAAAGCTTTAGTAAAATAGTTACCTAAGTAATTTACCATTCTATCTCGATATATTTTTGTGTCATTAGCTAATACTTCAAAACTTATTGTTTTTGTTACTAAAGTAGGGTACAAAGTCGGAAATGCAGATTGTTCCTAACTTAAGTACATCTGTTCAATACAAATTGAACGATTTATTACCTTTTACCATATCGATTGAAAATGAAAAGATTTTGGTTTGGTGCAAGTAGAGTAACCATGGCGTAGATTAGGAATTTCTTCTTCTTTATGATGGTTATTATTCATTGCTATACAAATATCTCCCACATGGATTTCCAAATGCCTCGATCCTGCGCCACTTGTACCCAGCGGCTCCCTGCGACTCTTTTTATGTCGTTGGTCCACCAAGTGAGGGTAGTTCGCAATCCATACTAATATTAAAATTGCCCTTACTAATATTATAAATGCGAAAGTGTGTTTATTTGATGGTTTGCCCTTCAATCCAGCTGCAACAGAGCTACAGATTGACGGGATTTTTTTGCAAGAGTATACTTGAGGACCTGAAGAGTGACATAAGCTATTTTTTATCCCGGAAAATCAAAGAATTCTCGCGGGATTTTAAAAACTAAATCCACGCAAACGAACTCGCGGGCATCAGCTAGTTTATATATTTAAAAATGTAACGAGAAATTTTTAAAAGAGTGTTTTAACTGTTTTTCGCGTAGCTATGTTGTATTTGTATTCCGGTAAATCGCGTAAATTCTGAAAGACAAAATAACATACAACTATGCTCTAATGCTATGTTTTAATATATGACATTAGTTTCTACCTATACTTTTTAAACTAATCTTTGACTAGGTATAATAAATTAGTCCCAGTTTTTTTAATTACCAATTTATTACAGTAGGTCCTACTGTAATAAATAGATAATACAAAAAAACTTAATAAATTACAAAAATATTAGAAAGCACGCTCATAGTCACCCTACACTCAAGGGATTAAGCACAGATGGATCGCAACACCTTTTAAAGGTGTGTTTAGAATATTGACATGCATGAGACGTGTATTCTTCTGCTGTAACATTGTCATGCAGGCACGGCTAGCGGACACTATGGCCTAATATGGCGCAAGGTGTGCACAGAATATAATGATGTATGTATGTACCTAACTATGTTTGTTCGGGTGGAATCTTACAATTTTGAAGCAGATATCTTCAAGCGATTGAGCTGTGTACACGTTTAGTATGACAATGCATGGTTAGCTGTGTGACGTCATTCCAAATCCAACATGGCGGAACACCCAAGATGGTGGACACTTTATTTTTAATGCACTCCTACAATAAGCTTCAATAGCCCAACGGTTAAAGGTGCGGACTGAAAACTGAATATAATGATGTATGTATGTACCTAACTATGTTTGTTCGGGTGGAATCTTGCAACTCAATTTTGAAGCAGATATCTTCAACCGATTGAGCTGAAATTTTGTATACACGTTTAGTTTGGATGACAATGCATGGTTAGCTGTGTGACGTCATTCTAAATCCAACATGGCGGAATCCTTTTGACAATAATGTGAGTAACATTGTCGTGAAAAGGATTGGGGCATGATTTAGGTAGATGATAGATTGGTCATGGATGGTGGTTTACTTTATATGTGACTGATGACATCGAAAATCCCTACTAATATTATAAATGCGAAAGTGTGTTTGTTGGTTTGTTGGTTTGTCCTTCAATCACGCAGCAACAGAGCAACGGCTTGCTGTGATTTTTTGCATAGGGGTAATTTACGGGCCGGAGAGTGACATAGGCTACTTTTTATCCCGAAAAATCAAAGAGTTCCCGCGGGAATTAAAAAACTAAATCCACGCGGACGAAGTCGCGGGCATCAGCTAGTTTTAAATAATTTTGGCATAATTAGGTATGTAAATCATCAGGCCTTTTCGTCTATTCTAGACGGTTTAAATATTGTCTCGGAGACATTTTTTTCAGTGACCGTGGAGGCCGATCCTTGAACGGCAGTCCACACTTGGTGCAACAAAACCCGATGATAACAGACACAGTACCGGCGCTTGAATGCAGTTATTTCAGAATTATTTTAATTAAAAAGGTCTAATTGAACCTAGTTTAGACTCGAGTAAAGTCTATTATGGAAGTAGCGTGGAAGTAAGTAGTACTTAAGCATGGAACCCTGTTTTAGCTACAGTAGGTACATACACGTAAAGTTAACCACATTAACAGACTATCAAAATTGCGTCAAAATTGATATTTCGCGTGCCATAAAAAACAACTAACTAATCAGTATTTTCAATTTCCTGTTCTAAAAATACTATTACTCACAAAATAATCGTTCGTAATAAAATATAGTGGCACGCTTGAATAAGTGCTATCATTAGATAGGAAATGTATATTATTATTGGGTAGGGTCACGACTGACGCGTATTAATTTTCGTGCCACGTGGGGACATGATTTTTTTTTATATAATTAGCGAGCAAAAGGGTCACCTGATGTTAAGTGATTTCTGCCGCCCATGAACATTTGCAGCACCAGAAGTATCGCTAATGCTTTGCTGGCTTTATTATTTGATCAGCGTAGATAGTAGTAGCAGTTATAGCTTAGGGTTTAGAAGACTGCGCGGTCTCTTATTCGGGGGTCACAGGTTCGATCCCAGGCACTTTTGACTTTCAGCAAATAAATATCACTTTCTTTAATGGTGAAAGAAAACATCGTAAGGAAACCTGCACGCATGAGTTCTCCATAATGTTCTCAAAGCTGTGACGTCTACCAATTGGATATTTGACAATTTTTTTTATATGCTTAAAATTAAGGTTTTTAATATTATAACACAATGTAGCACTATTTATCGTGACTAATAGTCATCCGAAACCTCTGGATCCACGGAAGACCAGCGCTATGCCTGTGTTTTCAACACAGGGATAGCATTTATGCTGTCCATTTTGGGACCACACATATTTATTTATTTTTTGTTTTGTATGTCTCTCTGTCATTAACTTCTGTTCTGTACTTCTGTATGTCTCAAATAAATGCCTTTTCTTTCTTTCTTTCATTTTCTTTTTTTTAATATCTTAACCAGTCTCGAAAATATAGAGCGCTATTCCAACATGATGTCACGATTCAGTAGCTCCATACTCTCCATGGAATGGAGATAGCTCATCTCTTACCCAGGATTAACATATAGGCTACATTGTATCCCTTATTTATACAATCGGTAAGGTTTTCTTTAATACGGTTTAAGGGGAATACTTAGGTACAAAAATGTTTTTTACAGTAAAATCATTTTTCTACCTTATTTTGATTTAAAAAAAAAACATGTGCAAATACAGCATTCGAGATTTTATTGTCATGTAATTAATAATGTATACGTAAGTTAATAATTACGTACTTAAGACCTACTTCACTATATCCCCTAGTAAATTTTTACCGACGAGTTTAAAGTTTCACAAATTGCCAAAAAAAAATGTCAAAACCGTTCATGTCAAACCCCAGTTTAGTATGAAGAATGAAATGACAGATCTAAATATACTTTCAGCAGAGAACATAGAGAAAAGGACAGCACTGTTCTGTCATTCTTACTAATATTGTAAATGCGAAATTGTGTTTGTTTGTTGGTTTGTCCTTCAATCACGCCCCAACAGAGCTATTGATTTAAAGTGCACGCAGATGAAGTCGCGGGTATCAGCTAGTCTTTGTATAGTTTAGAGATTGTTTACCACAGTTTAGTACCATTATCTTGTATCGTAACATTTCTTTTACCAACGACCATAGATAAAATTACATCTCTCTGCTATACTAAATATGCTTTATCGTTTTTAAAAAATAATTGCAACAATTAAACTATATATTATTAATATATTCATTATACAATTAATATATCACAATATTAAAATAATAATATAAACACTGAACACTTGTATTCTACACAGCACCGATTTGTACGATAGGTAAAGCCAACTGGAATGCATTTTCAATATACTTCGAACTGTTGCCGGCCTGTGAAAAAAAATGTAGTTATAATTAAATAAGCCTCAATAGTCCAAAAAAATTGGATTTAAAATCCCTATTCCACCCCCTTAGGGATTGAATTTTCAAAAATCCTTTCTTAGCGGATGACTATGTTATAGTAGCTATCTGTAACCAAATTTAGAATAGAATATCGTTTATTCATTGACATGAATTCATTTCAATTTCAGCCTGATCCGTCCAATGGTTTGAGCTGTGTGTTAAGTTGACAATTAAGTTATTTCAGAAACTAACACATGGAATGTCAGATAACACAAGGATACAAGCGGAGCAAGACCTCGACATGTGGAAGTCTCTACTAAGGGACGTTACATTGAGGCACTTCAACGAACTTTTGAAATTGAATGAAAATTCGAACGAAATCGTGATTATAAGTTCAATATAATAAATAGTTACATGCACATAATAATAAATTACCTCTAAAAACACATTAGTGATGTAGTTATTGATCTGATCCTTGTCTTCTGAGGCGTGATTGGTCAGTTTTTCTGTGAACTGCGTCGCCAGGTCACTGATGTGTTTTGTTAGAACTACCGTCATTCTGAAAATAAATTATAATAAAAATTTACGTAATATGTACTTAGTTTTAAACCCCCGACGCAAAAACGGGGTGTTATAAGTTTGACGTGTCTGTCTGTCTGTGTGTGTGTGCGTGTGAAATGGCTGCCGCCACAAAATGGCGGATTACATCTTCTTTCACAACTCCCTCAATAAGAGTATCAAATGAAAGGGTTTGACTAGTAGAATATGATAAACAAATCCAAGATGGCCGTCACCACAAAATGGCGAATTACATTTTTTTTTTAATTTCACATGTCGGTGTTTTAAATTTTCGGTTTACACTTGTTAGCTTACATTTCCGGGCAAAAAAGAAAGAGAACTACTAAATATAGAAACTTTTTAATGTGCTCTCTAAACATCCTTCTCAATTTGTTTACGCTTACAATTAGGCCACGTATAAATGTATTTTTTTATGTTATAATTGTAATGTTATAATTATAATTTGTAATATTATAATTATTATAGTTTTCAAGCATAGACAATGTGAGGGTTGCCATTCGTGTAAGAAAGTAAATAACTACTGACGACGTAATCATTACCTAGACTCCCCTAACCCCCATGTTATCCAAAATAAGCAAAACAAAGACCCCCCCCCCCCCCATAGTGCTTACGTAATACTTGGCCCCCTAGGTCAAAATCTAATCACAGCTAACAGTTTACTCACTGAGTGAGGGCATCGGCTTCATCAGCGGTGGATCTCCTGGTCTTCACGAGCAGCATCTCAGCGGTTTTGTGGTACAGTTCCACTGACAGAGCGGTCGTGTGAGCGAGACAGCTGACAGCTTTCTTATATACCGCCTTCTCTGTTACACTTGGATCGCATGTTTGCAGCCATGCTGAGATTTCTGTGTATTGTCTGAAATAAATAGTTAATGTAATTAGGAACTTAATTAAAAAAATAACCATAGCAATTCTTACTTCCTATCCTATTTTTTTTATTTATCCTATTTCCTATTAATATTATAAATGCGGAAGTTTGTATGTACGATTTGGCTGAAATTTGGCACAGATATAGATTATAGTCTGGCATAGCACATAGGCTACTTTTTATCCCGAGAAATAAGAGAGTCCCCGCGGGAATAAAAAACCTTAATCCATGCAAACGAGGTCGCGGGAATCATCTAGTATATTATAAATGCGAAAGTCTGTTGGTTTGTCCTTCAATCGGGTCAGCGCTAAAAATTGTCCGAACGGAAAGAAAACCAAAACGCGAAAAAGGTTACCAATCGCACTTCAGTCTCGTGTTTGTCATCAGACAAAAAGTATCTATCTGTCCTTTTCTAACCGCTACGTGCGTATAAAACAGAGGGAGTACAATATTTTTATCAAATTGATAGATTTGCATTTAACTCGGGCACGCTCGGGCTGCCGCGATAGCAAATGAAAGCAAATTATTGTAAGCAAAAATAAGGCTCTGTAATAATGGACTTACAATGTATTAGTTTGTTTGTAATACACATGTACACTCGTATACATATGTTTTCTCAGGACACTTTTTTCGTGAATTTTGCATTACACCCAAGGTCCGTAGTATTATATGTCAATGTTAGCAGGGATTTGTATACAAATCAATGATAATATTCCATTCAATACTCACTTGATCAGTGGTTGGAACTGCAGTTTAAGGCCTATATCTCTGGTGGCTTTCTGCAATCGTTCGTGCAGCGCGTCCGGCCTGGACGCCGCTTCCGAAGGTTCCTCTTCTTCTTCTTCTTCATCTTCTTCATCAGGCATTTCACACAGTTCTGGAGCAATTTATGAAAAATACGTATTTAAAAACTAGCTGATGCCGGTGACTTCGTCCGCGTGGATTTAGTTTTAAAATCCCTCGGAAACTCTTTGATTTTCTGGATAAAATGTAGTCTATGTGTGCAAAAGTGTGTTTGTTTGTTGGTTTGTCCTTCAATAACGCTGCAACAGAGCTACAGATCGACGTAATTTTTTTGCATGGGTATAGTTGACTCTTTAAGTAGTAGAATTGTCTTTGGTCTGGTCTGTTGGGAGGCTTTGGCCAGGGCTAGTTACCACCCTACCGTAATGACGTGCCGCCAAGCGATTTAGCGTTCCGACACTGGCGTGTATAAACCGATTACGGTTATAGGTTGAATGTACACTGCCATATCCCTTCCAAGTTAGCCCGATACCATCTAAGACGGCATCGTCACTTACCATCAGATGAGAAGCAGCCAAAGACTATTTTGTCATTAATAAAAAAAGACGTGTGGCACTCGGGGACTGCCGCGGTAAAGCTATTGCATAGCATTTTTTATCAACGCCATCTAGCGGCTCACCGTAGAGGAGTCCCGTGTCAGGTTATTTTCGTTACGGAATTTCTGGATTCGGTCTCCACGCTGGCCCGCGATAGAAGCTATGCAATAGCTTAAAAAAGTAAGTAACCTGCAACTTGCTGCAAGGTTTCCTTGATGTCCTGTCGCTTGTCAGGATCAGCGCTGCGGAGTCGCTCCTCTATCCTCATACTGACTTGTTTGGACAGCATCTCGAGAGCTTCCAGATGGACTAGACCTGAAAATACATGAGTAACAATAATGAATGAATGAATGAATGAATACACTTTATTGTACACCACATTAGATAGAAACATAAAAAACTAGATGATGCCCGCGACTTCGTGTGAATTATTTTTCATTCCAATAGGGACTCTTTAATTTGATGACGACCTCCCTGGCGCAGTGGTGAGCGCTGTGGTCTTATAACTGGGAGGTCTCGGGTTCGATTCCCGGCGGTGGCAATTTAGGAATTTATAATTTCTAAATTGCTTCTGGTCTGGTCTGGTGGAAGGCTTTGGCCGTGGCTAGTTACCACCCTACCGTCAAAGACGTGCCGCCAAGCGATTTAGCGTTCCGGCACGATGGCGCGTAGAAACCGATTAGGGGTATGGGTTGAATTTACACTGCTATACCTCTTCCAATTTAGCTCGCTACCGTCTTAGACTGCATCGTCACTTACCATCAGGTGAGATCGCAGTCAAGGGCTATCTTGTCATCGAATAAAAAAATATAAAAAAATCCGGAATAAAATGTAGCCTATGTTTTAATCCTGGATGTGAGCTGTCTCCATGCCAAATTTCAGCCAATTCAGTTCATTACTTGTGGCGTGAAGGAGTAACAAACATACACATACAAACTTTCGCCTTTATAATATTACTAGACGATGCCCGCGACTTCGTCTGCGTGGATAAAGGTTTTTTAATTCCCGCGGGAACTCTGTCATTTTCCGGGATAAAAAGTAGTCTATGTTTTAATCCTGGTTATGAACTATCTCCATTTCAAATTTCAGCCAAATCGGTTTATTCGTTGTGGTGTGAAGGAGTAACAAACATACAAGCACACACACATACAAACTTTCGGCTTTATAATATTAGTGTGATTAGTGTGATGTGATAAACCTAAAGTAAATTATATAAATGAGAGCACCTCTTTTTATATCTATACTATATCATAGATTTTTTTTAATAGTACATTATGGTACAAGTATGAAACATTGGTGATTGCCGCTGAGGCGCTATTGAGACCCGAGCCGTTAGGTGAGGGTCTTAAGGTAGCCGAGGACGGTAATCATCAATACACACGTGTATATTGATGATTACCGTTTTTGAAAAGAGCAACCGCTGAGTTTCTTGCTGGCTCTTTTCGGCAGGAAAGGCATTCCGAACCAGTGGTAGATTCATTGACGATTCACAAGTGCTTGTAAAAGTTTATTTGAATAAAAAATATTTCTATTCTATTCTATTCTATCATACGACGTTTTTCAACACACTTGTGAAGAAAATAATACTAAAATAGCACATTATGGTACAAAACAGTGAAAACGAGTTGTGAAAATTTTTTCGCAATGGTGGGAAAAATTAATCAGTTTTCCGAAATGCGCGCGCAATATTATTGCAGAATATTAGCCACGCTGAACTTGTCTTATATTCTCCTATCCCCTCCAAATAAGCGAAAAGCTTGTGCTAGCTGGAGTGGCTACGACAATAGTGCAACGGGTGGGGCTCGAAGCTGCGACCTTTCAGTTTTCAGTCCGTATCTTTAACCGTTGGGCTATTGAGGCTTTTAAAGTGAAATTGATGATTATCAGTAACATAACTCCCAAGAAGAGTGAATACCTTCATAATCATCGAACAGCGTCTCATAGTGGACTTCCTTGGCCTCCCTCTTGGCCTCTCTTCGCTGGTCCTCTTCATCCGCCTTGGCTTTAGCTTCCCGGAGCACCTGGTTATTATTGAAATAAAATGAAATTAATTTTTTAGGTTGGTGGATTGTATTCCACCCGAAAATCCCACGTTAGGTCGCTGGTTTGGAACGAAAAGTGGAATGCTTTTGTTCTTCTCAGCAGAATCAGCATTCCGAACCGGTGGTAGATTTTCGACTTGTCATAAGAGCCACAAGTTGGTCTACATGAAATAAATAATTTTGAATTTGAGGTTTTAGTTTCGCTAGCTTCCTATCTCTGGGCAAACCTTCAACATCAAACAGCGGACGAAAAAGATCGAAGAAGTGAAGGTGGATCGATAAAATCGAATTCACAGAATTAACGGTGACAGTGACGTTTGCCCAGATAATGTAGTAATTTTGACGACCTCCCTGGCGCAGTGGTGAGCGCTGTGGTCTTTTAACTGGGAGGTCTCGGGTTCGATTCCCGGCGGGGGCAATTAAGGAATTTATAATTTCTAAATTGTCTCTGGTCTGGTCTGGTGGGAGGCTTTGGCCGTGGCTAGTTACCACCCTACCGTCAAAGACGTGCCGCCAAGCGATTTAGCGTTCCGACACGATGGCGTGTAGAAACCGATTAGGAGTATGGGTTGAATTTACACTGCTATACCCCTTCCAAGTTAGCCCGCTACCATCTTAGACTGCATCGTCACTTACCATCAGATCAGCAGTCAAGGGCTATCTTGTCATCGAATAAAAAAAAAACTTACACAAGGATAAACAAACTAATTTTCCTAAAATTCGTAAGATACAAAGCTAATACATGTAAAAGGAAAAGGTGACTGACTGACTGACTGATCTATCAACGCACAGCTCAAATCACTGGACGGATCTGGTTGAGACATACAGTACAGGCTATTATGACATACAAAATCCACGTAGATGAAGTCGCATGCATCGGCTAGTAAGTTATAAATACAAACCTGTGACAGCACAGGCTCATCACCAGAGTCTAGGCCCAGCATGGCTCGCTTCTTGGCCAAACCCGGATCTCCATCCTGCAGGACCTCCATGGTCTTTTTGCCTATAGTCTCTAATGTGTCTAGACCACCTGCTATTACTTTTGTGCCTGTAACACGCAGTGCATATTTGCAATTTAGAAAACCTAGAAAATTATTATCTATCTGTCTTTCTACAAAAATATGTATTGCGATCATAATAACAGAACAAACGGACGAAGTCGCAGGCAACAGCTAGTATATAAATAAAATAGACTAATATATACTACTAGCTGTTGCGCGCGACTTCGTCCGCGTCAATTTCTGTTATTATGATCGCGATTAAGAAGTTTTTAAAAGAATATATTTTAAATAATATGGATAATTTTCCCCGTTTTTGCAAAATTTTTCACTAATGCTTCGCTCCTATTGGTCGCAGCGTGATGTTATATAGCCTAAAGCCTTCCTCGATAAATGGACTATCCAACACAAAAAGAATTTTTCAATTCGAACCAGTAGTTCCTGAGATTAACGCGTTCAAACAAACAAACTCTTCAGCTTTATAATATTAGTATAGATATTTTATACTAATTAGTTAATCTAAATCTAAATATATAAAAGGCAAAGGTGACTGACTGACTGACTGATCTATCAACGCACAGCTCTAACCACTGGACCGATCGAGCTGAAATTTGGTATACAGGCAGCCGTTAGGACGTAGACATCCGCTAAGAAAGGATTTTGGAAAATTTCAACCCCAAGAGGGTTAAATAGGGGGTTAAAAAGTCGAACCTAACGTGAGCGAAGCCGCGGGATTTAGCTAGTGAATCATAAAGTAAAACATACCAGTATTCTCAACAAACTTTGTGACACCAGATATAAGACTACCAAATGGGAAGGCACCTTCATTAGTACTACTTTGATTACTTTGCTCTGGCTTTATATCTGTACTGTTTTTTCTTTCGTCAACAGGGTTATTTTGTCTCATGCCACTGTTGGCAGATATCCTCGCTAGCTCTTCCGGATCTGGAGCGCCTATTCCTGTTTCCAGTACTGTTGAAATGCCCTGAAAGAAAGCAATGGTTTTATGAGAAACAAGATTTCCACAAGTAGAAGTAAATTCGTGAATAATTATTATTTATCAAATAATATTTAAGTTTCAATAGCCTAACGGTTAAAGGTGACAACTGAAAACAGAATGGTTGCAGGTTCGAGCCCCACCCGTTGCACTATTGTCGTACCCACTCCTAGCACAAGCTTTCCGCTTATTTAGAGGGGATAGGAGGATATAAGTCATCTTGGCTAATATTCTTTTTTTTTTAAAAAGAAAAAAACTGATAGTCAAAAAGTGTAGAACATAGCCAAAGATTCAATAATAACTGTAGTTTGATTTTGGTTTTGTAAGCCCCACTGAATTCAGCCAATCAGAGGCCATTTTTAAAGAATCAACACACAGGTACATAATTTAACTGTATTGCTGTTGAAAAACATAATAATATGCATATAATAATAATAAATAATGTCCGACCGATCTAATCCACCGGCCAATCTCCAGAAAAATTAGCCATCTGCGCGGAAGATATTATAGTGCACAAGTGTGTGCACAAACACAGCACTCTCTATTCCATCACTCTCATAGTCTGATGGGACGGAAGAGAGATTGGGCGCAGGACCAACGGCTTTACGTGCTCTCCGAGGTACAGAGGTGACTAACTGCCAACTTCCTAGCTCTGGGCTAGCACTGGGAATTTCTCATTAGAAAAACCCAAAATTTTTGGCCCGACCCAGGAATCGAACCCGGGACCTCATCATCCACAGTCAAACTTGCTAACCACTAGATAAACAAGGCAGTTATGCATATATATCTGTTTTGTTATGATTACAAAGAGCAAAATTCACTTACTTGTGAAACTTGAGTGGTCAAACTGCTGATACCAGCTGTGGCCGTATTTATAAAAGAGTCCATTCCCCATCCCCAACCCCATCCTTCGGTTTTTAATGGTGCTGGTTGAGGATCTGGTTCTTTTTTACTGGTTTGTGTTTGTGGTTGGTCCTTAAAATGTAACATAATGACTCATTAATTAGACAACAAGCCTCAGTAGTTCAATGGTTAAAAGTTCTGGTACGTAACCCCAAAAAGAATTAATAAACAATATATAATACTAGTTGATGCCTGCGGCTTCATTTGCGTGGAATTAGTATTTAAAATCCTGCAGAAATTCTTAAATTTTCAGGGATAAAAAGTAGCCTATGTCACTCTCCCGGTCCTCAACTATACCCAATACCCATGCAAAATATCACATCAATCCGTTGCTTTGTTGTGGCGTGATTGAAGGACAAACCCACAAACAAACACACTTTCGCATTTATAATATTAGTAAGGATTACCTTAGAAGCTGTATTAATGTTTTCATCACCCCAGTCATCAAAATCATCCCAGCCAGTGTTTTGTGATTCTCCTGACTTAGGTTTTGATACTTCTGGTTTTGTCTGTACTTCTTCTTTTTGAGGAACTATACTAGGCTCTGATTCTTCTTCTATTTCAAAGTCATCCCATCCATCTTTTTGGACATTCTGAAAGGAAAATTTTATTACTAGCAGACACCCATGACTTTATTGTAATTTAGAGCTAACCTTGAAAAATTACAATACATGTAATGTAAATTCTATACAATTTGGATACATGCATTTACTATAATAATGTTCACATAAATACATATAAAAACTGATCAAATGGGAGTCAGACTTGCATATGAAGGGTTCCATACCAAAAAAAACGCAGAAAGAGAGCCCCCTTAAATTTTTTTAAATTTTTGTTTTTAGTTATAGCGGCAACAGAAATACACATTCTCTGAAAATTTTAACTCTCTGCTTATTATGGATCATGAAATACAGCTTTCTGACAGTCTTTTTTTATTAATATAACCTATATATAATAGTACCTAGTAGTAGAAAGTAGGTACTTTCTATATCAGAAAGTCTAAAACTGAAGAAATACACAATACAGATTATATATTCTCACAGCTGGCAGAATCAAAAGCATGCTAAGAGCTTTACCAGTTTACAGTTCCTAAGTTATTGTTATTAAAATATGTAGGCTATATACCTATGAAACAATTCATAGGTTGCTATACTCACATCCGTTTTAGAAGCTGCCACCTTATCCAAAACGGGATTTTGTGGGTGTTTGATTTCCTGATCAGATTCTATATTATCACTATAATTTGATGATGATAAACGCTTTTTTCGCTCTCGTTTGTTCGGGCTGTTATGACCTTCGTCCGCACTTTCAAAATCATCACTATCACTCGAAGGCATTTTGTTAAATTAAGGAAATTATTGAAAATTTGAAAATACTCCCAAAAATTCAATATTTCCTTTTTGATTTCGTCTACGTGTTTGACAGAACATCATAATTCATAATGCAGTAATTCACTGCTGGTTGATTGCGAAAGCCGTATTAATCATTGCTACAATCTCAATTACGGTGGTTGGCTGAATTTATAGCATACATGCTGCAACAATAGATTTTAGCCAATACTGAGTGAGTATTGGTCAATCAGGTGATTGCGATGGCACACTGCAGCAATCATTTTTAGACAATCCCTCGGCTGGGGAAATGTCATTTTTAGCGTTTTGTTCATTTGTGTTTTCCTAAGAAACGGAACGTAATATTATTTCATTTCACTAAATTATTTTAAAACACTAAAAATGTATTGAAATATATATAGCCAAAATTGAAGGACCTAATAAAAATTTTGTAATTAAGCACATTTTACACTACAGTCATAATTCATAATTAGGTTTTTATTACAATTCTTTTATAACAATTGGGAACTTACGTGCAATGAAACGAATCATGAGACTGATTTTTATTTAAATTTTTTATGGTTTTTGAGTTTTGACGTCAGTTAACTTTTTTGCGATTTTTGAGAAGTTTTACTTTTTACTGTGAACAGTAGTTCGTGTTTATTTGTGTTAAAATTATAGATTGTATAACTTGCTTTACTGTTTTCTTATTTCTTTACTATTCTATCAATACTTACAAGTAGCTAGTAGGTAAGTAATGTTTTTAACATTTTAATTTCATTGATAATAATCGCAGAACAAATTCCTACTTGTTCAGTGCAATTTAGTGTGTAGGTACTACCCAACTAACAAAATGGTCATAAGATTTTAAGCTTTTATGATTATTTCGTCACATAGGTGTCGTATATTAGCAAGTTTTAAAATGTGACGTTGTACAGGCATCATGTATATTGCATTTAAGTTTCAATGCAATTTGGTAATAAAAGTCGTTGTATAAACGTTTGTATGAAATAGCTATAAAGCAATTTAATCGTAGAAAATACACAGTCATACAAACGTTTTAGGCGGGACATTTTGGCTGGTATTACAACCTTAATAACGCTGCTATAAGACTATGCATGTGAACATGACATTTTAAATATATTCGCAGTAATGTAAACCAGCCAAGCCCAATAAACGCGACAGAGAGTGATGGTTCCGTACCTATTTTTTAACCGACTTCCAAAAAGGAGGAGGTTATCAATTCGGCCGGTATCTTTTTTTTTCTGTTGAAAATCGATGTCTCTTATGTTACTCTTTAACACGAATGAACCGATTTGGCTGAAATTTGGAATGGAGATAGCTCATACCCAGGATTAGCACATAGGCTACATTTTATCCCTGATAATTAAAGAAACCTTAATCATGTCAATCAAGTTATTATGGCCATACCTCATACCATGGTTAACGACATAACACAATGGCCCCTAGTCCCCGGATAAAGTTGGGAACCGACAATTATGTCATTTTTCGACGTTGACAAAATATGTTTTTTGCCGCATTCCCAAAAAACTTGTGGTCTCTAAAATGTAAAAAACTATTTTTTGGAATGACAAAAAACGGTTTACTAAATTGTTTTAGGGAACTCTGATAGGTTCGTAATGAAAGAACGCCATGTTTTTTAAGAGTTTATAACTCTTAACACAGCAGTATTCATCGTATACAAGTATTTTGTAACTTATAATGGCACGATGAAAGGAGTTTTAACTCTTAACACAGCAGTATTCATGGTATATAAGTATTTCGTAAGTCATAATGGTATTATGACATATAATAATTTATTTTTTATTTAAAAAATAATAATTAAATACACAATAAATGAAGGGGGCATTTAAAATTTATTAATAAACCTAAAAAGTTGGTCCCTAAAGTAATATTCGCATTAAGTTTTCCAAACTTAAACATAAACACATCCCATTTCAAACTTGTAAATAATTTGATTACACTTATAGTATAAAAGTATAAAAATATAGTCTGCACACATGCAGAATTTATTAATAGTTAAATTCTATTACTTATAATTGAAAGCGCTTCAATACTGCATCAAATAGATTCATTGGTCCGATAAACGTCTGCGCTATGAATGCTATGGTAACTATACGACTAAATACTCATACCAATGATAATATTACAACACTTTACACGACTTTTGAATGACAGCTATACGACTTTATAGAAATAGTAACTGCGCCAAAATCGCGTTGTATAAGCGTTTGTATGTCTTATTTTCATGCTATTCAGTTTTTCGAAAACGTTTACACAATTCTTATATGACTTATATTAAGACCATTTTGTTAGTTGGGTAGCTAGGTACCTAGTTAATTTTATTTTAAGCTTTTACCGCCTTATTTTTAAGTAGGTAAGTATATCTACAATTGGTAGGTACCTACATTTCGAGGCGTAAATAGTTTTCGATAAAAATGTGTAAGTACCTACAATCTACATACCTAACTATAAAAAAAATATACCTACCTAAGAATTCCAATACAAATATTGTAGGTACCATAGGTACCTTCCTATGCTTACGTCGACTTAGATAATTAGTCTTTAGCTCACTTGCTTTTTGTAACATAGTACCTAATAGCTTGATTTCTTTGACTTTCGTTGTTCATTTCGTGTTTTTCTGCTATGTACCTATAAGCTACCTACTGCTTGCGTAAGTTTGTACGGTAGGTAGGTACCTACTCGGTCGGTCGCTAATCGCCACTAGATTTTAATTGCTATAGGTACCTCTGTAGTGCTAGATAGTAGGTAAATACCTACCACAATGAGATTTTAATAGTAAATGGATAAGTAAATATTATTTCCAGAGGCGGCTCTAGCCCATGTAGCGCCCGTGTGCAATCAATATCTTGGCGCCCTCTAGTAGACGCGCGGCCAAAATGGAATACTTACAATACAGGAATACCGTTTGGCTTACAGTTATATTTTCACCAGTGAAAGGAAATTCAGGTGCAAAAAATGGTGCAATTTTAAATGATGTCGGGAAGCAATAGGTACACGAGTAAAAAGTAGTTTAAATTGCTGCGAGCGACGGCGACGCATGCTTTTTGGAGGTGTCACGAGCGCGGCTTGGCGCGGCGCCCCCCTAAAACCCTGCGCCCGAATGCGTTGCATACCCTGCACTATAGGTAAAGCAGGCATTGATTATTTCAATAATCAAATAATTGATATACAATGGATATAGGCACATTTTTCGTTGATGTACTTATACCAAACTACGTCTGCAAAAATATCTACGTACCTACCTACCCATTACAGGTACATTCACTGTATAATAATAGGCTTGCATGAGGCTCGCTCTAGATATTTGTTTTAGCTTGTTTTATCGCTTTGTGAAAATTTTACTCAGTTCAAGGTTGGCAGGAGGAAACCGCCGAAAGCGATAAGGCCGCCTTTGCACTTTCTTTTAAATTATGTCAATTCCTTTCGATGCTGCTATATTAACTGCAATATAGCCGCATGAAAACTTCGCATTGCATATACAGTCCGTTTGTATAGATACCTACTTAGAAAATGTTTTTGTATTAGTTACTACTCAGTGAGTGCATAGGGTGCACTAATAAGGTTTAGTTAAGCCGACTTAGAATTTAACGGTAGCTAGATAAGTATTTACATTTTAAAACTGGCTATATTCTCGTGTAAGACTTTAACTAAATGAGCAGTACAAATAAAAGACTCTAAATATTACTAGTGGTTCGCCCCGAACTGAGACCTCGCGATATCCCATAATTCCCAAAAGTTTTAATTATATATTGTAATAATTAACTTTTAACATTAGACGCAATAAAAAAAAATAATAGTTGACATAAAACTGTTTTACTGACACAGCGCCATCTATTAGCATTATTGTGAAGCTATTAGCATTTAAAATTAAATAAATTCGTTTCTTTATAACATTTATCTAATTTTAGTATTTGTTGTTCAAATACAGGATATATAACTGAATTTTCAACCAAGTTTCACGTTCTAATATTCAGTAATTCTTGACATATGGCCCAAATTAAAATCTCCACTTTGAAAGCCCCCCATTTCGTCAATTTTAAGGGAAAAATTAAAAAAAATAATAATTTTGTACTCTGATCAAAGTCGTCTTTAAAAATATATATTGCAAGTCTTTGTAACGCAACAAACAAAATTTTACTTCAAACACGCTTCTATGAGAGCCCCCCTGAAATAAAGCTTTTTATATTTTTTTATACAATGTTCGGCTGAAGGCCATCAGTTTACATATTATATTTAAATTTGAAGTAATTACGTTCAGTAATTCAGAAGTTATAGGGCTCTGACAGACATTTAGACGTACACTCTTCTCTGTCCAGTACAGACAAGCGTCCTAGTTGACTCAGAGAACTCGCTTCGCTCTTTCAATTAAATTCAATTAAACAAGGATTAAAGTTTAAAAATAGTAACCCGACTAAAAATTGGATGTAATCCATCATATTGATTTTGCTCGTATAAAATGTAGGCTATGTCACACCATCATAACGAATCGATCGACACCTTATTCATCAAAATCATTAAAAAAATACATACATGACTGTTAAAATCATAACCCTTTTGGCATTGCTGTAGTCGGCTTAAAATAATCATATTTCTTTTTTTTAATCTATGGTGAAAGCGTATAAATGAAAACTCTAATTTGCTGAATTAAAAAATGGGGGTAGTCGGACATGCTACATTACATTTCATACTTAACTTAAACTTCAAAGCTAGTTTTGACTTATTACTATCCAGCCAAAATTTGGAAGTCGAAAGTCGGTCTAAAAGTGCAGCATTTTACTCTATTTACCGTATAGGTACGTAGGTGAAGTAGCCGGTAAAGAGCCGTTAGAGTGGACGCCAGAGTAAAGTAAGGCAATTGGTAGATCAATTTAGACTGAGATTCTATCGATCGTACTGTCACTCTGGTTAGACTTGAGGCGAGAGAGAGAGGAGAGAAAAATTTAAGTCAGAACATATTTGTGTCTCATTTTAATTCTGCTTCCAGTCTGAGCCAAGACAGAGCATGCTCTATAGATCTCAGTCTTCTCACCTGTGAGCTATTGTCCTCTTACTCCACCGATGTTTACATGGAGATTATGTATTCCCGGCTAAAAGATAAATGCCCAGAATCCCTATAAGGTGGAGCAAGTAACATCTGCTGGAATGTTGAATAGAAATACCGGTAAAAGGGAATGGGCCTTAAGAGGCCTATATCTAACAGCGGATGCTTAGTGGCAGACGATGAAGACCAGAAGCAGTTCAGTTAGCAGAAAAATTCAATATTGTATTGGATCCGTCGCTTATTTATCGCTAGAGTTGCATGAAGCTTGATCTATGCGTAAAACTGGATGTGAGTTTCAAAAACCTAATTACAAATTGACGCTTTACTTACAATTAATTCTAGGCTGAAAATTCAACGTTGAGTATCGCAATGTGTACTAATCCAAGCCTAATAGCAACAGATTGAATGTATGCAAATGCAAATTGACTCCACAAACCCGACGACGGATCTAAAGTATCTCGATCTAATATAGCCAGATACGTAGGTACGTATCTGTAGTGTATGTATGTCTACATACGCTGTGGAATGCGCGCCATACCCGTATAGCTATAAGTGCGCACATACAGACGAATCGTAAATAGATTGAATGGATATGTACCTACATAGTTTTTGCCTACATGTAAGTTTATTTCGCAGCTTCGCGGCGTACAAAGCTTAGCCAGTAGGCTGTAGATCATTGGTGTGTGTGCCAGAGCATCGTATGTAATGTAAACATTGTGGTCAGCAGGAATGCATTTAGACAGTAGGTGCTTGAGGATATTATCATGAGCGGTGATAACGTGGCGAGTCCGCGCGCCGCAGTCAGCGACGCGGGTTCGCGTGGAACGGTCGCGTGCAACGTCTGTGTCGGCCGAGTGACGTTCAGAGCTGAGTTCGCGCTCGCGTACGCGCCGCATTCCATCGTGGGGGCCCTTCGCCGCCATTGGCCGATCCCGCGTGACGTCACCCTCGTAATGAGGTATTCAACATGGCCGTGTAGCTAGTTCGCGAGTGTGCTTCGTTATTCGTTTGAATGGATTTAATCAGTGAAATATGCCAAGGAGACGAAACGGTGAGATACCCTTGCCCGACGGATGGGATTACGCGAGGGACTTTGACGGAAAACTATATTTCATCGACCATAACAGTAGAAAAACTACGTGGATCGACCCGCGAGACAGGTAAGTTTTCCGAGGAGAAGTGTTAACCCGTAAGAGCCCCATGTCAAAACCTCGCATTCCAATGCAATTTACAGTGTTTTCTGATTGAATTTATGAACTGTGGACTGTGTGTTCGAAAGTGCATGTTTTATACATCGACATGGTCGTGAAGCAAAAAGTAAACATAATTCTAAAATAGAATAAACCGTGAAAAACAAACTGTTCTAGCAGCGAAGTAGTCGCTATCTGTCGGCAGGAATGCGCAACTGACTCGATTTCACACGACATTCCACAATTGACTAACAACAAATGACCTAAACACAAATTATGGTTATCATTTTGTTATCCTTTGGAATTCGAGTTGTGTTCGGTGTCTCGTTTTGGTAAGGGGTCCTGATTATTTAGTGAGCGGCGATGGAACGCGACTAATGAGGCCACGGAACTGGTTCATAGAAATGCTAGGCGCTGAACTGGCGCAGAAATAATTCGATGAAGCGTTTGCGTCGGACATGAATGTACTGTTGGATGGTGCGGTCGACACTCGGCTGTTTCGTAAGGTACGCGTGTACGTTCAACGCTGTGCGTGGAGAGCGCAGTGGGAGACGGAATGCAATGCATAGGCAAGTTGTGCGGTGTGAATGACAGGCGGTAGAATGCGGCCCGGGCCTGCGGCGATGGTCGCGCCTTTCTAAAGCGGCGCACGGCCCCTCCCCGCACCTCACACCGCAGCTCTACCATCACACCACCTCATCCAAGTGCAGGTGCTCCACAACACATCCCTATTAAATACCGATCATGTCTAGCCGTATCTACTTACCATAGTTAATACGGCACCTGCATCATTGTTTTAAAAAGTTGACCTTAAAATCCACCTGCTCTACAAAATGCGTACATGTCACTGTTAAAATGCATTGATGAATTCATAGTAAAGTTAAAAAGAATTATTAATAGCCATGTTGACATATGCATCATGTTTGTTGGATGGTAAACGAAAAAACTTAAGTTACGGTACTTGCATTCCATGAGAAACATTCGTATTCAATGAGCCTATAAATGTAATATTAACAAGTCTAATGGAAATGATACCTACCTAACTCGCAGGAGACATGATTCTGTAATCCAAAACAGTAAAAAGAAAAGTTCAGTTAACCTGAGACGGTTTTAAGAGATCGTTATGATTTTATACCCACCAAAAAGCGATTAGTGACGTATAACTTTATATTCCTACTAAAATGGTGTACGAATAAACATAAAACAGCATAACTGACATGCATGATTTTATGACTGTAGATAAAATTGATTAATCCTAAGAAGACACATTCAGAAGATCTGGTTCCAGTGCATTGACGCCACAATAAAATTCACCGCTGACACAGGAAACATAAAGTTGGTTTTTTTATTGAACCTTTTTGGCAAACGGCATTCCAATCTTGCTACAATACAAGGCCCTAAATTCACACATTGGATAACAATCTGAAACAAAAAGAACTAAAAACGTAATTAAAAAGGGTACCTAATTTGATTTGATCGTCCAAAAACGATTCCGAAGACTTAAAGAGATGCCACTTGGAGTTATTCATATCAAATATAATCAATATAAAGACTAAAAATTAACCTCTAAATTAGGTTCAGCTGATGTCGTTTTATTGCTAACATGTACTGCGAAACGCACACAATAAACCAAGCGACTAAGCCAATTTATTAACGCTAAAAATAACTCCGGTATGTCTCCAGAGCATTTAATGATATTACGCTTTGAAGAGAACCTCAACAGTAAATGCTGATTAAGAAAGTAATTAAATACTGCGAGTCGATCCTAAAGGGAAATAAAGAAATGCTGATTCTGTAAATGTTCTGAGGTTTAAAACCATCATTCATGTAAAATGACCTGATAACAACATTGAACCTTTTGCTGTTTTAAACAAATTAAGTATAAAGTGATTGCTACTCATAACAGATAATTGCTAATACATCTGTAATGAGACGTTGAACAGAGATTTTGCGGTTTTCGCAGATAATACAAATGATGCTAACACACAATTGTTAAGAGTTAGAACAAAAACTAGCATTCTGTAGATACGCATTTAAAATTGAGGAAAAACTGTTCATTGTCTTGTTAGGCTAGGAAACTGGTAACAATGATACAACTTAAACATCTACTGGGAATTCATACGTTGTTAGCCGTATATTACTTTAATTATATCACTTCAATGCATTTTCACCCAGTACTTGGTTCAGCTCGCATCACGCATGCCAGCGTAATGCATAATTCCATGGTACGAGTGAAATTCGCTTTGAATACCTATGCGTATCCCCTTAGGTACACGTTATAATATGTGGGAATCGCAGTGATACCTGACAACATCGGAATGCGTCAATACTTTGCATGCCTCATGGGCAATAAGATTTGCTTATTTAATATTTATTACGAATCCTGATCCTCTTGGGCTTCAGGCCAATCCAATGTTGCTTGTTATGTGCGCACCATAACTTTGCGATATTGCAACTGGTATCTGAATCACATTTTATTAGCAATATTGGTGGTGTAATATAGCTGTCTTCCAAGATTATGTAACCCAAGTATGTGTAAAGCATCTTGTGGGTACTTCCCACGCACAATGCTCCTTCAACCGTGTCGCTGAAGGGGCTGGGCATTTTACTTAGTTTCTTGACTCTAATCGAATGGGAGCCCGATCGCTTTGTAATTTAACATTCTCACTTTGTGATTGTTTCATCAGGGCCTGTGTTTAAGTAATTAACATACCGATTCCGTTCGTCGAACAGAAATTACTCATAGAATAAGTCTTTATTGGAATAATGTAAGTGGAAACACGAGCGGAGTTATACCTAGGTAGGTAATTATTGGTCTACACTGTACAGGGCGCGGCGATCGAACACGATACTGAGCGTACAGCATTGTTTACTCTACGCATACCTCGGAGATAAAGATGTCCTTGGCGATTTTTTACCGTTTGGCGTAACTACTATATCTGCCGAATTGTTTAATTTCTTATGATTATAATAACGCGTTTAAGTAGTCATTTTAAAGCGTAAAACAACTTCTTTCAACCTGACCTTGGCAACAAAATACATACATCCTTAATACATACATACGTATTAGTTAAATAATTAATAAAACATGCCCCTTCCCTTATCTTCGTAAAAAGTTAGCTACGTGTTAGTGAGATGCCTGAAAAAAGGAGCCAGTAACAAAAAGAAAGAGGTCTAGAAATAAGGAGTGTCCTATCTTAATAGAACTTTAAAGTGAAAATGGGCAGACCATAAATAGTCGGGGGAAAAGATAAATGGAATAAACTGATAAAACTTTCAGCCTAGGTATCTAAAATGGGCATGGCAATCCAAAAAAAGGGCGAGCGGAAGAGGGAACGAAATAATTAAGGTAGTAGGCAAAACTTGGATGAGAACTGCGAGAGACAGAGATGAGTGGAAAGGTTTAGAGCAGCTGCATTTAAGACAAATCGATACCTTGCAGATGGAACATGTCACATCATACAGTTTTTAAAATTGTGTGCATAAAATGTAAACTGAATCATATATGTAAATTCCAATGCTAATGTATCTGATTATTTCAGATACATTAGTATTAATAAAGGATTTAAGAATATAATTATAATGATTTATCACCATCATGTATGTAAATGTAAACAAGCATAAAGACAAAAACCTTCAATAGATTGTGGTAGAATACGAACTTGAGAAGCCAAGCATAATTATATGTATTAAAATTTATCTGTACAATACAATGCAGTTATACGATAAAAAGCAACATTACTCCCGTTTCTAATCAAAAATAACATTCCTCGCTTATCTACTCGTATTTGCCGTCACATGGCTTTTATTATCCATCCGTTATAAGTGTATTTCATTTATCGACTGCCTCATTGGTCTGGTGGTTAACATGTTCGACTGCGTATTACGAGGTTCAAGATTTGACCCCGGATCAGGCCAAAAATTAAAATTTTTCATTGCATTTACCAATGTATTTTGTGTATTGGGTTTTTCTGTCAAGCAACTCTCAGTACTAGTCCGGAATTACGAAATTGGTGGTGTGAACCCATGTACTTCTCAGAGCACGAACATAAAGCGGTTGGTCTTGCGCCTGATCTCTCTCCGGTCGTGTCGGATTCTTATCGGACTATGAGATTGAGGGAATAAAGAGTGTAACTGTATTTGTGAACTAAAATCTCCTGCGCAAATGGCTAATCTGCGAAAGTTGTAGTCGGTTTCAACCAGTATTTAATTTCATTTGTATTAATGGGAATATTGTATAC
Organism: Hipparchia sbordonii; assembly: GCA_038048805.1. Taxonomy (NCBI): domain Eukaryota; kingdom Metazoa; phylum Arthropoda; class Insecta; order Lepidoptera; family Nymphalidae; genus Hipparchia; species Hipparchia sbordonii. The sequence goes on from CM076115.1 coordinate 8,638,280, forward strand.
TACTACTTAATAGTGTAGCGTCATGATATTATTTGAATACGTATTTAGCTGTGACGTGTGGGAGGCGAGACGGAATTTTTGCATATTTGTGCGCTAGGAGTTTCACCTGTACAAGGAGACAGATGAATTTAAGACGCGATATATGAGGCCATAAAACTTATTTACCTAATTTGCATAAGCTTATAGGTAATTATTGTAGAGGCCGGCCAAACTTGGTCAACTGAAGAATGTTGCCTATACTCGTTTTTTCATCGATTTTGAGTGTTTCGTTCGTGATTTGATTATAATCTTTACGGGAATAGCTATTAAGCTTACTTTACTATGAAAGTATTAAAGGAGGTCTAATGAAATTAAACTAATTTGTGCAGTCGTGTCGAAAACGTTATTTTTTGATTGGAAAGCAATTAACTGAGCACTTCATTAGGAAAATATTCGCTGGCTGTATGGAGTATAAGCACTCGTGACATGAAATTGATTTAGCCTCGAGAGATGGATTAAAGCAATTTATAAGTACGTAATACTATAATTACATTGAAGACCAACTTTCTGGTAAACAAGTACTTTATAAGCGTACCCTACTTCGAAAAGAATTGCTAAGTTTGAATGTTTGATAAACGCAAGTCATAATTCATCATCATCATATCAGTTTAAGGTTTGTTGATACCACTAGCTACAACGCCACCACTCGATCCTCAGCCTTTCTTATCCAGTTGCTTTCCTCCAACCACTTCATAGTATTGATCCAATCTCACACTGTACTTGTCTTCGATCACCACTTTAGCTTACAACGGCCATCATCCTATTGCCATTCCAGTTTGGTAACGGTTTGGTCTGTCTCAGTCCCTTTGGTTCTTCTGCGGATATCTTCATTCTTGATCTTACCCTTCAGGGAAACACCTGACGTACCCTTCTTCATAGCAAACTGAGCGACTTTAAAATTGATCATGCAGTTGTTAGTGTCCAAGCAATATGTATTTTATTTTAACGAATTAAATAACGTTCCACTTACTATGTTTCGAAATTCAAAAGATATAAATGAAGCAGGAGCCGTGCTTTAGGTCAATTTAATTCTAATCCTTGATTTTGAATAAATCATAGACGCGTTTTGAACGTAGGCGATTTATGCTACCATAACTGGGTAACATTCTAATGTATACCATTCCATAATAGCACTTGATATTTGAGAATGTTGTGTTAAATTGTGTAGGTACGCGAATTGTAATCGTTTTGGAATGCCACCTGTACGATAAGATGATAGCGAAGTTCTATTTAATAAAAACAACAGCTGTTTTTAAATGTAAAATTCTTCGAATATCTCTATTTAAATGTTAATTAACGGATGTTAACATTGAACATAAATTGTCTTCTGTTACATAAGCCTGTTATGTAATACCGTTTAAGATCTATTTGCAAAAGCACAACATGAGTACGTAAAACTTGTTCTATATATTATTGTTAGTGACACTGATATGTTTCGCATTGATTAACATGAGGTAAAAATACTTTAGGAATGTAACTCAATCCGGAACGGAGTGCGACATGATCTGATTGTAAAAGCAGAATTGTTAAGCTTTTGTACTCGAAATGTAATGTCGACGGTCACAAAACAATGGAGGTGAGGAATTTTGTACCTCAACAAACATTCCCCCATTCATTCGATGAACTGTTATCAAGTCTTTGGGCCATGTTTAACTACACCTTCCGGTCCATAACGCTGCTCCAATAACATTGCCACATGAATGGACTTGCCAAACCCAATGTTTAACTTTCTATCGCTGAGAAAGTATCATTTGTGGGGCTATAGTGGATAAACATCAATATGAACTATTAGAGGTATTTGTGTTCGGCGCTGGAGTTTTGAAAGGCGCCATGCTTTGCGTCAGTAATGATATAATATGATGGATTACTCGAGACGTTTCACCATAGAATTTTCTTTCTTATTGTATATGTGTAATTGGCTATATTGACGATGACTTCTATAAGTACATTTTGGGCTATTCGCACGTTTTTTTCGACCGATAAAAGTATTAATAAAATATAAGTCAAAGCTATATAAGTTTAGTATTATAAAATTAACCTTATTACTTTAGATGCCAGATAAGAATTATGTATATTACAAAAAAAGATCCTTCTAATAAAGAGTAATTGACAATGTTTCATTCATTCATTCATTCACTCACTGCTAGTGCAATATAATACTTTTTGGTCTTCTCCCAAATGAATAGGATAGATAGGCCACCACCATGCTGACCAAGTGTGGCAGAATTCAGTAATCGTATAATGCTTTGACTAACTACTGGAAAATTCAATTGAACAAAGTAAGTCTTCATTGTGTGCCTAGTTAAAGCGTTTTTCTTCTGAGAATAGTTAACACAGTTATGTAGGTATTGGCACTTCGTCAATGTTAACTTAAGGTAAGTTTTTTGCTGGAACACTTTGAAACGCATTCCGTTTATTGTTGCAGATTTGTTTTTGCAGCGCGAAACCGTTGATGTAAATATTCAAACAAGTATATTTAAATAGCGTTAACAAAATGGAATTTATGGTTTGCGCTATTTGTTTACGTTAGTGTATAGGTATCTCCGACATATTCTTTACATGACCTTTTTCTTCATCTAAATATATAAAAGGCAAACGTGACTGACTGACTGATCTATCAACGCACAGCCCAAACCACTGGATGGATCGGGCTGAAACTTCCCATACAGATAGCTATTATGACGTATGCATCCGCTAAGAAAGGATTGAAAATTCAACCCCTAAAAGGATTAAATAAGGGTTGTAAAATCGAACTTAACGAGAGCGAAGCCGCGGGAAAAGCTAGTCTTACTATAAGCATGGTGAATCGGGAAATTCAATTGCGGATTGTTCCACTGTTAGGCTTTACTAGTAGATCCTGCAGTTTATTTAGTGATTTAGCAACTGAAGCCGATTGGTAACTCAATTCAGTTATTAACTATGTCAAAATTGCCATGCCTTGCTACATAAAATCTACGCTTCGATCCCTTAGCATTTTGTGTGAGTGTATATGTTTGTTACTCCTTCACGCCACAACGAATGAACCAATTTGGCTGAAAATTTGAATGGAGATAGCTCATACCCAAGATTAACACAGGCTACATTAATTTTATTCCGGAAAATGAAAGAGTTCCCGCGGGAATTGAAAAGACCTTAATCCACGCGGACGAAGTCGCGGACATTGTCTTGTTATTTTATATTTCCTTTATACCAATGTTTTATTACTTTCCTTCTACTTCACATTTGGTTATGGTCCACTTGCACCAACCCCCTAAATATATTTAAGTTAAATTTTCTATACCTGTCCCTTTCTTGTTCACTCTAAACTGAACTTGCCAAAAAGTGACAGCATCACAAAATTGCCTAAAAGTTGAACAAAACGGCCTAAAAGTTGGTTCTTTAATTTAGGCGTTAGGGTTATCAAAAGTTTGCCGCTTTGTGATGGTCATGATATCGTGCGTCGGTTGCCGGCGGCGTGACAAAGTCGGTTGGTATGCGTCGTGATTCAGACGGAAACCTTATATATTCAATGCAATGTTTATGTAATCCACTACCGCTCTGTCAGTCACTTTTACCGATACCCGACAGCGCCAAATGAAATACTAACTCAATTTCGTACGTAACGTAAATTGTAATGCCTAAAATTCTCAGTATTTATTTTAAAACTAGATGTTGCCCGCGACTTCGCTTGCGTGTGGATAAAGGTTTTTGTTTCCCGCGGGAACTCTTAACTTTCCGGGATAAAATGTAGCCTGTGTATAAATCCAGGGTATGAACTATCTCCATTCCAAATTTCAGCCAAATTGGCTCATTCGTTGTGGCGTGAAGGAGTAACAAACGTGCACACACACACACATTCATACACACATATACAAACTTTCGCCTTTATAATATTAGTGTGATGTGATTAGGGTAATTTTGTTTTAATAAATGTATGTTAATGTTGATTGGGATTTACTGTTGTAAAGTCATCCAACTCTGGATATAATATCATCAGTTTTTCACTGGATACCTAGGGATCGTTTGATAGAAATTTAAAGACCTTTTTAATTTGACGAAAATCCCGAGTTAACACGTTCGATATAGTACCTACTATATTGTAAAATAGAAATTGTCACAGTAACTAGTAAATTTTAAAATGTATTATTTGAATTGAATCCTTGAGCCCTCATCGATGTTGAACCCCAAGCGGAGCCTTAGACCTTGGTAAACTGACGTGACGTGCCTCTTAACGCCAGACATTTCTGTTCACACTTGGCTTTGGAATGTCGTTTGTCAATGATCGAATAACGCGTGACGTCATGGCTCCACATTAGCAGCCCGTGTACAAATCGCCGCTACATAAAATATTTATTTAAAAAAACCAAAAACCCGACTGCGTCAATAAAAACTGAAACGAAAAAATAGTCTAGTAGTCAAGAATTGTGTTAAATAATACTGACTGATTTTTAGTTAACAACTTTAAATTGTCATAGATCGTAAATGGTCATTCAAAATGAAAAATTATCAAGGAAACCTTACAATGATTTTCAAATATCTATTCAATGATACCCCACTATATATACTATATATGATAGACCGTTGACTTTCATTTTTTTCTTTTTCACATGGCGTCATGGCGGCATTTCATATGGCGTCTGTTGGTCGCCATATTGAATTTTGATTACCGTCATGTCTTTAGTGACACTCTGAAGATTAACACAAATTGATTGCCGTAAAAATCATTAAATCGGGCCAAGCGTTTGGTCTCCAAAGCGCCAGATACATATAATTCTATACTCTATACATACATACATGCATACATATATAGACTGAGAAACACATTACCCTCCTTTGCGTGCCGCAGTCGGTTAAAAATAACAGTTCTCCGATGGGCCAATTTTGGGGATAAATTCGGTGATCGGTCATGACGTAACGCGTTGAGAATGTTCGTAACCGAGCTTAATTTAATGCACGTTTCGGTTCAGTTACAATTTTTGTGTCCAATTATAGGATCATCCGGCGGACCGATTGCAGTGTTTAATTCGATTATATCTGTGTGTACATTTTGTGTCAACGATTTGGTATGCGGGAGGAAATCACGTTGACCTCTAGCACACTTCCTTTTTTGGACCGGAAAGTATGTGATATTCCTGTCCCTGAGAGCTTTGTTTTGCATACAGAATACGTACGGCCATTTTATTGGACACTACCTTTTGCTTGCGACTTCATCCGCATAGATTTAGGTTTTTAAACGTCGTCTGTTTTTCTGGGATATATAAACCTATGTCAGTCTGTTGCTCCGTTGTTCTGTGATTAAAGGACAATCCAACAACTAAAGTTACTGTAGCAAGGATTCGAAAATAATAATAGAATTTAAATAAGTTGCTTCAAAAATAATAGAATTAAGATAAGTTCTGGGACATAAACCCATGACAGTCTCCAATTTCTAAACCACGCAAAAAATCACGTCAGTCTGTTATTCCGTTGTTCTGTGATTGAAGGACAAACCAACAACTAAACATACTTTCGCAATTATAGTAAGAATTCGAAAATAGGAATACAGTTCTTGCAATTCTCGAGGGCGCGTAGCTCATGGTTGTGTGTATGTCGTATCGATATAAGTGGGAGCAAGTGCTTGCTCGCGCCTGTCCGCTATCACCTAGGCTCCTGACCGGCACACACACTTACGCAATGTGCATGTATACGACGTAACCACAAGTAAAGCTCACGCGTCCTTGTGAACTGAAAGAGCATAAGTTGCTGAAATAGGAAAAGCTTCTGCAGTACACCTATAGAATATACCTACCCTCTAGATGGTGATGATGAAGTGCCCAGTACACCTAAAGAGTATCAGACGGTCATCATCATCATCATCATTACAGCCTGCAGACATCCACTGCTGAACATAGGCCTTTCCCAAACAGCGCCACCACACCCGGTCCTTAGCTCTTCTCATCCAGCCACTACCCGCCACTCTCTTTATGTCGTCGGTCCATCTTGCTGGAGGGCGCCCCACCCTACGCTTACTTGTTCGCGATCTCCACTCAGAAATTTCCGGCTCCAGCCGCCATCGCTTCTGCAACAAGCGTGGCCTTCCCACTGCCACTTCAGCTTAATGATGGTTTGGGCTCATTGACCTTGGTTCTCCTACGGATCTCTTCATTGCGAATTTTATCCTGCAGTGAAACTCCTGATATAGCCCTCTCCAGATGATGATAAAATATTAATATTAGGCTTAGCTGACACACCAGTTGATCGGGATAAAAGTAAACTTCCCCGATGGGAAAGTTAAAATGGGTTTTTCCTGAAACCAAACGGAATGTGCACCAAACCAGCTATGCGGATTAAAATATTTCCCGGGTGATATTAATAGAATATAAGCCGGTGTGCGTGTGTCCGTCGGTCGGTCGGTCGGTGTGTGAGAGACAGCGTGGCACCGCCTCCAGACCAGACGGGATCCGAGTTTCGCTGTAATCCAGGATTTGGTAATCCGTATTTCGAAACGACGTATCCGTATTTCGAGAGACGTATACGTTGTAGCGGACCCTTATTGCTAGCGTGTTCTTTAAATTAAAGTCACGATGTGTGATTTTATGGAACACGATAGTAGTAAGGATCCACCACTTTGGTGACCCTCGGCAAAAGGAAACAAAATTATGGCAGAAGAAAATGTAAGTGAAACGAAGCAAGTCGCTGACTTATTAGCCTCGGTTATTATTACTAACATCAAGTTGGAACCCATTTCATTATTATCTCAAGAAAACTCCTATAATTATAAAATATAAATACTAGCTTTTGCCCGCGGCTTCATTCACATTAAATTAGATTTTTGAAACCCCTATTTTAGTCTCTTTCTTAGCGAATGCCTGTCATAATCCATAGATGCGAACAGTCCGATCAGTCCGTTGATTTGAGATGTGCGGTGGTAGGTCTGTCAGTCAGTCATCTTTTCCTTTTATATATTTAGAAGATGATGGAAAGGGGTTATGACCCTCAGCGATGAGAAATACGATGCAGAGAGAGAGGTTGCAAAATACTTAATTTGTGGAGGAAAAGAATGGCGACAATGTGCAACGTTTAAATATACATTTTTACGTAAGATTTGCACAATTCATTATCTATTTAGATTATTTTGTGATTCGGAATGAATTTATTTGATTAGCTAATAGGTAATCGGTTGTCGGACTGCGTGAACTGTGGAACTATTTTATGTGATGAAATAATCCGCGAGAATCGTGTTGGTAGATAACCTATCTAGGTTTAGTATAAATAATGAACATTAGTAATCCGTACATATTTAGGTGGTTTTCTGAACTCTTAACAAAACAACATAGTATAATTTTGTGCAAAAAACTATAAGAATAGGCAGTTTCGTTCGCGGGTCTTTCTCTCGCGTGTCTTTATCTCTGTGACTTTCAGCCAAATCGTTTCAGTCATCGCGGCGTGTAATTGAGTAACAACCATTCATCCATCATCCATCCATCCAGAAATCCTCGCATTTATAAAATTAGTAGGATTCATAAAATATCACGGCATTCTTATTGAAACAGTCCAAAGCGGGTAGCATGTTTCGTTTCTATTTGCAGATTGTGGCAGTACATTGGCCTTCTGTCGCGTTATTTTCCGAAGTCCAAACGTTAAAAGACTTTCTAAAGCCTTTAAGCAAGTTGACGATAACGCAATTCACCATATTGCAACGCATTATAAATCGTCTCGTTATCCCATATGGTCCCGTGATCAGTTAAGCTGCAAATGTGCAACTAGCCTTTCGTCCAACGACTTACTGCTGTATTAGGAGATTAAAATAGATACAGTAAGGAATACAATTATGGCAGGGTTTCTGCGAATCCATAGTTTTAATTCTACAGAGAATGCAAAATAATATAAACGTAACAAATTCTTTTTACAAAACCGATTTTTAACGCCACTACAAAGTATATAGCAATTGTGCCTATAAAATTTGAAGAGTTCTCTCGATTTCTTCAGGATCCCATCATCAGATCCTGACCTGATGACAATGGGACTACCTGGAAAGTATACCGTTTCAAACAAAAAAGAATTTTACAAATCGGTAATGGCGTCTTCGAGTAATCGGGAAACATACATAAAAAAAAATATGATTCTGACGAATTGAGAACCTCCTCCTTTTTTGGAATTCGGTTAACAATATACTGAGGAAATTATTAAAGTTCCATAGATCAATGTAGCTCTAGACAAAGAAAAAGATCAAAAAGAAGACTTCAGACCAACTTAAATAAACTCTTAGTCCGTAGGCTGAGAGAAAGGATGATAATGAAAATGAAAAGTTGTCTCTCCAAAACTCAGACTACATAAAACGGCTTATAAATAAGCTCATTTTGAAAATCATTCTGCGAAATAAACAAATCTAAAAGGCTATTACTGTTATTACTATTCAGCAGTGTAACCAGCACTTTTTTATATAAGTTATTTATTATTGATAGGCTTAGCTTGGAGAGTATTAATAATGTTCGGCCTATTGTCTATCTGCCCAAGTCTAGGTATATAAAATGCTTAAGTAATTCGTTTTTTAGGTTATAGCCTAGAACTTGTTCCGCTTGGTCGGTGAATCGGTTACTTAACTCATTCTTCAATGCAGTTTATTTAGATATTTAGAGTAGGTACTTAACTACTTACTGTGTTTTATATGAAACATCTATATTTTAATCCTATGTATTAAGATTATAGACACCTCACGAGCTGTTATTCAGTTTTATGTTAAAACTGAGTCATACTAAACCAACCATTGCTTCCAACGCATTTACGATTATTATTACTAGATGCTTGCGGGTTTTCTAAGCTTCTCTGAAGCAAACCAAAAAATTCTTAGACGGATAATATTATTTACATAACATTGAAAATAAAGGTACGAGTATAAATAGATAGTTTGAAAAACTTACATAAAAGGAGAATCACAAAAATGTATTTACATTTACTAAAGTGAAAAAAATTTCATACAATTAAATATTGGAGCTTAAAATGTTCTCTGACATAGGCACTAAAATCATACCTTAAATACAGTGAACCACATTGATAAGAACGCGTTTATGACGTAGGTATCTTTTGCATATAAAAATTAATTTAATTATTAACTTATTTTAAATCTGTAACTTAACTGTTTTGTATCAAAACTTTCCGTCGTATCGCAATAACCAATGAGAGGAAGTAAAATGTCATTACGTTACATAACCTTTTCCATACAACGGTAGTGTTTGCTTGTGGGTCTTTCAAAATATGCCCCTCTTGGATCTTCACAGTCATAGAGTAATATAGAGTCAATCAAGTCTCAACCAATCGGCGGCCATTGGCTACAAGTGTCATCTGATGAGCTCCCCCGCCCCCCACTTCTGAAAATACGGAGTACTTGTAAAAAATTACAGGAATTACAGGAGGATTAGAGCGTAAAAATTATAGCTATTCCAAGGTGGAGACACGCGCTAAAATATTTTGTTTCTTATTTTATTCTGCAGTATGTACTCATATAATTGAAAAATAAAGTAGGTAATTGGTGACAGAGTGGTGATATTTGTGAGACGATAGTTGTGAATTTTTAACCGACTTAAGGCAAAGTTAGCAGTCTATATATGTAGGTATGTTTGTATTTACGTATGTTCCACTTAAGCGCCTAACTACTGAGACATAAAATACATTTTTATGAACACAATTAATGACGGATTTTACATCTAATGTTCCCTAGTCGGGAATAGCTTTAAGTATATGGGGAATTTAGTTACATTTTGGCCAAATAGTGTTTTATGTTCTATTATTATCGGTAGACACGGTTGCGGATTCTGTTACATACCTACTCTATGTTCGAAGTCATTTGTGTACGTCTCACTGTGGACATGCTTTGGGTGTGTGCTCGGCGGGTTGCATGTGTGCGATTAGGGATTCCGTGACACGGGTCACCGTTTCCAAGAACGCGCTTCGTCTTGATGTCCCGCTGACAGGACTGGTTTTGCCGTTCCACCACGAAAGGGTAACATTGTAAAACATCGCCGTCTCCCTCACACCAATGCGTTTTGATATACCTGGTTCTGTTTCCGTGGAATGGATGCGCATACGCACGCGCCCTCTATCCCGTCGGTCTGATAAGAACGATCTGTAATGTATTGGACGCTGCATTCGGTAGCCATACGGAAGGAGATGTGAATTTCCATTGAAGATTCGTGGGGTCTGGACTGGCTATTGTGTGAAAGCTCGTAAAACTTTCGAATGCGGAAACAGAAAGTTATCTTGAGTTTATTCGACATCCCTAAAGATGTTAATGGAAACCGATGCTCTTGACTCTTAATACCACATTTCAAATCGTAAAACTTTCTTATGTAATTAATTACCAATTATACATGTTATCATTTACCATTACACAATTTTGTCGTTATCAAAAAGTTTAAAACATTCTTTGATTGTGGATTTGTCCTTCAATCACGCAATAAAATATCGACGTGATATTCTGCATAGTTGACCAGTTACTTTTTATCCCTGAAAAACAAAGGGTTCTTATTCTAGGCTTCCAGATAACTGTACAATCTAACTTGAATCAATATTGAACCTTAGAAATGGTGTCTACCATTTTTTTATTTTCCAAGGTACGTATTAGGAAGGTATACTATTACTAACAGTTTAACTTTAGGTTATAAACTTGATAATTTGATAAATCAATTACCAAAATCTCTTGCTGATTCTTTACTGTATTGAACCAAACTAACACTCAATATTTCTAAAGAACCAGTAGTAAAATTCCATTTAATGCCCATTTGAACATCGCCAAGTAAAGTATCACTTTAATATTAATTTTAATTTTGACAGATTCTCAATATAAAAACTGTCAGAATGTTAAAACTCCACGATTAAAAGTTAGCTACTCAATGATGGTGAAATTGGCACTTAGGTTGTTAAAATTAATGGACCAATAATAAAGATAAATAAAAACAAGTAGGTTATCAGCTGCCGTATAAACTATAAACGAATCAAAACCGTTATAGTATTTCATCATTGGATAACTGATGCACGTTACAGCGCAGTCGAGTCGAGACGAGACTACACCGGCGCCCGTCAACCACGCCCTAAACCCGCTGTGAGCTCCCGGGCACCCGGCTAGTGATGGGACAAGTCTATAGACTACAATTTAATCGACTCGACTAAAACAACATGAAGGGCCAATTTTGCCATCGCTGAGCTACTTTGATTTGATTAATTTATTGATCTCAAATCATAAAAGTCAACGGATCGAATGCAAATAAAAACAATTACTTGCACAGTTTATTTGGATTAATGAGAATCCAAATTACTGAATACCTAAAGGTATCCAAACCGCAGGCTACCTATTAGTACCTGAACTAAATAATAATTAGTAGACACCTTATGATCTGTGTTTTGACAGAACCAAAAACTGTCTGAATGTCAAATTTATTCCTCGGTCAAGCGCTTCGATCACAGAAAAAAAACTTCTGTGATCGAAGGTCAAGCGTTGCTCGGCGATCGTAAAATTGACTCTTAAACGCGTAAAAAAACGGTTAAAAATTCCTTACGGGTAAATTATACAGATAACTAGTTGATGCTCGCGGCGTCAATTGCATGGATTTAGTTTTGTAAAAATCCCGCGGGATCTCATTAATTTTCCGGGCAAAACCGTAGCCTATGTCACTCTCCCGGTCCTCAACTATACCCATGCAAAAAATCAGGCCGATCCGTTGCTTTGTTGCCGCGAGATTGAAGGGCAAACCAACAAACAAGCACACTTTAGCATTTATAATATTAGTAAGGATAGGCACGAAGATTTTCTCTACAGGCCTAGGTTCGAAAAATGTAATAATCATTAGTCAATTACAAAAATATGACTCGATTACAAAAACGCTACGCCATTTCCCATCACTATAATATCCCGGCTATCATTAATTGCTCTCGCCATTATCTGCACCTAGCTCAACCACATACTTGTGGCCGGAGAACGCCCTTTAATTTATCTCTATGCCTTTAGCTTTCTATACCAGAAATTGCCTATTTGTTTTACCTGCATAAAGAGTTTTATAACTTGCAGATTTTATCAGGGCCTCGAGTCTTAAGAGAAGTTTCTCTCTAGCGGGTTCTATACAAACGAAGTTTGATATTTATTTGGATACTAGCTTTTACCTGCGACTTTGTTCACTTGGAGGTAGGTTTTCTAAGAATCCCGCGGGAATGTTAGTTTTCTGGAAAAAAAGTCAGTCGCTCAATATGTGCCTACCTAACTGCTCTATCATTCATAAAATCCCACCGATCCGTAGCTCTTTTGTTGCGTCATTGAAAGACAAACCAACAGTTTTTTTAATATTAATTTATATATTTTTTTTATATACAAGGATATCAGCCAAGATTAACTTGACTAATATTCTCCTCTCTCTGCTCCAAATAAGCAGAAAGCTTGTGTTAGGAGTGGGTATGATAATAGTGCAACTGGTTGGGATCGAATCTGCGACCCTTCAGTTCTCAGTCCGATCATAGGAACAACTTAAATTCCAGAATTGCCCCCGCCGGGAATCGTACCCGAGGCCTCCAAGTTATAAAACCACAGCGCTCACTACTCCGCCAGGGTGGTCGTCAAAATTTTTGGGCAATCTCACAAGCTGGAGTACCAAAGTCGAGCTCTGCAATTGTAAGAACACAAAAACTTTTCCCATAGTTCAAGCCTTCCCACGGAATCAAGGGGCGAACCTATTAAAAGTGCTCCTATTACTATCATTAAATCAAAATAACTGGGGCCCATTATTCTTTCGAGTTTCGGTTGGATAATTTTCCCTGGATAAGAACCAGCTGCAAGATTGTCTGAAAATGATTGCTGTAGTGCAGCCAGAATCAGCTCAGCAGCAGCAGTGAATGGCTGAATAATTGTGGCGTTCTTGCTGCATTTTTTTTTAAATATATAGACGCGCTTGACTGCGATCTTACCTGATAGTAAGTGAAGATGCAGCCTAAGATGTTGCGCGCTTGCCTAGAAGATGCCTATTCACTCTTGATTTAAAGACACCCACATTATAGTTAGTGCATCGATGCATTTAACCAATAGCGATGGAATACCAGCCAACCAGACGTAATTGCGATTGTCACACTGTAGCAATCGTTTTTAGGGTATACCTGAAGGATAACCAACGGGATCCTATTACTAAGCCTCCGCTGTCCGTCCGTCCGACTATTCGTCCATCTGTCTGTCAGCGGGCTGTATCTCATGATCGGTAATAGGTATACAGTTGAAATTTTCACAGAATGTGTATTTCTGTTGCCGCTATAACATAACAACAAATAAAAATAAATTGAAAATTAAAGGGGGCTCTCCTTTAATTTTCTACTCTACTAAAAACGTGTTTTTTTGTTCAACATTAACAATCGCTGCTCTGATGGTACGAGACCCTTCGTGTGCGAGACCAAGTTGCACTTGCCCGGTTTTATTTAAAAAGAATTTTTAGTTATATTACACTTAATGCACTTAATGCGTAAGATTAGATACCTCCTATATAGGTTAAACATAAGTGAAGTTTGTTATGCTTAATTCTACTTCTACCATGTCTTTTCCCGATCCGATCCAAGTGACACAGTATTGCACAGATCTTTTCACTCGGAAAAAAAAGTGTTGCATAAAATCCGAGTTAAACTGACAAGGACAAAACGAGTTGTGCCTCGTATCATTTCAATTGAACGATTCCCGGTAGTGACAAGAAATAATCATTGTTTCAGATACACAAAGCCTCAAACGTTCGCGGACTGCATCGGCAATGAGCTGCCACTGGGCTGGGAGGAGGCGTACGATCCGCAGATCGGGCCGTATTATATCAATCATGTCAATCGTGAGTAACATTTTTATTAGCACCTCCCGAATTCGACTCGAAACTTGATATGGCGCGGGCATCGGTACATCACTACATATCCTTGTTAATATTGAATTATCATTGGCGGATTCTTATTACTTTTTACTAATAAAGAACATTGAGTAGTAAGGATTTCTTTAGCAATTAAATAATATATAAATGCGAAAGTGTTTGAAGAAATGTGAAGAAGTGTGCGAAAGAAAAGAGGAAATCAAACTATGTGCCAAAAAACATAAGACCAGGCTAGAAGGACATGTGAATAGTCTGGCAGTGTCATTAACCACATGTAGCAGAATCAATAGGCTAAAGCGAACCACAGTGGAAGAACTGTCACTGTAAACCCAGGCTTACAGCATAATGGGAAGAGTTTCTTGGAGGAGTAACTTTCTCTCAACCCACGACGCTTACATCAAATCTACTCATAGTTACAGATTGACTGATTGTAAATAGCTGAAAAATAGCAAAACAAAAAAAATATCAAAATGTTGGGAGTACAAAATGTTGCGCAAAACTGGATAAAGTGGACAAGTGACTGGCACGAGTGCGCCTAAAGTCGACACTCTAGCGTTGACTTTAACCTTGATAAGCGCATGAATTAATAACGTATTTTGACTTACGATCTATAAATGTTACAAAAATAAATAATAATCTCATGAATTATTGCGGCTGGTTTTGTTGTTTCTGTTTGAGTGAATTGCGTCTTTTCGACGGTTGTAAAAGGTTATTGTCCACTTTAGAAAATCGTTAAAATTCCGATAAGTTTGCGTTTTGGTTCTTGCAATTCACGAGGGCGCGTGGCTCATGGTTGTGTGTGTGTCGTGGTGTGTCGTAACTGAATAAGTGTGAGCGAGAGCTTGCTCGCGCCTGGCCGCTCCCACCTAAGCTCCTGACAGGCACACACGCTTACCCAATGTGCATGTACACGTCGTAACCACAAGTAAAGCTCACGCGCCCTCGTAAATTGCAAGAACAATATCATTGACTTTGGTGGATACTTTCAAAGGAAAAGGTTGTTTTGATCAAGTTTTCTACAAAAAAATGGCGTTGCTAGATTCGCGATTTTAATCCGTAAACTCCAATAAAAATCCGGAAGAAATATTGGCCTATAATTTATACGTTATTAATATTTCTTTTTCATCTAAGCATAAACTTATAAAATGTAGTGATTCTCTCAAGTTGTAATAGTTTTCATTTTAATAATTGTAGTTGATTTCATTTGTTGTTATTTAGTACCTAATTGTGTGTGTAACGATGGGGCTAACATGTAAGTCACATAAGCTCCATAAAAATAAAAAAGAATGAGTAAAACAAAAGAGTATTTTCGACTTTTCGGTTATCAGTCCGCGCCCTAACCGTTGCGCTATCGAGGCTTGTTGTTAAATTCCTTCACGATCGAGTACAGTGGGTGCACACCTTAAACCCCATCAACATTGTATTGGTATTGGGTGTAACGAAGCTTATTTATGTCTCGTGGTTTATTCAGCACGCCAGGTGAAAAATGCTCTTCGCGGGGGGTGACTGAAGGTCCAGCGCTTTAGTTATACCGTATGAATTATTGAACGGCCTGATTTACGCGCTTGCGTCTAGCTGGTGGTAGGTGGGAAACCAGCTTGGCGACCTCCCTGGGACAGCTTTTTTTTTAAAGAATATTAGCCAAGCTGAAGTTGACTAATGTTCTCCTATACCCTCAAAATAAGCGGAAAGCTTGTGCTAGGAGTGGGTACGACACTAGTGCAACGGGTGGGGTTCGAACCTACGACCTTTCAGTTTTCAGTCCGCACCTTTAACCGTTGGGCTATTGAGGCTAATAGTATATTGGCTACAGTGGTGAGCGTTTTTTTTATTCGATGACAAGATGGATTATTATAGACTGCGATCTCACCTGTTGGTAAGTGAAGATGCAGTCTGAGATGGTACCGGTCTAACTTGGAAGGGAACGGTAAATCGCTTGGCGGCACTTCTTTGACAGTAGAGTAGTAACTAGCCACGGCTAAAGCCACCAATGGTTTTGACAGCTTTTTGCGTCTGCATCGAGTTTTCGCGAATTTTGGACGCTGATTTCTGCGACTATCGATGGCTTATTTCTGCGTTTGTCGTTAAAAGCCAGATCCCTGCCTCTTAAAGTAGCCAGTCTGCCCTCTCCTTTTCTAGAAGCCGGCGTACCTACTTACTAGTAACAGCGTCTTGCCGTCTGCGCAAAGTACAAATTATATCCTTTATGGGATTGTGTAGTGTACGCTTTTATAATACGTATGTGATACCGAAGGAATTATTAGATTTGCCATTTCTTTATTTTCTTAATTAAGTGATGCCCGCGACTTCGTCCGCGTGGATTCAGTTTTTAAAATCCCGCGGGAACTCTTTGATTTTCCGGGATAAAAAGTAGCCTATGTCACTCTCCAGGTCTTCAACTATACCCATGCATAAGATTACCTCGATCCGTAGCTCTGTTGCAACTTGCGGTGTTATTGAAGGACAAACCAACAAGCAAACACTCTTTCGCATTTATAATATTAGTAAGGAATTAGTAAGGGTGTATATTGTATATTGCATATATTTATTTATATAACCTATGTTTCACCGTAGCGCCTAAGCTACTGAGCCGATTTTGATGAATGACGTGTCAATCGATTCGCTATTATAATCCAGGTGACATAGACTACATTTTATACGAACAGAATCAATATGAGGGATGTTACACCCAATTTTCCGTAGTCGGATAACAGTGTTTAAACTTTCATGCTTGTTATTTTAAAACATAACATACCTATTCTAAAAGTCCATAGTCATGCTAGTGGAATTTTCAACTGGTTTTTATTACATATTTTATTACATACAATCATGCAACATATAGCAGTGACATGTGTTTTGTATGTTTATGTGAGAGCGTGTAATATATAACATGTTATGCAACAACAATTATTATGACAATACTTTCGAATACTTTTTCCGTTCTATACTATAGGTATTAAGTAGTTTTAGACCGCGGCTTCGCTCACGTTAAATTCGATTTTTAAACCCCTTTTTTATCCTCTTATGGGTTGTAGAGTTAGCATTCGAGTCATGTGTCTTTCAATTTACGAGAAAATGTATGTTATATCTACAGGTAACTGAAGTTAACGATGGTAAAGGTAACTGAGAATCTAGAATTGAAAAAAAAACACCGCAAACACCAAATAAGAAACACAATGAGGGAATAAAAATCATTAGAAAGCTAACAAGAACCTCCCGCTGATATGTTGGGTGGTCGTTAAAAAATACAGAAAATGGCGGAAAAGCCTCCGCGTTCATAAATAATGCATAGGAATGCGCGTGCGTTTCGTGCGAAACGATCTGTTCCTACCACCGTTATCTGCAGGGTTGCCAGTTGCCACTTGCGTCGCTAGGTGTCCCGATTTGCGCGGGGAGTCCCGATTTTCAGTCCGATTCCCGAGTTCTAAGACACGCCTTGATTTTTATTTATTTTGTACCAAATAACGTAAATAAAACAAGAGAAAAAAGGTGTTGAACAGAGAGACATTTTTTTATTTTATTATTATTTTTGTACAACAAAACAGTATTTAAAATTTTATTATGATGATGTTGACAAAGGTGAACTTATCTCTATTAAAGATATCTACCAGTGACTTGATAGAGGGAGAGGGTGTAAGGGAATTATAATAGATACAACATGGATTAAATTTGATATTTATGAGAACGATACCGATGTTTGGGTGATTGAGTCTTGGATTATTAGAAACTAGCTGATGCCCGTAACTTCGTTTGCGTGGATTTAGTGTTTAAAATCCTGCGGGAACTCTTTGATTTTCCGGGATGAAAAGTAACGTATATCACTCTCCAGGTCCTCAACTATACCCATGCAAAAAATGACGTCGTTCCGTAGCTCTGTTGCAGCGTTATTGATGGACAAACTAACAAACAAACACACTTTCGCATTTATAATATTAGTAAGGATATAAACTTTGTGCGCGTGGATATCCAGTATAGTATCTTAATTTGCATTCATCGTGTTTATATAAATACCAAAAATAATACGGAGGCAGAGATTACGAGTATAGGTATATCACATAAAGTGCGCCTTTTTAGCTGTCCCGCATTCACAATAACCAATATCCCGAATTTTGTAAATCCCGCAATTTGGCGTACAGTTCCTATCAACACTAGTTGCCACATTCCCTATTATAAAAATTAAATTCCAAAAATTGTCTTGAGCATAGCCCTGAGGTCACGTTTTAGCTTTCGAACTTTGATGATGTGGATTTTTTGCTCTTATTTAAATATTCTTCTTTATCAACCGATAGCGGTCCAAAACTGTACAAAGATTTTTTGCGTGGACTTCTACAGGCCACGGTCTTGTGCTACCTGTATCTAGCAGCTTCTGTGACTCGGCTGATGTTGTCGTTCCATCTAGTGGGGGTCTGCTAATCTGTCGGTCTGGGGGTGCAAATAGGCGGAAAGCTTTTGCTGGGTGTGAGTTCGACAATATCATCGTTCTAATATGTTCTCGCATCACTTTATTGTAAAGACTTCAAATAAATAATTTCAATTTCAATAAACCTCAATAGCCCAACGGTTAAAGGTGCGGACTGAAAACTGAACGGTCGCAGGTTCGAATCCCACCCGTTGCACTATTGTCGTGCCCACTCCTAACACAAGTTTTCACTTATTTGGAGGGGAGAGAAGAACATCAGTCAAGTTCAGCTTGGCTGATATTCTTTTATCTAAAAAAAAAAATAGTGCAACGGGTGGGGTCCGAACCTGCGACCTTTCGGTTTTCAGTCCGCACCTGTAACCGTTGGGCTATTGAGGCTTGAAAATTAACAGAACAGAAAATGAAAAAAAAGCTAAGTCCGGAAGCACGAACAAGGTGTTGATTTTATTCCGTAGATTTACGTAACAAAAATGCCGATTGAGTAACGGGACTAGCCTGCCTTGAAGAGGTCCGGGTCAGTCAGTGTATTTAATATTATTGCTCCACCTGTATAGGCGTAATAGAATTTGCAAATCGAGTTTTTTTTTTTTATTCGATGACAAGATAGTCCTTAACTGCGATCTCACCTGATGGTAAGTGACGATGCGGTCTAAGATGGTAGCGGGCTGACTTAGAAGGGATATAGAAGTGTAAATTCAACCCATACCCCTAATCGGTTTCTACACGCCATCGTGCCGGAACGCTAAATCGCTTGGCGGAACGTCTTTGACGGTAGGGTGGTAACTAGCCACGGCCAAAGCCCAGACCAGACCACCAGACCAGACCAGAGACAATTTAGAAATTATATATTCCTTAATTGTCCCCGCCGGGAATCGAACCCGAGACCTCCCAGTTATAAGACCACAGCGCTCACCACTGCGCCAGGTAGGTCGTCAAAAATTGTTCTTCTCGTTGTTTCGTCGTTGTTTTTTTTTATCTAAATATATAAAAGGAAAAGGTGACTGACTGACTGACTGACTGATTGATCTATCAACGAAGAGCTCAAACCATTGGACAGATCAGGCAGGGCATATAGATAGCTATTATGTCGTAGACATCCGCTAAAAAAGGATTTTTGAAAATTCAACTCCTAAGAGGATAAAATAGGGGTTTGAAAAATCGAACTTAACGTAAGCGAAGCCGCGGGCAAAAGCTAGTTTAATAATATAATCGTAAACATTCTTTTCACAAACCCGACTTCAAAGGCCAATACAAAGTATATCAATTGTGCCTAAAAAATTTGAAGTGTTCCCTCGATTTCTCCAGGATTCTATCATCAGATCCTGGCCCGATGACAATGGGACCACCTGGGAAATATGTATACTCTTTCAAACAAAAAAAGAATTTTCCAAATCTTTGGAATGCCCTTCCGGCTTCCGTTTTTCCACCTAACTATAATGTGGCTGTCTTTAAATTAAGAGTGAATAGGCATCTTCTAGATAAGCGCGCACCATCTTGGGCTGCATCTATACTTACCATCAGGTGAGGTCGCAGTTAAGCGCTAGTCGATATGTTTAAAAAAAAGTCACACTTGTTAAGTACAAATCAAAGTCAATTCATTTTAACCATAGGTACGTGGGCACATGCATCAATATGATGACCCGAACGTGCCTATTCCAGCGTAATAAAAAACCCCACGGAATGATACTTGCATTCCTGGCCCATTCTACTGCCGCGTGACATCCAAAGTGCGCGCTCGATCTCTTACACCGAGAGACAGAGGACCAGTCTCCCTAGACATATTACAAGCATGTCGTATCTATTGTCTTTCTATGATCGTTTTCTAAGATCGCTAACTTTCCTTATGGAAAGAGAACACGTTTGTAATATGGCTAGGGCGCTAGTTGTGCCAAGAAAAGAATAATGTCCGAATTTAAACCACCGCATTCGGAGATAAACCAGCTATGAAGAAGGTGTTATAGTGCACTAGTGTGTGCGTAGACGCAAATACATTCTTTATTCCCTAACTCTCATAGTCTACCACCAACTTTCCGGTAAAGACCTGCCCAGAGAGTTAGCATTCCGGTACAGTGCCGTGTAAATACTCCGTGCTTTGACAGTGATGGAAAACGAGGAAACCTGTGTGCCTGAGAGTTCTCCAATTTTCTCAAAGATGTGTTAACTCTACCAGCTTGGCTATGGCCTAAACCCTTTTCACTCGAGAGGAGACCCAATGGTCTGAGTCGACGATAGCTTGAGACAAAATGAATGAATATGATTTTTTTTTAAATATTTTATTGAAAGGCTTTCGCCTGGCGTATGTAAGCTTTATCGTACCCTAAAAACTATTTACACAGTATTAAACTAAAACTCTATTTACACAGTAACAGACTGAATAAGCTGCACAAACATGAATGTTGATTTAATATTTAATAAATATTTTTCTACTGCATCACTAAAACTCTCTTGTCTTCGGACCCTGTGCAATTTGAGGGATGGCTCCTAAACTATGTCAGTTATTATGCTCAATTCTCAACGCAAGGCCGGGGCTAACTGATTGCTACTCAAATCAGATTAGAGACAATGCCAATTGAATACCATCGTAAGCGAAATGGTCTCTGGTCTCCAGGCAAATCGAAATGCAATACTAGCACACTCTTCATTTTGCGATTTATTTGTATGAGGGAATTAGATCTATCTTTCCATTATTCGTAACTGCTATAACTTTTCTAGGATGGAGCTTTCCTTTCTTATGCTGAGATCTATAGAGAGTGCTCTGACTTAGTTGGAACTTAGGATAGAGTTAGAAACAAGACACAAAATATGCTCTGATATAAATCTATCTCGTTTTAACTCTCTTGAGTCTGAGCAGATTGAGAGTGCGGTCTATAGATTTCAGCCTTAGACTGCATCATCAATTTATTTTATTTTTTATTATTCGATGACAGGATAGTCCTTGACTGCGATCTCACCTGATGGTAAGCGACGATGCAGTCAAAGATGGTAGAGGGCTAACTTGGAAGTGGTGTGACAGTGTAGATTCAACCTATACCTAGTCGGAAAATCAAAGAATTCCCGCGGGATTGTATAAACTAAATCCACACGAGCGAAACCGCGGGCATCAACCAGTATTAGTATAAATTGTAAAACTTATGTGGAATCGTTAGTGAAATTGACTTTGTATAGTTTGGAAACCATAGTGTGTTTCAATTTCGCAATTCGCAATCAAGCGCAAACTTGATTTAAATATCAAGAAAATATACCTAATAATACTAAATGATGCCCGCGACTTCGTCCGCGTGGATTAAGGTCTTTTAACCCCGCGAAAACTCTTTAATTTTCCGGGATAAAAAGTAGCCTATGCGATATCTATATATATAAAATTCAAAGTCCTGACTGACTGACTGAGATATCAACGCACAGCCTAAACTACTGAAGTTAGAAACTTGAAATTTTTACAGTTGGTTCCTTTTACGACGTAGGCGCACACTAAGAAAGGATTATTGGAAATTCCACCCCTAAGGGGTTTAAATAGGGGATGGAAGTTTATATGAAACTCCGTCATTTTTCAAGCTGTTTCCATCAAAGTTGGTATTAGAGCTTTCAGTTAAAAATAAAGAAGTACGTGTATAGGGGAAATGAAGCCCTATCTAAATGAAAACCGTGTCACCTGGTTATTGAACACTTGTATTTATCCAGCAATAAAATAATGTAACAAGATAAACTTAAACTGGATGAACAGGCGTTGTGAGCGACCGGTGTGGACGAGAGTTGAGAATATTACTTTTCTAGGCCTCCGGCTCGGTCGGTGGCAAATAGAATAATGCAATACGACGCCTGTTCAAACTTACATTCCAAACAACATTCAAATTGCATTCCAAGTTTGAATGCCTTCGAATATGAAAATAAAAGTGGCCAGCTGATAAACCAGCCAGTAGCAGTAAGATCTCCGTGGAGACCGTTAAGACTCCACATCACTCCCCCAGGAAGACATGAAAAGTAAGGAAAAAGAAAAACAATGATTAATTACGTAACATTAAAATGAACTCTACGCCCTGAACGCGTCCTAACAACAGGTTTGCCCAGCTCGTCCAATTCTTCCGGACCTAAAACATAGGCTGGTTTCAACCTGTCGATTGAAATTTTTTCCTCTTTGCCTTTCATTTCTATCTTATAATGTTTCCCTTCCCTACTTAGAACCTTGAAAGGGCCAACGTAGGGTTGCTCTAAGGCTTTTTGAAACGGACCTCTACGGATGAAAACATATTCCGACGAAGCTAAATCCTTTGGGATATGAAATATCTTCCTACTATTGTGGTCAGAAGCGGGGGATGGAGATAAATTTGCGAAATGAGACCTGAGTCTGTCCACTAAATATGTTGGGTCCTTAATATAATTTTTAGGGTCGAAAAATTCACCTGGTAGACGTAGCGGCTCCCCGTAGACTAGCTCTGCGCAGGAAGTGCCGAGGTCTTCCTTCCAGGCACTCCTGATCCCTAGAAGTACCAACGGGAGAACCTCAGTCCACCTTGGATTCGCATGGCACATGATCGCTGCCTTGAGCTGCCGGTGAAATCTTTCGACCATCCCGTTTGCTTGAGGATGATACGCGGTTGTCGTCTGGTGTTGAGCACCTACAACCGCAGCTATCTTCTGAAACAAATGCGAGCCAAATTGAGATCCTCGATCTGTTAAAATAACCCGTGCTGAACCGAATCTTGATAGCCAGCCAGAGACGAAAGTTGCCACGCAAGTTTCCGCTGTAATATCTGGCATGGGCAATACCTCTGGCCAACGAGTAAATCTATCCACGATAGTTAAGCAATACCTCATTCCCGAAGAATAAGGTAATGGGCCTATAATATCCATGTGGATATATGCAAATCTCTCCGATGGGAGAGCAAACTTAGAGAAAGGTGCACTAGTGTGCCGCGTTACTTTTGACAACTGACACCCCTGACAAGCCTGTGTCCATGCACGACAGTCTCTTTTCATAGATGGCCAAACAAAACGTTCCGAAATTAATTTATTAGTCGCACGGACCCCGGGATGAGAGAGATTGTGAAAACTCTCAAAAATACTCTTTCTAAACTGCGGAGTTACATAAGGACGTGGTTTACCTGTTGACACATCGCATGTAATTTTTAACCTGGTGTCTGGAATTGTGACCCGAGCCAACGTCATCGACGTTGAGTCACTCAGCGCCTTTAATTCCTCATCAGCTGCTTGCGACTTCGCAAGCTCAACCAGGATATCTTGGGCAGCGACGGTCTCGACGCGCGAGAATGCATCAGCCACAACGTTCTCAGCTCCCTTAACGTGTTGAATGTCCGTGGTATACTGAGAAATAAAAATTAATTGATTTAATTGAACGGGCGGAAGTTTTTCCCGTCTTTGTGTAAACACGTAAAGCAACGGCTTATGATCTGTATATATTGTTGCCGCTCGTGCTTCAAGAATGTGCTTAAAATGTTGCACACTTTCGTAAATAGCTAATAATTCACGATAGTAGGCAGGCCACGTTGATTGCTTAGAATTAAGTTTCTTACTAAAAAATGCAATAGGCTGCCAACCCTGTCTGACCTCTTGCTGCAGACATGCACCGACATGAGAGCTCGATGCATCTGTAAATAAACCTAGCCGAGCATCAGCGACTGGGTGTGCTAACAAAGTCGCGTTAGCTAAACTTTCTTTACAAATAATAAAACTACGCTCTAAGTCAGGAGTCCAAGTAAATGGCTTTGCACCCTTACCTTGAATCGCTGATAGAGCATCAATGAGCGGAGCTTGATAACGCGCAATACTAGGGAGAAATTTACGATAAAAATTCACCATACCGAGAAAACGACGTACACCTTGCACTGTTTTAGGCAAAGGAAACTCTTGAAGGTTCCTAATCCTGTCCGTAGGAGGACTAATCCCAGCAGCGCTTATGGTGTATCCCAGGAAACGAACTTCTGTAAGATTAAAATGAGATTTTTTCTCATTAATAACAATCCCGTATTCCTCTAATCTTTTAAAAAGGATACGTAAATGTTCTAAATGTTGTTGTTGATCTTTGGAAAAGACCAAAATATCATCAACATAAGCGAAACAAAAATCTAAACCGCGGACAACTTCATCGATAAACCTTTGAAATGTTTGCCCTGCGTTCCTAAGTCCAAAGGTCATATAAGGAAACTCAAAAAGACCAAATGGAGTAATGATAGCTGTCTTACAGATATCTTCCTTCGCTACTGGAATTTGATGGTATGCTTTAACCAAATCTATTGTACTAAAAATCGTCGAACCAACCAAGTTTTGGTTGAAATCTCCGATATGACGCACTGGATATCTATCTGGAATCGTGCGCGCATTCAAAGCACGGTAGTCGCCGCACGGACGCCAATCAGATTCACCCTTCGGGGCTAAGTGAAGCGCCGACGACCACGCACTATCTGAAGGCCTTGCGGTGCCAGAAGCTAACATATTATCGAATTCCTTCCTGGCAACAGCTAATTTTGACGGACCAAGGCGGCGCGGACGGCAACAAACCGGCGGACCGTCTGTTGTCCGTATGTAATGCACGGTACTATGCTTGATTAACCGAACTGGACCCGGCGGGCGCACTAATGCGGGGAATTCAGCTAGAATATCATGCTCTGAAATTACAGTTTTGATGCTAACTTGGTTGTGACATACAACTGATGCAATAACTGACAGGCCAGTCGAACTATCAAGAACTCGACCTGACCTGCAGTCGGGTAATAAGCAGAAATGCGCGAGAAAATCAGCGCCAATAATTGCAGTTGTCACGTCACAAATTACAAAATGCCATTTAAAATCCCGCCTCAATTTAAAATCCAACGATAGAATAATGGTTCCATAAGTTTTGATTTCGCTTCCATTCGCAGCGCGCATGGAAAAATCATCCACTTTCGGACGGCTTTCCATCCATGAAACCGGAAAGCATGAAATGTCTGAACCGGTGTCAATCAAAAATCGTTTTTTCGACTTGACATCGGTAATAAATAGGCGGCGGCTACGTGATGAAAAATCAGGGACCGCCTCCACTGATTTGTCGGTCGCGTTCCGGTGTTCCTTAAACGAACACGGCTTTATACATCTGGTAGCACGCAACGCAAAATTTCTGTGATACCAACAAAATTTATTCTTACTTGGCTTACTTGAGGATGGGGATGAGAAATGCTGATTACTAGAACTGCTTCTTGACCTGTTTCTTTTATTACGACATTCCTCCTGATCTGATTTTTTTATTTTTGCAACTTCCTTGAATAAATGATCCAAGCGAGCTAAAATCGGAGCTAAATTAGGCTTCGCTGAACCACTAAATGAAGAAGGAGAAGGAGGAAGAGGAGGAGGAGCTAAAACCTGTGGAGAAATTTGAGGTGTTACGCTAAATGTCTCCCTGGGGGTCGTCGATGGCGACTGAACATCAAGTGAACTGGCTAGTTGATCCCGAAGTGATTTATTTCCTTCCAATAGTGCCGGGATAATAGCATCAGTTAGTTCCATCAATTTTTGTTTGAGCATTTGATTCTCATCCCGTAATTTATTAAATTGTTCCTCCATACTAAATAAGCTTATATAAAAATGGTATTAATAATTCATCTAAAATAAAATTCAATTAATAAGCTGAAAAAGAAGGATAAAATTAAACTTAGTGTCCCAAAATTTTCTTTAAACCTTCACTTTTTTCACTAATGACGGACGACGACGACGTTTGTCAAATTGTTTCGAAATATGATGTTCCAATAGTTCGAATGAGGTTTCGCTGCGTATTTCCGCTTCTACGATACGATGACGTTACGTTTCACATTCTCCAATAATAAATAATATTTCTTACGGCTGTCCATCAATTATGCGACACATCCGCGCAACCCATAAAATCGTATGGGTCGGGGTCACCAATATAGGGGAAATGAAGCCCTATCTAAATGAAAACCGTGTCACCTGGTTATTGAACACTTGTATTTATCCAGCAATAAAATAATGTAACAAGATAAACTTAAACTGGATGAACAGGCGTTGTGAGCGACCGGTGTGGACGAGAGTTGAGAATATTACTTTTCTAGGCCTCCGGCTCGGTCGGTGGCAAATAGAATAATGCAATACGACGCCTGTTCAAACTTACATTCCAAACAACATTCAAATTGCATTCCAAGTTTGAATGCCTTCGAATATGAAAATAAAAGTGGCCAGCTGATAAACCAGCCAGTAGCAGTAAGATCTCCGTGGAGACCGTTAAGACTCCACACGTGTATCACAGTTTTTGAAAATTTCACCCCAATACCTAATTCCACGCGGACGAAGTCGCGAGGGCAAAAGCTAGTCCTAATATAAATAAAGTATTGTTGAGAAGATGCCTAATTAAGCTGGACATAATACCTACAAGCTGTCTACAAGCAACAACATCAAAATGAATCACCATATTCTAATGCTAAAGTATTTAATCCACTCGCCGAACTTCCGTTAGCCGCTAATAAATGCACGTTGACTCATCCGTCATCAGGCATCACTACATTGATGGTAAGTGATGCAAATTAATTAGTTGCGAAAATTAAATGTCACTGGAAGATGGTTCGCGGTATGATATTTTGCCTTTTAAAGACGTCTCTACTAAAATTAAAAGAAATCAAAATTAAAAATTATTTATTTCATGTAGGCCAACTTGTAGCTCTTATGACACGTCATGAATCTACCACTAATACTAACTACACTAATCCTATTAATATTATATACATATACTAGCGGCCCGCTCCGGCTTCGCACGGGTATAAAATATATAGCCTATGTCATTCACTGATAAAATGATTAAAATCAATCAAAACAATTTGATTTATTCATTACTGCCCGTGGCCTGCACGCGTTTTTAGAGTAAAACAATTCTTCTTTCCCTAAAACATGAAGATTTCCTGCTATTTTTTAATATCTAAATTCATACACTACATTCTTACTTATTTACTTTTTACATTTTTACCTATTTATTCTATTTATACAACAATTAATATATTACAGATTGTCTTTATATACAACGTTCACAGCTTTCTTGTAAAATAAAATTGAAGTGTCTGTTTGTGCTATCAAAAGAACAGCTTTTTACTAACTGCATACGAAAGTAAATACGATACTTATACCAAGAAAACAATTTTTAAAATTTTTGTCTGTCTGTCTGTCCGTCTGTTTGTCTGTCTGTCTGTTTGTTACCGCTAATCTCGGGAACGGCTGGACCGATTTTGACGGGATTTTCACTGGTAGATAGCTGATATTATCGGGCAACGTATACTTTTTTAACCGACTTTCGAAAAAGGAGGAGAAGGAGTTGTGTTTTTCTACCTCTGCATATCAATGTCTCCGTGATTTCTTAACCGATGTGCGTGAATCTTTTTTTAATCGACATAAAAACTGCGAGATGGTCCCATAAAAAGTTCGGGTTCCAGCTCCTCAATCCTGATGCTGCAGGGGTACTGCTCCCCTAAACTGTGGGGATTTAGAAACTGTTGATTATGAATAGTTATTGTAGGGACCAAATAAAGACTACATCGTTAAATTCCAGGACCCAACTCCTCCTGCTGCTGAAGGGGTTCTGCCAACCTAAACTGTGGTGATGTAGGAACGCGGGCGAAGTCGCGGGCGTCCGCTAGTTAGACAATATATTTTATAGGCACACTCCCGCCGCCCCGGCCAGCCGGAACCGCCGCAAGCGCTAAGTCCCGCAATTTTTAAATCTGTAATATCTTCGAAAATATTAATTTAAATCATATGCTGTAAAGGGCCATATAGATCTATATTAAATCAACAATGTATTTAAGGTATTCAATTAGATAAGGATTAATGCTGTATTGGTTAAAATCACTTCGAAAATTAGCCATTATTTGTCGTAAAAAGTAAATGACAAAAAAACGTTATTGTGGGATATCCATAAGAGGTAGACATATACCATCGCGGAGTTTTCTGTAGACTTTTTCAATGTGTACAATACTTAGTACATTATTTTGATAAATCTCGTAAGGTTCAGCCTGCGTTTGCAATATAAGCGGAAAAAATGTAATTATTTACGACATCACTTTAGAAAACTCAAAAATAACAGTATTTCTCCACTATTTAAAGGATGTTATTATACATATAAACCTTCCTCTTAAATCACTCTATCTATTAAAAAAAACCGCATCAAAATCCGTTGCATAGTTTTAAAGATTTAATCGACCAAGGGGAAATAGGGACAGAAAAAGCGACTTTGTTTTATACTATGTAGTGATTATCACATCACACTAATATTATAAAGGCGAAAGTTTGTATGTGTATGTGTGTATGGTATGTTTCTTACTCCTTCACGCCACAACGAATGAACAAATTTGGCTGAAATTTTGAATGGAGATAGCTCACATCCAGGATAAACACATAGGCTACATTTAAGCAGATGTCCCGGGATTCGTCCGCGTTGATTTAGTTTTTTTTAAAATCCGTGGGAATGTTCAATTTTCTGCTCGGCCACAAACTCACCCCCAGTGCTATTATTTCTTTTTGCTCGGCTTCTAAGGTTCGTTTCGTGTCAATGAATAGAATCCTTCTTCAAGAATCGGGCTATTAAGTGCAAAAATTTTTTTTCAAATGCGACTGGTAGTTCCAGAGATTAGCACGTTCAAAGAAACAAACAACTCTTCCGCTTTATTACACTACTATAGTTATAGTACAGCTATGCAACCTCTTGCATACCTAGAATCTAGATATTTTCTGCATTCGCTTGCAATATTTATGCGCTTGCGGCCTAGGTTTTTTTTTTACGTAATTCCGAACAGGAATGTTCATGGTAGGTACATAACGATAAACTCAAAATTGATTGGACAAGCCTCATTGGACTTCGGTACCTACGTTATTTTTTTTTTTATCTTAAGCCTGGGAATTCCTTAGTTCGTATTCGTAGTGCTCCAAGATACTCCGGTAGGGCTAACATTGCCCCGAGAAAATTTTGTCTACACATTTACTCGTAATCTCTAAGTGAATCTTTATAGATTCACGAGTATACGGTAGACAAAATTTTGTCGTGGCGCGCATGTTAACCCTACTAGTTTTCACTTTTTAATCACGTTATCATTTTTCTAAAATCAGTACATTAAGTTTTTTCTCAACTGTCGAAGGAGGGCAATGTTTTAGGCCTGCACGAATAAATGAAAGTAAAATTATTATAAGTCTAATAGCGTAGTTTTTCTTTGATCCCGAATTTGTTATGAGGTTTTGTGATGAATAAAAATACTCTTCTAGAATGATTAATTTACTGAGGCATGATTTTGTAACATGTTTTGATATTTTGAATTTGAAATTGAATAACTTGTGTAATGTTCTTGATGTTTCATTAATACTCCTCTTAACGATTTATAACATTTTGTAGTATAGTTCTATCGGTTGCAGTCGCTGGTATAGAAAAAGATCGCTGTACGAACATGAAATAGTTGAGCAAACCAAATTGATACTTTATATATTTTGAAAATACAAGTAAGAAACTAAGGACTAGGTACCTATGGTATCTACAATATAATAGTATTATCTTACTAAGTCTAGGTCTAGATAGATAGATAGATAGATAGATAAAAACTTTATTGCACACAAGAAAGAAACAAAATTTAATACAAATTAAAACTACGCATCCGAAGGCGGCCTTATTGCTACAGAGCAATCTCTACCAGGCAACCATTGGTGATAGGAGTGAAATGATGTGTGAGGGTAGTATGGTCTAGGTGTAAGTCTAGGTCTAGGTATTATTTCAATTTTCGCGGGAGCTCTCTTATTTTTCGAGGAAAAAGTAGCCTATGCGTTAATGAAGCCTTAATAGCCCAACGGTTAAAGGTGCGGACTGAAAATCGAAAGGTCACAAGTTCGAATCCCACCCGTTGCACTATTGTCGTACCCACTACTAGCACAAGCTTTTCGCTTAATTGGAGAGTAGAGAAGAATATAAATCACGTTCAGCTAGGCTAATATTCGTTTAAAAAAAAGAATATATATATGGGATATTTTTTTTCTTTTAAAAAGAATATTAGCCTTTTAAGAATATTAGTATAATAACTCCTAAAACAAAGATTAAAAAAAAAGCCTCCTCAGCCAAATCCATCAAATTTTTGCGTAATACACACATATACAAACTTACGTCTTAAAAATATAAGTAGGATTTAAGTTTATCTTGTGGCGAAGTTGGTTAAGAAGCTAGAAAGATGCAAGCACATAAATATTGTAAGCGAACGCAGAAAATAGTAAAGTTATGGGATGGGGGAGATTGCATAGCTTGATAGGAATCCTGGGGGCAGTAAACTAAGTATGCAAAGTGGTGGAGGCATTAACAAGAATTTACATCCACATACTTGCTACGAATGAACATATCTTTTAGAGTTCCTTGTTAAAAGGTTTAAGGATCTTTCCTTCCTTCATTGGGGTTAAAGCAGGCCTGGCGCACTCCGCAGTAAACTGCGGAGCTACAAGTACATGGCGTACCTCTTCTAAGAGCCTAAATTCAGAGAGTGCTAAGGTATAAGAGTTACGCGATAGAAAGAGAGAGAAGTCTAGGTGAATATGTGAATAAGACGGTAGGTAAGTAGCGCTGTGTCAACCTGAATTGCACTTTATTGTGTGGTTACAAGAGTCGCTATTTATTTAAATCATTTTGCGGAGTGAATCTTCTATACCTTTAGGTTCTGTGGTCAAGTCATGGTTGGGATATTTATTTTTGACCATTTAATCTAAGGGCCACATAGGTATCACTAAGTTTGCATGATGTAAGCATCATGCAAACTTAGTGATTTGAAAAAATGATCGATAGGATATTAATAAATAGTATTCTGTGCATAGGTGTACATCGACGGAACACTGGCCATTTGAATACGGCTCGCGCTTGCCGGGATTTTATTTTACAATATTGAGAATTTTTAAGTTTATTGAGTCAGGTGCTAATTTGCATACGTATCGCCTGATGAAGAAATTGAATTTCAATTTTCTTTGCCAATATAAATGTCAAATAACGTCCGAGTTTCGTCCTCATACGCTCACGTTGGTAATTCTCATAATAATTAATTAATGACGATATCGCTTTTCTAGACGTAATTCCCATCTAGAAAACATGCCGTCAGATAAAAGGCCGTTAATTGAAAAAACGTTAATGGCATTAGAATTTATTTATTTACTAGCTCTTTCCCGCAACTTCTTACGACCTCCCTGGCGCAGTGGTGAGGGCTGTGGTCTTATAACTGGAAGGTCTCGGGTTTGATTCCCGCCGGAGGCAATTTGGGAATTTATAATTTCTAAATTATCTCTGGTCTAGTCTGGTGGGAGGCTTTGGTCGTGGCCAGTTACCACCCTACAGTTAAAGACGTGCCGCCAAGCGTTTTAGCGTTTTGACACGATGGCGTGAGAAACCGATTAGGCGTATGAGTAAGGGTAGTTATTTTAATTATTTTTAATAGGACTATTATTATCAGCCCTCAGTCAATTTTGTTAAGTTTAAGTTTTATGTTGGGAGGACTTACGAAGTCTTTTATAGTATAAAACTGTATCGATAAAAATGGAACAACTCTGGAGCGGATAAATTAAAAAAAACATTCATAAATAAATAATAATATTCTGTATAAAGATAATTTTTTATAAAACGCAAAAGCAAGTCCAAGACCCATTATTTGTAAGAATGCTATCAAGATTATATCGAAATACTTGGAAACTGAAGTGTAAAAGCTTATTACAAGCGCCTTGCTATGCAAAAAATTCGCTCTAGGCAAAATCGGTTAACTATGAGATAGGCCAGCATAATTACACTAACGAGTGGTTGCATTAAGGATAAATAATGAACCGTCGGCCGTTCTCGAAATAGGTATTTTCAGTATAAATATGTTATTAATACAGAAATACTCGATATGGGAATATTAATAGCGAATGTGTCACACAACTTTTAAATTCTTTTTTTTTTAAATGTAGGCATATCGCCTCAGGGTGCTTTTTGCGTAAGTAGTGGGAAAATAAACAGCGCCTCAAGCGAATGGTTTCTGTACTTCTGTCTTACAAACACTGATCTTAATCTATCATTAATCTTTTTTTTTTTTTTCAATGTATAGACTAGCGCTTGACTGCGATCTCATCTGATGGTAAGTGAAGATGCAGCCTAAAATGTTGCTCGCTTGACTAAAAGATGACTATTCTAATATTCTATACTCTTGATTAATCTATGATTAATCTATGATTATTTAATAGGATGACTATGACAGCTGCTCCCACTCAAATTAATTAGTGACACTTCAACTAACACAGCCTTTTCCAAAGCCAGCTATGGATTCGGAAGTTTTTTTTTCAAAACTGTATGCTTAATTTGATTGATCGTATAAAAATTCAATTATATACTCGTAAGCGTCAAAGTAAAAATTCGACACTTGCAAGGAAAAACATCGTAACTTACTTTCAAGCGACTTTGAGTTACAATCATAATCTTGAGCATTATGATTGTAATTCAAAATCTCTAAAAAGTGAGTTAAATGTTTTTCCTTGCAGGTGTCGAAATGAACCTTAACTGTATTTTTTGAATTTGGAGCGTTTCGTATACGTAAACGTATAAGAATGCATTCAAATGAAATAGAGCTCTAATTCAATGCTTTTACGATTAATTTTTCTTTGACGACTTTTAATAGCATCGAATTGTTATACGATTAATTGAATTAAAACTTATGCTGAGATCTATAAAGATCGCTCTGACTCAGCTCGGACTCAAGATAGACGTTAAAAACAGACACAAATATGCTCTGACATAAATCTGTCTCGTTTTAACTCTGTCTTCAGTCCGAGCTGAATGAGTGCGGTCTATAGATTTCAGACTAAGACTACCACTTGGGTTGGGCACACACAGCCTTGGACAATTCCAAGGCTGTGTGTGCCCGTGCGTTTGGGTATCATAGGAATTGTCCTATGATACCCAAACGCACGGGCACCCTTATTGAAATCTTGCGTTTGTTATTGTTAGGAAGTTGCTATACCCGATAAATAAATAATTAATCACTGACGAATTCTTGCGCGGTGACTCTACTAGGCGACTACGGCTTGTTAAATCGATTTGTGGGTACTTAGGCTTACTATTTAAATAATGTACCGTGAATGTACCTAGTGCCTTTGTTTACTCGCTCGGTTTATTATCTTGATCGTATGATTTTATACGTAACTAACTTTAGCCCGCGGCTTCTATCGGGTTAAGTTCTATTTTTCAAACCCCTATATACCTTCCCCGTTAATTCAACAATTGCCGGTCTGACGGATCGGGCTGTTTAGTATACAGAGCTGATTACGATAGCTATCCGTAGCTATCGTAATCAGCTCCGTATTCCACTTCATTTTACTGCTGCATTTAGACATTTTTTTACGTACTAAAAATTAATGAAAAATCCTCACTTTTGAACGCGCTTACAGCGTTATTAATTTTTTATTATCTCTCATAAAATAATATATTTTTCAGGCTATAAGGCTATACTTAGCAAATTTTTAGGACAAGGTTGCGACAGGCATAAGGACTTTTTCAAAAAATTGTTTTTTGTTTCCAGAGGTGACTCAGCTGGAAGACCCGAGGCTAGAATGGCTGGGCATCCAGGAGGCGATGCTGCGGGACTACCTGCATACCGCGCAGGAGGCTTTGGAGGTACCTTATTTTTTAATTTTATTTTTTTTAATTAAAAAAAATTTTTTTTTTTACTATTAGCGAACCCGAAAAATTTTTCCTGCCGAATACAAAAAAATCAAAAAAAAATCACGACTGAGCGTCAAAAATATCAAAAATTCAAAAAAATAAAAAAAAATCTGGCAGCCCATTGCAACGCCATCTAACGGGTCTGATTGAGAATCCAGCGACCCACTCAAATACATATAAAAATGCCATAAAAATCCTTCTATTTCTAATTAGAAGTCGATTTGGCAAAAACTGGCCTTTATTCCCTTCTTCCAATTGGTGGTTCAATTACTTACGTAATTTATTTTCGTAGTCTAGGAAACTTTTGTACCTATAAATGTTTATTGCACATATTTTCCGGTTTTGTCTTACTAGAAATAATCTTCATCTGTCTACATTAATTTTTAGATAGGTTTTTTGAACAATTCTAACTCAAGATGGGAGATCTTGTTTTAAATATTTAATACCTGTTCTGCAGGAGCCTCATAATTTATTACATCAGAATAGTGTAAGAGCCGGTCTTGATTCTATTACTATACCGTGTATAGTTTCTCGAAATAAATATTCATTCATTATCATTCATGTCAATCTAACAGCAGTATTGTATCACTTTTGTTTTGTTTTGTCATGTAATGAAAACCTTAAAGTAATTAATTATTTTTAGGTTGAGATTGTGTGACATATCAAAAAAAATTTGAAATAAGCGTTGGTAATCGTAGTTCGAGAGAATCGAATGAGAAAGGTTTAGTTTAAACAAGACGTGATATTGAATTGCATAAAAATTCCGAAAAAGGCACTTCTAGGATTCGTACCCCGGATCTCCGAAAAAGAAGTCGAATCTTAACTAATAGCTTTCTAACTTGCAGCTTGCACCCTGGAGTCAGAAGTTGACGGATACTTATCATTCCAGAATATCAAAGAGTTTTTAGGGGATTTTTAAAATACCTTAATCTAAGTCAAATTAGTAAAATATACTTATATATACTTTGACTCCTTTACTTAAAACAAGGCTTGTATAAAGGCGTCTTACAATGAATCCACTAGCTCTTAGCCAAGGACCCGTTACTTCTTAATGACAAACAAGATATATGGCTCATGCGGCTGGCCTAAAATTCAATTTGAGAGTCGACGTAATTTTTCTACTCATCCTCGTCTAGATAAAATGTTAAAAAAGTTGGAAACCTGTTGGAAAGCAATTGACTTCTGGCGAAGCTGACATCATTCCCCCGTCTAGCGATGGCGACGGTTAGGTATTTTATAGGTCCTAAGTATTATAAGTGTGGAATTAAACTTATAAACTCTTCTTCTTTCAATTCACGAGAGTACGCGGCTCATGGTTGTGTGTGTGTCGTATCTATATAAGTGGAAGCGAGAGCTGGCTCGCGCTTGACCGCTCCCACCTAGGTTCCTGACAGGCATACACACATACGCAATGTGCATATACACGACGTAACTACAAGTAAAGCGCCTATCTCGTAACTTCGTGAGATAAACGTACTATACTAAACTAGACGCTTGAAAGCCTATCTTGTACTATATTAGGTGACGAAAGATCCACAGAAATCCAAAAAAAGGAGTACACTAGTCCTTACATTGTTAGATTTACAAGTACCTATCTCTGACGAACTGCATTTATATGTAGCAACTAGCAAGTACTAAGGAACAAAGAGCAAACATGTAAAAAGCAAAAAAAAAAAAAAGACGTGTGGCACTCGGGGACTGCCGCGGTAAAGCTATTGCATAGCATTTTTTATCAACGCCATCTAGCGGCTCACCGTAGAGGTGTCCTGTGTCAGGTTATTTTCGTTACGGAATTTCTGGATTCGGTCTCCACGCTGGCCCGCGATAGAAGCTATGCAATAGCTTAAAAACCATTCAAAGTGCCGACCTAGAACAGTCCCCGATAACCGTATCGGTGGAAAATAAGGAGGAACACATAAAAAAACTCTCGAAACCTACAAAATATATTGGACCTTAATGACTATAAACCACGTTTTTAAAATTCCTTAGCCGCCCAACGGTAAGCGGCAATTAAAAACAGATGATATCAATTTAATGGAAACACCTATCTCTAATGGGTACTCATAAACGCATTAGGTGATCTTTAGTCTCTTGCTGAGATAACAATGGAATGCGATACGCTGATAACCGCTGATAAGATACCGCGAGTATTATTTCCAATTGAGCACGCAAGTAGTATTTTAATCTAAATATATAAAATTCAAAGTCCTGACTGACTGACTGACTGACTGAGATATCAACGCACAGCCTAAACTACTGAAGTTAGAAACTTGAAATTTTTACAGTTGGTTCCTTTTATGACGTAGGCGCACATTAAAAAAGGATTATTGGAAATTCCACCCCTAAGGGGTTTAAATAGGGGGTGGAAGTTTGTATGAAACTCCGTCATTTTTCAAGCTATTTCCATCAAAGTTGGTGTTTGAGCTTTCAGTTAAAAATAAAGAAGTACGTGTGTCATAATTTTTGAAAATTCCACCCCAATAGGTACCTAATTCCACGCGGACGAAGTCGCGGGGGCAAAAGCTAGTATAATTATATCTCGCTTTAAACATTTCTGTGGTGGTGTCGTGTGGTGCGGGTTGTTACGTTCCCTCAAATATGGTTGAGCGAAGCAACGGCTGGATCATGCGTCGTGCTCGTGAACGGGTGCCACCAACAGGAATGGGTCTGCTTTGGCTGCCCATCTTGACATGCGTTGGATTGGTGTACCTACGTATGCATTTTTGAAGCTTTATTGTAGAAGCACTGTATACACAGCATAGCTTTGTAAAAAAAAATTTTTTGAAAAGATCAACTGCTGAGTTTCTTACCGGCTCTTCTCAGCAGAATCTGCATTCCGAACCGGTGCCGGTGGTAGATTTGTGACGTGTCATAAGAGCTACAAGTTAGCCTACATGAAATAAATTAATTTTGAATTTTGAATTTTATAGTAAATTCTACGTTGAACCGCGAAGTAAAGACGTTTTGACAGATTGTTATTATTAATACAAACTCTGTCAATAGGTACGTTTTTATTCCTCAGTCAAACGTTACTAGGTGATGGTGACATTTAAAGTGAGGTTTTGACAGATTTTTAATACAAATCCTGTCAGAACGTCTCTACTCTTCAGTTAAAGCTTACTCGGCGATGTTAACATTATCATTAAAAGTGAGGTTTGGCAGATTTTTAATACAAACTCTGTCAAACATACAACTTAGTTGAATTAGAAATACTCGTAGGTTAGATTAGGGAAAACTTTGACGTGTGTATGAGGAAAGGTCACTATTTATATAGGTAACCTTTAAACGATTTCGTATTATGTTTAACATGTAGCACGCATGCCTGTCCTTCTATAAGTAGACCTTACACCATTGAAATGTGACCATAAATATAATGTTCTAAACGGATACACTCACGTGCCTACCACGATACAAATCTCGATATTAATTTAGACTTAGTAATATAAATCGTGGTTACAATGGGATTGTGGTGTTATGAGATGTCAGATTGGAGCTGCCACGCGGGCAGAATATATATCTACCCGCATTTTTAGTTTTTTCGAAGGAATCACTTTTCCTTCCATAAATGTGACATAAACTACAAAATACACTGTATATCTTACTAATGTTATAAATGCGAAAGTTTTGATATATGCATAGATGTTTTTTACTCAATCATGCCGTTTTTGGCACAGAGATAGATTATATAGTCTGATATAACATATGGGCTAATTTATCTTAAAAAAATTAGGGAGTTCCCGCGGGAATTATAAAACCTTTATCCGCGCGGACGAAGTCGCGGACATCATCCTAGTCGGATAGAATAAGATAACACCGATCTTTTATAGGGTGATGATGTACAAGTACAAAGTGGGGTCCGAGATCAAACGATCACATTAAATGCGATTTGTTATTTGATCCCGGTGTGATCTCAGATTCTTTTTGTTTACATATCGATCGATTGACGTCAAATATAGGTTATCGCTCACGCCTGTGGCAGTTCAAGACTCTACGTCGAACGTTATCGTCGGGGATAGTGCAAATCCGCGTAACTAGCGTTAGTACATTAAAATCCATTTTCATACGTTTGTGGTCAAATCAAAATCGCGTAAGTGTCGTAGCGACTAAATTAATCACTTTAAAAGATACCTATTTTTATCAAAACATAGAACACATGAATTAATACTCTCTGTGTGAAAATTAGCCCAATAGCCATAAATAAGAAATTTATAAAGTTTTAACTTTCCCCTGTAAAAGTGTGACTAGTGTAGATCCGCGGTTTTACCAATGGTACATACGCGGTTTTGCACTATCCCCGATGATATGAATTTACCTAAAATTATTGTAATGTGTAATACAATGCCTTGTACATGTACAAGTATTAATGTCTTATAATATACTTTTGCCCGCGACTTCGCTCATGTTAAGTACGATTCTTCAAACCCCTATTTCATCCCCTTAGGTGTTGAATTTTCAAAAATATTTTCTTAACAGTTATCTACGTCTTAATAGCTATCGGTATGCCCGATTTGAGCTGTGCGTTGATAGATCAGTCAGTCACCTTTAAGTTTTATCTTTTATTCTTTATATGGCCTTCATGAAATAAATGGATTTTCAAAAAAATGTTAGAATTATTTTGCTGTAATCCGCCAACAGAAAAAATCTGTATGGTCAAACATGCAGTTATAAGCTAAGCACCGCTTACCTCCCCAACCAAGCAATAAAGCAAAGTTCCCAAGCAAGCAATGCCACCACCACTCACATGCACCACCACACAAGACTTTTGTACTACTCTGACCTCAGGATCAGAAATACTCCGAGCTTAGCTCTCTCCATCGCCCGCTGAATGACCCTGAGCCTTCTTAAAAAGTAAGTTCTTCTTTTGAAAGTATGTGAATCACAACAATGTAACACCCACTAACTGTAAACCGACAAAGTGGATTATAATAATGTTGGTATGCGAAGCTTTTCCGGTCGAAATCCAGTAATTTCCTATAATATCTGCTCTGGCGCCTACTTTTTGTGGCATATTATGTTACCCACCTAACGATGTTGTAATAGGTTGGTATTTGTACCGCTTGGATCTTTATCTAGTCTTGGACAAGTTCGGGAGCTAAAAGGACATTCACATGTTATGATATTCTTGACCATAAAATTACGGAAGCTGGAGTAGTTTTGCCGTATTATAAGAAGCTTTGGAGAGTTCGCTCAGAAACTTCACAACCTAGTTCCCTAACTTTCGCTTTCTGTCAATTTAGTTTTCACAAACCTTCAGGGAACACATAAAGAACCTTTAGGGAACACCTAAAGGTGGAAAAATATTGGGTAAAGGATTGTATTTAGGGCCTACCTTCATGAAGAGACTCCCACTGACCATGATATTGTATGTGTGTAAAAAGAGGTGACTATGTTACAAGCCGTAAACGAAGTGCGTACTGGCAGATATTTGTCGTAATACAATTTCTTAAATAAATGCTTTTTCTTTCTTCTTCTTTCTAATTTGTCATATCATTTAACAATGAAGTAAGTACTCTATTATACTCGTCGTTTGGCTCAAATTTTTCGTTGGTTTTGTGAGTAAATAACTCATCCCTAATAGAAATCATTGCCCACTGAGGAGATGATTTATGTCCGTTTTCACCAATCATGGTGAAAACAGACATTAGTGTTATACACGTAGGTGTTTCTAGTGCGAACTACAATATCGTCTCTCCATCTATGGTCTTCCTCACTTCCTTGTGTTATAGTGTGGGCACCAATCCGTAATCTCTGTAGTCAATCTGTTATCCCTTCAGATTATCAGACTTATGAGCTTAAAACTTTATTTATTTGTATACGTATACTCATAGATACAACGGATCAGTCCGTCAACCGAGTCCGCAGATATGCGCGCGGGCGCAGACATCGCGTCTATTCGCGGAATTCCAACTATACGGCGAACTGGAGCGGTTATCGAGTGATTGAATCACGCAACGGATCGCAATATCCGACCAGAAGTTTACCAACCAGCTAAAATGGGCGAAGGAATTCCGTCTGCGCCCATAAAAGAGAGATAAGGAAGGAGTTCGTCCACCTATAGAAGGGAGTGCAGATATTATACTTGTAATTGATTGGATGAAATTTTTCAGCTTGTCATTTTTGGAATTACTTCTGGCTAACGAACAGTAATTGATTTTTATTGTATACTAGTTGATGCCCGCGACTTCGTTCGCGTGGACTGAGGTTTTTTGATTCCCGCTGGAACTCTCTTATTTTCCGGGTTAAAAAGTAGCCAATGTGTTATTCCAGTGTATAATCTATCTCTGTACTGAATTTCAGCCAAATCGATTCAGTCGTTGCACCGTGATAGAGTAACAAACATCCATCCATCCATCCATTCATACATACAAACTTTCGTATTTATAATTAGGACTTGATGATGCCCGCGACTTCGTCCGCGTGATTATTTTTTTTGATTTTTGATTTGACAGGAACGCTTTAATTTTTCGATAAAAAGTAGTTTATGTATCTATCTCCATTCCAAGTTTCAACCAAATCCATTCAGAGTCTCAATAGCCCAACGGTTAAAGGTGCGGACTGAAAACTGAAAGGTCGCAGGTTCGAACCACAACCCGTTGCACTATTGTCACACCCACTCCTAGCACAAGCTTCTCGCTTTTGGAGGGGAGAGGAGAATATAAGTCAAGTTCAGCTTGGCTAATATCCTTTCCGATACCTTGCGGCAGATCGGTCGGCATAATGAACATTAGGCCGGGGTCCCACGGCGCGATGAACTGACGGGCCCCGCCGGACGAGTAACACCTGTGGGCGCCCGTCCGTCGCGGCCCAAGTCGAGCGTTCCCACGCCGCGTATCGGCCTAAGAAAGAAAGAAAGAAACGTTTATTTTATGAATTGTGCCACACATCACCCAATATACCTAGATTAGGGTTGTCCCGGCGTCTCCACCACTTGAACATTAAAGACAAAAGTCGTCAAGCAGAAGAGGCGCCGGAACAACTAAGTCATGTGTGGCACAACCCGGAAAAAAGGTCCCAACTCAGCAAAATGCTGAATGCTGTGTGCATGCACAAGAGCATACAGCGCTGATTTTCAGCCAGAACCCTGATTCGGGTTATTGTTCGTCATTCAACAGGAAAGCGTGCCGCCCCGCGCCCTTGAACTTACCGACTCCCAACGGATCGGACGGGCGACAACAGACTTCACCGAGTGCGACGGTTCCAATGGCCTGTCGATCTGGCCTGGCGCGATCAGCAAGGCGATTCAGACCTGTTCGATAACATACCGTGTCGATACGGTTAGATATCGATCTCTTTTTGTCGTGTGGATTCAGAGCGAGCGAAATATATGTTATCGTACGGTAACAAACCGAATCGATCGACAAATAAGTTATCGGAAGGGTCTGAATCGGGGGGCTGGCCTGTTATAACACGGGCCGTGGGACCCCGCTTTAGGCCGACCCGCAGTGACATCAGCTAATGAATGCGAATTGAATAATTTAGTTTGTTTATTGTTATGTAATCGTGATTGTACTGGTGTACTGACCTGGCCAATAAAACTGAACTAATGGCCTATTACTGCGCCTTTGCAGGGCAAAGGCCTCTCGATAGATGTTAAATTTTATAGTGGTCGCTATCCTTTCTAGGGTTCTGTACCCGAAGGGTAACCAATGGGTCCCAGTTACTAAGCCGTTTTCGAAATTGTCCCGGCCGGGAATTGAACCCGAGTCTGTAGCCACAGTGTCTAAGTTTTAAGTCATTTTAAAAGTCCTAAAGTTTAGTAAGAGTTTTTTTTTCCCCCAACCATGAACCCATGGTTGGGGGAAAAAAAAACTCTTACTAAACTCCCTGGCCTGGAAGAGATCTCTTTTTAGCGATAAGACCGCCTTTTGCACACATTACGTTTTTGTATATTTTTTTTTTTGAGTCTAAGCTGAGGCAGAGTTCGCTCTATAGATCTCAGCATTAAAGTTCTAGTGTTGAATCTATCACTGTTCGTATAAAATACCGTATCGGTCATAAACCACTTGATATCCTCAGAGCATATAAAAATCCATAGTTATATATATGTTATATATCCACCGACTCTAGCACATAGTTGCACGGCACCCCCACACCATGGCTACGTGGAGTTATGCATACAAAACAAGTTTAGGCTCGGACTGCATGACAATTCGGTTCGTATCCGGTTCGGTTTCCAACTTTCTGAGGCGGACATCGGGTGGACTTCTTACCCCATTGAAACCCTCAGCTTGTGTGGGGCTTCCTTTTAATACACCGACAGCGGTACCTCCTTGGTAGCTCTACAATCTACATATTAGTGTACAAGATACATATCCCTTTCTTCGGATACAAAAAGATTGTATACTGCATGCGGGGCAAAATTTAATTACGTCATCGGCATGTGAAACGTGTACTAGTGAAAACAGGTCTCTTGTAGTAAAATTTTGAGAAGTCGTAAGCGTTGGCATTCCTACATGATTGAAATCCAGCCTACTCGTACTGACTGTACGGAAACTGTTTAGTTCAACGTTTCTGAAACAAACCGCTAAAGTGTGGAACACCCTTCAGGCGTCATTGTTTACTGCCACGTATAATTTAAATAGGTACCTAGGCAAAGATGTATAAGCATTTTCTAGGCAAGTGCGCTTGAACCTCATCAGAGATATCGGTCATTGACTATCGTAAAGCGCAAGCCTATCTTGTAATAAAAAAGATACTTCCACATTCTTGCTTCACTTACTTGAATAATGTACTAAATTACTTACTTACTTGATTTTTGAATAATGTACTAAAATCAGTTCAACCCCTGATATTTTTACGAATAGAGCGTCTTCGTCTCGTAGCACTGCATTGTTTATCGCATCAACATCAGACATAGAAAATCCTTAAACATAACTAACCGGATGGCGACCGGACTACACGTAGTTCAAGCCTTATGTCATCTGTAAAATTTCAATGAATTATCGACCTTATGTCGATGGGATTCGAGATAAAAATGATAAAATACATTTTCATGTACTTGCATGACACTCTTATGTTTGTATGGATGTGGTATCTTCTTACGCAAGAAAGATGCGACAAGACAAGGTCCTTGTAATGGTATGGACACTTATATTTGGCAATGCCAACATTCGTGAGTGAAATAGTTCTTAGAATATTAAATCGGGTGTGACCTTTACATACCATGTTTATTTACCTATGTAGCCCCAAGGGTCAATATTGTAGGTACGTAGAGATCTTTTAACAAGAAAATAGTTTAATAACTTTCCGCCTACGTGGATATAACACCCGCTATATTGACTTTGGTTGTACCTTTATAAAAATTTTATAGGAGCACCTCGCAAGCTTCCTCTGTCGATTAAAAAAATCCCGGAGAAATTGGTCCAGAAAACCCGGAGAAATCGGTGGACATACATAGAATAATGTAAACGTAAAAATTCTTTTTACAAAACCGACTTCTAACGCCACTACAAAGTATATTAATTGTGCCTGTAAAGTTTGAACAGTTCCCTCGATTTCTCCAAGATCCCGTCATCAGATCCTGACCTGATGACAATGGAACCACCTGAGAAGTATAAAACTTTCAAACAGAAAAATGAATTTTCCAAATCGGTCCAGGCGTCTTCGTGTAATCGGGGAACATATATTAAAAAAAGATTCCGACGAATTGAGAACCTCCTCCTTTTTTAAAAGTCGGTTAAAAAATTGATAACCTTTTTGGGAGTCGGTTAAAAATGTAAAATTGTAATATGTAAAATGTAAAATGTAAATGCATTCTTCAACCGGAGCGGAGTTATGATAAATTTGTGGGTAAACTTAGAATTAAACGTACAATACTCGTAAAATTATTACTATTGTATACATATCTGACTGCTGAAATATGTAAATGTTTTACTTTTATTGTTTTCTCTGTAAGTGAATTTGTAATTCTTTGAGAAAATAAAATTCTTTAACCTGGAAATTAGGTACCTATATAATTAATTTTTTTTGTTCATTTCGAACAAATCCATTTCATAGGCGTAGGATCAAAATCATTTCGAGGAAGGCCTTAGGCGCAATCTTTTCAATTTCCACGAATAGGGTGCGCGTGCGTATATCATAACACCAGGCCCTATCCGGTTACAAAATGAGCTGTGTTACTTATAGCAAATCGTATACTACCTTCTGTCCGCGGCTTTGTTCCTGTTAACTTTATATGAGCAAACTGAAAATCAGCACTGGGTATCATCAATGCCCAGCATAAAGCTGAGTTTGCGGCCATTTGCAAAGTTGTTAGGATTGAGAATTTTTTTTGTAAG
Source organism: Hipparchia sbordonii (assembly GCA_038048805.1). NCBI lineage: Eukaryota > Metazoa > Arthropoda > Insecta > Lepidoptera > Nymphalidae > Hipparchia > Hipparchia sbordonii. Next base: position 8,682,530 of record CM076115.1, read on the forward strand.
CTTTCCTCTTGGATCTGGGAACCCACCGCATTATTATCCCAAAAAAACTCCTACCATTTTATGAATCAAGACAAGGGGTCGGGTCCCTATTCTTCTTCTTCTTTTTTGTCAACCGATAGAATCTGTGAACCTCAAATATGGTTGAGCGAAGCAACGGCTGGATCATGCGTCATGCTCGTGAACGGGTGCCACCAACGGGAATGGGTCTGCTTTGTCTGCCCGTGTTGACATGCGTTGGATTGTGTACATTTTTGAAGCTTCATTGTGGAAGCACTGACTACATAGCATAGTTTTGTTACCTATTGTAATAATTTTTTTTTTTTGAAAAGAGCAACTGCTGAGTTTCTTGCCGGCTCTTCTCAGCAGAATCTGCATTCCGAACCAGTGGTAGATTTATGACGTGTCATAAGAGCTACAAGTTGGCCTACATGAAATGAATTTTAATTTGAATTTGATCAAGAGTCTCTTGCATGGACTTCCACATATTCGATCTTGCGCCACATTTATCCAGCTGCTCCCTGTGACTCGTTTGTTGACTTCGGTTCACCTAATGGAGGATTACGATGCAGAACGAGGGTTTAGCTAGATGAGTTTGGCCGTGGCTACCACATGAAAATATTTAAATGATACACCACATCACCCGGCCATGACGAGATGAAAAACAAATACAGGCTCCGATTGTGAGCAGCGCAGGGTGACATCACTGTGTCAACACCGGCCCGAAAGTGTATACGATGTGATCGAATTACGAAATGGAAGTGTAATATGAACCGAGCCTTATTCGATAATAATCATGCATTCATACTGTAACTATACCTAGTTTTGAGTTAGGTTTTTGAATATCCTGCGGGAACTGCTTTTTTCCGGGATAAGAGGTAGCCTATGTCTGGTGGGAGGGTTTGGCCGTGGCTAGTTACCACCCTACCGTCAAAGCCGTGCCGCCAAGCGATTCAGCGTTCCGGCACGATGGCGTAGAAACCGATTAGGGGTATGGGTTGAATCTACACTGCCATACCCCTCCCGAGATAGCCCGCTACCATCTTAGACTGCGTCGTCACTTACCATCAGGTGAGATCGCTGTCAAGGGCTATCTTGTCATCGAATAAAAAAACCTAGTTTTGAGTTAGGTTTTTGAATATACTGCAGAAACTGCTTTTTATTCCAGGATAAGAGGAAGCCTATGTCATTTTCTAGTCTCCAAATCCTCATCTATACTAGTCCCATGCAGGAAAACAATGGTTTCTCCTTTTTAATCACGCAGCAAGGCAGTAAATGTTTGACGTCATTTTTTGCATGGGTATAGTTGAGGACTTTGAGAGTTATGCCCATTTAAAATCTCTAGGAAATATTTGGTACTAAATTAAAATACGAAATTAATGTTAAACATTTGATTTTGATTGTAAAACCTTAAACACAGACAGTCCTACCTTTTTCCATGGCGTCGTCGGTAAAAAAGGGTAGCAATTTGCTCCTATATTGTTTTTTGTTACTGCGATCCTAATTGCTAGGGTCAGACCTTTGGAACGGGTTCCAAAGGAGCTCCTCGCTCGAGGCCCCAATATGATGGAGCGAGTTTGGCTTCTGTCATCTACCAGAGAGGTTTACTGTGGAATTTTAAAACTGGATTTTGTTTTTTTTTTGTATACTAGCTGATGCCCGCGACTTCGTTCGCGTGGATCGATGTTTTTTTAATTTCCGCGGGAACTAATTTTCCGAGATAAAAAGTAGCCTATGTGTTTATTCTAGACTATAAGCTATCTCTGTGCTAAATTTCAGCCAAATCGGTTCAGTCGGTGCGACGTGATTGGGTAACAAACATCCATCTATACATCCAAACTTTCGCAGAAGAATAAAAGGAAAACAAACGCATTCCGAAAGTTGTAATAGTATGTTAGCGACATCTATTAGAAAGACATTGTACTCATGATTCCTTCAATCAAAATGTAGGATGTCAATGTCAGTAAGCAAATTTAAAGGACATGAGAATTTTCTTTTTATAACACAACGTTCTACCGAAACTGAAAGCCAAATAGACGAGCAGTAAAATAAATCAATTTTATGATTAGATTTTATCGAACGATGACTTTAATTATTTATTTATCTAATACAATGGTTATAACTTAAAAATATAAAAAATACCTTTTGCTCGTGGCTTCGCTCACGTTAAGTTTGATTTTTCAAACCCCTATTTTATCCCCTTAGGGGTTGAATTTTCAAAAATCCTTTCTTAGTCGATGCCTACGTCATAATAGCTATCTGTATGCCAAATTTCAGCCTGATCCGTCCAGTGGTTTGAGAAGTGCATTGATAGATCAGTCAGTCAGTCAGTCACCTTTTCCTTATATAATAATATTAGCTTTAACCCGCGGCTTCGCTCACGTTAGGTTCGATTTTTTAACCCCCTATTTAACCCTCTTGGGGTTGAAATTTTCCAAAATCCTTTCTTAGCGGATCTCTACTTCCTAACAGCTACTTGTATACCAAATTTCAGCTCGATCGGTCCAGTGGTTAGAGCTGTGCGTTGATAGATCAGTCAGTCAGTCAGTCAGTCACCTTTGCCTTTTATATATTTAGATATTTACTTAGATTAGGATTTAGTAATCCGAAGCAGTATGAAGTCGCGGGCATCAGCAAGTAATCGCTTGTGAAGACGCATGCAAAGATTTTATACAAATTTATAATCATCACAATCAAAGGATGAATCCCAGTTTGTTTTAAAAACAAAACCAAATTTAATTTCGGTAGCTGGAAGGATGTATTTCTGGCAACCTGTATCATTTTTTCTCCCCCGGGCAACACCTTGAATCTTTCTCGGAACCGCCGATTACTGTCATTATACACGAACGGACAAATGTCACCAGCTGCTGGTCGCGAGTCAAGGTTGCCGGTCGGATTGTTTTCATTCCGATGTTGTTGGCAATTTTTTATTTTTTTTTATCACCGACAATATTTTTTACGACCTAAAATCATGCTAATATGTATTATGAATGCGAAAGCGTGTTTTTTTGCACGTTTGTCCTTCAATCAGCAATTAACGGAGATACAGATCGACTTTTTTGCATAGATCTGTACCAATAGTTAAAGATCTAGAGAGTGACGTAGCACATACTTTTAATACCGGGAGAATAAAATGTTCACCGCAGGATTTTTGAAAAGCTCGGGCAAAAGTTAGTCTTATAATGAAGTTAATTACCCGAATTCGGCAAGCAAAGTAGGGTAATGTGTTTATCAGCCTGTGTATGTATGTATGTATATGCCGCTCTGGAGACTAAACGCGTGGGCTGATTTTGGTGATTCTTACGTCAATGGATTCGTATTAATCTTGGGAGTGTCACTGAAGACATGAATGACAGTAAACAAAATTCAACATAGCGACCACCAGACCCCATATTGTGAAAAAGAAAAAATTAAAGTCGACGAACTATATTGAGTGGGGTATCAGTGAATAGCTAGTTTATTCTGGAAACTGGAAGTCGAAGGTTAGATTTAAAAGTCCAAAGAGCAGTCCACGTACGGAATATTAATGAATGATCAATGACGGGAACAACAATGTTAAAAGGGCCGAGTCTATATGGGTTGGGACTTGGGAGTTGCTCAGTAAAACGAAACATACAAGCAATAAATATTAGTTATGATCCAGCCACCAGGTTACGCTGCGGGCGAAGTGGTCGTGGTTACGATTTGCTCTTTTATCAGCATATTGAACATGCATATTCATGTATACATGTCAGCTTTTAGTTTATTTGTACACAACAATAGATTTTACCTTCTGCATAATTTAGTGTCTCCTGTTTTTAAGCCCCGACGTAAAACGACGGGGTGTTATAAGTTTGACGTGTCTGTGGCTGTGTGTGTGTGCGTGTGTGTGTGTCTGTGGTATCGCAGCAACCGAACGGATGAACTGATTTTGATTTTGATTTTTGTTTGAAAGGTGAATTTGTCGGGAGTGTTCTTAGCTATGTTTGATGAAAATCGGTCCAAGATGGCCGCCGCCACAAAATGGCGGATTACATTTTTTTTAATCAAATCAAATCATTTATTTATTATTATATTACATGAACGTATTAGGAGATCTAATGACAGTTATGTATATTAATAGTATCTAAATGTAGGACACAATCCAGAAATGGGGATTTAGAACTCTAAACTAATCACGTCTTAAGAGATCTGATCTCTTAAAACGCTGAAACCCTACCTAAAGCCGTCTCCAACCGCCCCTATAACGGCCCCTGTCCTCACATCTAATCTATTTAACCGCAACACGTCAGACAAACCACCATCTGAACGTGAGGGTAACTATCAAACATATCTAAGTAGGTATTTAATCAAATACACTCATCTAAACCGCTAATCTAACTCTCTACTGATTAGAGACGACGAGCGACAACTAACTTCAGACGACTGACTCGACACAGAATGACGAATGAATCAATACACGCTGTACGCTTCCCTTTTATGGACCGAACGAGTGGGGAGGGAACAATGATACCAATGCTACGAAACTTCCGTCATGAAACGTTACAAGACTACCGTCACTAAATGGCGCTTTAAATAATAATCACTCTAATCCTACTTTCCTACAAATAACTATACTTAATATTAATCAGTTGGCCAGTGTTGCTGACAGTCGGCCATCCAAATCGAGTCGTACGACCTCGGGCGACTGACAACAAGGTACGGCAGCTTAAAAACACTGTATTATAAGTTCTTAGCTCCACGAATAATACAAATTCTATATTAATTATAATATTAACGCAACATATATATGCAAAACTATGGGTCCTGTAACCTGAAAATAAAACATTATTATTATTATTTAAGGACCAGGGTTGTCCAGAACCTAACAGGACCAGGGTTGTCCTGAAATCTTTCATTTAAGGACCAGGGTTGTCCAAAAATGAATACCGGACCAGGGTTGTCCAGTACCTAACAGGACCAGGGTTGTCCCGACACTAGGGGACCAGGGTTGTCCAAAAATGAATACCGGACCAGGGTTGTCCAGTACCTAACAGGACCAGGGTTGTCCCGACACTAGGGGACCAGGGTTGTCCAAAAATGAATACCGGACCAGGGTTGTCCAGTACCTAACAGGACCAGGGTTGTCCCGACACTAGGGGACCAGGGTTGTCCAAAAATGAATACCGGACCAGGGTTGTCCAGTACCTAACAGGACCAGGGTTGTCCCGACACTAGGGGACCAGGGTTGTCCAAAGCATAACAGGACCAGGGTTGTCCCGAAATTAGTGGACCAGGGTTGTCCAGTATGTTAACAGGACCAGGGTTGTCCTTTATATTTTTAACACTGTTACTAAAGTAAGGCATACCTTATAGTGGCCATACATTCTACTCTTCAGTTCAGTGTGGTACGAATCAGTCGGATCAGTAGTTCAATTCTATAGACGACTCAGTTTAACCATAAGGTCAAGAAACTAGAAGAGTCAAGTAAAAATAAACAAGTGATATCTGTCTACGATGTACTTTACATCGCTTGCCACGTAATCGTGGTTGTATACCAAAATCCCAAAAATTAACAAACTGTTTAATGTCAGTCAGTCAAATCAAATTTGCTTAGTCAAAACATCGATCAAAGTTTGATAGCTTGGTCTAACCTGACTTTAACTAATGATTCAATGATTCAAATAAGAAAAGTAAATTTCTTTAAAGTCGACAACTAATATTTAAATAAGATTCTTTTCAATTATGTAAGTCAGTGCAAGTACATCTCGTAATATGCGCATGTGCGGAATTATCACTAATTTCATTGATAGCATCCCTTAATTATACGCGTAGGTTATCTTTATTCACCAATTAATAAATTAACTGAGACGAATAAACTATCACCGGTACATATTTATGTGACAAATTTTCTATTTAACAAATTAGTAACACCAGCAAATTAAACAAACTACCCGTTTAAGTTTTATCAAAAATCTAAATAACTGAATACCATCGAAGGCACTACCCAAAATTACTACTCACTTTTGTAGAAATTAGAAATGGAACCAAAAGTTGTTTGATATTTGTTACTGCGTGAGCACTTGTCAAAACTAGTTCTATTCAACAACTTTGAAATCATCAGTAAAATTGATCGAAACACTAACAACCATATATGTACGAGATAAACACGAGCCACTTAACCAATTTTGTTTTGATTCATGTTTAACTATTTCACGAATTTAATTTCACTTTCATTTGCACAACGTAATATTAATATCACGCAAAGTTATTATGATTTGCAAAACAACCTTTGATAAATAGGACTCTGCTACCTATACTCGGAATGAAGTCACTCTACTTCATCTGGCTACCAGTTTTCATAACCGTTCAATTTACGATTAAAAATAAACAATTATTGTCAAAAACATATTGGAAACGTCAGCAAACTATACGAAACATTATTAGAGATCAATAAGATAACCACAAGCCACATTATCACATTTGTTTTACTGAAGAAGTAACTGAACGACAGTAACTACACACGTCTCGAATTTAATTTTCTACCTTCGTTACGAAAATATAATTTTTGCAACACGATCTTTAATAAACAAACTCTGCAATCTATACTTCAATTACCCACACTATATTTCATGAGAATACCCGGTTTGATAATTGCTCATTGTACGATAAATTTAAATCACAATGCGTCACATATTACGAAATGCACCAACGTAAACGGGGATAACTCAATTTAATTATCTCTTCCAAAGATAATTGGACAAAGAATGATAAACAAGGAACCGAAATTCATCAACTGTTGAATAATATCACAAATCTCGCAATGGCTGTACTTTCTGAATTCTTTTAAGCGCATCTACATACGAGATCGCACATTAACTAGTTTTCACGAAACCACAATATTTTAAGCTATTCGACCAAACAGGAATCTCATTTTTCCATTTAACTTAACTCGTAAAGTCAACACTGATTCTTTGTTAACCTTCGCATAAAAGAGGTTAGAAAAAGGTTTCTAGCTAACGTAACTATAGCGGGCATGAATTTGCCATGATTTTACTCAAATGGTCAAAAATATATTGGAAACTTCTTACCGACACGTAGGCTTGTACTTAGCAAAGCACATCTCATGTGCAACTGGCACGCCGTGGCAGGCGTCGCAACAAGCAACGATGTGCTCGGCAGGCGCCAACCGGTGACGCGCAGAGAAGCCGCGTTCACCGCTGCGACCCGCTACAGCGCGCTCGGCAGCGCGCAGTCAGGTGATGCGCAGAAGTCTCGCAGCCGGCGCTGCGTCAGGCTCGCCCGGCACCAACAGGCGACGCGCAGGCCGGTGATGCGCAGAGAGGCGCCTCTGAAGCGCCGTCGTTGCAACACGCTACAGCGTGCTCGGCAGCCCGCAGACAGGTGAAGCGCGCAGAAGTGCGTCATTAGCGCAGCGACACGTTCCGACGCGCTCGCCAGCGCGCAGACAGGTGAGGCGCGCAGCAGCGCCCTCGTCAGCGCAGCGACACGCTCCGACGCGCTCGCCAGCGCGCAGACAGGTGAGGCGCGCAGCAGCGCCCTCATCCGCGCAGCGACACGAGCCGGCGTGCTCGCAGCGCGCAGACAGCAACTCAGCACACATTACTGAAGCCGCTGTTGTTTGGCACCGCGTTTGCACAAAGTACCTCTATGCAACCACCTGCAAACTATAGCACAAACCGGCACACACTCGTTTACCTAAACGAGTCAACGACTCGTTTTAACAAGAACATTGTACTCCTGCTCAATGTCAAAATTGAACATCAAAAAGGGAAGTGTCTCCCCTTTCCCAAATCTCCCAAAACCACAGATGGGAATCGAACAGTAAAAGTTATTCGCTCGAGCGTGAAGATAAAAACCAACGTCTGTGTGTGACGTTATCAAGGCTAGCAGTGAGCATAGGTCTATCCCACTTCTGAACTGTAGGACACAATCCAGAAATGGGGATTTAGAACTCTAAACTAATCACGTCTTAAGAGATCTGATCTCTTAAAACGCTGAAACCCTACCTAAAGCCGTCTCCAACCGCCCCTATAACGGCCCCTGTCCTCACATCTAATCTATTTAACCGCAACACGTCAGACAAACCACCATCTGAACGTGAGGGTAACTATCAAACATATCTAAGTAGGTATTTAATCAAATACACTCATCTAAACCGCTAATCTAACTCTCTACTGATTAGAGACGACGAGCGACAACTAACTTCAGACGACTGACTCGACACAGAATGACGAATGAATCAATACACGCTGTACGCTTCCCTTTTATGGACCGAACGAGTGGGGAGGGAACAATGATACCAATGCTACGAAACTTCCGTCATGAAACGTTACAAGACTACCGTCACTAAATGGCGCTTTAAATAATAATCACTCTAATCCTACTTTCCTACAAATAACTATACTTAATATTAATCAGTTGGCCAGTGTTGCTGACATAAATAATACTCTCCTCCTTTAAAGCTGATTATTTGACGATCTAATGACAACTCATAATCTGTATTGAAAAGAAATAACAAAATTACATAAAAATGGAAAGTTGTGTATAATTCCGGGGACACAAAATATTCGGCCATTTTTCAACTCAAAGCATAGTGTTGGTTTCCACAATTCCTCAGTTCTAGGCGACCGCTAAGAAAATGTGCCAAGAGAGCACACATAAAATTTGATACATTACGGTTCAGTGCAGACTGTACAGTATACACTATACATACACGGTATGGCGGCCGCATTCCTGGTGAATCTACACTACGATAAATAACCGTGGCCATTTATCATTGGCATTGTTTTGTCTGAATCATTATCGCCGTAATTTGTATCGGCTCACCGTATTTCACCTCACAAATCTTCCATTTCCACTGGTATTTCTGAGCGTAAGAATAATGGCGCCGGAGATGCCATTGCCGTTATGGCTGTTACTGTATTTGGGGGACTGTTCACGAAAAATCGCTACGAATATGTCAATTCTACAAATGTCTTATTTTTATTTTACGGAAATTTATATTTGGTATAGTTCTTTTAACTCACGAGGGCGCGTGGCTCATGGTTGTGTGTGTGTCGTATGTGTATGAGTGTGAGCGAGAGCTCACCTAGGCTCGTGACAGGCACGCACACTTACGCAATGTACATGTCCACGACGTAACCACAAGTAATAGCTTCAAAATTTTTAATTACAATAAAAAGTGGCTCAAAAGTCTGAATCTCATTCTTTTTCAAAATGGGTCAACGCGCGAACTTATACTAAAGCGCATTTTTCAGTCATTTAAATCATATTACGCAAAATTGACAACTATAAATAACCCGTGTTCTTATAAATGTATTTTTTGACATCAATGTAACGAATATTTCGCATAAAAAGTAAAGTAGCTTGTTAGATCTTTCTTCTTATATAAACATAATAGCAGCAACATATGAATGACGGGGCTTCATGTAATCTTGCTCACAATTAAACATATAAGATATTATGTATTAGACATGTAAGTGGATACATGAATGCAAATAAATGAATGAATGAATGAACAGATGTTGGATAAATACGAACAAATGTGAATACTCCCTATCACATTACCGTGTTTTAAATGAACCCAGCTTCTTCGAGATGATAGTTATTACACGTGAAAGGTAAACACGGGCTGCGTTTTGAATTTAATGGCATCTCTAGGCACCGAGTAATGTTACTCTGCCGTAAATTATACGGAATAGTTGTAACCATAAACCCGATGGCTACCAATAATACTAGTGATGTGTTACTGTGAAATCTATTAGAACCGATGAGATTTAAAGCGGCTTTTTCGGGTTCCCCAACACAAAAACAAAGTTCGAAAAAATTCAAAATTATTTAATTGCGACTGCCAATTATTCCTTATGTCAAAGATTCTAATATACCGACCGGTATTTAGGTATATTTAATGAGACGGAAATGCATAATGCACGAGTATTAACAAACAAGCGATTCCGTTAAAGAGTTTAAAGATATAATAGGGGCATTCTTACAGTAAATTCAAATTCAAAATTATTTATTTCATGTAGGCCAACTTGTAGCTCTTATGACACGTCATGACTCGACCACCGGTTCGGAATGCAGATTCTGCTGCGAAGAGCCGGCGAGAAACTCAGCAGTTGCTCTTTTCATAACAAAATATTACAATATTAATGTATAGCTACATAATATTACAATGTAATAAATTATTACACTATCTTGTGCGTAGCTGGATGCCAAGCCGATTGATTCCATCAACAAAAATAATAATAATAAAAATAGTAACACGAAATTCAACAACAAGATTCGTCTAGTCCGTCTCTCTCAGTGTAAATTTTTCGAAAAAGAAAAAAAATGAAAAATTTAAACTAAGACAGTTTCAGTGTTTCAAATGAAGCTTTCTGCAAGAAAAAAGTTTCTTTTTCTAGCACTCTAAACTGTCTTAAACTCGAAACTAACCATAACTATATGCGAATGGACTCTTTTTCTTTTGTCGTTTCATTTTATCCGTCCTTACTCACTAATAGCATAAAGATCGTTGATTGGAGCAACTGTAATTGCCTTTTATAAATTACAGTAGCGTCAATAAAATTTATTTCAAAGTAGATGGTTTATATCGTATTATAAATTATCTTCACTTAAGTTACTTCCATATATTCCTCTTAACATTTTTAATCAGAAAGTAATCAATGGAGGACGGAGATAAAAGACGCCGTTTAGAAATCAATTAAGGAGACCTTTTTGGAACGCTCAAAGCGGTATAATTTTTTTTTTTTTTTTAAATAAAAAAGAATATTAGCCAAGCTGAAGTTGACTAACATCCTCGTATCCCCTCCAAATAAATGGAAAGCTTGTGCTAGGAAAGGAGTGTAGAGAGTAAAAATATGTAATCCGCCATTTTGTGGCGGTGGCCATCTTGGACCGATTTTCATCAAACATAGCGACTGTTCCGTAGAACAAAGTCTCATCTACTTAATTCATAACTTGAGATTTGAGCCTTACAAGTTTTAGTTTTAAGGCTCAAATTTCAAGTTGTGAATTTAGCAGATGTGACTTTGTTCTACGGAACAGTCGAGTCGATAGCTAAGAACACTCCCGACTAATTCACCTTTCAAATAAAAACATAAATAAAATCAAAATCGGTTTATCCGTTCAAGAGCTACGATGCCACAGACACACACACACACACACATACACACACAAGCACACAGACTCGTCAAACTTATAAAACCCCGTCGTTTTTGCGTCAGGGTTTAAAAACTCTTTAAAATATTCTTTTTTAAAAAAAAAAAGCTATGCTAGAACATAAAAACTGTATGATTAAGTTTTCCTGGGAAAAGGGATCGTTTGGCCACCCTACATGCGTAGGTATGTCAAACTCTAGATGCAACGGACTCGAGCAAATTTAAATATTTGATTATAATCTCTATGATAAATGCCATAATTTTTATAATAAATAATATGTACTTCTATATTCATAGTTCTTTTAGATTTTCCCGCTGCGAATTGATTTAAGATCTCTAGGTGATGACATACTCATCCGATTATATCATCGGTCATCAGAGAATATCGTATAATTTTACCATAATCGACAGCTAAGAACTCTTAAGTTTATTTAACTTAATTACGCAATTATTAATCGCCATAATTATGACTTTAACTTATATTAAGTTAGTTTAGTGTCAACGATGAATATTTATTATAAGAAGTGTAATTTTTTTTCTAGCGTAGTATTTCTCAATTCGTAGAAATGAGTACGATTCAGCTACTACAGCTGAATCGTAATCATTTCTACGAATTGACTACTGAAAACCTAACAGAAAACCCAAAACATTTTTGGGCCGACCTGGGAATCGAACCCGAGACCACGACATCCGTAGTTGACTAGCAACTTGCTACTCACTAGAGCAACGAGGCAGTTGGTATATATAGTATAGTAATTAGTATACGTGTCAAAGGCATATTATACTATGTTATGAACTCGGCAACAGTCGCGCAGAGATATCATGCAACCATCACCATCAACGGAATAACAGAATAACAGACACATTATTGTGTTTTATCACATGATGTGCACATTAACGTTTCAAAACAATTTGTGTTGGACATTCTTTGACCATTTCAGTACAGATTTATCTGGTTGAACGCCTTACAATAATATACATCAGTAGACGTTACCCTTTACATTTGAATACCGTTTTAGATACAGCTTAGTATACACGTCCGCCAAAAAATTCTAATAGGATTAAATAAAAAAAAAAAGAACAAAAATTATAAATTTTTTTTATGAACTCGCGACTCGTTATTGATTAGATATATTTATAAATAGGTCACGACTCACGAGCCAGTGTCATCAAGCTATTTACTATTTTGATTGTAGGACTGCATATTTGTTTTCCGCTGACATCACAAAATTGTTTATAATTTTCAGAAATAATACTTATTTTATATAAAGTACTACTTTTAAGGCGAAATACTATTTTTAAGACGAGTAGGTACGTACTTTATTTAGCACTTATCACCGAATAAAATTAAAAATAAATTTATTCTAAGAAATACGGACATTACAGTTACCCAATTCATCTCCCTGGGCCACTTAATACAAATATTACCTACAATGTACAAAGCACATTTAGTATAATTTAGCATTAATAAAGAATATAAAAATACAACAAATTAAATATACTAACGATAGTGAATTTTTTTAAAGAAAAACAAAATCAAATAATTTTCTAATACACACGAAAATTTTTGATAAAGTTTCTAATAAATAATTATTGTTATTATTGTTTTTGTGGTTCATTGTTTAAACAAGGATTGGAAGTATGGGAAAATAAATTAATATGATTTATTTTAACACATCCTACATCATGTGTAACAGCTTTAAGTCAGTTTACACCACGTGTGACTTGGCTCATACTCTTGGAATGCGCGTAGATATTTAATGCATTGATGCACTCACAGTGAAAGAATCTTTACTATCCTTACTAATATTATAAATGCGAAAGTGCGTTTGTTAGTTGGTTTGTCCTTCAATCACGCCACAACAAAGCAACGGATCGACGTGATTTTTTGCATGGGTATAGTTGAGGACCGGGAGAATGACATAGGCTACTTTTTATCCCGGAAAATCAAAGAGTTGCCGCGGGATTTTAAAAACTAAATCCACGCGAGCGAAGCCGTGGGCATTAACTAGTAAAGTCATATTTCTGTCTTTTAAAAAAAATAATATTAGCCAAGCTGAACTTGATTTATATTCTCCCCTCCCCTCCAATACGACAAATTCCGTGGGTACGACAATAGTGCAACGGGTGAGGTTCAAACCTTGCGACCTTTCAGTTTTCAGTCCGCACCTTTAACCGTTGGGCTATTGAGGCTTTATCCCTTTTATACTATTTTACTACTTTTATATTATGTAGACTTACTTACCTTTCACGCATTCCTGTACACAGCTTAGGATTTTATTCACTTTGTGGAATTCAAATTATTTATACGGGTATATTTAATATTGTGGGCTTTTATAATAGGCACCCCACTTATTTCTAGGAAGTTAGGTACTGTTAAGTAAACCTAGAATTGTGGCGCCATGATGGAATTTATGCTTTGAGATTTCCGTACTTTAAAAACTGAATGCTCAGTAGGAGCTAGTAAAGCTTAGACTTTTTATAAATTCCCCGCGGATGGTGTTTCCGCGGGGGAATTTTCTAGGATAATAATTATCCTAAGTCCGTGTCCAGAATATAATATGTTATCTCTGTGTCTTTAATCAGTATTGTTTCAGCGGTTTATCCGTGAAAAGGTCTATCTGTTCGCATTTAAAGGCGGTCACTGAAAATCAGCGTTGGGACAGCTGGCTCCCACAGCTTTGAAACTTGGCGGCTTCGCCAGCTTTAGGTCTGTGAGGCTAGGAGCCCCAACACAAGCTGAGTGACTCACCTTTTACAAAGCCGTTACAAAGTAACGATATCTAATACCTATCATTGCTGTGTTTATAATTTTGATTTATTTAGTATATTTTTGTGTTTATTGCCACCAATAAAGATATTTCTATTCTATTCTATCTTTCAGCCAAATCATTATATTATCAACGTCTATCTATCGACTGGACACTTTTAGAATGAGAAGTGTTTAGGCCATATTCTGTCACGCTGGGCCAAGTGAGGATTGTCAGACTTCACACACCTTTAAGAATGTTATATAACCCTCAGGCAAGTTTCTTCACTTTATTTTCCTTCACCGTTAAAGCAAGTGATATTTAATTGCTTAAAACTACTCCGAAAAGTTAGATTCGAATCGTGGATCCCTCGAAAAGCGTTTTTAAATAAGTATAAGGGTTGGTTGTAATCAATAAAAATATTTTAGCCAGTGTCGAAGTTTCTATGGTAACCAGAACAGACTTGCAAAGCTTTGTATTGATCGACTAAGGACATATCCATACCCAAGAGGGTTTGTAAGGGCTACTAGATTTTTTAATATGAACAGTTTTCAGATTCAATCCTTACTAATTTTTTTTTATTCGATGACAAGATAGCCCTTGACTGCGATCTCACCTGATGGTAAGTGACGATGCAGTCTAAGATAGTAGCGGGCTAACTTGGAAGGGGTATAGCAGTGTAAATTCAACCCATACCCCTAATCGGTTTCTACACACCATCGTGCTGGAACGCTAAATCGCTTGGCGGCACGTCTTTGACGGTAGGGTGGTAACTAGTCATGGCCAAAGCCTTCCTGACAAATATTATATAATAATAAATATTATAAAATATCCTTACTAATATTATATAGGAGTGTCAAATCTAGAGGATTTAAAACTAAATACTAAATTACATAATACTAGTTGATGCCCGCGGCTTCGCTCGTGTGGATTTAGTTTTTAAAAATCCCGCGGGAACTTTTTGATTTTCCGGGATGAATAGTAGCCTATGTCGCTCTCCCGGTCCTCAGCTATGCAAAAAATCACGCCGATCCGTTGCTTTGTTGCTGCGTGATTGAAGGACAAACCTACAAACAAACACACTTTCACATTTATAATATTAGTAAGGATTATATATTAGGTCAAATTGTGGCTCTTATGACAAATCGAGACTCTATTATCGCTTAAAAGTGCCTGTAAAAGTCGAGTTCATACTTCCGAACTTTTCACTCTATTACGAAGAATTATGCATCTATCTAAATGTATAAAAGGCAAAGGTGACTGACTGACTGACTGACTGACTGATCTATCAACGCACAGCTCTAACCACTGGACCGATCGAGCTGAAATTTGGTATACAGGTAGCTGTTAGGACGTAGAAAACCGCTAAGAAAGGATTTTGGAAAATTTCAACCCCAAGAGGGTTAAATAGGGAGTTAAAAAATCGAACCTAAAGTGAGCAAAGCCGCGGGTTAAAGCTAGTATAATTATAAAAACAAAAAAGTGAGTTGTTTAAGCAAAGTAAAAAAAAATTACTGACTTGAAAGTGACGGATTGCGATGTGATGTCCAAAGGCGATATTAATAAATGCAAAAACAATTTCGTCCCTTTAAGTGTTCGAGTCGGTGGGGTATTTATATAATTACAAGTACCAAACCCACAGAACGGCTACCGTTGGTAAATTATACGCTTTTGAATGAATGATTGTGCAGATGTGAAACACGAACGGGACAGTCGGTAATTTTTTTTTCATCAATTGACAGTGGGAGATGGAGTTGCGGCAAAATTACGACGTAGTTTTTTGACTTTTGAGTTGAACATGACATTTTTAATAGTATTTTTTATATTTTGGACTAGCTGATGGACGCGGCTCCGTACTAATTTCCTGGGATCAAATGTAGCCTTCATGTTAATCCTGGGTGTGAGTTATCTCCATTTCAAATTTCAGCCAAATCGGTTCATTCGTTGTGGCGTGAAAGAGTAACAAACATACATCCATCCATCTATACATACATCCTCACAAACTTTCGCCATTATAATATTAGTAGAATATATCCTGTTTTTTTGAGTAGGTTTAAATCGTCACATCTACGGTAAACTTAAGATTTTTTCTTCTGGCTTCTTCTTACTTCTTTAAAGAAACAGTATCCCAACTAGCAAAGTAGTTCTAAGTCTATCAATACTTATAAAGCTCCTATAAACGCATTGTATTACACTCTTTTACTTGTAATAGCATTTCACAAGCACAAGTAGACTATAATCTATACAAATAAATAAAATTGAAGTGTCTGTTTGTAATATCAAAAGAACAGCTTTTTACTAACTGCATACGAAAGAAAATACGGTACCTACTTATAACAAGAAAACAATTTTTAAATTTTTCTTAAAAAACATTTTGCCAGTTGGGATACTACTTACATTTAACTTGGTAGCTTTTTATTAAATACAAGATATTATGTCTTTAAAAAGTACATATGAAATGAAAGTTTTCATGCACAAAAAAATAGAAAAAAATATGAAACCATTAGATACTATACTACCCTATACTACCCAATAGATACTAATAGGAAAAAGTAGTAAAAATACTAACACATACATTTAACTGAAGTTTTCGTTTATAAAATCACATTACATTTTACTTTGCTGCGTTTTACACTTATGTAATTAATGTAATTAATAGAAAACCAACTTAATTACTTATTTTGTAACAAACATCATCATCTTAAGCCTCTAACTAGGTACCTATATATATGGATTTTATTTGATTTTTATTGAATGTGTAGGTGTCGGGTATTAAAACTTTTATAGCTTTTATATTGGCCACAAAATTATTTTCTATCAACCCAATGATCTTCAGAGATAATAAAGAGGTACCCAGTGAATACCAAAGGTAGTGTAAAGGCTTGGACAGACGCAGTCCGCGCGGCGTAACTTCAGCTTTTAATTTCAGCTCATTCCGACTTTTGAGTGATCGGCAAAAATAGTACCAACCGATTTAAACTGCGGGACGTATGGCGCCTCAAGCCGATTGTCCTTTTACACTAATGACTTTTATAAAAAATTCAATCTGAACTTGCCTCGGGGACTGTGTCTGTCCAAGTAATATGAAGCTGTTCAAATTTCCGACCATAGAAATAGAAATAGAAATAGAAATATTTTTTTTTTTTATTCAAATAAACTTTTACAAGCACTTTTGAATCGTCAATGAATCTACCACTGGTTCGGAATGCCTTTCCTGCCGAGAAGAGCCAGTAAGAAACTCGGCGGTTGCTCTTTTCAAAAAAAATAAAAAATTTACAATTGTTATTGAACACAGGATAGTTATTACTGTCTTATGAATCACTGGAGCGAATTATATCCACGCTTTTTTATCATTTACATAGTCTTCAATTGTATAATATGCTTTTTTCATGAGAGCAGATTTAATTGATTTCTTAAACTTGTGTAGAGGCAAGTCTAAGATTGACTGTGGAATTTTATTGTAAAACGTCACGCCCATTCTCACAAATGTCTTTTGGACCCTCTTGAGGCGCAGCCCAGGAAACATGAGCCTATTTGGATTTCTACTTGGTCTATCGGACAAATCACTCTTTTTTTTGTAACTCAAAATGTTTTGTCTGACAAATATTATGTTGTTATAAATATATTATAGACAAGTAAGAAGAAATTGATTGCCATATCTATATATATATAAAATTCAAAGTCCTGACTGACTGAGATATCAACGCACAGCCTAAACTACTGGAGTTAGAAACTTGAAATTTTTACAGTTATTTCCTTTTATGACATAGGCGCACACTAAGGAAGGATTTTTGAAAATTCAACCCCTAAGGGGGTAAAATAGGGGTTTGAAAAATCAAAATTAACGTGAGCAAAGCCACGAGCAAAAGCTAGTCTTTGTATAAATTAAATTACTTACGTTAAAGATGATCCTAGACCTTAGGATTGCAAGGTTGAAATTGACGAAGTATTGTTTTGGTTCGACATATTTATTTATTTCTGGGATCAAAATACATCTGATCTGATGATGGAGCTGGAAGGAGGCTATGGGAACTCTTTTTTTTTTTTAAAGAATATTAGCCAAGCTGAAGTCGACTAATATCTTTCGATCCCCTTCTAATAAGCGGAAAGCGTGGGTAGGTACGACAATAGTGAAATGGGTGCGATTTGAACCTGTGACCTTTCAGTTTTCAGTCCGCCTTTTTAACCGTTGGGCTATTGAGGCTTAAACTCTGTAATAAAATGACGTAACCCCATCGAGTTTAGGCTTGTTTAATTCGTCTTGACAAGTACTCTGGTCCTAGATGTTATCCAGGGTCTAATGATGGAATCAGTTACTTAAAGTTTTATTTTTAATTTGCACTTGTTACATATTAAATATCACTTAAAATCACCCGTGTCCAATATGTCATAAGTCCTCTCTAAAGGACATACTACTCAATATTATAATACCTATAAATCATGATAGTATTTCATAAGATTGTGCGGTGTAGTAACGGCAAACATATTTTTGGCTTAATTTCAATCTCATCGTAATCGGCTTATGAATAGTTTGCCATTACTAGTATTTTAAAACTCTATATTTATGGGACACTCCCACAGTTATAAATAAGTAAGGAATGTCACCCGGGCAGGAGCCAGTTTATTTGTTAACTTATAGTCGCAGAGAACACCGTAAGATGTACACAGAAAGAACTACCAACTAATATGTATTGGATTTCTGTGAAAATCCTTATTGGTTGTTAATTTGTTAATCGTGCAGCATATTATTTGAGGACTTTGAGGACTTGGAAAGTGGCATAGGTTACCTTTTATCATCGAAAAACAGAGTTCCTACTAAGTTGGCCTACGCGAAATAAATAATTTTGAATTTCAGTTTGATGCATTTAGAATTATTTTCACATTTCAGAATCTGTATCGAACATTGAAAAATATTTTGATTTTACTTTAACTTTATAGATTATAGAAAACTAGCTTTTGCCCGCCCCTTCGCTCATGTTAAGTTGGATTTTTAAAACCCTATTTTACCTCCTTAGAGGTTGAATTTTGAAAAATCCTTTCTTAGCGGATGCCTACGTCATAAAAGCTACGTGTATGCCCGAAACGTTCCGTGGTTTGAGCATTGATAGATCAGTCAGTCAGTCAGTCAGTAACCTTTGCCTTTTATGTATTTAAAAAAGATCTTACGACTGTCTCTCATTCTTAACGCTACCTTGCGCTGCAGGTATGTCATACAAAACCAACCCTTATTTTATTTTATTTAAGAGCCATAGATACTTATGACAATTTGGACCTATGCAAGGACAATGGGCCAGCTTCTGAGCTACGCATAGATTAGATACGGGGTTGTCGCCGTTGATGGACGTACAGTCAAAGTAATTAAAATTTCCAGTTTGTGGTCCCCACAGATTGGATTTAAATTTTTGAAAAGATGTCGTCAAGTAAAAGCTTATCGGTGTTCCACTACTAAGTTTAATTGCCTTTATATTTTATAGAAAACTAGCTTTGTTCCGCGGCGTCGCTCACACGATTTTTCACACTCCTATTTTACCCCTCCAGAGGTTGAATTTTCAAAAATCCTTTCTTAGCCAATGCCTACTTCATAATAGATAATTTTTAATTTGATTTTTCTTTCACCGTTTGATTAATAATGCTTAGAAGAGCAATAGTCAAAAATGGCTTATTTTTTATTTAAAGGACGTAATACTGAATTGATTAAAAAGTTTCAGGTGCTTGCCTAGTTTTCGAATCCTAGTCTAGTAGTAGTAGTAGTAGTAGTTTGCCTAGTTTTAGATTTATCTAGTTTATCGAAATCAAAATAGTATTGATTTTACTCGTACCTACATACATCATGGAATTTCGAAAATTATCGTCTGCTTTTATCCAAAAAAAAATATATCTATATCTCTACCATTTTTTTTAAAACTTGTTCTAGGAATGGGTACGACAATAGTAGCAATAGTAGCAACAGTTGGGGCTTTTTTTTTAATCTATTTTTTTTTGGGGTTTTTTACCCGCAGGCACGCCAACCCCATCCAAACGTATAAAAGATACTTACCCTAAATAACAATTAACTTATCCTACTTAATACTAACTTAACTACGAAGACATCCGACAGTCACTGAGGTGGGGCTTGAATCTGCGACCTTTTAGTTTTTAGTCAGCACCTTAACCGTTGGGCTATTTAGGCCTCAATATCATTAAACGCAATCATGGACAAAATAATCTCTATTATTTTGATTGACTCGAACTGAGTCCCACATCAAAATAAGACCCAATTTTAGATTAAGGTAAAAAACCTTTGAGGAATGTCACTTAACAAAAGCCATGTCAGTTGTCAACAATTTATGATCGTGAAAGTCGCATTCCATGCCTCGAATCTTATCCCTCCATGTACGGAGGGAAAAATACAAAGTGTATCATGTGAAAATAACCTTTAACTCGTTAGGGTCAAATACGAAAATCGTGTGAAATGTTTCGATTTTTTTCCGATTGTATTGCGAGGCATTTTTGAATGATTGTCCGGATTGAGATTACTTGTGATGATTTACATTTGGCTCAGTCACTCTGGAAATGTGAGGTCAAAGGTTCGTTTACTTCGCCGTATATTCTTGTGATTAATCTCTTCAAATAAATGGAATAGAAGTGTGTCTTATGATTTAGAAATAATGGCTCATTCACACTAGTGCAACTGTGATAGCCTCTTATTGAGTTCATGTAATTATTTGGACGTAAAACTTGACATATTTTGGTCAACCGAAAGCACTTTGTAAAAGTTTATTTGAATCGAAAATGATTTTATTCTATTCTATTTGATTTGTGTTGTAATAAAGGAAGGGCATTTTGGTTTTAGCCGCCGTTATTTTACCTTAGAATGTTTTAATTAGGTAACTTTTAATTCTTTGACGATTCAGCGGGGCAACGCAGCCAGCGTTCTGGGTACATTTCCTTGTTCCAGTGGTTTTGCCGATAAATAATCAATTTTTGACCTTTCCTTACCCAAATATCTATTTTAACCGATTGTAGTATATATTTTTATTTCTTAAAGGCATAAAGCCTATCTCGTATTAGAAAAGTACAACGTAAAATTAATAGTCCAAATCCAAAGTTTAAGAGGACAAAGTTGAAACGAAAACTTGGGCATCATTTCGGATAAAACACCATTGTTTAGCTCAAAAAGTTACGTCGTAAAAGCTTTGCACGGTTTTAAAGCTTACGTGTAAATCGACACGTGTAACCTTACCTTGGGTACCTACCTACCACATTTTTTGTTCTTAATGTCCTTAGGTACTTGGCTTTGCTCTGTCAACCATTGTGCAAGTTAATGGTTTTCTGCGGCCAAGGTAAGGGGAAGGCGTCCCTCCCCCTCCCTATACCCTTGGAGGGAGGGGAAGGGAGGGGGGAGGAAGGACGGGGTTCGCGTCCTCGACCCGGCGCGGCCTCGGCGCGCGCGCATTGTTTCAGACCTTGTGGTACTCGTAATATTTGTAGGGTGACCATAACATCACTTTTCTTCTTCTTCTTCTTTATCAAGTAATGGACGTCCACTGCTGGACATAAGTCTCTTGCATGGACTTACACAGGTCTCGGTCTTGCGCCGCCTGAATCCAGCGGCTCCCTGCGACTCGTTTGATGTCGTGTGTCCACCTAATGGGGGGTCTGCCAACACTGCGCTTCCCGGTGCGGGGTCGCCACTCCAGCACCTTGGGAGTTGGGACCCCATCGACCATCAGCTCTTCGAACTATGTGCCCCGCCCATTTCCACTTCAGTTTCGCAACTCGCAGAGCTATGTCGGTGACTTTGGTTCTCCTACGGATCTCCTCATTTCTGATTTGATCTCGCAGGGATATTCCGAGCATAACTCACTGTTAATCCCTATTAATATTAAAGCAAGCAGTGATAGTCTATAGTGGTTAAGTCTGCGGTGTCCTGTTCAGGGGGTCGTGGGTTCGATGCCGGGCACGCATTTCTGACTTCTCTGAGTTATGTGCGTTAAAGCAATTAAATATCACCTGCTTCAACATTGAAGGAAAACATGTGTGGTGGACTAAGGCCTGCTCTCAGTAGTGAACCGTTGATTAAATCCGCGGATGAAGTCGCGGGCAAAAACTAATATTATATTACCGCATTTTGGTGCATAAATAATCTAATCGAATCTACAATAAAAATTATCAAAAGGAAAAGGGGAAACATCTCAAATTCGGTCCTTGTCCCAGTTACTTCAGTATACAATCAAAATCATCAAAATATAATACAATCAAAATCATATATACTTATTTATACACTAAAGATCATCATAAGGAAACATCTTAAATCTGGACCTTTTCCCAGATAAATCAGTTTAAATAGCCATCGTACATCACTCGTCGTAACCCGATATTGTTTTTCCAGCGAGTGACGCGTGCGCGGGCGTCGTCGAACGACCTCTAAGACGAACCTTGAAGCACGCAGGGCTTATAATACGATCCCATAACTACACCCCATGCATACAGCCTTCATAAAATGAGCCATAACAAACACAATGATTCCCTTTTAAGAGGAGTTTTGTTTCGAGCGCGCTCCATATAAAAGTTGTTTGAATCTAATCTTATTCGAATGCTAAATGATACTTTTGACTTCGTCCGCGATGATACGTTTTCATAAAAACTCGTGGAATCAATATCATCAAAATATGAAACAATCAAAAATTATACAATCAGAATCATATAAGTACATAAATGTACAATCAAAATCAGACATTAATACAATCAAAATCATATATTTACACGTGTATTTATGGACTCAAAATAATCAAAAGGAAAAGAAAACATCTCAAAGTTGGACCTAGTAATATAGTTATTCCTGATTAAATGCCCATTACCATTTGCCATAACCCGATATTTTTTTTCCAGCAAATGACGCGTGCGCGAGCGATGTCGAATGACCTCAAAGACCTTGAAGCACTCGGGATTATGTTATCCCATAACTATACCCCATGCGTACAGCCTGCATTTAATAAGCCTATGCTACTTTTTATCCCGGTAAAAACAGAAGGATTCCATTGGATTTTCAAAACATAACTCCGAGTGGTCTAAGTCGCGACACCATATTCTACACAAAAAATAACCTCCTCCCGACCTTATTCAGCCACGCCGGCTAACGTCCTTAGAGATTAGCCATCTGCGCACCTGATATTACACAGGTGCACTCTCTATTTCCTCACTCTCATAGACCAATGGGATGAAAATCCGTCACAATTGTTGCTTCGTTAATTTATTGGTTGGACCTTCAATCACACAGCAAAGCATTGGATCAGCATGAGATGAAAAGTAGAGGGTTTCCGCAAGAGTTTTAACAACCTCCCCTCATGCGGACGAAGTCGCGGGCGTTCGCTAGTAGTATATAAAACATTATTTGATAGGCAGTGCCATTTATCAAGCGGCGTGGGCGTAGGGCACTGGAAAGTGTAGCTAATTGTTATAAATGTTACAATAATTAATTTCGTCATGCTACTAATGGGAATAACTTCGGGATGGGATGTATATTTTAAAATTAGATCCGAGCCGACCATTTTCTATCGTGTGGCGAAAGCATAAATTAAGATTTCGAAGAACTTTGATAGAAGTATCCAGTATCCACGTTTAGAAATGATGTGGATTTCTTAAGATATTGTATAGCTTCTATCGCGGGCCTTGAGCGTGGAGACCGAATCCAGAAATTCCGTAACGAAAATAACCTGACACGGGACTCCTCTCATCGCTAGATGGCGTTGATAAAAAATGCTATGCAATAGCTTTACCGCGGCAGTCCCCGAGTGCCACACGTCTTTTTTTTATATGAATAGCGGGCAAACGAGCTGGCAGGTCACTTAATGTAAAGTGATTACCGCCGCCGTAATTTGTGGATTTTTTGCATGGGTATAATTGAGGACCTGGAGAGTGATATAGGCTACCTTTTATCCCGGAAAATCAAAGAGTTCACGTGGGATTTTTAAAAATAAAACCACGCGAGCGAAGCCGCGGGCATCAACTAGTTTTACATATGAACAAAATCAAATGGATTAACGATTAATTATGATGGATGGAAGTTTCGTTATCGTTTTATAGTTTTTAAAATTTATTTAATTTATTAATTAATTAGTCGTCAGAAATGATTCGTGAAACAGGTATTCAGTATTCAGTATACAAGTCTCAGAACTTCTGAGACTTGTATTGTTTTCATTGTTTCTGAAGGGGTACCTAAAAAAGTACCTTTTCCAAAAATAATTCAAATCAAATTTCTTTATTCGATGTGTCTTGGAACTCTCTCGTTCAAATTCAAAAGCTTGTACTAATAGTGAGAACGAGGATGGCAGAAAGCGCGATTTAAAAGTTTACAGCGCCATCTACATTCCGTCATCTAAAGCTTTAAAAGTAATTTGTCTAACCATTCACATCGAGCTCTGCATCCCGAACTTCTTCGTGTACCGCCGCCCAGGAACACTTGTAGTACCAGAGGCACCACCAATGCGTTGCCGGCTTTTCAGGAACTTATTGGTTCGCTCCTTGAATAACCCTATATTGTAATTAAGTTTGAGCTGAGTGAGAATGCGGTAAACGATCAAACAGAGTACAAAAAGAGTTAAAATGAGGTCTCGGGTTTGATTCCCGGCGGGGGCAATTTAGGAATTTATTATTTCTGAATTGTCTCTGGTCTGGTCTGGTGGGAGGCTTTGGCCGTGGCTAGGTACCAACTACCACCCTACAGTCAAAGACGTGCCGCCAAGCGATTTAGCGTTCCGGCAAGATTGTGTGTAGAAACCGATTAGGGGTATGGGTTGAATTTACACTGCTATACCCCTGCCAAGTTAGCCCGCTACCATCTTAGACTGCGTCGTCACTTAACATCAGGTGAGATCGCAGTCTAAGGCTATCATGTCATTGAATAAAATAAAAAAAGACGTGTGGCACTCGGGGACTGCCGCGGTAAAGCTATTGCATAGCATTTTTTATCAACGCCATCTAACGGCTCACCGCTAGATGGCGTCGATAAAAAATGCGCCATCTAGTGGCTCACCGTAGAGGAGTCCCATGTAAGGTTATTTTCGTTACGGAATTTCTGGATTCGGTCTCCACGCTGGCCCGCGATAGAAGCTATGCAATAGCTTAATAAAAGAGTGGAAGAGGAAAGCCATTTCCCGCTCATTACCTTTTTTTTTGAAATGAAAACCTCGCCTGGGTGTAACTGTAAATGTAAATACGATATTTTGCAAGTGTTATTTATTAGCGACGCGACGGCAACAACACACTGCCGTACCGGGACGGCATTATTCATGCGAGTACGCCCTGCATGTTACCCGTAAACAACATGCAACCATATTTATACAGTGGACGAATTCAAACATCCGACTTTGTCCACATCCTTTTATAGCTAGCGTAGGTACAACAATAGATAGAAACCGCTTTAGGTTACTTAAAAATTCTGACCTATTCCAGTCTATAATCTAACTCTGTGGCTTTCAGCCAAATCGTTTTAGCCGTTGCAGCGTGATTGAGTAACAAACATCCATACATCCATCGGACTTTCGCATTTTAAATATTATAATAGGATTTATTTGTGCACCTAAAGCAAGATTTCTGGGACGAGCGGCGGCCAATCTCCACAGAGATTATCCATCTGCACAGGAGAGGAGTGCACAAGTTTGTGCGCCAACATAGGAGCAGTCGCTATTCCCTCACTCTCATAGCCCGATGGGACGGAAAATCCGACACGACCGGAAAGAGATCAGGCGCAGGACCGGCGGCTTTACGTGATATCCGAGGCACGGGGGTGACTCACCACTAACTTCCTAACTAAGGGCTAAAACTTATTAGCAGAAAACCCAATACATTTTTTGCCCGACCCGGGAATCGAACCCGTAACCTCGTCATCCGTAGTAGTAGTAGTTTTATAGCTAGCGTAGGTACGACAATAGATAAGGAACAGCTTCGTATTGACGTCAGACTTCAGACCATTTTTGTTACAAAAAAATTCGGAGCAATTTTTGGTCATACTGCCCGACGTCTGCCCAGTAGATAACTTGGAAATAATCGGTCAAATGCGAGTCGCACTCGCATACGAAGGGTTCCGTACTAAAAAACGCCGGACAAAAACGTTTTTAATTGCGATTTTTATTATTATTTGTTGTTATAGCGGCAACAGAAAGAATTTTACAAATCGGTCCAGGCGTCTTCGAGTAATCGAGGAACATACATAAAAATAAAGATTCCGACGAATTGAGAACCTCCTCCTTTTTTTAAATGTCGGCTAAAAATACCTAACAACTGGCGATATAGTTTTTCAATAAATGAAATATGTATCTGCATCTTTCTTACTATCCTAGTAGTAACTATTACTTCTCTACAAATGCTACACATTCCCATCAGGGGACATAGCCAAGCGCGAACCTGACCATAAAAAAGAAAAAAAAAAAGCTCATCATTAATATAACCAGCTCGGCAATACAATGGTCTATTATGATATACCGAACAAAAGGCACTGGCGGCTGGCACGCGAATTCCTAGAAACTGAGATTCCCAAGTCAGAAAGTTTTTTTTTTTCTCTTCTCACGAGGGAATTTCCGTTTTTTTCACCGCATTCCTGAGATATTTGTAGACGAAGGCACTGGGCAGGTAGAAATAACTTAGGCTGTGGCTACATTGATGCGAACTTCATCGCTTCACCACATGCATCAAGTGTTGGTGAGGCCACATGATAATTTTTAATTTTATTTTTTGTGTATAGTTAAGTTACTAACATTAGTTATAAATTTATAACTACAAGATTGTTTACTAACAAAATGAGCTTCAGTTGCTACAAATAAAGGAAAAATAAAGGAATTATAAAATGTTATCACCGCGCAAGGCATTTTGACTAATTTAAGACGAGGATGAAAAAACTTATTAAATTATTATTATTTACTAGCTGATGCCCGCGACTTCGTTCGCGTGGATTGAGGGTTTTTATTCCCGCGGGAACTCTTTAATTTTCCGGGATAAAAAGTAGCCTATGTGCTATTCCAGACTATAATCTATCGCTGTGCCAAATTTCAGCCAAATCGGTTCAGTCGTTGCGACGTGATTGAGTAACAAACATCCACACTTTCACATTTATAATATTAGTAGGAAGTAGGATTTCAAGAGCTTATAAGTTAGTTTTAGTTAAATATGTTCTTTTTGTGGATGATAAGTAATATTTAATGCTAACTTTTGGCGAACTAGCTTTATCCAATGACAAATTTAAAAGCAAAAACCGCCAATTTTCGACTTGCGCGGTGATGTTCGATAAGCGACAACTTTTAACTTTTTTTTTATTCGATGACAAGATGACACGAGAGAGACATGTAGTCAAGGGCTATCTTGTCTTCGAATTAAAAAAAAAAGACGTGTGGCACTCGGGGTCTGCTGCGGTAAAGCATAACATTTTTATCAACGCCATCTAGCGGCTCACCGTAGAGGAGTCCCGTATCAGGTTATTTTCGTTACGGAATTTCTGGATTCGGTCTCCACGCTGGCCCGCGATAGAAGCTATGCTATGCTAGCCAGCTTAAAAACGTTTGCAATAATGAAGTTCATCGCTTCTACGTCCCAAGATGCATCGGATGGTGTAACCTCAGCCTTACATTACGCTTATTAGGCTAGCTGAATAGGGTTCTTAGTTCGTCATAAATGGAGACTTAAGAAGTTTATATACCTATGTGGAATTTTAAATAGTGTAGAGAATTTTTATGGCCCTCAAAGCGGCGATTTCATGATAAGATGACAATTTTATTTTATAACATTTCAGACTTAACAAACTCCAGATAGTACTAGGGACGTACTTTAACTAGGTACCTAGATAGTAAACAACTAAACAGTGACCGATTATAGTGAAACGTCTTTTATCCTATGAATTTTTAGACTTGAAAAAAAATAGTAACTAGTATTATAATATACATAATAATTATAATTAAATTATTTTATAATTAATTTAATAAAAAGCTATTTAAGTGCGATTCCCATCTAACCGAGCGCACGCAAAAAAGAAAATTGAAATGGAAAATAATTAAATGTTTTCAAGTTTATTTACATAATTTGCTTGTGCCATATAATTTCAGGTTAAAGAATTTTATTTTCTCAAAGAATTACAAAATTCACTTACAGAGAAAACAATAGAAGTATTACATTTACATATTTCAGCAGTCAGATGTGGTTACAATAGACAATAATTATACGTTTAATTCTAAGTTTACCCTCATTCCTAATTTTAGGAATCTTGCGGCACTAGTGCCATTATCTGCAACATGTATTTGCACATGCAAATATGAATTTTAAACTTGAAATAATAGTAGTTTTCTTTAGTGCATCTACAATTATTGCTCTCCGCTGGGTTCGACGCGTTGCGTTACATATGAATCGTACTTTACAATGGACGGTGGCGCTACCTAAAAAAATATGAATGTAAAATTTTTCATTAAAACGATTCTAACGGCAATAGAATTTTCTATCAATGTCATTTTATAAAGATTCAAATGTAATTATGTATCTCGTAATAACCGTTCAGAATTTGGTAAGTAATTTAAATGGTAGCTTGATTGCTATAAAACATTTATGGAATTTGATATTGGGATCGAGATTACATTAATATCATTTGTATCTGTCTACCATCTTTAGGAAGTCAGAAACAGCTATGTGGAGTTTAGATAAATATACTTACTTGGTCAATGCTTTGAACTTTGAAATGAACATCTTAAAATGTATTCATATCAGGTACAAGATTTTTCGTAAATAATTCCACATTCTTAGAGGTACGTTTATTCACTTCAGGCACCTATCTAATAATCTCTACCTATCTTCTTACCAACTCTACATACTTATTTTAATATCATCTACATACCTACAACAAAAAAAAAATGTAAATATTTCTGATTATCTTACCTTACGAGTAAAGAGCTAAAAATTTACATAGAAATGATTCGTTTTTTTTTTCTAGAAACAGAGAACAAGCGGAAAGTGATCACAGCATAAGAAATTACGTGTCTTTATTATAGGTAACAATCCAGTCCCTCCACGAATGTGCTATGGGCGGCATGACATTTTTTTTCTACGCACATCGAGTCTGTATTCAATTACAAAGTCGATTACCATAGCTCTCAATATACATAAAGCATTAAATATTGGAATGGTAACACAAAAGTCAATAAAATAAAGTGGGTAACACTAAAGTATACCTACATTTGAAACTTGAAGCTACTTACATATATTTGTGTTTTTCCCGCAATCTACGGATTTTTCTTAATTTTTGTACGTTACTCTTACCGAACATAGACGAAGCCGAATAATCTGCAACATCTCCTTTATTAAAAAAACTAGCTTTTGCCCGCGGCTTCGCTCACGTTGAGTTCGTTTTTTCAAACCCCTATTTCCCCCTTAGGGATTGAATTTTCAAAAATCCTTTCTTAGCGGTTGCCTACATCATTATAGCTCTATCTATATCTGTAGGTATGACAAATTTCAGCTGGATCCGTCCAGCTGAAATACTACCATCTTAGACTGCATCATCACTTACCATCAGGTGATATCGCAGTCAAGGACTATCTTGTCATAAAATAAAATAAAAAAAGTCAGTCAGTCAGTCAGTCACCTTTTCCTTTTATATATTCAGTTAATTAAAACTGTCTGCTCTGTATGATAGTTTCATACTCTGTGGCGCATTCTTTCTCCGTAACACCGGGAGCGTCCGTCGGCTTAATAATAATATGAAGTAAAAAAACGAGCACGTCAAAAGCGAACATTTCGTGCGCCCGCGCCTCAGCCGGCCTTCTGTCATATATTTTTTTTATTTTCAAGTTTTTTTTTTACCTTTTTTTCCATTGCCTCTCGGGGGATAATCGTGTGTAACGCTCCGTTGATATACAAAACTTAAGAGTCTCTAAAAAGTATCTAAAGTAGGGTCAAAATGAACATAGACGACCTGCCTGGCGCAGTGGTAAGCGCTGTGGTCTTATAACTGGGAGGTCTCGGGTTCGATTCCCGGCGGGGATAATTTGGGAATTTATAATTTCTGAATTGTCTCTGGTCTGGTCTGGTGGGAGGCTTTGGCCGTGGCTAATTACCACCCTACAGTCAAAGACGTGATTTAGCGTTCCGGCACGATGGCGTGTAGAAACCGACTATAGGGGTATGAGTTGAATCTAAACTGTCATACCCCTTCCGAGTTAGCCCGCTACCATCTTAGACCGCATCGTCACTTACCATCAGGTGAGATCGCAGTCAAGGACTATCTTGTCATCGAATAAAAAAAAGTCCTTCAATCACGCAGCAATGGAGCACCGGATCGATGTTATTTTTTTATAATTTATTTCTAAGAAACTGGGCATCTTTGGTATTTCATATCAACGGCAACACTAGAATGCATTCGAGAGTATATTAATATGAATATATTATTCTCGCATTCCCTTTTGTTGAAGTGATAGATGGTAACATGTAGCAAATTGAATACATGTTTTTTATTATAGTAGGTACCTATCTACATTTCTTTTTTCCTTTTTTATCTACTAGTTTATTTGTGTTCGCTTTTTTATTCAAAGGTAAAATTATTGTAATGTGTAAAAAATATTTGTAATGGGACTTTGTGATACACAAAAGGTACCTAATTATTTTGACAGAGACACAATTGACATAATATTTTTTTTGGGCACAAAAAAAATCGTATTTATGATAATGAACATGTAATGTATTATCATTAATATTAGTTTTATATGTACAATATGTATTTCATCAGTTAAGTTCTAACAGTGTATAAGTCATTTTGGCGAGTTTTAAAATTTTAATGCCATTCGAAAAAATTCTGTCAAAATCTAATGTTAAATGAAAGCAAAGGAAAGCTATGTGTCGAATGAAACTACCAAAAATACCTAAATTGATTGGATTTAGATAGATAGATTAGCAAAAGTCACTCAATATCATCGAATGGCTTTAAAATGTTAAAACCCGCCAAAATGACTTATACATTCAACTTCATCAAAATCAGTTCAGCATTTATAAAAGCATTTACCTATCCCATTTCTGATAACAGTAATGGCGTCTCGAATTTTTAATTATTTTGAAGTATCCGATTGTTATTTTCGTTGTAAATGGATAAGGCCAGATGGCGCGGCCGTTAGCACAGCAGACTGGTAACAGAGGTCGCGGGTTCGATTCCCGGTCCGCATGGTTCCACAGACGGTGTGCTCACATAGCTACAGTCTTCTAAGAACATGCGATAGTAACAGTTGCGATCTAGGAATTAAGATTGTCTCTTCTTAATAGAGATTGTCTATCTGGAATGCAAATTACATTTTATTTTTGACTTTTTTAATTTTTTTAAATTTTTTTTAATTGTAACATTTTTAAACATTTAAAAAAATGTGCATTCTTGTAATATAATGTTTTAAATGTTGTTAGGTAACTTGATATCAACTTTTTTTTTAAAATATTTTAACGTAAACTTTTCTCTCTCTCTCTTAAATTAATAACACTATTGTCTATAACCTTAAAACATCTACATAACTACGTATATAAAAACCAATCTATTCTGATGTTAAACTGCTCAGTAGTTTTTCTGATATGCTACTATATACCTACATATAAATGTAAATGCGAAAGTATGTTTGTTTATTGGTTTGTCCTTCAATCACGCAGCAATGGAGCAAAGGATTGATGCGAATTTTTGCATGAGTATAGTTGAGGACCTGGAGAGTGACTTACTACTGCTACTGTTACTTTCTATCCCGTAAAATCGATGAATTCCCGCAGGATTTTCGAAAACTAAATCTACGCGCACAAAGCCGCGGGCGATAGGTATAAAAAACGCACATATACAAACAAAAATCCTACGTTAAACGCATATAATACCATCTTTCTCCGTCGTGGGTAAAATTCAATGTATTTTGCATACAAACACCGACCGTGCGTATAAAATTTCGTTCGGGTCAGTAATAATATTACGGGCCTAAGCCTCCAGCGTAAGGCATTCGAGGAATTTTAATCGTATATATCCAACTTCGGACCGGGTCCGCCTTTGGACGGCCTTAAAAATGCGCCTGCGCGCCTGCATTTTTAACCCCTTCTCGAAATAGGGTATTTGACAAAAAAATAATAATTTTATAATTAAATTTTTTTTGTATATTAAAACACAATATCATTTTTCGTTTTTTAATATCTTAACTAATCTCGAAAATACAGAGCTTTACGTTTCCCGTAAGAAAAGAGAGCGCTATTACAACATGATATCACGATTCAAGATAGCAAGTAAAAAAAAAACATAATCTACTCACTTACTCATAGATTAAGTTTTTTTTCTGAAATTCGGAAATTCGAAAACTAAATTCGCGCTAGTATGGAAGAATAAATATGATTTTTTTTTTTTTCAAAAATAAATAGGTAGATACTTAAGTAGAAAAATACTTAGAGAGCTAGTTAAAGTTTTTTGAGGATTTTACTAAAGCGGAGACTTAGTTTTTTACTGGAGTCCAGACTCATAATTCGATCTATTTTTTGTTTTTTTTTTTCAACCGACTTCAAAAAGGAGGAGGTTCTCAATTCGACTGTAAGTTTTTGTATGTTTGTTACGTGATTATTCCTGCAATTGTGATTAATTTTGAGTTTTGATGATTCTTTTTTTTTGGTAGGTTCAAAATTATATCAAAATAGATTTTGCGCTTTTTGTAAAAATTCAAGAAAACGTCGGTTAAAAAAAAATATTCATAATTATTCACAATAAGAACCAATTATTATTTCAAACCTCAATATCTACGTCTTACCCAATTATAATTGTAAATGTTTGATATTAATTCTACAAGTACTTTCAAAATTAAAACAAAGCCAAGTTTGTATGGAAACTCGAGCTTCCAGGAGATTCTAAAAATTTGTTTTAAGGTGAAAATTATTTACTTAAAACATGTGGATCGAACCGAAGTGATTTTCCGTTTACGGTACAAAAAAGTGTAGGCGTAATTAGGAATTACATCACACAATTGATTAAGAATAAAGCATTACAAGAAGAAAAACTAGGGCCGTATCCAGTAGATAGGCAGAGTGGAGAAAAAAAAAACTAAAATTAGTTCCGTAGGCCTACGAGTGCGAGGGAGAAAGTGGTATAGAGGAATCTTTTGATGTTAGAAAGGGATGGAAGATGCTGTGAGTCGAAATGTAACCGGTCGGTGCAAGGGGGCAGATGCGTTTTAAAACCCCTACGGCCGCGGCATTACAGATTCCAACAATAAGAAAATTATACGAAAAAAAAAAACTGTTCCGAAGATGCTTCTGTACTGATTGTATATAACTTGTATAGATAAATAATAATAATGCCCTCCCGAAAGAATCCGGCCACGGCGGCCAATCTCCACACTCCACAGAGATTTGCCATTTGCGCGGGAGATATTATAGTGCACAAGTATGCGCGCACACAGGTGCACGCTCTATTCCCTTACTCTCATCGTGCTCTCCGAGGCACGGGGGTGACTCACCAACTTCCTAACTCCGGGCTAGTACTGAGAATTTCTTGATAGAAAACCCCAATACATTTTATGGCCCGACCCGGGTATCGAACTCGGGACCTCGTCATCTGCAGTCGAAATTGCTAACCACTAGACCGACGAGGCAGTTAACGACTGATTGTATATATAACTTGTATAGATATATACGTAGGTACATATGTATCAGTAGAATACATTTAAAAAGCCGTGATAGCTTAGTGGTTAAGAGACAGACTTCAACCTCTTTTGTGGGGGGCCCTTGGGTTTGATCCAGAAAATACCTTCTACAAAATCATTACACACTAGCTGATACCCGCGACTTCGTTCGCGTGGATTAAGGTTTTTTATTCTCGCGGGAACTCTCTTATTTCCCGGGTTAAAAAGTAGCCTATGGACTATTCCACACTATAATCTATCGCCATGCCAAATTTCAGCCAAATCGGTTCAGTCGTTGCGACGTGATTGAGCAACAAACATACAAACTTTCGCATTTATAATTATAATAATAACAAGCTGTTGCCCGCGACTTCGTCCGCGTCAATTTCTGTTATTATGATCGCGATTAACAAGTTTTTAAAAGAATATATTTCAAATATGGATAATTTTCCCCGTTTTTGCAACATTTTTCCTTCTATTGGTCGCAGCATAGTCGCAGCGTGATGTTATATAGCCTAAATCCTTCCTCGATAAATGGACTATCCAACACAAAAATAATTTTTCAATTCGAACCAGTAGTTCCTGAGATTAGCGCGTTCAAGCAAACAAACTCTTCAACTTTATAATATTAAGCATAGATAGGATTTAATACCCATCTAAGACCTATATCTAAGATTGCCCACGGAACCCTAAAAACGGCTATTAGTCGGACACGCCGCCTCGTGGAATGTAGGCAGCGAGCCAAATTACCTGTCTGTCTGAACTCTCGTTAAAGCTGAATGTTATGAATTAAATTACTTTTGTTCGACTTACAATTCCGCTCCCGGTTATTCCACGCCGTCGATCTGTTGTGCTACAATATAACATTTTATTGTTTTGCTTGAAATTATTATTTTGTTGTTTCAAACTACTAAATATTATTAAGCCATGAACGTAAGCGGCCTTTTTCTGTAACTTAAATAAATTACAACTAGTACTACTAATTTTTACATTTTAACCTAAATTGCGTTTTTTTACAAACGATATTTTAAACTGTAAAGGAATTCATGTATACATTTTCCGGGAATATAACTTACTAGCTGTTGCGCGCAACTTCATCCGCGTCAATTTCTGTTATTATGATCGCGATTAAGAAGTTTTTAAAAGAATATATTATTTTAAATATGGATAATTTTCCCCGTGTTAGCAACATTTTTCACTAATGCTTCGCTTCTATTGGTCGCAGCGTGATGTTATATAGCCTAAAGCTTTCCTCGATAAATGCGACTATCCAACACAAAAATAATTTTTCAATTCGAACCAGTAGGTAGTTCCTGAGATTAGC
Organism: Hipparchia sbordonii; assembly: GCA_038048805.1. Lineage (NCBI taxonomy): Eukaryota > Metazoa > Arthropoda > Insecta > Lepidoptera > Nymphalidae > Hipparchia > Hipparchia sbordonii. The sequence continues at coordinate 8,717,373 of CM076115.1, forward strand.
GCGTTCAAACAAACAAACTCTTCAGCTTTATATATTAGTACAGATATAGATTAATTTCAAATTATTTTTATTCAATGACAAGATAGTCCTTGACTGCGATCTCACCTGATGGTAAGTGACGATGCAGTCTAAGATGGTAGTGGACTAACTTGGAAGGGGTATGGCAGCGTACATTCAACCCATACCCCTAATCTGATTCTACACGTTATCGTGCCGGAACGCTAAATCGCTTAGCGGTCTAGCGTTAGTCAAGCATTACTCTATATTATACTTATTATACAGGATATGCACGCATTCCTAAATAAAAGATCCAAGAAAATAGGTAAAGAATAATCTTTAAGATCTTTAAAGCGTAGCCGATCTACTTGTGAGAATGTAAAAAAATAAACACGCTTGCACATGTGAGGTTTAAGAATTATGCGGTTAGTTAGATAGGTACAAAAAATGCCAAGTATTCTTATATTTCTGTAATGCAGGCTTCGAGACCGGTATTGCTTAGTGTTGCAAAGGACTTGAGTCTTTCATTTATATATATAAATGGACTCAGATGTATAAGACTTGACTCAGTATAACAGGACTTAAGACTAGCAAACTTAAAGTCTATGAGCTTCCGAGATTTCTTTTGTTTCGCACTCAGTGCGAGATTTTTTAATTTGAATTTATCTCGTATTTGTTTTTATAAAGAATATTTGCCAAGCTGAACTTGACTTATATTCCCCTCTCCCCTACAAATAAGCGGAAAGCTTGTGCTAGGAGGGTACGACAATAGTGCAACGGGTGGGGCTCGAACCTGCGACCTTTCAATTTTCAGTCCGCACCTTTAACCGTTGGGCTATTGAGGCTTCGAATTAAGTGCAAACATTAAACTCAAGATGATCGTGAAGTGGTTATACTATTATAATAAGTGGGTATGTTTTTTTGTTAGTGTAAGTTCTCGTGTTACATAGAGTTCGAGTCTCTATGTGCGCTCGAGTCCTTTTTTATTCATCGAGTCCCTTTAAAGTCCTCTTCGTATATGTAAGTATAGCAATTTAACTGTTGCATTTACATTACCTTAGTGCTTATATTTTTTTTATAAATAACATTAATAATGTGTAATTTTAACCAAATAACGCAACTCGAAAAAGACTCGAGTTCTTTGCAACACTCGAGTCTCGAGCTCGAAAGAGAGACTCCGAGCCATTTAGCACAGTCTTGCATACCTGAGTCGAGTCTTCAACTTGAGTCCTTTCCATACAACTGCATTTGTACAACTATAATGATTTTGTTATGCTACACGTATAATGATTAATGTTAATAATAGTGTAATCATGTTAAAACTTCTTTGCAACAATAGGTTTACTTGAGGCACTGGAGTAAGCGAGCGGAACGAGGTTCTATTATTCTTTTAGTCTGTAAGAGGAAATATTTTATCGTATTGCGTAAGTGTATGGAATATTTTTAATAATTAGGACTGCTGTCTTCTATTCGAAAGAGGGAGGGAGGGGGGAGGGGGGGGGGGGGCACGCATCTCTGATTATCACATGTCTGATAGCACCCAAGGTGCTGGAGTGGCGACCCCGTATCTACCGGATTATAAATGCGAAAGTATGTTTATTGGTTTGTCCTTCAATCACGCAGCAACGGAGCTACGGATCGAAGTGATATTAAGGATGGATATAGTTGAGGACCTGGAGAGTTACATTATACATAGTCTTCTTTTTGTCCCGGAACCCCCGAGGGATTTTAAAAACCTAACACTCCACGCGAACGAAGTCGCGAGGCTAGTCAGTTGATGAAGAAGAAGAAGAAAGAAGAAGTCTTATGTAAGGCATACTGGGGTCTGAACGAGGTTGCTAATGCGTGTAAAGGAATTCCGGCCTGCGCCCGGCTACCTGCAGCGAGCCCGCCAGATGCGCCCGCGCATTCCGACATCAGGCCACGTAAATTGTTTCCGCGGAAAATCTGAGAAAACCGCCCTCCGGCCGCACGCGCAACCGCCACCTCGAGCGTTGCCACTTGCCACCGCATGTCGAATTGTCAAGCCTTTTTTGCATTCTGACCCGCTGTCCTGTCCGGATCAGCGTTTATCGATCTCACCCGTAAGTGACAATGCAATCTAAGATAGCAGTGAGCTAACTTGGAAGGGGGTATGGCAGTATGGATTGTAGTAGAACAGAGCTGCAAAGCCAAGTTGCGACTATACTTGTGACTATACGAGTACGTACGGGATCCACCATACCATGCACGGTCACAATCTAGGCGCGCTTGTTTTTGGACCGGAGATAACAGTGGTAACTTTTTCAACGTATATTTTGAACAGGGTAGGTAACAGGCCTACTGCTACTTAAACACTCGGTATTGTGCTGTTTAATTTTCTGACAGTACCTATTATTCTTCTCACTACTCTGTTTCACTCTATTGCCTTCGTTTGCAACGGAAATTGCCGCGAACGGCGATTTAACAAAAAAAATATATATACATATAAAGCAACGTCTTTAGAACCTCCTCCTTTTCGTCGATTGAAAAACCCATGAAGAGCTCGAATAGAAATTGAATATCGGGATAGCGAGCTTAAATTGTGCAGGAATCTGTGGTGTGGTGAATGATTCGCGTGCGGAGGGCACGGGCCGGGCCCGCTACGGCGCCGGGCCGGCCGCCGGGGCTCGGGCGCGCGTTTCGTCGAACTTATTACGACAGATGGCCGCGGCCGGGACGCCGGCCCTTCGGAGAGATCGACCTCCGAAATGCGCCCGAGATTGCATTCTTTCGGCGGCGCGGGCGCATTCCAGTGCGCGCCATCCGAGCGTCCGCGACTCCGCGCCAGTCGACGCGCGCCCTTTTGGGGGTTAAGATGTGTCCATCGCGGCGGGCGCTCGCTATGTGGTCCCAGCCCGAGCCGGCCCACGCCCACCGCTGCGCGGGCCGCGTCGCCAGGATGGTGCGCGAGTACGGCGTGCGCGTCGACCCCACGTCGACCCGCCCGCCCGGCCTGCGCGTGCGCGACGAACCCCAGTACCAGAACCTGGACGAGCTGCGCAAGCGCCCGGAGTACGCCAACCTGGACGAGATCAGCCGCGAGTTCGGTTACCGCCTCTGCCCCGAGGGACAGAACCTCGAGGACGAGGCGATTTACGAGAACATACTGTCTGTGCGTCAAATTCGGTCCGCGGAAGTGCGTCTAGTGCCAGTGTCCGAGGTCCCGTACTACGAGGGTCAGGGTTACGTGGCGACCCAGGTCCTGAGCAGAAACGGAACGTTCCCGCAGTGTCCGCCGCACACTTGGAGTAGACTTCAACGCGCCGCCGCCGGAAGACTGACTGGCTCCTTGAGGCTGTTCACTGTAAATATCCGACTTTTCAAACATAACATTAAAAAAATCGAAATATTCTAGCCCATTTATTCTAAATTACCCTAAACTTGCTGATGCCCGCAACTTCATCCGCGTGGATTTAGTTTTTTAAAATTCCATAGGAACTCTTTGATTTTACGGTGAAAAAGTAGCCTATGTCACTCTCCAGGTCCTCAAATATACCCATATAGAAAATCACGTCGTTCCGTAGCTCTGTTTCGGCGTGATGGAAAGAAAAACCAACAAACAAACAATCACATTTTATACAAAAAAATGTTTTTACCGACTCTCTGATTAGTTTTTAACCTTTTTCATTTTTCTTTATTAATCACCTCTGTATAAGTGTATCTTCTTTAGGATTCTAGCATTTTTTTCCACAACTTAAAGCTTTGCTAACCCAGTTCCCTCCTGCAATGTTAGTACCAAATCGGAATATACCTACCTAGGTATTACTTGGCCAAAACACGAAAATACATATTCAAAAATAAATCCCAAAGAAATTCTCGCATCTTTTCCTGCAGTCCGCTGTAAAAAATTTTGATTTCTTCGGCCAAAACCGGATATGTGTACGAGTGATGAGGTTGCTTTTTATACGCATTCCAAGCAAAAAGTTGTTGCTCAGTATAATACCGTATTTATTTCGGCCGCAAAAAATATCCGTCGGAATTTTGCTCTAATGATTCGTTAATTTTGGTAGTGACTTGAGAATTCCGTACATATGCGTGAAGTTTGTATTTGACCTAACTTATTTGAAACAAATTAAGTTATTTAAGTGTAAAATCACTTAAACTTTTTTAACATTTCAGTAGACTTAAAAAACCTAAAATGTAATTAACAGTTAGATGACTCCATTTCTTTTTGTAATCACCTGCATATTTCTTAAAATTGAAATAATAAAATATTTCAGACTGAATTTCAATCAGAAAATACACGTGATGTGATGAAATTTTCCGAATTATTTTTGAGTGGTAATTGAGTTAAAAAATAGGTCTGTACATGTAAAGGATTTATAAAGATAGAGAGAAACATTGACTTATATATTACTTCGATATTTACATCAATGGAGAGAAAGTAAATCTTGTTACAAATTGGTAGATTTATCATTACATAAATAGAAGTAATTATACAATTACCCAGTAAATTTCTTAATGACAAAGTTACATGTAAGCAATCGGTTTGTTTCAGCCTGGTCTCAAGATAGAGTAATTTTTTTAGTATATTTATTATAAATAATTACTGTCATAAAAATAATAGCTCCTGAGATGCTGATTCCAAACCTAGATCTAGATCTTGTCTTAAGAGCCACAAATTCGCCTATATTTGCAGTCCTATTAATATTATAAATACGAAAATTTGAATAGATGGATGGATATTTGTTACTCAATCACGCCGCAACGACTGAACCGATTTGGCCGAAATAAGGCAGAGGGATAGATTATATTAATAGATTATATATATGGTAATCCACGCGAACGAAATCGCGTGCATCTACTAGTAAGAAAATATTTTTGAATTTGTTTTGAGTAGACTAAACAATTCTCAAGCTAGAGTTGTTATCTCGAAGCTTTCGTAAAAAAGGCATCGCTCTTCCCCGTGCTTAATTATTATTTACTACTAATGTTGTAGAATTTGATCTCAGATTTCTAATATTTATTTGAAAGCTTTTAAATTCGCATTTCGAGTTTCAACTTTCAGTTGAAATTAAACAATAGTTACCGCAGAATGAGTGGGCGATTTTTAGTTAAACTAACACTACAAATGAAAACACTTTTTAACGGCTTTACAATTTGTATTATTAAGAGATTAGGTTTACAAATCTATTTGGATGATGCATACAATTTAACTACATTTTAATATTCAACAAAAAATAAAATCTTAGCAGATTCGTAGATTCTTTATCTAGTTTTTGATTCGAGACTTTTTGTATAAGTCTAAAAATAGTGCTTTGTTTTTGACAAAAGAAAGAGGATAGCAATGAATTAAGAGCTGTCAGTGTAGTTATGAGATTGTGAACAATAGAATAAGCACCAATGTGGACTAAACATAAGTTCTTCGTCTTATTAATCGATTCCTCACAAATAAGCTTAAACAAGCCTTTACAAACGTTAGAGCTTGCCATGCCAGCCGGTGCAATCTTGAGCCATTTGTAGAAAACCCTGGATGTTAGTTGTACGTGTGGTTTTGACAAGATAGTCCTTGACTGCGATCTCACCTGATGGTAAGTGAAGATGCAGCCTAAGATGGTACGCGCTTGCCTAGAAGATGCCTATTCACTCTTGATTTAAAGTTAGTTGGAAAAACGGAAGCCGGAAGGCATTCCAAATTTTTGCGGTGCGTATTACGAGGAAGCGAAGCGCTTGGTGCGGGATCGTGGAATTTCGACCACGTAGCGGTGCAGATTCGTACGATGTCTTGCGGTTCGGTGGTAGAATGGTGATTAAGCTAAATGTAATTTTTTTTGTCACCAGGCAAAGCGGGAGATGTACGATGTGAAGAAGCAGAGGCTGTGCATCGCCCAGGATGAGTACAAGCATCTGAACAACGCGCTGTCCACGCTCGCCGCCTCGCGTACCAGCTGTGAGTGCTCTTACCACTTTCTGTTCCCCTGGTACAGGTAGTGTCCGACCGAAGATTAATTTGTGACTGTAGCCGAAGTCGATTAATCGGCTGTCGCTACAATCTTCGGCCGAAACCGATTAATAAAGAAATTCCGTTAAAAATTGGCTAAAAATATATATTTTTTTTATTTAAAAGTTTATTTTGACTTTAATAATAACAACTTAACAGATGATTTGTTTAAAGCCAAAGGTTTTTTTTATTTTATGATAATAAATTAATTAGTCCTTGACTGCGATCTCACCTTATGGTAAGTGACGAATGACGATGCAGTCTAAGATGGAAGCGGGCCAACTTGGAAGGGCAGTGTACATTCAACCCATACCCTTAATCGGTTTCTACACGCCATCGAATTTAATAAGATTTATTTCGATTGATAGTATTCGTTTTCGATGACATTAGCGTCTAAGTAAAATGAACCTTAACTGTATTGCTTTAAAGTCACAAATTCAGTACAATCGATTTTAATTTGGATCGTATCCGTATACGTAAACGTATCAGAATGCATGCACGAAATTGAGCTCTAATTCAATGTTGTAATGGTTCATTTTACTTTGACGCTAATGTCATCGAATACGAATACGATCAATGGAATTAAATCTTATACTAACTCTACTGAACATAATTTTCAATGGACGCTGCGATTTGCTTTCAATGCAGTAGGTACTTAGAGTAGGTACCTACTATTGCTGTGCTTAGTACAGTGGGATACAATTGAATATAGATTCGAGCTATTTCTAAAGGTCAGTTGGATGACTTTTAGTTTCTCGCTAGCTTGCTGAAGCCGGTGACTTCGTCCGAGTGAATTAAGACATTCGAATTTTTTAATTTTTTTATTCGATGACAAGATAGTCCTTGACTGTGATCTCTTCTTCTTCTTCATCAACCGATAGACGTCCACTGCTGGACATAGGTCTCTTGCATGGACCTCCACAGGCCTCGCTCTTGCGCCGCCTGAATCCAGCGGCTCACTGCGATTCATTTGATGTCGTCGGTCCACCTGACTGCGATCTCACCTGATAGTATTAAGTGACGATGCAGTCTAAGATAGTAGCGAGCTAACTTGGAAGGGGTATGGCAGTGTACATTCAACCCTTATAATGTCCTAAACGCTTGGCGGCACGTCTTTGACGGTAGGGTGGGAACTATTTTATCGATAAAAAAAATTAAGACGATATTTTCACACAGTATGCTCATCGACGACATCTGTGACAACGACCTCAACGACCTCGCGTCATGACCCCGAGCTGCTTCGTTCTGAGGTCACGCAGGCGCGGGGAAGGGTCGCCCAACTCAGGAAGGAGCTTCGACAAGCGAGAGCTGAAGTTGCGAGTGCAAGGAGAGGAGTTGACACCCTTGTTGAGTGAGTACCCAGTGAGCCTTTGTTAGACAAAACATTTATTTATTTTATTTTATTTATTTTATTGTAATCAACAGTGGTACACTTAGAGTAGATAACCAATATATCTACTCTAAGGCGGTACACAATATATAAGGCCAAATAGGATTACAATTGTATGAATTTATAGATATTTATAACAATAGTGTGTGTGTGTGTGCGTGTTTGTGTGTGTGAGTGTATGAGTGAGTGTGTATGTTTACACGAAAGTCAAGTGAGAAATCCAAATACAAGTTTAGAAAACTGATACTTTATCCATTAGCCAATTATTATATAAGTACAAGACATGTATTCTAGTCAGGAAAATTCTTTCGAAATCTATAAACGCACAAGTTACCTACTATAAAATCTAAAGCATAGGTATTATAACTGCAAGTTCCTAAGTCTAGAACAAAAATATATGGTGCGAAAACTGTACAATTTGAGGGAGCACTACTATATAATAGTCTGCCTCAAGAGATTGTTACTAAAACGTCATTTGTAACTAAAAAAACTTAGAATGTATTTTCAAAATACCTGCCTATAGAAATTAGTCTTTATATTATTAGGAGTCAAGAAAAAAAAATACTTGTAAAGCTTAGTTCTTGTGAGCTATTGAGAACTTAATATTCTATGATTTTACACGTATATGATTAAGTACTTACCGATCGTTAAACCATTATTATGTTATATCGTTTAACATGAAATTACTAAGAGGTAAAGTCCATAACTCTTTATAACTGCAGAAATTGCTTTTACGTCATCTATCATGAATTCGTGATCTCAGCAGCAAAGAATGCTAAGTCATGTATTATAGCAACACGGTTCGGGAAATTCGAATCGCGTACGGGCCGTTCCGATTTCTATATGTAGATCGGTGATTTATATGAGTGTCTCAGGTCAATGGGTCAATTATGATTGATGATGACGAGATGTCTGATTTTATTTCTCTTGTTCATTGTGTACAGTTATTGATAGAGCGATACGTGTGTTAGAAAGGCTTCATGTACGCGTTTTGTTTCAGAGTCGAACAAAAGTTGAGTGCCAACCAGGGATGCTACAACATCACCGAAGCTCAGGCCATAATGACGGAGCTGAAGAATATTCAGAAATCTCTTACTTCCGGGGAGAAAGAAAGAGCAGACCTCATGCAATCGCTAGCCAAGCTAAAGGACGATTTAACGAGGCTCCAACTAGCAGACGCATCTCCCGACCTTTCAACGCTGAGTTTGCCTCAAGAAAAGCTAAGCACTGCCTCTCAGACAGATCTGTGTGCGGACTTAGTCCCAATCGGAACTAGATTAGCAGAAATGGCGCGGGTTCGCCTTCAATACGACGACGCTAGGAAAAGAATACAGCAAATACAGCAACAATTAGCCGACTTGGAGGACAAAGTCCAACCGGGACAAGCCGAGTCCGACAAGGATCGTCTTTTGCTATTCCAAGAGAAGGAACAGCTTTTAAGGGAGCTACGAAGTAAGACCCCGAGAACGAGGTCGAAACAGGAGATGAACGACATACAATCCGAATGCAAGAGATTAGAGCAGGACTTGAAAAATGCATTCGAAATGTCCAATAAGTGTATAGCGGATAGATTGAGGCTACATGAAGAGAAACAGTTGCTATTACAACAGCTGAAGGACGCTTTAACTTCTATGACGACGTTAGAAGGGCAGTTAAAGACACTGTCAGCGTCTACTTTGTCTGTATCGAGTAGTTCCAGCTTAGGATCTCTTTCGACGGCGAGCAGTAAAGGGTCTTTGAGCTCAGGGATAAGTTTTACTGATATCTACGGCGGGCCGCAGATAGCCAGTACGTTTCAAGCGGATAAGCCTATTGATATGGTGGATCTTCATAGACGAGTCGAAAGGTAATTATCGTTTATGGTCTGCTTTTCTTTAACTGAATTCAAATGCTTGTATGTAGTTTTTAATTTTTTATTGAAGTGTTAACCTACACTTAAAGGAAATAACCTATTAACCTAATAGGTTTATAAATACATATCAAAAATTCCGAGGCCGGCGGGATTCGAACCCTCATCTCTCTGGGAATCGCGCCCGAGTGTGTTAACCGTTACACCACGGCCGAACCACACGTCAGCCACGAAATTAGTGATATGTATCTAGGTCTTGCTTGTATGTAGGTCTAGCTTGACTCCTACTGCTAACTTCACTCAAAAATTTTATAATGTTTGAAACATTAGCATTAGAAGATGGTAATAATACCTTTCATGATTAGTCATTGTCTCGATAAATCTTTTATTATAAAATTATGAAAAACATAAAATTATGAAAAAAATAGATCATACAGATATATAAGGATTATGTTTTGCAAGAAAACATCTTTTTCCTGTACGATAAAAGTTCGTTGAATTTTGTTGCTAAATCCAAGCTATTTTTAGTTATCTAAATCCTTGATAATGATTTCTTTACTATTGACTAAAAATATAAGTCGTAGTATTTTTGATAGTTTAATGCCCGTTTTTATCAACGTCACCTAACTTTTACGGGCTATAACTAAGCTATGTGACACTTTCTATCAGTTTCGTTTTCACGAACCTTTAGAGAACACCTAAAGATGGTAATGTCATTGGGTAAGGGTTTAGTATTTAGGGGCTGCCTATGTAAAAAAAACTCCCACTAAGAGGATCATTTAGGTATGGTTGATGAAAACGACCTCCCCGATGGTGTGGTCTTATAACTGGGAGGTCTCGGGTCCAATCCCGGCGGGGGCAATTTGGGAATTTACAATTCCTAAATTGTCTCTGGTCTGGTCTGGTGGGAGGTTTTGGCCGTGGCTAGCTACCACCCTACCGCCAAAGATGTGCCGCCAAGCGATTCGGCGTTCCGGCAAAACGGCGTGCAGAAACCGATTAGGGGTATGGGTTGAATCTACACTGCCATACCCCTTTCAAGTTAGACCGCTACCATCTTAGACTGCATCATCACTTACCATCGGGTGAGATCGCAGTCAAGGATTGTCTGGTCAATGAAAAAAAAAAAACGGGTACATGAGGTTTGACTGTTACTTTTATCAGAAACAATTTCTGTTTCCTGCAGGTTACTCCGAGGAGCGAGTTTTAACGCGGAAAGTGCCACACCTGGTGCCAGCAGCTCACCTTCCCAGCCTTCTCTATCACCGAGGAGCAGTCTGTCATCATCTAGTCCACCACCACCCCCACCTTCCTATAATCAAGTACGTGTTTCAATATCTTTGTCAACCAATAAACGCAAGAATTAGAGTTATTTTGATATAATCCGCCAATAGAAAAAATCTGTATAGTCAAACATGCAGTTACAAGCTAAGCACGGCTCACCTTCCCAACCAAGCAAAAAACCAAGTTCCCAAGCAAGCAATGCCACCACCACTCACACGTACCACCACACAAGACTTTTATACTACTCTCGACGCACGTTTCGCCTCGACACCGGGGCATCCTCAGAAGATGTCGACTTTACAATGCTGTATTATCTAGTCAATATACCAGACTATTTCTGTTGGCGGATTATAGCAAAATAAATCTAACCTTTTTTTTGCTTACCATGAACTTCCGCAAAGTAACGCCTGATTCTATCCAATAACCAATAAACGTCCAATGCTGGAGGAAGGTCTCTTGTATGGATTTTTACAGGCCTTGGTATTGCGTGATCTGTATTCAGCTGCCCTTAATGATTCGTTTGTTGTCGTCGGTCTTACTAGTGGGGGGATCTGCTAACACTGAACTTTCGGTGTGGGGTAACCTCGGGACTTCGAATGCGTAAAAAGCATTACCACCAGCGGAATATAAAAAAAAACCTCAGGACTTCAACAACTATCAATTTTTTGTCCTGCTTATTTCCACTTCAGTTTCACGATTCGCTGAGCTATGTCGGTGACTTTGGTTCTCCTACGGATCTCCTCATTTCTGATTTGATCTCGCATGGATACTCCGAGCATAGCTCTTCTCCTTCACCCGCTGAGTGACCACGTGCCTTTTTATGAAGACCTGAGCCTTCTGAAGGCCTTTTTTTCTGAAGCCTTCTCCTTACCATATTTCGTATGCACCCAGAAATTTTCGATGCCAAAATACACGGAGTGATTACATTCTCTTTGCCAAAATATCGCTCATTTGCGACAAGGGTGACATAACTCAAAATTCACCAATGTTAGTGTGGAAAATTTATACTTTTTGCTATAAAAACAACATTACGCTAAGCACAAACAAATAAGAGCGAGAGAGATTGTGACTTAATGCTCTGTCGCTTTGTTGGTCGCTGTGTTGTTTCGAGACCACAGCATCCACAAAACATTACTCTCTAACCAGAGAATTCTCTCATCGTCGATTTTGAATTATGTCACTCTTGTCGCAAATGAGTGATATGTCAGTCCATTGGAAGTAAAAGATACGTCTACAGCTAACATTCTTTAAGGTTGCAGGCCTCATACACTGCGAACAAGTCTATTCTTTAATAACATTATAAATATATTGCAGGTGGAAAGACAAAGGCGACAGCAGCGAGAGCTTGAAGAAAAGCTGGCAGAAATGAGGATAGGGGTCGCGACGGGACTGAACGAAGTCACCGGACTTGCGACCAGTAAGTCAATACCATATTTTAGGAATTTGAGGGTACTTGTAGATCTATAGTGTTGCTTAAGAGAAGTCTCTCGAATGTTCCCATACCATATACCTACATACAATTCTTTTTTTATCCTTATATCACAGAATTGGGTTCAATTCCCGGCGGGGGCAATTTAGGACTTCATAATTTCTAAATTGTCTCTGGTCTGGTCTGGTGGGAGGCTTTGGCCGTGGCTAGTTACCACCCTACCGTCAAAGACGTGCCGCCAAGCGATTTAGCGTTCCGGCACGGTGGCGTGTAGAAACCAATTAGGGGTATGGATTGAGTTTACACTGCTATACTCCTTCCAAGTTAGCCCGCTGCTATCTTAGACTGCATCGTCACTTACCATCAGTTGAGATCGTAATCAAGGGCTATCTTGTCATCGGATAAAACAAAATACCAATAGTACTTAATAATATAAACTAAGCCATGAAACACACTAACATAATATAAGTAATTGATTTTTTACTTAACGAAAATTACAAATCCAAATTAGAAATGAAAAAGTGTATTTCTTTGTTAGTTTATCCTTCAATCACGCCGTACGGATCTGTTTTTTCGCATAGGTATATTACTTTTTATTCCGGAAACGTCAAGGGATCGCCAAGATTTAATAAACCTAAAAAGTTAGTTTCAAGTGCGAATCAATCTTTTTCTGATAATAACACCATAGAGTTGTAGACGCTATAGAGGAACATTTAGTAACAGTGCATTGAACTTACAGTCCCCGTACAACTGCAAGGCCCGGGGCGGCCGTGCGAGCCCCTCTCGCCCATATCGGAGACGCCACCTCCACCGCTCTCGCCGAGAACTCCCTCGTCTAGTGGTAAGTCTTTATAATACCATAGTAATTATAATAAGTAATTAAACTGGTTACCTGTATGTAAGCAAAAGTTTTAAAAAATAGTGACAAACTAATTTTTGTGTAGGTTTAGTATAAGATTACACAACGCGCAAACTCTCTAAGTCTAAAAGAGTCTACCGTCTCTACGAAGAATTTACTGCTGACTGGCTAATTGAGGGGACTGGCTAGTTATATCTCCCATGATCGAAGGTGTTTGGAATTGATATTTGAATTTCGAGTGTTATTTTGAGGAATTTGTAAGTTTGGACATGCGCCGCAGTGTTTCTCATTTTACTAGCTGCAGCCGCCCGAGCTGGTCGGTTTCCTACTTTTTATTAAATGTGTTACATCTGACCTGATCAGACGTTCTGCATTGCTTGCACAAACGTTTCTCCCATTATTGTGATCTTATTCAATACAAATGCAACCGACGTGACCTGAGTTTTATTTATATGGTATACAACATCCTATACATGATTTAAATGTTTTTTTTTTTGGTAGTACCGCTTGATAAGCTCAAGTTGAAACTAAGTAAATGTGTTTTCAGGTACAAACACTAGATCGGTGTCGGCAGCAGTGAGCGATGAGTCAGTGGCGGGCGACTCCGGCGTGTTCGAAGCCGCCCAGGGCGGGGATGCCTCTAACGCTGGTAATTCATTTTTTTTAATAGTGTCTAAACGTGCGGCTGGGTCACTTGATGTTAAATCATCACCGCCACATTTGTAGCACCAGATGCACCACCAATAGGTCCGCCCTTTGAATAACCTTATGTTAAAGTTGCTGGGAACACCAAAGGAACTACCTTTAATACAAGGACAAATAAGCTATTTGTCCTTGACTGCGACCTCACCTGATGGTAATTAAGTGTACTGTGCAGTCTAAGATGGTAGCGGGCTAATTCGGAAGAGGTATGGCAGTGTAGGGTAGTGTAGATTCAACCCATATCTATATCTTCTATACATATAATAAAATTGTGGAAAAGTGGTGTCTGTACAATGGAAATATATATAAAAAAAAGTAGCAGAGGTTGTTAATATATCGATGCTGAACCCGAAATTGTAATTAACTTTTTTTTTGTCTGTTTGTCTGTTTGTCTGTGTGTTTGTGCACGCTAATATCAGAAACGGATTATTCGATTTAGATACGGTTTTCACTAATATATTGTAGTAAGTTTCACTTAACATTTAGTGTTTATTTCATGTCAATCGGTTCATAAATAAAAAAGATGTCAATTTAAAGAATCACGGCGAACATTTTTAACGTACAGAGTACGTACTACACGCCTCGCGCCTGAGCGTCCGTGGCTATATAAAGCGCGCTGAGAGCCGCGCCCCGAAAAGTCACTATTCCACGCGAACGAAGTCGCGGGCACAGCTAGTCCTTAATAAGTTTCTACACGCCATCATGCCGGAACGCTAAATCACTTGGCGGCACGTCTTTGACGGTAGGGTGGTGACTAACCACGGACAAAGCCTCCCACCAGACAAGACCAGACCAGAGACAATTCAGAAATTATAAATTCCCAAACAGCCCCCGCCGGGACTGATATACATGTTGAAATTTTATTCGTTGTATACCCTGAAGGAGGTGAATGTGCTCATGAAACTGAACAACTTTCCCCAGGGAACATGGATCGAAATATGAAAAAAAAAAAACATCAAACCATACAAAATTGACGATTAGCTGATTGATTTACTATGGGAGGTCCAAATTTTTTTTTCATATTTCGACCTATGTTCCTTGGGGAAAGTTGTTCAGTTTCATGAGCACATTCACCTCTTTCAGGGAGTACAACCAATGAAAGTTCACCGTGTATAAAACCATTATAAGCGAGAGAGTATCAGGCAATCAGAAGTTAAAATGTTGTTTTGTTGTTGCAGTGAACAGTGCCCAAATTGAGATCAAATTGCGTTACTGTTCCGACGAGAGCGCGCTTGAGATCGGCATCCTGAGGGCGCGGAACCTGCACGCCTTGTACATCGATATGGGGACTGAAGTGTAAGTGATTATTGTGTCTATCATCATCATCATCATCATCAAAATCATCATATCAATCTGAGAATGTTGAATTTCCTTTCCTTTTATAATAACTCAAAATGGCCATTGCTTACACCCAGGATTAACACATTGGCTACATTTTATCCCAGAAAATTAAATATTCTCCGCGGAATTCATAAATACCTTAAGCCTCAATAGCCCAACGGTTAAAGGCGCGGACTGAACACTGAAAGGTCGCAAGTTCGAGCTCCATCCCTTGCACTATTGTCGTACCCACTCCTAGTACAAGCTTTTCGCTTATTTGGAGGAGACAGGAGGATATTAGTCAAGTTCAACTGGGCTAATATTCTTTAAAAAAAATCTGCGCGGACGAAGTCGCGGGCATCATCTAGTCCTTTATATGACGACATGTGTCGTGATTATATCGTCACCTGATGTTAAGTGATTACCGCCGCCCATGAACATTTGGAGTATCAATTTGTTGGTCCGCCCCTTGAATAACCCATGTTGTACTTAAATGGGAACACTGTCGCAGGAAGTTGGTTCCAAAGGTTATTTACTTATATTCCACCGTAGCGTAGATTTCGATGTATTAGATGTTATTCGGTTCGTTATTACGGTCTGGATGGCGACTACATTTTATACGAACAAAATCGGTATGAGGGATGTGCCATTCAATTTTCCGTTGTCGGATAACATTGTTTAATCTTTTATTCTTGTTACCTTCCAGGGCAGTTCGCGGCGCACTAGTGGTGGGTGGTGGGGGTGGTGTCGCCTTCAGCACCACGGCTCTGGCGTGGCGCGGCGCCACACTGCTGTGGAGGAAGAATCAAAGGGCTGCGTTAGGTCCTAGGGCTCTCAGGGCCGCTACCCTTCAGCTGAATCTAGCTGCCGGTGCCGAATGTTTGGTAAATATGGTTTTTTTTTACAATATATAGACTAGCGGTTGACTGCGATCTCACCTGATGGTAAGTAAGATGGTGCACGCTTGCCTAGAAGATGCCTGTTCACTCTTGATTTAAGAACACCCACATTATAGTCAGTTGGAAAAACGGAAGCCGGAAATCGTAATCCAGCAAGATTACAGCAAGTATCCACTAAGATATAATCTAGGAGTGTGTATAAGTGAGTGTTCCTGATAGAAGGAACTAAAAATGTGGGTATCTGGCCCTGCCACTTATCCAAACTTTCGGGTTTCCAAAGGTACCGCTAACGCTGTCGGCTGTTCAGGAATTTGTTAGTTTTAGTCCAATCAAAGAACGTCGAAAAATGCCCCAACCTCTGAAAAATTGCGAAAGTTTTGAAACTTTGCGCATTGATAGCCTAGGGATGAAAATACCAAAAGTTCTCATGCGTACGAAGCGAGCTCTAGCGGCAATTAGCGGAAACAGAACCCTTTTTTTGGGTTTTGCCAATACCTTCTTTTGACTGGACTATTTGGAGAATATTATGATGAAAACTAGCCAAATTCGAGTATTCGGCTGAGAAGCCTCGAGTGCCATGTGGACAAAACCAGGCGAGAGCGATTATAATCTGACATCCACCATAATTTTCCAAATTATAATTTCCCTTTTCAATTATTTCACGGATTGTTGAATTCCACAGGGCTGCACGCAAGTCAGCTTGGCGGATTTCGACCCGGAGAATGTTTCGCAGAAGTGGTACAACGTGTTAAGCTTCAGAAGTATGAGAAGGGATGAGAGTTCGGACGAGTCTACAGTTATATCTTCGCAGACTTCCACTCTCACTAGGAATAGAGGTGAGTTGATACTTTTCAAACGCTTTGGTCATGTCATGTTGTAGTACAAATAGGGATGATAAAAAAAAACTCAAGGTTACGAGTAAAAGGATGGGATGGAATCGAAATGTGTAAATTTTTTCTGTATTATTTTATACTAGCTTTTGCCCCCGCAACTTCGTCCGCGTGGAATTAGATTTTGGGGTGGAATTTTCAAAAACTGACACACGTACTTCTTTATTTTTAACTGAAAGCTCTAATACCAACTTTGATGGAAACAGTTTGAAAAATGACGGAGTTTCATATAAACTTCCATCCCCTATTTAAATCCCTTAGGGGTGGAATTTCCAATAATCCTTTCTTAGTGTGCGCCTACGTCATAAAAGGAACTAACTGTAAAAATTTCAAGTTTCTAACTTCAGTAGTTTAGGCTGTGCGTTGATATCTCAGTCAGTCAGTCAGGACTTTGAATTTTATATATATAGATTATAACTGAGCAACTCACACACTTGTGTTTATTGGTTTATTCATTTGTAGTTTTGTCCTTCAATCACGCCGCAACGGAGTAACGGATTGACGTGATTTTTTGCATGGATATAGTTGAGGAACTGGAGAGTAACATAGGCTACGGAAAATTAAAGAGATCCCGCGTGATTTTTAAAATAAAGTCTACGTGGACGCTGCTGAAAAGAGCTGGCAAGAAACTCGACAGTTGCTGTTTTCAAAACAAAAAAAAAACAAAATTCGACCGTTCCGTAGAACAAAGTCTCATCTGCTAAATTCACAACTTGAAATTTGAGTCTTAAAAGTCACATCTGCAAGGCTCAAATCTCAAGTTATGAATTTAGCAGATGAGACTTTGTTCTACGGAACGGTCGAAATATATATAATGGACAACTGCTTTTGCATTTGTCCATTGCTGGACTTCCCTTGTTCCCAGCGGCTCCCTGTTTTTTTTTTTATAAATCTATTAAAATACTTATCTCCAGGTCCTGAGAGTATGACGGGTGCTGAGTGTAACGTGGACTGCGGCGACAACTCGGCTTCTGAAGACGAGGAGTCCAGAGAACCGCTTAATCAGGTAACATCACAGTTTGTACTCGCTATCATTATCAAGAGTGCTAAATAGAAAGGATGAAACCGACGCGCGACGCTAGCCCGAATTCAACATACGTGTACAAACTAAAATTATTTTATACTTTGTAATGGCGTTTGAAGTCTGTTTTTTAAAAGGAACGTGTGTTTTTTATTTTGAGCTTTTTAGTGTAGCTGCATAGCATCAATCTATATATTCTCTGAACGTGAGCGATTTGCTCTTATTCATTGAGGAGGTCCTTCCTCCATCTCCGAAGATATTCATCAGATCTTTACCTTTAAATAAAACTAATCTGAAGATACGTCCTTTCAAATAAAAAAAAAAATATTGAAATCGGTCCAGATTTGACGGAGTTATGGAGTAACATCGCCAAGAAAAAAATGCGTTGAATTGAGAACTCATCCTTTTTTGAAGTTGGTTAAAAAGCGACCACAACCTTAGAAATATCTTTTAACATAAAAACTTTTCTATTTCCTAACAGATAGTAGAAGAAGACTCTTTCGAAGATTACATTCCCGAGGAGGATATACCCCTAGAAGACGAGTACTTACACCCCCCCACCGCAGAGAAGGAGACCAATACCGAGTGCAACTTCTGCCCAGAAGGGAGGCAGCTGCATAGAAGGTAATTACTCTGTCCTTTACCAAGTTTTGTTGATATATTTAACGGACTTAAACCAAAGACGCCTTCCTCCTTCATCAACCAATAGACGTCCACTACTGGACAAAGATCTCTTGCATAGACTTCCACAGGTCTCGTTCTTGCGTTGCCTGAAACCAGCGGCTCCCTGCGACTCGTTTGATGTCGTCGGTCCACCTAGTGGGGGGTCTGTCAACACTGCGCTTTCCGGTGCGGGGTCGCCACTCCAGCACCTTGGGACCCCATCGACCATCAGCTCTTCGAACTATGTGCCCCGCCCATTTCCACTTCAGTTTCGCAACTCGCTGAGCCCGAAACATGGTCGTTAACTTTGGGCCTTATAAAAAGGCTCAGGATCACTCAGCGGGCGATGGAGAGAGCTATGCTCGGAGTATCCCTGCGGGATCAAATCAGAAATGAGGAGATCCTGGGAGGACCAAAGTCACCGACATACCAGTTCTCTACTCTACTACTAAACTCGGCAATTTATATTGCGCATTAAAATTTGGATAGAGATAGTTGACTGGCTTCTGTACAAATACAGCATTGTCTCTTTCTGACTACGTCAGAAGCATGAAAAATAAATGAGAATCCTTTTTTCAAGATTTCTTGACTCTAAATAAATTTCGTTATTACCAACTTAATTTTGCCCCAAAAAATATCACACAGATTGGGGAAATTGACTTGGTAATATAAAATGTTGCCGTGCAACATTCACAATCTACTGTGTTGATGTATTTTGTCCGTAGTTGGTAATTTTTTCCACGTTCATTTATAAAAAGGTATATGTACTTACAAAATGCTCATCTGTAAATTCTTTCGTTTCACTGTGCCTTAAAAGTACTGTATACTTACTTTAGCTTTGTTACAAAAAATTTTGATATGTTAAAAAATTCTTAATTGTCTAAAACAAGCTAATGTCTCTAACAATACTTGTATAAATGTATAGTTTTATAGATCTTTTTGGATCTTGAACTCCAAGATTTTTTTTAATGTTTTGGGAGTTCAAGGTTTTGACCATCATTTTTTTCAAACAGCAAGTTAAAAATTTCCCTAAATCAAGGGCTTTAGGTTTCTTCACTATGAAATCGAAGTGGTAAATATTTTTACCAATTTTTAGTGTCTGGTAAATGTTTGGACATCGATACTAGATCTTCACTTTCTGCATCGTATTCCTTATTCCTTGCCATTAATAATGCCCTCTCAACCGAATCCGGCTACGGCAGCCAATCTCCACAGAGATTAGCCATCTGCGCGGGAGTTATTATAGTGCACAAGTGTGTGCGCAAACACAGGTGCACTCTCTATTCCCTTACTCTCACAGTCCGATGGGACGGAAATCCAACACGACCAGAGAGAGATCAGGCGCAGGAACGACAGCTTTACGTGCTTTCCGAGACTCATCGCCAACTTTATATACCTACTCAGAATTTCTTGACAGAAATACCCTTGCCATTATTCATATAATGGCAGGAGTTTCAGCGATATAAAATTTTTTCTCCAGATACTTAATGAGGCGAGAAGCCGATGGCCAGCCTTACGAGGACTTGGCCATAGCGAAATAGATACATACCGTCCAATATACATATCTGTACATATTGTAATGTAGGTACGTCCACGCGTGCTATATGTGCTATATATACCATCACCCAACTGTGTTGTTAGCTTGACGTGTGTGCACACTTACTAATACGTTAAACTAGCTGATGCACGCCACTTCATTCGCGTAGACCAAGAAATCCCAAGGGAATTTTTGGATAAAAGCCACATTTTGTTGAAATTGATTGGCGTGGAAACATAACAAACAGACAGACAGAGATTCTAACTCAAAATAATTCAAAGGACAAAAAGCAAGCTTGTCCGAAATTGAGCGTGGATTTTATAGAATGTCACGCCCATTCCCACATTCAGACTTTCTTGAGGGAACAATGTGTTCGAAAAATTGAGGATTGTACCAATACAAACTTGTCTTTCAATTCCTTTGAGTGTCGGTTATTATACTCTATCACTTTTACTCTTACTGAAATCAATTAGAACTGTGAAATTAAAGAGAAATTATTATTGAGGAAATCAAAAAGAAGTAGTGCATATTATTTTGATAATCCTTGCAGTGCAATCTATAAAAAAAAAATATCAAGCAGGATAGATGTTAAAATCAGTGAGATGCATGAAGCAAGCGAGTGTTGCATGGCATGAGATGGCAAATTGTTTATTTATTATTAAATCAACAAAAACTACTAAACTTCCGCATGATTAGGTATCTACAAGATCTACTTACTTTGAAGCCCATAAATACAAAATTATTCAGCAAACTCAAATAATTCAATAAAAATTTCAAAATTGAAAATGTTAGTCCTGAAATTAATTAAGTCAAAAAGGAAAATACTTTCGAGATAATACGTTTATTATATTCTATGTTTCTTCCTTAAAAGTTACTTTATAGTGGGGGAAGGGGGGGAGTAAGTTACTATTCTCAGTATTCTCTCCCTCGGTTGGTTATCGAAAGTTGCTAACTATGATTTGTAACCTGCATTTCGTAAAACAATATGTTTAAAATCTGGCTAATGAGCAAGTAAAATTGCTTATTAGGCTAGATTGTAATTTTAGTGGGTATATATTGTAGTGTACCTATTCTCATAGTACTGAAAAAAAAAAACTTAAAAGATCTTAGATTGTTTTCAATAGCCGTTAAGATAGAGAACAGCTCCTTAGATTGGGGATTAGCATGGAGAGGATCCTTAATGTACTTTCATCACAGTTTTATTTACATGTGTGCTAATACAGTGAATACTTTGTTCGTAGGAAAAGTCAACAAGTTAGCTCAAACCCCGAAGAGTCGCTGGCGACTATAAAACGATCTCAGACGTTCTCACCGCAACCTCAGGGCATCGGCAAAGGGCAATACATTTGCAGGTAAATATATTTTTAATAAGCGGTAATAGCCTAAATATTTCCGGGATATCTCGTCGTTATAGCAGGCCAGCAGGGCGATTCAGACCTGTTCGATAACATACCGTGTCGATACGGTTAGATATCGATCTCTTTTTGTCGTGTGGATTCAGAGCGAGCGAAATATATGTTAACAAACCGAATCGATCGACAAATAAGTTATCGGAAGGGTCTGAATCGGGGGGCTGGTGCACTCCTCAGTAAACTGCGGAGCTACAAGTACATGATATGGCATACCTCTTCGAAGGACTTAAATTCAGAGAGTTACGTGATAGAAAGAGAGAAAAATCTAGATCAATAAGACAGTAGGTAAGTAGCGCTGTGTCAACCTGAATAGGGATGTTAACAGTAATCACAAATTAATGTTTACTGTTAATTTTATGATAGTTTGTAATATTAGAATATCGAAAATCACATTTTTGTAATTTAATATAACTAAATAAATTTATTAAAAATTATTTTAAATGCTATATATTTTATAATCTGATGTCACGTGACTGCAAACGCCAAGAAGAGCTTGTGACGTCACTAATCGCGAAACAAGCTGACGACTGTATGTATGCCATGACATGAATCGCGACCAATGTTTGTTTGACGAATGACGCCATGTCGGTCACGTGACAGTTGTGGAGTGTTTTAGCGGGAACATTCAAAATTACTCTATTTTTGTATATTTTCTCTACGAAAATACTAATATTTTTAAATAAAATATTTTTTTTATGGTAAACAAGAGTCAATCTTCAAAATAAAAGCAATTCCAAAAAATTGTTAACATCCCTATGGCACTTTATTGTGTGGTAACAAGAGCCATTAACATTTTGCCGAGTAAATCTTCTCCTCTACCTCTAGATACTATTCTGTGGTTTACGCCTTCTTCCACCACGCTGGCCTAATGCCAATAGGAAGACTTCACACACCTTTGAGAACATTATAGAGAACAGACGCGCAGGTTTTCTCACGTATTCGAACCTGCGATCCCCCGAATAGGAGTCCTAACCATTAGGGGCTATCACGGCTCTATAAATATAAATAATCTATGTAAATATATTGGATATTTTTTTTATATTTAATAACTGATTGTTTCAGACTAAATCGATCGGAATCTGACTCGTCAATGGCGCAGTACGCGAGAAGGGTTACACTGCAGCCTCCACCGGTGGGCATCCCCTTCGACAGGAGCGTTCGCGAGAGGAGATCTCTGAGGTAAGCATTGTTATACAACCAATGATTTCTACTAGAGATGCGTTATATGCTCACAAAACAAGAGAAAAAATTGTTCCGAACGTATAGCTCCGTATACCTAGTTGTAAAAAAGCTATGGTTGTCCTTTTCTTTGACGTTCCAGATGATGACGTCATTTTGATAACAAAATATTTAAATCAAATCACATCACATTATAAAGGCGAAAGTTTTGATGTGTGTTGTTTGTTATTTCTTCACACCACAACGAATGAACCGATTTGGCTGAAAGGAACGAAGAAAGCTCATACCCAGGCTTAACATTACATTTACAGGCTGCATTTTATTCCGGAATATTAGTGAGTTCCCGCGGAAATTAAAAAAAACCCTTATCGATATCGATATGCGATAGGTGCACCAAACTTTTTTTTTAATTCGATGACAAGATAGCCCTTGACTGCGATTTCACCTTATGGTAAGTGACGAGGCTAACTTGGAATGGGTATGGTAGTGTACATTCAATCCCTACCCTTAAAGTATTAAATCTCCGGTTCTAAAAATAGTTTTGTTACCTATTGTAAAAAATTTTTTTTTTTTTTTTGAAAAGTGCAGCAACCGCCGAGTTTACTGCTGGCTCTTCTCGGTAGGAAGGGCATTCCGAACCAGTGGTAGATTCATCGACGATTCAAAAGTACTTGTAAAAGTTTATTTGAATAAAAAATATTTCGATTCTATTCTATTCTTTTTAGATGGGGTCGCGGTAGAGGCGGCGCGGCGCGGCGAGCCCCAACCACGCGCTCTAAATCGGCGCGGACTTCCCTGGACCTATCTCTAGACCTGCGCGCGCAGCACACGCGCCTGGCCGACTTGAGGCAGGAGATCACCCATCTCACGCAGCTTAAAAAGAGGTATATCCTAACCTTTCCCTCTCTCTCTTTAAACATTTCTGTGGTGGTGTGTTGTGGTGCGGGTTGTTACGTTCCCTCGAATATGGTTGAGCGAATCAACGGCTGGATCATGCGTCGTGCTCGTGAACGGGTGCCACCAACGGGAATGGGTCTGCTTTGTCTGCCCGTCTTAACATGCATTGGATTGTTGTACCTACGTATGCATTTTTGAAGCTTCATTGTGGCAGCACTGTATACATAGCACAGTTTTGTTACCTATTGTTTTTTTTTTTTTGAAAAGAGCAACTGCTGATTTTCTTGCTGGTTCTTCTCTGCAGAATCTGCATTCCGAACTGCTGGTAGATTTATGACGCGTCATAAGAGCTACAAGTTGGCCTACATGAAATAAATTTTGAATTTGAATTTTTTGCCCGACCACGGCAAAGCCAAAAGGTGCATCATCAGGAACCCAACAACGACTCATTACTGAGCGCAGGTCTTCTCTCAAAGAAAGATTATAAGCTCATAGTCAGACTAATATCACAATTTCCCCGCAACTTAGCGTAAAGTTTGTGCTACAAAAAAGTACTGCAATGGATGAGTACGTCAATCTTTAGGATTTCAGTTTGGGATCCTGATTTTTCCGCTATTGAGGCTTTAAAGATTCCTTTGAGGTTTAGTTACCTTATGCGGTTGCAGAAAATAAAGTTCTGGATTGGTCAAAAAGGTTTATCTTATAAGGTTGCAGATAATAAAATTCTGGATTGCTCAAAAAGGGTTACCTTATAAGGCTGCAGCTAATAAAGTTCTGGATTGGTCAAAAAGTTTCAATGTTAAACGAAACTGTCTGTAACAGACATTGGTCCTGAACTATTCGGTCACGGATTTTTGGAATTGCCAGGCTGTCAGAGTGAATAGACAGTGCGCTTGTGTTTGCGCATACTTTTGTGCGCTATAATATCTTCGGTTGCTGGTCTGCAACTGAAATTGTTTTTACAGTGTCAACAATCTTGCCTCTTCATGATAAGCTTTGCTGTGGATTTCCCTTCCTAAAGGAACATATTTGTACCCACAGATTAGAAGAAGCCTGCGCTCGTGGCGACCCCGCCGTGGCCGCGTGGGTGGCTGAGGACGAAACTCTTAGGCGACTCATCTCAGCGCCTGCTGAGTCTGGAGACAGAGTGTCTAGATTGTTCCACCGCACGTGCCGAGAGATCTACCGCCTCAGGAAATCCAGGCAAGGAGGCAGGAAGCCCGATCTGGTCACCTTCAAGTGAGTAACAATTTATTAAAATCTTTTTTTTTTTTTTTTTAATATATAGACCAGCGCTTGATTGCGATCTCACCTGATGGTAAGTGAAGATGCAGTCTAAGATGGTGCGCGCTTGCCTAGAAGATGCCTATTCACTCCTGACTTAAAGACACCCTCATTAGTTGGAAAAACGGAAGCCGGAAGGGCAATCCAAAATTTTGCGGTGCGTATTAGGAACGAGGAAGCAAAACGCTTGGTGCGAGATCGTTTCGATCGATCGTTGGTGCGAGAGTTTTTTTATGTAGTTACTCGGATCATGGGAATTTGGAGGCCAACGAAGATTGTAATGAGCATAAAATTTTGACCAAAAATGTAATTATATTTTCACTCAAGAAATTACTAGTAGTATAAGGATGTTTGTGATTCTGGCACGATGGCGTGTAGAAACCGATAAGGGGTTGAATGTACACTACCATACTCTTCCATGTTAGCCCGCTACCATCTTAGACTGCATCGTCAGTTACCATCAGGTGAGATCGCAGTCAAGGGACTATCTTGTCTAAAAAAAGTATCAATACTAAAAAGTGCTTTTCTTTCACCAACAGAGAAAAGATGGCATTCTTCACCCGACAAAAATCAACCGTGCCACTACCAGACGAAGAAGGGGACCTTTCTGAAGACGATTGGGAAGAACTGGAGGAAAGACGTACACCAGACGGCCGTTCCTCCAAGACTTCCTACGAGCTCCGCAACCCTGGAACCAGCAGCCAAGAACCAATAATAGAATGTAAGAACCCTTGCATCCCCGAGCCGTGCTGCGAGAACTTGCCCGTGAAGAAGGATGGTGAAGATGAAGAGAAGACTGAGGATGTGAGATATGATTTTGTTGTGGACAGAGTTCTGGGTGTTCAGGTTTGAAATGTGATTGGATGATTTTGACTCGGCTGTGCGAATACTTTAACTTCGCCGTTAAATCAAAATTAAATTTGGAATGAGATGCCGCCATCTTCTTTTTTTGCTCACAATAATCCTGAGATCTATAGCGCGTGTTCTCACTCAGCTCAGACTCAAGATAGAGGTTAAAACGAGACACAAATATGTTCTGACATAAATCTGTCTCGTTTTAACTCTGTCTTGAGTCTGAGCTGAGTGAGAGTCTATAGATTTCAGCCTTAGTGTCATGAACTGAGCAGAACAGAAATACAAAATGGCGGATCAACATTTTTATTCTTATTTTGAACGGTTTTTGTTCGATTTCAGATTTTGCAATTTTTCAACAATTAATAATTCTTGTTAATGTTTTTTTTTATTTCATATTGGTGAACTTTTTCGAATTAAACCAAACCAAAAATGAGGGCGAAGTCAAAATCATTCAATTCTGTTAGACCAATGTATGGTATTTGCTTAGCTATAAGAATAATGTAGTGTCAGCAATATCATAAAAACATATCTATGGCTACACGAGTGACGTTGTGTTTAACATTACAATACATAATAATGTGTCTAGATTGAATTATATATAAATAAAACTTTCAAATAGTAAACTATGCCATGATATCTTCAAAATATTTTTTGCCATTAATACTACAAAATATTTTTATTAAGCTATTGCATAGCTTCTATCGCTGGCCAGCTTGGAGACCGAATCCAGAAATTCCGTAACGAAAATAACCTGACACGGGACTCCTCTCCTCGGTGAGCCGCTAGATGGCGTTGATAGAAAATGCTATGCAATAGCTTTACCGCGGCAGTCCCCGAGTGCCACACGTCTTTTTTTTTAAATATGTAAAAGCTGCTGCATAATGCATTTATTGAGAATTTTTAAATTTTAAACCCATAACTAAAAAAATATCATGGCTTAGTATTTTCAAAAAGATGGATTTAAAAAACGGCACCATACTAATTTTATAATTTAAAAAATGCACTTATTTACTGTGATCATCATTGCCTTTGAGATTTCTGGACGAAGACTGAAATTATATATATAATACATATATATATCAATTTATATAATATTTATATATCGGAACATGAAAATATGAAATATAATATTCAAACATGTACGTAAGTGCAAACGGGGTGCCATATGGAAATCAGTAGCTGAAATTTGACAATATCGATTTTTATCATTATACTTTTTTATATATATTATTGTACAAAATATCGTGCCTTTGACGGTGCCTTGAAAGCAGCCTACCATGTGCCATAGAGGGCAATAGTTTGGGAGCAGGTGGTAATTTCGATATATGGTTAGCTCGTATTTTTTGTAATCTATCACTTTAAATTAAAAAAAAAATTGAAATCCAACAGTGTTCCAGCAAATGAGGCGAAATGTGACATCACACGATAAACGTCTATTAATATTTGCTTAATTAGGTAATTTAATTATAATTCAGATGGTACCGCTCGAGGCAATCTCGGGCGGTTTATTAAAGTTATTCTAACTTTGTTCAATTTCTGCCACACGAGCGAATTATTATTTTTCTTCAATAATATGAGTATACACTACAATATTTATACTCTCTAAAACTACGATCTAGCCTAATAATCTGGCTAATAAATAATTTTATTTTAACCTAAACTTATAAAATATCTTATATACTAAGTAGTCCACTGACGTATCTCAGTCTTTCTTTATCACTTTGTTCTTGTATTCTTAATGCATGCGAGCTAATGATTTAGTTGCTTTTACCACCAGCTCCTTAGCTACAAAGGGAACATCGGTGTACAAAGTAGTGTATGGAGATCGGAGAGTCACAAAAAAATGCCAAACTTTTTTTATATAATAGTGGAAGATGTATATAGATACGTAAGACCCACCGGGCTAGTTCGGGTTGTATAAAATGTTGGTATCCACCGAATAAGTTCACTT
The DNA here is from genome assembly GCA_038048805.1 of Hipparchia sbordonii. Lineage (NCBI taxonomy): Eukaryota > Metazoa > Arthropoda > Insecta > Lepidoptera > Nymphalidae > Hipparchia > Hipparchia sbordonii. Next base: position 8,744,753 of record CM076115.1, read on the forward strand.
TATACGCCAAAAATAAGCTTTGTAAATATGGCACGGAGTCGAGTGGTTATACATAGTATTGTGGGTCACATCCTAACAGGTCTAGCTATACTGGTTCATTCAACTTGTGTTAGAACACTGACTTCTATATTTAATCTATGATTAACACTGGACATCTGTTCTTATAAAAATGACAGCTTAAATTATGTATCAATTTGAAGCGCCACTTTTGACATGCGAGTGTCTTTGGAACTAGTAATATTGCAAATGGCGCACCGACCGCAACAATTGATCTATGAAATCCTACAACAACAACAATGAAATCATAGATTAATTATAGAGGTCGGGGCGCCATTTGCAATATTACCTATTAGTTCCAGAAACACTTGTCAAAATGGCGTCAATAAAATCCAAAATGGCGTCAATAAATTCCGAAATGGCGTCCAGGTCCAAAAAATAAATCACAGCAGCAAGTTCAGTGTTAATCATAGATTAAGTTAGTCCGATTGAGTCGCGATTGAGGTTTTTTGGTTCCCGCGGGAACTCTAGTTTTCAGGGATAAAATGTAGCCTCTGTTAATCCTGGGTATGCGCTATCTCCACTCCACTTAGCCAAATCGGTTAATTAATTGCGGCGTAAAGGAGTAACAAACATACACACACACATACACACACATGCATAGAAACTTTCGCCAACTTACGCAAGTTGAAAGCACACCAGTTAAGTTAGACCTAACGATATTGTTCATTATTAATTCTTTCCTAGTTCTTAAATTTTAATGTTAAGACACTAGTAGCAACATATAAATTATTTTATTCAACAGTTTAATTTTGTTATCATTGAAATAGACGGAGAAAATTTTATTTTCGAAAACAGTTTTGTAGAGACGTCAAAAATTCAAAATGGCGTAGACTATGTTTCTCTCTCCTTTCTTTATTAATGTGTAAGCGAGAGGCAAATATTATGATACCGAACCAAAAAAAAAAATGATTCTTCAAAATTGTGATCTCAAAAGATTTTCTCTTTTGATCAAAATATAATTATTAAATGACGTTATTAGTATCTGCTGATTATTAATACTACACATTCATTTATTTTATTTTATATGTGACACCAATATTTGAATGAAAGAACATCATCTACGATTCATACATTTTTGGTCCAAAGGTGAAAGTGCCGACCAAGAAAAAAATATGTTGTATTTTTAACCGACTTCCAAAAAGGAGGAGGTTATCAATTCGGCCGATATCTTTTTTTTTTCTTAGAACTAATCCTCCTAAACATTTTTACTATGTAGGACTGTTAATCTTGGTTTTATTTGAGTTCTAAAATCTGTATTTTGTCTACCAAATGAAAAGTTTTGGCACTTTCAGATTTGGACCAAAATGGATGATGTCCTTTCTTTAGTATAAATTGCTTTAGTATAGAAAAGTGTGGCTCATTATACCTGCCAAATATATTCATTCCTAGACAACTAATGATGAAATCTTCTCGATCATACTTGTACCTACAGTATGAAAGGGATCAGTTATTGGTTATGTTTGGCCAACTTTCCAATGTTGGACTTGGAAAAGCAGTACTCAGATTAAAGAAAATATAAAAGGAGACGGTCCAAAATTGTATGGAGCGTGGGTCTGGTCTTTGTACCAGTAATAAAATAAAATAAAATAAAATATGAAACCATTTTTGATCGATCAAATCCACGAATTTATCTTAATTTCAATGGTAATATTATTTATTTTCTACACGTAAGGCAACATAACATACGTAATCATGGCGGGCGGATTCATGTTTCTGACGTTAGCTGTCAAAATTGTTGTGAGCAGTACCGAAAAACTTGGCAATACATTTTTATTTTTGCAATTTATTTATTATGATTTTCTAATTGATTTTATTTTTAATGATCTCTTTGAATTTATCGTTTTTCTTGGTATATGGTACAAGAATAGACCCAAAGTGGACCGTCTCCTTTACGTAAATAGGGTGCGGAGGAAGCTGTTCATCAAAGCAACACTTCTTTTTTTTTTTTCTTTAATCTGATACGTAATACTATGATTACATATATACCTAGATAGAGTATCGCGTTAATAATAGAACGAAAACAAACAGGCTAACTATGAATAAACGCTATTGTGTGTGACAGTTCTATAGACCGCACTCTGGCTCAGTTCAGACTCAAGACAGTGATAAAACGAGACAGATTTATGTCAAAATATATTTGTGTCCTGTTTTAACTCTATCTTAAGTTCGAACTGAGTCAGAGCACACTCTATAGATATCAGCATATGTCTTACGATCGCGCTATTGCGTGCATTTGATTTTTTTAAGCTATTGCATAGCTTCTATCGCGGGCCTTGAGCGTGGAGACCGAATCCAGAAATTCCGTAACAAAAATAACCTGACACGGGACTCCTCTCACCGCTAGATGGCGTTCAAGTTCAAGTAGGGTTAGTATAAGATTTCATTCGATTGATCGTATTCGTATTCGATGAAATTAGCGTCAAAATAAAATGAGCTGTACTGGCATTGAATTAGAGCTCAATTTGGTCCATGGATTCTTACACGTTAACGCTTCAAATTAAAATCGGTTGTACTGAATTTGTGACTTTAAATTAATACCGTTAAGGTTCATTTTATTTTAACGCTAATGTCATCAAATATGGATACGAACAATTGAATTAAATCTTATACTAACCCTAAAGTTTTGGCATGTCTTGGGTTTAGATTTCGACGCGTTCACTACATCTAGATATAGATATAAGGTAATCATAGGTGAAATACTTATTTTCTGTAAAATTCCATATTGTAAAATTGTGTAACTATTTGATCTGAAATTGTACTGAATGGCGTACATCTCAACATTTCGACCTCGTACGTAAGCAAATGTGAATTGTAAGAATATTATATTATGCTTAGTTGTAATTGTAAAAATTTTGTAAATTATTATTCTCCTGTACATAATACGAGATTAAATCTGCATTCTGATTATTTTACAATTTAAAATTACTTTAGTTGTAGGTTTTTTTTATATAACAAAGCAATAGATAGCTCTGTAGTTAGTAGTTATATTGTTGCATTATTGTAAAAAAGTGTATATTTTATATAAACATTTATGTGAAGTTTATACATAGTTTTTTTTGTAATTGTTAAACAGGTGAACTTGGATTTGCCAAATTAATTTAATGTTTTAATTCTTCCATTAAAGAAAGGGATTATTATATTTTGTAAAGATGCCAATACGACGATAGAAGATTGATATTAATAAAAAGTGAAAATAAAAATAATAAATCAATGAATGCTTCGTTTGATTTTTAAGCGTCAGTTACAAAGGAGGCGTTTCTGGAATGCGAGCGGCAAGAAGTCGTATGCGATTATCCTGTGCGATAACTTTCCATACAATTCTCGCCCGCGATCACCTATTTACATTTTGACAAAAACGCTCGCTCGCCTTAGAGAAACCCTTCTTGTGTAACTGAGCCTTTACATCCTTCATAATATTTCCCTAAAGGGTAGTAAGCTTGAGTTAACATCTATGATATACATTAGTATATAATATATAAAAAAGAGGTGGATATGTTACAAGCGTAATTTGTCATTTCATTTTACAATGAAGTACTCTATTATACTCTTCATCGTTCGGAAGAATTTTTTCGCTTATTTTGTGAGTATATTACTCATCTGACTCATCTCTAGTAGTAGAATATCATAGGTTAACATATAAAGGTTTTCACGCCATAAAAATCCGTATAATTAATATCAATTTAATTTGCTGCATAATTTCATATTCATCCGACATGTAAGTTCTAAATTAAAGCAAAACGGAATTCGTATGGGAACTCGATCTTAACAGAAAGTTTCATTTTGACTTATTGTGACGCGTGGTGTTAGGTAATGTTCTTTCAATTCACGAGGGCGCGTGGCTCATGCTTGTGTGTGTATGTGTGTCGTAGCTGTAAAAGTGTGAGCGAGAGCTTGCTTGCACCTAACCGCTATAAGCGAAAGCGTGTCTGTCAGAGCTACCTAGGCTCCTGACAGGTACGCACACTTACGCAATGTGCATGTACACGACGTAAGTAAAGCTCACGCGCCCTGCAAGAACTTTTAAAAACCCCGCAGGAACTCTTAGTTTTTCTGGGATAAAATGCACCTTATGTCACTCTCCAGGTTTCCACACAGGGTGATTGAAGGAAAAACCAACAAAAAAACACACTTCCGCATTTTTACGTCGTGTTACGTGGTGTCAACTTACCTTAACTCTTGTTATAAGCAGTCGAAAATGCAAGTGTTTTTTCTCCTTAATAATAGAGCAATAAAAATTAATGAACATACTTCATAGAGCGGTCATTTCTTCCATTTATTACCCGTGCTCCCTCCCAAGTCCTTGGAACGGTTCACGTGAATTCACGGCAGTGGTTTCTTTACGCCGCACACACGGCAAAAGGGACGATTTAGCTGGACAAAAATCGATTTAGCGATGTTCTCCAATATGTATGATATAATGTGTCAACATTCTTAATTAGTTGACTAGCGAAATGACAGCAATAGTAACCCAGTAACATTATTCAATTTTTTACTAGACTACCCGAAACTTGCTGAATGCATATCGGTTCCATACGCACCTCAGTTAGACATACGCTTTAGCCGTGTACTAATTATAGTTTGAATTCGTATAAGTGTTTGATTTTTTTTTTATGTTAAAGAAGGACTCCTTGCAAGTAAGTTTTTAATTTTTGACTATTGTACATGTAATAACTTTAGAACTGTAATTATTTAAAGAAATTCTATAAAATTTCCTCGAAAATAATGATTTCATAGACGACAACAAAAAAGTTCCACAGAGTACCCTCTTTTAATGTTTATAATAAAGTTGTTCAAGTCTTTAGGAAAGTCTATACAAAAATCTAGCTATCACTTTTTATCACTTTAGAAGTAATTGGCATTTTTGTTCACAGATTGGAAAAATCATTTTAAAGTATTTAATTGCAAAGTTGCAATGACGACCAGATGAAACTGATTGTGAAATCATCCTAGATTAAAATTTATTGAAAGTTCGATATTAAATCCATTTTTTTTTTGTTTTCATGATGTTATTCATTATTGTAAATTAAACCAATATTTCCTTCCCGAAGGATGTCAGTACCTAATGCTAAAGTCATTATTCTTGGTTAAGTAGTCCTTAAGTATCATATTATGTTAAATCCCTACTTAAAAAATCAATTTCATTAGTTAAATATTTTTGTCCAGCTAAATCGTCACTTTTGCCGTGTGTGCGCCGCGGAAAGCTAAAGTTTTGTTCATACTGCTGTATTATTTTAGAGATAAAATAACCTCAAAATTCCAACGGTTAAAGATTCGAACTTAAAACTGCAAGGTCGTCGGTTCGATGCCCACGCGTTCCTTTCTTAGCGCCTGTATGCCACCGCCTATATATTTCAGCCTTTTTTCTTTTATATATTTCAAGATTAGGTTCTATTACGGATGACTAAATATTATGATAAGGTTTATTTTTCAATCCGCACCTTTAATAGTTGGGGTCAAAATCTATTGCTTAAAAAATCGTTAAAAGCAAAGTCAGTAAGAAAGTTCAAAAGTATGTACTCGTAAGTATTTTTGTTTTATTTTCCACAACGATATGTCTCAACAAATTATTATTTGCAAAGTTTGATAATAATCCGAAAGTTTGTATCCTAAGTAAAACTATGTTTGTATGGAAAGTCGAGCTAACATCTCCCACGTTTGTAGCGTCCCTATAACAGAGCCTTACACAATTTCTAATGCAGTAGCGCGCTGCTCACGCGAAGGGTCAATCTCACAATCGCTGCTGTGTAATCTAAGCGAATACCGCTTAGTTACACCCCCGCGCTGCCTACAGCATTTACAACCCGCGCGCTAAAAGAGTGTGCGAGTAGGTAAGTGAAATTCATAATTCTTTTTTGAAAAATATTTAAAGTCAAGTTGTTCTAATTTTTAGCATTTTTCGAGATAAAAATTTTGCTCTAATTGTTAGTGTTCAGATGAAACAAGATTTTGCATGCGACTTAGTCATTTACTCAAGTTTTTTCGGGATAAAAATAAGTCCATGTTACTCTTCAGGTTATTAACTATACCCAAGCAAAAAGTAACTTAGATCCGTTGCTCCTGTAATCCAGCAAATCAACAAACAAACACTTCATTACATTATTATGATTATAGGTAAGAATTAGATTGATATCAAACTTTGCAATTAATATAATGAATATATTTCAATACATTTGCAAAGTTTGATGATGATAATCTAATTTATTAAAATTAGATTATTACCAATCTTAATCTTCGAGCTTAATAAAGGAGAGCGAAGAGGCTGTCCAGCGCCACGAATATGTCTGCCGTCGTTATGTTGCAGTAAAGCATAATAATATGCTGACATAGTTAATTTTCATGCACAGATGGGTCTTCACAGTCACTAGAGAAAACGCCTTTGAGACGATGCTTTAATCGTAAAGGATCAGGACACTACCCCTCACATTACCTAGAGCAGAAAATATTAGTGACGACAAGGCGTAGCATTTTTTAATGATAGCAAATTAAACATCGTTACTTACGGTTGAAATTGGTACAGCGAAAACAAAAATTGTCTTTTTTTAGTTTTCAACCATATGCCAAAATAAACAAAAGCTGTATTTCAAAGTCTGAGTGGTTCTCATTCAAAGAAACTACGCCTCAGCGCCAATCGAGATCAAAATTTTGAACGGCGCACCATTCATTAGTGTATGGACTTTAACAATAAACTGGCTGTAGTTTAGTGCCAACACGCACAGGATATGCTTAAATATAACTTTAATACAGCACAGATTACAGCGGCCAGTTTTTAATTTTCATTCATGCTCAAAGAGGTTTAAACGATAAAGCGGCTATTTGGAATATTTGGAATCATAGATAAATAATAATTATCATGATAATACTGGTACCTACAGTATTTTATTAACAATGCACAATTTTTAAGCCCCGCAATTTAGGTGAGCAATATCAAGATTGAGGAGCTAGGACCTAGAGCTCTATGATGCTTGGCACCAAGCATTCAATTTGTTATCAACAGTTCCTAAATCTCCACAATTTAGGTTGAGAGTACCCCTGCAGTATCAAGCTTGAAGAGTTGAAGGTAAGAAAAATGTATGGGGCCACCTCGCAATTTTCCTCTGTCGATTAAAAAAACAATCACGTGAAACAGTTAAGAAATCAGAAAGAAAGAAGAAAAACCAATGAAAATAATTGAGGAGATTATTGCAACGGATGACGTCTTTTTGAAAAAAATCTTTTTGATTCAGATTTGTCATTAAAAAAAACGTCATTATCCCAACCTATCGCCAGTAGAGTAGTAGTAGAGTAGTAGAAGTAGCCAAAATATATTAATTACTTGGTGTATATTTTCTCATTGTCCCGTCTGTTATATTTTCATTCACGTCTTCAGGAAGAGGGGGTGAAAGTAATTGAAGTAATCTAGGTAAGAATCTACGTGAATGGGGGTGAAGAATCTGTGGTGAATTAATTCAATTTTAATGGCGGTCATTTTGGACAAATTGTTTTATTTTTAGGTTTTGTAAAATAATACAGGAATCGGGTAACTAGGCACGATTAAAAATATGAATCAAAGTAATTTTTTAATTTTCATATAATAATCAAGTTTAATAAAATTAATCGAAAGTCTACACAAATGTAAACTCTACTAAATAAAATATTAAATTATTATATATATTGTTATATTATATGAAAACGAAAAAACGATGGGCTGTTATAAGTTTGACGTGTGTGTGTGTGTTTGTGTGTATTTGTATTGTGGCATCGTAGCAGCCGAACGGATGGACCGATTTTGATTTTGTTTGAAAGGTGAATTATTCGGGAGTGTTTTAAGCTATGTTTGATGAAAATCGGGCTAAGATGGCGAATTACATATTTTTCACAACTCCCTCAGTATGGGTATCAAATGAAAGGGCTTGACTAGTAGATACTATACATTATGATAAACAAATCTAAGATGGCCGCCACCACGAAATGGCGAATTACATATTTTTTTTATTTCACATGTCGGGGGTGTTTTCAATTTTCAATTTACACTTGTTTAGAATATCCCCGGTATACAAAATACCAGCAAAATTTCTACACGCCATCGTGCCGGAACGCTAAAATGCTTATTGGTACGTCTTTGACGGTAGGGCGGTAACTAGCCGCGGCCAAAACCTCCCACCAGACATAACTAATTTCAACATGAAAATCCGTTTTTTCTCCGGTGTCTTCGAATCGTAAAAACAAAGAAATATTTCTGGTAAACCCTCCCGTTATCATAACGTTATTAATGATAGGGGTTTGACCCGCAATAATGAGTACTGCAACCCAAGGAGAGGCTGTTGTTTATCCAAAGAAAAATCCGTGTCATATTTTGACTGTTTCATTCTTTGATTTCTTACATAATAAAATATAAATAACGCTAGCTCAATAAGCAATAAGAAAAAGCGTTAAATGAAAAAACCGTTTGACAAACGGTCCACAAAATTAATTTTAATTTATTTATCTGATGCATAAATTATGAGATTTTATTTTTACGTTGTAATTTCCCCTAATAATTTGGGAGGTAGGCATAATTATCCCTCTTTTTAACGTCGGTATTAATTAACAAATGTGTAATTAACTATCACTTGCTTTAAATGCGAAGGAAAATATCGTGACGAAACCTGCATGCGATAGCCCAGTAGTTAAAACTCTGGTCTTCTTCCAGCGTTTCTGGGGTTCGATTCCAGGGTGTCTCTCTCATCTCTGACTATTCGGAGTTATGTACGTTGTTTGTCTGGTGGGAGGCTTTGGCCGTAGCTAGTTACCACCCTATCGTCAAAGACGTGCCGCCAAGCGATTTAGAAACAGATTAGGGGTATGGGTTGAATGTACACTCCTTACCCCTTCCAAGTTAGCCCGCTACCATCTTAGACTGCATCGCCACTTACCATCAGGTGAGATCGCAGTCAAGGACTAAACTAAGAAAAAAAGCAATTGCGTATCACTTACTTTAAGGGTGAAATAAACATCGCGAGGAAAGCTACATACCTGAGTGTTCTCTGTTTCTGCTTTTAAGAGATCATTTCTTTATTTGATACTAGATTTTGCCCGCGGCTTCGCTCACTTTAATCTCGATAACCCCTTCAGGGGTTCAATTTTCAAAAATCCTGTCTTAGCGGATGCCTAAGTCATAATTGCTATCTACAGATAGCATGCTATTTACAGATAGCAATAATGACTTAGGCAGCCCGATCCGTTCAGTGGGTTGAGCTGTGTGTTGATAGGTCAGGTAGCCAGTCATCTTTTCCTTTTATATATTTAGAAAAAGACTAGTTTTTGCCCGCGACTTCGGCCGCTATAATATTAGTAAGGATATGACTAAAATCGCTACCGCTTATGCCTTGCGCCATGAGCGTGCGTGACTGCCAACCGTCACGCGCCGCTTGGGCCGGAAATGCCCGGGGGGGAGGTGTTGGAAGGCAGGAGGGGGGTGCAGTACCCACTATTGGTATTATGGAAATGCTGCATTACTGACCGACAGCCTGGCGACCGGGGCTTATACAATCGAAACTGTTGTAAAGTTAGCTTTAAAGGTAGCTTGGGATTTTTTTTATTTTTAAGTTTCGTAGTGTTCGTAGTATATTCTATCCACAGAAATAAAATTATGCATTTTAAAATAAAATAAGCTCTATACGAAAAAGCTCTAAACATGAAATCTGGACGCCTGAGAGTTCTCCATAATGTTCTCTAATAGCTAGTTAAATGTATAAAAGGAAATTATGACTGACTGACTCAATGACTGATGTATCAACGCACAGCTCTAATCACCGGCTGAAAGACATACAGATAAATATTATGACGTAAGCATTCACTACGAAAGGATTTTTGAAAATTCTACCCCTAAGGAAGCAAACTAGGGTTCTGAAAAATCGAACTTAACGTGAGCGAAGCCGCAGGCAAAAGCTAGTCTAATAAAAAATTATATTTTCCCAATCCAAATTACTGATTGTTCTGTTACGTAGGTTCGTAAATAGTAGCTACAGCAGCTGGCTATGTCTGCGTAACAAACTACCTATTGTTGTTTGTTCTAAAGGTGGGATGAAAGTGAAAATAATGGAAAATATCTTACGTTTTCCCCATAACCGACAATGGCCCAGTGTTACAATGCAGGCAGGTACGAGTATGTCACCTAACTCATGCGCGCACGGGCCCTGCATACCGACCGACCGACGCCGTTGCGGGCGTGCTCCGAGTTCTAGAGTGGAGGATAAGTATTAATTCTTATCCAATATATTTATTTATTTACTAGTTGATAGCCGCGGCATTGCTCGCATGGATTTAGTTTTTAAAATCCCGCGGGAACTCTTTAATTTTCCGGGATACAAAGAAGTTTATGACGCTCTCCCGGTCCTCAACTATACCCATGCAAAAAATTACGCAGCTTATCTATAACAAAGATATTACTTTCAGAAGCTTTCGAATGTGTGAATAGTGATACAGAGGTAGGTACTTTAATTTTAAGTAATAATCTATTTAAAAAAAAACTAAAACAATTATAAATAACTAAAAAAATTTTTTATCTTCAGCCTAAACGAATGCGAATTTTACCTTGAATTGTACTGACTCCAGGTAAAGCTCAGGATCACTTCTTTTTAAAGCCTACTAATATTAAAAATAAGCAATAAGTATCCCTTCTTTAGTAAATAGCCCCTACAAACAATCCCTTACCCATTACATTTCTACTTTAAGGTGTTTCCTAAAGTTTCGTGAAAACGAAATTGAGAGAATGCGTCACCTAACTTAGTTTAAGTTTTTTTTTATCCAATGACAAAATAGTCCTTAACTGCGATCTCACCTGATGATAAGTGACGATGTAGTCTAAGTAGCCCGTAAAAGTTAAGGTACATGGGTGAAAACGGGCATTAGACACGTTATCCTATTTTGATTTCCCGCTCGCATTAGGGGCACACATGGCGTTAGTTTTAGTAAGAAACGGCGAACGCTACTAATTCTTATGCCAGACATTGTACCTAGCGCATGGTGATAGAGTTTTATCGGCGATTTCTTCTATTGTATGCATATTTTTAACAACGCCGCATGTGAGAATTTTGTACGGTGTCGCTTAGTTTAAGGCTAGTTTAGTGACGGTTTTTTTTAAATTCAAGATATTTCTTGACTACGATCTCACCTGATGGTAAGTGACGATGCAGTCTAAGATGGTAGCGCGCTAAATTTGGAAGGGGCATGGCAGTGTACATTGAACCTATAGGGGTATACCCCTAATCGGTTTCTACTCGCCGTCGTGCCAAAATGCTAAATTGCTTCGCGGCACGTCTTTGACGATAGGGTGGTAACTAGCCACGGCCAAAGCCTCCCACCAGACGGTTAGTTAATATTGAAAACTTCAAAGTAGAATATGCTTTGAGCAGAAAAATTTAAATTTTGCTTTCTTATTTATTTTATCATAAAAGAAGGGTTAAGTTTTCCGGTAGAAAAAAATTGTCAAGTGAATCTACTACTGGTCACTGGTCAGGAATATCAGGATTTTTGTGAAACTTATATAATCTTCAATAACTAGCTGATGCCCGCGACCTCGTCCGCGTGGATTTAGTTTTTAAATTCCCGCGAGAATTTTTTGATTTTCCAGGATAAAAAGTAAGTAAAGTAGGCTATGTTACTCTCCAGGTTTCTTTAGCAAAAATCACGTCAATCAGTGGGTCCGTTGCAGCGTGATTGGAGGACAAACCAACACACACATACACGCAACACACTTTCGCATTTATAATATTAGTAAGGATTATGCTTTTTTCATGCTCATAGATTTCATAAACTAATTCAAATTCAAATTCAAAATTCAAAATTTATTTATTTAATTTTCATGTAGGCTACCTTGTAGCTCTTATGACACGTCATAAATCTACCACCGGTTCGGAATGCAGATTCTGCTGAAAAGAACCGGCAAGAAACTCAGCAGTTGCTCTTTTCAAAAAATAAAATAATTTTACAATAAGTAACTATAAGTGTATAGACTAAAATTTGCCGTGGAGTGTGTGTGAACGTCACGCCCATTCCCACAAAGGAGAATATTATTTACATGAGGAAATAAATCCACAAAAATGACACAAATACGAGCTAACAATAATAAAAGCTACAATATAAATCATAAAAATTACACGTATTACTTTTGATCGAAGGAAATAGAGTGTGAATAATTTCTTTGTTCTCAAAGCAGATTTAACTATTGTTTTTAGATAAGTCGGTATGTACATATATTATAAACGTAAGTAGGTACTTATTGTCTTTTTGAATGGGTTTAGAAATGGTTTGACATGGCTTTGAGATTTGAGAATTTGTGTCTATCTTATGGACTATAGTGATTTCACACATTTAATATATGGTACATATCACATATTGTACATTATCTATAATATTTATAGCATGGTACATAACCCAGAATCAATCTTAAATTATCCTCAAAAGAATGTTCACAAATGAGGAAAAGATAATGGGTAATTATTTATGCGCCCCATACCCAAGACTGAGTTGGAGAAAATAGATATGTTCGCTAGAAGGACTGATTTTTCCTAACAATTAATTCACTAATTAGTGTAAACTGTTAATCGAATATGCGTTTTCATTGTGGATGTGAATCGGATTATAACGAATCACATTTTGGCGTGTATTGTTCACACACATGTAGACCTTTTTTTTGTTTTTTAAGCTATTGCATAGCTTCTATCGCGGGCCAGCGTGGAGACCGAATCCAGAAATTCCGTAACGAAAACAACCTGACACGGTACCCCTCTACGGTGAGCCGCTAGATGGCGCTGATAAAAAATGCTATGCAATAGCTTTACCGCGGCAGTCCCCGAGTGCCACACGTCTTTTTTTTGTTTGAAAGGGTAGGTATACTTCCTAGGTGGTCCCATTGTCATCAGGTCAGGATCTGATGATGAGATCCTGGAGAAATCGAGGGAACTCTTCGAATTTTATAGGCACAATTTGTAAGTATACTTTGTAGTGAGTTTGTGCTAAGTGTTTTTGTAATAAAAGGAAAATGTTAATCAGAAGAAAAGATTTTGTTTTTATTTAAATAAGTGAGGATCCTGTACCCAACAAAAGTATTCATGTAAATTCAACAATGACGTCAAAGCGATTTATTACTTTAATATTTACCTACACTAGGTAGGTAAATATGAAAGCGTTTGAATAGCGTCCCCATATGGTATCTTTGTACAATTTCGCCAAATCATGGCGAACAATTCCAAACACTGGAACCATTATCGTACCAGCCCGTTCAAAGGGCGCTATAGATTGTAAAACGTACAAAAAGAAACGTATATTAGAATATTAAGCTTTAACTTTTGCTTGGTAATCTTAAGAAGCGGAAACCACAATCACATTTTGTATGTGTGTGTGTAAGTTTTTTACTCCTTCACGCCACAGCAAACTTTGACTGTTTGGAATGTAGATAGCTCATTACCAGGATACGCTACATTTTATTCTATTTAATATTATAAAGGCGAATGTTTGTATGTGTGTGTGTATGTTTGTTACTCTTTCATGGCACAACGAATGAACCACACACACACACACACACACACACACACACACACACACACACACACACACACACACACACACACACACACACACACACACACACACACACACACACACACACACACATTCGTCTTTATAATATAAGTGTGATTATATTCTATGAGTTTGATCGCATCTGACCGCTCCCATCTAGGCTCAGAAAAGCACGGCTGCCTCATTTCAAAACCTAGTAAGTGTGATTGACAAAATTTTACAGGAGACCAAAAAAAAACATATTTGTGGTAGCCCTTCTGAACTCTACATTACTTTGAAAGTTTTCATTTGATATATTTATTACTTCGCTAAGCCTTCTGCCACAAAACATGTTTTTTTTGGTCTTCTGTAAAATTTTGTCAATCACACTTACTAGGTTTTGAAATGGAGCAGCCGAGCAAGCAGTCACACACTTACGTCATGTGCGTAACTACAAGTTACGTCACTGGTTGTGTCTGTGCATACCTTTATAGTCTAGTCCCGACCCCTATAACAAGTGCAGGTACGGTCGGCTACGGACAGCTGCTCGCGCACCTGTTATTGCTGCGCGTGCGCAACGGGGTGGGGGTTAGAACTAATGGGAATAATGATGGATGGATGGGTAGACGGAACGACCCCGGGGTTAGCAAAAAGTAACAGCTGTGTCAGAGATCAACTCCTTTATTGGAGAATGTCATAATACAGGGTTTAGGGACATGTATTATATAGTATTCTATGACAGCCGATGGGTTGAGATGAATGAATGAATGAAAAATATCTAGATTCATTTGAGGACACTATGGCCGGCGATGGGTTGAGATTACGGTTTAGATGAATGAGATGAATGAAACATAATATGTAGATTCATTTGTGGACACTATGGCCGGTGATGGGTTGAGATTACGGTGGAGAACAATGAATGAAACATATCTAAATTCATTTTTGGATACTATGGCCGGCAATGGGTTGAGTATACGGTTGAGATGAATGAGATGAATAAATGAATGAAACATATCTAAATTCATTTGTTGACACTATAGCCGGCGATGGGTTGAGATGAATGAATGAATAAAACATATTTCGTTCATTTTTCGATTCTCAATTGATAGATTTAGGATTAGATAGATTATTAGCGCCTATTTTTACCGTCGTTTCTTAAATTTAACTAAGCTACGAAGTCAGGTTAGGGAAAAGGGAACGGCTAAAAGTGAAAATACCATTGGTAAGGCACTGTATTAAACTACTTACGTAAAGAGACACCTGTTTAGGGGATGATTTAGATAGGGTTGATCAAAAAAATAATAATAATCTGCTGCTTTGGTACAAAAATACAGTCAGTGGAAGTTATTTATAGTGGAGCCGTTACGTCGAAATAACAAATGAAATCATTATGTGCTCTGTCGGTCCGTCTGTCCAGCGGACCGTGACTGTGCGGATGTAGGGATCTATGGTGTTTTCTGATTACTATCAGATTCGTACGCTTTTCATCAGTACACTGAAAAAAAAAATTACTTCAATTCAATTCAATTCAATTTATTTGCATAAAACATACAGAGACACAGGTGTTACATTTCGTTATAAATTAGAACAATGTTTTGCCTAATAATCGGCATTCATCTAATACTATCTAATAATAATAATGTCATACTTATTTTAAATATCAATATAAAGCTACAAATTATCCGCTAAAAATTCTTTAATTGAGTAGTAGCACTTTTTCAGTAAAATATCTTTGACTTTTTTTTAAATAATATAATATTCAATAAAACTTCAATAAAATTACTTTAATATTTAGCTTTTTAACTGACTTCCAAAAAAGGAGGAGGTTCTCAATTCTTCTTTTTTTTATTTCTTTAAATAGAATCTTTTTCTTTTCTCAGCAGAATCTGCATTCCGAACCGGTGGTTGAGTCATGATGTGTCATAAGAGCTACAAGTTGGCCTACATGAAATAAATAATTTTGAATTTGAATTTTTTTGATGTAAGTATGTTTTTTTAATGTTTGAAGACGGTTTTGAAAAAGAATTTTTACGTTTATTCACGTCATCGTTAATTTTTGCCATATTTTTAAATAAGCTGACTGAATTTTTAAAGAAGGCAAACCACCTTTGATCAATCGGCGATGAAATCATCGACATGGTCTATCTGTTCATTAAACTAACATAGCTGTAAAGCTATTATCTATATAAAAGGCAAAGGTGACTGACTGACTGACTGACTGACTGATCTATCAACGCACAGTTCTAACCACTGGACCGATCGAGCTCAAATTTGGCATACAGGTAGCTTTGATGACGTAGTCATCCGCTAAGAAAGGATTTTTCAAAATTCAACCCCGAAGGAGGTAAAATAGGAGTTTAAAAAATCGAACCTAACGTGGGCGAAGCCGCGGGTTAAAGCTAGTTTTTTATATTTTTTTGTAAAAATAAGCAATAACTAATACAGCAAGATAATGAAGATAAATGAGACATTAATAAAATCTCCGCTAATGTAGTTTTAAACGCGCCTATACGTCCTACCTACCCACATTGTTCGAGGAAAATTGTTAATGACAGAAGCTTATCTGTGGAAAGCTAGAAACTAGCTCACCTCTTTCTTAATTTCATTTTCACTCCGCTTAATAAAAAAAAACGTGTGGCACTCGGGGACTGCCGCGGTAAAGCTATTGCATAGCATTTTTTATCAACGCCATCTAGCGGCTCACCGTAGAGGAGTCCCGTGTCAGGTTATTTTCGTTACGGAATTTCTGGATTCGGTCTCCACGCTGGCCCGCTATAGAAGCTATGCAATAGCTTAAAAACGTTTGCATTAAAATAAATTTTTACGCAGTCGGGTTTTTGATTTTTTTAATTTAATATTTTATTTAAATTTATTGCGAGTTCGTCGTACTAACGCGAAGAAACTGCGTAGTCGGCCTTTAAAGGCTACCTATGCTCTATTGCTGCATGATTAAAGGACAAACCAACAAAAACACACTTATGTGTTACACTATTGTGTGCTTTAGTGGCTTGGTAACGATAGTAATATTATTGACGAATTTAAACTCATTTTTGATATACTCAACGAAGTATAGTTCTTCCAACTCACAAGGGCGCGTGGCTCATGATTGTGTGCGTATCGTAGGTATCTGTATAAGTGTGAGCGAGAGCTTGCTCGCGCCTAACCGCTCCCACCTAGGTTCCTGACAGGTACGCACACTTACGCAATGGGCATGTACACGACGTAACCACAAGTAAAGCTCACGCGCCCTCGTGAATTGCAAGAACTATAGTCGTTTTCGTATACTTACCTTTTTTCTAGCTCGACGAATCTTATTAAACCAAATAAGAAATACAATAACGATGGCTATTACGCTTTGCCGCACGCGATAAAAATATTTTCTTGAAAAGCCTAAATAATAATAGCCCACGCGAGCGATTTGGCGTTCAGATAATATTGCCTAATGGTCATTTATATGAAAATTCACGAAAATGTAGCCATAACTCATTTATATACTACACTAGCCTCAATAGCCCAACGGTTAAAGGTGCGGACTGAAAACTGAAAAGTTGCAGGTTCGAAGTTGAAATGAAGTCAGTTTATTTCAAATTCGCTTTTTAAGGGGAAAAGTAACGATTAATGGTATGGTATACAAGAAAAGAAACTCATACATAATTTACTTTTTATTTACGTCGATTTTTTACGTCGATTTTTAAAATAATTTGTTTATAATTTGATGTTTACTTCGAGTCTATGGCTATCTAGTTATTTTTTTAATCTATTCATAAAACTAAAAAGCCTCTATCCATAGTTTTGAACCCGGACAGCATGTGTTACGAAAAAATAAGCCAAGGAACAATGAAGCATTTGAATTTTTTTTTGTTTTTTTTTTTGCTTTGTCTCCGCTTAAATTCAGTCATGTTCTTTTTTTAACGTAATTTTTTCTGCTTTGATTTGATATTTTTAGAACAATAATTATAAAATATTTTAAGTTAGTTAGTTTTAAGTTAGTAATATCATTTTAAGTTTTAAGTTTAGAATAAGTGAACTCACCATTCCTCACATAAACGCTTAAGTTTCGTGAAGATGGCTTAAATTGTTTGGTAATTGGTTTTTTTTCTATATTTTTAACAATAAAGAAAAAAAATTAATAATAATAGTTGAACTATGAAGTGTGTCTAGTTTTTTTTGTGATCGAAGAATTAGGTAGGTATACATAATCATAAGACAATACATCCACAGTTTATGACCTCACAATAGATACTATTCATCAGAATTGAACACAATTCTATCATATTCAAAGGTCTTATCTTTATCTATATATTTTGCACATACTAATCCAAAAATGATGCACACGATTTACAACTTTACCATCTAATATTTAGAGTTTAATTTTGAAAGTTTTTGAAAAATATTTATCACTGTTTCAGATTCCAAAACTGGTTTTTGATTAATAGACCGTCACCGCTTTACACTCAAAAGGACTTTTCATGCGTAAGGTTGTAGTTAGCTCATATTAATTAGGAATAAATAAAAATTGATATTTATGTAAAAAACTTATGTAATTTATGTCACTTCAAACTGATTTTGCATAAATTTCAATAGTTTAAGATCAAGTTTTGATGTTCTATTTGTTAGTCTTTGAGCAGCACAAGTAAGAGACGATATGGTTGTTTACCACCATTGACATGTAATACTATATGGACTTCGGGTCAGCGCTTAAAGTTGTCCGAACCGAAAGAAAGCTAAAACGCGAAAAGGTATACAATCGTACTTCAGTCTCGTGTTTGTCATCAGACAAAGTATCTATCTGTTCTTTTCTAACACGCTACGCGCGTATAAGACAGAGGGAGTACAATATTTTTATCAAATTGATCGCATTTAGCTCGGGCACGCTCGGGTTGCCGCGTGAGCTAATGAAAGCATTGAAATAATTTTATTGCAAGCAAAATTAGGCTTCATAATAATGATCTAAGACATAAATTACAATGTATTAGTTTGTTTATAAAAATACACATGTACACTCGTATATATAGTTTTTCTCGGGACACTTTTTTTTGTGAATTTTGCATTACACCCAAGGTCCATAGTACATATGTCAATGTTTACCACAAGTTCTTGGACCCATCAAGTTGGGAAACCTTGAGATAGTTATATTGAAAAATAAGTGAGGAAGTAGTATAAAAAATTCAAATTAAGTGAAGACAGACTTTACCATAATGTGAAGCATAGCAGTGAGAACTTTAGATTTTTATGAAATTGCCAATTTTTGATTTTTTTCCTGCATAAAAGAGAAAAATTTCTCAGGAGAACGCACGTTCTCGTGGTTGCATAATCATCATTTTAGAAGAAGAAAACATAAAGTATCTCGCCTGGTATAACAGGTTTGACCGTTTTCCGCACGATTAAATACAAAATTTTGGAAAAGTAAATTATTATCCGTTACTGTACTATACATAAAAGATGGAACATAGCACAATACTTTATGAGACATATTTTTGGACCGGTCCAGTATTTTGACAAAGAGGATACTGTATACCTTCACTCCTTTTCGATGTGCTGCTTTTTAGGGTTCCGTACCCAATGGGACCCTATTAACCAGTCCGTATAGTCCGTATAATCTGTATAACCGATCCGTCCGACCGTCAGTCTGTGTTTCAGCGGGCTGTATCTCGTAAACCGTAATAGGTCGATACTTGAAACTTGAAGAAACGTGTTTCTTGTATGGGGTCCCCCTTCACTTTTTTATTATTTTATGTTTACTAATTGTTGTTATAGCGGTAATAGATGTACACATTCTGACCGACCTATTACAGTTCATGAGATACAGCCCGCTGACAGACGGACAGACGGAAAATATCGAACTCAAGATTTCTTCGGCGTTTTTTGCTCGACCCCAATCGCTGTTGTGATGGTACGGAATCCTTCGTGGGCGAATTTAACTCGCACTTGGCCGATTTTTTCTTTTTTAAGTCTACGTTAAGTCTAGACCAGAGAAACATATTTATTTTCATTTTTATAGATAAAATTTTGAAGCGTACAATATAAATATTATTTTTATGGTTATTGGTGTACCAATGGTTATAAACTATAAAAATATTTCAATAAAAATTCAATAAAAATCTGAATGAAAATGCATTCCTTAAAAGAGATAAAAATACGATCAATCTTTCTCAATCTTGTTTGTTTTGTGTTTCAATTATGCGAAATAATAAATTTGCTTAAGATACATAAAAAACAAAACAACTGCTTAGTTTAATAAAATAAAATTAAGTGCCAATATAGTTCGATACCCGATTATAGCCTCAATAACCCAACGGTTGAAGGTTATTCGAAAACTTAAAGTTCGCAGATTCGACCCCCGCCTGAGGCACTGTTGTCGTACACACTCCTAACACAAGCTTTCCGCTTATTTGAAAGGGACAGGAGAATATAAGTCAAGTTAAAATACTAGATAGATTATCTACATTTACCTTTAATTGTAAATTAAGTTCTCTGCTTGGCTTAAGTTTTACATATATTTTTTGTTTTATTATATGTTTTGTTTTGTTTTAACATTGTAAACTTTTAATTCTAGTTTCTTTTTTGATTTTTATTTTACACTTTTTTTAATTTTTTGGCAAATGTTGTGACTCTATCAATAGTTGTGCATTTTAATTTTGTTTATTTGTGTAATTTTTAAGTACTGTATGAAATGTAACAATTTTGGTTGTCCTAAATAAATAAATAAGTTATTGTTACATGTTATGCTACGTTTACATGCGTGCCGAGGCTTGGCAAGCGTCCACAAGCTCCAAGCTTTTACAAAAGCTTGGATGCCATTTACAAGCTTGCGAGTGTGTTAGTGTGTTACGGACAGGCAAGCTGTGCAGACGTGGTGCAGACAAACATGGAAGTGATGAGTGAAGTAGACGTTGAAGTTGTATCGGCTATTGCGTTTGTCGTTTGACCAACTACTCATGATACGCCGTTTATTACAATATAGTTTATCATGAGTAACAACGACAAACGCAATTTGCGCTATTACGCGCAGCGTAGAAAACGCGCGTGAACTCATGAACGACACTAAACACGCACCAACGTGTAAATGGGTAAATTTTCACAGCTGGATTTTTTTCCGTCATTTCGGTGGCGAATTTTTTACTTACATTTAATCTAAACAAAATGCGTTAGATTATAGATTAAGATGCTGTGAATCTAATAATATTAATCCTAATCTGGTTTTATATACGGTTAAGCTATGAGGTACATTTTCAAAATAGCATGTATTTAGTCTGTTTTGAATGATAGTTTCTACGAAAAGGACGCCTAAAAAAGTACGCTCGAAAATTTACCCAAATGCGTAGCAAGCGCTTGCCGCAGCTTCTTTTAATTGTGTTTAAAAGCCGACATTAGCTCGGATTGGCGACAAGCTCACGCAAGCCAAGCCAAACACCACGTTCACACGCTTGTGTTTGGGGACGCTTGTCGAGACTTTACAAGCGTGTTAACGTAGCATAAACATTTTCGATTGTAATTATTATTAATATCCACATTTTGACAACAGTCATATACCCAGCATATACCCAATTGCATCGTTACGTTTATAATCAACATTGTAAAGTCAGTTAATTCCGGTAGCTTATTCACGTATAAATATTATCATGTTTTTATATTTAAATCTAAGCTTTAAATCCGGTTTGACTCGTTTATTAGCCCGTGGCTTTGTAGCGTTTCAGAGGTTTGTACTCATTTGCATAGATAAAACAAAAATCTTATGTCATATTAACGTTATGGAGCCTCAATGGCTCAACGGTATGGTGCGGGCTGAAAACTGAAAGGTCCACGTTTGAAGAAAGAAAGAAAACCATTTTATTTGATCACTACCATTAAAATATTTAATCTTTTAATCTTAGGCTGCGTTTACTTACCATCAGGTGAGATCGCAGTCAAGCGCTAGTCTATATATTAAAAAAAAATTTAAAGAAAAAAAATATATAACATAACTTAAAATAAAAAATTAAAAAAATAAAAATAAAAAAGCCTTTTATTTATCCTTAATTAATCATTTACATTTAAATGCAACATAACTTAATCAACTAAAAATAAAATTTTCAAAATAAAACACAATTTTCCTCACGGTGTTTTCCGAATTGCACCTGCCGGGAATCAAACACGGGAACTCACTATCCCAGCTTTCATCATTGCACCGTAGAGTTCGTTAAAATGTACCAAAAAATGTAACAAATGAGATGCATATAGTGGAAATAAAAGCTAAAATAAATTTAGATAGACGCGTAGGCAGCCGTAATGTACCATATGGTATGAGTAAATATCCGAACAGAAAGGATGGTCTGTACAACCTTGCTGTTTTAGGAAAGTCTAATCCAATACTACAAGTACGCAGCTCCCTATATTAGTGTCCACTTGTGTGTGTGTGTCATATTTAGAATATTATTGTATACTCTATGACATCCTCACAATTAAGCCAAATCTAGTGGTACCTCTTATCCCCCAATCATCAACATTATAGAATGTGCCACGGAAATAGGCATACGTATACGAAAATATTCCCCTCCTACTTCCACTACATTCCAATCATTACTTCGGCTTCTTTAAAGCCGAATTACTTCGGGATCTGTAAAAGCCTTATTTCTTTCTTTCTTTTGTCTGGTGGGAGGCTTTCGCCGTAGCTAGTTACCACCATACCGTCAAGGACATGCCGCCAAGCGATTTAGCATTCCAACACGATGGCGTGTAGAAACCGATTAGGGATATGGGTTGAATCTATTCTGCCATAACCCTTCCAAGTAAACCTGCTACCATCTTAGACTGCATCGTCACTTACCATCAGGTAAGATCGCAGTCAAGAACTATCTTGTCATCAAATAAAAAAAATGTCCCATTTAAGCTATTCTTTCTTTTGTACCAGAGCAAGGAGTGCATAGACCAAGCAGCGGCAACCTTCACGCCAGACATTACGCCCCTTACCCTGGCAGCGCCTGAAAAACCCAAGCCGCCTGAATATTGGAGGTGACAGCCTCTGGCCGCCTATTAAGTTTTGAGCTTCATTTACCCTATTTATCCTGTGGCATTTGACAACCTTAATAAGATACTCGTAGGTATAAACTTAAGACGGGCTTTAGAAGCTTTGCATCTATTGTGTATTTAATCATATGACCATATAACCGCCTGAACTTGGGAGGTGAACGCACTGTTTGGGCTCGTTACGTGTTGCTGCACGTAGGTAGGTATGCCACGGATGAGTCACGCGCTGAGATTACGGCGCGGCGTCGTTCCCACTAGCCACCTATTAAATTTTAACTAGCCTTTGTTATATTCTTGACTGCTGATGTATACTGGCTAATGCCCGCTACTGCGTCCGCGTGGATTTACTGTTTAGCCCGCGGGAACTTTTAAGCTATTGCATAGCTTCTATCGCGGGCCGGCGTGGAGACCGAATCCAGAAATTCCGTAACGAAAATAACCTGACACGGGACTCCTCTACGGTGAGCCGCTAGATGGCGCATTTTTTATCAACGCCATCTAGCGGTGAGCCGCTAGGAGGTTGATAAAAAATGCTATGCAATAGCTTTACCGCGGCAGTCCCCGAGTGCCACACGTCTTTTTTAATTTCATGACAAGATAGTCCTTGATTGTGATCTCACCTGATGGTAAGTGACGATGCAATCCAAGATGGCAGCAGACTAACTTGGAAGGGGTATGGCAGAGTTCAACCCATACCCCTAATATTTCTACACACTCAAACTTAATTTAAAACTGATAACAATTAAAAAATTTCTAAATCAAGAATGAATAACAAATCTCTTTCTACGAAAGGGACACCCTGGAATTAAAAAAAAAATGTTTCTACGCGCCATTGTGTCCCAACGCGTCGGCAGTGGTAACTAGCCACGGCCAAAGCCTCCTACCAGACAAACTCTACTCTCTCTTAACTCTTTGATTTTCCGTGATAAGAAGCCTATACATTAGCCTATGTCACTCTCCAGGTCTGTTACAGCGTGATTGGACAGACTAACAAACAAACACACTTTCGCATTTATAGTTAATATTAATAAGAATGCTTGACTATACTTGTGCATATGTAATAAAGCTTAAAGAAAATGGTGATAAAATAGGAAAACTGTATTTTGTTAATGTGTTTTTTGGATAAATAAATACATAAATAACGAGGTTCTGGGTTCAATTCGGGCCGAAAATAGGACTGGGTAGGTGTTGGAACGAAATTTTCAGTATGAGGTAGGAGTTCGGAACTTCGGAAGGAAGTGGTTCGTTACTTCTAAGTCTTATTTTTCTTTATCAGACTGTGGGAAATGGGTTCTAAGTCATACGATAATGTATATTAGTTAAGTTGTAATGCGATATCCTTACTAATATTATAAATGCGAAAGTGTGTTTGCTTGTTGGTTTGTCCTTCAATAACGCTGCAACAGAGCTACGGATCGACGTGATTTTTTGCATGGGTATAGTTGAGGACCTGGAGAGTGACATACCGGAAAATCAAAGAGTTTTCGCGAAATTATAAACTAAATCCACGCGGACGAAGTCGCGGGCATCAGCTAGTAATATTATATACTTATTAAAATTTTAAACCCGAAATGAAGGTTCCTTTCAAGTATGTTTTGTTTTTACTTTTTAGAAGGAGCTTTTTTAATTTTTTAAGGAAGTGAAATATTTTTCATTTTTAACACTAATTAAGTTTAGAGAAGCAAGCTTTATGCTCTTAATTTCCAGTAAATTTCTATTCTATTCTATTCAATATTATTCTACGAAGATGTAAGATGAGATTTAAATAAAAATTAGATCAAGATTCAACTAAGCTTCCTATTATTAATTTTTTTAAGCCTTTTTTATAAAATCTAATGGAAGAATATAAATACGATGTTAGACTATTTTTTTTTCTTTTTTCTTCGAGTGTAAAGAAAAAAGAAAAAATATATAAGCCCTATACTTAAAGGGAATATCCGTATTTTGAAATAAATTTTAATTATTAATTTATTCGGTTGATCTTAACAAAAGCTTTAAAAATATAATTAATTAAATGATGCTAATTAATCTATTTTATAAGTAAATTAAGCACGTATTAAATGCCATATTCGTAAAAGTTAATGGTCTAGGAAATTAATTACATTTATAAAAAAATAAATAAAAATCATAACAAGTATTTTTTTATGAATCTTGATAAGAAGCCTTGCATACTAAAATTATGAACGGTACAACATCCTTTTATAGACGATCTATTTACTTCTACCATACGTGTTCAAACCAATATGGCCTTTTATATATCGTTATAAAAGTGAAAGTCCTGTGTATTTATGGCTGGTTTTTAATGTAATTAATGCGGTAGGTTGTATAAATGTATGCAATGAAGGAAGTGCGATTCAGGCAGGAAATTAGAGTATACGGTACGTGGGATTTTCGGTTAATGATTTACTTGTGGATAAAGTGACCATTTATGATGGGTAATTACATGATGTACAACTAGAAGAGCGCGAGATCAAATCAGAATTGAGGAGATCCGTAGGAGAACCAAAGTCACGACATAGCTCAGCGAGTTGCGACGCTGAAGTGGAAATGGGCGGGGCACATAGTTCGAAGAGCTGATGGTCGATGGGGTCCCAAGGTGCTGGAGTGGGGAACCCGCACCGGGAAGCGCAGTGTTGGCCCCCCACTAGGTGGACCGACGACATCAAACGAGTCGCAGGGAGCCGCTGGATTCAGGCGGCGCAAGACTGAGGCCTGTGGAGGTCCATGCAAGAATCGTCTATCGGTTGATATAGAAGAAGAACTAGTAGAACTCCAGATAATCATGTACGACGCTAAAATATATTGCTTGTCATTTGTGCTACTTTTTAACCCCCAAAGCAAAAGAGGGGTGTTTGGCCGGTTTGTCTGTCAGTCTGTCTGTCCGCTAATGTCATTGTAGCGCTCAATTGTTGGATCGATTTGAATGCAGTTTTTCATTCGAAAGCGGATTTAATTGGGAAGGATCTCGGTGCATATTTCATGAAAATCTGTTCAGCCGCTAGGACTTTCAGCTCTTTTTAAGCTAGTTTAGAGATCTTAGTTACACTTGTACCATAAAACAGTATCTTCATTTATATCAAGCGACAGACGTCTACTATTGACCAATATAGTCTCTTGCATTCACTTCCACAGTTCTCGGTCTTTCGCCGCCTGTATCCAGCGACTCCCTGCGAATTGCCTGATATTGTCGGTCCAGCTAGTGGGGGGTCTGCCAACACTGCGCTTCTCAGTGCGGGTCGCCACTCCAGCACTTCGGGACACCAACGGCTTTCCACTTCAGCTTCGCGACTCGCTGAGTTATGTCGGTGACTTTGGTTCTACGGATCTCCTCATTTCTGATCTATTCTCGCAAGTTGCATATGTATTATGTAGGTATATAAGAGTAGGTATATTATGAGGTATTGACAAAATCGGTGCAGTGTGGTGCGGGTTGTTACGTTCCCTCAAATATGGTTGAGCGAAGCAATGGCTGGATCATGCGTCATGCTCGTGAACGGGTGCCACCAACGGGAACGGGTCTGCTTTGGCTGCCCATCTTGACATGCGTTGGATTGGTGTACCTACGTAGGCATTTTTGCATTTTTTGAAGCTTTATTGTGGAAGCACTGTATACATAGCATAGCTTTGTAAAAAAAAAATTTTTTTGAAAAGAACAACTGCTGAGTTTCTTGCCGGCTCTTCTCAGCAGAATCTGCATTCCGAACCGGTGGTAGATTTATGACGTGTCATAAGAGCTACAAGTTAGCCTACATGAAATTAATTATTTCATGTAGGCTAACTTGTAGCTTTTAATTAAATTTGAATTTGAATCAGTAAAGAGTCAACGTAGTTTGTCAAACGTTGCCTAGTCCAACCAGAGAAGATAGAAGCAAGGAGTCCTCTATCCACAACTCTATCTCTGGTTCCGTACAACACTATAAGTTTTATATAAAGTATCGAGTGTACTAAAGCCCTTGTCATCTATTGTTTTTTACTATGACAGGTGCGTAGCGTAGTGCTAGTGCGCTCGCGCCAGTCGCTTTTCAACTTGCGCGTGAGTTGGTCGTGCGTTCGTTTCTAAGTGGGAAATAAGTACGTGAATCGGAAAATTGTGTCTGTGCAATTACACTGTGCCCATCTGTGTGTGTGTTTTGTGCATGGATTTTCTGTGGGATTTTTTCTAATAGGTCCCCCGGCGGATTGTTTTTCGGTGAGTTATTGTATTGTTTTGTCTCAGTTAGGAATTAGGACTGGCGGTGATAATCTTCGTTGGTTATTTACTTCAAGGCCGGGGTTTTTCATAACAATGTAAAAATCTAAGGCTATACTGGTGTAATTATTTACGTTATATTCAAAGGTATCTCTGTATGTGAACCGTGACTGCCATTGTCGGAAATTTTGTTGTTACGCGGTTTTTTGTTTGTTTGTTTGTTCTCTGAAAAGTTGATAGAAAAAAGCTTAGCTGAACTTAACTAATATTCTTATACTAATAGCTGATACCCGCGACTTCGTCTGCTTAGATTTATTTTTTAAAAATCCCGTGGGAACGTTTTGATTTTCCGGGATAAAGTATCCTATGACACTATCCAGGTCCTCAACCATAGCCATGCAAGAAATGACATCAATTTGTTGCACTGTTGCGGCGTAATTGAAGGACAAACCAACAAATCAACAAACAAACACACTTTCCCATTTATCAGATGACCAGCTGATGTCAGCGACTTCGTCCGCGTGGATTTAGTTTTTAAAATCCCGCGGGAACTCTTTGATTTTCCGGGGTAAAAATCTTAATATGTCACTCTATAAGTCCTCAACTATAGCCATGCAAAAATAACATCAATTAGTTGCTCCGTTGCGGTGTGATTGAAGGACAAACCAAGAAAGAAACATCTTTAGCATTTATAATATTATATTATACTAAGAATAGTAAGGATTAGTGCAACGGGTAGGGATTGAACCCTCGACCTTTCAATTTTCATTCCGCAAAACCATTGTGTTATTGATGCTTTAGCTTATTAATATCATCGTTATCAGGGTTCAGCAATAAAATGGTAAAAAAACATCCTTAATAAGGATTCTTTTTAAGGATTTCTTATAGTGCGAAAATCCACCTGTCTGTGCGTCTGTCCGCTTGTTTTTGTATTTATTTTTACTTGTATTGTACTCAGGAAAATTCATCGTGGAAGCACTGAATACATAGCATAGTTTCAATAACAATTGTAAAATTTTTATTTTTTTGAAAAGAGCAACCGCCGAGTTTCTTGCTGGCTCTTCTCGGCAGGAAAGACATTCCGAACCAGTGGTAGATTCATTGACGATTCAAAAGTGCTTGTAAAAGTTTATTTGAATAAAAAATATTTCTATTCTATTCTATTCTATTACAACATATTCTGATTAGAATCATATAAGAAAAGAAAACTGCCTTTGTTTATGTTAAGTTTAACTTCGCAATTGTGCATTGTGGAGTTAGTATCTCCTGAATGACTGCCTCGTTGGTCTAGTGGTTAGCAAGTTTGACTGCAGATGACGAGGTCCCGGGTTCGATTTTTGGATCGGGCCAAAAAAAAATGTATTGGGTTTTTCTGTCAAGAAATTTTCAGTAGGTGCTCGGAGTTAGGAAGTTGGCGGTGAGTAACCCCCGTGCCTCGGAGAGCACGTAAAGCTGTCCTGTGCCCGATCTCTCTCCGTTCGTGTCGTATTTCCGTCCCATCGGTATATGAGAGTGAGGGAATAGAGAGTGCACCTGTGTTTTCGCACACACTTGTGCACTATAATATCTCCTACGCAGATGGCTAATCTCTGTAGAAATTGGCCGCCGTGGCCGGACCCGGCTGGGAGGACTTTATTTATTATCTCCTGAAGATGCTCCGATGTCATATAGTTAGTAGGTATGTAGAGTATACAACGTGTAACAAAAGGGTGGGTCAACCCTGAAGGAGGTGAATGTGCTCATGAAACTGAACAACTTTCCCCAAGGAACATAGGTCGAAATATGAAAAAAATGTGGGCCTCCCATACAAAATTGACGATCCGCTGATTGATTTACTATGGGAGGTAAAAATTTTTTTTTCATATTTCGACCTATGTTCCTTGGAGAAAGTTTTTCAGTTTCATGAGCACATTCACCTCCTTCAGGGTTGACCCACCCTTTTGTTACACGTTGTATTATAAGTCTGCCAATTTGCTTAGTAGGTTATCGTCTATAACCCTTCTCTGATGCGAGATTGAATGCGATTACCCAAAAATAATTTGGATTAGGTAGATTATTTGAAAGTGATCGTTAGACAAGCGCGAAATAATTGCCTACTATTTTGTGTAATTAAAAGACAATAACAACAATTTATTGAGTGAAAGTGTTGAAATACAAGACGGAATCCTGTTTTTTCGGTTTCCGTAATACATTACGCTAACTCCGTAATATTATAATTTGATGAAAGATAGTGGCTGACATAAATATCTGCGCTCTATGAAATAAATGCCGTGAGCTTGCGTTGGGCGATGTAGAGTTCAGACGAGACAAGAAACAGTTAACTAAAAATACAGTATTTTTTTATCATCAACATAAAAAAATTCAAAAAAATTATATTAATAGCACGTATTAAGGTTGGGTAACTAAAATATTGGTAGATTTTGTAAACCTTTTTCATAGAAGTATCTTTTATCATTTTTTGTAAATTGTTTTTTTTTTTTTTCACTTGAAAACGCTTCCACTGCACAGAGCAGGTATTATGCAACGTGTATTGAAACTCCGAAATAATACTGAAGGAGGTGAATGTGCTCATGAAACTGAACAACTTTCCCCAAGGAACATAGGTCGAAATGGGAAAAAGAATGTGGACCACCCATACAAAATTGACGATCAGCTGATTGATTTACTATGGGAGGTAAAAATATTTTTTTCATATTTCGACCTATGTTCCTTGGGGAAAGTTATTCAGTTTCATGAGCACATTCACCTCCTTCAGTATTATTTCAGAGTTTCAATACACGTTGTATACCTATTGCAAATTATCTGATTCTTTTTGTCGACTTCTTTCATTTTTATTCTTTTCTCATAACTTTCATAAGAAAATAACAAGTAAATGCTACTCTGTGCTCTTTTGTACTCTTTACCAATCTATATATATAAAATTCAAAGTCCTGACTGACTGACTGACTGACTGACTGACTGACTGAGATATCAACGCACAGCCTAAACTACTGAAGTTAGAAACTTGAAATTTTTACAGTTGGTTCCTTTTATGACGTAAGCGCACACTAAGAAAGGATTATTGGAAATTCCACCCCTAAGGGGTTTAAATAGGGGATGGAAGTTTATATGAAACTCCGTCATTTTTCAAGCTGTTTCCATCAAAGTTGGTATTTGAGCTTTCAGTTAAAAATAAAAAAGTACGTGTGTTACAGTTTTTGAAAATTTCACCCCAAAATCTAATTCCACGCGGACGAAGTCGCGGGGGCAAAAGCTAGTAAAATATAAAAAGCAGTTAGTTACCTTTTACGAGTTATTAAAGCGTTCAAAAGCAAATCAGATACATAACTACCACATTAAAATAAAACCAAACTCAAAAACAATGTCACCTATTTTGATTAAAGAATTTCATTTTGATTTTGACTCTACCAAAGTTTCAATTGCAGCTTTTGTTATAAAATTATTTATTTATGTGTAACGTACCATTACTTTTTTCTACTGTTGTCTGTTGTTTTAATACAGTCTTGTTGTTGTTGTTGCCAAGTGAATCATTATTTTTTTTTTTTACTGTGACC
The DNA here is from genome assembly GCA_038048805.1 of Hipparchia sbordonii. Taxonomy (NCBI): domain Eukaryota; kingdom Metazoa; phylum Arthropoda; class Insecta; order Lepidoptera; family Nymphalidae; genus Hipparchia; species Hipparchia sbordonii. Next base: position 8,775,080 of record CM076115.1, read on the forward strand.
GTTTCATACAGTCTTGACGCGAGTCTGCACTTCATAATAAATAGTAGTTACAAGAACCGCCGGAGGCATAGCGACAGGTTTACTCACTATAGATTGCTAATCAGTGTCTAAAGAAAAACTTATATATCTTCTGGATTCGAACTCGCACTTCCTGTCTTCAATGTAGGTGCGGTTCAGCCTTATTTGTGAATAGTAAGTTAATAAAATCAGCCGCCCTAGCCATATTAAAGACATGTCGTCTATTTCTACGATCGCTAACGCTAAAGCAGGGACTCTCCAAGGTTTTTTATCGCATGTCCTATCCTTTCAGAAGATAAAAAAATTTGGGAACCCCTGCTTTAGCGTGAGCGATCGTAGAAAGAGACGACACGTTTGTGGTATAGCTAGGGCGGCTCGTTCCTTATACTGTACCTAATCACATTAAGTTCGATTCTTCGAACCCCTATTTTACCCCTTTAGGGGTTGAATCGTCAATCCTTTCTTAGTGGATGCCTATGTCATGATAGCTATCTGTGCCCAGCCCCATCCGTCCAGTGATTTGAGCTGTGCCTTGATAGATCAGTCAGTCATCTTTTCCTTTTAGTTTAGATGTATTATACCTACAGGCCGTTTAGATATATTATACAGGACGGCAGGTTACATGCACGAAAACTGAAGCCAGGAATTCTGTAGTTACATGATTCGCTACATACGTTGGAATTTTTCATTTATCTTTTCGTTGCTTTAACTTATTTTTATTAGTTTTTTATATAATTAAAATATGGAAACGTGTATGTAACTAATCTCAATTTGATTTTAATTTAAGAAAACAACAATTAATGACAATATTTAACAAAAAACAGCAAAGCATATTTTAACTTCCACACGTGCGCGCTCAGTACAGAATAACATTGAAATGGAAGAGAAGAAAAAGAAAGGAAAATGGGACCAAACAAGTTTACAGGGGTTTGCTAGGGGTTCCAAGTGAAGTCTGTCCGATACTAGGGGCCAATTCCAGAGACTGCGTTTTTTTCACCAAAGTTTAATTTATGTTTTTGAATATATTTATGCAGAAGTTGCATTTTTGATAATTGATATTGATTTTATGTTTTGTTGACTAATATAAGACGTAAATAAAGTAATATTTTTCTAAACAGATTTTTTATTTTTCATAAAAACCTTAAGTGTCCGCCACTAGGGGACTTCCCCCTAAAGTTAACGTCAATGTATGAAAATTACAGGAGCGCTCCTGTCATTTTCATGAAAATTTAACGTTAGTTAGCGTTAACTTTACCTTCACTTTTCGAAATTTAAATGTTCGTGCTTAGGCTACTGCTGTTTTTCTGGGGTTAAAAACCGAAACCAAGCTCAGGTTTTAAAGCCCTATCACCCTACAGCTACCATCAAATAGTGAAAAAAAACCGTAAAGGTATTAATTAGGTAGTAATCATTATCAATGTAAATGTATGTACCTTCTGCATACCATTCTAGTTTCCCAGCAGAACAAATTAGTATTAGAATCTTTGTTGTATCTACTTGTAATTTCCTAAAGGCGCCGATTAATTATGCATTATTTCTCTGTACTGAACTAGTAACAAACATACATCCATCCATATATCCAAACTATCGCATATATACTATTTATTATATACTTATTAGTAGGAATTAATGTCACATGATTGAAAAAAAAGGGGAAAAAAACAAGTAATAAATAAAATTGGCGGGTTTTCTCTCTTATATTTAATTTGTTCTGTTTTTACAACAATACAATACAATAACATCAGCCCTAATTTATATATTATGTGTGTTCCTAATCCGAAGTACTCGACTTTGAGATAATTAATGACACAAAATAAAAACATCGAGGAGAGTTTAAAGGATTAGGATCGTAAAAATATTTAATTTATTGTCACCCGTAAACTATACTGCATTTTCACATTTTTGTATTGTTAAAAAATTAATCGCGTCAAATTAAATGAAACCACATAACCATATTTTATCCCGGTATCTTATTATTTTACCCAATCACGCCGCAACGACTGAACCGATATGGCTGAAAGGCACAGAGATAGATATCTCAAAATAGAATTATCCGTGTACAGTACCTGACAGTAAATATCCTTTTTCCTTATTTAACTGCCCAAAATGGATGGAATTCGAACCCCAGAACCCTCGAAAAGAAGGTTGACGCCATACCCACTAGGTTATTGGCTTAAAATGAACAAAAATTTTAATTATTTAAGTTTTTGCGTAAACAAATAAGCAATCGATGACAACGCATTTTTGATAGCTTTACTTATATCGTGGCTTTTTGGGATTTTATAGCGACCGAATTTGGTCAAAAAAGTCGGTAAATAAAACACTTTATGTCCAGGAATTTATATCTTAAGCCTCGCATGCATTCAAATATTGACATTTCAAACTATTCTTCTTTGTTTTTTTATACATTACGATACGATATTATTACCATACTAACTTTTTGGGAACATTCGGCTAGGAAAACCGCTGCCTAAACGATGGTATGAGAACTTATTACATAGATACATAAATAAAATTGTACCTAATGTTATGTTGTTTCTGTGTTACTTCTGTTTTGCAGAAACGACGGTGTAAAACGTGGGCGGCGCGTGTAGATACAGATTTTTCTGACTTTGGTCGCAGCAATTTTTTTTTTGTCAATTTTAATTAATTAACCATTTATTGCATATTACACTATAATATTTTAATACGAAATTGTGTCTGTATATCTGCTAGCTTTTCTCAGCTCAAACGCTTTTAAAGAGTATGACGAAATTTTGCACAGAAATAACTTACATTCTGTAGAGAATGTAGATCTACATATGAAAAAAAATTTAAGAGTTCCCATGGAAATTTAAAGAGTTCCCAGGGATTATTATAAAAGGATAAAACCACGTCGGTTAACTTGTATGATGCATAAATCAAGCAAAGTTATGCAGTGAAATATATTTAAAGTGGTTCTCACTCTGGTACCTACTGATATTTGAAACTTTTCTGTGCTCTTAACGATATCGTATCGGCATCCGATCGCACCCGTCTCATGAAAAACATATTGTTGAAATAAGTTATTTTGTTTGTATCCAATGCGAGTCCTTTTACATGTTTTTTTGCGACATAATATAATCCAGCGCCAATTTTTCGAGATAAAAATCAAAATAAGCAACAAACTTGTAAATCGATTACTTAAACGTGACTTTATATGGATTTATACATAATTTAAACGAGAATATGGGTATTCTTTGTATGCATAATAATATGTCAAATATATTTGATAGTTTATAGATTTAGATTTGGGTATAAATAAATTTTTATGACATTTTCTATTAATAAGAACATTTAACACCTGTTTTAAAGTGTATTCAATTTTCTCATTAATAAAATATAAAGTGATATCCTTTGATCTTGTGGCATCTTATACCTACACAGTACGTACCATGGAATTAGTACTAAGGCAATAGAATGAGAGCATTTTTAAGCTATTGCATAGCTTCTATCGCGGGCCAGCGTGGAGACCGAATCCAGAAATTCCGTAACGAAAATAACCTGACACGGGACTTCTCTACGGTGAGCCGCTAGATGGCGCATTTTTTATCAACGCCATCTAGCGGCTCACCGCTAGATGGCGTTGATAAAAAATGCTATGCAATAGCTTTACCGCGGCAGTCCCCGAGTGCCACACGTCTTTTTTTTTTTTTTCAAAAAATAAAAAGTCTTATTCCAAACGTCCTTACTAATAGTGTTCAATGGTGTACATAAAACATGTTGTTCACAGTACTTGTTTGCCATTATTATGTAACCATCGTCAGTTCTCAGATTTAGGAACGGTTTGAATTATTTGCCCGAAGTGGTCCTTACTGTTTCAAAGAATTTAATGGCTAACTTAAAACCAGAGACTTTGGATTTTTGCGAGGGTAAACTTGCGGACTTTGCAAGGTCACCTTTTATCCCGGAAAAATAGGTTCCCGCGGGATTCGTAAAAATCTAACTTTGTTACGTTCCCTCAAATATGGTTGAGCGAAGCAATGGCTGGATCATGCGTCATGCTCGTGAACGGGTGCCACCAACAGGAATGGGTCTGCTTTGACTACCCATCTTGACATGCGTTGGATTGGTGTACCTACGTATGTATTTTTGCATTTTTGAAGTTTTATTGTAGAAGCACTGTATACATAGCATAGCTTTGTAAAAAAAAAAATTTTTTTGAAAAGAGCAACTGCTGAGTTTTTACCGGCTCTTCTCAGCAGAATCTGCATTCCAAACCGGTGGTAGATTTATGACGTGTCATAAGAGCTACAAGTTAGCCTACATGAAATAAATTAATTTTGAATTTGAATTTGAATTTTTTTAAGTAGACTAGCGCTTGACTGCGATCTCACCTGATGGTAAGTGAAGATGCAGCCTAAGATGGTGCGCGCTTGCCTAGAAGACATCTATTCACTCTTGATTTAAAGACACCTCCATTATATAGTAAGTTGGAAAAACGGAAGCCGGAAAGGCATTCCAAATTTTTGCGGTGCGTATTAGGGATGAGGAAGTGAAGCGCTTGGATCGTGAAATTTCGACCACGTAGCGGTGCAGATTCATACGATGCCTTGCGGTTCGGTGGTAGAATGGTGTTGGAGGAACTAAATCGAATAGTTCTTGGGCACACTCTCCGAAATATATCCTGTAAAACACCGACAGACAGGCAACCTTGCACCGATGTTCCAGACTTTGGAGTCTGGAGTTTATCAGCGATTCGTCGCCTATGAGTCTTCTGGCACGTTTAAAATTAAAAGAGTCGCGGGTAAAAGTTAGTTTATGGTCACCGACAGTCCTCTAGGCTTGCATGGAGGCGGATGAAACACCAGCGCACGTGCTCCTGGGATGCACGGGCAACGCAAGAACCATCTAGCATCCCCAGCCTCACTTCGAGAAGCCCTTGGCAACCTGGGCGGCCTGCTAGGCTTCTGGAGAGAGCTGGGATGGTTGGAGTAAAGAACATTGGAAGGATTGGTGCATCGCGCACAACATACCATGACTGGTTTAAGTGTGGAAACCAGCCCAGCAAGAAGAAAGAATAATGAAATCTAGTTTATGGATAGCATAGATTATATTCGACTGTTTTTTATATCCAAAAAACTGATTGAGAGATCGATATTCGTGAAGTATTTCGATACGACGACGTTCGATTCGTCACGGAGTTCGTTGATTGCAAAGGACAATCGCAATTACCTAATTCACTGTGAATCATACTTTTTTCACGCTTTGTTAATGCGTTAAATTTTTAACGAAAAACAATCGTGATTTCGTAAGACAATGCTTGTTTATTTAACATTTAAAAAATTCTCCAGTTTTCAGGGCAATTTTTTAATTTTAGCAGAACTGGTCTGAACTGAAAACCGAAAGGTCCACGGTTCCTTACTATTGCCGTACCTTTACGTTCACGCCACAACGAATAAACCGATTTGGCTGTTTGGAAAAGATATAGCTCATACCTAGAATTAGCACATAGGCTAGGTACATTTCATCTCGGAAATTTAAAGAGTTGCCGAAAACCTTAATCCACACGGACGAAGTCTCGAGTATCATCTAGTCCGTATCCTTAGTCCTTACTAATATATAAATGCGAAAGTGTGTTTGTTTGTCGGATTGTTGGTTTGTCTTCCAATCACGTCGCAACAAAGCAATGGATCGACGTGATTTTTTGCATAGGCATAGTTGAGGACCGGGAGAGTGACATAGGCTACTTTTGAGTTCGGAAAATCAAAGAGTTCCCGCGGGATTTTAAAACACGCCACGGGCATCAACTAGTAATTAATAATTTTGAATTTTGATTTGAATTTGGAATTTATCTCTATCCCATCTCGGAAGAAAAAAAATACGTTTAACTTGAGACCTCCTCCGAGGTGTTTGAAACTATGAGTACTCGCGAAATAATTAATGGTCGCTTGAAATAACTATTCGTTGAGCATGAAATGTACCTACATGAGAACGTGAATTCGACTCAACGAAAATAAAATTTTCGGTGGGACGCGAGTTTATTCGAGGTATCTAAGTTTAGCCTGTAATACAGTGTCATAGTGTAAGCGGGAGCGGGAGCGGTAGCGTTTTTTAACAAGAGGGTAGTTAGTCCCTATGCGTATTTGCATTTAAGGAAGATAACTCTTTTCCTTTTTTATTTCTTTTCTACTGAAGAACATAATAATATATAAAATTAGGTTTTGCATATTTCCATATTAAAAACTCAAAATCGGTTCAATAGGTTGTTAGAACGGGAAAACGTTATAAACAGAAGAGTTAGTTTGGCATATATATTCGCACTAGCGTTTATCTGCGTTTCGCCTCTCATTAAGTTCGATTTTTCTAACCCTTATTTTACTTTCCCTACTCTTAGGGGTTGAATTTTAAAAAAATCCTTTCTAAGCGGATACCTACGTCATAACAGCTATCTGTATGCTAAATTTCAGCCCGATTCGCCCAATGCTTTGAGCTGTGAGTTCATAGATCAGTCAGACGGTCAGTCAGTCACATTTTCCTGTTATACATTTGAAAACAAAGATGAAAAAAAGGAAAGAAGGTGGATAAAGAAACACTTATCTCCACCTAGGTACCTTCCTAGATGTGTATATAAGGGAAATTTTTATCAAAAAGTTTACATTACTTAATATTTCAGAAATGTATCCGTATAATAGCTTTAACATCTAACGTGGGTGTAAATGTCAGACATAATAGGAACGTATAAATAAATAATCTTAACAGTGACAGCCCCCAATCTTGCGCATAGATTCACTTACAACTTTGCGTTCATTAAATTATTCTTTTATTTTATGACCAATTTTGACTGTTTTTCACAGAATGTTTCCTTTTTATGTTGTATTTAATGAACTATATTGTTTCGGCGTATAAAATAATGATCAAAATAAAATATGGGCTTAGTCAGACATCACTACAATTATTGTTTCCTATATTATACGTACCACAATCTTGGTAGTTAATGATTTTACATATTATAATTCGACGGGTGAAAGGCTAATTGATCTAAGCGACATTTTGTAAAACTTGCAGGAAGTCAGGAAAAAAAATCATAAAAAACAAGACTATCCAATAGTTGTTTTTTTATGATTTTTTTTTCCAAAAAAAAAAAAACTTTGATCAACTTCCTGCAAATTTTACAAAATGTTGCTTAGATCAATTAGCCTTCACCCGTCGAATTATATTTTATTGATAGTTATTAGGTTATTTATATATTATACGTGAAGGACTTATACAGCGTTTGTATATTCAAGTAATAACTTGGAAAATTAAAAACTGACTTGAGTACCTTCCATCTTTGGAAATGGCTTAAAAATAACGCCGGTTTATCGCTGGTAAAATCCTCCAGTTATCGCTTTAGCTTATACACTATGTAATGGACCTAAGTCACAAGTGTGAGTTATTCATAGTCGGTCGTGCTTAGTGGTAGTCGTGGTAAGCACGTGCTTAGAATGATAAGCTGGTCCAGCCACGTGACGTGCTTTACGAGGCAAGCGGTCGCGTGCTTTCGACGGCATTTATACTTTTCCATACATTAGCTGTGATTTGAAGCGGTGCTCTATAATCAGTTGATATTCTTTAAAGCAATCGGGTTTTATATTTTACTAGATATTGCCCGCGGCATCGCTCACTTTAAGTTAGATTTTTCCAACCCCTATTTTATCCCCTTGAGGGTGGTATTTTCAAAAATCCTTTCTTAGCGGATGCCTACATCATAATAGCTCTCTTTTTTTATTATGAAATAGGCTTGCGCTTGACGATAATCAATAATGTAAAGCATTGATGAGGTCTAGGTTGGAGCGCGCTTGCCTAGAAAATGCCTATTCACTCTTAAATGTACAAAGATTCTATATACAAATGAATGAATATTGTGGAAAAGCGGGGCTGCCTGCTACAAGTACTAGTAGCAAGACTAGTTACTTACTGGGATGTTTCCAAGTACTATGTAATATTTAACATTGTTACTGAATTTTTTTTTCATATATAAAATAATTTCAGCCCGATCCGTTTAATAAATTGAGTTGTGCGTTGATAGATGAGTCAGTCAGTCATTCACCTTTCCCTTTTATATAGTTACCAACCAACGGGACCCTATATTACTAAAACTCCGCTGTCCGTCCGTCTGTCTTTCAGAGGTATCTCAGGATCCGTAATAGGTAGACAGTTGAAATTTTCAGAGAATGTGTGTATGTGTTACCGCTACATGTTATATATAAAACTAGCTTTTATCCGCGATTTTTTTTAGATTTGATTTTTTAAACCCCATCGATTTTTTATTTTACCTTCTTCGGGGTTGAATTTTGAAAAATCCTTATCGGATGCCTGCGTCCTAATAGCTACCTGTGTCAAATTTCCGCTCGATCGGTCCAGTGGTTAGAGCTGTGCGTAGATAGATCAGTCAGTCAGTCACTTTTGCCTTTTATGAATAAATTAAAAATTAAAGGGGGCTCCCCTACTAGAAACGTTTTTTTCGGCGTTTTTTGGTATGGAACCCTTCGAGTCCGGCTCGCATTTGACCGATTTTTATTTGATGAATTGTTTGTTTATAACAACTTCAACCCTTTGTGACTGTGCAAGGCATTCTAAGTAACAAAGAAATATGGGAATGGACTCGTAAAGGGCGATAGGACAACGCACTGACATATTTAAATGGCTGCGAGGTTTTGTGTTGACTTACAAGCTCTTATAAGGCAGTGGCTGACCTCTCCAGACCGGGGCGCAGGTGCTAGTTCTAACAAAAAAATGTTAAGGATCAAACACACTTGGCTAGTTTACTTGTTTACCTACTGGTTTAGTACTTGTTCGAAAAAAAGTTGTTTTGAAAAAGTGTAGTGTCTCAAGTTAGTGTATAAGTTTTTAAGTAAACAAACTTGTCTTTGTCTAGAACAACTGTTTTAAAGCTGAGCTTTTAATGATCTGCCATGCGCGCTCTAAAAAACTTAAAAAAAAAAGAATAGGTTCTTAATTCGACGCGTATTTTTTTAAGCTATTGCATAGCTTCTATCGCGGGCCAGCGTGGAGACCGAATTCAGAAATTCCGTAACGAAAATAACCTGACACGGGACTCCTCTACGGTGAGCCGCTAGATGGCGTTGATAAAAAATGCTGTGCAATAGCTTTACCGCGGCAGTCCCCGAGTGCCACACGTCTTTTTTTTATAAATTTTTTTTTCTATCATTTAAATCCATTGTCCATGCATACCTACTTCAAGGCTGAACCGATTTTGACAAGTACTGAGCTTATTTTCTGAGATGAACATAGCATACTTTCTATTTCAGGAAATGAATTGTACAAATCACTTCAAGATACCTTAAAGATTTCGCACCATTATTCCAGTTTTATTAAACAATAGCTAAGCTAAACTGTAAGTGAAAGCTTTAAATCATTTTAAAATGTCATATTCGAAAGGAGTGATCAATCACACAATTCCAATATAATTTATCACTTGTAACATTTTATTTATACTATTATTATATTTATTTTATTAGATTTTTATCTATTATGGATTTAAAGGCTTTGAGTTTATACACATATTACAATCTTTTTCTATTATAAAAGATTGTTGTGAAAAAAAAAACAACTAAAATAAGTACCGTGGTACGTACTCGTATTATTTTATGAAAGCGAAAGTTTGTACTTGTGTGTGTGTGTGTGTGTGTGTGTGTGTGTATGTTTGTTACTCCTTCACGCCACAACGAATGAACCGATTTGGCTGAAATTTGGAATGAAGATAACTCACACCCAGGACTAAAACATAGGCAAGATTTTATTCCGGAAAGTTTAGGAGTTCCCGCGGGAATCGAAAAACCTTAATCCACGCGGACGAAGTCGCGGGCATCATCTAGTCAAGTCTAAAAAAAACTCGTCGCGATATAAATAATAATAAAATCATTATAATAATCCAAGTATATAAAATTATTGTTTTTTAATTAAATTAATTATATTATACTAGCGGACGCCCGCGACTTCGTCCGCGATCTTAAATTGTTGAAATTTTTCCTGAATTTTCTTTGCTATAAACCTCACGGAGCCCGAGACCTTTCCAACGAATGCAAAACCGTGGAAATCGGTTCGTGCGTTCTGGAGTTATAGCGTCAGGAAGGAAAACCCGACTTATTTTTATATAGTAGATTAATATATCGAATTATTGTTAAAAAAAAAGTCATATTATTCGCTGGTACCAATCCCGTTATTTCGTTCATGGCATAGTGTGATTTGGCCTTTACATGGTTCCTTAATAGATATTCATAGTAATTTTTTACACGTGGCTACATGAGAACTGAATAGGTAATTAGGTGATTAATTACCGAGGAGTCAACCTAGAATATCATCGATTGTGAGAAATTAAAAATTATTAACAACAGAAAAGTTTCGTACGGTTCAGTAAAACTAAATAGCTGATCGGGCTTTTATCTTCTTCTTTACCGGCAGATAGACGTCCACTGCTGGACAAAGGTCTTTTGCATGGACTTCCACAGGCCTTGATCTTGAGCAACCTGTATCCTACTTAGATTCTATTGAGGGGTCTGCCAACGATGCCCTTTCTGATGCGGGATCGTCGCTTTAGCTCCTTGGGACCCCAACGACCATCGGTTCTTCGAACTATGCATGTGCCCAAATCGCTGGTGGCTTTCATGGTATTTAAACATTACTAAATTCAGAAAGAATTTTATCAGTTTATATATGTATTTTTCTCGTATATAGTTTTTGCAATTCACGAGGGCGCGTGAGCTTTACTTGTGGTTATGTCGTGTACATGCACATTGCGTAAGGGTGTGTGCTCGTCAGGAGCCTAGGTGGGAGCGGTCAGGCGCGAGCAAACTCCCGCTCACACTTATACAGATACGACACACACAACCACGAGCCACGCGCCCGGCCCTTGTGAATTGCAAGAACTATCCTCACAAAGTAATCGTTACAATTTGATTATCTGATGCCACCGAAAAAACTTGATAAGGACAAAATATTCTATTGACATAATATAGGTAGTTTAATATTATTTTTCGAAATTATAAAGTTTCAAAAAATATTTTGACTCACAAGTAGATAAATATACTGCAACCTAACTTTGTAGTTAGGTAATAAAAGTCGCCGTAGAGTCTAATTTTACTATACCTACAATGTTTCAAAATACATTATTCATCTGTACTACTTTTCACTCATAAATAAATATTTCCTTCTAATAAATAATAAATACAACCGGTTATTTTCAGACATCACTGGCACTGTAATTGGGGCTTACAAAGTAGGCTTTTCTTTGTAAGTATGGAATGATATATGTTACCTACTGGGATCTCTGATGTATCTCAGTAATAAATTATTCCTTATACTAGGTGACGCTCGCGACTAAGTATAAACGAGTAGGTATTCTAAAGGCCGCTGCATACGTAACGTGCACGGGACGGGACGGGACGTGGACGGGACGGGGGCCGAACGTGGTTAGTAAACACGGACGGGGATTTTTAATGCATACGCAACGTGGCAATAACTCAGAACTAACGTGCTAGTGATGTGAACAAGGAAAGATGGATTTTTCATTTGAAGAATTGGCTTTAATTGCGCCGACGATATTTTTCCCGTTCCGCGCGTGGCACGTTCCCGTCCCGTCCGTGCTCCGTGACGTATGCACAGTCGTTTACATTTTCTATGAAACGATATTTCCAAAACTCCACGTCCCGTCCCGTCCCGTCCCGTGCACGTTATGTATGCAGCGGCCTTAAGCCTTTGTCCGCGTGGATGAAGGGTTATAAATTCCCGCGGGCGCTCTTTAATTTTCCGGGATAAAATGTAAGCTATGTGTCAATCCTGGGTACGAGCTAGCTCCATTCTAAATGTCAGCCAAATCGGTTCAGTCGTTGCGGCGTTATTGAGTAACAAACATCCATCCAGCCATCCAAACTCAATAGCTTCAATAACCCAACGGTTTAAAGTGAACTGAAAAACTGAAAGGTAGAAGGTTCGATTCCCACGTGTCGCACTATTACTACTACTTCTAGCACAAGCTTTCCGCTTATTTGGAGGAAAGAGAAGAATATAAGCCAAGCTCAGCCTAGCTAATAAAGTGTAAAAATGCCTAAATTCTTGAATATTTAAATTAAATTGTGAACAAAATGGTTGATTTCAGCCGTACAAAAAATTCAGAATTAAAGATAAAGGTCCAATAAATGTTTTTACTGCAACAAAATTGTATTTTTGCAAACCCCCTCTTATAAAAAAAATCTCCTAAGAGTACTTATTTTTGTCATAATTTGCAAATGTTCTCCAAAACGGCATAAGCTTTTTAATTGATTCTTTCATACAAGAAAAGATCTTAAAAATATTAATATTTTTACTTGAGAGTGTTATTTTTATTCCGTATTACATTCGTGTAAAGTAATTTTTTCCTGAAATACAACTAAATCACCCTGTGAATCCATCAAATTAATTTAAGCTTCTTAAAGCCTGAAAAAGCCTTTTACCCCGGAAAAACAGTAACCTAAGTCACGGGGACGAAGTCGCGGGCAAAAGCTAGTAAGTTATAATTGTTTATATTATGCGAGGAGCCTCTAGGTAGTTGTTGAGGCGCCATTTATCCAAACGGATACAGCCTTCTATCCAACATACGTATAACAACACAATCCAGAGTGGGCGGGATGATTCACTGACGCATTACGATTGTTTGCCGAGGTGAAAGTCCCTCGCAGCTGAGCTGTTACGATGCGATGTTATCTATAATTGACAATATGGACTTTAGATGTTATTTGAGTTACTGATCCAAGCATGACGACTGCTTACTCTTGTCACAGAATCCTACTAATCCTACTATGAGAAAGTTTTAAGCTATTGCATAGCTTCTATCGCGGGCCTTGAGCGTGGAGACCGAATCCAGAAATTCCGTACCGAAAATAACCTGACACGGGACTCCTCTCACCGCTAGATGGCGTTGATAAAAAATGCTATGCAATAGCTTTACCGCGGCAGTCCCCGAGTGCCACACGTCTTTTTTTCTCGTCAACGGTACGGTGTGACGTTATTTTGTAAAGGTCGACGGCGGCCAACTCGAGATGGAAGGGTAATATAGGTATGTTATTATTTATTCATGATTATTAAGTGGTCCATGAATCATCAAACAATAAAGTATAGGAGCAGCGTGTAATCAAAGAGGTAGAAATTTCACCGACACCCGAAGCGATATGGGCTGACTCGGTGTTGTTGCAACATAAAAGAAAGAGGTTTATTACCCACACGACTGAATCTGATTCTGTTTTTTAAGCTATTGCATAGCTTCTATCGCGGGCCTTGAGCGTGGAGACGGAATCCAGAAATTCCGTAACGAAAATAACCTGACACGGGACTCCTCTACGGTGAGCCGCTAGATGGCGCCATCTAGTGCTGAGCCGCTAAAATGCTATACAATAGCTTTACCGCGGCAGTCCCCGGGTGCCACACGTCTTTTTTTTTTTTTTTTTGGAAAACCAACAGCTTATAATACTACATAAACTTTAAATTAAATGACTAATAGCTAATAATAGGTTTTCACAGATAGAAACTACATTTTGACCACTTCCATCTAATGTTTAGTAGATATATTAATTTTTTTATTTTTATTCGATGACAAGATAGTCTTGACTGCGTTCTTACCTGATGGTAAGTGACGATGCAGTCTAAGATGGTAGCGGGCTAACTTGGAAGGGGTATAGCAGTGTAAATTAAACCCATACCCCTAATCGGTATCTACACGCCATCATGCCGGACGCTAAATCGCTTGGCGGCATGTTTTTGACGGTAGGGAGGTAACTAGCCGCGGCCAAAGCCTGCCACCAGACCAGACCAGAGACAATTCAGAAATTATAAATTCCCAAATTGACCCCGCCGGGAATCGAACCCGAGACCTCCCAGTTATAAGACCACAGCGCTCACCACTGCACCAGGTAGATCGTCAAAAAAAGTTGTGGTTTATATTGTCCACCTTTTATCGGAGTAGCATGAAATATGTCCGGCCCATTGCCTTCTCTTAATGAACTATTAATTAATATTATGATAATTTAATCGGCCACTTTGTTCGCTCCACTTTTACACATCAACATTACAAATTACATTGACGCGCGTGGGAGTTACTGTCTTAGTTTAGCACTGTTAACGGAATTGAATAGGAGCGAGGCTATGTCTTTAGCCTTTACAGATAAAGGTAGTAAATCTATACAAATAAAAAAAAAGACGTGTGGCACTCGGGGACTGCCGCGGTAAAGCTATTACATAGCATTTTTTATCAACGCCATCTAGCGGTGAGAGGAGTCCCGAGACAGGTTATTTTCGTTACGGAATTTCTGGATTCGGTCTCCACGCTCAAGGCCCGCGATAGAAGCTATGCAATAGCTTAATAAATAAAAATGAATTGTTTGCGATTTCGAAATAACTGGCTTCGCTATAACAACAAATAATAAAAAAATAACGGAGGCTATAACAACAAATAAAAAAATATAAAAAATATGTGATTTTTTCGGCGTTTTTTGCTTAATCGTCGTTACGATTACGAACGATTCGAGTGCGAGTCAACTCGCACTTAGCCGTTTTTTATTTTTATACTAGACGATGCCCGCGACTTTGGCCGCGTGGATCAAGGTTTTTCAATTCCCATGGGTAGGTACTCTGTAATTTTCCGGGATAAAATGTTACCTATGTTTTAATCCTGGGTATGAGATGGTCCATTCCAAATTTCAGCTAAATCGGTTAATTCGTTGTGGCGTGAAGGAGTAACAAACATACACACACACACACACACACACACACACACACACACACACACACACACACACACACACACACACACACACACACACACACACACACACACACACACACACACACACACACACACACACACACACACACACACACACACACACACACACACACACACACACACACACACACACACACACACACACACACACACACACACACACACACACACACAAACTTTCGGCTTTATAATATTAGTGTGAAAGATAAGTGAGGTCGAGTGTTGAATAAACCAGAGAGCGTGTGTTAACAATAAATATCGCGGCTGATATTCGGAATATCCGCAGTCGCTCGCAGCGCTCGTGAGATGCCCTGAAGGATCCACGCAGTGGGTTTACGACCTTAGCTCATAACGTTAAATGCAATTAAAACATTTCGGCTAGAGATACGTTTTATAGGTCACTAGCTTTAACCCGCGGCTTCGCTCACGTTAGGTTCGACTTTTTAACCCCGTATTTAACCCTCTTGGGGTTGAAATTTTCTAAAATCCTTTCTTAGCGGATGTCTACGTCCTAACAGCTACCTGTAAACCAAATTTCAGCTCGCTCGGTCCGGTGGTTAGAGCTGTGCGTTGATAGATCAGTCAGTCAGTCAGTCAGTCAGTCAGTCAGTCAGTCACCTTTGCCTTTTATATATTTAGAAGACTAGATGATGCCCGCGACTTCGTTCGCGTGAATTAAAGTTTAATTTCCCCGGCAACTCTTTGATTTCCCGAGATAAAATGTAGCCTATGTTTTAATCCAGGGTATGAGCTATCTCCACTTCAAATTTCAGCTAAATCCGTCCAGTAGCTTACACACACGCATTCAAACTTTCCAATGTATACCTAATATTAGTGTGACTGTTATATATAAGTACGACTTTCAGCACGTGGATCGAGGCTAATAACAAATTATTCTCTTCAATCTTCACATAAATTGTATTACGAATTTCCACCACTTTACCTACCTAGGTATAAATGATAGCAAATAGATGGGTGAAGGAAAATATTTTTTTTTATTTGATGACAAAATAGTCCTTAACTGCAATCTCACCTGATGATAAGTGACGATGCAGAATAAGGCGGTAGCAGGCTAACTTGAAAGGGGTATGGCAATGTACTGATACCCCTAATCGATTTCTACACGCCGTCGTGCGTTAAATCGCTTGGCGGCACGTTTTTAACGGTGGTAACTAGCAACGGCCAAAGCCTCCCTCCAAACCAGACCAGAGACAATTTAGAAATCATAAATTCCCAAATTGCCCCCGCTGGGAATGGAACCCGAAACCTCCGAGTTATAAGACCACAGCACTCACCACTGCGCCAGGGAGGTCGTCAAAAACGGTGATGGAAGACATCGTGAAAAAAGCTCGAGCTAAGCTAATCACAAATATATTAAAACGTTTAAAGCTAATAAATTCCCAATAATGTCCCCTTGATATGATATACATGCATATGTATAACAGAGAGACATGTGCATTTAGTAGAATTTTCTCAAGACCTGGTGACCTGATTTTTTCTGAAATGCCCTCGCGGGTAAGCCTCATCTAGACATTCATCGTCAGTTACGAAATACATCTACTACTGCCGACCCACATAGTTAAAATGTGGCGTGGCCTTCATTGCTTCACATTTCTGGAAAAACCTACTATAATTACTATTTCAATTATTAAGGCGAGTGAACTCTGCACGCGTATTATATCGAGGGCTATTATTGAGGGGGGGCGGGGAGGGGGGAATCTCTTTTTCAGAGATAAACTGTCGTTGTGCACGTCCTTTATATGTTTGTTTTTATGCTTTGTTTTTCTGGTCCTCAACAAATAAATATAATTTTATTCAACGTACTTTAACAAAAATAGGTAATAGAACATCTTACAATACGAGTACGTGTATCCGCAAATAAGGTATCTATTCTACATATACGGACGCAGTCGCGGGTGAAAGCGAGTGAACAATATTTTGTCGATCCTAAATCTACATCTGACCATAAACCAGTGATTCGATTCTCTAAAAATGATTGCATCAGTGCAACGCAATGGCTTCTGATTGGCTGAATTTATAGCTTTCTTGCTGCATCAATGCATTTTAACCAATAGCGGGAGGGTACCAGCCAATAAGAGGTCATTGCGATCGTTACACTGATGCAATCACTTTTAGAGAATCGACACACAAGTATAATTTAAGACACACAAGTATGGTTTAAGTATAATTATTAAGTAGCATGGCGACGGCGATTCGCCTTAACATAATTATGTTTACTCAATCGAAGTAAGCAGAGACTTTACGGTTTGCGTATATTTTTATTCATTTGCTCGCCTTATATGTATTTTGAATTCAATTAAGTATATAATATTAATACTAATCAATTATTTATCAAACTAGCTGATGCCCGAGACTTCGCCCGCGTGTGTTTAGTTTTTAAAGTCCGAGGGACTTTAAAAACTAAACACACGCGGAGGAACTCTTTGATTTTCCAGGTCCAGGTCCTCAACTTTACGTTTGTAAAAAGGTACGTCGATCCGTAGCTCTATTGCAGCGTTATTGAAGGACAAACCAACAAACAAACACACTTTCGCATTTATTATAATATAGTAAGGAAGTAAGTGCATCAAATTCATTTATTAATTTTATTTTAACAGAGACGACGCTCTATGAAGTTAAGCCCCGAATTTAGCTGATTCTCTGAAACTATTAATGCGAACTTTTATTTAGATCCATTGTTGTGGAAACAATTAAGAAGGGTCAAAAATACATTGACCCCTGAGTCATGTTATTCATAATTCATATAACACGCACTGTATTATTTATGGCTGGTGCAAAGTAGAACCTTATTACTTACATGACAGAGTATAAAATATTATTAAAAGAGTATATTTGCATATGCCTTTAGATTTAAGAATAACAAATCGTAGTGCATAAAAAATTAAGTTCTTATTCATTTGTAATTCAATTTTCACTAACGTTCAGCTAGTTTTTAATTCTTAAGAAATAAAGGTGATATTACAATGACAAAATATTTATCTAGATATTATTAGGAGTAGACGTGTGAAAAATTACGTTATTATATTATTAAGGATTTTGGTAGTATTTGGAATAATGCTAGTTAAACATTAGGCTTTAGTTAGAATTTGTGCGTGTTTAATGGCGATTTAAAGGATTTTTTTTTTCAAATATTTTATATTATATACGCTGAATTTTAGTGGTTGTATTCCCGAAGCGAAATAATTTGATCATAGTAGGTATTACAATCGATTTTTAAAATAAAAAAATGATTAAAAAATGGCTTTACTATCGAGAAAGACAAAACTCGAAAAAGACCCCGAACTCGATTTGGAGAGTGATATAGGTTGCTTTTTATCCTGTAAAAGAACCTTAGTGGAATTTTAAAAACTAAATCAACGCGGACGAAATCGCGGGAATCAGCTAATCTGAAATATATAGATCTATCGCCTAGATCCTGAGCCTAGATCACGCAACTCTAATGGGTTTGAAGTCACGAGCCGTATTGACATAAAACCCACTAACACGCACGTCAATTCGTATCAATCGATCATAGTGTGAAGCGATACTGTTAGGTATGCGACTGCCTGTGAATGCTGAAATCACTGTGGTATCACTTCAACTTCTACAGCCTTCTTTTTCAACTGATAGACATCCATATAGAACGCATAGAAGCTGATACGTGACCATAGAATATCTTCCTTTCCGCAATTGTAAATTCATTTCAACAAACTTTATTTTTGCATCAGCGATTTTCTTACGAGAGTTTAGTTAACAAGCAGCTTCCCCCACTACCTTACCATGTAATTTTATTAGTATAAAATTACTAACGCTGATATTTTGACGACCTCCCTGGTGCAGTGGTCAGGTGGTGGTGGTGGTATAGTCTTATAACTGGGAGGTCTCGGGTTTGATTCCTGACGGGGGAAATTATAAATTCTCAAACTGCCCAGTTTGAGAATTTATAATTTCTAAATTGTCTCTTGTGGGAGCTTTGAGTATTTAACCATATACTATACCTACTCAATGGGTTTGGGTTTGGCCGTTGCTAGTTACCACCCTATCGTCAAAGGCGTGTAGAAACAGATTGGGGTATCGGTTGAATATACACTGCCATACCCCTTTTAAGTTAGGCCGCTACCATCTTAGACTGTATCTTCACTTACCATCAGGTGAGATCGCAGTCAAGTCGTGTTATCCAATAAAAAACAAAGGCCACTAGAGCCTACGCAACTAACACTCTGAAAAAAAGACATCGCTCATTACCATTAGTCACGGCTGGTCGGTGTACAAATCTCCTCAAAGCTACTTAAGTGGTACTCAGGTGCTCTTCGGCGTACTAACGGATAGTAGGCGTCATCGCGTGACGGAAGTTGTTTTAAACGTAAGTGTTTATGAGTGTTGGCGTGGCTCATTAGACATATATAAGTGTTTGGGTACACCGGTGACCCCAAACTGTGATTGTGATGATACCTTATGTTTATCTATATATATAAAATTCAAAGTCCTGACTGACTGACTGACTGAGATATCAACGCACAGCCTAAGCTACTGAAGTTAGAAACTTGAAATTTTTACAGTTGGTTCCTTTTATGACGTAAGCGCACACTAAGAAAGGATTATTGCAAATTCCACCCTTAAGGGGTTTAAATAGGGGATGGAAGTTTATATGAAACTCCGTCATTTTTCAAGCTGTTTCCATCAAAGTTGGTATTTGAGCTTTCAGTTAAAAATAAAGAAGTACGTGTGTCACAGTTTTTGAAAATTCCACCCCAAAATCTAATTCCACGCGGACGAAGTCGCGGGGGCAAAAGCTAGTCTATATATTACATCCGAGTACTGAGAATTTCTTGATAGAAAAACCAATACTGAATAGAAGCAGGCGTTTCTTCGCGGAAGTTCATGATTAGCAAGAAAAGGTTAAAGTTATTTTGCTATAAGCCGCCAACAGAAAAAATCTGTACGGTCAAACATGCAGTTACAAGCTAAGCACCGCTTCCCTCCCCAACCAAGCAACAAAGCCAAGTTCCCAAGCCTCGTTGATCTAGTGGTTAGCATGTTGGACTGCGAATGACGAGGTCTCAGGTTCAATTCCCGGGTCAGGCCAAATATGTATTTTTCTGTCAAAAAATTCTCAGTAGATACTAGCTCGGAGTTAGAAAGTTGGCAGTGTGTCATCCACTTGCCTTGGAGAGCACGTATAGCTGTCGGTCCTGCGACTGATCTCTCTCCGTATTTCCGTCCCATCGAACTATGAGAGTGAGGCAATAGAGGAAATAGAGAGTGCACTTGTGTTTGCACACACATACACACACACACACACTAATTATTTAATATTATTGGGTGAGATCATCGATCAAGATCATCAAAAATTTAAATTGACGTCAAAACATTTTTATGATGTTCTTAAAATATTCAGATACATAGAACACTCCATAAACTTTTATGTAAAGCCGTAAATATTGACCAATAGACTACAATAAAACAACAGTTTCGACATAAGTCAATAAAAATTATAAAAATAACAGTTTTTTTGGTAATTTGTTTAGGAAATGAATGGATACAATTTATTATTATATATTTACTTCCCTATTAATTTAAAAAAGGTTAATTACCTATACGCAATAACTATTAAAAAGTTTAAGTGTCGATTTCACACGGATTTCATTAACGTCGACTGACGTTTAACCGAGGAATAAACTGAGCGTTCTGACAGTTTTTGTATTGAAAATCTGCTAAAATATCAAATTCATTCCAGCGGGCTGTATCTCATGTATAGGTAGATACTTGAAATTTTAACAGAATGTGTAATTCTATTGCCATTATGAGAACGAAGCCGAACTTTTTAAAAAAAAGACGTGTGGCACTCGGGAACTGCCGCGGTAAAGTTATTGCAAGTATTTTTTATCAACGCCATCTAGCGGCTCACCGTAGAGGAGTCCCGTGTCAGGTTATTTTCGATACGGAATTTCTGGATTCGGTTTCCACGCTGGCCCGCGATAGAAGCTATGCAATAGCTTAAAAACTTAGAGTGCATATTCAAAATACTTGTCTTTAGTCTTTTTATTGTTAGGAGTCACCATTTTTTGTTTTTTCATATGTTTGTAATTTTATATAAATTTTAGTTTTAAGGACGGGATTTCGCAAAGAGTAGGTATAAAAACGCACTTCTGCACATGCACCGTTCACACGCACACACAGGCGCGAGCGAGCTGCGTTAAAAATGAGTGAATTAACTTGTTTTGATACTTGGATATAAATTGTTTATGTTTTATTTTTTTATTTTTTATTTTCGTCCGGACTTGCTGTACACTAAGTTAGACTTAGATTTAGTCTTAGTCTTAGACTTAGATTTAGGCTTTTTTAAGCCACTGGGAAATGCATTAGACTAAGACTAAGT
Organism: Hipparchia sbordonii; assembly: GCA_038048805.1. Classification (NCBI taxonomy): domain Eukaryota; kingdom Metazoa; phylum Arthropoda; class Insecta; order Lepidoptera; family Nymphalidae; genus Hipparchia; species Hipparchia sbordonii. The sequence goes on from CM076115.1 coordinate 8,796,253, forward strand.
CTCTTTAAGTCTAAGCCTAAGTCTAACACTAAGACTAAGACTTAGACTTAGTCTTAGACTTAGACTAAGACTAAGTCTCTTTAAGTCTGAGTCTAAGTCTAAGCTAAGTCTAAGTCTAACACTAAGACTAAGATATAGACTTAGACTTAGTATTAGTCTAAGACTTAGTCTTAGTGTTAGACTTAGGCTTAGATTTGAACTCAGACTTAGTCTAAGTCTAAGTTTAATTCTAAATCTAAGTCTAAGTTGAGCAAACCAAATTGATAATATATTTTGAAAAGAAGAAACTAAGTACTAGGTACCTATGGTACCTTCAATATAATAGCATTATTTTATTATTTGATAGAATTTCGAAATTTCTTGCAAAGTTACATTCCCCGAATGTAGTACTGACCTGCATGTATACCTCGAAAACTTCTATTGGAACTCCTAGATCTTTAGAGTTAGTTGTATTGAGTTTGGGCTCGTTTTGTAAGTTATGATGAGATCTTACCACTGGCCTTATTGGAGTGACCTGATGGTATACTTCGAAGACTACTACTGGATCTTCTAGACAGCTACAGCTAGTTATATCGAGTTTGGGCTCGTTTTGTAAGTAATGATGAGATCTTACCACTGGACTTGTTGGAGTGACTTGGTGGTATACCTCGAAGACTTCTATTGGAACTCCTAGATCTTTACAGCTAGTTATATCGAGTTTGGGCTCGTTTTGTAAGTTAGGATGAGATCTTACCACTGGTCTTGTTGGAGTGACCTGATGGTATACTTCGAAGACTACTACTGGATCTTCTAGACGGCTACAGCTAGTTATATCGAGTTTGGGCTCGTTTTGTAAGTAATGATGAGATCTTACCACTGGACTTGTTGGAGTGACCTGATGGTATACTTCGAAGACTACTACTGGATCTTCTAGACAGCTACAGCTAGTTATATCGAGTTTGGGCTAGTTTTGTAAGTAATGATGAGATCTTACCACTGGACTTGTTGGAGTGACCTGATGGTATACTTCGAAGACTATACTACTGGATCTTCTAGACAGCTACAGCTAGTTATATCGAGTTTGGGCTCGTTTTGTAAGTAATGATGAGATCTTACCACTGGACTTGTTGGAGTGACTTGGTGGTATACCTCGAAGACTTCTATTGGAACTCCTAGATCTTTACAGCTAGTTATATCGAGTTTGGGCTCGTTTTGTAAGTAATGATGAGATCTTACCACTGGACTTGTTGGAGTGACTTGGTGGTATACCTCGAAGACTTCTATTGGAACTCCTAGATCTTTACAGCTAGTTATATCGAGTTTGGGCTCGTTTTGTAAGTTATGATGAGATCTTACCACTGGACTTCTTGGAGTGACCTGATGGTATACTTCAAAGACTACTACTGGATCTTCTAGACGGCTACAGCTAGTTATATCCAGTTTGGGCTCGTTTTGTAAGTAATGATGAGATCTTACCACTGGACTTGTTGGAGTGACCTGATGGTATATCTCGAAGACTTCTATTGGAACTCCAAGATCTAATCTTCATAACTTACAAAACGAGCCCAAACTCGATACAACTAGCTGTAAAGATCTAGGAGTTGCAATAGAAGTCTTCGAGGTATACGACCAAGTCACTCCAACAAGTCCAGTGGTAAGACCTCATCATTACTTACAAATCGAGCCCAAACTCTATATAACTAACTGTAAAGATCTAGGAGTTCCAATAGAAGTCTTCAAAGTATACCATCAGGTCACTCCAACAAGTCCAGTGGTAAGATCTCATCATTACTTACAAAACGAGCCCAAACTCGATATAACTAGCTGTAGCCGTCTAGAAGATCCAGTAGTAGTCTTCGAAGTATACCATCAGGTCACTCCAACAAGTCCAGTGGTAAGATCTCATCATTACTTACAAAACGAGCCCAAACTCGATATAACTAGCTGTAGCCGTCTAGAAGATCCAGTAGTAGTCTTCGAAGTATACCATCAGGTCACTCCAACAAGTCTAGTGGTAAGATCTCATCATTACTTACAAAACGAGCCCAAACTCGATATAACTAGCTGTAGCCGTCTAGAAGATCCAGTAGTAGTCTTCGAAGTATACCATCAGGTCACTCCAACAAGTCCAGTGGTAAGATCTCATCATAACTTACAAAACGAGCCCAAACTCGATATAACTAGCTGTAAAGATCTAGGAGTTCCAATAGAAGTCTTCGAGGTATACCACCAAGTCACTCCAACAAGTCCAGTGGTAAGATCTCATCATTACTTACAAAACGAGCCCAAACTCGATATAACTAGCTGTAGCCGTCTTGAAGATCCAGTAGTAGTCTTCGAAGTATACCATCAGGTCACTCCAATAAGTCCAGTGGTAAGATCTCATCATTAGTTACAAAACGAGCCCAAACTCGCTATAACTAGCTGTAGCCGTCTAGAAGATCCAGTAGTAGTCTTCGCAGTATACCATCAGGTTACTCCAACAAGTCCAGTGGTAAGATCTCATCATTACTTACAAAACGAGCCCAAACTCGATATAACTAGCTGTAGCCGTCTAGAAGATCCAGTAGTAGTCTTCGAAGTATACCATCAGGTCACTCCAACAAGTCCAGTGGTAAGATCTCATCATTACTTACAAAACGAGCCCAAACTCGCTATAACTAGCTGTAGCCGTCTAGAAGATCCAGTAGTAGTCTTCGAAGTATACCATCAGGTCACTCCAACAAGTCCAGTGGTAAGATCTCATCGTAACTTTCAAAACGAGCCCAAACTCGATACAACTAACTCTGAAGATCTAGGAGTTCCAATAGAAGTCTTCGAGGTATACCACCAAGTCACTCCAACAAGTCCAGTGGTAAGATCTCATCATTACTTACAAAACGAGCCCAAACTCGATATAACTAGCTATAGCCGTCTAGAAGATCCAGTAGTAGTCTTCGAAGTATACCATCAGGTCACTCCAACAAGTCCAGTGGTAAGATCTCATCGTAACTTTCAAAACGAGCCCAAACTCGATACAACTAGCTGTAGCCGTCTAGAAGATCCAGTAGTAGTCTTCGAAGTATAGCATCAGGTCACTCCAACAAGTCCAGTGGTAAGATCTCATCATTACTTACAAAACGAGCCCAAACTCGATATAACTAGCTGTAGCCGTCTAGAAGATCCAGTAGTAGTCTTCGAAGTATACCATCAGGTCACTCTAACAAGTCCAGTGGTAAGATCTCATCATTACTTACAAAACGAGCCCAAACTCGCTATAACTAGCTGTAGCCGTCTAGAAGATCCAGTAGTAGTCTTCGAAGTATACCATCAGGTCACTCCAACAAGTCCAGTGGTAAGATCTCATCATAACTTACAAAACGAGCCCAAACTCGATATAACTAGCTGTAAAGATCTAGGAGTTCCAATAGAAGTCTTCGAGGTATACCACCAAGTCACTCCAACAAGTCCAGTGGTAAGATCTCATCATTACTTACAAAACGAGCCCAAACTCGATATAACTAGCTGTAGCCGTCTTGAAGATCCAGTAGTAGTCTTCGAAGTATACCATCAGGTCACTCCAATAAGTCCAGTGGTAAGATCTCATCATTAGTTACAAAACGAGCCCAAACTCGCTATAACTAGCTGTAGCCGTCTAGAAGATCCAGTAGTAGTCTTCGCAGTATACCATCAGGTTACTCCAACAAGTCCAGTGGTAAGATCTCATCATTACTTACAAAACGAGCCCAAACTCGCTATAACTAGCTGTAGCCGTCTAGAAGATCCAGTAGTAGTCTTCGAAGTATACCATCAGGTCACTCCAACAAGTCCAGTGGTAAGATCTCATCATTACTTACAAAACGAGCCCAAACTCGCTATAACTAGCTGTAGCCGTCTAGAAGATCCAGTAGTAGTCTTCGAAGTATACCATCAGGTCACTCCAACAAGTCCAGTGGTAAGATCTCATCGTAACTTTCAAAACGAGCCCAAACTCGATACAACTAACTCTGAAGATCTAGGAGTTCCAATAGAAGTCTTCGAGGTATACCACCAAGTCACTCCAACAAGTCCAGTGGTAAGATCTCATCATTACTTACAAAACGAGCCCAAACTCGATATAACTAGCTATAGCCGTCTAGAAGATCCAGTAGTAGTCTTCGAAGTATACCATCAGGTCACTCCAACAAGTCCAGTGGTAAGATCTCATCGTAACTTTCAAAACGAGCCCAAACTCGATACAACTAGCTGTAGCCGTCTAGAAGATCCAGTAGTAGTCTTCGAAGTATACCATCAGGTCACTCCAACAAGTCCAGTGGTAAGATCTCATCATTACTTACAAAACGAGCCCAAACTCGATATAACTAGCTGTAGCCGTCTAGAAGATCCAGTAGTAGTCTTCGAAGTATACCATCAGGTCACTCCAACAAGTCCAGTGGTAAGATCTCATCCTAACTTACAAAACGAGCCCAAACTCGATATAACTAGCTGTAAAGATCTAGGAGTTCCAATAGAAGTCTTTGAGGTATAGCATCAGGTCACTCCAACAAGTCCAGTGGTAAGATCTCATCATTACTTACAAAACGAGCCCAAACTCGATATAACTAGCTGTAGCCGTCTAGAAGATCCAGTAGTAGTCTTCGAAGTATACCATCAGGTCACTCTAACAAGTCCAGTGGTAAGATCTCATCATTACTTACAAAACGAGCCCAAACTCGCTATAACTAGCTGTAGCCGTCTAGAAGATCCAGTAGTAGTCTTCGAAGTATACCATCAGGTCACTCCAACAAGTCCAGTGGTAAGATCTCATCGTAACTTTCAAAACGAGCCCAAACTCGATACAACTAACTCTGAAGATCTAGGAGTTCCAATAGAAGTCTTCGAGGTATACCACCAAGTCACTCCAACAAGTCCAGTGGTAAGATCTCATCATTACTTACAAAACGAGCCCAAACTCGATATAACTAGCTGTAAAGATCTAGGAGTTCCAATAGAAGTCTTCGAGGTATACCACCAAGTCGCTCCAACAATTCCAGTGGTAAGATTTCATCATTACTTACAAAACGAGCCCAAACTCGATATAACTAGCTGTAGCCGTCTAGAAGATCCAGTAGTAGTCTTCGAAGTATACCATCAGGTCACTCCAACAAGTCCAGTGGTAAGATCTCATCATAACTTACAAAACGAGCCCAAACTCGATATAACTAGCTGTAAAGATCTAGGAGTTCCAATAGAAGTCTTCGAGGTATACCACCAAGTCACTCCAACAAGTCCAGTGGTAAGATCTCATCATTACTTACAAAACGAGCCCAAACTCGATATAACTAGCTGTAGCCGTCTTGAAGATCCAGTAGTAGTCTTCGAAGTATACCATCAGGTCACTCCAATAAGTCCAGTGGTAAGATCTCATCATTAGTTACAAAACGAGCCCAAACTCGCTATAACTAGCTGTAGCCGTCTAGAAGATCCAGTAGTAGTCTTCGCAGTATACCATCAGGTTACTCCAACAAGTCCAGTGGTAAGATCTCATCATTACTTACAAAACGAGCCCAAACTCGCTATAACTAGCTGTAGCCGTCTAGAAGATCCAGTAGTAGTCTTCGAAGTATACCATCAGGTCACTCCAACAAGTCCAGTGGTAAGATCTCATCATTACTTACAAAACGAGCCCAAACTCGCTATAACTAGCTGTAGCCGTCTAGAAGATCCAGTAGTAGTCTTCGAAGTATACCATCAGGTCACTCCAACAAGTCCAGTGGTAAGATCTCATCGTAACTTTCAAAACGAGCCCAAACTCGATACAACTAACTCTGAAGATCTAGGAGTTCCAATAGAAGTCTTCGAGGTATACCACCAAGTCACTCCAACAAGTCCAGTGGTAAGATCTCATCATTACTTACAAAACGAGCCCAAACTCGATATAACTAGCTATAGCCGTCTAGAAGATCCAGTAGTAGTCTTCGAAGTATACCATCAGGTCACTCCAACAAGTCCAGTGGTAAGATCTCATCGTAACTTTCAAAACGAGCCCAAACTCGATACAACTAGCTGTAGCCGTCTAGAAGATCCAGTAGTAGTCTTCGAAGTATACCATCAGGTCACTCCAACAAGTCCAGTGGTAAGATCTCATCATTACTTACAAAACGAGCCCAAACTCGATATAACTAGCTGTAGCCGTCTAGAAGATCCAGTAGTAGTCTTCGAAGTATACCATCAGGTCACTCCAACAAGTCCAGTGGTAAGATCTCATCCTAACTTACAAAACGAGCCCAAACTCGATATAACTAGCTGTAAAGATCTAGGAGTTCCAATAGAAGTCTTTGAGGTATAGCATCAGGTCACTCCAACAAGTCCAGTGGTAAGATCTCATCATTACTTACAAAACGAGCCCAAACTCGATATAACTAGCTGTAGCCGTCTAGAAGATCCAGTAGTAGTCTTCGAAGTATACCATCAGGTCACTCTAACAAGTCCAGTGGTAAGATCTCATCATTACTTACAAAACGAGCCCAAACTCGCTATAACTAGCTGTAGCCGTCTAGAAGATCCAGTAGTAGTCTTCGAAGTATACCATCAGGTCACTCCAACAAGTCCAGTGGTAAGATCTCATCGTAACTTTCAAAACGAGCCCAAACTCGATACAACTAACTCTGAAGATCTAGGAGTTCCAATAGAAGTCTTCGAGGTATACCACCAAGTCACTCCAACAAGTCCAGTGGTAAGATCTCATCATTACTTACAAAACGAGCCCAAACTCGATATAACTAGCTGTAAAGATCTAGGAGTTCCAATAGAAGTCTTCGAGGTATACCACCAAGTCGCTCCAACAATTCCAGTGGTAAGATTTCATCATTACTTACAAAACGAGCCCAAACTCGATATAACTAGCTGTAGCCGTCTAGAAGATCCAGTAGTAGTCTTCGAAGTATACCATCAGGTCACTCCAACAAGTCAAGTGGTAAGATCTCATCATTACTTACAAAACGAGCCCAAACTCGCTATAACTAGCTGTAGCCGTCTAGAAGATCCAGTAGTAGTCTTCGAAGTATACCATCAGGTCACTCCAACAAGTCCAGTGGTAAGATCTCATCATTACTTACAAAACGAGCCCAAACTCGCTATAACTAGCTGTAGCCGTCTAGAAGATCCAGTAGTAGTCTTCGAAGTATACCATCAGGTCACTCCAACAAGTCCAGTGGTAAGATCTCATCGTAACTTTCAAAACGAGCCCAAACTCGATACAACTAACTCTGAAGATCTAGGAGTTCCAATAGAAGTCTTCGAGGTATACCACCAAGTCACTCCAACAAGTCCAGTGGTAAGATCTCATCATTACTTACAAAACGAGCCCAAACTCGATATAACTAGCTGTAAAGATCTAGGAGTTCCAATAGAAGTCTTCGAGGTATACCACCAAGTCGCTCCAACAATTCCAGTGGTAAGATTTCATCATTACTTACAAAACGAGCCCAAACTCGATATAACTAGCTGTAGCCGTCTAGAAGATCCAGTAGTAGTCTTCGAAGTATACCATCAGGTCACTCCAACAAGTCAAGTGGTAAGATCTCATCATTACTTACAAAACGAGCCCAAACTCGCTATAACTAGCTGTAGCCGTCTAGAAGATCCAGTAGTAGTCTTCGAAGTATACCATCAGGTCACTCCAACAAGTCCAGTGGTAAGATCTCATCATTACTTACAAAACGAGCCCAAACTCGCTATAACTAGCTGTAGCCGTCTAGAAGATCCAGTAGTAGTCTTCGAAGTATACCATCAGGTCACTCCAACAAGTCCAGTGGTAAGATCTCATCGTAACTTTCAAAACGAGCCCAAACTCGATACAACTAACTCTGAAGATCTAGGAGTTCCAATAGAAGTCTTCGAGGTATACCACCAAGTCACTCCAACAAGTCCAGTGGTAAGATCTCATCATTACTTACAAAACGAGCCCAAACTCGATATAACTAGCTGTAAAGATCTAGGAGTTCCAATAGAAGTCTTCGAGGTATACCACCAAGTCGCTCCAACAATTCCAGTGGTAAGATCTCATCATTACTTACAAAACGAGCCCAAACTCGATATAACTAGCTGTAGCCGTCTAGAAGATCCAGTAGTAGTCTTCGAAGTATACCATCAGGTCACTCCAACAAGTCCAGTGGTAAGATCTCATCATTACTTACAAAACGAGCCCAAACTCGCTATAACTAGCTGTAGCCGTCTAGAAGATCCAGTAGTAGTCTTCGAAGTATACCATCAGGTCACTCCAACAAGTCAAGTGGTAAGATCTCATCATTACTTACAAAACGAGCCCAAACTCGATATAACTAGCTGTAGCCGTCTAGAAGATCCAGTAGTAGTCTTCGAAGTATACCATCAGGTCACTCCAACAAGTCCAGTGGTAAGATCTCATCATAACTTACAAAACGAGCCCAAACTCGATACAATTAACTCTAAAGATCTAGGAGTTCCAATAGAAGTTTTCGAGGTATACATGCAGGTCAGTACTACATTCGGGGAATATAACTTTGCAAGAAATTTCGAAATTCTATCAAATAATAAAATAATGCTATTATATTGAAGGTACCACAGGTACCTAGTACTTAGTTACTTACCTTTCTTTTCAAAATATATAAAGTATCAATTTGGTTTGCTATGAACTATTTCGTGTTCGTACAGCGATGTTTTTCGATACCAGCATCTGCTTACAACCAGCGCAGCCTCCACTCAGAAAGGCGGTCAAACGCCGACTGATTGATATTTGAATTTCGAATTTTGAAATGAAATCAAACCAGAGACCGAGTAAAATCAAAATAAGCCTTATTGCACACTATTTTAAGGTTCGGTTTAAACGAAAATATGTGAAAAAAGTACACGCGATGCTATATTTTATTTTTTATACTATTTGTAATATTTTTGATATTTTTCTCTCCAAGATTTTGAGTTGAACATATCTGCTAACAGATAGTATTTTTTAATTACATAAAACGGGTATATTATATACAAGAAATGTACCTAAAGTCACCCCAAAATCGTGAATTTTGTGTGAAGAGGTGACGGAAAATAATTTTTATAGTACTAAAAATTGAGATTTTGAACAAAATCAACTCCCAAGATTTGGAGATTAAGGACCAATCTATGTGTAGCAATTTTTATTTCCATCTTATTTGGTTTAACTTAGTCACAATATGTACCGAAAGTCACCCGATATGCGGAAACGCACTCTTAAGTTCTCTATAAGTGAGCAAAATGTTCTTTGGAGAATAAACTTTAAACCTAAACCTAAGCCTCAACAGCCCAACGGTTAAAGGTGCGGACTGAAAAATGAAAGGTCGCAGGTTCGTGCGTCATGAGGGCGGGCGCTTGAGCTTTACTTGTGGTTACTTCGTGTACATGCACATTGCGTAAGTGTGCGTGCCTGTCAGGAGCCTAGGTGGGAACGGTCAGGCGCGAGCAAGCTTTCGCTCACACTTATAAAGATACGACACACACACAACCATGAGCCATGGAGCCCTCGTGGATTGCAAGAACTGTACAAACACAAATATAATAATATCTTAACGAATTAAGCTGACAAATTGATTGAAAGCTCTCTTTCTCCTAACCAGTAAAATTAAGCCTACCTATGCATTAATAAGTTTACGATGCTATTACCATAACAAACTATTCAGAATACAATGGTTTACATATTCCATGATTAGCTAATGCCCGCGACTTCGTCCGCGTGAATTTAATTTTTAAAATCCCGCGGGAACTCTTTGATTTTCCGGGGGTAAAAATAGAAGAAAAAAAAAATTGCGTGATTTTTTGCATGGGTATAGTTGAGGACTTGGAGATAGGTAGATAGGATAGATAGATCTTTTATACTCGGAAAAAAGGGTTCCTGAGGGACTGAAAAAAAATTATAAAAAAACGTAAACCCGGTTGCTCCATTGCTGCGTGAGTGAAGGATAAACCAACACAATTTCGCATTAATTATATTAGTATGGAGGTAGATATAATTAAAAATCACGAATTCGAACATTAAAGTCAAAGTGACAAATGTTGGTATAAAAGGTAAATAAATCATTGTATAATGAATTTAGCTTTTTATTACCCGAACCTTCTAAACAGATATGATGCAGAGAAGTTTATTTAACTAGCTTTTGCCATCGGCTTCGCTCGCGTTAGGTTCGATTTTTCAACCCGCTACTTTACGCCCGTAGGGGTTGATTTTTCAAAAATCCTTTCTTAACGGATGCCTACGTCATAATAGCTATCTGTATGCCAAACAGCCCGATCCGTACAGTGTATTGAGCTGTGCGTTGATAGATCAGTCAGTCAGTCAATCAGTCAGTCAGTCACCTTTTCCTTTTATATATTTTGACTAGATGATGCCTGCGACTTCGTCCGCGTGGATTTAGTTTTCAGCCACTTAGAAGTTAAAACTATAATTTCTTAGAACCCATTAACCTGTAACTGTAAGCGATGTCACAGTTAAAATAACTTTCGACGCACTTAACTCTTAACTGTTGGTGGTTTAATGAATTAACCGAGTAATGTGCAGTGACAACTTAGAAGTTAAGTACTCCAAACTAGCTGTACTTATCTCTAAATTGGTATCTCTCTTTAAAAGAACTTTTAGGACTAATGCACGCATTCCTAAGGCTAGAGAACGTGCATGAGCTATAAAAATAACGGTAGCCATCATTATAATATCGAAACTTAATATTTTAAGCTATTGCATAGCTTCTACCGCGGGCCGGCGTGGAGACCGAATCCAAAAATTCCGTAACGAAAATAACCTGACACGGGACTATTGCAAGAACTATAAAGGCTTAAGTAGTGTTGGATGCTCGAAAACTATCAACGTCTTCGAGATGAACAAACTTTTACTAAGGGTACATAATAGCTACGGCTCTTTTATATTATTATTACTATCGTTACAATGTTGCTTGTAATGTACAGGTAATAACGTGTTAAACACATCTGTGTCAAAGGTACCAGTTTTTGTGGCATCTCCGTTACCAAGTCGACCTTGCGGTAAATGTCCTATAAAATTACATGGTCACTTTTTAGGTACAATTTATTGATAATAAACTTTTTGTGCGTAGCATCGCTTGTATGAATAGAAAGCTAATGAAAATGTCTGTTTGTAGCGTCACTGATCTTAGGCTGGGTGCTGACAGTTGGCATTTTTGTAAACTTTTTAAGCTATTGCATAGCTTCTATCGCGGGCCAGCGTGGAGACCGAATCCAGAAATTCCGTAACGAAAAATAACCTGACACGGGACTCCTCTACGGTAAGCCGCTAGATGGCGTTGATAAAAAATGCTATGCAATAGCTTTACCGCGGTAGTCCCCGAGTGCCACACGTCTTTTTTTTAAAACACTTTGCTTATATCTATCCACGCTCTCTTCTAAAGCCTCTTCAAGGGCTTTAGAGAATGTTTATCTGAGCACTGCACATTTCTTAGTTGACTTGGCATACAATGTACAATGTACATGCCAATAACTATATGTCATATTGATGAATATACAAATATACAAATGCAATAGGAAGAATATTAAGTACAAATAAACATAATAAAAAAAAAAATTATTATACGAGATAAGTACTTGCATTATGTAAGCAAGTTAACTGAAAAAAAAAAAAAATGTTAAAAAACTTTACCCAATGATTTCAAAACCTCTATAGTCGAAGTATTTATCTTCGAATACATAAAGGATTACGGTAAATTAAAAAAACAGCGAGCAAAATAATTTTGAAACTAAACGAATTGATAGTGAGTAGATCCTTTACTTTGTAAGATTTTATAAATAATTTAACGCAAGTTACACAAAGCGATATAAATGTAGACATACCCTTATCTAAAAACAATAAAACTGATATGGGACTAACTGGAAAGTGTCGTTTACAAAATTACTGTCGTTTTGGAATCTTCAGCGCAATGAAATAGATATTGGAATGGCGCAGCCTAGGCAATATAGTAGAACCTAGGCAATGAACGTGTTGCGTGGCCCATACGATTATGCTAATGCGCAATATTGATTTTACTAAATGTTCAAGCAAGTTTAGCTGAGGTTACGCTTGAAGGAGAACAGAATAATAGCATAGGAACGTTTCCCATAGATTCATACTATGAGGAATGTCAATTATTTCCCATGTATGTCAATTTATGGAAGCTAATAAAGTTGCAATGTCCGTCTATGACTTCGGAACACCTGCCTCATAAGTATAAACCAAACGTATGTTTTACATATTTTTGTGTATGTTGTTTGTCTGGTATCGATAGGGATTCGAGAGGTTTTGTCGCACTAGGACTAGTAGGGCTAAAATGCGCATCTTAGCCCTACTAGTCCTCAATTATAATATAATTACTGTGGTACGTACTCGTATTATTTTATAACAATAATGTCGTTAAACCACGAATCAAGTCTAACATACTAACTTTTTCCCACAAATTTAAAATCTCTCGGGAAATTTTTATTTTACCAGGATAAAACGTAGCCTACGTCACTCTCCAGGTCCTCAACTATAACCATGCATAAAATAACGTCGATCGGTAGTTCCGTGGCTGTATGATTGAAAGAAAAACCAACAAACAAACCAACACACTTTCGCTTTAACAAAATATGAATAAGGATTACATTACTGCCCGTTATTATTTCTCAATAAGAAATCTATCGTAAAGTTTACCGTCACGACCAATGAGTATATCCGTTCGATATCAATATTTACTGTAATGTTTCTGCAATTACACGTGCACGGGAGGTCCTCGCGTTAGGCGGCGATAAGGAAATTGACTCCTACTTAATTATGAGTCAAGTGTGTACCTTAACTTGAATGTAAGTTCTTTATGCTAAGAAAATCTTACTTGGTTTTAGGCGCATGGCATGAACAAGCAAGCAGGGCCCCAAGTCTGCTATTTTACATGTCATTGTCATTGAACCGCAATACAATTACAATTCAATTATCATTGGTCCAAAATTTCGTAGTCTACTAAATTCACAATGGTCGTTCGATTTCTTATAATTGGATTGTAATTCAATGATACCTCGGTATTGCCATTAGCTTAAAAAGCGTTTGCCGAAATGAGTTTCAAAAAAACTACATATTAATAACGTTTATTTAAGTTAGATTCAAAGCTAGATGTGTCAGTGGCAAACCATCGGAAAACAATTGTGACGCCATTGAATTAGTAGACTACCAAAATTGCTAAAATTAGCAATTGGGATGTCATTGACAGACAATTGAACTACAATTGCAATAGCAGAATTGGGCCCCTGGTATAGTAATTTGTAGTTTTTTTTTTTTTGCGGGAAATAGTTCGTGCATCTTGCTTCTTACCGCAAGGTTAGGCTATGATGATTGAGCCATGAAACAACGTTTCCTAAATCGTTGTTTATTTCATTTTGGAATGATTCCTGATTGTGTTATCCGCGAATAAAGTATTTTTGTATGCGATGCTAAGTTGATGGTTAAATAGATCATTAATATATAATACAAAGAGAAGTGGTGCCAAAATGCTACCTTGGGGCACTTTCGAATTTGGAAAATTGCATTATTTTTAGCTGGATCGGTAGTCTGTTACGTGGATATATTTACCTCACGTTTTGTTTTTTATTGTAAGTGATCATAAAAAACGTTAAAAACCTTATTGAATAAATTTTATTTTTGACTTTGACTTCGATTTTAGGTTGCTGATGGTCTAGTTGTTACAGATTTTTAATCGAGAGCATGTGCATACAGGATTGCAATAAAACTATACTAGCTTTTGCCCGCAGCTTCACTCACGTTAAGTTTTTTTAAAGCCCCTATTTTACCCTCTTAGAGGTTGAATTTTAAAAAATCCTTTCTTAGCGGATGCCTATGTCATAACGTAAGGAACGATAAAGGATTTTTAAAAATATGCCCCAAAATTTTTAAAAAATCCTATGGATGGCTACATCATAATATCTATTTGTATGCCAAATTTCAGCCCGAGCTGTGCGTTGATAGATCAGTCACTCGGTCAGTCAGTCAGCCTTTCCTTTTATATATTTAGATTTCTCGGAGATAGGTTCAAGCTATGAGGAACTCTAAATAATTTACCATAATTTCACTACATAGTAGCGTTTTATACAGATTCCATATTAGTAGTTCCTTTAAGTAAGTAATTTTATGTTAACCGTATAACTTTAAAACGATTTCCTGGGGTCAGGTTATAATAACCTAATTATAATGATTCCCATGTTTAACAGTTTAACAGTAATCCTGAATGACTATTTACTTTCAAACTATGATATAGTATATGTATAAAAAGAGGAATATCATAGTTTTCAAAGTGTAAAATAATCTTCAAGTCAAAATTAAAAAAAAAATTAAAATACGTTGATTAATGTATTCGTTTGACTGATTTTGTATAGGTATTTCTTATATAGGGTAGGTATGTTATATTGTGGTAGCGTAATTGTGTAGGTACCTATGTATTTTTTGTAAATATAATTAAGAGTAGTTTTAATTTATTTAAGTTATTTATTTAAGTTATAGAAGATGAATATACAATAATTTTACATGGCGAAACATTTAATATCAGTAGATAAATATTACTAGAAACTACACAGAAAACTGTTGAAATCAATATCGAAACACATTCAATGCAAACTGCGCAGGACCACACAATAATAATGTGTTAACCAATTTACGTACATACCGAACGAGTAGGTATTAATTTAACATAAATATACAATTGAATTTGTGCGGCAATTTGCCAGCTTTATACATATTTAGCATAATTTTGTTAAGAGTTTGTAGATTTGAGTCATGCAAGGAATATGATTAAAATTTATATAAAACTAGACGATGCCCGCGACTTCGTTGTACATGTACTTCGGCAGAGGGGTACAGGGTAGCCTACATGAAATAAATAAAATTTGAATTTGAATTTATTAGTGTTGGTAGACTGCCATTACGTAGACCGACTATAAGATTCCAACAAGCCGAGATACTAATAATTACATATTTAAATATATCGAATAATCGAAGGGAGTCGCTGGATACAGGCGGCGCAAGACTAAGGCCTGTGGAAGTTCATGTCTTTGTCTTGCAGTGAACGTCTATTTGCTGATAAACTCGTCCAATGCAAGCCTATCATGCAACAAAAAAAATTTGTAACGGATGTAAAAACTGTATCGTAACGTAAAGAGGCTAGATTCACCTTAATAAGCCTAGCTATTAAGATTTATACCCAAGATAACAGGATGAGCCCCGGCTAAGTAGACGTTTGATATCGTAATCAAGCTGTTTAATTGCATCAATTAATTACTTATTCCTATTTCATAAATGTATGAGCGTATAATAAAGTATCACTCACATCCTTTCATGAAAAATAATGAGGGTAGATAGAAAATTGTTGTTTAAGCTTGGACAAATATAACGTATGAATAGCCCAGTGGTTAAAGGTGCGGAATGAAAGCTGAAAGGTCGACGGTTCGATATCCACCCGTGGTAGGTAATACCTATTGGCGTACGCACTCCAAACTTGCCGCTTATTTGGACGGGAGGAGATTACTAATGATGTTCAGCACAGGTAAATTCTTAGGTAATCTTAATAGGTATCAAGGTATTCTTAATAGGTACTAACTTAGTAGGTACCTATTATTCTTTCTGGTCGTCAAACGTTAATTGGAGAGTGATATAATTAAGCTTTTCATTCCTGAAACACAAAAGGTGTTATCGAGATTTTTAAAAACGTCCAAGCTTTGACGTTTGAGCAAAGGCCAGAGCATTCAAATGAGAGTCAAAATTCCGAATCAAACCTTAGGTTGCCTGATCTAGATTGCTCTGTTAGCAATAAGGCCGCCTTTGCATGCGCAGTTTTAAATTGTGCAGGTGCATTTCTGTTTTCTCTTCAGACGGAGCGTACCCGAGCTTACCCCAACCAAAGGTTCTGTTAAGGCTTCTCACTCTCAGCCAACCAACGAGCCTCTGATAAAACTATTAATCGAAGAGTTCCGTATAACTGTTGGACCTCCGTTAAATTACCGATTCGATTCTATAAGGAACGAATCGTTAATTTTCGACAATTACCCTTACATAGCCGCCGGCCGGCGTGACCTATCGATTTTGTGTACAGTAAAAATGTGGATATCGTGTACCACGCGGGGAATTAAGGACGCCTGTGCACTAAGCGATCGTGATATGGCGGCTCAAATGACCTGAAAGCGCCCTTAACCCTAAGGGCATTACTCCTACAGTGCCTTCGCAGCAGTAACAATAGCATACTGATAGGAATAGCATAGGCTGTCCAATACTAACTTAGATAAGGATATTGTTTACTAACACATAATAAATAAAATAATGTACGATGTACTGTTTTTAGTATGGACTACATGGTCTGAAATAAAAGATCGTTTATTTATTTAATTAAAATTCATTTCGTTTATAGCCTTCCTTATTATTATTATTATAAATGCGAAAGTTTGTTTGTCGGTTTGTTGGTTTGTCCTTCAATCATTGCGGATCTTCGTGAGTTATTGTATGGGTAGGTATAGCTGGCACTTGGAAAGTGAAATAGGTTGTCTTTTATCCCGGAAAAACATAGGGTTCCCGTGAGATTTTTAAAAACTTAACTTGACGGCGCTAAATGATAATACAGTAATAATAATTTATTTATTTATCTGTAAGCAAACGCTCGACTGTGGCGTGCCTTGTTAAACTAGACTCTAAATCGCGTGGCGTAATTTGCATGCAAATGTGTTAGGCCGTTTGTCCCTTGTAAACCGCGTTATATTTTTAAATATTTAATTAATTACTGATAGTGATATTAATGCCAAATGTAAAATACTTCCTTTTCCTATAATTATTATTAATCGCTTGCGATGATTTGATGATTTATCAAAGGATTCTTATTATTTAGATACGACTAGCTTCTTATTTAGTTAGTTTCTTAATATTTAGGTACGACTTTCCGCGTGGATTTAGTTTTTAAAAATCCCGTGGAAATTCTTTGATTTTCCGGGATGAAAAATTGCCTATGTGTCTCTCCAGGATCTCATCTTATACCCATGCAAATATCGAAAGTTTGTTTGTTTGTTACTCAATCATGTCGCAATGACTGAACCGATTTGGCTGAAGTTTGGCACAGAGCTAGATTATAGTCTGGAATAGCACATAAGCTACTTTTTATCTCGGAAAATTTGAGAGTTCCGACGGGAACGAAAAACCTCAATCCACGCGAACGAATTCAAATTTCAAATTCAAATTTTATTTATTTCATGTAGGCTACCCTGTAGTACAAATTCAAAATTTATTTATTTCATGTAGGCCACCTTGTAGCTCTTATGAAACGTCATAAATCTACCACCGGTTCGGAATGCAGATTCTGCTGAGAAGAACCGGCAAGAAACTCAGCAGTTGCTCTTTTCAAAAAATAATATAATTTTACATTAGGTAACCAAACTATGCTATGTATACAGTGCTTCCACAGTGAAGCTTCAAAAATGCAATACATATAATCCAACACATGTCAAGATGGGAAGACAAAGCAGACCCATTCCCGTTGGTGGCACCCGTTCACGAGCACGACGCATGATCCAGCCGTTGCTTCGCTCAACCATATTTGAGGGAACGTAACAACTACATTTCAGAACCGCGGTTGCCACTCCAGCACCCTAGGACCCTTTTCCTACGGAGGAAGAAAAAAGACGTGTGGCACTCGGGGACTGCCGTGGTAAAGCTATTGCATAGCATTTTTTATCAACGCCTTCTAGCGGCTCACCGCTAGATGGCGTTGATAAAAAATGCGTCATCTAGCGGCTCACCGTAGAGGAGTCCCGTGTCAGGTTATTTTCGTTACGGAATTACTGGATTCGGTCTCCACGCTGGCCCGCGATAGAAGCTATGCAGTAGCTTAAAAATCTCTTCGGACGTCTGCCTGTTGACAGGGTGTTTTCGACTTGCACGGACTAAAATAACCATCGACACTGAACGGTATTAATAAGGCGAGAATCCCACTGGTCCTCGGCCGGTTTTATTTTAATTTCAAAGGATAATAAAAATTAATTTTTAAACATCTGCTCTCCCTAAAACCGTTATGAGTGATAAAATGATAAACATGGCGGACAGGTACGCGTCACGCGCCGGCGCGCGCGCACTGCGCGTGACGTCACTTCCGCCCCCGCCCGCTTCCGGCGGACAGAGCAGCCTGCCATTGTGGAAAGGGAGAGTGCACATTAGTGATTAATTCGTTTATTAATTAACTAGCTGATGCCCGCGACCTTACTTACAAGACTTACTAAAATGGCATATAGTGATATCGTCGGGGATAGTGCAAAACCGCGAATGTACCATAGTTAAAAACTGCGGATCTACACTAGTTCAAGTTTTATAGGGGAAGGTTAAAACTTTATAAATTTCTTATTTCTACGGCTATTGGGCTAATTTTTAAACAGAGAGTATTAATTCATGTGTTCTATGTATTGATAAAAATAGATATCTTTTGAAGTGATTTTAGTCGCTATGACACTTACGCGGTTTTGATTTGACCACAAACGTATGAAAATAGATTTTAATGTACTAATGCTAGTTTACTACTTTTGCGCTTCTAAGCGTTAGAGTTCGATGAGTAGTAGGAAGTTCCGAGTACAACTTGACAACTCAAACGCTGAAACCCTACCTAAAGCGGTCTCCACCATCCCCTTATAACGGCCCCTGACCTCACATCTAATCAATTTAACCACAACACGTCAGACAAACCACCATCTGAACGTGAGGGTAACTATCAAACATATCCAAGTATTACTTTGTCAATTACACTCATCTAAACTTCCGGACAATATTTATGCGATTAGGGTGCGATTGCTATCGCAATCCCTCAATCAAATACAATGACCTAGATGCGGGAGCATCTAATAGCCGAATGAGCTTCTGGGAGAAACTGAATTCGTAACGTCAAACCCGCCGTATTTATACCGTTCAAGTCAGCGTCAGTCGAGCGCGCCAGACGGGCGTCTACGTCGTCAACAAAGTCAAATATCGATTTTATCAAACTACCTTCAATACATTAAAGTTGTATATCTTTACAATTTCAATGTTTCGCTAACAAACGCTAGATCATTTGCATTTAAATACTAGAGCCAGCTCTCTCTGACCTAAAGCCTAGAGGTGTCTAATTGTTCGCGGTATGGTACCGTAATAGCCCTGGGTATCGACGTCGATACTAGATACTCGTACAATACGGAAATTATAACCCCGAGATGGCTTTCAAAGATCTTATCTAGAATTCAATAGGCATAGTTTACATTCAAAATTATTTATTTCATGTAGACCAACTTCTGGCTCTTATGACAAGTCGAGAATCTACCACCGGTTCGGATTGCCGACTCTGCTGAGAAAAGCCGGCAAGAAACTCGGTAACACTAGTTTTTGCCCGCGGTTTCTACACGCCATCGTGCCGAAACGCTAAATCGCTTGGCGGCACGTCTTTGAATGTAGCGTGGTAACTAACATGGCCAAAGCTTCCCACTAGAACAGACCAGAGACAATTCAGAAGTTATAAATTCCCAAATTGCCCCGCCGAGAATCGAACCCGAGACCTCCCAGTTACAAGACACAGAGCGCTTACTACTGTGCCAGGGAGGTCGTCAGGGGCTCCTTCTCTATAAAGCTCAAGTCCACGCATGGAGTACTGTTCCCACCTTTGAACTGGAGTACCTACCAAAGTATAACTCCTTCCATTTAACCGGATTTTGAATCCGTTTAAATGGAATGTTTCCATGTCTTGTGGAAAATACCAAATTAACCTTACCTACCGGTTAAAGATGCGGACTGAAAACTGGAAGGTCACAGGTTCGAACCCCACCCGTTGCACTATAGTCGTACCCACTCATAGCAGAAACCTTCCGCCTATTTGGAAGGGATAGGAGGATATTAGTCAACTTCAGCTTGACTAATATTCTGTTTAAAAAAACCGCTATGGCTATGGGATATTTTATGAATATGTAAGTACTTTTTTAAAAATATAATATAGACTAGCGCTTGACTGCGATCTCACCTGATGGTAAGTGAAGATGTGCAGCCTAAGATGGTGCGCGCTTGCCTAGAAGTACTTATAATAAAATAAAAAAAAATAGATCATCTATATATATATAAAATTCAAAGTCCTGACTGACTGACTGACTGACTGAGATATCAACGCACAGCCTAATCTACTGAAGTTAGAAACTCGAAATTTTTACAGCTGGTTCCTTTTATGACGAAGGCGCACACTAAGGAAGGATTTTTGAAAATTCAACCCCTAAGGGGGTAAAATAGGGGTTTGAAAAATCGAACTTAACGTGAGCAAAGCGGCGAGCAAAAGCTAGTTCATGTATAAATAATAATCCGTCAAGTCTGCCGTCGCGCTGCATGTGAACTGCACTTTAGTTGCATTTACAGATTTGTGAAATCAAAAACATATTTTTCTAGATTGAAACCAGTATTGTGGTTCTATACCGTATTTTGTGAAGCATTTTTTACCGCAAAAGTGATTACACGAAGGAAATGCCAGATGGCAACCAACTAATCTCATGCTCCTCGAAGCCATAATGTTCCCAATCAACCCATCCACTGAGCAGAACTGTGAGAAACATCCCAAAAACAATATAGCCCTTACCACACAGCAATAAGGAACTCAATTGCATAACAAAATAACACATTTGAATATACATAAACTGTAACATCATACTTAGCCCTTATTACAGTGACACAAAAACCACAATTGCATAACAAAATTATATATCATTTGAATAATAATCTGGACATTTGCATAGCTCTTATCACAACGGAATAAAGGTTGTTTTAGACAGAAGCAAATTAATTATGAGTAAAAAATTTAAACACAATCAAAATGTTCACAGAGCATATCAAAGGGAGGTAAGAGTAAAGACCTTACAGCAATTACATTTTAATAAGGAATGCGCCACAGAATACCCAATAGTACCAAAAGGTACAAAAGATTCACGCCGCAAAATGATTTAAATAAATAGCGACTCTTGTCACCACACAATAAAGTGCAATTCAGGGTGACACAGCGCTATTTACCTACCGTCTTATTCAAATAGACTTTTCGCTCTTTCTATCACGTAACTCTTATCCCTTCGCACTCTTTGAATTTAGGTCCTTCGAAGAGGTACGCCATGTACTTGTAACTCCGCAGTTTACTGCGGAGTGCGCCAGGCCTGACTCCGGGCCATTACCTACCGAATAAGTTCACCCATCGTATGAAGAAACTAAGGATAAAAACATGCCAAAGATACCTCACTGTGATACCTTGCGGTCGCGGTTTAGCTCGCTACCTCTATGCCACCTCCATATAAAACAAATGTATGCAAACAGACGAGCGCGAACATGTCGAAGATACCTCGCTGTACCGCGATGTATCGCAGTGAGGTATCCTGACGATATCCTGACGTCAGAGACGTGCCGCCCGTCTCTGACGGTAGGGTGGTAACTAGCCACGGCCAAAGCCTCCCACCAGACCAGACCAGATACAATTTAGAAATTATAAATTCCTAAATTGCCACCGCCGGGAATCGAACCCGAGACCTCCCAGTTATAAGACCACAGCGCTCACCACTGCGCCAGGGAGGTCATCAAAACTTCGTTCTAGACATCGTACTGCACTACCGGAATGACCACCCCATCAATGTCAAGCCCCTATAAATAAATAAATAAATAAATAAGCCTTTATTTACTGAACAACATGAGTTTGATAACAGATTGTACTTAACTACTAGTTACAAATTAAAGGTATTGTTCTATCTGAACGTACAATTTCATTATTTATGTATGTATATAGATAACCACAAAATCAGAGGTACTATACGCTTGTGCCTTGCCCTTTACAGTATATTATTACCTCTTTTATAAATAATTCTAAGAGTAAGTCAAGCCCCTATACGACCTCATATATCGACAGTCGACACTGAACACTGTCGATAATCGTCACGCTTAACCTCCAGCGCGACTTCACCATACCGCGTCCTCGAAGACCAACTGAGAGAAGTTCGCCGCCACCCTGTCGGAGTTTGAGCTCGCAGGTCTCATCTTGACCCCAATGGACGTTGACCGAGCCGCCAACTCGGCGGAGGCCACTACTGTCTTGCCAGTGAGTTTTTTCACAACTCACTGTGGGAATCACCTACACCTACACACACACCTACACATAATAAAACACATTATCGGAACAAACACACAGACACACGACCATCTGAGAGCGCCTGGGCATCGCCCCTGCATTTAGCCCCCAAGAAAGATAACGGATGGCGGCCTTGCGGGGACTACAGGCAGCTCAACGCACGTACCATCCCAGATAAGTACCCTATAAAACATATACATGACTTTGCTCATAGTATATCTGGATGCACGATATTTTCTACAATCGACCTAGTTAAGGCCTATAACCAGATCCCGGTGTTTGAAGAAGATATCCCGAAAACCGCCATTACAACACCATTTGGACTTTACGAATTCCCCTTTATGACCTTTGGACTCCGGAACGCAGGTCAGACCTTCCAGAGATTCGTCGACGAAATGACTCGCGGACTTGACTTCTGTTATTGTTACCTAGACGATTTTTTAGTATTTTCTAGGGATGCCACAGAACACGAAAAACATTTAGAACTTCTTTTCGAAAGAATGAAAAAATATGGCGTTCTAGTTAATACTTCGAAGTGTGTTTTTGGCGCGTCTGAGATTCAATTCCTAGGTTATCACATCTCAGCCTCAGGTACTAAGCCACTAGAGTCCAAAGTCCAAGCTATTAAGGAATTTCCTAAGCCACAGACTATCAAATCGCTTAGGAGATTTTTAGGTATGATCAATTTTTATCGGCGATTTATACCTAACGCCGCGAAAATTCAAGCCCCCTTAAATGCCCTACTGTCCGGTTCAGTTAAACCGTCGACCACAGTAGATTTGACCGGGGACACACTAACAGCGTTCGAGCAATGCAAGAACAGTCTTTGTAATGCCACCTTACTAGCACATCCCGATTGCCAAGCCAAACTCGCCCTTGTTACAGACGCGTCCGACTTAGCATTGGGTGCCGTGCTACAGCAATACAAAGACAATTCCTGGCAACCTCTCGCTTTCTTTTCGCGAAAGCTTAGCCCCTCGCAGCAGAAATATTCGCCCTACGACCGCGAGTTACTAGCTATATACGAAGGGATAAAATATTTTCGTTATATGCTCGAAGCGCGGCACTTCATAGTCTACACTGACCACAAACCTTTATGTTATGCCTTCCGCACACAGAAGAGTAACTGTTCGCCGCGTCAGTTTAGACATTTAGATTTTATATCACAGTTCACGAGTGACATTCAACATATTTCTGGCAAAGATAACGTTGTCGCAGATACGTTGTCTCGCGTAGATAGTATACAGAACCCGGTTGAGCTCGAAGTGCTTGCTAAAGCTCAATCAGAAGATTCTGAACTTTTGCAGCTCCTTGGTGACGAATCCTCACTCCGTTTCAAAAAACTGAAGGATCCGAGCAGCGGCGTCGAATTATTTTGCGACGTAAGTACTGGTACTGCTAGACCCTTTGTCCCAACACCCTTACGCAAGCAGGTCTTCGACAGTCTTCATGGTCTAAGTCATCCCGGCGCCAACGCCACTGCTAAACTCATCGCGCAGCGTTTCGTATGGCCCGCAATCAGAAAAGACTGCCGAGAATGGTCACGCACGTGCTTATCTTGTCAGCGCTCCAAGGTACATCGCCATGTGTCATCACCTCTAGGCACATTCGAATTACCTCGAGCCAGGTTTTCCTTCGTGCATATCGACCTCATTGGACCACTGCCATACTCGAACGGTTTCCGCTACTGCTTAACAGCAGTAGACCGTTTTACAAGATGGCCAGAGGTAATACCTATAGCGGATATTACAGCTGAAACCGTAGCCAAAGCATTGCTGTCTGGCTGGATTTCTCGCTACGGAACCCCTGCTGACATCATAACGGACAGAGGCGGCCAATTCCAATCGGGATTATTCAGCTACTTGTCCAAGATGGCTGGATTCAAACACCGCCAAACCACGGCTTATCACCCCGCCTGCAACGGCCTAGTGGAAAGATTCCATCGGCAGCTAAAAACAGCTATTACTTGCCACGCTGATAGTAATTGGACTGAATCCTTACCACTAGTGCTATTGGGCATTCGGAGCGCCTTCAAAGCCGATCTGCAGTGTTCTTCAGCAGAACTCGTATATGGTGAGCCTTTAAGACTTCCAGGTGAGTTCTTTGAAGCAAACACCCATACCACAACTGACGTTACGGACTTCGCCGCTAGAATACGTTCATTTTGCGAACGACTTCAACCTTGCCCCGCTTCACGCCACAGTAAAAACAAAACATTTGTTTATAAGGATCTTACTACTTCTAGTCACGTTTTTATCAGAGAAGACGCACTGAAGAGTACATTCCATCCAATATTTTAATAAGGACTAAATGGTGCTCTGACGCAGAAAGAGATATTTGAGGAATGTACCGGGAATTTCTTTTAAACGGATTCCTAAGTATTAATATAGACAAGCCACTTTGTATAATTGCGTGGGAAATCGCATACAACTAACTTTGTATCTAAGTAAACTTCAATTCAAATAATAGGCGTGCAAAATTCCTTACGGTTCTATTAGCTCTAGCATGAATAAATGTTTTATCTTTATTAATTAAAATACTGACTGCATGGCGCATAGAAATCTTAATAATTTCCATGGGATGTGCGTAACTATATACTATCGATTGCATTATTATTATTACATAAACGTACCCATATTATGGGTACGTTAAAGTAATAGAGTATAATATAATATTATAATAAGAGCAAGATCGATACACAATCAATAATTTCTACTAGGGGTGAGTTATGTACTCACAAAACAAGTGAAAAAATTGTGCCGAACGCCGAAGAGTATAATAGAGTACCTACTTCACCTACTTCATTGTCAAATGGTATGACAAATTACGACAAATATTTGTCATTACGCACTTCATTTATTGCACTCTTGTAACATTTCCACCTCTTTCTGTACATATACAATATTATTTATACACAGTTTATACATAATTATTCATACAATATCATAGTAGGTATACTATAAAGTGAGAGACCCGATTTCTGCAATTTTTTCCCCTTATTCTTGAGAATGACTTTACCGGGAATTTTGTTGAATTTGGGGCAATTTGGGAATTTATAATTTCTGAATCATCTCTGGTCTAGCTGGCTTTGGCCGTGGCTAGTTACCACTCTACTGTCAAAGACGTGCCGCCAAGCGATTTATTGTTCCGGCACGATGGCGTGTACAAATAGATTAGGGGTAGGTATGGGTTGAATTTACACTGCCATACCCCGTCCAAGTTAATCCGCTACCATCTTAGACTGCATCGTCACTGACCACTAGGTGAGATCGCAATCAAGGACTACCTTGTCAACGAACAAAAAAAAAAAGAAAATGACATTGGGAATATTAAGGTATGGTCGGTGAAAACGGGCATAGGTTATCCGTTTTTGCTGAGTATTGAAGACCAAAAAAAAAACTAAGATAAGGAAACAAACACACTTTCTTGTTTTTAATTATAGTAAGAATTTATGAATAAAATCAGATCTGGAATTTTTGTAATTTTAAGGCCAGAATGTATAATTTCTTTTATTTGAACTCCTTTTACGTGCAGGTTAAATGCACAAAAAATACTTTTAGGTTATAATCTTTTTTTAATGACAGGTGCCAATTAAATTATTTGCTAATTGGTTTGTCTTCATTTTTAGTAAGACGAATAAATTGGCAATAACTATCTAGTACACACAGGCCAGTTGGTAGTAAGGGTATTAAGCGGTAATTATGTTAATTATTAATAATTATTTTCGTACGACCTTGCTAGTGGCTACGCGAATCTTTCCTCGACTTTACGATATTAATTCGCAATATCGATACACAACCAATGATTTCTACTAGGGATGAGTAATTAATAATTATATACTCAGAAAACAACTGAAAAAATTGTTCCGAACTACGAAGAGTATAATAGAGTACTTCATTGTCAAATGACATGACAAATTACGACAAATACATATATCTGCCATTACGCGCTTCATCTACCGCACGCTTGTAACATATCCACCTCTTTTTATACATATACAATATCATAGTACAAAACTCTTTAATTTCATTTTTAAAGTACCTATATTAGCCATACTGAATTTCTGAGTCTACTTGAGTGAATTTGCACTTGTCCGTCCGTCCGTCCGTCCGTCAGAGCCTTATAACTTCTGAATTACGGAACGTAATTACTTCAAATCTAAATATAATATGTAAACTGATGGCCTTCAGCCGAATATTGCATAAAAAAATATAAAAAGCTTTATTTCAGGGGGGCTCTCATAGAAGCTTGTATGAAGTAAAATTTTTTTGTTGCATTACATAGACTTGCGATATATCTTTTTAAAGACGACTTTGAACAGAGTACATTTTTTTTTAATTTGAGCCATATGTCAAAAATTACTATATATTAGAACCTGAAACTTGGTTGTAAATTCAGTTATATCCTGTACTTGAACAAAAAATACTAAAATTAGATAAATATTATAACGAAACAAAATTATTTAATTTTTAATGCTAATCGATTTTATAGCTTCACAATAATGCTAATAGATGGCGCTGTATTTAGTATCGGTAAAACCATGGTAAAACAGTTTTGCGTCAACTATTATTATTTTTTATTACGTCTAATGTTAAAAGTTAATTATTACAATATATTATAATTAAAACTACCTTTTGGGAATTATGGGATGCCGCGAGATCTCAGTTCGGGGCGAACGGCGAACTACTAGTATATATGTCGCAGGCGAATTGTATAATCCGCCGTATTACATTACGGCTAGCCGTTTTGAAAAACAGCGCCGTTTTGTAATGCGGTGGTTCAACGTTTAACCGGATTGAATGCGGCTGAATAAAAAACCGCCGGAATGTATTCGCCCACATACGTTATTCAATACGGCTAGCCATAATGTAATACAGCGAGACATATTAAGCCGCCTCTTTGACCGGGCTTAGTTCCGATTTTTAACACTCGTGGCGCTGCTTGACATAACAACATCATGATTCTTGATAATTGATATAGATATTCAGTTCTGAAAGTCTATCTGAACCTTGTATTGTAAGGGTACCTAAAATCGTACCTCTTCCAAAAATAAGTTATGTGCAAATAAAAAATTTTATAATTCATTTCGAATTTAATATACTTTGCTTTGCAGTGGGTACTAAATAGTGAGAACGAGGATGGCAGAAAGCGCGATGTAAAAGTTTACAGCGCCATCTACATTCCGTCATCTAAAGCTTTACAAGTAATTTTGAAATATTATGGTTGAGCGAAGCAATGGTTGGATCATGCATCATGCTCGTGAACGGGTGCCACCAATGGGAATGGGTCTGCTTTTGCCTGCCTGTCTTAACATACATTGGATTGTTTTGCATTTTTGAAACTTTATTGTGGAAACACTGTATACATAGCATCGTTTTGTTACCTATTGTAAAAAAATTTTTTTTTTGAAAAGGGCAACCGCCAAGTTTATTGCTGGCTCTTCTCGGCAGGAAGGGCATTCCGAACCAGTGCAATGGTAGATTCATTGACGATTCAAAAGTACTTGTAAAAGTTTATTTCAATGAAAAATATTTCTATTTCTATTGGTCTAACCTTTCACTACGCGGCTCCTGCCTGGTATGCGCTCTGCTCGGCAAGCCAGAGGAGCCGCCTACAGGTCCTCCAAAACAAGTGCCTCCATCTGATCGTTGGAATTCCGAGGAACAACGTCATCCAATGATCCATCGCGACCTCAAGACGCCCGCCGTGGAGGAGTACGTCCGCACAGTTGCGTGGCGCATGTTCGCGCGCGCCGATTGCGGACCGTACGAGCACCTCCCAGGCAGCGCTCCACTAACCAGCCGACCCACGATCGGGTGTCCCGTACATCGAGAGCTCCTGCGATCGCCAACACCGAGGAGGCACGCAGGCGACCCCAGCGACGACGAAGACGACGTGAGATCCACCGGACCAGACACCCGCTCCACGCATGGCGGCGATTCACTCGCCCATAGCGCGGAGCCACCCACCGGACTTGACATCACTCCGCACGCGGCGGCGGACAACCCCTCCGCGGTGCGGAGCCCTCACGGACACGATGAACCACAGGCTCCTGGCCAACGCCAGTGAGCGTCGGCCATAACAAGGCCGGACTTCAACAACGGGGAAGTGTCCTTTCCCGCGCCCCGCCCGGGTAATGAGGCCACGCCTCGAAGCCTTCGGCCTGAAGGGGTACGGGAAGAAGGAACGGTACGGTTCCTTTTGAAAAGGAACGGTATCAAAAGTCTAGCATATATTTTGTAAAAATAAATGATGAATAGAAAAAAAATTAAGATGGCGATCTTGAATTTTTTTCTATTCAAACAATCAAACAACAAGGTCGAATAGTGTGTCAGAACCGAAATGCCCGACCTCGACTCCACGTAGTCTTGTCTGCCCTACCCCTAGAGTGTTTTTATGAAGCGCGAAGCCAGAAGCTCGCAAAGGAGGTCCTGAATGAAGGGGCGACGGAACGAGTCTTTTGGCGTAGCCCATTTGATTTATAGCGAAGCGCAGCTTCCGCCACAGCCTGATGGTAATGATTTTTTTTTACCACCCAAAAATCCTTACAGTTGTGATAGGGGACACCTCCACGCCTCCTACCCCTCCCCCTCCTGCTGCACGATTCTAAATTTTTATCAATTTTTTTTAGTAACCACCCAGAAATACTTGCACCCAGATCTTTAGTGTTAGTTAGGTTAGAACGCTGTAATAGGGAGAATGGAGGGTCGTAATCCCTCCTACTCCTTTCCTCTTACACTCTTTCACGTCCCATCCGTCCTTACTTAGTGAAGTTTTGCCCGAATCCACTCCCCTGAACCCCTTCCGTCTTCGTACCGGCAACTATACTAAAGAACAACTTAAGTTTACGACGGTTTACCTACAAACGTATGTTATTTTTAGAAATTAATCATCTTTATCAAAAGTAAGGTGTAATTATTAATAATCACCGAAAAAAGTGAATAATTGATCACTTTTATCATCAGTCTTGGTAATTGTTAATAATGTTCGGTAATTATTAATAATTTTCAATTAATCACATTTACCGTAACAATTATATACTTAATCTTATTTTCGAATATTTTTTTTTTCAACTTTAGTCTTTAATGCGGGATCTTGTTTAACCCATCATTTTTTTTTAAATTTTACTAGTCTATGTCACCCGAAATAAGCTAAGGATTCTAACGATACCTCATTCGTCAAAATCGGTTCAGGCGTATGGAAGTTAAGGTAGAATATAGAACTCACACACATACATAGATACATGAACTCTGAAAACAATATACTCCTTTTTTCAGGCAGTTGTATAAAACGACCGTAGCAATTAACAGTGTCGGATCTACATTTTGGCGATTTTCGTTTTGTTGCATTAAGGGTCTTAGAATGGGGATAGCAATGCCCCCACCAATTGTGAAACTTTTGGAATCAACCAACCATCTTTGGTTTTTGCAAGTGCAAGGGTTGGATATGTTGACTGTTTTTCACTTTTCACATATTTGAAGCTTTGAGCAGCCGTGCCCTGGAGTAGTGGTTTTTCACATGCGACTATGTTAATTGCTACGGTCGAAAAAGTGATTACCGTTCTATTTCGATATAGTTTTGTGATTAGTTCTAGTTATTAATTAGTCGTAACTCGTATCGTATACTTTAAACGGAATTCTCTTAACAATTATTGTTATGGAAAAGACAGCATCGCAGCGCAAGTATCTATAATACAGGGTGATTTTTTGGTTGTGCACAATTTTTTTTATGTTATATAAACGAAATTTAATCAATACGTATTTTTTATTTTTTATTTTACTTAAGAATACCTACCAAAGTTAACGTTTACCAAAGAGATTCACTTTTAAACACATGGTTAGCTTCACCCTACAAACGAAATATATCAGCTGTTGATACATTAGGCGCGCGCGGTGGCCAGTTGACCTCTGAGCGCGTATTTTAATTTCGTCGAATAGTATGACCATGATTTGCTTATTTTATGGTCAGATATGTTAAAAAAATTATTTCAAAAAGGGTACAAATTAATGGAAATAATATGTTCTATTACCGTTATAGAACAACCAAAAATTTTGAACACTACCTAAAAAATCACCCTGTAGTTACCAACTCCGTTTACCAATGCTATTTAAAATGGGCCTTGACGAGAAACATGGCGATTTTAAATAGTAAAAGTGACTTTTTATCGTGAAATCCCCGGGCTGTGTTCATTTAATTTTATTCGCCGTAAAATAATAAGTACCGTAATTGTTGTTATTGCAATAATACATACCTATCTTCCAATGAAGCGTCTCATCCTACTAATATTAAAAATGCCAATTTTGGATGGATGGATGGATGTTTGTTACTCAATAGTATAATAACAGTAATACACTCATACGCGTTCACACACACACTCTCACACACACTAATACAAACTCACACCTTATGCATGCTGTACCTGTGTTAATTTAATATTAACAACGACTGAACCGATTTGGCTGAAATTTGGCACAACGGACAATCTGACAACCTGAGAGGCCGCGTCCGGACCTTACCTTAGAAGGTAGCGTTGACCATAGAACACTATTTTTATACGACTGTCTGAAAAAAGGAGTATATTGTTTTCAGGGTCCATGTATGTATGTATGTTTATATGTGTGTGTGTATGTGTGTATGTATGTTACTTCTTCACACAACAAATAATGAACCGATTTGTTTGTGGAATGGAGATAGCTCATACTCACACATACATTAACACATAGGCATTTTATCCCGGAACATTACAGAGTTCCTTCCTAATTAAAATCCTCAAGCCACGCGGATGAAGTCGCGGGAATTATCTAGTATTTTACAACGTCGCTGAAATCTCTAACTGTCGGCTAACAACACAAAAAATGACAACAACACCAAAGTTCAAGAGAACGCCCGCGGAAACCTGTTGTCCTTATAAGTGGGAATCAAAATAGATATTACACAAAAACTACAAACACCCAGACCGTTTTGTTCTTGACCTCAAACAATAAGAACGCTTACTCGTCTACGACAAGACAGTCGCTTCCCACAACGTCAAAGGTAGACGCCCGATCCTCGCGTCAAGCGTTAGTCGCACGCGTCACTGACCCGCGCGTCAGTGCGTCATTGGCGCGCGTCAGTGACACTTGGATCGAATCATGCGTCATGCTCGTGAACGGGTGCCACCAACGGTAATGGGTCTGCTTTGTCTGCCCGTCTTGACATGTGTTGGATTGTCTGTACCTACGTATGCATTTTTGAAGCTTCATTGTGGAAGCACTGTATACATACAGTGCTTCCACAATGAATGAATAACTGAATACATGAAAGAAATAATTTTGAATTTGACGTCTAAAGCCTTTTATACCGGCAAAACCAAAAATTCCAAAAGGGATTTTTAAAAGCTAAATAAAAGTCTTCTTATTGTATCTTTTGTATAATAATAAACTTATTATAATAATAATAAACTTCTTTCCTGTTTCGCATGTCTAGAGTCTAGGACGCTCTTCCAAGATCTGGGATTCCTAACACGTACAATTTGGGTATCTTTATAACAAGAGTGAATAGGCATCTTCCAAGCAAATGCGTTACACCTTAGACTACAGTGGTCAATCATTAGTGGTCAAGCGTGTCTATAATGAATAAAAAAAATAGATATATTTTAAGGAGGTACATAAACTTAGTCTTAAGACTGTCTCCGTCTCAAATGTGGACGCAGCCTGTTAATTATTATCAATAGTAACGTAAGTAAGGCGCTAGACACACAAAAAACCTGGCCCTTAACATAAGGAATAAGTGAACCCGTTACGTGTGTGTTTTTTAATTTGAACCAGTGATCCAGTCTTGAACATGTACACTTTAACCAGTCTCGAAACGCAGCTTTCTTGGGAATTAGGAGTTTCAACTTATTTATGACCACTTTACTACTACGGGCTTTATGATTATCAAATAAATGTTAATTTAATTACGTAGACTAACTTAATTTCATGTACTTTTTTATTTTAAAGAATTTTAGCCAAGCTGAAGTTGATTAATATTTTTCAAAATACCAAGTAGGCCGCCAAATTGTATGCTTTTTATTAAGCTCTTTGTGCCTGTTCTTATAAAATGTGTGGTGTACAATAAAAGTATATTCATTCATTCATTCATTCATACCTAGCCTATGTCACACTCCAGTTTCTTAACTATTCCCATCCCCATCCCCATGTATCATTTTGAAACCATTTAAAACATTACAAACTACTAATAACATATTAATAAAATAAACATAACTTAACATAGTAATAATTATGCGTATGATACTATTATTATTGTTATTTTTTTCCAATGAAATTACAAACTTATGCAACTGTATTTAAAAACTGTACATTTTAAAAGGGCAGTATGTCAGATTTTTGAAAAATAAAGAAAAATCAATACTAAATATTTTTTGCTATAGATTTTTATGCTAGCAAGACAAGATCAAAGGGTTCGCGCTGGATATTTAAAAATCTTACTCATTGAATTATGACGCTTAGAACAGAAAGTTACGTACCAAACGTAGACTCACAACCAATTAATGTGCAATTGCTATGTAAATTAAATTATTTTCTGTACTGGTACTGATAATCACGGTTTTGATGGTTATTGTGATGAATTATGACGCTCTTTCACACAGTTTGCACAGTACGTCATTTTTTATAATTTACTAGATGATGCCCATGACTTCGTTCGCGTGGATTAAGGTTTTTATTCCCGCGGGAACTCTCTTATTTCCCGGGATAAAAAGCCTATGTGCTATTCCAGACTATAATCTATCTCTGTGCAAAATAACAGCCAAATCGGTTCAGTCGTTGCGACATGATTGAGTAACAAACATACAAACTTTCGCATTTATAATATTATATAATATAATAGTTGATTCCCGCGACTTCGTTCGCGTGGATTAAGGTTTTTTAATTCCTACGGGAACTGTCTTATTTTTCGGGATAAAAAGTAGCCTATGTGTTATTCCAGACTATAGTCTATCTCTGTGCCAAATTTCAGCCAAATCAGTTCAGTCGTTGCGGCGTGATTGAGTAATATCCAAACATCCACACTTTCACATTTATAATATTATTAGGATTAGGATATTAGGATTAGGATTAGGATTAGGATAATAGAAAATTGGATAGTCCTACAATAAAATAGTAGTCACTTAAGACTATTATTTTAACTGACTTCGCAAAACTAACACTTCGATGATCTAATTCGAGGCTAAAGACACCGCTTTTTTGGCACTTTATCGCTAGTAATAAATTCACCGTGAGACTCCAGTTGTGATGAACGTCCGGTAAAAGTGACAACGAAAGCTAAAATCACTTAGATCTTGTCAAAGCATGATATAAATTCACACGAGACCCGCTACGTTACTATTTTTTTGCTTATTTAATTACAATAGTTTTTATTCTTCGTTTTTGCGATCAGTTACTTGCCTCATTTTTTTGCGGATGTTTTTTGTCGCACTACTGTTTTATTTATTCTCATACGGAGGTACTTATATCTCTACTAATCTTACTGATGTTATAAATGCGAAACTTTGTTGTTGTTGGTTTGTCCTTCAATCACGATGCAACGTGATTTAACGTGGCTGTTTATAATTTGTGCAATGCCTACCCTTAAGTTTGTTATAACTCGTACAGCACTGGTAGCATGGGCAGGAGATAAAAGTTTTATCCCCCGATTTTATCCACTGACAGGGGATAAAATTATGTTTTCCCTGTGCTAAAGCATGGCGACAGAGAAGGCGATGTATATTTCTATAAGTATATCCACTGAGTGTTATTTCCACCGCTGTGCCCATGCTCGACGGGTGGATAAAGCTAAGCGAGGGGATAAACGTTGTATCCTTTTCCCGGGGATAAAATTTCTCCCGCCCATGCTACCAGGGCTGGAGATTTTTTTCCATTTTATATCATCTGCCTACCCTGTTGTACGTCCTATGCACGCCACACATCACCCAGTAGATATACCTGGATTAAGTTATCTAGAATAGGATGTCCCGGCGCCTCCACCACTTGAGCATTAAAGACAAAAGGCTTCAAACAGAAGAAGCGCCGGAACAACTAAGTCATCTTCGGTTTTAAGTATTTTTCGGTTTTCGTCAGTATGTCTGCATAGTATTCTTCGGTACATTTGTCACTGCCTTCACTTTGTTTCTGTCCAGAACGTTAACCGTATAAATAATTATTTATACGGTTACACCCAACACTATTATAATAGTGTTGGGTAGGACATGACTTGAAAAAGAGTTTGTAAGAGTTGCCTCTTTTTTGTACTGAGCCAGTACATTGTCCCACTTCAAATTAGGCAAGGCGTACTGAAGCTTGGCATTACATTTGAAGTACTGAGAACAAATATGACATTTGATGTCACTACAGTCAGATTAAAGACTACACTCAGACACTAAAGTCAGATACTGAATCGCCTCAGCCTCAATACCACTACTACGGCAACAGAAATTTTGAAATGAGCCGCTCTTACATTTTGACGTCATGTACAGGACAAATGTACCACCTCTTATGTCCTATTCAACACTAATAAATAATGTACGATTGTGTCGCCTAATTAGCAGGATCCGCACGTGCAGGCGTCTGTCCGACGATCTGTCATCAGAGCCTCTACCATGTGAGAATTAACGATTTAGCATAATCGCGAACGCGCGAGCCTAGTAAGGCATAGATAATGAACAGAATTCAGTACAAGCAGGCTATATGATGTTTTTCTTCACCTTCTTTGCTCGATTAGTGGGTTTTGCTTGCGCCCATACATAGGACGATTAGGGTCAGTGAAAATCTAACGGTTTTCCGCGAGTGTTCACACATTTTTTGTGTACTTAATTATTTTTTTTCTAATTTGTTATAGCTACCAACATCTTACACAATTATATAAAACAACTAGCGGATGCCCACGACTTCGTCCGCGTGGATTTATTTTTTAAAATCCCGCGGGAACTCTTTGATTTTCCGGGATAAAAAGTAGCCTATGTAACTCTGCAGGTCCTCAAATTACATTTTTCAACGAGTATTTGTGCAAAAAAATATCTCGTGAATCGGTCCAGAAACCCCGGAGTAATCGGTGGACATACTCGTACATAGAAAAAAAAAAAGATATCGGCCAAATTGATAACCTCCTCCTTTTTGGAAGTCGGTTAAAAATAACGGCGATGCGTAGCTCCTTTGCAGCGTGATTTAAAGACAAACCAACAAACAAATATACTTTCGCATTTATAATATTAAGAGGGTAGTTAGGTTAAAAGACTAAATAAAATTCAACAATGCAAATTAGCAGACTTCACACGCATTTGAGAACATTATGGAGAACTTTGAGGCGTGCAGGTTTCCTCACAATGGTTTCCTTTTTTTTAATATATAGACTAGCGCTTAACTGCGGTCTCACCTGATGGTAAGTGAATATACACCTTAAGATGGTACGCGCTTGCCTAGAAGATGCCTATTCACTTTTGATTTAAAGACACCCATATTATAGTTAGTTGGAAAAACGGAAGCCGGAAGGGCATTCCAAATTTTTTCACCGTTCCTTCACCGTTGAAACAGGTGATCATTGCTTAAACGAATACAACTCCAAAAAATCAGAGGCGTACCAAGAACAAACTCGCAATAAGAAGACACCTCGAATAAGAAGACGGCAGTCTTAGAATAGAATAGAATAGAAATATTTTTTATTCAAATAAACTTTTACAAGTGCTTTTGAATTGTCGATGAATCTACCACTGGTTCGGAATGCCCTTCCTGCCGAGAAGAGCCAGCAATAAACTCTGCGGTTGCTCTTTTCAAAAAAAAAAAAATTTTTTACAATTGGTAACAAAATTATGGTACACAGTGCTTCCACAATGAAGTTCCAAAAATGCATAAGACCTACATTTGCATGTTACAATCCATCTTAAGACGGGCAGCCATAAAGCAGACCCATTCCCGTTGGTGGCACCCGTTCACGAGCATGACCCATGATCCAGCCGTTGCTTCGCTCAACCATATTTGCTGCTTCGCTTAACCACTAAGCTGAATGTCATATCGATTCGTGTATGAAATTCATTACCAAAAGTAATTAAACTCCATAACAAAAGGAACGCAATGCGAGCGGACGCCAAGTGCACGTAATTTAACACAAAAACTCGGCTGGGTTTAATCCTGTTGTTTTAATTAAGGTAAAATGGTTATGTCGCAAGGTTTTTTCGCGAAACCTATTTAATTTAACTATAGAAGGAGGCTATTAGTCTGGTGAACTACTGCTGCTACTAAACATAGGTAGGTAATCGTCTGCGGTGAAATGAAAGCGCACTGAAAACTGAAAGGTCGCAGGTTCGAATCCCATCCGTTGCACTATTGTCGTATTCACTCCTAGCACAAGCTTTCCGCTTATTTGGAGATAATATCTTCTCCAAATATCCCTAAAAATATTGGATATCCCTTCCAAGTTAGCCCGCTACCATCTTAGACTGTATCGTCACTTACGATCAGGTGAGATCGCAGTCAAGGACTACCTTATTATCGAATAAAAAAAAAGGGATATTAGTCAACTTCAGCTTGGTTAATATACTTAAAAGAAAAAAAAAATAGCAGGCGTAACTTCGTACGGCGTAACAAAATGGCTGCCCAATTATATTATTGTTAACATGAACAGTGAACCGACGGCCTTGCGGTACGATTTCGGCGCACAATACACAAATTACGGTGGATACGACACAATCGGACGCACGGACGCTGGGAATAAGGCCTCATTTGTCATAGACAACACAATGGCCATTCAACCAGCCGCTGTATGAATATTCAATACAACCACCTCACCATGTTATGTACTTACTAGTTTAGGTTCTGCTCGCCAGTTCGGCCGCGTGGAGTTGGTCTTTAAAACAGTACATTACTGCCGCGGCCAGCAAAAGAGGCATTGCTGGATGAATCTTGTTGCAAAAAGAAAGCCTTAATTTCCGCGCATTATTTGAGAAAAATACTATACAAGCCTTGGCCACAACTAGGCATTGATGGACTTACGTAGGTGTGCCTCGGCTTCACCTCGGCCCACATTTACACGTTCAAATTCAAATTCAAATTTACTTATTTCATGTAGGCCAACTTGTAACTCTTATGACCCGTCATGACTCTACCACCGGTTCGGAATGCAGATTCTGCTGAGAAGAGCCGGCAAGAAACTCAGCAGTTGCTCCATTTAAAACAAAATATTACAATATTGTATAGCTACATAATATTACAGTATAATACTATACTTATATACGTATATAATAAGTACTTATTACACTGTCTAAAATAAAACTAGGTTCAACTTTTTGTGGAAAAATTCTAACCTGTTTCATGAACAGTCTACAGTAGAGTAGGTAGGTTGGTAACAGTTTGCGTGATCGTCGAAAAAATCACTATCGATGTAGGTTTTTTACGTTTTTTACGTTTACGATAAACGTACCGAGGTTTTTTTTTTAATAAAGGCGAGCGTCTGTCTGCTACCGATCGGCATGCACCGTTATATATTTTAACAAAAGGTTAACTTTTTTGCCATTTTTTCGATCGGAATATAACGTAGGTACGTAGGAACCTAGGTAGGTACTTTAGGTCGATTGCACACAAACCCAGGCGTCTTTGAGTAATCAGGGAACATAAATGAACATAAAGATTCCGATGAACCTCCTTTTTTAGAAATTAGTTAAAAAATTGTAAGCAAAATAAATCATATCAGTGAAAGAAATATTAAAATAAAAAAGTATAGGCTTAAATAAAATGTTTGGTAAACGGGAAAATGGCGTGTAACTTTGTTAAAGTTACCTAGACCACCTATACATATTAATTATTTATTATTATAGTCAGTAAATTAATACAATATTACATTTTTGACAATGTTTTATCGGTCTATAGTACATTTATCTCACGAAGTTACGCGCGCTTTACTTGTGGTTACGTCGTGTACATGCACATTGCGTAAGTGTGTGTGCCTGTACAGGTACGACACACACACAACTATGCGCCACGAGCCCTCGTGAAAAAAAAGAACTATAACAACGATGCAGGAGGACTTAACTCTCTTGTACTTGTAATGTAACTTGTACCCAACATGGGTATTGGGTACAAGTTACGCTAACACACACGCTCACATACTGTCCGAAAACACGTGAAATTCTCCCACGCTTCGACCCCATTGACGGTATGGTGTGAATATGGTCTAATCATTGTGACAAATACCATACTCCATTTAAATGCTTGCGGTTTCTGGCGGTAATGGTCGACGAGATAGAATAGAAATTATCGGGTATGGTCTGCTCAGTGAGTCAGTTAAATAGTCAGTTTTTTTTTTGTATTTCTTTTTATGTGCCTTTTTTTTAAATATACAGACCAGCGCTTGACTGCGATCTCACCTGATGGTAAGTGAAGATGCAGCCTAAGATGGTGCGCGCTTGCCTAGAAGATGCCTATTCAGACTATTTATTTATTTATTTACTTATATGGGTTACTTTTTGCCATTTATTCCCCCTTTCCACATTAATGTGCGCATAGTTTATTTTTAATAACTATCTGATGAGACTTCGTATTCGTGGAATAAGGTTTTTTTAATTTTCGCGGGAACTCTGTTATTTTCCGGGATAAAAAGTATCCTATGTGTTATTCCAGACTATATCTGTACCAAATTTCAGCCAAATCGATTCCGTCATTGCGGCGTGATTGAGTAACAAATATCCATCCATCCATGCATCCATGCATCCATCCACCCATCCAACCATCCATCCATCCATACATCCAAACTTTCGAATTTTATAATATAATAGTAGGATAAACGAAAAAAAGTCTTTCAGAATATTTTGTTAGCAAAGTTATGAAACTCAATTTTATTTTATGATACCTATTATATTTGGTGATGTGTGGCACAATTTATAATATAAACGTTTCTTTATTTATTTTCTTTATTTTCTTTATTTTCTTTCTTTTCTTTCTTTTCTTTCTTTTCTTTCTTTTCTTTCTAAAATATTAATACACTCGGATGAGACTTATTGCAAGGTGAAATGGACCGTAAAACTTATTAACATTCTCGTATTTATATGCTAAAAATGCCCATTTCAGTTAAAGTAGGTAAATAAAATTAAATGAAACTTTAAACAATCTTAAATGAGCTTGAGATTAAGTTTTGAATTAATTACAAAGTAATTTGACACCTATTAAGTACATTTTATTTCACTAGAATTAATCACACTCCATTTAGCATTGACTTAACTGTTGTTCAGTAGGTAACTATTACAAAAATGAGTGTAATTATTTTATCTAGAATGGCATTGTTAATTGCGGTTTAACATTTAATTGTTTATTTCTGTATAATTTATACGGTTTTGAATTAGTTTATCGTTTTGTTTATCGATTCGATTTCTGGGTCATGGCTTTAAATTGATTGTTATGATTCTTTTCCATTTTTAACCGACTTAAAAAAAGGTAAAGGTGCTCAATTTGTATGTGTTTTAAGTAAATTAGTTTCAGGTAAGAGTTGAGTCACCTGCCCTCAATGACACCTGTTCTGTATTTGATGGCTAGTAAAGTACATAATATTTAGAATTACAGTGAAAATAAACTTTTAAATTGCTTTAGGGCTTCGGTCCATTAAAAAGCGACTACTGACTACAACACAGTAATTGTAAGTTCTAAAATTAGCCATAGATCGTAAGGACTTGGAAAGGTAAAACGCGTGACTGCAGCTTGTCGAAAGCGGTATTTAGATATTGCAATATACAAGGTGTAATAGAAGGTGGGTATCAACCCTGAAGGAGGTCAATGTGCTCCTGAAACTGAACAACTTTTCCCCAGGAACGTAGGTCGATATATGAAAAAAAATGTGGACCTTTTTTTATGAATAGCGGGCAAACAAGCTGGCGGGTCACCTGATGAAAAGTAATTAGTAATTAGTGTTCATGGGGTACGGTAATTACTAATTACCGTCGCCCATGAACACTTGTAGTACCAGAGGCACCACCAATGCGTTGCCGGCTTTTCAGTAACTTATTGGTTCGCCCCTTGAATAACCCCATATTGTAATTAAGTGGGAACACTGTCAAATGGTCCGGGAGATAGCGTTGCATTTTAGCTAGTGATTTTATTCCGATCGATTGCCATCATTTTCAATAGATCTCGGCTGACTCTCAACTGAACCGACCGTCAGCTGACGCACCCGCGGGGCTAGTGATTGTGGGAAAACTCCAATTAAACTAGAACTCTAAATTGTATGAGCGCCCATACAGCTCAGAGGTCTATCTTAATTGGCGTTTACTATGTATGTAAGGGCATTCATAGTAAACGCCAATTAAGATAGACCTGTGAGCTGTATGGGCGCTCATACAATTTAGAGGTCTAGCTTAATTGGAGTTGTCCCACAACCACCAGCCCCACTACTTGGGCAGCTGACGGTCGGTTCGCTTATTAGTCATATAAGATCTACTATCGACGTCAATATCAGCCGGAATACTATGACTTTTGTATTTGCAACGCTACCTCCCGGACCAAAAAGAAGATGATTCCACAATATGGTAGTACGTGGAAAAAAGATCTGGAGCAACGGATGGTAGAAGTGCTCCAGGCACCCAGGTGGTGAGGGTGAAATTGCGTTCGGTGGCGTGCGGTGCGGTTGTAAAAGTTAGAGGACGGAATAATATCAAACTGCTCTTCAGAACACTCCCCGTTATATAGCTGATAGAGCACGCAAAGCGAGCTTACGTCCCTTACAAAATTGACGATCCGCTGATTGATTTACTACGGGAGGTCCAAAATCTCCCCTCTGCAAGTGGCCAAAGAAAGCTAGTTTTCTCCGTATGATGATTGACAAGTACAACATGAGCAATGGAAGAAGAATTTAATCTACACGCTTCTACCACTACGCGTTGCATTTGTCCAAACCTTATGTTCTAATATTGACCATTGTTTGTAAAGGTTGCGTCGTCCGATATCGATCCCGCGACCCTTGCCATTTAGATGACATTCCCCTTAAATTTTAAATGGAGACATTTCTCAATGTTTTACTGACGATAATAATCGGTAATTGTTGCGCCAAGCGTGAATCTTTAAACGACAACACAATTAACACCAAAAATAACTTTGACTATTCGCCAGTCTATTTTTCATAGACTATCGTCCAATTTTTCAAAGTCCGGTAACAGTTTTTAAACTGTTTTTGTGTTCTCTATAGATCTTCTTTTTTAACCGATTTCGCAACAGGAGAAGGAGATAGAAAATTCTTTATTGCTACACACAAGAGGTGTTTACAATTTAATGAATCTTAGTTAATTAATGCACGGTGTGCAAAGGCAGTCTTATCGCTTTAAGCGATAGAGGAGGTTCTCAATTCGTCGGAATCTTTTTTTTAATGTATTTTCCTTGATTACTCGAAGACACCTGGACCGATTTGGAAAATTCTTCTTTTGTTAGAAAGGGTACACTTCCCAGGTGGTCCCATGGTCATCAAGTCAGGATCTGATGATGAAATCTCGGAGGGAACTCTTCAAATTTTATAGGCACAATTGATATACTTTGTAGTGGCGTTTGAAGTCGGTTTTGTAAAAGGAATTTTTACGTTTAAATTATACTTAACTTATTATCGATTACGATCTTATACGCGGATGCAATTTAAATATCAATTCAACGGAAACGGATAAACAACGAGCAC
Organism: Hipparchia sbordonii; assembly: GCA_038048805.1. NCBI lineage: Eukaryota > Metazoa > Arthropoda > Insecta > Lepidoptera > Nymphalidae > Hipparchia > Hipparchia sbordonii. The sequence continues at coordinate 8,837,997 of CM076115.1, forward strand.
ACTAAATGCATCAGTAACTTATTTTATACGTGTGACAGCTGAGCGATGACTTGTACCCGCTCTGTTTAGGCTATACTAGTTCATCTCGTTCACACGATCTAAAAACAATTTAATTAGAATGAAGTTTAAAAGGAAATCAAAATATATTATTTTATTTTATTTATAACTATGTATATGGTGCCCGTGACTTCGTCCGCGCGAATTAAGTTTTCCACAGGAACTCTTTGATTTTCCGGGATAAAAAGTAGCCTATGTCACTCTCCCGATCCTCAACAAAATATCACGGCGATCACTTGCTTTTTTTGCGGCGTGATTGAAGGACAAACCAATAAACCCACAAACCAACAAACAAGCACATTTTCGCATTTATAAAATTAGTAAGGATATTAGTAAGGATTCTTTATTCAAAGTTGGTGCACTGTACCTATACTTTTTGAATGTCAACAATTTAAAATTTTCCATATAAATTCATATGGAAATGGGCGGGGCACATAGTTCGAAGAGCTGATGGTCGATGGGTTCTCAAAGTGCTGGAGTGGCGACCCCGCACCGGGAAGCGCAGTGTTGGAAGACGCCCCACTAGGTGGACCGACGACATCAAACAATTCGCAGGGAGCCGCTGGATTCAGACGGCGCAAGACCGACGCCTGGAAGAAGACCTTTGTCTAGCAGTCGACGTCTATCGACAAGACATTCATTCATCCTTCTCTGACTAAGGGGATAAAATAGGGGTTAGAAAAATCGAATTTAAAGTGAGCGAAGCCGCGGGCAAGTGCTAGTCAATAATATGACGGATGTTACATCCAATTTTCCGTAGTCGACGTACAGTTTGTAATTTTTTTTTGTTCTTTAATACCAAAAGGAAGAAATTTATTTTTTTTAGAGATAAGCTTCACCTATATCTACTTCTTCTAATTTAGATAATATGTTGTCTTGTACATAAAAATAAAAATAAAATAAATAAATAAAGTTCGCAAAAATAATACGTAGCTAGTAGCTATTTGGGTATGCAATGATAAAATATTATGTAGTAAAGTTTTCCAAGCGAAATAGAAAATTTAAACAACAAAGTATACATAAATCTTCGGGGTATATTCACACACATTCGTTATGCAAAATTGTTGTTTTGCTTTTATACATCCATGGTGGAAGGCGCAGACTGAAAAACCGATAGGTCAAGACGTGTTTCTCTACCCTAATGTCGGTTCTACACTCAACATAAGCTTTAAGTTTACTTTGAGAGGAAAGGTGAATATTAGTAATGTTCAAAATGGCCAATATAAATTACATAGCGTTGGATATATCGGTCGGCACAGTCTACGGTCGGATAGTGACACAGTGTTTTACTATTTGGAGATTATAGCTTAACTTATCAGTACTAAAATGCAGCCAGTATTTTTGGCACTATTCCATGTGGGACACTGATAAATATAAATTATTATTGCATTTTATTCATTATAGTAATTAATATTAGTTATATTTTCTATTGTATATTAAGTAACGAAACATTTTAAAATTTGAACTACTTAAAATGAAATCTTAACTAAATATCCATATTTATAAATATATTTAGAAGTAGTGCTTAAATAATCTAAATTCAAACTGAATTACCACTAAAATAAAAACTACATTAGACAAAATCATATTTATTTTATTTTATTGGAAAGTGTAGACTGTAGCTATTTGAAATTGATGTTGTTACATAAACTATACATATTTTTTTTCTTTAATTGAGAAGTGTAGGAACTTAAATCAAATTGATGTTTTTACAAAAATACTTCTACTTAGTCTTTAGAACAAAAAGACGTGTGGCACTCGGGGACTGCCGCGGTAAAGCTATTGCATAGCATTTTTTATCAACGCCATCTAGCGGTGAGAAGAGTCCCGTGTCAGGTTATTTTCATTACGGAATTTCTGGATTCGGTCTCCACGCTCAAGGCCCGCGATAAAAGCTATGCAATAGCTTAAAAATTGTACAGGCTAATTCTAATTCCGTAGAAACAAATACATCACGCCGCTTCAGACAAATGTGGAAGCACCCTCAGTGCTGTCATGTTTTCAATCTTTATGCCGCAACGCAATGTATGCTAATTCGTTTCCTAATACATTTTCACATTGCAATAAAACATAGGCAGTGTTTTGTTTCCTTGAAATTCTAAATTACTTTGTATTACTTGTACGGTTACGCCATACTTAAGTATTGGATTTTATCACTTTTTCGTTACTAGTAGGTATTTTGTGGAATATTACTTCAATTTTTGGCGTCATCATTGGCGGATCTAAAGACCTTTTTGACCTCCCTCCTGAGTTTATCACTTGGCTGGGGAACTTGGACATTGATTTGTAATTATAAAATATTGGACATTGAAATTATGACATTAACATTATGCTGTTATAACAATATTATTATAATTAACGCTTATAGTCTCAATTTTTGCCATACGATTAAATAAATAAATTGGCGGACCAACAAATTACTGAAAAGTAGTTAATTACTGAAATTATTACAATAAAATTTGTTGTAATTATTTCAGTCGTTTTATTTTTAACTAGCTGATGCCCGCGTGGATCTTAAAATCCCGCGGGAACTCTTCGATTTTCCGGGATAAAAAGTAGCCTATATCACTCTCCACGTCCTCAACTATATCCATGCAAAAAATCACGTCGATCCGTAACTCTGTTGCGTTATTGAAGGACAAACCGACTAACTAACAAATCAACAAACAAATACACTTTCGCATTTATAATATTAGTAAGAATAAAGATAGTAAGGATTAATTATTATTATTTGTCAATTATTTCAGTAATTTAATTAAATAGCCCAACGGTTAAAGGTGCGTACTGAAAACTGAAAAGGCGCAGGTTCGAACCCCACCCGTTGCACTATTGTCGTACCCACTCCTAGCACAAGCTTTCCGCTTATTCGGAGGGAATAGGAGGATATTGGTCAACTTCAGCTTGGCTAATAATATTCTTTAAAAAAAAAAAATTGTCAAAAGCTGTGTAACAAAAACTCGTATCAATGCAATGCTCGAATACGAGTGCCGAAAATTTCCCTCGCATTCGATTTCTCTCACTGTGCAACTGAGCCATCTGAGTAAATGTTTGCAAAACTAGCAGTTAACTACGGATTGATATAAATACCGGATTAAGTTACAATCAAATAAATTGTTCGGAAACATGATCCAGACCTAATCCGCGGTTACAATCGCTTACAATCGCTTACAATTCGTGTCTATGTAATTCAATCCTGATTGAATGCTTAGGCAGTGGCATTGGGGGCTTTGCACACCTTCTCTGCCAAGAGATATAGATTGTATAGTGCATGGTGCATGGGCGTTTTAAAGATAGTCGCTGGCTGCCGTTGGATACATAAGGCATCAGATCGTGTTCTGTGGGGATCTTTTCAAGGATCTATGTGCAGCTTTGGGAGTATATTTGTTGAGACGATGATGATAATTGGACGGTCATACGCAATAACGATACAACCCACAGACCTTTGTCAAATTAAATACATACTTAATGTAAAAAATAAAGTTAACTTTTCAATTGGTAAGTTGTGTGGGTTGACACGTTATTGCGTATGTGCGTCCAATTATATATTAATGATGATGACAAGAGATAAAAAGTTTCTTAAAAGTCTCCATAAATATGGACACTTTATAAAACAAAATAAAAACCATTTATTTATTATACTATATGTGTTTTATAATCATGTTTTTATTATATTATCTATTTATTATAGTATTATTTGTATAGTTATGTAATAATAATAATATATAATCCTATGTATATATTGCGATCTCCGTGTCTCACCTACATTAAGTTCTCTCGTACAGGTCGCCTGGAAGAGTTCACTATCAGTGATAAGGTCACCTTTTGTGTTACACTGTTTATTTACTTATGTATTTTGTTCTTGTTTTTCATGCAATAAAGTTGCATAAATAAATAAAAATATTTTCATTCGACATCATATTTGTTAGTAAGGAAAACACACACTTAAACTAATGTAAGTAATCTTAAAAACTATCTAATCCTAAAACTATATTAAGGCTTGATTAATCAGCACGTGCACCATATGACAATTGTTCAGCTACTGACCACAGATTTTAGTCTCTAATCTGTGCTACTGACATTCAAAACTGTCAGCAAATGCGCTCAGGATGCCATTGGAATTAGCCCGCAGCTGTGAGTGAAAAATGTGAGTGTGTAAAAATGTGGTACCATTTAATTAATTATCTTAAACGCTCAAGTAGCGACCCTGTCAATTGAACAGATAAGTTAGTCGATATATTTATGTACGAACTAGCTGTTGTCCGCGACTTCGTCCGATTTAGTTTTTAATAATCCCGTGGGAACCCTTTGATCTTCCGGATTAATAAATAGCCTTCGGTTCGGTTCTTGTTCGGTTTTCGTCGGGTGCCCGCCCTCGACCACCGACTTACCGCATCGCATTGTTCGCCCGCGCTATTTTTTCTTTTTGCTCGGCTTCTAAGAATCGTACCGAGATATTGAATAGCCTATAACCTTCCTCAAGAATTGGGCTATCAGATACAAAAAGAATTTTTCAAATCCGACTGATAGTTCCAGAGATTAGCGCGTTCAAACAAACAAACTCTTCCACTTTATTATATTAAGTACAGATTACGAACAAATATTACGCGCGGTGCAATTTTACTTTCCTTACGCGCCACAATCGGCGGAAACGACGCCGCTCCACTTGACGACGGTGCGTGACAGCTTTGCGAAACTCTAACTCACATACGGCTCTGAAGAATAATTTAGCCTAATAATGAATTTGAAAAAAAAAAAATTTGAAAAAAAAAAAAAAATTTTTTTTGAAAAGAGCAACTGCTGAGTTTCTTGCCGGCTCTTCTCAGCAGAATCTGCATTCCGAACCGGTGGTAGATTTATGACGTGTCATAAGAGCTACAAGTTAGCCTACATGACATAAACAAATATTGAATTTGAATTTGAATTTGGGGTATTTGACTAATTTTATTTTTATATACTTAAAGTAAAGGTTTTTGATATTGTTACATAACGTCATTTTTCTTTTTTAATATCTTAACTGGTCTCGAATATATAAATCTTTTAAGTTTCATGTTAGAAAAAGAGACAGCTATTGCAAGATGACGTCACGATTCAATAGCTCTAGTCTATACAAAATTTCAGACGCAGTAAAACAACTTAAAACTTATTTGTTCTTTGACCGATTTATTTTCTGTTTCTACAAATACGCGGGAATCAAAAAACCCTATTTCACGCAGACGAGGTCGCGGGCATCATCTATTTAAAAGGTAAAGTAAGGATTAATTGTTTTTTTTTTTGTAACAATATAAAAATTTTACTCGCGTATTTTTTACTTTAAAACTCGCGTAGCCGTGTGTACCTACTATGAGCGGAGATGCGCAAGATGCATCCGACGCGGACGCAGCGGCGCGTGTGACGTGACGCAATGATGTGCATTGTGCCTTGTGCCGTGTTGCGATACAATGGTGGCATGGTGTAAGGCACCTTAACACGGCCTCATATTGACTCATCAGTTCTCTGATCGAAGGCCTTCGGTATGGTGTAAGGCACCTTAACGAAGTACGAACTGACTCATAACATCAGATCCTGACCTGATGACTATGGAACAACAGTCATCAGGTCAGGGTCTGATGATGAGATCCTGGAGAAATCGAGGGAATTCTTCAAATATAGTCACAATTGATATCTGGTACCTATACTTTGTAGTGGCATTTGAAGTCGGTTTTGTAAAAAGGATTTTTTACGTTTATGTTATTTGCATACGTTTTATCCCAGAAAAACAAAAACAGAGGGTTCCCGCGGAATTTTTCCGAAAAAAAAAACATGCGGAACTTTTATAACACGAAAGATAGTTATAATCTTCGATCACAGAAGAAACTTATTTTTCTATGATCGAAGGTTATAATCTATACTAATATTATAAAGCTGAAGAGTTTGTTTGTTTGAACGCGCTAATCTCAGGAACTACTGGTTCGAATTGAAAAATTCTTTTTGTATTGGATAGTCCATTTATTGAGGAAGGCTTTAGGCTATATAACATCACGCTGATCATAATAACAGAAATTGACGCGGGCGAAGTCGCAGGCAAAAGCTAATTACAAATATAATTACGGTGTTAGGTATGCTATGAAATTACTGATTAATCTCATCTACTTTTAGACTGCCCTGGAATAATTTAAATGTATTAGCTGTCGATATCTCAAGTAGGTATTTTAATAAATAAATTATCAGCATCGATAAATGCAAATAACTATTATTATTTGAGGTATTATCTTACGATCGTGACTTAAAACTCGTTGACTACTTAATGCGAAGCGATGCAACGCTTTGCTAGCAAAATATAGTCTAAAACGCTAGACTTTATATTGCTGGTAGATTTATTTGACGATTCGAAAGCACTTTGTTAAAGTTTATTTGAATAAAAAATTATTCTATTCTATTCTACTGCCTAAATCCAATAATATCATGTTATATTCAGTTTCAAGGTATCAGTATCGTACAGCAGAGTCTTAAGTGGTGCAATGTCACGGAAAGTGGTTTAAGTGTTTTTTTTGTTTGTTTTTTATTTCATTTTATTTTTAAGCTGTTTTTGTGAGGTTTGCCACTTGGCAAGTTAAATACCCATCCCATCAATAATTAATGATGAGTTGACTCTACAGTTTGGGTAATCAACTCTATGTGTGTGTCAAACCTACATATACACAATACATTGTTATACATACATAATTATATGATAATATAAGTACATTATATCATGAATTCAATCTCACGGCATAACCAAAAGTCCAGTGATTCGTTTCAATTACTTTTTTATTCTGAGACTTTTTCTAATTTGTTTCTTCATTTTAGCACATTTTTAAGGTTGTTAACTATAAGAAGACAAGTAACTTAAAATATTTATTTTTAAACTATGAATTTAAACACCACGATCAAGACTGGGATCTAAATTTAGATTCTAATAAGATTTATATCTGACTTTTCTTCATACATTGGTATAAAAGTAATGCAAATATTTTTTCTTAGCTATTACCTATGTTAAGCGAGGCTATTATGATCGCTTAGCTTAAACAGTGGTGCATAACCTTGATAGATGTTTTAGTTTTTGCCCGCAAGTAATTTATAGTGAACTTTATTGATATAAATCTTCGGGAACCGAGTTTCGCAACGGTTACGTTAACTAGCGATGGATTTTAATCAAACTATGTTTATATAAGATGGCAATTAAAATCGGTCCATGCCAATAAAACATATTGGGACTTGACGACTAAATATATTTCAATTTTATTTCACTATCAATTTATTGTTACTTTAACTAGTGACATATTAAACTGACAGAGGCATGGAATTATAATTTACTAGTTGATGCCTACGACTTCGTTCGCGTGGATTAAGATTTCTTAATTCCCACGGCAACCCTCTTATTTTCCGGGATAACAAGTCATCGAACACGAATACGATCAATAGGGATGTTAACAATTTTTCGGAATTGCTTTTATTTTGAAGATTGACTCTTGTTTACCATAAAAAAATATATATTATTTAAAAATATTATAGTATTTTCGATGAGAGAATATACAAAAATAGAGTAATTTTGAATTTTCCCGCTCAACAAACACAACACTCTACAACTGTCACTTGACTGACATGACGTCATTGGTCCGTCCGCGCCACGAAAGAAGTCCCATAGAGGCGGCGCTAGTAGTTGTATGTCTAGGCAATAATTATTGTATGTAAAATCTATTAGTTCCACCTGATGGCCGCGGGACTTCTTTCGTGGCGCGTACTATACCTATAATCACTCCGTTTGTTTCGCTGTTCGTCTAGTGACGTTACAAGCTCTTCTTGGCGTTTGCAGTCACGTGACATCAGATTATAAATATTACATTTAAAATCATTTTTAATAAATTTATTAAGTTATATTAAATTACAAAAATGTGATTCTCGATATTCTAATCCTACAAACTATCATAAAATTAACACTTAACATTAATTTGTGATTAGTGTTAACATCCCCATTTGACGCTAATGTTATCGAATACGAATACGATTAATCGAATTAAATCTTATACTAACCCTACTGTAAGTAAGTAGGCCTATCGGGGGCTACCACCACTTTCAATACAATCAGTTACAACATTAATAAGTAATAACTTAACACTTCTATGACAAATTCATTAACGCACAGACATTCCCAATGAATACATTTATAATTTCACGCCAACATTATTATGTTGGGTAAATATGAATTACGAATTTTAAGGCCAGGATAGATGTGAGGTATTAACGGCCTCTAAAATCCATCACTCTTCAATCAAAAGTTAGATTCTTCAATGATTGATAAACATTGCAACATGTTGTTAAAGTATTTTTTTTTATTCGATGACAAGATAGCCCTTGACTGCGATCTCACCTGATGGTAAGTGCCACCGCCGGGAATCGAACCCGAGACCTCCCAGTTATAAGACCACAGCGCTCACCACTGCGCCAGGGAGGTCGTCAAATATATGTATAGATTTGTTAGTGATTCTCTCAAATTGATATAGTTATATAGGTAGTTGATTTTGTATATAGTTAATTGGAATATTTTGTGTGTACCGATGGGGCTGACATAAAGGTCTCCTTTAAAAGTCCCATATTAAATAATGAGAATTAAAAAAAAAAAACGTTGCAACATCCGCCTAAACTGAAAGATAGGTCTTACTGGTCAAGTCTTTTTTTTTATTCGATGACAAGATAACCCTTGACTGCGATCTCACATGATGGTAAGTGACGATGCAGTCTAAGATGGTAGCGGGCTAACTTGGAAGAGGTATAGCAGTGTAAATTCAACCCATACTCCTAGTAGGTTTCTAGTTTCTACAATCCATCATGCCGGAACGCTAAGTCGCTTGGCGGCACGTCTTTGCCAGTAGGTTTGTAACTAGCCACGGCCAAAGCCTCCCACCAGACAAAAAGCAACTCAGAAAGTCAAGCACGATTTAGATCCTTCAATTGGTCAACTCTGGGTTATCCATCCAGTCACATGTCTAACAAACACCTAATCACCATTCTTTCATTAATAATAATTTTGCCACTGTATTATTAATAATACATAATCTTATCCTAAAGCATTACAGATAAGGCAATTGAAAGCATATTTATTAACCTAGATCCGGCATATAAAGACTTTAACAAACGAGGCAGATCATTATGCAAACTGTACGCAGGTTCACTAGCTATTTTGTTTGGAATTACTTATTGGAAATTCTTGATTTTGAAAGGCCATGCAGCTTCTGATAAATTTTAAACGCATGCGTTTTAAGGTGACAAATAATGTACCTATACGATTTTTTTAATGGCTCTACAGATTTGAATGGCTGAACCCTTCGACAATTCAGCCGGGACGTGCCTTTACGCAGATTTAGTACTGAACATATTCTGCAACTTTCCGCGGTGAGGTGGGGTAATCACGTTCAGCACACATTTACTCACTCCCGCACACTCTTGTAAATACTTAATGTCTCTATGAACGCACACTAACTTAAAAGCTGTCACACTTACAAGCTAACACGTACGTTTGTTCATGTACTTCGGCAGAGTCCCCTCTGCCGAAGTACATGAACAAACATGAACAAACAATGTACAACATGTTCATGTACTTCGGCAGAGTCCCCTCTGCCGAAGTACATGAACATGTTGTACATGCGTGCGCTTGCCTCATCCCGGCTGAATTGTCGAAGGGCTGAACCTGACTAATATTCCCCTTTCCCCTCGAACTGTAAGCGTTCCAAACCGGTGGTAGAATCATGACGTGTCATAAGAGCTACAAGTTGGCCTACATGAAATAAATGATTTTGAATTTTACTAGATGAATTGATGTGACTAACTAACTAACAGATACACTCTCGTATTGATAAGTCAAACAAGGATTATAGGCTGATTGAAAACGAAAACCCGCCTTTTATCGCCTGGTTTGTTATTGAGTGTTGCAAATTAATTTCGACAGCTTACATTTGTATTAAACATTCATTAGTGTTTAGTTATGTTATGCGGCGCGTAAGTTGCAAGACTTTATTTTACAAATAGATAAGATGATAGTACTAATAATCTTAACAGAATTATAAATACGGGTTTAGGTTTAAAGAATTTATTCTCAAAGAACAATTAATTATTTACTCACTTACAGAGAACTTAAAACTATAAAATTAATATAAAAAGTACAATGATATGAAAAAACAAAACAAAAAAAGAAACAATATACCTACGCATGCAAATAAGATTCTAAGACAGATTTTACATTTTTTTTTGAGATAGATTTGACAGCTATACATAAGTACCTACTTAAGTTTTTTATATCTCAGTTATAAATAAATAAAAATATTTATTTACGATCAACATATGTGTGTGTTAGTGATTATAAATAAAAACATAAAACTACTTTTACCTATTTGTTAGTAAAGACCTAAAACGAAACCTAAGATAACCTAATAGATTTATAAATACATATCATAATTCCGAGGCCGGCGGGATTCGAACCCACTAAGTGTAGGTTAACACTTCAATAAAAAATTAAAAATTGAAACCTAAGATGACTTCAGCTATGGCACCTAGTAGTAAGAAAATCATCGCAAGCTTTGTAAAAAACTTTTCTGTTCCTAAATTTTTCGGATTTTTTTTTAAGCTTAGCATAGTTTCTATCGCGGGCCAGCGTGGAGACCGAATCCAGAAATTTCGTAACGAAAATAACCTGACACGGGACTCCTCTATGGCTCACCATAGTGAGCCGCTAGATGGCGTTGATAAAAAATGCTATACCGCGGCAGTCCCCGAGTGCCGAGTGTCTTTTTTTTTTAAATCTTTTCACCAAAGAAAAAAAATAACCAATACCGCGACAAAACCATTCAGTTAAGTAAGCGACCTTGCTTGTTAAATACCTATACATTAAAATTCATTGAACTTTATTGACATTACCTCATTTGTAGCAGCCGCCACTGCGTTCAACCATAAACACTATAAACTAGATTCGAGATAGTAATACCTAGTGAACTACTTGCTCTAAAAGGTAAGCGCTTTTTATGGAACTATCATTCAAATTCGTAGTATAATATTTAGCTAGCTTACCTAACCCGACTTTTTTTAATGAATAGCCCAACGGTTAAAGCTGCGAACTGAAAGGTCGCAGGTTCGAATCCCACCCGTTGCACTATTGTCTTACCCACTCCTAACCCAAGCCTTCCGCTTATTTGGAGGGGATAGGGGGATATTAGTCAACTTCAACTTAAAAAAAAATAGCTAATCGAACCGTCGCGCGATCTTTTAGTTTTCAAAGGCTATTGAGGCTTTCACTGGTGGCCTTGAGATAAAGGAAAAGGTAACTGACTGACTGACTGACTGACCGATCTATCACCACACAGCTCAAATCACTGGAATCCTTTCTTAGCGGATTATTATATAACTAGCTGTATGCCTTTCAGCCTGATCCGTCCAGTGGTTTGAGCTGTATATTGATAGATCAATGAGTCAGTCACCATTTCCTTTTAAATATTTACAAGGTGAATGCGGTACTTTCACGGGTAGAAACTAAATGTTTCTTCTCGGCATGCATCGTACCAGAGCGCTAAATCGATTGGCGGGTACATCTTGGCCAGTAGGGTGGTTACTAGCGACGGCGGAAGCCTTGCACCCTGCTCCACCCGACACTTGAATTAGTTTAACTTTGTTTTTACAGAATTTTGGAAGTAAACTTAAAAGCAGGTAAATAAATCTAGGTTTATATTTAAACAAAATCAAAAAAAAGACGTGTGGCACTCGGGAACTGCCGCGGTAAAGCTATTGCATAGCATTTTTTATCAACGCCATCTAGCGGCTCACCGCTATCAACGCCATCTAGCGGCTCACCGTAGAGGAGTCCCGTGTCAGGTTATTTTCTTTACGGAATTTCTGGATTCGGTCTCCACGCTGCTGGCCCGCGGTAGAAGCTATGCAATAGCTTAATACGCGTCAAAGTGAGAACCTCCTCTGTTTTTGAAGTTGGTTAAAAAACGAAGGTAAATAGGCAAACGCGTTCCAAATTAGGCCACATCGTCACTCTCCATCAGGTGTAAACGTTGTCAAGCGTGTCTCTATACAATTAAAAATACCGCTAAGCCTCGGCTCTTGCAACTTAACTAAATACTTTACTGTTATATTTACTTTAAAACTAATTAACTTATCACACAGAATTCAATCGTCAATATTTCGCATGTTTCGGTTAGGATTTCTGAACTGAACCGTAATTTATTTGCATAATAATTTTAGATTTATCTCGCCATTAGTATATCTGGTACTAATTTTTATCGCTAATTAATGCAAATAAGGGAATTAAATTCGATTAGAGGGAATAAACTTGGTAAGTAATTAAGATCGAAGTATCCTTTTATAGACTTCAGTAGGAACGACCTGACGTTGAAGTTTTGGTCATAAATAAAAATTGTACTGTGGGTCCAGAAACCTGTTATTAATTTATCATACTAATATTATAAAGGCGAAAGTTTGTATGAGGGTGTGTGTTTGTATGTTTGTTACTCCTTCACGCCACAACGAATGAACCGATTGGGCTGTTTGGAATAGAGATATATAGCCAATATTAACACAGACTACATTTCGCTCATTTGCGACAAGGGTGACATAACTCAAAATTCACCAATTTTAGTGTCGAACATTTTTACTTTTTGCTATAAAAACAACATTACGCTAAGCACAAAAAAATAAGAGCGAGAGAGATTGTGACTTAATGCTCTGTCGCTTTGTTGGCCGCTGTGTTGTTTCGAGACCGCAGCATCCACAAAACATTACTCTCTAACGAGAGAATTCTCTCATCGTCGATTTTGAATTATGTCATTCTTGTCGCTAATGAGCGGTTTGATCCCCGAAAGATAAAGAGTTCCTGCGGGATTAAAAAAAACTTAATCCACGCGGTTGAAGTCGCGGGCATCATCTAGTTATCAATAAAAAATTCGAATGACTTTCAGTGAACGTACCTCAATTTGAAAAAAAAAATTGAAAATTATTATCCATTACATCTTAAAATAACTACGCTGTTGATTTTATAAAACAATAATTACTTACATAAATTAATTTTTTTTAAGTACCGTATGTCACAATCAAAGGTAGAGCCGACAGCGCCAAGCAGATAAATTAACAGTTTGCTTTAATCGCCAGTTAAGTGATTTAATTCCTCCATTTTATACGTTGGATAAAGTTTTTTACTCATAATGATAATGCAACGATTTATAAACGGTAATGTACATGATATGGGTTTTAAAATCATTATATCCATACTAGCGTTTGCCAGCGACTTTATTCGGGTAGGGTTAGGTTTTTAAAAAACCGGCGAGAACCCTGTTTTTCCGGGATTTAAGGTAGCCTATGTTATTTTCTAAATCCTCAACTATAAAATACAAAAAATCAAGTTGATCCACTGTTCCATGCTAAGTGATTGAAAAACTAACTAACAAAAAACCAAATTTCGCAATTATAATATTTGTAAGGCTAATTATGTAGTAAAATTTGGTCAAAAGTTCAAAATACATCTCAACTCCTCATCTGTCCTACACTAAATAGAGCGTAGAGTGTTTTTAACCTACTTCCAACAAAGGAGGAGGTTCTCAATTCGTCGAAATCTTTTTATTTTTTTTATGTAAGTTCCACAATTACTCGAAGACGCCTGGACCGATTTGGAAAATTCTTTTTTTGTTTGAAAGGGTATACTTCCCAGGTCCCATTATCATCAGGTCAGGATCTGATGATGGAATCCTGGAGAAATCGAGGGAACACATACATCGAGGGGCACAATTGATATACTTTGTAGTGGCGTTTGAAGTCGGTTTTGTAAAACGAATTTTTACACTTATATTAAGTTAAGCGGAGCTATCAGCGTTTACGTAACCACCTCCTGTAACGATAAAGACAGTACCTAGGTATATCTATCTACCTACTTTAATCTGATCCGGGAAACGAATGTATGTCTGGGAGGCTTTGGCCGTGGCTAGTTACCACCCTACCGTCAAAGACGTGCCGCCAAGCGATTTAGCGTCCCAGCACGATGGCGAGTAGAAACCGATTAGGGGTATGGGTTTTTACACTGCCATACCCCTTCCAAGCTAGCCCGCTACCATCTTAGACTGCATCGTCACTTACCACCAGGTGAAATCGCAGTCAAGGACTATCTTGTCATCGAATAAAAAAAAAAGAAACTTGGGCTTCTTCATACGTTGTCAACCATGCTATCCATTAGGCCTAAGAGACAAGCTAACTAATACAGTTATCATTTAGTAGTGAACACGTGAAACAGTAATATTTCGTGTTAAATTATATGAACCACTCCACTTACACAAATACACACATACCTATAGACCTACATAGTTTCTATTACGTATTATAAACGCGAGAGGAACTCTGTTTGTTTGTCTGTTTGTTACGCTTTCAAGACTGAACCGCCGAACTCCTTAATGACATAGTTTCTTGGAAGTTTTGCTTCAGCTGTCAATAAGATATTTATCTTATTGACAGCTAACCTAACCTAAGTTTAAATAAACTACGAAAAACATAATAAAAGTTAGGAAGGGGTATGGCAGTGTAGAGTTTACCCTTACCCCTAATCGGTTTCTATACGCCAAAGTGCCGGAACGTTAAATCGCTTGGCGGCACGTCTTTGACGGTAGGGTGGTAACTAGCCACGGCCAAAGCCTCCCACCAGACAAACTTACTGAGTACTTAGCGCTCCTCCTCTACCTCCCACCAGAGCAGACCTGAGACAATTCAGAAATTATAAGTTCCCAAATTGCCCCCGCCGGGAATCGAACCCGTAACCTCCCAGTTATAAGACCACAGCGCTCACCACTGCAGCAGGGAGGGTAAAAAAGGGGTTTGAAAAATCAACGTGAGCCATGCTGCGAGTATATGTTATGTATAAAACCAAAATGAACGCGGACAAAGTCGCAGGCATCAGCTAGTATATTATACTGATGTCGCAATGCGCTTTTTATACCGTTCAAATTGCAGAGACAAAGTTGCCTATCACGATCTGTTCTCTATTATCTGCTACGAACGTATTTTGTAGATAAAGTAGATTATTCTAACATTATCTATCTATTATATGGTTTAGATTGTTTGTATAATATTATGTTACATACTAGTGTTTGCCCGTGACTTTGTCTGCGTGGAATTAGTTTTTAAAATCCCACAAAAACTCATTGATATACTGGCATAAAAATGGGCCTATATCCAGGTCCTCAACTATAGCTATACAAAAAATCACATCGGTCCATTGCTGCGTGATTAAAGAACAGACAGACAGCACAGAAAGACAACAAAGAAACACACTTTCGCATTTATAATATTAGTAAGACAGTAGAATAACGTTAAATAATAACTTTAAACGTAACAGTTTGAACTGTTACGTTGGATTTCGCTCAAAAGAAACTTAATTATAATATATTCAAATCAAGAGTAAATATTAATCTTCTAGACAAGCGCGCTCCATCTAAGGCTGCATCTTCACCTAACCATCAGGCGTGATCGAAGTCAAGAATTGCTCAAAAATATCTAGGTTACCTACAATATATTCAAATCAAGAGTGAATAGGCATTTTCAAGGCAAGCGCGCTCCATCTAAACCTGCATCTTCTCTAAACATCAGGCGTGATCGAAGTCAAGAATTTCAGTGAAAAGTACCTAATTTACAACATCTTCTAATCGAGAGTTAATAGGCATCTCCTAGGAAAATGCGCTCCATCTAAGGCGTCGGTTACACAAGAAGAGTCCCTGGAATGCGAGCGACAAGAAATATTATATAGTTTGCTATTATCCAATGCGAAAGTTTTCCATACAATTTTGGTTCGCGATTATACATTATATTAGAATAGAATAGAAATATTTTTTATTCAAATAAACTTTTACAAGCACTTTTGAATCGTCAATGAATCTACCACTGGTTCGGAATGCCTTTCCTGCCGAGAAGAGCCAGCAAGAAACTCGGCGGTTGCTCTTTTCAAAAAAAAATAAAAAATTTACAATAGTTAATGAAAGCTATGCTATGTATACAGTGCTTCCACAATAAAGCTTCAAAAATGCAAAAATGCATACGTAGGTACATCAATCCAACGCATGTCAAGACGGGCAGTCAGAGCAGACCCATTCCCGTTGGTGGCACCCGTTCACGAGCATGACGCATGATCCAGCCATTGCTTCGCTCAACCATATTTTAACCATTATTTTACATTATGACAAAAGCTCGTATAGTCTTGCAATTCACGAGGGCGCGTGAGTTTTACTTGTAGTTACGTCGTGTACATGCACATTGCGTAAGTGTGCGTGCCTGTCAGGAGCCTAGGTGGGAGCGGTCAGGCGCGAGCAAGCTCTCGTTCACACTTATACAGATACGAGTTACGACACACACACAACCATGAGCCACGCGCCCTCGTGAAATGTAAGAACTATCTCAGTGCAATGCTTGAATTGAGTGCTGAACATTTAGCTAGCTTTCAAGAAACTCTTCCAGTGCAACTGAATTTTAAGGCTGCATCATCACTTGCCATCAAGTGTGATCAGTCTACTTTTACTACGTTATGCAATAAAGTAAGTAAATCGCTAGTCTATACCTATTATCTGTACCTATACTTGCTTTTTTAAAAAAGAATATTAGACAAGCTTAACTTGACTTATATTCTCCTCTCCCCTCCAAATAAGCGGAAAGCTTGTGCTAGGAGTGGGCACGACAATAGTGCAACGGGTGAGGCTCGAACCTGCGACCTTTCAATTTTCATTCCGCACCTTGAACCGTTGGGCTATTGAGACTTTTATACTTAGTAAGTTAGTATGTATTAAAAAAAATACTCGTTTCTTTCGACACGCGATATCGATTAGGATCGTTCTTGAAAAGCGATCAGGACGAAACCCAATTAATCATTCTGTGTGGTGCATAATTAATACTTCGCCTTCGGAATCACCACCACCCCACGGCAATTTGTCTACCGCCACGAATAGGCGCCCTTATCAGTGTATCGTGGAAATAGGGGTACGAAATAATCAATATTTTGCTACCCCACCCTGTAGCGCATGCGTGGTGGACCCCACCATGTGGTGGTGGTATTACGCCGTGGGATGGTGGACCCCATTTGGGAACACCACGCACCATTCTGAAGCAAACCCTCGAAGAAGTAACACCATTTAAGATGGACACCCGAAAACCCTTCAGAACATGGGATTTCCAACCACCATGTAAGTTTAATCCTTTAAGCCCCAATATCTCCTTCTTTCTTATTCTCGAGAATAACTATAGGAGGAATTATTTAAATACGATCCTGATAGTTAATCCTGAAATAGCAGTGATTTACTCGCGAATAAACGTCATCAAGCTATGCTGAAATAGAAATGTAGTTTATTCTTGGAATATCTGCTAATTTACTCTCGAGTAAAACTTATTCGATGTAATAATGGTTTTACTGGTATCTTAGATTCTAGATGATTGTAGTCTACAAAATAAGGTTAGTTTTCACTAGCTGTTACTCGTGCGCACCATAGACCTAACGTATCTAGAGTCTTTTAAATTTTTTAAGGTTTTTAAGCAAAATCCTTTTAAAACAAATCTTCATTCATTCATCGCTGGCCCGCTGCAGGGTACAGATCAAGGGTTTATCTATCTAAACCTAAGTATCACCAATCAAAAATTTTGGTGTTATTTTTTACTACACGTCAAAGGATGACATATTCATTGACCGAGATATAGGTCAATAATAAAATTATTTATGACTAGCTGATGCCCGAGACTTCGTCCGCGTGGATTCAGATTTTAAAACCCCGCGGGAACTTTTAGATTTTCCGGGATAAAAAGTAGTCTATGTCACTCTCCAGGCACGCAACTATACCCATGCAAAAAATCACGTCGATCTGTAGCTCTCTTGCAGCGTTATTAAAGGACAAACCAACTCACTTTGGCATTTATATATTAGTAGGATAGGATAGGAAGTAGGATAGGATAGGATTTTGAACATGAAACTAAGACTGAATTCGTTTTGCAAGGTTCCTTTAAACAAGTATTTTAAAATAAAGATAGTTTCGACTAGACATCAAAATGCGTTATAATTTAAATCATGCTTGATAAGTAGATAAATGTAGGTAAGTGTTAAAAATGTAGTAGATTTCGTATTCGGTATCTCAGTAATGCTGTAATTAAGATCTAGTACGTGGATGTAGAATGTGGTTTACGTGTTAAGGCTCTATAAAACGATTTATTTCTTAAGAAATTTTTAAATTTTTTTGCAATATAAAAGTAAATAAAATCTAATTAGTAAAGGATATGTTTTATGTTCTTTGTAATAAGTGAATTAAACATTAATGTATTATTATTGATACAATATTCAAAAAACCCACAATGAAATAGAACCCCGTAGTATCTTATCCAATCTTAAAACATGTCTAAGCATCTGAATAATGCAAAAATATGCTCTGGATATTTTGAGGAAAATGGTAATATTTAATCGCATAAAAAATATATAATATCACTACAGTACAGTAAGGATTTCATCAAAATCTGTTCAGTAGTTTTTATGATATGGACTGAAGTATAGGAGGTATTATGTAGCGACTAACGACCTGGCCTTTTGATACGAGCTATATGGGTATGTTGTCAAAGAGGAAAGAAAAGTTAATTAATTTATGTAATTACTTAACTTGTTTCATACTACTAAATACTCAATTTGTTTATTGAAGTTGTTTAAATTTTTTTAAATTACTTTTCTCGTTTTACAGAATCGGCATAACAGTGGGGACTGGTAAGACAAGTTTCAAGATTTTCCAGCACAAACGCTTATTTATGTTACATGCAACGCTGTAAATAATTAAAGTAAATACATAGTAAAGTGTAAAAGTATACCGTGGACGTGTACTAACATTTCTATGTACACAAGTATTGAATAAACATGCTTCGCAAACACACCACTATTTGTTTAATGCCTCACCTATCCATATTGTGTTTAGGTTGCAATCCCATTAGTGCGATCGACTTGCACACACATTTAAGAGAAGTTACCTTCCTGAACTACCATGCACACTTCATACAAACTAAGGTTGATTCTTTATTTTAATATGAAACATTCAAAATCAATTCAGTTTTAAAGACACGCTCCTAAGACTAATATATTATGTGTATATCATGTCGTGTATATTGAAAAAATAATTGGTGAAAATAATAATATCCTGATTTGAAATCTTGATTTTGTCTTCCCATGTTGACATTATATGTATTGCATTTTTGAAGCTTCACTGTGGAAGCACTGTATACATAACTTAGCTTGGTTACTTATTGTAAAATTATTTTATTTTTTTGAAAAGAACAACTGCTGAGTTTCTTGCCGGTTCTTTTCAGCAGAATCTGCATTCCGAACCGGTGGTAGATTTATGACGTGTCATAAGTGCTACAAGGTAGCCTACATGAAATAAATAAAATTTGAATTTTGAATTTTGAACATTATGCGAAAGTAAAATACCAAATACGGAAAGCTATCTTCTTATCAATTTAATAAAGAGCATTTGTTATTATTTAGATATATTGTGACATTTATAGAGCACCTCGTTTTGATAGTTTACAAGGTACACTATACAAATATTATACGTAACTATGTTAGTAACAACTAGGGGTCGCTAACTCGAGCAATTTAATTAACTTCGGCCCTGCCTTTGTTTTGGCTCTACCTTTACCCAATGGGATCATAATGCGTGAAATAGAATTAATTAAAATTGTATTAACGACATGATACGCCAAAATAAGAAGGGCAGTGTACAATTGTGAAAACAGTCAAAAATTAAGAAAAGGATCTATAGCGAAAAGTAATTTTATTTCTCATATTTAATCGTCAATCCTCACTAATATTATAAATACGAAAGTGTTTTTGTTTGGTGATTTGTTGGTTTGTCCTTCAATCACGCTGCAACAGAGCTAAGGATCTGTGATTTTTGCATGGGTATAGTTGGGGACCTGGAGAGTGACATAGGCTACTTTTATTCCAGAAATTAGCGAAATCCACGCGGACGAAATCGGGAGCATCAGCTAGTCAAAAATAAGATTAGAGTTGTTCAAATGTAGGTTTATACTTTTAGCTACACAGTAGCAATAAGTTTATGAATCTAACGACATCGATTTTAAATAGGGAATAACATCTTAAAGCCTCAATAGCGCAAGGAGCAATGAGTCGGGCTGAAAGATGATAGGTCGACGATTCAAACTTCGATTCTTCGAGACTCATAACAGAGTTAAAACGAGACAGATTTATGTCAGGGCATATTTGTGTCTCCTTTTAATTCGTATCTTGAATCTGAGCTGAGTCAGAGCACGTTCTATAGATCTCAGCATTACTATTGATACAAGCTAAATTCTTTATTTGGAGAGGAAAGTAAGGAATAGCGTTGCCAGTCGTCCCGTATTTCCCGGGACATCCCGTATTTTAGGCATAATTTAAAATGTCCCGGCGGGACAGGCTATGTCCCGTATTTGAACTGTACCTACTTCGTTTTTCATTATGAAATCGATCCAAGTATTCACACACGCAACATTCGTAAAAAAGCGAGTTGATGACCGATTAAAATTATGATTATAATTGTATTGATTTTTGCAGACATGTTAAAACAAATAAAAATATGTTTAAACTGACTCGATACTCGGAAAAATATCAAAAAAAAAGACACTAAATAATTTTGTTTTTATTTGTCCCGGGTAAAAAACTGAAATCCCGTATTTTTTACCCATTTAACCATTTGTCCCTTATAGTCTGAAAAAAAATCTGGCAAACCTACTAGGGTTGCCAGATATTTTTTTTCAGGAACATTATTCATATATAACATAAAAAAATATTCTTTAAAAAACAATATACTTAATTATATTTTGAAAAGGCAAAAACTTATCAATGGAACCGCACCTTAATGCGCAAGCCTATCTCTTTTCTATTGTTGTAAGTTGATATATTATACTAGTGAAGTAAATCTCTAGTATTTCGGAAGTTTTTCATTAGCACAGCTCCCTATCCGGTAAACTATGGTATTATATTTCTTTGGGAAAATCGAAGTCAGTAGGTAACTAACTTTCTATTATATTAGTGTAGACGTGATCCCGCTTGCTTAGAAATCCTTACTAACCTTGTAATATATAAAACAAAGTCGGGTTAGTTGAAATACTTATAACTCTAGAACGGCTGGACCGATTTTCATGGTTTTTGATTTGTGTAATTGTCTCCGTGCCGAATAGCAGAATAACTTTTAAAATATCGGAAAAATTCAGGAAAAAAAAATTATGAAAAATTTTTTTTTCATACATTTTGTATTGAACGGATTTTTTGATGGCAAGGAAAGTAACCTTTTGTCCCGGAAAATCAGTAACCTAAGTCAAGCGGACGAAAAGCTAGTAAGCTAGTATGTATAATAAATGCGGTCGTGTGTTTGTTTGTTGGTTTGTCCTTCAATCAACGCAATGGATCATAGGATATATATAGGAAAAACATCAGAAGGTGAGCCGTGCCAAGGATCGTGACCCTCAGTAATGAGGATGACGGTACAGAGATAGAGACTAAAGGTAACTTTTATTTCGTAAACGGAGCGTTACCGCGAGATTTTTAAAAGCATAAGTCCATGCAGACGGAGTCATCTGCATAAGCTAGTAATAACATAGGGAGGTTTGAAGAAAATTCCATAAGAGATATGTACAATCTTCACAAAAGTCCACTGCATTTAATATTATGCTTCCTACAGTTTTTTTGTACAAGCATAATAAAAATTTTAAAAAATATATATGACAACAGAATTTTTAGTGCATGGTGATCGATGATGACTGATGAGTGTCAATAAACCTTGAAAAAAAGCTTCTAGGTGTATCTACCTTAATAATTATTATTTACTAGCTGTTGCGCGCGACTTCGTCCGCGTCAATTTCTGTTATTATGATTGCGATTAAGAAGTTTTTAAAAGAATATATTTTAAATATGGATAATTTTCCCCGTTTTTGCAACATTTTTGACTGATACTTCGCTCCTATTAAACGCAACGTGACGTTATATAGCTTAAAGCCTTCCTCGATAAATGGACTATTCAACACAAAAAGAATTTTTCAATTCGAACCAGTAGTTTCTGAGATTAGCGCGTTCAAACAAACAAACTCTTCAGCTTTATATATTAGTATAGATAATGCAACAAAAACTGCTTACATTGGATAAAATTAATAATTAAGTACCTTTATTTTAAATTTTTTGTGTACAATTTTAACTTATCTAATACCTGATAAAATTAATGCACACAATATTATTCAAAATATTAATTATATTTATCGAAGCACAAGGAAGGTCTCTTGCTTTTTTCTAAGTAATTTTACTAAAGTACAAACTAGCTTCATATAATATGTACTTGCATAATACAGATCATGTTTTTTGTCTTCCTCGTTATTTTGTTGGGGTACTATAAAGAAGTGATATACGAAAATCATTTTTTTTAAATAGATACTCCGAACCAGTGATAGATTCACTTGACGATTCGAAAGCACTTTGTAAAAGTTTGTTTGAATAAACAATTATTCTATTCTATTCTGTTCTATTAAAATGATAGATATAAAATCCATTCTTCGAACACGTTAGATACAGCAAAGTCTGGTGGCACACGTGCAGTTTATATAGAGCCAATTCGATTTATGAGTTATTGTAATTCCAGTTTCGTGTAGTATGGAACGGCTTGCAAAATAATACTAGAGTGAATATAACACAGTTAAATAATTAAATATTACATGCTTTAACGTTGAAGGAAAACATCGTAAGGAAGCCTACAGAAGCGTTTTTAAAAGTGATCGAGAAATTTTATAGTATTGTGTATTTAATTTAAACCTGCCCCCTCCCGGTCGTAGCGGTTTATAGTTCCATCGGATTTCGGGGAGTGTGGTCGAGAGAGTGCATCTGTGTTTGTGCGTACACTTATGCACTTTAATATATCCTGCGCGACTGGTTCTGTTGAACAGAGATTCAGCCGCTGTTGCTGAAATCGGCAATGAAGTTATCATTTAAAATTTGGACCAAGTCAATTTACTCGCAGATCATATTATTAACTAACCGAATTAATCTAACCAAAAAAATCAGAGTTTCCGAGATGTAAAAACTTGTCTATAACAATAGAGAACCTTTTTCGACTCTTTACTTTCAGAAACAATACAGCCATGCTTTATTTTAATGTAGTTTATTAGAAGTATTACAAGTGACAAGTACTTTTTTTTAATTCGATGACAAGATAGCCCTTGACTGCGATCTCACCCGATCGTAAGTGACGATGCAGTCTAAGATGGTAGCGGACTAACTTGGAAGGGGTATAGCAGTGTAAATTCAAACCATACCCCTAATCGGTTTCTACACGCCATCGTGCCGGAACGCTAAATCTCTTGGCGGCACGTCTTTGACGGTAGGGTGGTAACTAGCCACGACCAAAGCCTCCCACCAGACAAACTTACTGATTACTTAGCGCTAAACTCGTGTAAACTTAGAACTAATTAACTACACAACAACCTCTGTGCCTAGCAACTAATCTTATGTCACTCGTCTGTATTTTTGCATAATTAATCGTAATATATGCAAATTATCGCCGTCTACATTAGTCCACGTGCGTGAATCATAATATATCACTGTCTACGTGTATCAGGCGCCTTATACAGATGGTAATATGTCACTGTCTACGTGTATCAGGTGCCTTATATAGACGGCCATTTTGTTACTACGAATTATCACGCTCTCGATCTAATGTCTGTGACAAGAACGGCGTCAATAACTACTGTGTTCATGGACAATTAATTACTTCACGATTTACATCTTACTGCTTATTATACATCTTATTGCTTTACTAAGTTCCCGCTACTTCTCTTGCTTTTCTAGATTATGCCTGCGACTTTGTCCGCGTGCACTAAGGTTTTTCAATTCCCGCGGGAAGTTTTCAATTTTCCTGGATAGGATAGAATATAATAGAAATATTTTTTATTCAAATAAACTTTTACAAGTGCTTTTGAACCGCCGATGAATCTACCACTGGTTCGGAATGCACTTCCTGCCGAGAAGAGCCAGCAATAAACTCGGCGGTTGCTCTTTTCAAAAAAATTTTTTTTTTACAATAGGTAACAAAACCATGCTATGTATACAGTGTCTCCACAATGAAGTTTCAAAAATGGATACCTACATACAATCCAATACATGTTAACACGGGCAGTTATTTGTTAATCCTGGGTATGAGCTATCTGCATTCCAAATAGCCAAATTGGTTCATTCTTTTTGGCGTGAACAAGTAACAAACACACACACACAGAGAGACACACAAACACACATACAAACTTTCACCATTATAATATTAGTGTGATTAACTGAGGTTAAAATTCAAAATCCTCGCTACAATTATATTTACGAAAGTGTGTTTGTTTGTTAGTTTATTAATTTGATGATTTATTGGTTTCATGTAACGCTTAATGTAACGCATGTGTGTCATGGTCACAAATATTGCCAATGATGTATGGAGGTGTTTTAATTTGTTAACCGCTATCGGTGCAATCTGAGCGATTTATCGCTGTCGCCGATTGTAAGTAATTATAACGTTTATTTTGAAATTATTATTACGTGTACCAACACTAGCGTTGCCAGACGTCCCGTATTTCCCGGGACATCCCGTATTTTAGGCATAGTTTAAAATGTCCCGGCGGGACTGACTCTGCCCCGTATTTGAACCGTACTTCGTTTTTTCATTATGAAATCGATCTAAGTATTCACACACGCAACGTTCGTAAAACGTACGGTTTAATTGTGTGACTCGCCTCGGCTCGAGCGACTGTATAGTGTGAAGTACCTTGCACTTGCCGCCCGCATCAACCAACGACAGTATTAGTGTCAAAATGACAATGTTAAAACTGACTCGATCCTCGGAAATATGTATAAAAAAATGACACTAAATAATTTTGTTTTTTATTTGTCCCGGGTAAAAAACTGAAATCCCGTATTTTTTTGCCCATTTAACCATTTGTCCCTTATAGGCTAAAAAAAAATCTGGCAACCCTAACCAACACACTGCAAAGACGTTAAGAGTTTAACACATATAGCAGATTAGCTTACAATTTATTGTAATAAATTGTAATGTTCTGTATTCATACCATAATATACCCGCGACTTCTTGGCGTTAGGTTTTCAAATATTTTCCGGGATGAAAAGTAGCCTATGTCGCCCAAGTCCCCCACTATACCCAAGCTAAAATTTACGGCAATTTTTTGTTCCGCTGCTGTAATTGAAGGACAAACCAACAAACAAATATCTACACTTTGGTATTTCCAATTTTAGTAGGGATGTAAACATTTAGTTTTTCCGGGAGAAAAAATAGTAAAAATTATCAACAAATAAACATTCACATTATCTTTAAAATTATATAATCGACAAAATATATTTAAGTATAAGGCAAAACGTTCTATCTCTCTATCTCTATCTCTATCTCTCTCTGTATCTCTCGTTATGTTTTACTTAGTTATGTATATTTATGTAGGTATGTATTATATTATTTATGTATTACATTTATGTATTCATATGTATTTATGTAGTTCGTGTTTATTATTTATTTATATTATATAGTAGGTATTATAGTATAAGTAGTGAAGTACATTTTTGACCTATACCACTCTATAATTTCACCTCTCACTTTCAAGGGAAACTGGAAGAAATTTCTTTTTTTTAGAGATAAGCTTCTTCTAATATATGTTGTCTTTTAAATCCTTATATGTACATAAAAATAAATAAAATAAAATAAAACGGTTGCATATTCTTTCGCAATTAAGCAATACCATGTTTGTGGTTTGAACATTTCGAACATATTGAGTGTCGGCGTAACTCTCATACGAAAGACATCAACGAGTACAAGTCTATCGTAAAAACTAACGACAGACATGCCGTTCCGTTTTATTTTATTAGTATTTTAATTCTTGCCGTAAATACTGCCGTAAGTCTGTGATTACCTCGTAGCAACAATTCGATATATCTATAAATAATTTAGTTGAGTTTATTTATTTTTATTATTTTTGTACAAACAAAACAATACGAGTATTAATAATATGATGTTTTACTCCTACTAACAAGTAAATAATCTAAAAATATATAAATAAGATAGTTTAGGTAATTACAAATCGGGAAGCGTTAGTTTCAGTACCTACACAAAATTCTAAAATAAATTTTATATTTTATTTCAAAGATTCACTTTTTTATCTGTGCTACAAATATGCGAAACGGCACCCGCCATAACACTACGGCATAATGTCTATAAATAAATAATCTTTCGTCAGTTAATGTTATTGTTTAAATCAAAATAAATTTTTATTCTTATACTCAACTACATAAACACATAAATACTCGTATTATATAGAAATAATTGTTGCCTGCGACTTCGTTCGCGTCAATTTCTGTTATTATGATCGCGATTAAGAAGTTTTTAAAAGAATATATGTATTTTAAATATGGATAATTTTCCCCGTTTTTGCAACATTTTTCACTGATGCTTCGCTCCTATTGGTCGCAGCGTGATGTTATATAGCCTAAAGCCTTCTTCGATAAATGGACTATCCAACACAAAAATAATTTTTCAATTCGAACCAGTAGTTCCTGAGATTAGCGCGTTCAAACAAAAAAACTCTTCAGCTTTTATTATTATAAATTAGATAATTTATAATTGAAACTCAGTGTGTCAGTAAAGAAAAAAATCGACATTTTCATGTCAGAAAAAATCTCTTAAAATGAACCTATGAGTTAGCTAATGTGAATTCTGCCTTTTGCATTCAATTAATCTTTTTTTTTTAATAAAGAACATTAGCCAAGCTGAACTTGACTAATATCCTCCTATCCTCTCTAAATAAGCGGAAAGCTTGTGCTAGGAGTGGGTACGACATTAGTGCAACGGGTGGGGCTCGAACCTGCGACCTTTCAGTTTTCAGTCCGCACATTTAACCGTTGGACTACTGAGGCTTTCTTATTGAGATTATCGAAGGGTGAATTACACAATCTGTCTGGTTACCGATGTCGGACCCTTTAAAGGCAAGCGATACAAACAATTTTATCGACAAATCAATTTTTTTTAATCAACTTTGTGGAAATAGCAGCCATTTTAATTTTCATTTCGACTAAGCAAGGGTACTTGCATTTATTTAGCAATTTCTCATGATGTAGCAGTCCTACAGACACAAAACTAGTTTTGTTCGGTAGCTAAGAATGTACCCAACAAATTAGTGTCACAAATATTGACTGATTTTGTCATTAAGATACAGAAAAAAATAGTAAACCGAAAAAGATATGACAAAAAATTATGTTTTTTTTTTTGTTTTTTTTTTTTTATGATTTTTGTTAAAACTAGGTAACTAACCTGCTTGTTTTTTGTATGCTTTGGATAGAACAAGATATTTTCAACAGATTGTATATTCCATTCGAGGACCGATTGAACCCAGCGTCCATCGGTCCGCCGACATCTGTCTAGAACCTATACGCTTGTTAGCCTCGAGAGCTGCATCGATCACAAACCTAAACTACCCATAACTTTGCGCAATCGATACCAATCGACGGCAAAATTGTTAATGGTTAAAATCGTAAGGGTGAAAACATGCCAGAGATGCCTCACTGCGATACCTCGCGGTCGCGGTTTAGCTCGCTACCTCGATGCCACCTCCATGTAAAACAAATGTATGCAAACAGACGAGCGCGAACATGCTGAAGGATACCTCACTGCGATACATCGCGGTACAGCGAGGTATCTTCGACATGTTCGCGCTCGTCTGTTTGCACACATTTGTTTTACATGGAGGTGCCATCGAGGTAGCGAGCTAAACCGCGACCGCGAGGTATCGCGAGGTATCTTTGGCATGTTTTTACCCTAAGAGTCACGTGCCGACATCGCTCCGACCGGCAGTTGGTATGTCGGTGTAATCAAGGCTAATTAGCTTAAATACGACAAAAAATACTGCGTAGCGCGGCGGCGCTGCTCGCTCACCGCTGCGGGCGACGTTTAGTACGTATCTAATACCTGTGGGTGTAGCGTCAGCAACAAATATATTTTTCAAATTTCGGTCAAATTCTTTTTTTTTTAATTCGATGACAAGATAGCCCTTGACTGCGATCTCACCTGATGGTAAGTGACGATGCAGTCTAAGATGGTAGCGGGCTAACTTGGAAGGGGTATAGCACAATAAATTCAAACCATATCCCTAATCGGTTTCTACACGCTATCGTGCCGGAACGCTAAATCGCTTGGCGGCACGTCTTTGACGGTAGGGTGGTAACTAGCCACGGCTAACGCCTCCCACCAGACCAGACCAGAGACAATTTAGAAATTATAAATTCCTAAATTGCCCCCGCCGGGAATCGAACCCCCCGAGACCACCCAGTTATAACACCGCAGCGCTCACCACTGCGCCAGGGAGGTCGTCACTTCAATAGTGGCACATTTCCAAAATCACGTGTTTTGAGTTAAGTATGCAAAATGGTTGGTAATTGAATAATCTTTCCGGAGCACTAATTAGATATATTGATTTTAGCTGTCATTCATCTCAAAACTTTGACCCTCAGGTACTCGAAAATGTACAGTTTGAATTGCACCATTAATGAATTTAACCGACGATATGTACTCAATGCAAATGCGATCTAATAAAAGGCTTAAAAAAAGTCTTCGAGTAATCAGGAAACATAAATAAAAAAAAATATACTTACATATAATGTATGAAGGCTAAACTATTGTCGTATTAACTGCAAGTACAAGTTTTATGCATTGGAAACGAAAGAGAATGTGTCAAATATGAAATTGATTATTAAAAAAAAAACAAATGTAACATTATATATTTTATATTTCAATCTTTTTTGCGGTTAGTACCTCCTAGTTTAGACCTCGTATTTAGGTTATGTCCTAACCGAGCACTATTACTGACGATACCATAACGGACAACACTCATTCAAATTTATAACCACCTTGTATCTATCAAGGTATCTATTTGAGATAAATATTACCATTTACCGCTTTTATGTAGCAAAATTTAGATTTTCTTACTTCTTAAGTTCTTATGTTGCGTAATAAATTAATATGTTTCTATCTTTATGAAGACTTGCTATTATACCCACTTGTATATTTCTTTCAATTCACGAAGACACGTGGCTCATGGTTGTGTGTGTGTCGTATCTGTATAAGTGTGAGCGAGAGCTTGCTCGCGCCTGACCACTGCCACCTAGGCTCCTGACAGGCACGCACACTAACGCAATGTGCATGTACACGACGTAACCACAAGTAAAGCTCACGCGCCCTTGTGAATTACAATATAGATTATATCCGATGGTTGAGGTGTCATGTTCGTGAAAGGTTAGACAAATTACCTGTAAAGCTTTAGATGACGGAATGTAGATGGCGCTGTAAACTTTTACATCGCGCTTTCTGCCATCCTCGTTCTCACTATTGGTACCCACTGCAGAACATAAGCTAACTTAATTAGTTTGACTTAATGTATATAAACATTTACCTATTTTTGGAAGAGGTACGTTATTAGGTACCCCTCATCAACAATACAAGGTCTAGATAGACTATCAGATTCGGAACTGAATTTCTAAATCACGAAGCGCCGGTAACTTCGTGTTCGTGAGATAACCGTACTATAGGAAATAAATTACTGTATAACTCTGTTACTATATACTTTCTATCTACACTATAATTTTTTTTTTAATTGATTTTTTGATTGGATTATATAACTGCCTCGTTGATCTAGTGGTTGCCAAGTTCGGCTGCAGATTTTCGATTCCCATGGGGGTCGGGCCAAAAAATGTATTGGGTTTGTCTCTCAAGAAATTCTCAGTACTAGCCCGGAGTTAGGAAACCCGTGCCTTGGAGAGCATGTCAGTCTTCCATCCCACCAGACTATGAGAGTAAGGGAATAGAGAGTGCACCTGTGTTTGCGCACATATGGTGTTACATATTATTGAGTATGTAGTACTGATACCGTAATGAGATTAATTGAATAATATAATAATTCTCATTGCAAATCAACATTAATAAACTATTAAACAGGAAAATGTCAAGAGTTGCCACAGGATCCGTTCACCTGTCGCGAAAGAAGAAATATCTATTGCGACTGCCAATTATTCCTTATGTCAAAGATTCTAATATACCGACCGGTATTTAAGTATATTTAATGAGACGGAAATGCATAATGCACGAGTATTAACAAACAAGCGATTCAAGAGTTTAAAGATATAGGGGCATTCTTACAGTAAATTCAAATTCAAAATTATTTATTTCATGTAGGCCAACCTGTAGCTCTTATGACACGTCATGACTCTACCACCGGTTTGGAATGCAGATTCTGCTGAGAAGAGCCGGCAAGAAACTCAGCAGTTGCTCTTTTCATAACAAAATATTACAATATCAATGGCAGTGGCGTAACTACAACGTTTGAGGCCCGTGGCAAAGTCATCGGATGGGGCCCTCCCTCCCTCCCCAAAAAATGATCGCTCGGCACTAGCCGTAGTCACAGTAATGGCTATAAATGTTGGAATCCTCTTGTGCTTTCAGCCCTCTCTGACTGGGGGCCCCTTCCTGCTGGAGGCCCGTGGCATTTTGCCGTCTTGCCACCCTATAGTTACGCCACTGATCAATGGTAAACTCCATAATATTACAATATAATAACTTATAACACTATCTTGTGGGCAGCTGGACGCCAAGCCGATTGATTCCATGCAACTTTGGTATGGTATGGTATGGGTTGAATTTACACTGCTATACCCCTTCCAAGTTAGCCCGCTACCATCTTAGACTGCATCGTCACTTACCATCAGGTGAGATCGCAGTCAAGGGTTATCTTGTCATAGAATAAGAAATAAAATAAAAAATTTTAATAAATAATTTTCTTACATCTTGTATTTTTTCGCTATTGAGGTGAAAAGTTGTATGTATCACACGATAGCAAAGTTTTTTTTGTTGCGACTTGCGAGTGCCTAGTTTGAATCCCTCACTACACTCAGGATTCTAACTTAGAACCCTTCGCTCGCTCGGGATTCAAACTAGGCACTCGCAACAAGAAAAACTTTGCTATCTTGTTGAACAAATAACTATTATCAATCTAAATATTTTTTTCTTTACTTACAGTTCAAATCTCGAGAGGAAGAAGAAATGTTCACTTGACGAAGTCTGTTCATCTTAAAAAGGTCAGTACCATACCAAAAGATAGACTTTATTTATTTCATACACTACACTAGTTAATGCCGGCGGCTTCGCTTGCGTGTAAACTTATTGTGGATTTCCATCTTTGTGAACGTTCTATAAAATGGATACAGGGAGCCTACCACCAGCGCTTAGTGCAATATTATAGTATAGTAATTGCACTCTCTATTCCGTCACTCTCATATTCCGATGGGGTGGAAATCCGACACGACAAGAGTTTCCGAGGCACGGGGGTGACATACCGCCTACTTCATACAACGCATACTTCCTAACACCTAGTACTGGAATTTCCTGACAGAAAACCCAGTACATAAATAGGTACTGTTAGCGATATATTGAAATAGTAAAGATATACAACTTTAATGTAGGTATTGAAGGTAGTTTGATAAAACTAGTAGTAGGTAGTTTGACTTTGTTGACGACGTAGGCGCCGGTCTGGCACCGCGCCGTGAGTATAAATACAGCGGGTTGGACGTTATTAATTCAGTCTCTTCCAGATACTCATACGGCTATTGGATGCTTCCGCGTCTAGGTCGTTGTAGTTGATTAAGGGATTGTGATAGCAATCGCGCCCTTATCGAATAAATATTACCCGTAGGTTTAGATGAGTGTAATTGATTAAATAATACCTACTTAGATATGTTTGATAGTTACCCTCACGTACAGATGGTGGTTTGTCTGACGTGTTGTGGTTAAATAGGTTAGCTGTGAGGACAGGGGCCATTATAGGGGCGGTTGGAGACGGCTTTAGGTAGGGATTAAGCGTTTTTTTTGAGTTTATAGTACATATAATGGTCCGACCTGGGAATCGAACCCGGGACCTCGTCATCGGCAGTCAAACACGTAACCACTAGACCAAAGGGGCAGTTACCAACTATGGATGGTATGACACGTATGAAAGAGGATGAATGGAGAATTCCAATTAAGCAAATAGACGGTACAATTATCCATTAATTACATAATTTTGCGGCGGTCTTTTACAAATTGCGAGCGGTACTTGCGCTTTGAGCAAGACCAGCATAGCTAGCATGGGCGGGAGAAATTTTATCCCCGGGGAAAGGATAAAATGTTTATCCCCTCGCTCAGTTTTATCCACCTGTCGAGCATGAGCAAAACGGTGGAAGTAATATCCACAGTGGATATTCTTATAGGAATATACTTTTCCTTTCCCCTGTCGCCATGCTTTAGCATAGGGAGAAGATAATTTTATCCCTTGTCAGTGGATAAAATCGGGGGATAAAACTTTTATCTCCTCCCCATGCTAACCCTGCTGTGGGGTTAGTATAAGATTTAATTCGATTGGTCGTATTCGTATACTATGACAATAGTGTCAAAGTAAAATGAACCATAACCACATTGAATTAGAGCTCAATTTCGTGCATGCATTCTTATACTTTTACGTATACGGATACACTCCAAACTAAAATCGGTTATACTGAATTTGTAACTTTAAAACAATAAATTTAAGGTCCATTTTACTTTGACGCTAATGTCATAGTATACGAATACGACCAATCGTGTTAAATCTTATACTAATCCCACTGATACCTGTTTCAGAAGGTACCTTTTCTTTATTCGATGACAAGATAGCCCTTGACTGCGATCTCACCTGAAGGTAAGTGACGATGCAGTCCAAGATGGTAGCGGGCTAACTTGGAAGAGGTATGGCAATGTACACTCAACCCATACCCCTAATCGGTTTCTACACGCCATCGTGCCGGAACGCTGAATCGCTTGGCGGCACGTCTTTGACGGTAGGGTGGTGGTAACTAGCTACAGCCGAAGCCTCCCACCAGAAAAAAACCACCTTGGATACCTTAGTGCACATGTGATCCAAGTTTAAAGACACAATAGCCCAACGGTTAGAGGTGCGGACTAACAACTGAAGGGTCGCAGATTCGAACCCCACCCGTTGCACTATTGCTCTTTCCGTACTAAGCTTTATAGTTCGATAATTCATATGGTATTAAGTAAGGTAAGTCGAATTATGGCGGACGGAAGTTCCGTTGTCGTTTTATAGTTTTTAAATTTATTTATTATTAACTATTATATTATTAGCTATTGCATAGCTTCTATCGCGGGCCAGCCTGGAGACCGAATCCAGAAATTCCGTAACGAAAATAACCTGACCCGGGACTCCTCTACGGTGAGCCGCTAGATGGCGTTGAAAAAAATACTATGCAATAGCTTTACCGCGGCAGTCCCCGAGTGCCACACGTCTTTTTTATAAAATTAGGCAGTAGTAACTAGTAAGTCATTATACGTGATATAGATATTCAGTTCTAAAAGTCTATCTGAACCTTGTATTGTTACTGAGCTGGGGTACCCTACATCGTACCTCTTCCAAAAATAAGTAATGTGTAAAAAGGCCTAAAAACCAATTATTCTAAATAATTAAGTTAGTTTATTTTTTTTCGGAACGCTACCGCCAACACCAATATATTAGTAACTATTGCTCATTTTTAAATTAAAAAGCCATAGACTTAGACACATTTTTTCAATTTCCCAAAACAAAAATTCTGAAGTGATTTATCGGTTTTTGTTCCGACGCTTTAGTTCTGAAAGTATATCTGAACCTTTTATTGTACTGAGGGAAGTCTATTTAGTAACCTTCCCCTTCTAAAAATAAGTTTTACTTTGTAACTGACTTTCTACGCTTATGCTCTGCAGTGGGTACTAAATTACTAATAGTGAGAGCGAGGATGGCAGAAAGCGCGATGTAAAAGTTTACAGCGCCATCTACATTCGGTCATCTAAAGCTTTACAAGTAATTTGTTTAACCTTTCACGAACATGACACCTCAACCATCGGATATGAGGGCGTGTGAGCTTTACTTGTGGTTACGTCGTGTACATGCACATTGCGTTAGCGTGCGTGCCTGTCAGGAGCCTAGGTGGGGGCGGTCAGGCGCGAGCAAGATCGCGCTCACACTTATACAGATACGACACACACACAACCATGAGCCACGTGCCCTCGTGAATTGAAAGAACTATAAGGCCGGCTCCACACATTGGTGCCAATGCTTGTACCAACGTTGGCCGGTTATTTCGTGAAGCGTCCACACGTTGGCCATTGTACTAATTCTGTCCCCTCAGTGCCAACGAGAAGATGTCCGATACAGAAATAGAAATTGCTCTAAACACTTTTACAGTACCTACCGAGTACATACAATTTGTATTTGTTAACAAAAAAAAGAAAAAAAGACGTATGGCACTCGGGGACTGCCGCGGTAAAGCTATTGCATAGCATTTTTTATCAACGCCATCTAGCGGCTCACCGTAGAGGAGTCCCGTGTCAGTTTATTTTCGTTACTCTCGTCTCCACGCCGGCCCGCGATAGAAGTTATGCAATAGATTAAAAGTCACATCAGAGAAGATGGGAAATGACGATTGACGACATATCACAGCCACATAATATCATAAACGTGTGCCACAACACTGACGTTGGCGCCAACGTGTGGACGAATCGCGAAAGTTGGCGCAGATTCCTTTGATAAAACCGACACGAATACGCCAACTCCCAACGTTCGATCCAACGTTGGCGCTAATACTATTTTCTAGATCCACACGTTGGACGAGTGGCGTTGGGGCGAACGTTGGGGCCAACGTGTATTCCAATTACCGATTAAGTGTTGCAAAAGTACCTGGGTTCGAATCTCAGCAAAAACGAACATTCTTGATACCTTAGCCTACAATCTATAAAACAAACATCAATTACAATGAAAAACTCAATAGTTTATTGCAATCTATTATGGAACTTATGCATAAGATCATAAAATATAAATTAGTGTGACAAACATGATGTGTGCAGTTCGCTCATTGCGACATCCTAGAATGGATTTGCGTTCCAGGCGCAATGGTGTTTTCATATTAACGGGAAATCCAATATCTATACTAATAATAAAACTGTAACGGAACGAATTCTGTAGGTACTTTAAATATATTTTGAAAATTTTAATCGGAGCATGCTTTATTATCGATACTGAGCCCAAAACAATTTTTTTTTAATTTTTTTTTCTGTTTGTCTCAAACTCAAAATTATTTATTTCATGTGTGGCTCTAATATCAAGTCGAGAATCTACCACCGGTCATCTTTGTTTTTCTCCGTAAACTATTCATATTACCACAAAACATATCGTCGGGGATAGTGCAAATCCGCGTAACTAGCACTAGTACATTAAAATCCATTTTCATACGTTTGTGGTCAAATCAAAACCGCGTAAGTGCCGTAGCCACTAAATTAATCACTTTAAAAGATATCTATTTTAATCAATACATAGAACACATGAATTAATACTCTCTGTGTAAAAATTAACTCAATTAGAAATTTATAAAAAACTTCCCCTGTGAAACTGTGATTAGTTTAGATCCGCGGTTTTTACCAATGGTACATACGCGGTTTTGCACTATCCCCGACGATTTGCAGGCGACTTCCAACCCAGTTGCTTCCAAATGCAATTTAGTCGTGCTGAGTTGCGTCTGCAGCACTGGTAGCATGGGCAG
Organism: Hipparchia sbordonii; assembly: GCA_038048805.1. Classification (NCBI taxonomy): domain Eukaryota; kingdom Metazoa; phylum Arthropoda; class Insecta; order Lepidoptera; family Nymphalidae; genus Hipparchia; species Hipparchia sbordonii. Next base: position 8,873,764 of record CM076115.1, read on the forward strand.
GAGATAAAAGTTTTATCCCCGGTTTTATCCACTGACAGGGCATAAAATTATCTTTTCCCTATGCTAAAGCATGGCGACAGAGGAGAAGGACTTATATTTCTATAAGTATATCCACTGAGTGTTATTTCCACCGCTGTGCCCATGCTCGACGGGTGGATAAAGCTAAGCGAGGGGATAAACGTTTTATCCTTTTCCCGGGGATAAAATTTCTGCCGCCCATGCTACCAGGGCTGCAGGGCCATTGAGTATGAAAGCTGCCTCGAACGCGAAGTAATTATGAGTAGGTAGATTGTTCCCCAATTACCCGCGCAACTCCACCCTGCTATAGGATAACTATCGCCTTGACCTTTCAATCGAACCGCTCCGTTACGTGTTACCTGCCTCAGACTCTCGGTATGTAGAACTAAAGGTGGTTAATATAGCAATTAGCAACATATTCCAGCATGCTATCTTTCCATAGCACACAGTAAGTGCTACATACGTAGGCGCGGTGGTGCTACTATGCTATAAATATCACGCGCTGTAGGCGGTGTAGCACACTGCGCGTAGCAGCGGCGCTGAGGCGACCGGGCAGTTAGCAGATGGATTTATCGCAACTCGCAATAAACATGCTATGTGATTTAGCGTGTTGCAAGACAGCGCGCGCGCCGGCCGCCCACATGCTTCCTAAAAAGTTGCTATAGCATAGCATTTTTATAGCATGCTATAATTTTATAGTTTATAGTCAGTAGCATGATATTGATTTATAGCATTTTTGAACAACTCTATGTAGAACATTTTGCAGTTCTTAGCTATACGTCGACGTACTCCCTAGCGCAGTGGTTAGCGCTGTGATCTTATAACTGAGAGGTCTCAGGTTCGATTCCCGGCGATTTCCCTCTGGTCTGGTCTGGTGGGAGGATTTCACCATAGCTAGTTACCACCCTACCGTCAAAGACGCCAAGCGATTTAGCGTTCCGGCAAGGCGTGTAGAAACCGATTAGGGATTGAATGTACACTATCACACCCCTTCCAAGTTAACCCGCTACGATCTTAGACTGCATCGTCACTTACCATCAGGTGAGATCGCAGTCAAGGACTATGTTGTCATCGAATAAAAAAATACACTTATGACTAGTGTACTCGTAGTTAACATTGAACTATCAAAAACAATCGATAGTTTTTCGATTGTTCGGTAGTGCAACGATCGAAAAAATCGATAGTCTTTCGATGGTAAGATAGTTTTTTATCGCTAAATCGCTTGGCGGCACGTCTTTGTAGGGTGCTAGTTAGCCACGGCCAAAGCTTCCCACTAGACAACAATCAATCAGGTTGAACATTCGAAGTCGCGAGCATTAGCCAGTTTAAGTTATTAGAGGCTGAGGACGAAAGTTGAGTCAACAAAGTCGCGGACCAAAGCCGGTATGATAATACTAGCTTTTGCCCCCGGGACTTCGTCCGCGTGGAATTAGATTTTGGGGTGGAATTTTCAAAAACTGTGACACACGTACTTTTTTATTTTTAACTGAAAGCTCAAATACCAACTTTGATGGAAACAGCTTGAAAAATGACGGAGTTCCATATAAACTTCCATCCCCTATTTGAACCCCTTAGGGGTGGAATTTCCAATAATCCTTTCTTAGTGTGCGCCTACGTCATAAAAGGAACCAACTGTAAAAATTTCAAGTTTCTAACTTCAGTAGTTTAGGCTGTGCGTTGATATCTCAGTCAGTCAGTCAGTCAGTCAGGACTTTGAATTTTATATATATAGATAGAGACGGTTTCAGCTGAAATTTCGTGGAAAACTAATCGATACCCCCACACGCGACCCGCAATGCCGTATACGGTATCAGAAAAAACTAAACAATACGATACAGGCCGACAGCAGCGCCCTGCCTAATACTGGGTAGTCACGAAATGCTGATAATACCGACTACACAGTCGGATTTACTGGGGACTACTTTTATTTATTGCACTACTAGATGATGCCCACATACTGATAATCTATATATATAAAATTCAAAGTCCTGACTGACTGATTGACTGACTGAGATATCAACGCACAGCCTAAACTACTGAAGTTAGAAACTTGAAATTTTACAGTTGGTTCCTTTTATGACGTAGGCGCACACTAAGAAAGGATTATTGGAAATTCCACCCCTAAGGGGTTTAAATAGGGGATGGAAGTTTATATGAAACTCCGTCATTTTTCAAGCTGTTTCCACCAAAGTTGGTATTAGAGCTTTCAGTTAAAAATAAAGAAGTACGTGTGTCACAGTTTTTGAAAATTCCACCCCAATACCTAATTCCACGCGGACGAAGTCGCGGGGGCAAAAGCTAGTGAATAATATATAGACATAAACTAAACATTATAATAATAGAAATAACTACCAAACTACTACCAAATTGCGGAATCATCTCCCTTCGACAGTGTTCCCAGTTAATTACAATATGGGGTTATTCAAGGGGCGGACCAATAAATTCCTGAAAAGCCGGCAACGCATTGGTGGTGCCTCTGGTACTACAAGTGTTCATGGGTGGCGGTAATCACTTTACATCAGGTGACCCGCCAGCTCGTTTGCGCGCTATTCATGGTAATCGTTGTCTACACGCCATCGTGCCAGAACGCTAAATCGCTTGGCGGCACATCTTGGATGAAAGGGTGGTAACTAGCCACGATTTATCTTCTTATCCATGTTTTCCTTTATAAATACGTGTATTTGTAGTTTTCTGGGAATAGACGAATTTTTTTTTTTTAATTTGTCGCCATTTTACACTGAACTCTCATTAGACATACTCTAGTAAGTTTCCCAGGGTCATAATGACCGGGGTGATTGGGATCGTTTTATTTAATTAATGTAGGGGTGGATTGTGGGAAAAATAAACGGTTGGTGGTCACTTATTGTGTATTATTAAGGCTAGGCTAATCCGCCCGTGTTTGTAGTGGGAGGTCGTATCTAATAGTACCTAGTAGAATAGTACCTAGTAGAGGTAGCGAGTCGCAGGGAGCCGCTGGATTCAGGCGGCACAAGACCGAGACCTGTGGAGGTCCATGCAGGAGACTTATGTCCAGCAGTGGACGTCTATAAGTTGACAAGAAGAAGAAGAGGTAGAAAACTCAGCAGTTTCGGAATTAGGTATTTGACAAATAAAATTATATACTTACTTACAATAAGGGATTTATTATAACACAATGTTATTTTTCTTTTTTTAATATCTTAACTAGTCTTGAAAATATAGAGCTTTTAAGTTTCGTATTAGAAGAAGAGAGCACAACATGACGTCACAATTCAATAGCTCCATACACTCCCCATACAAATTACGTTTTAGAAAGAGACGGATACAGTCACATTAAAACAGTGGGGAGAGGAGGATATTAGTCAACTTCAGCTTGGCTAATTAATTCAAATTCAAATTAAAAATTATTTATTTCATGTAGGCCAACTTGTAGCTCTTATGACACGTCACGACTCTACCACCGGTTCGGAATGCAGATTCTGCTGAGAAGAGCCAGCAAGAAAGTCAGCAGTTGCTCTTTTCATACCAAAATATTACAATATTAATGTATAACTACATAATATTACACTATAATATCTTGCGGGATGCCAAGCCAATTGATTCTATGCAACTTTGTCATTAAGAGAGTCACTAACTTTGTAATAACCACGACTTAACAAATATTCTTTTATACAAAAAAAACCACTTTCGTACTAATTAAAAAGCGAATGAACCGATAAAAACATAATATAGATATAAAAAAGATATAAATTCGAAAATCCTAAAAGGTTTTTATAACGGTGTTCCCACTTAATTACAATATGGGGTTATTCAAGGGGCGAACCAATAAATTCCTAAAAAGCCGGCAACGCATGGTGGTGCCTCTGATACTACAAGTGTTCATGGGCAACGGTAATCACTTAACATCAGATGACTCGCCTGTTCGTTGGTCCGCTATTAAGAAAAAAAAAAGTTTAACACGAAATCACGAGCATTGGTGAAGTGTTTATGGAAAAAAAAACTCTTTTACATATAAAGAGCTACTAAAACACGGATCGCGTGCTTAAAATCACGGAAAGCATACATAAAAGGTGTCCACCACCCCTTATCGGATAGGTTGACACCCCTTTCGCCCTGGGTGTGTCGGGTGACCCATATCTAGGCCATTTGTCCCCCGGAAACTATTTGGGTCATTGCATATTTGCCCCACTATCGTCGAAGGTTTCTTTTTACCCCACTACGACAATCCATAAGGAAGGGTTATGATTTTAGCAGTCTATGTCAGATTTCTAGCAGTAATCGGGGAACATACATATAAAAAAAGATTCCAACGTATTGAAAATCTCCTCCTTTTTTGAAGTCGGTTAAAAATAAAATCAAAAAAATCAAAATCAAAATTTATTTGTTTCATGTAAGCCAACTTGTAGCTCTTATGACACGTCATAAATTTACCACCAATTCGAAATGCAGATTCTGCTGAGAAGAGCCGGTAAGAAACTCAGCAGTTGCTCTTTTCAAAAAAAAAGAAAATTTTTTTACAATACGTAACAAAACTAGCTATGTATACAGTGTTTCCACAACGAAGTTTCAAAAATGCAAAACAATCCAATACATGTTAAGACAGGCAGGCAAAAGCAGACCCATTCCCGTTGCTGGCACCCGTTCACGAGCGTGACGCATGATCCAGCCGTTGCTTCGCTCAACCATATTTGAGGGAACGTAACAACCCGCACCACACGACACCACCACAGAAATTTTAAAGAGAGCATGACATACTTAGGCATAAGGAAGGGTTATGATTTTAGCTGTCTATGTCAGATTTCTAGCAGTAATCGGGGAACATTTACATAAAAAAAAAGATTCCAACGAATTGAAAACCTCTTCCTTTTTTGAAGACGATTAAAAATAAGATTAAAACTTTGTTTGTATGGTGCGGTCGAAGGGGACTTCTGAAATACCTAACCTACCTCCAGAATCCGAGAACCGGCGAGAAATATCCCATTTATACAGCCATTTCAATTGGACGTCACAAAAACAAGTCATAAAGCGGTGCGTTATGTAATGAGTTATTTTAAGGTACTTACATAATTAACAATTATAATTATAGTACGTTTATCTCACGAAGTTACGGGCGCTTTACTTGTGGTTACGTCGTGTATATGCATTATGCACATTGCGTAAGTGTGCATGCCTGCCAGGGGCCTAGGTGGGAGCGGTAAGGCGCGAGCAAGCTCTCGCTCACACTTATACAGATACGACACGCACACAACCATGAGCCACGAGCCCTCGTGAATTACTATACGATTGTCGCATTACTGTCGACTGCTCATGTTTTTAATATCACGACAGTGATTCGGAATGCGAGCTTCAAAATTATAAAAAAAATCAAATTAGTATCATGTAGGTAGGAGAAGCTACCTCCTACCTCCTTATCTTCCTTCGGGAATCGGCTAAAAAGGTTTTATAAATGAATGAATGAATGAATGAATATACTTTTATTGTACACCACACATAATATTAGATTTATGTCTCTACTATAGGGACATCTATTGTAGGTATAATTGTTATCCCTCTTTGAATATTAGCCAAGTTGAACTTGACTTAATAAGCTTGTGTTATATTAAAAGACTGGGTACGACAATATTGCAATGGATTGGCATCGAACCCTCAACTTTTCAGTTATCACTCCGCATCTTTAATCATAGGGCTGTTGAAGCTAAAAGGCTAATACATTCAAGCCACATAGGTACATACATTCGATCTGATTAATGTAATTACATTAACATTACTTCGATTAACTTGAAAAAGAAAACAAACAAATGTCCAAAAAATCTACCAAAAGCTCTACTGTCCAAACTTGTCCAAACATTCTTGACATGGACATAGTTACATTAACGACTTACCTACTTGAAAAAAAAATTAGTTGCCATAGCAACCGGAGTAACAACACAATTATTAACATTGAAGTATCATTGAAAAATATAGTGAATGGCTGTCGAAATAAGGTTGCTTTTATAATAATCAGGGCTGTTATGTTTAGCCTTGTCATGAATAAGTGCCTATAAGGATTTAAGGTATTATTTAAATGCACGGAAAATGTAAGTCCATTAGGATAATATGTCAATAATTACTATTTACAATGACAGTGTTGGTATTTGAACGTAGGAAAATATTACTTTAATATTTTATAAGCAGGTAACCGTCGAAATAGATAGGTATGTATACCTATCAATTACAAATTTTGTGTTATTTCATGTATACATGAAATAACACAAAAGGGGATTGGGTAACTTTGTATGGACCAGTGGCATGATTTTTTTTCTTAGCGGCCACTAATTTAATTGTTGCTAACATATCGGGTATTAACTACTAATAACAGATCAAAAAAGAATTTTGCCGTAAGTGATATCGGAGCTGAGATATCTGATGTTGAAGTTGTAGAATTATGAGAGTTTTGTCATCAATTTAAAGTAAACTATCATATATTTTATTGTTAAAACTATTTATAGCGTTGTTTTTCTTCGTCTTTATCAACTTATCGATGTCCACTGCTGGACGTAGGTCTCTTGCATGGACCTCCACAAGCCTCGGTCTTGCGCCGCCTGAATCCAGCGGCTCCCTGCGACTCGTTTGATGTCGTTGGTCCACTTAGTGGAGGGTCTGCCAACACTGCACTTCCCGGTGCGGGGTCGCCACTCCAGCACCTTCGGATCCCATCGACCATCAGCTCTTCGAACTATGTACCCCACCCGTTTTCACTTCAGTTTCGCAATCCGCACAGTTATGTCGGTGACTTTGGTTCTCCTACGGATCTCCTCATTTCTGATTTGATCTCACAGGGTTACTCCGAGCATAGTTTTCTCCATCGCCCGCTGAGTGATCCTGAGCCTTCTTATGAGGCCCATAGTCAGCGACCATGTTTCGGATCCATAAGTCATCACTGGCAGCACGCACTTTGAAGACTTAAGTCTTCAGGCACTGAGGAATTTTGAACGAGAAAACATCTCGAAGTTTCCCGAACGCTGCCCAGCTGAGTTGGATTCGGCGGGTGACCCCTTTCTCGAAATTGGATCTACCTAGCTGGACTGTGTGTCCCAGGTCTACAATTTCGAGTGCAGAGCTCTCAACAATTACTGGGTGGAGCGGAACATGAGCATTAGACACCATTTTCATCTTGCTCATGTTCATTTTCAGGCCCACCTGTTGCGAGACTCTGCTGAGGTCATTGAGCATTGTATTAAGGTCTCCGAGAGTCTCTGCCATAATGACTATGTCATCGGCAAATCGAAGGTGAGTGATGTACTCGTCGTTTATGTTGATGCCAAGTCCATTCCAATCCAGTAGCTTAAAGACGTCCTCCAACGCAGCAGAAAAGAGCTTCGGGGAGATTACATCTCCCTGTCACACTCCACGCTGCAATGTATTGGTCTTGTAGTCTGGTCCTGTATAAGTACTGACATAGTGGCGTTTTCGTACAAGCACTTCAATGTACCAATAGTTGATGCGGCATCTCTGCAGCGACCTCAATACAGCCCAAGTTTCCACCGAATCGAAGGCTTTCTCATAGTCCACAAATGCTAAACAAAGTGGCCTGTTATATCCTTCTATCTTCTGTTTAACCTGCCGCAGCGTATGATTTGGTCTATGGTGCTAAAGCCTCTTCGAAATCCGGCTTGTTCGGGAGGCTGGAAGTCGTCGAACCTACGGGCGAGACGATTCGTATTGACTCTCGAGAACAACTTATAAACATGGCTCAGCAGCGAGATGGGTCTATAATTCTTCAACAAAGTGTTATCACCTTTTTTGAAGAAGAAAACCACCACGCTCCTTTGCCATGCTTTTGGCGTTGTACCCTCGTGAATGACGGAATTGAACAAACTCTGAAAGGTCTTTAGAAACGGTTTTCCACCCGTTTTCAGGAGTTCCGCTGTGATTTCGTCATCACCTGGCGCCTTGTTGTTCTTGAGTTGTTTGAGAGCCATACTAATCTCGTATAGCCTGACGTCCGGAATATCTTCGGTATAGTGTCGGGTCAGTATGGCTCTGGGGTCTTTGGCCAAATCTTCAACAGGTTTCTGTGTTCTGGTATATAACTGTCCATAGAACTTCTCGAGCTCTACCAAGACCTCAGCTCGAGAAGAAACAAGACGACCGTCGTCAGTTTGCAGTCGCGTCAGCTGGCTCTGTCCGATCGACAGATCTCTCGCGAACACTTTGGAGCCTCGGTTCCGCTCGATGGTATCTTTAATGCACTCGGTATTAAAGTTCCGAAGGTCGCGAGTTTTTGTTTTAGATATCTGCCTATTATTCTGCCGGTAGCCATTTATAGCGTTATGGATAGAATATTAAAAAATAAACAAAAATATTTAAAATCACTTTTTTATACTTATAGATACTATATGATGAGAGAAACGACAGACTAACGACCAAACAAACCATTAGTCCCAGTGATTACTTTGTAGGAGTGAGAGTATATCGTAATTGTCACTGAACTAACGTGGAAGCCAACATTTCTATGCCTAAACTAGACAACCAGGCTAACTAGCCTAGCCTAGCTACGGTGTCCACCTCCCCTTATAGCCGTCCGTCACCAACCACGAAAGAAGACCCTAACAAATCTCCTTTCTAACTACATAAGCCATACATAGGCAACGACACTAAATGCAGAATCCAAACCAATACTGTAAATGACTAATCCTAACACTGACAGCGCTACACGCCACCGTACCGCCTGCGACCAAAGTCCAGTAAGGCAAGCTAAGTCGTGTGATTAAAATACATGCTGGGTTCATCCTCGTGGCGTCGTGGACCAGCGTACCAGACGCGATCGAACGCCTTCTCCATGTCGAGAAATACTACGACTAACTGCTCTCGCGTGTTATAGGCGGAAGCGAGGTATGTGATTAAAAACAATAGAAACAGAAACACTCGACACTAGTCACCAACTAACTCGGAGAGACGAGTGAAGTACGGTGCGCGGTGCACCGGAGTTGATGCGCGGCTCAGGTAAACAAATCCTGTGCTATGATTGGTCGAGGCGATCACGCTCAGTTTTTGGGCTCATTAGAGGCTCCTTTGTTGTTGTTTATGACTAAAAGAAAAATAACAGGGAACCATCAAATATAATAAATAAAATAGACACAAAGTACCTAAGTGGCAACATGATTTTATGTATTTTTCAGGTTAAAATATCTCAGCTCCGATACGTTTTAGAAAGAAACTTTACTAGAATAAAATGTATGTATTATTGTATACTTTCTAATAAAATAAATTTCATAAGTGGCCGCAAGAAAAAAAAATCATGCCACTTTTACCCAAACCCCTTTGTAAATAATCACAAATTCAAATTCAAAATTAATTTATTTAATGTAGGCTAACTTGTAGCTCTTATGACACGTCATAAATCTACCTCCGGTTCGGAATGCAGATGAGAAGAGCCGGTGAGAAACTCAGCAGTTGCTCTTTTCAAAAAAAAAAAAATTTTTTTTACAAAGCTATGCTATGTATACCTACAGTGCTTCCACAATAAAGCTTCAAAAATGCAAAAATGCCTACGTAGGTACACCAATCCAACGCATGTCAAGAGGGGCAGCCAAAGCAGACCCATTCCCGTTGGTGGCACCCGTTCACGAGCATGACGCATGATCCAGCCATTGCTTCGCTCAACCATATTTGAGGGAACTTTACACATTACATACATAGATACTGCTAAAACCATAACCCTTCCGATGTAGAGTTAAAACAGTTTTAACAGTTTTATAGTAGGTAGGTAATTAAAGAAATAGCTGACAGTATGGTGGCAGAAAAAAAGTTATACAATATTACGAAAATTTGCGGTTGACCATTTTGTGTAATGGCGGTAAAAAAATATATAAAACCTAACTTTTCCTCACTGGTTTTTTTGCGTTCATGTGAAAAGCTGAGCTTTTACAGACACTATGGGTTGCGGTTTTTCTGTCGTTCTTGTCGTTTTTCTAGAGCACATTCTATTTTTAAACTACTTATTATTCTTATTTTTGTGTTAGTGGTGTTACCATAGATAAAATTACTTTTTTATTTTGTTATTCAAACATTATTTATTTCTACTAGCTTTTATCTGCAGCTTCGCTCATGTTAATTTCAATTTGTTAAACCCCTACTTTAACCCCAGTGATTTGAGCTGTACGTTGATAGTAAGTCAGTCAGTTTTCCTTTTATACCTATATTTAGATAAGTACTTTTCCCTATGATTCATATTGTTCTGTAGGGCTACTTAGGTATAGCTATTTTGCGTGGAAATATATTCAAGATCAAGAACAAAGAAGAGGAAAAGGTCATATTGGGCCTTGGCACTGGGAGAATTCACAGGAGTTAAACAATTACCCGTGAATTTCCTGATGCCTTAGCCCACTGTAGCCTCCGTCAACGAAGAAGAAAGAAACAAAATGAAGAAAATACATTGAAGATTTGAAGAAAACGTGAAGAAAAAAATTCCTGCCATATTTTTATTTTAACTTTGGATAAAAAGTGGTGGTAACCAAAAAGCGAGAATAGGCTAGTGGTTAAAACTTCTCGGTTAGAATTCGGAGGTCCAGAGTTCAATCCTAGGTGCGATAGCACCGGACGTCATAATTTCGGAGCTATGTGCGTTTTAAGCAAGCACTTGCTTTAGCGGTGAAAAATTCTGAGGAAACTTGCATGCTTGAGAGTTCTTTTTTCTCTAAGATCTGTGAAGTCTGCCAACCCACCCTTAAAAGAACTACATCTTTTGTAAAACCTATACGTGGACTAACCTGGATATTATATAAAAGGTTAAAGGTGACTGACTAACTGATCTATCAACCCACAACTCAAACCACTGGATTGATCGGGCTGACACATACCAAACTATTTAAGAAAGGATTTTCACAAATTCAACCCCTTAGGGAGTTTGAAAAATCGAACTTAACGTGAGCGAAGCTGCGGGCAAAACCTAGTTACCAAAGAAACTCATAATTAAATAAATAAATAGTCTTTTATTCAAAAATAAAATAGCAAAGGTAAAAAACCACAAAAAACAGAAATAACACACTTATAACTTAAAAAATAATAAAAAAAGTGTGGGTCCCCACGGCTCTATGCTATTGATTGTTATGAAACTTAACACTTGACTTTTTTAGCCGCTAAGGCACCCGATACTGTTATTTTATTTCTATACGTTTCAGCCTAGAAGAGTACACTGCGCAATTGCCAACTCTGTTACAGTTTCTTGCGAGTTTATTAACGTTAAGTTGATTAGTTATATTAGATACTTGATTGTTAGGAATTCCACACCCATGGGTATCAATCGCGTAAGCTCCAGAAGAGACGAAAGCTTCCTGTCTCATTGTTTTATCTTAAAAGCTAGAAGAAGATATTTCCCAAAGAGAGTGGTTTAAGTTAAGAGCGAAGGGCGGGAAAACATTGTTTTTATGACTACGGACAAAACTTGTGGAAATTCGCGTGCGGAATTGAGCGAATTTGATATAGAAATGATAGTTGCCATAAGGACAGAGTATTTTTATGAGTACGTACAAAATATGTTGCGTAAATTCGCGTGCGGAATTGTACGAACTTGATATAGGGATGATAGTGGCATAAGGACCGTGTTTTTATGAATACGGATAAATCTAGCGGAAATTATGAAAAAAAAACTCAATCTAATTACATGCTACAACCAAATAAAAAAATTGGACAGAAGCTATTCAAGTAATTATTTTTTGGTTTAAAAAGCAGTCGCCGAATTTCTTGGTGGTTCTTCTCGATTGGAACGGCATTCCAAACCAGTGGTAGACTCACTTGACGATTCCAAAGATTTAAAAGTTTTATTTGAATATAAAACATTTCTCTTCAGTGCTATAAAATTGAAGCTTATAACTTGAAACCCCGCTAGTTATTAACATGACAGTTATCCGTATTGTGGCTACGAACAATCGACCTGTGTAATCCATATGTAATATGCGATTATACCATTACAATAACGTTCCGAAGCGTTTTCATCTTATACGGCTTTCATTCCTTACGTAATGTAATTTAATAAAAACGAAGTATTTACATTAGAGATTATTACCATACATTATGTTAGAATAGAGGCTATTATGAATTTAGAATCTACATAGAGATTATTGTCTTGATAAACATTGGAATCAAGTCCTATTCTTCTTTCGATTCTACTACCTAATCCTACTTATATTATAAACTGCCCGCGACTTCGTCCGCGTAGATCTAGTTTTTAACAATCCTACGTGTATTTAAAAATCTTTGATTGTCCAGAATGAAAAATAGCCTTCGGTTCGGCTCTCGTCGGTTGACCGCTCTCGGCCACCGCCTCTCATTTCCCTTTTAGTAATTCGTTTTCACTTAGCGTTTTTCTTACTTTCTCTCTTTTTGCTCGGCTTCTAAAGGTCGTACCGTGATGTTAAATAGACTATAACCTTCCTCAAGAATTAGGTTAACAAATGCAAAAAGAATTTTTCAAATCCGTCAGGTAGTTCCAGATATTAGCGCGTTCAAACAAGCAAACTCTTCCGCTTTATTATATTAGTATAGATGCGAAAGTTTGTGTAGAGAGATAGTTCGAAGAACTGCTGGTCGATGGGGTCCCAAAATGCTGGAGTGGTGACCCCGCACCGGGAAGCGCAGTGTTGGCATACCTCCCACTAGGTGGACTGACGACATCAAACGAGTCACAGGGAGCCGTTGGATTCAGGCGGCGCAAGACCGAGCCTGTGGAGGTCCATGCAAGAGACCTATGTCCAACAGTGGACGTCTATCGGTTGGTAAACAAGAACGATTTTATCCACTGACAAGAGATAAAATTATCTTCTCCCTATGCTAAAGCAAGGCCACAGGGGAAAGGAGAAGTATATTCCTATAGGTATATCCATTGTGGATATTATTTCCATCGTTTTGCCCATGCTGGATTAAACTGGGCGAGGGGATAAATATTTATCCTTTCCACGTGGATAATATGTCCCCTGCCCATGCTCACCCTGTAGCAACGGATAGACTGTGATTTTGATTTTTTGTATTTAAAGAAGTTAGAAGAAAATTGTATTATTGTATGTCATCGATGTTTTATGCATATTTCTCATTTGTGAGAACTAATTATTTATTATTTGTTGCGGACACTTTCAATTAGATTTTGAATGGGTCTGATACTTGATACTTGTAGGTATGTACTTACATTGTGCATATCTTGATCGATGGTTCAAACAAAAACTAAATGTCATTAACCCTTGAATACATTTTTGCCTTTTTGTTAGCTTCTTGTCATTCAATGTGTATGGGAGTCAAGAACAATGGATGTGACTGTAAAAACTGTACTTTACACTTGGTGATAAGTGACGAGCAACACGTTTCGACATTGTAATATAATTTATAATTCGTAGTTTGAATGTGAAATTGTTTCTTGCGCCAGATATACAACGTTATTCTTTGTTAATGGGAAAGCTGAAAATCCTACTACTACTTATTATATATGCGAAAGTTTGGGTGGATTTGTTACTCAATCACGCCGCAACGACTGAACCGATTTGGCTGTTTGGCACAGAGATAGCTGATTATAGTCTGTAATAACATATAGGCTACTTTCTATCCAGGAAAATAAGAGAGTCCGCGCAGGAATTAAATACCTCAATCCACGCGTACGAAGTCGCAGGCATCAACTAGTACAATATACTTCAAAATAAGTAGGAAAGAAATCTTCAATGTCCTCCAAATAAGCGTAAAGCGTCCATACCTTATTAACCTATACGCTACTGAGGTTACGCTAGTTGTACGGACTTTTTGGGGCAAATAACGTTGCTAGATAACTTATGGATATACACATTAGTTTATTTTTATTTTTTTAAAAGAATATTAGCCAAGCTGAACTTGACTTATATTCTCCTCTCTCCTCCAAATACGCGGAAAGCTTGTGCTAGGAGTGGGTGCGACAATAGGGCAACGGGTGGGGCTCGAACCTGAGACCTTTCAGTTTTCAGTCCAAACCTTAACCGTTGGACTATTGAGGCTTCTTATCGATAGATAATAAAAAATCACATTGATTTATTGCTCAATTGTAATGATCTATCTACATCATATTAGTAGAGAGATATTTCAATTTAAAAAAAAAGTTAAACATTAAATATTCCCGTTCACTGTTCTTAAGGAAAAGTGAAGGTTAAGAACCGATTAAAAAAATCGATAACACGTTGAAATTGATTGCTTCATAGCCTACAAAAGATAATTTTAGGTTCCCCGATGAATTCGATCGTTCTCGGAAAACAATTAAGATGGTAATTTGGCTCGTGCCGTAACAATATGCCGGCGAAAAAATGTATGTATAATTTGATCGACACCATTTTGTTTCTTAGAAGTTTCCAGAATTTTAAATCTGCGTTTCGAACCTGCGTTGTAGACTGTAGTAGACTCTTTTGCTTATCATAAAAGCCACCAAGTTTGTCTACATGAACTAACTCATCTTGAATTTTATATAAATAGGTAGTTGAATTAGTTATCTATCTATACCTTTATATATATAAGGAGGTGAATGTGCTCATGAAACTGAATAACTTTCCCCATGGAACATAGGTCAAAATGTGAAAAAAACATTTGGACCTCCCATACAAAATTGACGATCAGCTGATTGATTTACTATGGGAGGTACAATTTTTTTTTTATATTTCGACCTAGGTTCCTTGAAGAAAGTTGTTCAGTTTCATGAGCACATTTACCTCCTTCAGTATTATTTCGGAGTTTCAACACACGTTGTATAAACAAAAAATTAATTTGAATATTTTTTTGTTTTGTTCGTAATTTCGTGAGATAAACGTACTATATAGTTCTTACAATTCACGAGGGCGCGTGAGCTTTGCTTGTGGTTATGTCGTGTACATGCACATTGCGTAAGTGTGCGTGCCTGTCAGGAGCCTAGGTGGGAGCGGTCAGGCGCGAGCAAGCTCTCGCTCAAACTTATACATATACGACACACACACAACCATGAGCCATGCCCCCTCGTGAATTGAAAGAACGATAATACGTGTGTTTATAGTCAGGATATGTGTTTTATACGTATTTAAAACATATGCTATAGATTATAATTCTAAAAAAAAGAAAAGGCTTGCTGTTGAAATTGAAAACTATTTTAGGGATGTCGTTATTACTAGATGTAAGAAACGAAGAGGCGGTGTTTCTTTTGATGTAAGTACATAGATGTATTTTTATTTCCCAATAATAGCCGGATGCGAGTAGCGACTGTAGAAAATTAAAAAACTACACAAGTAACACAAGCGACTAAAAAGTATGTAACCTTTGTTTACAAAGTACTTTGTATGAGTAACACAAACGGTCCTGCTTTGGTGAGCTAAACTTAAACATTTTTATCCTACCAGAGAAGGTTTTATTGTTTTTCTGGGTGTTTATGTGTTATATCGTATAGTTCTTGCAATTCACGAGGGCGCGTGAGCTTTACTTGTGGTTATGTGGTCATTAAAATAAGCCAGACACCTTAAAAAAGACGTGTGGCACTCGGGGACTGCCGCGGTAAAGCTATTATAGCATAGCATTTTTTATCAACGCCATCTAGCGGCTCACCGTAGAGGAGTCCCGTGTCAGGTTATTTTCGTTACGGAATTTCTGGATTCTGGACGCTCAAGGCCCGCGATAGAAGCTATGCAATAGCTTAAAATATGAATGGCTTTATAGTTCTTGCAATTCACGAGGGTACGCGGCTCATGGTTGCGTCTCATATGAAGTCCTCATTGATGCACTCACCACTTCATGAAAGCTAGAAGGAAGGGTTATGATTTTAGCAGTCTAATATGTATCTGCCGTGCTAAGACAATTCATTGTATCTTCAGATACATAATATATTACATTTAAATGGCATTTAAATATTTAAAAAGACGTGTGGCACTCGGGGACTGCCGCGATAAAGCTATTGCATAGCATTTTTTATCAACGCCATCTAGCGGATCCTCCTCTCAAGGAGTCCCGTGTCAGGTTATTTTCGTTACGGAATTTCTGGATTCGGTCTTTACGCTCAAGGCCCGCGATAGAAGCTATGCAATAGCTTAAAACCAAACTTAAAAACGCTGTGAGCACGCAGCCACGTTCGTCGGTTACGCGTTTCTCCGAAAATTCTGCGTTTATTTACCTTTTGAATCAGCTATGGAAAAATAGAGTATAGATAAGTGTTTGTTCGAAAAACTAGTGCTGCTCATTTTGTGTAGCAGTGAGTCACGGGTAATTTGGCACGTCCTTGCGTGCCGCTAGTCGGGCAGCCGGCTCGTTGCCTATAATTAGGCTTCGAGCAAGGGCTACTGATAATTCGCCTGTTAAGATATAGACTAGTGAAGTGACGCACGTGATATCGACATTATTATAGGCTAGTTTTTGCCCGCGGCTTTGTTCGCCTGAAGTTAGGTTTTTTTTATATTTTTAGCGAACAGGCGGGTCACCTGATGTTTAGTGATCACCGCCGCCCATGAGCATTTGTAGCACCTAAGGCACCACCAATGCGTTGCCGGCTTTTTAGGAATTTAAACAGTTCACACCGGTAACACAGTTTCAAAGTACGTGGAAAAAAAGATCTGGCACATCGGATGGTCGAAGTGCTCCAGACACCCAGGTGGTGAGGGTGAAATTGTGTTCGGTGGCGAGCGGTGCGGTTGAGACGGTTTTTAAAATCCAGCGGTAACCTTCTGTTTTTCCGGGTTCTTTTGTTCCGTGGGATCCCGCATCTTCAGAAAAGCAGGCTGAAGTCTGTGAGAAAACCTACATGCTGAGTATGCAGGTTGTTTTATATCATATATAAAACAACCTGTATACCGCATATGGATTACTGCTCTCACCTTTGGGCTGGAGCACCCCAATACCAACTCCTTCCATTTGACCGGATTCAAAAGCGGGCAGTTCGGCTTGTGGGCAATCCCAAATTAACCAACCCGCTGGAAAGCCTGGAGCACCGCAGAGATGTTAGCTCTCTTTGCGTATTCTATCGGCTATATAATGGGGAGTGTTCTGAAAAATAATATAATAAAAAAAATAAAAAAAAAATATCACCGTTGAAGCAAGTGATATTTAATTGCTTTAAACGCACGGGAATCCAAAATCCTACAGATGCTTACGTTAGATTCGAATCCTGAACCCCATAAAAGGGAGTTCTTAACCACTACGCTATGATAGCTGTTTTATGGGTATCGATAAGTTGACTCAAACAACGCTTCTCAACACTACGGCTACCGTATAGCAATCTCCTTAGTATGAACACTTCATAATAGGCCCAACTGGACAGCCACTTTGTATTCTATAGGTTTGTTCTTGCTTGTTCACTAAAAGGAGCGCTGCGTACTAGTACATTCAAAAGACTCTACTAGTTCGGTCACCTAGTACTGTTATTAGGTACAGTAGTTCTGAGCCAAGCGAGAGAATCACAGGCTAAATAGGTCCACAAAGAACGAAGTACTACTATAATTGTCTGGTTCACAATTCCCGCTCCCGCTCGTTCTGAGCTGAGCGAACGAAGTACTAAAAGGAAGTCGGTTAATAACGATGTACTACTAGTTGCTACCCGCAGTTACTTAATTCATTGCTACCTAATCACCTTTACGTACATAGAATTTCATCTATGAATTGAAAATGAATAAGATAAGAGATCTGTATCTCTATATAAATTCATCATCGACTTTCGATATTCTTCGTCGTGTCTACAAATTCTTAACTACCCACTTGTAAACATTGTTAACTTAGTATTCTTATGTATCTTTCTGTATTGTAATACTTTTTGTTTTTCAGTTATATATAGGCATAAGTTACGTTAGATTTAATATTCAACAAACATCTTTTGTCGACGGCGCTGTGGTGTACACTAAAACACTTTAGAGTTTATGATTACACCACAGTACTATCAAATACCAAAGTAATTTTAAGTACATGTATAAATAAATAAATAAATAAAATAAAAATAAATCTGCCAAAAAGTAACGGATACGAATAAGGATATCCGGTACATCACTAGGTACAAATATCTAGGTACATACATACACACATAGACTGCTAAGATCATAACCCTTCCTTTTGCCTACGCGACGTATAAATTTTACTTGGGGATAGTCATATTCAAATTCAAAATTATTTATTTCATGTAGGCCAACCTGTAGCTCTTATGACACGTCATGACACTACCACCGGTTCGGAATGCAGATTCTGCTGAGAAGAGCCGGCATATAGGCCCTGATTGATTTTGTGTAAGTAGCTACTTACTTAAGTGTGTGATAGTTATATTTTATATTGGATCTGCAGATTAAAACTGTCCGGGTAGCGTTGGTATAATAATTATGAAATTTAATAGATAGGACGTAGTTAAGTCAGGAGAAAATTAGCTATTAGAGGCATCTTCATAATATACATAATTATTTGAAGTATTCCCACAGGATGCGATACCTGCCTTCCTAGTTAGGTGCCGACAGTTAACGATTATCGGAACAGTTTACCGGTAGTAAACTGAGTTTATCGGTAAGTAAATAAGAAACACCTCTAGCACTGACTGCAGGTTCAGTGTTAATCATAGACTATACCTTTTTTTTTAATGAGGGAATTTTTTTTTTTTATTCGATGACAAGATAGCCCTTGACTACGATCTCACCTCATGGTAAGCGACGATACAGTCTAAGATGGTAGCGGGCTAACTTGGAAGGGGTATAGCAGTGTAAATTCAACCCATACCCCTAATCGGTTTCTGCACGCCATCGTGCCGGAACGCTAAATCGCTTGGCGGCACGTCTTTGACGGTAGGGTGGTAACTAGCCACGGCCAAAGCCATCCACCAGACCAGACAATAACAGATACAATTTAGAAATTATAAATTCCTAAATTGCCACCGCCGGGAATCGAACCCGAGACCTCCCAGTTATAAGACCACAGCGCTCACCACTGCGCCAGGGAGGTCGTCGTCTTAAAAAGATACACGAAATCCTGGGGTAGAATCCCGGATTACGTGGGGTTTTACCCACTAAATACTCCTCCATGGCCGCCCTCAGAGCATATTGGAAGGCTTCGAGATCTAATCATCTATGTAGGTCTACTACACCTAGAGGATATTTAATCTATGACTAACACTGGACTTGCCGTCGCTATACAAATTACAGTTAAATATTATGGCTCAATTTGAAGCGCCACTTTTTGACATACGAGTGTCTCTGGAACTAATAATATTGCAAAATGGCGCGCCCTTATAGCACAGTAGGTACGTCATAGGAGTCGAGTCACCCCCGTGCCTCGGAGAGCACGTAAAACTGTCGGTCCTGCGCCTGATCTCTCTCCGGTCGTGCCGGATTTCCGTCCCATTGGACTATGAGAGTGAGGGAATAGAGAGTGCACCTGTGTTTGGGCACACACTTGTACACTATAATATCGCACGCGCAGATGGCTAATCTCTGTGGAGATTTGACGTGATTGTAAAGTGAAGAGATTTATGATTTTGTATTGCGATATTCGCTTAGAAACCAAAATCGGGTATTGTAGATTTGCAAAGCCTTGTGTACGAAGGACCTAAAGCCACTAAAGGCTTATTTATTAGGCTTAAATGACCGCCGCGTCGACTTTGCGTTTCTAAGCGTTACATTTCCATGGTGTAGCTCAGTGGCGTGCACAGGATGTACAACAGGGTAGGCAGATGATATAAAATGGAAAAAATCTCCAGTACGAGTTATAAAAAACTTAAGGGTAGGCATTGTACAAATTATAAAAAGCCTACCCTTAAGTTTTTTTACCCTTAAATTTCTTGGAGATTTTCTCCATTTTATATCATTTGCCCGCTTAATGCCTACACTGTATGCACGCCACTGGTAGCTACATATATCCAAATTGCTTACAAAACTCTCGCAATCCAAACTTCCACGTAACCTAAAAACGAAGCTAAACTAAAATTGCACAATAACTAAACTACCGGAGTCGGGGCGTGCCTTAAATGTCAGAAGGGTGAACCGGGGTGTAAAGGTCTCCCCGGGGGTGCATGGGGGTGCAAGGGGTGACGGAAATGCCTAATGGTGTCGAGTCACGAATCCAGCACTCAAATTACTTAGGCGCCTATGTTAATGGCTGTCGGTGGATTTATAACAAACGTTTTATTTTACCCGGCTTATCGTTCTGCTGTGATAAAAGGGAGGGGGGAGTGGGGGGGTTCTTTGTAGCCGTAAAGTCGACTTTTACTGAGCGCCCCGAAGACTGCCAATATTTTATTTCATACTAGCCGATGCCCGCGACTTCGTCCGCGTGGATTAAGGTTTTTTGATTCCCGCGGGAACTGTTTAATTTTCCATTCAAAATTTCAGTTCGGGGTTGAAGTTTCAAAAATCCTTTCTTCAAATTTTTTTATTTATTTGATTTTTTTCTTAACGCATTCGTACGTCGTAATAGCTACCTAGTTATCTGTATACCTTAGAGAGTTATAACCAAAGCTGTAATATGCCTATTAAATTTCAGCTTGTCCGTCCAGTAGTTCGAGCTGCGCGTTAATAGATCAATTAGTCAGTCATCTTTTCCTTTTATATATTTAGAAAAAGGTTCTCCGAATTTAAAAGTAAAATAAATAGGTCCATAGGTTATGGAACCGCTACATCCTATGCGAAAGTTTGGATGTAAAGATGTGTGTTACTCAATCACGCTGCAACGCCTGAACCGATTTGGCTGAAATTTGGCACAGAGATAATTATAGACTGGAATAGCACATAGGCTACTTTTTATCCCAAAAAATAAGATAGTTCCCGCGGGAATCCAAAAAACCTCAATCCACGCGAACGAAGTCGTAGGCATCAACTAGTAAATCACAACCTTTCCTTTTGCTTTCATAGGGTAAAAAAGAAAAATCCCGCGATTCTCCGAATTTCAGCAAATATAGGCCCCTAGGTTTTGTTAGGGCATTGTTAGCTCCGGCCTGATCGTATGGTAATCTAACTTTGCCCCCCCGTGCCAGGCGGTTCGACCCCTTACTTATGCAACTAATGTTGTTACGCGGTTGCTATGGTTTTCATTGCGGTACTTAGCGGTTACATCTAGGCATATAAATAGAAATAGCACAACTTATAATTGAGTAGGAAAGTCCGGAATTGATTTTTAGCGTCTACTTTTCGCAACGATTTTCCCGTGTGGAATTCTGCTTGACGATTCCGTTAAAATGACTGCATCAACGATCGCAATGGCTTCTGATTGGCTGGTACCCTCCCGTTATTGGTTAGAATGCATTGACGCAGCAAGAATGCCATAAATTCAGCCAATCAGAGGCCGTTGCCCAACGGTTAAAGGTATGGGGACTGAAAACTGAAAGGTCACAGGTTCGATCCCCACCCGTTGCACTATTGTCGTACCCACTCCTAACACTAGCTTTCTGCTTATTTGGCCCTCCAAATAAACAGAAAGAGAGAACAGAGAGGGAGAGGAGAATGATCAAGTTCATCTTGGATAATATTCTTTATAAAAAAAAAAGACGTGTGGCACTCGGGGACTGCCGCGGTAAAGCTATTGCATAGCATTTTTTATCAACGCCATCTAGCGGTGAGAGCAGTCCCGTGTCAGG
Source organism: Hipparchia sbordonii (assembly GCA_038048805.1). Lineage (NCBI taxonomy): Eukaryota > Metazoa > Arthropoda > Insecta > Lepidoptera > Nymphalidae > Hipparchia > Hipparchia sbordonii. The sequence goes on from CM076115.1 coordinate 8,895,293, forward strand.
TTATTTTCGTTACGGAATTTCTGGATTCGGTCTCCACGCTGGCCCGCGATAGAAGCTATGCAATAGCTTAATTGCGATCGTTACAAATATGCAATCATTATTATCGAATCGACATGCTGCTTTATCTCGGTAATCTTGCACCGCTGTTCACGCGTCCAACTATGGTTAGTTTTAGTTAGTTAAGTAGGTATTTCGGGATCTAACTAGTCGGTTCATCTAGAGATGACCGGAGTTTGCCGAGATCTATAGAGCGGGCTCTGACTTAAGATAGAGGTTAAAACGAGATACAAATATCCCCTTACATGAATCTGTCTCGTTTTAACTCTGTCTTGAGTTTGAGCTGGGTGAGGGTGCGGTCTATAGATTTTAGCCTTATTGTAGAGATGACTAGCAGTCAATATAGTTCGCCGACTTTCATTTTTTCTGTTCCACAATATGGCGTCTGGTGGTCGCCATCTTGTCGCCATATTGAATTTTGATTACTGTCATGCCATGGTGACACTCCTAAGATTAACACGAATCCTCCCTCCTTTGCTGGCCGCAGTCGGTTAAAAAGGTGTTCTGTTATGGGTTTCCAGGAGCCATGGAAGCTTCCTCGTCAGATTACAGCGATGAGGAGGTGGGTGTGCTGGCGCGCGGACAACGGTTGTGGGTGCGCGGCGTCCGGCCTCACACCACGTGCGCTGACATCGTCCGGGCTTTGCAGGACGCCCCAGAAGGTAACGCTGCCTAGTCCTATATCGAGACTATCAATAGTTTATTGATAGTTAAGGCAAAATCCTACTAATATTATAAATGTGAAAGTGTGGATGTTTGGATGTTTCGCTAATTTGCGACAAAGGTGACATAACTCAAAATTCACCAATTTAATGTCGAAAATTTATACTTTTTGCTATAAAAACAATAATAAGCTAAGCACAAAAATATAAGAGCGAGAGACACTGTGACTTAATGCTCTGTCGCTTTGTTGGCCGCTGTGTTGTTTCGAGACCGCAGCATCCACAAAACATTACTCTGTAACGAGAGAATCCTCTCATCGTCGATTTTGAATTATGTCACTCTTGGCGCAAATGAGCGATTTATCGTGACTCAGTCATCCGAAACCTGAATCCATGGAAAACCAGCGCTACGCTTTCACCATAGAGATAGCATATGCTGAGTGGAATCCATTTTGGGACCACACATATTTATTTATTTTTTGTTTTGTCTAACATATTTCTCTCTATCTTTAACTGTGCATGTGTGTCTCAAATTAATGCTTTCTCTTTCTTTCTTTCTAAAACATATTACTTTACCAGCAGCTGGTGGTACCAGCGACCACGGAGAGTGGGTACTGGCAGAGAGGTGGCGAGGTGTGGAGCGACCTTTACCGCCCGACGCGCCGGTCTTGCATGTGCTAGCTGCGTGGGGAGACGCTAGGCACGAGGTTTGACTACTATCAATTACATATTTACAAAAAAAAACTTTAATTTCGACCATAGAGATCATATTCTTTTATAATAAACACACAGTTATCAGTACAGTTCTTTCATTCACGAGGACTCGTGGCTCATGGTTGTGTGTGTGTCGTATCTGTATAAGTGTGAGCGAGAGCTTGCTCGCGCTTACCGGTTCCACCTAGGCTCCTGACAGGCACGCACACTTACGCAATGTGCATGTACACGACGTAACCACAAGCAAAGCGCCCGTAACTTCGTGAGATAAACGTACTATATTCATAAAACTATCTAATCCTAAAACCATATTATCTAAGAAAACTACTATACTCGTAAAAGTAATCCGAAGTGGTGGTTCCTAAATAAAATTGCCATTTTTTTCCGATTTTTTTTGTCACTGACTGTAAACTATTTTCTTATGTTTATGCAGGTCCGATTATCTCTTCGCCGATTATCCAGCGGTGGGGAAGACGATTCCGGTCGCGATAGTGATGGGGGTAGTCGAGGAAAATCAAGGAGGAGAAGAAAGGGAATCCGAGCTGCCACCCCACCCCCCAGATCCAAAAGCGAGGACCCGGCAGCCAGGCTGGTCTCTGTTATACAGCATCAGAGCAGAACTATCCACCAACAGCTTGACAAACTTAGGTAAGTACCGCCATATTTGAATTTTTTTTTACCTACCGCCAAAAGGAAGAATTATGTTTGTAGATACGGTACTGTCACATACTGGGCAAGATCATAATGAATGTTGGCATGATTTGAGTATTACAACTGGCAGTGAACTAGAACCAAGGTTGATTGGAGAAGTTGACGAAAACACACTTCGCCTTCTACAGAGTTGGTTGGAGTTGTACTTAGACAAGGAAAAATACCGGGAGAAGGTAACATTGAAAGAACGTCATGGGTGATGCACACTGCAATAGGTTCACACACCTTTGAACTCTCAGAGTGCGACAATAGCTTTCACTAGCTGTTTGGTGGGGAGGCCTTGACGGTTACTAGTTACCACCCTACCGTCAAAGACGTGCCGCCAAGCGATTTGGTCCGCTACTATCTTAGACTGCATCGTCACTTACCATCAGGTGAGATCGCAGTCAAGAACTAACTTGTCATTGAATAAATAAAAAAAACATAGCATAACACGGTTTTTGAAAAAGGACCTAATGGTAGGTGTGAAAATATACAGATGATAACCGGAGGCTTCAAACTAAACAGAGGCTAAAAACAAGAATGCACAATTAATAGATTGAAAGTAACTAAGTGGCAATTTTGCTATCGCCGAGTAACGTTTAACCGAGGAGTAAATCCGGCGTTTTGACAGTTTTTGTATTGAAAAAGTGTCACACGCCGAATTTATTTGTCGGTTATTCAGCAATGGTGAAATTGAAAGATTAACAAAAAATTTTGTTTTCAGGGATCAGGAGAAACTAATTGACCAACTAGAAGACCAGACGCACAAAAGTAGGATGGAAAAGCACGGAACCAATTATCTCCTCGAATCCTATCTTCGGGATTTGGGAAGAAGCAGCGAACTAAACGACAGCCAAGCGGGAAACAGCGACAGCGGAGTCGGTGTAGGCAGCGGTACTCCGCCAAGAAGACACACGAAACACAAATCCAGAAGAGAACGGCATCTCATGAGAGAACATTACTTCACTAAAGAACTAACAGACATATGTCAAGTCAACTCCGAAAGACTGATGCAAACCTCAAACGACACAGATTCGGACGCATCAGCAGACGAACTATCCAGAATAAGAGAAGAAATCGAACTATTAGAGAAACTAGCGATCATCAACAAACGATTACATCGAGAGGAAGAACTCGTAGTCAGACTAACTGCCAAAGTGAAAAGATATACGGATGAAAACAAAGCGAACAGTTGCGAAAATGTCTCCCAAGTGTCGATGCTCATAGACAAGATCCAAGAAGAGATTGGCGTCACAGCGAAAGAGATGCAAGACAACGCAACCGAAATAGAAACGACTGACAGAGAAATCGAATTTAGAATGAAGTTGCTGGACGAATTAACATTAGAATTAGAGAAAGAGGAATTGCAGAACACGATTCTTGAGAGGCAACTGAACGAAGCTTCAAGTCGACAGCCGATAATACTTCAAGAGAGCTACATACCTGTTCTAGACCAAACGAGCAACCAACCAGTTTTTACTTACAGCGGTAGTGGGTATGTTTTAGATACCCTTGTATGACGTAAGTGTCATCATTCGAACCCCGAATTTGTCCAAAGAATGCTTTGAAATTACCATAGTTAGCTTCCAGTACATTGTACAAGTATGATCGAGTGATGTTTTCCCAAAATAAAACGATCCCAAAATTTGTTTTTTGTAAGTATATATGTTTAAGTTGGGTATCGATTTGGACTTATTGCGAGATTTCTTGGTTGTATCTTCCGCAGAAACAACATATATTACATAAATAAATAATTAGGTATTAGATATAATTTTAATTTCTTCTTTTTTATCAACAAATTGGCGTCTTCTGCTGGACCTACGTCTTGCAAATAATTCTACATAACTGGGACTTGCGCCGCCTGTATCCAGCAGCTCCCTGAGACTCATCTGATGACGTTGGTCCACCTAGTGGGGGTTTGCCAACACTGCGCTTTAGGGTGGGAGGTCGCCAGTCCAACACCTCGAAAACGAAATACCTAAATACCTTTTTTTATTCAATGACAAGATAGTCTTTGACTACGATATCACCTGATGGTAAGTGACGATGGAATCCTAGATGGTAGCGGGCTAACTTGGAAGGGGTATGGCAGTGTACTGCAACCCATACCCCTAATCGGTTTCTACACGCCATCGTGACGGAACGCTAAATCGCTTGGCGGCACGTCTTTGACGGTAGGGTGGTAACTAGCCACGGCCAAAACCTCCCACCAGACCAAACCTACCTGACTAAATTTTTTTAAAAATTAAATTAAATAATTGACAGTTTCTTACTTTTATTATGTTACTAGCTGTTGCGCGCGACTTCGCCCGCGTCAATTTCTGTAATTATGATCGCGATTAAGAAGTTTTTAAAAGAATATATTTTAAATATGGATAATTTTCCCCGTTTATGCAACATTTTTCACTAATGCTTCGCTCCTATTGGTCGCAGCGTGATGTTATATAGCCGAAAGCCTTCCTCGATAAATGGACTATCCAACACAAAAATAATTTTTCAATTCGAACCAGTAGTTCCTGAGTTTAGCGTGTTCAAACAAACAAACTCTTCAGCTTTATAATATTAGTATAGATTACAGTCCAAATCGATACCACTATCGAATGGTGCTGAGTTGTGTAATAATAAAAAATTAACTAGTAATGTATACTGTGTAAATAGATTTAGTTAATAGAAAAAAGATATTTATATATCATATCAGATACCAAAAAATGTACAACAAAAACCACCAATCACGACATGTATATAAATTAGATAGCACTAGTCAAATTGATGATCTTTATTAGATTATATTTCATGACAATAAATAAATAAATAAATGTTAATTTTAAATTTAACCAACACGTTGAAGCTAATGTAAGAAACATATTTTATTCTTATTAAGTATAATTAACATATACCAACAATATGAACAGCATCTTGAAAGTTAAGAGATATATAGAATATCGTCTCTAAAATTCATTAGTGGAACATTTCCAAAATCAGGTGTTTTGAGTTAAGGATGCAAAATGGTTGGAATCTGAATAATCTTACCAAAGCACTAACGGTACAAGTCAAATTTTGGTTCTAATTGACAGGAAATTACATAATCTGCTAGAAAAATATTTATTTTAGCTGTCAACTCAAAACTTTGACTTTCAATTACTTGAAACTGTATATTTTGAATTGTACCATTAATGAACTTGGCCGATGATATAATAAATACTTTGTTGTTTAAAGATACGTTTGAGTAACAAAAAATTTAAGACTTGCTTTTTTTCCTCTACTTTGTTCATTTGGGCATATATTTATTGGGGTTGGAGTTGAAAAAGTCATGTTTTTAAATGACAAAAAAATTATTTACTAGCTTTTGTCCGCTTCGTTTTTAAATCAATCGAGATAATAAGTATGTTATATTTACCATACTTACTAAAATCTCTAGGTCTTTAACTAGGTCCATGCAGAAAATCTAGTAGACCCGTTACTCCGATGCTTCGTGATTGAAGGACAAACCAAAAGACACACTTTCGCATTTATGAATAAAAAGTAATATAATGTTCTTTAGAACTAATTATTTTCTGTATTCAGCGTAAAACTCATCTCATTAAAATAAATAATTAAAGAAAACTGTATAAAATTATTGTTGTTACTAATATTTGTTCATTATTATTATTTATCATTATAAGGTACATAAGAAATAAATATACAACGATTTTAAATACACGCGTGTTTTATTTATATATAAAAAAATTGAACAATAATAATAATTATGAAATATCATCAGTTATTTATCTTTTTAATTGCCTTGGCCAGTGCTTAGGTTGTAAAATTACATACCGTTTTTGCATAATCAGAATTTTGGAAAGATTGATAGAATTTTGAAAATCATTTACCTCGCTTATAATTCAAATTTTTGTAATAAAATTAATTAATGAACACTTCTCTATTACGGTTGTCACAAGATTCATTTATTAAAAAAAAAACTAATAACTATTCAACTCACTAGCTCAAAAATGGCGCCTGTGCTGCTCGTCAAAAACGACTTTTACTGTCTGGTCTTAAATTCGAAATACTTTTTTTGAGTGAGCAAAAACGAATTTTGCTCACTGGTGTTAAAAAGCAAAGACAAAATTCTATTTGGCAGCGCAAGTGACATATTCATCAGTGACGTCATTTTTTATCGTATTCAACCACTATAACCTATGATGTAGTGTAGTAAAGTATAGTTGTAGAATGTTGACTTGTCATGAAAGCCACAATATGAAATACATAAATTTTGATTTTTTAAATATACTTAACACGCCGCAGCGACACCACAATAACAACGCACTGGTTTTTTTTTTACGAAATAAGCTTGCACTTGACGACAGGTTGGAGCGCGCTTGCGTAGAAAGTAAATTCAAGGTGTGACACCACCATAAGAATAAATATGTAAAACAGCATTTAATATCCAAGAATAATCAAACCTAAGCACTGGCCACGGCAACCATCGAGAACATAAGAAAGGGAGGGTAGAACAAAACTCGCAAAACGTACACACACACTGTGATCGCACGCGCCACTTTGTGTCACTTGTGTCTTCGGTCGTTCCTCTTTGCCCCTGTGTGTTTTCTGTACGTTTTCCAGCAAGCGATCTGTGTCTACTCTGTGTCCATCGCAACCTGTAAAGAATGATATAGTGTATTATGAATTAAAGCCTGAAAAAAGGGGGTAGTTTTAAAAATTTATGAAGCCTTGGCCGGGTTGTGTATTCCTTTAATGATGATGAAGGATTATTGTATACTCCTCCTTTTTTGGAATAATAATAATGTCCTCCCGACCGAATTCGGCCAATCTCCACATCTGCGCGGGAGATATTATAGTGCACAAGTGTTTGCGCAAACACAAGTGCACTCTCAATTCCCGCACTCTCGGAAAATTCGATATGACCGGAGAGACATCAGGTGGATGGTTGGTTGGTCAGATGGATGGTTTTACGTGCTCTCCGAGGCACGGGAGTGACTCACCGCCAACTTCCTAATTCCGGACTAGTATCTATCTATAGAGAATTTCTTAACAGAGAAACTCAATACATTTTTGGCCCAACCCGGGAATCGAACCCGAAACCTCGTCATCCGCAGTCGAACTTGCTAACCAGTAGATCAATGAGGCAGTATTTTGAAATACTCAGCTGAGCACATCGCATTTAGGGGATACATTTTTATCTCCCAACAAAAAAGGCCGTGAAAAGTTTAAGTTGTGGCGTTATACGAATAAACCAACAAACACATTTATACCATTAATAAGTATCAAGATTTAAGAAAATGATTCACTTTATCACATCCTTATTTTTTTTTTTTTGTCAAAAAATCGCAATTAACGAAATGGCATAATAAGTCCGATTGTGATAAGAAATGAATGTCGACATAAATCAATGTTAACTTGTCAGACACTAAATATAATCTAGTGAACATTTTCGGAATGCCACTCATCGACTCCGTGGCGCAACGGTAGCGCGTCTGACTCCAGATCAGAAGGTTGCGTGTTCAAATCACGTCGGGGTCAAACATTTTCCTTTTTTTTTTTTTTTTTGAACCCACAAATACATATTTTATTTTCATGAACCAGTACAATTAGTCATGTTGCATGAAAATTAATTTATGAAAAATATGATTTGATTTGAATTGATGATTCGTCTTCTTTATCAAATGCAAATAGAAAAATAAATGAATGGAGAAAAGTCGGACGGCAATATTATACTCGCTTTATCAGAAACATAGATAGGTAATTTGATAGCATTACCTCCTAACCTGATAAAAGTGATGACTTAATGACTTAACCCATAAAATGCAAACAAAGTGCCTATACAAACACTTATATGCAAGTTGTCGGTATAAATTCTTAACGTCGGCATTAAGTATAGGGCTACCACTAATATCTAATGTTCACCATAATGACATAAATTACCGTTACCATAAAACGTTACCACATCTTATCAATATAATAAATGCGAGTGTGTTTGTTAGTTGGTTTGTCTTTGGTTGGTTGTTGTTTATTTACCTGTGTAGAGAAACAAGTAAATTAAATAACTTTATCTGATTGATTTTATTTTTTAAAATTTATAACCTAAGTAAATACTAGTACCTACTTAAATCTCGCGACAAGCTTTTGCATCATATAAATTGTGTAATGACGTTACAAGTTGATAGTAAAAGTTTTAAAAGAAAAGTTTAATTAATTCTTTTTAGTGCATTTAAAAAAGTTTTTTTACTTTTAATTTATTTTAAAGATTTTTTTAAATGTGGTTTGCTATAAAGTGTATTAATTTATTCATTCAACATCCCTATGATTAAAGTAATAATATAATAATAAACCTGTGAAGTCGGTAACAGTAAATATTAAGTAAGTCAATAAATATTACGCAAGAGTTCCTGAACAAAAAAAAAAATCCAAATTTTTCAACGCACGATATTTAATATGAAGTTGTTACATACATATTCATGTTTTTTGCGCCAACCCTAACTAATTATCTTTTATCGAGAGGTCAACGGTCAGTATTCTAGTCAGTGAAGTATCCAGTCTCAATTGTTCGTCGACTTCGCAAAGGCAAGCACGATATCAACGATGAAGTTATTTTTTACCGGTTTATTGTTATACAATGTATTCGCGAGCGCGACATCACTTAACCTCGAGTATCTAGACCCAGTTAAACTACAAACGAAGACTTCGCCGAAAGTTCAAGAAGATGCAGCTTATGGTATCATCAGCAAGTACCTAAATAGTGTAAAAGTCGTTATAAATCCAGTGATGTTTCACGACCACAAAGATGTGTTATCCCTTCGCACTGTCGACGGTACGTTGCAAATACGGGCGAGTACCGGAGTCGCGGCAGTGTGGGGCTTCAATTACTATCTCAAGAAATATTGCAAGAGCCAAATAGCATGGCAAGTTCAGAGGGTCGCGATTCCCGATCCGTTGCCAGAAGTGGACGAAACTGTGATAGCTAACGACAGATTCCGATACTACCAGAACGTTTGCACGGCGTCGTATAGCTTCGTCTGGTGGGACGAAGCCAAATGGAAGGAGCACGTCTGGTGGATGGCTTTGAATGGGATCAATATGGCACTGGCTCCCATCGCGCAGGAAGCCGCTTGGGAGAAAATCTACACCCGCTTAGGAATGTCCAAAGACGATATTAACGACCACTTCACTGGCCCGGCGTTCCTCGCTTGGCTGCGAATGGGCAACGTCCACGGGTGGGGCGGCCCCCTCCAAAAAGCGTGGCACGATCAGCAAAGGAAGAACCAGGATTTGGTCGTCGATTACATGTTCCAACTCGGTATGGTGCCGGTGTTCCCCGCCTTCAACGGACACGTGCCGAGAGCTTTCGAAAGAATATTCCCGAACACAACTTTCCACCAAGTAGAAACTTGGAACAGATTCAATAGCGATTACTGTTGCAACTTGTTCGTCGATCCCAAAGAGCCACTGTTCAAAACGATCGGAACTATGTTCTTAAGGGAGATCACGGGTGAAACAGGTGCGAGCCACATCTATACAGCCGACCCGTTCAATGAGATAAAAATCCAATCGTGGTCCACATCGTTGGTGCAGGAGACTGCGAAATCTATATATTCCACTTTAACAGACGTCGACGAAAGCGCTGTATGGCTCATTCAGAACTGGATGTTCGTTCACAATCCTCTGCTGTGGCCACTTAATAGAGTACAAACATTTCTTACATCCGTACCGAACGGTCGCATGCTGGTATTGGATTTACAATCCGAACAATGGCCCCAGTTCGATTTGTACCAAATGTACTACGGCCAACCCTTTATTTGGTGCATGTTGCACAATTTCGGCGGTACATTGGGCATGTTCGGAAGCATGCAAACTATAAACAAGGACGTCTACGAAGCACGAAGGAAGGTCAACAGTACTATGATCGGCACTGGATTGACGCCGGAGGGAATCAACCAAAACTACGTAGTTTACGATCTAATGTTAGAATCTGCATGGCGTCAGCGTCCAGTTGAAGATTTGAATGTTTGGGTGAGCGATTACGCCGAGAGACGGTACGGGTGCAACGCTACAGCTCGCGCTTGGAGGTATTTACTGAAAAGTGTTTACAATTTCGAAGGTCTCAACAGAATTAGGGGCAAATACGTTGTAACGCGACGGCCGAGTTTCAAAATACGACCATGGGCGTGGTACAAGAGCAGTGACCTATTCAAAGCGCTGAGAACTCTTGTTTTTGTCGACGACAACGAATGTCAATCCCCTGGCTTTCAGCACGACCTAGTAGACGTCACGCGACAAGCGTTACAGTACAGAGCCGAGCAACTGTACATGAACTTATTGAGCGATCGTTCATCGAACAGCTTGATATTCCGCTTCTCCATTAACCGCTTCCTCGACGCAATGAGAGATATCGAGAATATATTGGGGACGAATAAAGATTTCACGATAAATTACTGGTTAGAAAGCATGAGAAGAACGTTGGGAAGGAGATCAGAAGAAGCTTATCTTTACGAGATGAATGCGCGTAACCAGATAACGCTGTGGGGGCCTAATGGCGAAATTACTGATTACGCTTGCAAACAATGGGCGGAACTTTTCCACTATTATTATATACCGAGGTGGTCGATGTTCCTCGATTTGGCTTTGGACGCGAAAAGCAAGAACGAAACTTTCGACGAAAAGAATGCACAGCGCGTTGTGAGATCTTCCGTCGAAGAGAAGTTCCAGACTTTGGACATCCAAAAACTGCCCAGTAACGATACAAACCAGCTGGCTATGCTACTGTACGAGAAATGGGCTTACGTGTCGGGTCTGGACGATCTACCTATGTCGATTATAAAACGGAATCCAGAAATGCTTAGTACATTAGGAGATATCGACACAGACAATGAAGAGGATGGCGATTTCACTCCGTCAGTTGTATCTTTGCTATCTACAACGCCGATTTAAATTTGCCCACTTTATATGTAATTTTTTTTAATAAATATGGTTTTGCATCATGAAATACAAGCATTTTTTTTACATTATTCAAAAAAATAATAATACTAGGAAAGGGTCAACTCTGTGTCTGAGGCTGGGGGTTTCTTTCGTCCCCTGCGTCTCTTTTCACCCTCAACCAGAACAAGGAAATGGGTCAACTCTGTGTCTGAGGCTGGGGTCTCTTTCGTCCCGCACGTCTCTTTTCACCCTCAACCAGAGCAAGGAAATGGGTCAACTCTGTGTCTGAGGCTGGGGTCTCTTTCGTCCCCCACGTCCGGAACCGGGCGCGCGTCCCCGGTGGCACTGGCACCGCCCCCACGTCTCTCTTCACCCTCGACCAGAGTAAGGTAGCGGGTCAACTCCGTGTCTTCGCGTAATTATTATTCTACAGTTACCTGAGGCTGTGGGTCTCTTTCGTCCCCCGCGGCGTCCGGGGCCGGGCCGGCGTCCCCGGTGGCACTAGCACCGCCCCCGCGTCTCTCTTCACCCTCGACCAGAGCAAGGTAGCGGGTCAACTCTGCTTCTTCGCATATACGCAGTGGTGTTTTTACACCGACAATCGAGATAGAGACATTCTGTGAAAAAAAACATTTTCTTTTACATTTACCTTATTTATGGGGCGTTATACAGAGGTTACCTAATATTAATAATAATTCTAACTGGCTATTATATGTATTTAGTCGAGAAAGTGTTTCAAACCTTAGTAACTATTCTAAACAACTTTGTTGGGCAGTGTAGGTCTCAATGCATAAGCCACCAATTCGTTCAGAATGCATTTAGTCTAGAAACTGTTTCAAACTTTAGTAATTACTCAAACCAACTTTGTTGGGCAGTGTATGTCTCAACCCATGAGCTTTTCTACAATTTGTTCAAGTTGCAGTACGTTTTGAGGTGTTTCTTCAAGTCCGTGCAAGCGGCCATAGCTATAGCGCGACACCCGCGCGTGTGCTAATATTTAAACAGACATAACTCCGAAAAGCTGTATGATCAGGACCCCAGAATAGGGAACCGCAGTCCTAACTTCTAGGTACTATTGTGTCAATATTACTTACTAGCTTTTGCTCGCGGCTTCGCTCACGTTAAATTCGATTTTTAAACCCCTATTTTACCCCCTTAGGGATTGAATTTTCAAAAATCCTTTCTTAGCGGATGCCTTCGTCATAATAGCTGCCTGGATGAAAAATTTCAACCCGATCTGTCCAGTGGTTAGGGCTGTGCGTTGATAGATCAGTCAGTCAGTCAGTCAATCAGTCACCTTTGCGTTTTATATATTTAGATTACGAGTTACTATTTAGTCTAAAAAAAAAGTTCTTCAAACCTTAGTATTCAAATCAACTTCATTGGGCAGCGTATCTCTCAGCGCTCTCAGCCCGTGAGCCACCAGTTCGTTCAAGTCGCAATCGGCGAATGTGTTGAGGTGTTTCTCCAAGTATGTGCGGGCGGACTGCGAGCGAGCGCCGATGGCCATCGCGCGACAGTCGAAGTAATTCGCTGAAGGACATGTTTGGTAGATGTGAGGTCCTTGATCCTGCAATTTTGTAATATAAAATAGGTAACTCTTTGATTTTCACCAATAAAAAGTAGCCTATATTATATATCCATAGCTCTGTTGAGCCATGATTAAACGACAAACCAATAAAAACAACACACTTTCGCATTTACAATATTAGAAAGGATTTCAGAACACTAGCGTGAAAGGTAATTATAAAATACTATAATACTAGCTTTTGAAAAATCAAACTTAATTTCGATTTTTCAAACCCCTATTTTAACCCCTTGATTGAATTTTCAAAAATCTTTTTTCAGGAGATGCCTACGTCCTAATAATTGTATGCCAAACTAAAGCCAGATTTGCCTGGTGTCAGTCAGTCAGTCATTCACCTTTTCCTTTTATATATCTATATCTCACTAGTTATCTAATAATATTTTGTTAAAAAAATTCAAACTCACATCATAACCAGCTACCAACAGCCCAACGCCTAGCGGTCGTTTATCATATCTCTGCGTGCATATCTGCATTTTATTGCCAACCAGTCCAATGAGTCTGCCCACTGGCATCGGTGCATCGTGGGCATACCGATAGTTAAGACATTCTGTGCGCATGTAACGACTGGAATTTGTAAAGTAAAATATTAAAAACTATTAGTGGCTTCAATCATGTGGATTTAGTTTTTGAAATCCTGCTTGAAATCCCTGTCAGGGTCCTCCACTACACCCATGCAAAAAATCACGTCGATCAGTTGCTTTGTTGCGGCGTGATTGAAGGACAAACCAACAAACAAACACACTTTCACATTTATAAAAAATATGTGAACATGGCAAATTCTGCTGATGGTACTCTGCAGCATTGAGATGCATTGTAAAATCAAAATTTATTTATTTCATGTAGGCCAACTTGTAGCTCTTATGACACGTCATAAATCTAACACTGGTTCGGAATGCAGATTCTGCTGAGAAGTGCCGGCAAGAAACTCAGCAGTTGCTCTTTTCAAAAAAAATTTTTTACAATGGTTAAAAAAACTATGCTATGCACAGTGTTTCCACAAAGAAGTTTAAAAATGCACACCTACCACAACCTAACACATGTTAAGATGGGCAGACAAAGCAGACCCATTTCCGTTGGTGGCACCCATTCACGAGCACGACACATGATCCAGCCATTGCTTCGCTCAACCATATTTGACCATTGTACCATTTTATAAGTAACAAGTAATAGAAAGCAGCAGACTTTTTTACCGAAATTTTGCACACCATGTAAATGGTAAAATGTGAGAAAGTAACTATGTACCATACCATCTGTGCACTGAACTCACATTTGGCAAATAAAGACATTTCATTTCATTTCATTTCATTTGAACAAAGCACGCTAAACATGTGTCATACAATGCAAGACACATGCCATATGGTATTGCTTTTAATAAAATCCAAAATGTTACCTCAACATCCGAGCATCGGCTGTCAAACCCGATAGAGAGATGCTGATGTGGTCATCAATGGGTATAATCTTCTTTTGATACGCTGACAACTCACTGACGGCCCTCTTCAGAGCTATTAGCACTGCAAACTGCTTGTTTTTCAAACCAACAGTAGCGGAGCCAAGTTTGACAGCTTCCATAGCATACTCCACTTGGTGGAGACGGCCCTGAGGACTCCATACTGTGACATCACTGTCGTATTGGTTACGGAACTGAAAAGGACAAAGTCAAACGTTGTCATGTCACCATTTCATTTATTCACCTTTTTATTATTCGATGACAAGATAGTCCATGACTGCAATCTCACCTGATGGTAAGTGACGATGCAGTCTAAGATAGCGGGTTAACTTGAAAGGGGTATGGGAGTGTAGATTCAACTCTTACCACAAATCAGTTTCTAAACGCCATTGTGCAGGAACGCTATATCGCTTGGTGGCATGTCTTTGACGGTAGGGTGGTAACTAGCCAAAGGCCAAAGCCTCCCACTAGAACGAACCTCAACCCATCGCCAGTTCGCTACTGAGGAGGGGTCTCCTCTTGAATGAGAAGGGTTCACCACACTGTCTTGGCCATCCGTATTTACGGATTGGCAGCCTTCACACACCATTGAGAACATTATGTTTTCCTTTACTTTTAAAGCAAGTAGTATTTAATTAAAAGAGGTGTGCCTGGGATAGAACCTCCGACATCCCAAAAAGGGGTTCTAACCACCCCAGGCTATCACCGCTTCATGTCACTATACAAGAGTAAATTTCTATAGAAGGAAGACTCCCAATTCCTAAGAAAAGTTAAACAATAACATCTAATTATGCACTTCTGTAACAATGCTGCCCTGACTGCTTTGTTGTCTGTGATTTCATGAATTAATCTCAAATTTATATGTGTTTATACTAAAACTATAACTTTCAGTCTGTCGACCAGTCAATTGGTTAAGCGTTGATGGCACTGAAAACTATAATAGTAAACCGCTAATTTTTGTCGAATAAAACATTTGTAGGTTATGTAGGTATTTAAAATAAACAATTTCTACGTAATGAAAGGGTAAGTTAACGTTTTTATTGTATAAAAATATCGATTTTATATCTAACGTAGAAGAAAATTAAAAGTATTTTATGTTACTTTATACAAAAAAATGTAATTTAGTTGAGGCATAAAGTGACAATGCATTTTTATGAATTCATCGATGGTTTAGTAACAATATTAATTTATACTTATTAAAATTTACTTACCATGTTTATTTAGTATTCAAAGATGTACTTAAAATTTGCAAAATAAACTGATATTTTCAACAAATGCAAATTGAAGAAACCGCTAACGAACGAAAAGATCTATTTTTTTTTGGAAACGATGACTCTTCAAAATGTCAGTTTGACAAGTTGACAACTTTAACAAGTGTCACAATCACAGACTATTAATAAACTAAGGCTTGCACTTCATTAACCAGTTGCTGTTATGCGTTGTATCGACTTGAAAACCAAATTAAACTTTAGCGCTGTTTTGTAAACTACCTACCTACCAAAATTAAAATAATTAACTTCTCTTTTCAGTTATAAAAAATTAGTGCTTCTCTTCGTATTAACTCTCAAATCTTCAAACAGGATGTTTTCATAGCGGCGTTATAATCTCCTTTTAATCAAAGTTTTGCTGTCAAAAGAAAAATCGTGGTACTACATTGTGAACGTGGCATGAATGCATATTTATTTCGATGTTTGTTTGTGTACCTATCAAAGAGTATATACAAAACATTACGTTCTAGTACCTCCACCACAAGGAACATATCTACTACTTGCTCCACCAACTCTGCTTCTCTGCTGCCACCATAGTCTTGCCTTTGCCACAATCATCATGCCTTTGGAATTTCCTTGGGGAATTTAATAGCAAAGCAAATTATAATATAATCTGCTAAAATAAATTGTTGCAGAAAGAACGCGATCAATTCAGCCAATCACCATAATTGAAACTGTATAGCAATGATTGCATTACAGCTTAATCCGCCTGCTGGTAGGTACCTACCTACCTAAGCTTTTTGGTTTTAACTTTTAACGCTCATTTATAAAAAGTTTTATATACTTATATCTCTTATATGTTTGTGACTTATATACCTACTATCCTACTATGATCTCGATTAGATTTCTAATTTTTCAACTTATGTTCCTATTATGTTGTCAGTGCCGACTTCACTTATAGTGCAGGGTGTGCGACGTACACGAGCGCAGGGTTGTAGGGGGCGCCGCGCCGAGCCGCGCTTGCTTGCTTCCCGACATCATTTAAAATTGCACCATTTTTGCACTTAAATTCCCTTTCACTGGTGAAAATGTAACTATAAGTCAAACGGTATTCTTGTATTCCATTTTCGCCGCGCGTCTACTAGAGGGCGCCAAGATATTGATTGCACACGGGCGCTACATGGGCTAGAGCCGCCTCTGTATGCTATAATAAAGTACAAGAAACTTGTTACAAAAGCGTTTACATTAGTAATTTGGTCGTGAGCAAAACTTACAGGTGTAAACGCAGGGAAAGATCTTCTTTAACACTTATTTCTATTATTCCTGAAGAAACTCTTACCACTCCCTCCTCACATTAGTATCCTCCGATTAAACCTATTTCTAAATACATTTTTGTGCTTACCAGTTATTTGTGATCTTTTAAACCAAGGAACATATTTATACTACCTAGATACTCTCTTGTTTTAAAATTATACCTACTTAACTTCGTGAATAGAGTCTTGGTCAGCTTTATGTATGGTGACATGATCCGAACAGTATCCTTAAAGACGGCATTGTTACGTGATGCCGTCATGAACCTCCGTATTGTTATGTGTGATCAGTACCACACACGTACTACTGCTGATATGCAAGTCACGTAACTATTGCGTACCTATGTTTGTAACTTGTAAGTATGAACTACCCCCTGCAACTTGCAAGATGTAGGTACCTAGGTATTGCTATTACATCTGTACTAATATCCTTATCCTTACTAATATTATAAATGCGAAAGTGTGTTTGTTTGTTGGTTTGTCCTTCAATAATGCTGCAACAAAGCTACGGATCGACGTGATAATTTGCATGGGTATAGTTGAAGACCAGGGGCCCAAGTCTGCTATTGCAATTGTAGTTCAATTGTCTATCAATGACATGACAATTGTTATTTTTAGCAATTGTCATGTCATTGATAGACAATTGAACCCCTGGGTCCGAAGTCAAATTGCTAAAAGTAGCAATTGGTATGTCATTGATAGACAATGTAACTACAATTGCAATAGCAGACTTGGGCCCCTGGAGAGTAACATAGGCTACAATCTTATCTTGGAAAAACACAGTCGAAATCATGGGAAAAAGCTAGATGGCAGTAAGTTAACCATTATGTAGTTCCACAGACCACAGATATTTAAGTTATAAGTACTTATCGAACCATTGTACTTTATACTTGTATCGAACACATATTTTAATGTTTTCTAGTGAACTTGAATAATGAATAGGTACCTAAGTAGATGATTCATAGTACATTGTATGACCCTATTTAGGTATCTCCTAGAAGTTTTTGGTGTATTCAGCATTAACTCTCATTGGTGCCGTAAAACACGGTATAAATAACGTGAATTATTAATATACTTATAACAAGTTATAAGTCCCAGGATTTGGACCATGTCCAAAAACGTAGTCTTACATGAATGAAACTCCCACGTCTTTGAATCACTCTTAAAAACCTTTCAGATGTAAACTGCAATGAAACGCAGCGCTTAGTAGCAGATCTTCTGCTTCTTTGTCAAACGATAGATGTCCACTGCTGTAAATACGTTCCACTTGTCTTGGTCTTGTGGCGCCTGCATCCAGCGGCTCTCTTCGACTCGTTTTATGCTGTCGGTCTACGTGGGGAAGGGTCTGCCAACACTGAGTTTTTCCCTGCGCAGTCGTCATCCAACACCTTGGGACCCCATCGACCATCAGTTCTTCGAACTATGTGCCCGCCCATTTCCACTTCAGTTTCGCAACTCGCAGAGCTATGCTATGTATGTATGACTGTATGTTTGTATTTACGTATGTTCCAATCACAAGCTGAGTGACTCGCCTTTTCGTATTGTTTTACTGCTTTTTTTTAACTACTTCGTAACTTCGTCGTTTTCGTATGCTCCGCCCATTTCGCGACCCGCTGAGCTATGTCTGTGACTTTGGTTCTGCTACGGATCTCCTCATTTCTGATTTGATCTCGCAGGGATACTCCGAGCATAGCTGTCTCCATCGCCCGCTGAGTAACCCTTCTTATGAGGCCCAGTTTCAGACCATGACCATGAGTGACCATGTTTCAGATCCATATAAGTCTTTATTGGCAAGACGCTGAATATGTATACTCAGTCTATATTAATAAAAACCTTTATTTAATTCAACTCCAATTAATTCTTTAAAAAAAATCATAAAATAAAACTTCATAAAACTCAAACTTTTTCCTCATTCCTCATTTCCTCCTCAGGTACAGCCGTATGTAAAGTTTATCAAAGCGTCAACCGCAAACTGACTACTAAACTTTAATTAATATGACAATAATAATAATTATTTATTATATGGGTGGCGGGTGCCTACTTGAAGAAGTTAGGATTTGCCCTTTGAGTATAGCCATAATCACTCAGACCACTATAACGAGTCGATTCATAAAAATCGGGTCAGTAGTTCAGACCCTATGGTGGAACATACATAAATACAAACATACGAAATCTTTGGACTGCTCAAATCATAAACCTTCCTTTTGGCTTGGCCATAATCGAGTAAAAAACGCAACATTTTATCACGTTCATGTGAAATGCCTTTATATCTCTCATAGATGTATGGCGCACCAATCAAACGAAGTGCGTCACTTCGTCACTTTATACAAATCTCCAAAATATTAGATATCAAGACAAATGTGCACCCACAATAGATAAATGTGTGATTTATACGTACGTATTAACAATGACTCGAGATTCATGTGCGGTGGTAGTCTAGTGGTTATGACTTTGGTAACCTCCCTGACTACCTCCCTGGCGCAGTGGTGGCACTAAAGCCTGTTAAAGTTAGGGAAAGTTGATGAAAACGGGTAACTATGAAGATCACATGCTTCTATATTACCTACGTGTGTTTTCTACCAAATTACGGAACCTATAATGCACGAATGCGACTCGTAATTAAACGTTTTCTTATTCACCCATTTTAATTTTCGTTGCGTACAAATATTTTGTAATAACCCACTTAGCTAAATGTAATGTTTAAAGTTTTAAGTACAGTTTTTTTTTGTTGCTTCCTAACTAAATATAAGGTTAAGTAAGAATTTGTAGTTCCTAGTTTGTTTTGTTCTTTTACTTTTCACAATGCATGCCAAATCTTTACTTCACCAATTAGTAAAAGTTTCATTAAAAGTTCTGAATTTGACCTTTTTTATTTAATTTGTAGACAACGTTATTTATTGGATAGAGTCAGGCGTTACTTTGCGGAAGTTTATGATTAACAAAAAAATGTTAGAATTATTTTGCTGTAATCCGCCAACAGATAAGATCTGTATGGTCAAACATGCTGTTATAAGCTAAGCACCGCTTACCTCCCCAACCAAGCAATAAAGCAAAGTTCCCAAGCAAGCAATGCCACCACCACTCACATGCACCACCACACAAGACTTTTATACTACTCTCGACGCACGTTTCGCCCCGACACCGGAGCATCCTCAGGAGATATCGACTTTACAATGACTAGGTCTAGTAGATCTAACATTTTTTTATTGACAACGTTATTATTTAGAATAGCTGAAACATAAATACTTTCATTCTGAGAATCTATCTAAGATCATCGTAAATCAAACGTGTGCCCATAGAAATTTACAGCATTATATCTGCTGTAAATTGCTGAGGGTTACGCATGACTACTTGATGTTGCAGAATCAGGTCTAGGTTACCATACCTTGGAAATAATCCAAAGCAACAGTACCCAATTGCACCTGTGAATTTTTTTTAAATCAAAGGATCAAGTAGACAATGAGTTGGTGATCTTCTAACGCCTAAACATTTCTTCATAAATAATAGCTAAGATTCATCACGATCACGTCTTTCGTTTTCGTCTTTTTTTTTTATTCTATGACAAGATAGCCCATGACTGCGATCCCACCTGATGGCAAGTGACGATGCAGTATAAGATGGTAGCGGGCTAACTTGGAAGGGGTATAGCAGTGTAAATTCAACCCATACCCCTAATCGGTTTCTACACGCCATCGTGCTGGAACGCTAAATCGCTTGGCGGCACGTTTTTGACGGTAGGGTGGTAACTAGCCACGGCCAAAGCCTCCTACCAGACCAGACCAGAGACAATTTAGAAATAATAAATTACAAAATTGCCCCCGCCGGGAATCGAACCCGAGACCTCCCAGTTATAAGACCACAGCGCTCACCACTGCGCCAGGGAGGTCGTCAAAAAGAAAAAACCGCATCAAAATCGGTGTATTCGCTAGGAAGATACAAGGGAACAAACAGACACATAGAAACACACTTCAAACACCCCTCTTTTTCGTCTGGAGCTAAAAACGTTATAACTCATCAGAAATAGTCCCAAGCTTTAATAATGAAGAGGAAAATTGAGGAAAAATAGGAGAATAATATAGGTATCTCATCTAAGTCATCTTGATTTCCTTATCAGTAAATCAATTAGACTGAGTAGAAGGAAATCTCCTCGTGAAAATGAAATGATTAAAATTCTTGACAGTAGTTTCTAACTTTAGACTTTGACTTCGTTACATATTACGCAAGTAGATTGTCTTATTGATAAAAAGTTTTTACTTTTCCAAGTATGACATTTTTAACCGACTTCCAAAAAAGAGAAAGTTCTTCTTTTCGTCGGAATTATGTTCCCCGATTACTCGAAGACGCCTGGACCGATTACTTATACTTTCCAGGTGGTCCCATAGTCATCAGGTCAGGATCTGATGATGGGATCCTGGATAAATCGAAGGAACTCTTTAAATTTTATAGACACAATTGATATACTTTATAGTGGTGTTTGAAGTCGGTTTTGTAAAAAGAATTTTAACGTTTAAATTATTTATGCATTATTAAAATGTTACAATAAACTTGTAGCTAACCGTAATACGTAATTAATATACAAATCATGCCCGCAAAGAATGGTGCCAAGAAAACTGGCTGCATTCCCACTGAACAGCCAGGCTGATCCTCTGGCCAAAAAGTAAGTCGTTTTGATAAGAACAACTACTGAGGTTCTTGCCGGCTCTTTCCTGCAAAACCGCTGGTAGAATATTTACTTGACATAATACCCACAGGTTGTGGCCTACATGAAATAAATAATTTTGAATTTGAATTTGAACTTCGGTTATGGTATCGTTCAAATATTTATCACTAGATGATGCCCCCGATTTTGTCTGCGCGGATTAAGGTTTTTCGATTCCCGCGGGAACTCTTTAATTTTCCGGTATAAAATTTAGCCCTTATTTCCATTTCAAAGAGCCAAATCGGTACGTTAGTTGTGGCATGAAGGCGTAACAAACACACACACATACACATACAAACTGTCGCCTTTATAATATTATCTAGCTTAAATCACGGATAGACACTCCAATTTAATTTATGTGTAGATAAGTTAACTTTCCTTCCTTTCCCATCTTATCTCAACAGGCTCTGATGCCCTACCCTCTCTTGTCATTACCTATCTGAGATAAACACATGCTGGTAGATTACGCCTTTTGTATCAATCTTCTTGTATCCAAAATCCTCTAGTTATGTAAATCCTAAATGCTTTTTAAACTACTTTGAACCCATTCACATCAAGCTACGGCGTAGCGCTACGAAGCGCTACGTGTTCGTAGAGGCATGTGTATTAAAAAGTAAAACAAAGTAACTATAAAAGCTACCTTACAAAGCTACTTTATGCTCGTATTAACAACAAACACAGTTTCTCATTTGTAATATTAGTAATGATTATATTTAATGAATAAATTATTAACGCTGCAATTAATAACGGTATTATTTCAAAGCTGTCTCTTCTCAGAGAAGGTTGTTCATTTACATTTGTATACTCACAAATAATGACAGTACCTAATTAAAATTTCAAAAATGAATGAATGAAGCAAACAACCGTTGCAAATCTCAAAGGCGCCAATTGTTGAATATTCCAATAAAGATTACATTTGAATATATACTTATATTATAAAGCTGAAGAGTTTGTTTGTTTGAACGCGCTAATCTCAGGAACTACTGGTTCGAATTGAAAAATTCTTTTTGTGTTGGATAGTCCATTTATCGAGGAAGGCTTTAGGCTATATAACATCACGCTGCGACCAAAAGGAGCGAAGCATCAGTGAAAAATGTTGCAAAAATCGGGGAAAATTATCCATTTCTAAAATATATTCTTTTAAAAACTTCTTAATCGCGATCATAATAATAGAAATTGACGCGGACGAAGTCGTGGGCAACAGTAACTAGTACTATAGTAATTTCCAAATTAAATTAATATTATTAGTATTATTCTCTATTTTCTAACATCAAAATATCAAAATCAAAGCTATGGGAATTTGAAGAAGGCAATTAAGTTATTACTATCTAATTTCTAGTGGTCTAGAAAATAATTGTAGCTTTCATTTTGATTAAGAGTTAGCTCTCAATATAGATATTATGTTATAATTTACTAGCTGTCCCCTCGCGACTTCGTCCGCGTGGAATTAGGTTCTTTGAAAATCCCGTGCGGACTCCTGATTTTGTCCGAATAAAAGTAACCTATAACACACTGTCTGCAACCATACCCATCAAAGAATCACGTAGATCCGTTGCTCGATATTAACTTGAAAAATTATGGATTTTCATACAAACATTCAACCCCCATTCAACCCCTTTGGGAGTAGAATTTTTGAAAACCGTGAAACACGTCCTTTTTTATTTTTAACTGAAAGCCCAAATACCGAATTTCATGGGTATAACTTGAAAAATGACGGACTTTCATACAAACTTTAACCCCCCTTTTTACCCCCTTGGGGAGAGAATTTTCAAAAAATGTAAAATACGTAATTCTTTATTTTTGATCAAGAGCCAAAATATCAAGTTTCATAAACATAACTTGAAAAATAACTTGAAGAACGAAGGACTATCATACAAACATTCAACCCCTATTTAATCCCTTAGGGGGTAGAATTTTTAAAAACTGTGAAACACCTACTTTTTTGTTTTCAATTTAAAGCCTAAGTACCGAATTTTATGGGTATAGCTTGAAAAATAACGGAGTTTCATACAAACTTTAACCCCCCTTTTTACCCCCTTGGGGGGAGAATTTTCGAAAAATGTAAAATACGTAATTCTTTATTTTTGATCAAGAGCCAAAATATCAAGTTTCATAAACATAACTTGAAAAATAACTTGAAGAACGAAGGACTATCATACAAACATTCAACCCCTATTTAACCCCTTAGGGGTAGAATTTTTTAAAAGTGTGAAACACTTACTTTTTTGTTTTCAATTTAAAGCCTAAATACCGAATTTTATGGGTATAGCTTGAAAAATGACGGAGTTTCATACAAACTTTAACCCCCCTTTTTACCCCCTTGGGGGGAGAATTTAAAAAAAATGTAAAATACGTAATTCTTTATTTTTAATCAAGAGCCAAAATATCAAGTTTCATAAACGTAACTTGAAAAATAACTTGAAGAACGAAGGACTATTATACAAACATTCAACCCCTATTTAACCCCTTAGGGGGTAGAATTTTTAAAAACTGTGAAACACGTACTTTTTTGTTTTCAATTTGAAGCCTAAATACCGAATTTCATGAGTATAATTCGAAAAATGACGGAGTTTCATACAAACTTTAACCCCCCTTTTTACCCCCTTGGGGGGCGAATTTCGAAAAATCCTTTCTTAGTGCTCGCCTACGTCATAAAAGGAACCTACTGTCAAAATTTCAAGTTTCTAACTTCAGTGGTTTAGGCTGTGCGTTGATCGTCAGTCAGTCAGTCAGTCAGTCAGTCAGTCAGTCAGTCAGGACAAGCCTTTTTATATAATTATAGATTATGTTATATTGAGACAATATCTAGATAATGTAAATCTTTTAGAAGCAGTTTGGCAGCAGCACTTTGGCCTCCTTTTTTGGGGAGGGTGTGGGGGGGGAGAGAAATGGGTCCGTGAATCGAGCCTTTTTTATATGCAAACGAGCAGGCGGGTCACCTGATGTTAAGTGATTACCGCCGCCCATGAACACTTGTAGTACCTTTTAATAGTTTGTTTACTTATAATATTAACGATTGATGATATTTGAATAGCTCATGAATTTAATGTGAATCTGAGGTTATTAATGAATGGTTTAACCGCATAATATCCAATTTTAGGATGCAACGCGACACTTAATTTATTAATGGTTTATTTATTTTTGGATAGGTAGGTATATATTATTATCCTAAATATTATAAATGGGAAAGCGTTTGTTTATAGTTTTGGTAGTTTAAAATCTTGTAATCATCGATGAATGCATATGTAATACATAGGAATTATAATGCATAATCTTCGACTCACTATACGTAAGTAATTGTGATAAAATTATACGCGTACGTACCACGGTAATTGTTTTAGTTGGAATTGTCGATATTTCTATACTACTGGATCGAAAATACATTGTCAAATTTATTATAAAATAAACTTTAAAATCATATGAATAAATATAGTATGCAATTAGAACGTCTACTTTCTGTAAAACACAAAGATTGTATTAATGTTTAAAATATATATGTATGTCTAGGGTTACAAAAGTGGCCTATTAAGACGGTCTATATTCCACTCATAAATAAGCGAAGCGTCAATGTATAGTAACCCAATAAACAGTTATTATTCTCAGCTCCCATGCTCAATTAAAACAAATAAATAACTATGACTACTATTTCAACGCAAATTACAGTTTGTTACACAGAACTATCGCTATCCCTCTATTTTTCACCATAAATCGCAAAGATCACTGTGTAACGGTACACCTTCCCACGCCGTGCTGACGTCACACCATGGACACCACATAAAAGCCTCCGTTCTCCGTTGGAGCCTTCAAAAACGTGGTGTGCTTTGAGCGTAGAGGACTACGATAGTGTTTCACGGGTAAGTACGAATAAAACTTTTTTTATTTAATATTGTAAAGTGTAAACGGTAAGAAAATAAGAGCTTCAATAATTTAATTAAACTAAAAAGAAAATTAGTGAATTCAGATAAAAATTAAATTGTTTATGTTAAAAATATTTTGGAATAACCGGGAACACACAAACTTTTTTTTAATTGATTTTTAAATAGCTACGATATTTAAAAAAAAATAAAAGTATACTTTTCATATTGAAAATTGTTTAAAAAAATTAGTGAATTCAAATAAAAATTAAATTGTTTATGTTAAAAATATTTTGGAATAACCGGGAACACACAAACTTTTTTTGATTGATTTTTAAATAGCTACGATATTTAAAAAAATAAAAGTATACTTTTCATATAAAATTGTTTAAAAAAACATATATAAACAATCATTGCTTTGAAGTTAAGTTTAATTAATTGTTATATTACCTACCTAAGTATAAAATACCCAACTTAAAGAAATTCAAATAATTTTGTGAAAGTGGTAAATAATATTGTCTTTTGAAAATAAATAATAATAATTTTTATTTTAGAAATGTTTATAATTTATGATAAACTATATTACAACTATTATCGCAGATAGAGGACATAATTTCTCACGGATAGTAGCAAGTTACTCTAAACTTTTTCCACGCGGACGAAGTCGCGGGAATCAGCTAGTAAATAAATAAATTACTAAATTATAATGCCTACATTTAAATTTACATTTAAATAAAAAAGGTAAAAACGTCACTAGCAATTTTGTATGGAAATACGCTTTGAAAAGCTGTAATTTTTTATTGAGTTAAATTAGAAACCTTTTTCAAAGACTGTCTTTGTATTCAGTATTTTCAATTTAGTACCTCAAGCCGTTTCCGTGAAAAAGGGTCTAAACACAGAGACAGACATATAACAAAGCGATCTTATTAGGGTTATTTTTTTTAATTTAGCTTAGTACTCTTGAATTTTTTTTAATTTTTTTATAGTAGCACTAGCTTTTGCCCCCGCGACTTCGTCCGCGTGGAATTAGATTTTGGGGTGGAATTTTCAAAAACTGTGACACACGTACTTCTTTATTTTTAACTGAAAGCTTTAATACCAACTTTGATGGAAACAGCTTGAAAAATGACGGAATTTCCAATAATCCTTTCTTAGTGTGCGCCTACGTCATAAAAGGAACCAACTGTAAATATTTCAAGTTTCTAACTTCAGTAGTTTAGGCTGTGCGTTGATATCTCAGTCAGTCAGTCAGTCAGTCAGGACTTTGAATTTTATATATATAGATTATATGGCAGTAGTATCGATGATTTGTAAGTAAGTTATCTTGTGAAACAAACATCTATCTTGAAGACAGACATGTCTTCCCTTCGTTATTTAGGAGAAACAGCGTAATAACTTTGGCAAAATGCCAATTATATATTATACTGTGAGATTTCTCGTGTAACATTGCATCGTTATGAAAATTTTACCTAACTTGCGGACGTAATTATATACTTACTAGCTTTTGGCCGCGGCTTCTTTCGCGTGGAGTTAGGTTAATAAAATCCCTTTTTTTTTATTCGATGACAAGATAGTTTTTGATTGCGATCTCACTGATAAAAATAGAAATAGAATATTTTTAATCAAATAAACTTTTATAAAATGCTTTCGAATAAGGCTCGTACAATGTGTGATTTTTTTATTTTTTATGCAATTTATGTAACATTTCTGACATTAGTAAGCGCTTTTGTAAGTCAGAATCGAAGAAATAAACAATACAAGTGCAAAATCGTCCAAGTAGTTGCGAAACATTTAATTTTATTCTAAGCGAAGCTGATTATTAACTTTTCTAAAACAAAGAATAATAGCCAAGCTGATGTTGACTTAGATTCTTCTCTTCCCTCCAAAAAAACGTAAAACCTGTGTGAAAGAAGTTGACACATTTTGTTACGCAAAAATAAACTTTTCAATAAACTTCTTAGTCTCATACTGAAATGGAAATACCAACTTATTTTTTTTAAGTTAGCACTATATAGAGTTATAGTAGTACAATACTATGTATGAAAAGCCAAGAACTTAACTATCTTAATAAGTACTTAGAAGCTTAAAAAGATTTTCAAGTAACAGAGCCCATTCAAATCAAAAACATATTATTATGGGTAACAATTTGAATATAAACGAACTTTAGATTTCGTTTCTCTCAGAATAGTTTTAATTCAGACCTCTTGAGAATAATTATGTAAATCGCAGGTGATACCTATAATTAAGTGAAGCATTTACCTGCCGATATAACTAAAATAGGTAAATCGAGTATTTTTAGGGTTTCGAAAAAAAAACGGATCCCGGAAAATTAAATAATTAATTAACTAGTTAATCATTTATTATAATACTCGATGATGCCTGCGACTTCCTCCGCGTGGATTTTTTGATTCTCAAAACTTCTCAATTTTCCGGGATAAAATGTGGCTTATATGTAAATCCTGGGTGTGAGCTATCTCCATTCTAAACAGTCAAATCTGTTAATTCGTTGTGGCGTGAAAGAGTAACAAACACCCACACACACACATATACACACACATACAAACTTTCGGCTCTATAATATTAGTGTGATGTGATGTGAAGTGTGATGATTGATTAGAGAATTAGCCAATTGAACTCCATGACATTTTTGTATCGATGTGCTCTAGGCTCTAAAAAGCCTTCATTTAAGGTTTGAAAAAGCTTTGAAACTACAATACGACAAAGTTCTATTGGCACTCGGATGGCATTGACAAGGGGCGTGAGTGTACTAACAGACTAACAGCAAATACAACGTCCTTTCAAGTGATGTTTCTGAATATGTTAGTTCCGATTTTGGCCACGTGCCAAAAATTCCTTGTCCGATTGTACATGTTTTTACGGAAATCTAACAAATCACAGGTACAGAGCCGAATTTGAAGGTTCCGTAGGACTGTAGGCTTAGAACGTACTAGCGAAAAAATTCTAAGTCTATGGGTAGGGCACATACTATTCATGGCATTTGCGGCATTCCGAACCAGTGGTAGATTCATTTGACAATTTGAAAGCACTTTGTAAAAGTTTATTTGAATAAAAAATTATTCTATTCTATTCTATTCTATGTATACATATTAGAAATGCGATTATTTCGTTTTTTAACTTGTCCTTCATTCACGCAGCAACGCGTCCACGGTTTGACTTGATTTTTGCATGAATTAAGTTAGAAACCTAGAGAGGAAAATAGCATATTAATTTCTTGTATCGGAATAATATAAACGTAAAAATTCTTTTTACAAAACCGACTTCAAATGCCACTACAAAGTATATCAATTGTGCCTATAAAATTTGAAGAGTTCCCTCGATTTCTCCAGGATTCCGTCATCAGATCCTGACCTGATGACAATGGGACTACCTGGGAAGTATAACCTTTCAAACAAAAAAAGAATTTCCCAAATCGGTCCAGGCGTCTTCGAGTAATCGGGGAACATACATAAAAACAATTGAGGACCTCCTTTTCTGGAAGTCGGTAAAAAAATATTAAAATCATTATTGAAGGATTTTAAAACACATAATTTTTTTAGCCAAATTGAACTTGAATAATATTTTGCTCTTCAATTAAGCGGAAAGCTTGTGTTAGGAGTGGGTACGACAATAGTGCAACGGGTGGGGATCGAACCTGTAACCTCTTAGTTTTCAGTCCACACATTTGACTGTTTGGCCATTGAGACTTTCACACCACTCTACTCGCAGAATTTTTCAAGTCAAAAAGAGGATGTCAAACTTCATTTGTATGGGACGCGCTCACGAAATTTCGAATTTCATTTTACTTAAAGATGACAGTAGGCAGCTGTGGGTATGAATTAGGTATGAGTAGAGGAGATATTATTTACCTTTTCTTCTTTGTCTTCGCCTTAAAGGGTTAATGCTTAGTTAGTCCCATTTATTAGTGGTCAAATCTCCTTATTCTTACGAGCTATTTAATCCTCTCAAAGGACGTTAAATAGATCAGAAGGTTTTTCAAAACATGACATTACATTTTAATTTAAAGACGTTGCTTTTCAATTTGCAATATCTGTAACCCTTTTGCATAAAAAAACAACCGATTTTAATTTTGGTAATTTTATTAACAAGTACAGTTTTCAATGTATAAAATGAGTTACTAGCATGAAATAAAGAAAATTTTTCCAATTTAAACTGAAATGAAATTTTAATTTGAAAAAAATATTTTGTCAATTTTAACTGAAATGACATTTTAATTTTTTTCATGTTTTTGGGACTAATATTCTTCTTGTTTTAGTTTAGTTAAAAAAAACATCAAAACATTCAATTAATTTAAAGAAACACTACTTTTAGTGTTTTTTTTTTTTGCGTTTTAAATAATATTATTAGGGATTAATTTGGTAATTCAAATTAGTATATAGTTAATTGCTTCGAGATTTCTTCTCTTTAAAGGTATTCACAGCAAAAATTTATTGGCCGTTAACATGAAACCAAAAAGCCCTTTACGTTCTACGAGTAATAGAGATAATAATTAGCGGACCCGACGCCCTTTGTATTTATCTCAAGTTAATTATTACCGTGGGATAAGACAACAGCACTCCAATTTTAACAATCGTCCCAATTATTTTTCAACACAGAACTTTGTTAGAAACTTCCGTTCTAAGCGTTATAGTTCGATGGAGATTTTTTTTATTCGATGATAAGATAATCCATGACTGCGATCTCACCTGATGGTAAGTGACGATGCAGTCTAAGATGGTAGCGGACTAACTTGGAAGGTGTATGGCAGTTTTCAACCTAATCGGTTTCTACACGCCATCGTGCCGTAACGCTTAATCGCTTGGCGGCACGTCTTTGACGGTAGCCACGGCCAAAGACCAGAGACAATTCAGAAATTAAAAATTCCCAAATTGCCTCCACCAAGAATCGAACCCGAGACCACCCAGTCATAAGACCACAGCGCTCGCCACTGCGCCAGGGAGGTCGTCTAATATACATTACTTAATCCTAAGACTACTTTGAGTCAGGATTAAAATGACATAATATAATTGTGAATACATTCTGCTACCACAAAGGGTGTCAGAACCATTGTCCTCCGGCGGATGCTTTCGATGTCTGACAGAAATAGCTATTTCTATGCTATTCTAGCCTCGACGTGACCTGTTGGTTGCTGTGTTCTACGCTTTGTTATAATAAAGCACAGTGGTTTAAAGCGGCTTCAGACATGCCGACAAGTCAACCGCAGCCGACACGATCAGAGACGTAAACAGATAAACTTTTCTCAAAAACATTAAACAGATAAAATATTTAATAATAAATAACAATATCCTCCGAAGAAATTCCTATAGCCATTCCTATCTAAAAAATTACATAGTACGGTATTTGCCTTAATTTCATTTTGAAAATTTATTTGATACACAACAAATACAATGATGATTCAATTTTTAATTTTAGATGTACTTAATTTATTCATTATTTTAATATTTTTAAAGATATTTTTCAAAATGTAGGTTCAAAGATTTGCATTTTAATTTTTTAAATCAATGCTCTTATTTTAAGTTAAATTTATCTTTCTGTTCATGATTTTGTGTATTTAATGTGGTGTACAATAAAGTGTATTCATTTCATTTCTCTACAAATGTTCTAGTACAATAAAGTGTATCCATAAGATTTTCCCTACTAAAAATCACTCAACGCGTCTACGAAGTTTTCACTTCAAAAATCGAGTCGCCTCTACTTTCGAGGTTCTTACCAAAGTATGATAAAATTGTGCCAAATTAGGCCGACAAATAACCCAACATAGAGTGGGAAAACTTGAACAGGTGTTGGCTCGTCTGTGGAAACTAATAATGTGGCTATCCGATGTGTTATCCGGCCCTACATCTAAATGTTATTATTTCTTAGTTGACATGCTTACGTATTTGATTCCGAGAAAAAGTTATTTTAAGGTTCAAAGTATTCACTTTTATAAGAATTGCTCCTTTTTATTACTATTTATCTATTTAGGTAAGTGGTAATAAATTTATGGGTCTAAACGTAATATAATTACTTCTCTATTTTAGCAGAGAACGTTACAGAGAAGCCCTTACTATAATATTATAAATACAAAAGTGTGTTTGTTTGTTGGTTTGTCCTGCAATAACGCTGCAACTACGGCTCAACATGATTTTTTGCATGGGTATAGTTGAGGACCGGGAGAGTGACATAGGCTACTTTTATCCCGGAAAATCAAAGAGATCCTGCGGGATTTTAAAAATTAAATCCACGCGAGTGAAGCCGCGGGCATCAACTAGTTAGAAATGAAAAGAATTATCAGCATTTTCCAATGGAAAAGACTGATCGAACCGATATTTTAAAAACCCCAAATTAATTTATGTTAACATACCAATTTGTCAAATTACATTGCGGTGACTTCACATAGGCTTCTTCGGATACCTTTGTAAATTAATCCCAACTTAAAAACACATCAAAGTGACGTATTTCGTATGATCTGAGATTTACATTTTGCTGAGTATTTACGCTTTTGTATTCGTAAATTACTTTACGGGATTGGAGTAATATATTATTAATTTATGTAAGAGTAGTAAGTATTTCATAGGTTTTTTTTATTACAAACTAGGGGCCATCCCCCGGCTTCGCTTGCGTGCAATTTACTAATGAAGAGAATGAGAATTTCATACAAAAATTCCATCCAAATTTCCGAATGTACTCGTGGATTTTTTAAAAATGTTCATTCATTCAAACGTTAAGGTCCTGTCAAAATAAAATCAGCCAAATCGACAGAGCCAAGTCAAGTGATGATCTTTCATATATGTGGCAGTGCATTTGTTCTAGATAATATCCAGGGTCTGATGATGAAGCTGGAAGGTGGCTATAGAAACTCACTAATAAAACGACGTAACCCCATCGATTTTGGGCTCGTTTGATTCCTCTTGACCAGTACTCTGGTGCTTGAAGACATTCAGGGTCTGATGATATAGCCAGCTACTAAAAGCTTGCTTTTTTTTAAAACACTTTTAATTTACACTTGTTATTTATACATACAGATAGATAGACAAATAAATAGATAGATAGATAAACGAATGATAGAGTTGAAATACTTTGTTGAACATAAAACGCATATAACAGGAATACATTCAGTATTTATTAAATATTCAGTAGGTACTACTTGGAACTATTCAGCAGTTATTATTATACGTACCAACACACATTTTTGCACTGAGATATTTCATAAAACTATAACCCAAAAGTCGTAAATCCCGGCTTTATGGGATCTAGTTGACTCGTCAGATAAAGTTTTCAGGTTTATGAATACGAAAACTAGTTCAACAATAAAGACTCGAAATTCGAACACAAGTTTTTTTAATGCATTTAGTTTCTAGCACTGCAGCGGTGTTAGTGCTCGGTGGTTAAGAAACCACCGAGCTAACATTGTCATTAACATTAACGATGTCTTCATCGTCTCTTTTTCAGAGGGTCTATTGTTTGATCTCAGGCACGCATCTTTGACTTTAAACGTTCTGACAATTTTTATTTTGAAAATCTGTCAAAACGTCAAAATTCATCGGTTAAACGCTTATTTTTCTGTGATCGAAGGTTAAACGTAATTCGGTAGCGCGATAGAATTTTTTTTTTTTTTTTTGTTTTTATTCATCACATATTCGTTTCATTTCCAATCCTATAATCCTATTATTATCCTACTAATATTATAAATGTGAAAGTGTGGATGTTTGGATGTTTGGATGTTTGGATGTTTGTTACTCAATCACGCAAAAACGGCTGAACGGATTTGGATGAAATTTGGCATGCATGTAGCCTTTGACATGGAAAAGAACATAGGCTACCTTTTATCTCGATTCCTTAAGTAGTTCCCGAGGGAAAATTGAAAATTGTTTACGTGCTAAGCCGCAGGCAGACTGCTTTGAAATTTGGTATGCATGTAGCCTTTGACATGGAAAAGAACATAGGCTACGTTTTATCCCGATTCCTTAAGTAGTTCCCGAGGGAAAATTGAAAATTGTTTACGTGCTAAGCCGCAGGCAGACTGCTCTGAAATTTGGTATGCATGTAGCCTTTGACATGGAAAAGAACATAGGCTACGTTTTATCCCGATTCCTTAAGAAGTTTCCGAGGGAAAATTGAAAATTATTTACGAGCTAAGCCGCCGACAGACAGTTTGAAATTTGGTATGCATGTAGCCTTTGACATGGAAAAGAACATGTGCTTTCTATACCGATCTCAAATAGTTCCCGTGGTAAGATTAAAAATTGTTAACGAACGAAGCTTTAGACCCAATTCTGAAGTCCGCGCAGACAAAGTCGCGGACAGAAGCTGCTACTACTACTACTAATTTTAATCCCGATCTCTCAAATTTTTTCCGTGGGAAAAGCATAAATAATTGCTGCACACCAATAATTTATAAACGTGAAAATTTGTATGTTTGTTACTCAGTCACGTCGCAACGACTGAACCGATTTGGCTTAAATTTGGCACAGAGATAGATTATGGTCTGGAATAGGACATAGGCTTTTTATCCCGGGAAATAAGAGTGTTCCCGCGGGAATAAAAAACCTTAATCCACGCGGACGAAGTCGCGGGTATCAGCTAGTTAATATTATAAATGCGAAAGTTTGTATGTTTGTTACTCAATCACGCCGCAACGGCAGACCCGATTTGGCTGAAATTTGGCCCAGAAATAGATAATAATCTGGAATAACACATATGCATCCCGGAAAATAAAAGAGTTCCCGCAGCACTCCAAAAAAACCTCAATCACGCGTACGTAAGTCGCTGGCATCAGCTAGTAGATTCGACTAATAAAAATCCCAAGTGTATGTACCTACTATACTTATAAAGTAGTAAAAATTTCCCATACGCGATAATATGAACATATACACATACTTTATCACTGAAAATTACGCCCAAATAATGTTTTATAGCGCTATTGTGGTTGGAACACCTCGATCTGTTTTTACCACGATTTCATAGCACCATAGCAGTTTTATAATGATTGTGTCATCCATGGATATATTCTGTATCTATTTATATATGCTATGAGCCTCATAAGAAGGCTCAGGATCACTCAGCGGGTGATGGAGAGAGCTATGCTCGGAGTATCCCTGCGAGATCAAATCAGAAACGAGGAGATCCGTAGGACCAAAGTCACCGACATAGTTCAGCGAGTTGCGAAACTGTAGTGGAAATGGGCGGGGCACATAGTTCGAAGAGCTGATGGTCGATGGGGTCCCACTGTGCTGGAGTGGAGACCCCGCACCGGGAAGCGCAGTGTTGGCAGACCCCCCACTAGATAGACCGACAATATCAAACGAGTCGAAGGGAGGCGCTGGATTCAGGCAGCGCAAGACCGAGGACTGTGGAGGTCTATATGTCCAGTAGTGGACATCTATCGGTTATAAAGAACAAGAAGAAGATTTATATATTTGTTTCCACCGTAGCTTTTAAACTAAGTTGATTTTGATGAATGAGGTGTCAGTCGATTCATTATTACATAAGCCACATTTTAGAAGAACATAATCGAACAATAACGCTAATAACGTGATTACTTTTTGTTGGTTATTGCGATGAATTCCGGTCTCGAAACTTGAATCAAGTCGGCTTCCTATTTTTAAACTTTTTTCTTGTAAATTAAAAATATTCGAATACCCTTTTGTAATTATATAATTTGAAAGAACTCAACTCTTTTACATTCATAAATTCCATTGAAAGGGAGATCTGCTTTTGAAGCATAACATTTCCCAATAAACGTAACTTAAAGCTATGTACCTATACTGACGCCGATTAAAAGCTTTGCTGGGAAACTCTGAGAACTTCAATTGTTTCCCAAACCAATAGTTTAAAACAACTTTGCTTCATTTAAGTTATCAAATTAAACAATTTGATGACCTGAAACTACCTCAATAGTTAATAATCAATATTGAAATTAAACTTTCATTTAGTACCTAAGTTAATGCTCGTAAAAAATTCATTAATTTTTTCATTTCGTGAAATAAGCTTCACCTATATCTACTTCTTCTAATGTTTTTGTCTTGTAATTCTTTATATGCACATAAGAAATAAAAAGAAATAAATAAAAATGGCGATTTAATATACCTACAGTACTAGTTAAAATCACTATTACTTTTTCAAAATAAAACATTCTTTTTTTTAATCGAAGACAAGATAGTCCTTGACTGCAATCTCACCTGATGGTAAGTGACGATGCAGTCTAAGATGGTAGCGGGCTAACTTGGAAGGGGTAGTTATGGCAGTGTACATTCTATCCAAACCCCTAATCTGTTTTTACACGACATCGTGCCGGAACGCTAAATCGCTTGGGAGTTTTGACCAAAGCCTTCCACCAGACAGACAGATTGATACAGGTGATGAGCGCTAGGTCCTTGCATAGACTTCCACACGCCGTAATCTTGCGCCGCTTGTATCCAGCGGCTCCGTGCGACTCTTCTAACGTCGTCGGTCCACCAAGTGGACGTCTGTCGGTTGATAAAGTGAAAACTTAATTAGTACTTTAGTAGTAATAATTCGGCTACCAATTGAATTAACTTCCATATTGCTTAACTAACCAAAATGGTCCCGCTAACTAATAACTTCAACAACAGACGGCCTTCAGCGCTGCAGACATTGTGGCGACGACCCGACGTTCTACGAGTATATTTCGTTAACTCTTAGCGTGAATATAAATGGATAGACCGCATATATAGTCAATAAAGAGATATCCTTATTACTAATATGTATCACTAGTTGATTAATGATTTTTGATCCGCGAGAACTCTTTAATTTTCCGGGATAAAAAGTAGCTTATGTGTTATTCCAGACTATAATTTATCTCTGTGCCAAATGTCAGCCAAATCTGACGTTGCGGCGTGATTGAGTAACAAACATCCAAACTTTTGCATTTATAACATTATAATAATAATATAATAATAGGATAAAGAGATATCCTTACTAATTTGTATCACTAAGGTTTTTTAATTTCCGCGGGAACTCCTTATTTTCCGGGATAAAAAGTACCTAGCCTATGTACCTATTCCGCACTATGCCAAGTTTCAGCAAAATCGGTTCAGTCGTTGCGGCGTGATTGAATAACAAACATCCATCCATATATCCGAACTTTCGCATTTATTATATTAATATAATATTTATTAATAGAATGTCGAATCACGTAGTAACGAAGCAACGAAGCAACGGATCGACGTAATTTTTCCTTTTTAAATATATTTAGATAATAATACATCACGTTCGACAATATGGTACAAGAAATCGGAATAAGAAAGAACGCTAATAGTAATTTTTAATAATTGGCTTGTTAATCATATAAGATATTCGTTACGATGGTAACTCAGGTACTTAGATAGGTAACTACATACTTCGTTGGTTGAGAACTACTCGAGACTGTTTCCTTATAAGTACATATATACCTACTTACATCTACTTATTTACTATATTTTTTTTTATTCGATGACAAGATAGCCCTTGACTGCGATCTCACCTGATGGTAAGTGACGATGGAGTCTAAGATGGTAGCGGGCTAACTTGGAAGGGTTATAGCAGTGTAAATTCAACCCATACCCCTTATCGGTTTCTACACGCCATCGTGCCGGAACGCTAAATCGCTTGGCGGCACGTCTTTGACGGTAGGGTGGTAACTAGCCACGGCCAAAGCCTCCCACCAGACCAGACCAGAGACAATTTAGAAATTATAAATTCCTAAACTGCCCCCGCCGGGAATCGAACCCGAGACCTCCCAGTTATAAGACCGCAGCGCTCACCACTGCGCCAGGGAGGTCGTCAAAAATATTTATTATTATTAAGCTTTATCGGGTCTTCATTACCTACTAAGTGATGCCCGCGGCTTCGCTCGCGTGGATTTATTTTTTAAAAACCCGCGGGATTCCTTTCATTTTCGGTGATAAAAGTAGCCTATGTCACTCTACCGGTCCCCAACTATCTTCTTCTTTACAACCGATAGATGTCTGCCAACACTGCGCTTCCCGGTGCGGGGTCGCCACTCCAGCACCTTGGGACCCCATCGACCATCAGCTCTTATGTGCCAATTATACCCATACAACAAATCACGTCGATCCTGTATGCATACCTGATGTATACCTAAACGATTTTGCTCTTATTTGTAAACCATTTGAAGTCGTTTGAAAACTTGACCGTTCGTCGGCGCCCAAGCGTCTATCTCGCTGACCTTTTCGCTGTTGACCTTTCCACATTATAGCTGTTAAGGACCATGTATACAGGAAACATTTCGGTTAACTTAGCTCTAAATTCAGACCAACTTACTCGCTCTAAACAAGTAAACCAAATACGACTGTATTATGCCAATAACTACCGATTTACATTAAAAAAATGTAGTCTAACCTAACCTTTTCATTACTCAGTTAAGTTTACTTAAGTTACTAACCTTAGAATATAGCTAGCCTTCGTTTCGATTGAGGTTTTTGATTCCCGCGGAAACTCTCTTATTTTCCGGGAAAAAAGAGCCTTTTTTAATTCTGAAACCTAAATCTATCTCTGTGTCAAATTTCAGCCAAATCGGTTCAGTCGTTGCGGCGTGATTGAGTTACGAACGTCCATCCATTCATCCATACATCCAAACTTTTGCATTTATAATATTAGTAGGACTAGCTTTTGCCCGTGACTTCATCTGCGAGGAGTTACTTATATTAAAAATTGCTCGAGAAGACTTTTGCTTTTCCGGCACAAAAAGTAGCCTATCGTCAGCGAAGTTCTAACAGTGCGTAGGTAATCCACACTACTATTATAAAGAGGAAAGATTTGTATTTTTGTGTGTATGTTTGAAATGAATTGGCTCAAAAAGTACTGGACTGATTTGGCTGAAATTTAAAATGGTGATAGACTATACCTTGGATTAAAACATAGGCTACTTTTTAGTTCCCGTGGAACTCCAAAAAAACCTCAATCCACGCGTATGAAGTCGCGGATATCAGCTTCTGCCAAACTTTCTATGTACTTGCTTTGACTCAAAATCATTTTCTTTAATTCCGGTTTATAATCAATATCAATTCCTAAATATGTAGCAGTTAATACGCATTCAGGCCAATATTTTTTCTCCAAATTGGCTTCCGTCATCAAACATCTAGCTCGATCCATTACTGTTCTGTTATATCTTTCAGCAACTCCATTTAATTGATGAGTATAGGGTGGTCCTGGTTTTAAATAAATACCATTTTGTTTTGCAAATTCATAAAAAACTCTATTCATATATTCAGAACCATTATCGCACCTAATTACCTTTATTCGCTTTCCTGTCTGATTTTGAACTGCATTCGCGTACATTTTGAAGCAATCAAATACATCGCTTTTATTCTTGATTACACATACAACTGCATATCTGCTGTAATCATCTATGAAAGTTACAAAATATCTTTGATCACCATAACCTACTGGAGTAATCGGACCGTTTACATCCGTATGTATAATTTCTAAAATTTCTGTTGCCCTTCTCCGATTATTTTCAAAAGGTAAATTTGTCATTTTATTTTGCAAACAAATTTCACATTGAATGAAACCTTCATTTAGTACTTCCGGTAAACCATCTAAAAGTTTATACCTACACATAGTTTTTAATTTAGTAAAATTTACGTGACCTAATATTCGATGCCATTTCTCTTTTCCTTCCATTTTTATAAATTATTTTCCTCCGCCTCTTTCAATTGTTTTTGAGTAGTATCTCAACTTCCTCTTACCTTTCCATTTCCATAAAATTGTTTTCGATGTATTTTCAAAAGCTCTGCTACCATGTTAAGGTAGGAGGCCTTGGATATTTTATATTATGTACAGGAAAACATATTATTTGTTAAATTAATTTATTACTCAATTTTATAAAGTTACATTCTTAATCGAGAAGAGAAAAAAGCAAAAGTGACAAACATGACAACATTAAATAGACAATTAAAAATAAATACATAAACGAACTCTTTTCAGACATCCGCTAAGAAAGAATTTTGGAAAATTTCAACCCCAAGAGGGTTAAATAGGGGGTTAAAAAATCGAACTTAACGTGAGCGAAGCCGCGAGCAAAAGCTAGTATTTTATAAAGAAATTTCTCTTTCAGACATGATGAACAGCAGAAGCATGATGGCGGTGATCTTCCTCTGCTTCGTCGCAGGTGTTGTGTCCAACCCGGTCCGCCGCTCTCCAGACCTCGAAGCGAGACGGAGAAGTTCCATAGACCGAAGTATGATAAGGTACATAATATCAAATGGACAAAAACTAGGAGCAATTTTATAAAACAGTGAGCCATAAAGTTCGGGCCCTATTCTATTATAGTTATTTCTATTCATGAGGGTACGCGGCTCATGGTTGTGTGTGTGTCGTATCTATATAAGTGGGAGCGAGAGCACCTAGGCTCCTAACACTTACGCAATGTGCATGTACACGACGTAATCACAAGTAAGGCGCCCGTAACTTCGTGATATAAACGTACTACTTATACAATTCGTTTCGTTACAATTTGTTCGTACAATTTTGTAAGCACTTTAAGTTAAGCGTCAGTTACAAAGAAAGAATTTCTCGATTGCGAATGGCGAGAAATCACAACCGATCGCTTTTACTACCAATGACCTCGTATCCTAGGCATCAAATAAATAAATAAAATAAATAAATAGTCTTTTATTCAAGAATGCAATAACCATATTTCTATTTCTATTTCTATGCATTGGTAACACAAGAAGAGATTCTCAAATGCGAGTGGCAAGAAATAATTAATTTGCTAAATTATCCTATGCGAAAACATTCCATACAATTTTCGCTCGCGATTATACATCACATTACATTTTTATACTTACATTTTTTTTATTCAGTGACAAGATAGTCCTTGACTGCGATCTCGCCTGATGGTAAGTGACGATGCAGTCTAAGATGGTAGTGGGCTAATTTGAAAGGGGTATGGCAGTGTCGATTCAACCCATACCACTGATCGGTTTCTACACGCCATCGTACCGGAACGCTATTTCGCTTGGCGGCTCGTCTTAGACGGTAGGGTGGTAACTAGCCACGGTCAAAGCCTCCCACCAGACATTATGACAAAAACTCGTGACAGTTAAGCAATGCTTGAACATGAGAGCCGAAAATTTCGCTCACATTCGAGAAACGGTCCGAGTGTTGCGAAGCCTTTCGTGACAATGGAAAATCAAATGGCAAAATTCGTACAATTTTATTTATCAGTTTAGATATAACCGAAATTTGCTACCCATTTTTGAGGTGGCCGAACTTTATTGCTCGTAAGTTTATTTACAATTTTTTATTTATTTAATTTAATAGCATCTTTTCATCCATTCGTAGGTTTGGAAGGTCCTATCCACCAGAACCATCAGCGGCCGACCTCCGAGAAGCACTCCAACGTCCAACACGCAAAGGCAATAGCTTCCTCCGCTTCGGTAGATCACAACCGATCGCTTTTACGACTGATGACCTCATATCCTTACTGAGAAGCTACGAAGATGAGTACGACAGTCCTACTTCCAAACGCGTATCCAATTTTGTAAGATTGGGAAGAGATCCCAAGTTCATCAGACTTGGAAGGTCTACTGATGAAGAAAAGCTTGGCTATGAACAAACTTCCGACCTAGTTTTAAGCGGATACCCCCAAAGGAAACACAGAGCAAGAGATCACTTCATTAGACTTGGAAGAGATAGCGAAGAGGTCAACAGCGAAGAGGAAATTCCAGAAGAGAGGAAGAAGAGGTCACCTGATTGTCATGATTGCTAAGTTTTAGTACCCGATTGAGAGCCGATGTTTAAATGATTTCAGTGCCAAGGATTTAGTGCCATATTTATTAAATTTGTAAACAAGGTTAGTTTAGTTTGTATAGCGTATAAGCGTCAGTTATACAAAAATAGTTTCTCGGATGCGAGTGGCAAGGAATTTTATTTTAAATTTTTTTTTTGGTTTACCAACAGCTTAAACTAAACACTAAAAACTAAATTAAATAACACAATACTTAGATCAAATGCTAAACTAATTACAGGTAAAAACCGCATACATAGTGATGGAATATCAATTTTCAAAAAAAAAAAAAAAATTATTTATTTCATGTAGGCCAACTTGTAGTTCTTATGGCACGTCATGACTCTACCAACTTAAATAATTAAATTAATAACATGCAAGAAGGATAATTAAAAACAAACCATAAAATCATTAATAATAGATAATGAGAATAAAATAAGGTACAAAAATACTAAAGGACTAACTACCTATAGCTTGCATAACGCTACATGGACCGATTTCCGGAAAACAGCCAAATAATCATCATGTATGTCTGGGGTATGAAGCTTGTTGTAAAGTTTGCTAATTTTTGGAATTGGTGAATTAGAACCGTCGAACGGCGCGGAACAGATAAAGAAAGAAAAGAAAGAAAGAAAGAAAGAAACATTTATTTTATGAATTGTGCCACACATTGTGTGTAAAGGGGTTTTGAATGGTTTCCTAGTATTGCATCTTCTGGGAATCGAATAGTTTGCGGTTGTCCTATGCGAAAACTTTGCGTACAATTTTCGCCCGCGCTTATACATTACGTTATTATACATTATGACAAAAACTCGTATTAATTATGCAATACTCGAATATGAGTGTCGAAAAATTCGCTCGCATCCGAGAAACTCTGCTTGGATATCTGAGCCATTAGTATTGTTCCTATTTCTTTTTTCTGTAATTAACTAACACATTGTAATGCATTTTCGGGAAGTTTCACGTTTCTTCGTGGTTATGGTTAGAGAATGAATGAATGTTTGTTTGTGTAAAGAGATTTTTATCTAAAGCTGACCCACTCGTTGAGCAGGTTGGGCCGTGACACGGCTGGTGAACTGTCAACAGTTTTGTACAGTACCCGAAAGTAAATATCGTGCTTTAGAATGGACTGGCTCTGGCTTTGGCTTCACAGAGCCCTAACCTGGTACTTATTGAACCTGTTTTTTTTTTTATTTAATTCCGTTATTTTCTAAACTGTTTGTTTAAAATGTTATTGTTCATCAACTATGTTCATGCAGGTTTTGCACTATTGTAATTTTAGAAAAGAAGTGTAGGACTTAACTTACTTTCTTATTCCTAGAGCCACATACCTACCAAAGAAGTATAACTATGATAAATTTTAAATAATGTTGTATCCATAAATGTTTATATTGTATACCTACGATAAATATTATGTAATAATAATAAAATTATACGACGTTTTTAAATAAATTTTTAATTAATAAAAAGTTGATGTTTCTTGATTATCTATTTAAATAGAATTAAAGCAAGATACGCTTCTGTATAACATTATATATTGTAATTCAATTTCCTTCATTATTTCCTATTTTAATAATATATACGATTTCATATAAAATACATACTACGACTAATTACTTTGGAGAGTAAGACTTGAATAAAATTCTGGTAATTAAGTAAATAAAAATTATTATAATATTGCACTGTATTAATCCATATTTTAAAAAGATTCAATGTATTATAACTTTATCATAAATTATTTATTCCAATTTCTTCTTGGCCAGGGACAAATTTTGCGGAATTACTTTACAATATAACGGTAAGGAATTCCGCTAAAATATTGCAACTATGAGAAAATGACGAATGTCCGCGTTTTTCCGCTAAATTCGTACCTAGCCTTATATTATCAATTATTTTGTCAATCTTTTGAAAACATTTTGTACCTATCTAAAACGAAACTAATGACACCATAATTAAATTTTGTACTCGTATATTTAGTAGCACAAGATGGGCTTTTAAATTATAAAATAAAATTACCAAATTATCACCATAATATATTGCGCAGAATGAAAAGAAAAATAGAAATATTTAGTTAATTAGGCTTCCGAAAAATATTGAACCCTTACAGGAATATTTCGTTGTCCGTCTGTCTGTCCGTGTGTAAAACACTTTTTTCTCAAAAACTGGAAGTAATGAGTTGAAATGTATAGTAAATACAAATATCAATTGTCCCTTAATTCTAAAAAAATTTCAAGTTTCTAATGCAACTCAATAAAAAGTTACAGCTTTTGAAAAGGGGCGTCTTAACGCCCCTTTTCAAAAGCTCAACTCTATGCCTTAGCATAGAGTTGAATGGAAGACTAAAAGGTTCAAAGGTTCAAATCCCACCGGTTGTAATATTGTTGTACCGACTCTTAGCATTTAAGGCTTTGCTGGAGGGGAAAGGGTTTTCATATTGCTACATCAAAAACTCCAGCAGTAAGGAGAATACCGATTAGATGGACCGTTAGAGAAGTTTTTTCTAAGATAACATTAAAAAATCATATTTGGCAAATGTTGGTTAACGTTGGTTAACGATGTTATAGCTTGAGGGCAGTATAAATTAACTGACTAGGTATATGGGTTCATTAGACTGTATAATATTATATGTACATTGTACCTACCTGACTTACAATCTAAGAAAAACTTTTTTTTTCTAAACAAAATAAGTTAATTTTTTCAAAAATACAGTAGAATCCCGATTATCCGAACATCGATTATCCGAACATCCGATTATCCGAACTCATTCGTGATCACTCAAAAGATGTTATTGATTACGTCAAAGATCAATAACAAGTTATTTCCAACCAAAATTTTAAATTACATAGGTACTTTGTAATTCATTTGCTTTGAAATCGATTATCCGGATTTTCGATTATACGGAATACCCCTGGTTTTATTTGATCCGGATAATCGGGATTCTACTGTAATTCATTTTTCTCAAATATAATCCACGTTGGATTACAAATTATGAAACATAAAAAACTTAGCAATTCTTAAATACGCTTTTGCACCCATATGTCGCAAATATCGTATGTATAGGCAAAAAGGTACAGGCTCAGCATTATGGCTGCCCCATTTCAAAACCTAGTAAGTGTGATTGACAAAATTTTACAGCAGACCAAAAAACATGTTTTGTAGATGGCTTAGCGAAGTAATAAATATATCCAATAAAAGCTTTCAAAGTAGTTTATTTACGAAACATTAATTCACCGGCAGATACTGAAGAGTTCAGAGTTCAGAAGGGCTACCACAAATATGTTTTTTGGTCTCCTTTAAAATTTTGTCAATTACACTTACTAGGTTTTGAAATGGGGCAGCAGATTATTGCTGCAGGTTTCATAAAATACCTAAACGCTGGTATTCTGCCGACAACCGTTAGAGTGAGACATGCACGAGAACACGATATTACCATATGAGTAAAGAAATTACTGGTGTGGTAAATATGAGTAAAGAAATTACTCGTGTGGTAAACAT
Organism: Hipparchia sbordonii; assembly: GCA_038048805.1. Classification (NCBI taxonomy): domain Eukaryota; kingdom Metazoa; phylum Arthropoda; class Insecta; order Lepidoptera; family Nymphalidae; genus Hipparchia; species Hipparchia sbordonii. Next base: position 8,939,684 of record CM076115.1, read on the forward strand.
GAGTAAAGAAATTACTCGTGTGGTAATCACAGCTGTTCGCAATAGAGAAAAAATTGTTTTTCGCTTTAACCATAGATTTATAAGTATTAGAAGCCGGTAAAGAATACAACTCGGAGTCCGACTTCACATGTTTATTCGTCGAAGTTTCTGTACAAAAATGACTGCCTCTAATTTGATCTTCTCGCTTTTATAACATTGTTTTGAATGAAGTTCGCTATTAATGAAGTTTCTACCTACATCAAAAATCAACATCAGTAGAAACAATATCTTAATTATTATTCTAAGAAACAAAAATGTGTATCACAACCCTAATAAATAATATTAGCAATTTTAATGCTTAATTATCATTAAATTAAAGCTACATACATTTTATGGATACATATTGTGCATTTGATTGAATGAATAAGTATTGATACCTTATAATTCATTCAATCAAATGTTTTCTCAATATTACAATACGTTAACTCAGTCAATTTTATCTGTATTAGTGTACAATCTCTAAGTCGCTCACAATTATTCACATAATTTCTAACATTCGGCCTTCCTGACCTACAAGTTTGTCCTCAAACTTTTAATTACATAATAATAAAAAAAATTATCAATAACATAATGTCAATAGGTATGCAAACCAGCTTAAAAATTTGTTACAGTATACAAATACTAGTTTTTGTTACATTCAAAAAGAAAAACCAAGCAGTTACGATTTTACAGACATTTAAAATTCTCATTTGACAATGCTCCGCTCACTCGTATATAGACGACACTCGCTAGCGCACATTTCAAAATTCCATATTTCAAAATTCCATATTTCAAAAACTACATTTTATTTTTATTACAATACAGACCTAAAAGTTTCTAACTTTCTCCCTAAATCAATTCATATTTTTTTTATTACTAAATCTGATTCGCAATTATATAATAAACATTAGATGTACTATTTAATGTCTACTATCTATTTATTATCAGTGCTTTAACGTACCGATTTTTTTTTTGGTTTTTTTTTTATTATTATTATTATTTTTTTTTAATTATTCAATCATGCATTTACATACTTATCTTAATAATATTTATTTCACGTTATTATTTATTATTTTTATTATTATTTATTTCAAATTATTCAATCATGCATTTACATCTTAATATATTTATTTCACTTTCATTTCACGCCTGGAACTTTCTCCAGGACTTTCTTATTTATTTATTTTTTTTTTTTTTTATATTATTTCATGCCTGGATTTTTTTTCCAGTTTTTTTTTTTTATATATTATTTCATGCCTGGATTTTTTTCCAGTTTTTTTTTTTTTTTATATATTATTTCATGCCTGGATTTTTTTCCAGTTTTTTTTTTTTTTTTATATATTATTTCATGCCTGGATTTTTTCCAGTTTTTTTTTTTTTATTTGTTAATATAATGCCTGGACTTTTCTTCAGGACTTACATATTTGTTTTTTTTTTTTTTGTTTGTAATGTTATTAATGTTGATATAATTATAAGCAATCATTCAATCTCTTCGCTATCTATATACCACTATTATCATGCTTAATGAGTGTAGGTACTAGTCAACGGTTTAGTAGTTATCTGTTCAATTGATACACTGCAATACTTTTTCTTGCCTATCTTTGAACTTGATATATAACTTATAACTTATAAATACATATATTTATATTTTCCTATTTATATTTATGTGTATTTCCTAATATTTTAGTTAATTTATAAGGTTCTAATTATACTGGCAATATTTTCCTACTTTGCCCATTTTTAGAACTAATACAGAGTAAACTTTGGAAGTTTTCCTCTAATTTATGTACAATACAGTTACTAAATTCTTATTCAATTTCATCTATGTTCTGCGTTGGATTTGAAAGCATATTTTCATTATAAAATTCACTATGTTATACTTTATTGAAAAATGAAAAATGGAAAAATATTTATTTAGCAAAACAACATTAACAGTGAATACCATAATATCCATTGAGACCCACACTAGGTATACCTGTATCGTGGGGCCCAATTCACCACCATTACAAAATTTTTAATTTTAGTTGTCGCTCGGATTACGATGACAGACAAATTACCAACAAAACAATTACCTAATTAAAAATGCAATATTACACAGATAAATTACAGATTACCAAAAAAAAAATACAGCTTACTAATAAAAGTTTAAAAGAACAGAAAGTTGCACTACAAATAAAGCCTAATTCAAAGTTAATTTAGATTTAAATATTATTATTTAATCACCATTTAATTTTTTTTTTACTCCTACTCTTAATTCCACCTATTTCATATCTTTGTGTTATTAGAACATGTAAGGCCTAATATAAAGCTTCACCTGTCCATTGGATCTGAATATTAGAACTTGAAACCCGGTCGCAAATTCAGTTATATCCCGTACTTGAACAACAAATACCAAAACCAGACAAATATTATAAAGAAATGAAATCATTTAACTTTTAATGCTTATAGATTCTATAGCTTCACAATAATGCTAATAGATGGTTCTGTATTTGCCATCGAGAAAACAGAATTATGGGATACCACGAGGTCCCAGTTCGGGGCGAACCACTAGTTATTTATTTATTGTTTTTATTCACCGAATATTTCTTGCAATTCATGTTCTTTAACATTATCCAGATTTTTATGTTTAGGTTTTATAATTACTACCCAACAAAACTTCCCGAATGAAATGTAAATAATTTAGTATCGGTTTTTGTGACACTGTATGGTTATAATATTACAGTGTAATTTTTTTAAAATGTATTTTGTATTTAAATAAATAATCGGTGTAAACAACGATAAAGTTCGGAGTGGAGTATTGAACTGACCCAGGGGTCGGGTTCCTACTGAGAGCTGCCCGTGTTTTACTTATTTATTTAGACTATATTTATTATATTGGTAAAATGTATCTTTTTTTCTAAAGGTGCCTTAAGAGCTTTACAATCAGTTACAATATTGTAAAGATAGGCCTATTAAATAAATAAAAAAATCTAAATCTAATGATTCAATTACAGCTGAAGTTTCAAAATCACAAGCCTGCAATAATTTTTGGTCATCTGGCATAGTTTTTAGACTACAATAAATTAAGTTTTAGGGAGATATTATTCGATAGTATGTTCATGGTTATTTATAGTATAATAAGCCAAAATAAGTCGTTCAATTAATCGAGTTTTAGAGTCAAACCATTTTATATTTCACTATCACCACCTTCCAATATATATATGACATTTTGTTAGATTAATTAGTGGTTCTGCTATCAAATGAATACCCAGAAATATTTTGTGAAGGTCTATAGATTATTTAACTTCCTGCACCTTAGTTGCACAAGAAAAGTTAAGTTAGGTACTTAAAGCTTCTACTTTAGCTTGGCCTTCATCTCATATCTTCACTACTAATCTCAAAGTATAAGTAATCGATATTAGATCTAGAAAAGTTATTTTTCCGAATCAAGGAGAGATTTCTTAAAAGACACTACTTTAAATAATGCTTTTTGAAATTTAATTGGGGCATTAATCAGCCCATGCGTAAACTATACTGGGAATGCTTTTATTCTGCGGTATTGATTAGTTTTGCTGAGGATATAATATTTATCTATTTTTAAATTCTAGATTAACTGTTGATGTAGCTAATCCCTATGTAATTCAAGCTTTACCATTTTTATCTTTTCATATACCTTCTACATACCAATATTAAATGCCTAAATAGCAGTGATTACAACTTGGGACAAACCAATTTCTGCTTTAAAACACCTCGAATATGAAAAGGAATAAGCTGTTTAGTAGATTTGATATTATTACAAACTTATAATTTTACAGAATAATGAGGTACCTAATTTTGTGATTATTATTTGGGAGTTCTATAAAATTTTCACTTATAGAAAAGAATTTTGAACAAACTTCCTATGCAATAATAAAAGAATCTACCTCTTCTGTTTTCAATTCAAATTTTGTTTACCTAAAATTTGATAAGCTATTCTTTTACGTCTGTAATTATCGATTTTATTATTTGATCGTTTTAGTTTATTAGGATATTTTCTCGAATTAAACTACATCATTCCCTACATCTTGAAACTTACAAGTTTATCATTATCATTTATATTTCATTTTTTTTCTTTTATAAAGCTTTATGAGTGTTATTTTTCTGATCCAATAGCCATGTTACGTTTTTGTTGGATTTTACGTTGTTTTTTTTTGATGGATTTTGCTAGATAGAACTCCTTTAGTTAAAATTGTTCAGTTGAGTACATTGACGTCTAATGTGGTGATTTTCTTTACGATTATGCTATGTTTAGTAAATTGAAGGTAATCTGTATTGTTTAATGTTTTGTTTACAATTGACAAACCCTCTTTTTTTTTTCAATTAATTTTACTCAATTTTGTACGTAAAAAATAACCTCCTCCTTTTTGAAAGTCGGTTCAAAATAATATCTGTGGTTCACTGAATTGTATTTCTTCTAAGACTTATTGAATTGTGTTTTCGTCATAATGTAATTTTTGAGATTGATTCATAGTGCTTTTATATCAACATTAATATCATCATTCAACGTACCAGACTTTAATTCTCCCGGCTGCACACCCGGCCGCGCACCCGGCCGCGCTCCCGGCCGCGCTCCCGGCCGCGCTCCCGGCCGCGCTCCCGGCCGCGCTCCCGGCCGCGCTCCCGGCCGCGCTCCCGGCCGCGCTCCCGGCCGCGCTCCCGGCCGCGCTCCCGGCCGCGCTCCGGCCGCGCTCCCGGCTTCACTCCCGGCTTCACTCCCGGCTTCACTCCCGGCTCCACTCCCGGCTTCACTCCCGGCTCCACTCCCGGCTCCACTCCCGGCTCCACTCCCGGCTCCACTCCCGGCTCCACTCCCGGCTTCACTCCCGGCTTCACTCCCGGCTTCACTCCCGGCTTCACTCCCGGCTTCACTCCCGGCTTCACTCCCGGCTTCACTCCCGGCGTCACTCCCGGATGCACTCCCGGATGCACTCCCGGATGCACTCCCGGATGCACTCCCGGCCGCACCTGCGGCTGCGTCGCCAACTGCACCTCCGGTGTCTTCTCCAGTCACCCTGGTCCCGAAGGCAGTGTTCGGCATTTTCTCCCTTGTCTGTTAATCCATAGCTGAAAAACAAGAATTTTGTGTGACTAAAAAAAAAAAAAAAAATCTAAATTTTGGAAATTAATTGAAAAAGCAGGTAGCTTAAAAATTTTTTTTTTTTTTTTTGGGTGGGTACTCTTATCCTATATGGGTATCACAAATAAAGTTAAATAAAAATATAAATGATATGATATTATACTATTATACTTTATACTATATTATAATATTATAATATTATAATGATATATTACACAAATTTTAATTCACTTAGTATTGAAATTGAAATTGAAATATTGAAATATTGAAATATTTGAATACAGTAATGTGCTATGCATTTATTATTATTATTATTTTTTTTTTTTTTAATATTTTATATTATACATATATGCCTACATACATTCATACATAGAACATTAAAAAAAAAGAGAGTAAAAAAAAAAAAAATACTTATCTGCGTTCAACGTATCCCGCTTCTGATATTAGAAGCCGGTAAAGAATACAACTCGGAGTCCGACTTCACATGTTTATTCGTCGAAGTTTCTGTACAAAAATGACTGCCTCTAATTTGATCTTCTCGCTTTTATAACATTGTTTTGAATGAAGTTCGCTATTAATGAAGTTTCTACCTACATCAAAAATCAACATCAGTAGAAACAATATCTTAATTATTATTCTAAGAAACAAAAATGTGTATCACAACCCTAATAAATAATATTAGCAATTTTAATGCTTAATTATCATTAAATTAAAGCTACATACATTTTATGGATACATATTGTGCATTTGATTGAATGAATAAGTATTGATACCTTATAATTCATTCAATCAAATGTTTTCTCAATATTACAATACGTTAACTCAGTCAATTTTATCTGTATTAGTGTACAATCTCTAAGTCGCTCACAATTATTCACATAATTTCTAACATAAGGTTTTCGTATACGGATATTTAAAACAGCAATGTATTCGATTTTGTAAGGCTGGGCTACGAAATCGTATACATACGTCAGTAGGTATAGTCTGCGAGGTATAAGCTTAGTTTTTAATTTGTATGAGAGCACGTCATAAAAAGTTTTTGACGCCCGGTTTTCGGAAGTTCAGTTCTGAGCTTATGCCTCGTGGACTGTATCTGACTACCTGTATAACAGAAATCTAGGTTTAAGTACAATATTTATTAACCAATGTTAACGATCGATGTCAAAGTAAAGAATTTTTATCAAAATAAAAGAAGAATCTGTGTGAAAATATAATATTTCCTTGGTTTTAATTTTTTGAGAAATAAACTCGTGTTACATCAATATTTTAATTGTTTTTAATTCTTCTCTGAAAATACCATTCTTGATCTCCAAAAACTCCTTTCCTCTATAAATTTTTTAAGCCCCTTCTCTAAAACGAACCTTATGCTAATGTTTGTTGTAGTAAGATATATACAAAACCTCACATGGACGTGTGGTTCGACCACCAGTGAGGTATCAAATTAAAAAAAAAAGGAAGATGTTGTAGTAAGATCTTTGTAGTGACTAAACTATTTTTTAAATACCTATGTGATGTTATGCCAAGTGAAGAAAAAAGAACATTAAATAAAAGTCATGGAAAACTAGTATATTATTTTTATTCAATAATTTAATTATGATTAAATATAACAATGTTCACTGTAGATTCAAATCCTATGCTTACTTTTTATATTATCTTAATATTCTCTTTTCTTATTACTAGCCGCGACTTCGTCCGCGAGGATTTAGTTTTTAAAACCCGGCGGGAACTCTTTAATTTTCCGAGATAAAAAATAGCCTATGTCACTCTCCAGGTCCCCAACTATATCCATGCCAAAAACCACGTCGGTCCGTAGCTCTGTTGCAGCATGATTGAAGGACAAACCAACAAACAAACTTTTGCATTTATAATATTAGGAAGGATCTTCAATATTATCTATGTGGGTTAACGTAATATAAGCAATAACATATACTTAGTAAATCCGTACCTAATGGCCTAGAAATACTACTAATATGGCCTCCCCTTTCGTATACAAATACGACTAGTATTTTGAACAATACTGATGTCCAATTTCACCGTCGTAAAATAAGATATACCCAGGCGTGATATTGTAGCAGATTTTCAATACACAAACTGTTAGAACGCATAAATTATTCCTCGGTTAAACATCGCTCGACCGTTGGTCAAATCGGCACTAAAAGTATAATATTATAGGTATGAAATGAGTTTGTTTGTTTATCCTTCAATTACAGCAACGGATTGGCATATTATGCAATGTTGTAAAGCAGGGGTGGCCAATTTCACTAGAGCTAATAAAAAAAAAGAAAAAGTTTTACTAAATAGGCAGATCACAGTCACTATCTTATCATCCAATAAAAAAAGTCGGAAACCGGGAAGATGTTCTATATGTACCTAAATTAGGTGCAAATGGAAAATACGTACCTTAACCCTTTCCCTGTCTCATGAATCACATGTGAGCATAGTTATTGTTTAACTATTGTGTCTGTTGTCTGGACAGTTAACGTGTTGATTAGGTATTTGGACCTACACAAACATACATACACGTCATATATTGCAAGTTAAATAAAAGCTTGTAAAAAGTGGCTTATCGCAGCCATAAATATCAATATAATCGCTAACAAGAGCTAATGTTCCTCCTAGAGAGGCGCTTACAGATTCACAAAGTCTATAATTGGTCACTTGAAGTCGCCTGCCGCCATAAGCGTCGCCTTACACGGCAGTTAAATATTAATTTACACCCCTTGCAGAAGAATAAATGTTATAATTCAAATGCTCTATAAGACATACCTATCATAGAGAAAACTGTGGAACCAACCTCCTGCGACGGTGTTCCCACTGAATTACAACATGGGGTTATTCAAGGGGCGGACCAACAAATTCCTGAAAAGTCGACAACGCATTGGTGGTGGCTTAGGTGCTACAAATGTTCATGGGTGGCGGTAATCACTTAACATCAGGTGAACCACCTGCTCGTTTAAAAATATAATAAAAAGTCCTTCCGACTACATCTGGCCACGGCGATTAGCCATCTGCGCCGGAGATATTATAGTGCACAATTGTGTGCGCAAACACAGTTACACTCTCTATTCCCTCACTCTCATAGTCCGATGGGACGGAAAATCCTACACGACCGGAGAGAGATCAGGTGCAGGACCAACGGCTTTACGTGCTCTCAGAGGCACGGGGGTGACTCACCGCGAATTTCCTAACTCCGGGCTAGTACTGAGAATTTCTTGACAGAAACACCCAATACATTTTATGACTCGATCCGGGAATCGAACCCGAGACCTAGTTATCCGCAGTCGAACTTGCTAACCACTAGACCAATGAGGCAGTTAACAACAGCAGAACAAGAGATATCATATCTCATCATCAGAAAGCCATCACCTCACTGAGCGCAAGTCTCCTCTCAGAGATGGTTATACTTATATCCATACATTCTCACAAACTATCACATCATCATACTATCATACTTCATACTTCATACTTAATATTATAAAGTCTTTACCCACTTATTACGTTTGTTACTCCGTTTGTTTCTCTGTCACGTCACAACGAATGAACTGATTTGGCTGAAATTTGGAATGGAGGCAGCTCACATCCAGGATTAAAACATAGGCTACATTTTATCCCGGAAAATTACAGAGTTCCCATGAGAATTGAAAAACCTTGATCCACGCGGGTGAAGTCGCGGGCATCGTCTAGTATCTAGTCTAGTAATATTATAAAGCCGAAAGTTTGTATGTGTATGTGTGTGTGGTGTCTGTGTGTGTGTGTTTGTTACTCTTTTACGTCACAACGAATGAACCGATTTGGCTGAAATTTGGAATGGAGGCAGCTCACATCCAGGATTAAAACATACGCTACTATTTTATCCCGGGAAATCAAAGAGTCCCTACGGGAATTAAAAAACCCTTAATCCACGCGGACGAAGTCGCGGGCATCGTCTAGTAGGATATAATAGGATTAAGTACGGATTCTTATATTTACCCACTTATTTTTAAGAGGAAAATGAAGAAAATCCACATGTTTATCAATTTAACTTATGATCCTTGCCAGGCCGCGTTGGATTACAGATATTTATCTGGTAGAGTCGCCGTGTCATCTTTTACAGCTTCCCTGCAGTTTATAGTGAATTATGAACTTCTATTTATTTTCTCAGCTATCTTATCTAGTTTATACATACACGTTGACTGTATAGAATAATAATTTTTAGGGTACCGTAACCTAAAGGGTGCCACTACCGAAAGGGCAGATACGAGCCATCTGCACAGGAAATACTATAGTGCACAAGTGTGTGAGTAGACACAGGTGCACTCTCTATTCCCTCACTCTCGTAGTCCGATGGGATGGAAATCCAATAACCGGAGAGATCAGGCGCAGGACCGACGGCTTTACCTACTCTACGAGGCACCGAGGCACGAGGCACTAGTATCATTCAATTATTATGTACCTACTAGCTTTTGCTCGCGGCTTCGCTCACGTTAAATTCGATTTTTTAAATCCCTATTTTACCCCCTTAGGAGTTGAATTTTCAAAAATCCTTTCTTAGCGGATGCCTACGTCATAATAGCTGCCTGTATGAAAAAATTCAGCCCGATCCGTCCAGTGGTTAGGGCTGTGCGTTGATAGATCAGTCAGTCAGTCAGTCAGTCAGTCAATCAGTCACCTTTGCCTTTTATATATTTAGACGATAGTACGTAACAACGTACTTGATATAACTCAAGGACTAGCACTGAGAATTTATTGACAGAACAACTAATAAATTATAAAACTGCTACTAATTACATTTACAAAAAAAATAATTTTTTATTTGTAGTTGCCATAATAAACCTTGCATGAGAAAGGCCAAATAGAAATGTTTGGAAGGGGCTGGAGGAGGCCTATGTCGAGGCGACAAACTGAGTAAAACGGTCACCGACTTATGTTTGTAAATAATAAATAATTAGTAATAATTGTTATGAAAAACTCAGTAAATAAAGGCTTATTATCATTATCATTATCAATAAACCTGAGTATAAAAAATAATTAAGTTTTATGATTATGCTTGACTGAAATTAATTGGCTAGGTAGTTTCGGTTTGCTATGATTACGTTGCTATTTTATTTTCTACGCAGAAATTGACGTAATTAATGCGAAGGTATTTTTGTCTTTTTGTCTGTTAACTTTCATCTTGACGATATGAGTAGGTAGCGATGTAACAGACAAAGCACAGTCCGGAAAAGAAAATTATTATAATTATATAATAATTATTTTTATAGCCGAGACACGAGGGTATTTAAAAAATATATTCTAATTGAACGAAAAATTCTCAAATTAGAGTTTCTGATAATTTACCGTTAACAAACTGTTCTGCGGTTTAACGATAGCATTAGGTAAGTCACTAAAAATCAACACAAACACAACTCTTGTTTAATAAATAAATAAATAAAATAATAAAATACCTTCTCAGAAGTTGTAATTCACTTTATAATTTTGCCTAGGCCGCGTTTCCACTTAGTCGTTACGACAGACAGTCGTGCAGTTTAAAACATCATGGATTGTATAATCTATACTATTAGGGTGGCAGACCCAATTATGGGCACTTTAAGAGTTTATCTTATTTCAAATATGTTTTTAAGTATAAATTTAACCAAATTCTATAAATCACTGTGTTCATAAGGTTACTTGTTTAATAAAATATATAATCAAAGAAGATATTGAAATTTTTTTGGTTTAATCAACTAGAATTTTAAATAAGATTGAAAAATGACCCAGTCCCCAATTATTCGCACATTTGTTACCAGTTATGGGCACAAAATTATCCAATTATCAACACTCAGATTTTAATAGAGTTTAAGGGAAATATAACGCTAGGCTACCTACGGAAGTCTTTTAGAATATAGATTTTATTACGAAATAATATACGGAAATTCTTATAGTAACTGTAGGTGACTTAATTTTTTTATATTTATTATATTTAAAACAAACACCCTTACATATTTAATAAGAAAACGTAAACATAGTCTTTATCAAACGACAGACTTCCACAGCTGGACAAAGGTCTCTTATATGGACTTCCACAGGCATCGGTCTTACGCTACCTGAATCCAGCGGCTCTCTGCGACTCGTTTGATGTCGTCGGTCCACCTAGCTTCCCGGTACGGGATCGCTACTCCAACACCATGGGATCCCATCGACCATCAGCTCTTCGAACTATATGCCCGCCCATTTCCACTTCAGTTTCGCTTAGCTATGTCCGTGACTTTGATTCTCTTACGTGATTATGATCTCGCAGGGATACTCCGAGCATAGCTCTCTCCATCGTCCGCTGAATGATTATTGTTTCTTGATAAATAACTGCCCATAGAACTTCTCAACCTCTCTCCATACCTCAGTTGGAGAAGAAACGTGACAGCCTTCGTCAGTTTTCAGTCGCGTCAGCTGGCTCTGTCCGATAGATAGATCTCTCACGGACACTTTGGAATGGAACTTCTGTTCCACTAGATGGTATCTTTAATACACTTGGTATTCAAGGCCCGCAGGTCGCGAGTTCTTTTCTTAGAGATCTGCCTATTAACCTACAGTAGGCATCCGCGTCTGCTGACGACTGAAGTCTCATCTCTTGTCTGTCATCCATCAGTTTGAGAGTAAGATCAGAGAACTAATTGGTCCTTTTCGTGTGATGGGTCTTAAAGAATTTAGACTCCAGAGTATGGACAGTTTACACACACTTGTTAAGATCGTCTACAGACTCCCAGTCTGCTAGGGAATCGAATCGCTTCGGAGTGTTAATAAACAGGAATATCTTCAAATTTTGTAACCAGATACTGACACCCCTTGTTTTGCAATGAAATAACGGGAAAGTTTCATTTACTTTTTGAATTAGTAACTTATAATACTTAGAAAATCAATTGAAAACAATTATATTATTAAAACTCAAATAAAACCACAGTTAAATCATTATTCAGTAAGTACTGACCCTTAACGTCGATGAGTCAAAATGGCCGAAAAACTTCGGGAACTCCAGAACGATATCTTTCAACTACGATACTGAGGTCATTTTAAAACTTTCCAGATTAGAAAGGTTTCGATTGTGAAAAATATGAATTCCCCTAAATATTTTTTAATCTGAAAATTAAAAACCACAATCAGAAACTTATATTTTAATCTTTTTTGCCAAAGTGCGAATAAACTGGTGCAGTGCTAGCTATTGGGTTGGTCACCCTATAATAAAGAGAGAGCGCGAATTTTGTGAGTTTGTATGTATGTCCGCAGCAAACTTTGGAACCACCGCACCTATTATACAATAATTCTTTTACCATTTCAAAGGTACATTATTCCAGATGATTATAGGCTATAATTATGTTAATAAATGTATTATGGCTAGATATTATGTGCGAATTTGTTAAAGAAGTCGGAAATTTTTTTGACTCTTAAACGTTTTCAAGGCGTGCGCTGGGTCATATACTGTTATTGGATGAAAATGATGTATAGGTGAATTGTTCCTCTTAAAAAGTTCTAAAAAAAAGTCCGCGATAGCATATGTCTATATTCTAAGGATAACTTACAGTAACCATTTCTATCTTTCAAATTTTGATTAAAAATAATGAATTATTTTCGAAGCTTCTTTAACCGATGTGATGTCAATCTATATCTAAATAAATATGTTTATTATCGTAAGTATTTAATTTAGAACATATTTGCCCTTTACACTATACAATTTAAATAAATATCTTAGGAGTTATCGGAAAATTAATATTTCCGCGCGACAAAATAATAAAACGGTGCCGGCTGGCGCGGCGGGACACGGTGGCGGGTATCGGTGCGGGATATTCGTGTGGTTCCTGTGGTGATCTTATTGACAATCGTCTCCTATAAGAAGCTCACAAGAACAAATATTTAATTTTCAACCCGGAAGTCGGCGCGGGCTTCTAGTATTAAATGAAGGTGTTAACATAATATAAGTATGTGAACACCTTCATTTAATCCTTGCTAATATTATAAATGCAAAAGTTTGTTTGTATGTTGGTTTGTTGGGAATTTATAATTTCTTAAGTGTCTGATCTGTTGGGAGGCTTTGGCCGTGGGTAATTACCACCCTACCTTCAAAAACGTGTCGCCAAGCAATTTAGCGTTCCGGCACGATTTCGGTTCCGGCGTGTAAAACCGATTAGAGGTATGGGTAGAATACATTCTACCCATACCTCTAATAGGTTTTACACACCGATCCGGGGATGTACACATCGCCATATCTCTTCCAAGTTAGCCCGTTACCATCTTAGACTGCATCGTCACTTACCATCAGGTAAGATCGCAGTCAAGGACATCATCGCAGTCATTGAATTAAAAAAAGACGTGTGGCACTCGGGGACTGCCGCGGTAAAGCTATTGCATAGCATTTTTTATCAACGCCATCTAGCGGCTCACCGTAGTGGAGTCCCGTGTCAGGTTATTTTCGTTACGGAATTTCTGGATTCGGTCTCCACGCTGGCCCGCGATAGAAGCTATGCAATAGCTTAAAAATGAAATGTTTTACTCTCTAAGTAGGCATTTCTATATTTGGTGCATAGAACTTTCCCAGTGGTTCTTCAACGAGGATCAGACCCTATTAACGTATTCTATATAGATATAAGATCATTTTCTATAGACACCGTTATTCACTTATCATCTTTAGATACGTTAACATTTCATTGAGTCGATCAATCTCTCCAGCCCACTATTTGTCACAACACGGGTCAATTCACAAAATCCGATTGATGGCTCATTCATACTGTTAGAAATATAAACCTTTTTGTACGCATCGCGAATAACGCCTACGTTCATGTATATCTTGTTGTAACTATTCCTGTAGGTACATAAGTATAGGATAGAATATGGGTTCGATTTTGTATATATTGTTGTAGTGAAATAAAGTAAAAAAAGATTTTATCCTATCCTATCAATCTATTTGATTAGAACAACAGCAGGAATGCATCGATGTGATTTTGTGCATGATTATAGTTGAAGACTTAGAAAATGAAAGAATTAGGCAACTTTTTTTTTTTTAATATATAGACTAGCGCTTGACTGCGATCTCACCTGATGGTAAGTGAAGATGCAGCCTAAGATGGTACGCGCTTGCCTAAAAGATGCCTATTCACTCTTGATTTAAAGACACCCATAATATAGTTAGTCGGAAAAGTGGAAGCCCGAAAGATTTTATACCGGAAACCTTTACCCTATGCGGATGTAGCCGCGGGCATAAGCTAGTAATGTGTATTGTATATTGTAGTATTATAAAAAAACATATTTTATTCCGTACACTTTTTAAGTTCTTACAGGATTGTTAAAAAATCTAAGGAAATATTTATGAAATTAAAAAAAAAACAATGTGTAAGTATGTGTTATTGATTTTATTATACATACCTATTATTATTATTTACTCATTTATAACTTCTGACTCCGATCTGTCTGAAGCGAGCTTTAATAAAAATGTAGTCCATTAGTCAAATATCAAAGATGTAAATAAATCGAGAGACTCGTGAAGTAATGAGTCATAATTAATGAATCGCTTTATTTTGTATGAAAACTACAAATTGGTATGGAATTCAGAGCTTTGTTCACAAAAGCACATTTTTATAAACTGTTTAAAATAACTATTATAAAACAAAAAAAGCCATAGTCCGTCGGAGCCTTGTAACCTTCTTGTAACTCCTCAATTAATGAACATTAAATATTAAATTCATACATCCTTACTAATATTATAAATGCGAAAATGTGTTTTTTGTTAGTTTGTTGGTTTGTCCTTCAATCACACTGCAACAGAGCTACGGATCGACTTTTTTATCCCGGAAAATCAATTAATCGCTGGCATAAAATAAAAGTGTTAATTTGTCATATCGACAATATTATGACATTTGAATGAATAACATGATCATATTTTATAAGTATTTTATAGATACCAAGTTTAAATTAAAAATTTAAAACACCTCGACATGTCATAACATCTTAATTGCTAGTCAGTAATCGTTAAAATAAAAATATGTAATCCGCCATTTTGTGGCGGCGGCCATCTTGGACCGATTTTCATCAAACATAGCTAGGAACACTCCCGACTAATTGAACTGTTACTCGATCACACCGCAACGACTGAATCGATTTGGCTGAAATTTGGCTCTGAGATAGATTATAGTCCGAAATAGTAGAGTTCCCGCGGGAATTGAAGAACCTCAATCCACGCGAACGAAGTAGTAGGCCAAGGGCTATTTTTTTATTATAGATGTATATCTAGGACTTAAAGCTGATTTGTTTTGCAATTTAATAATACACTAACCATTGATCCGTCAGGTTTGGTAATACCCAAGAAGTAACCCTTATTTTACAACAAAGGGAATATTTGATATTCCTTAAGCAGTCAACCGAGAATTGCGTCTTTCTATTCCCCAATATTGGGCTAAAATCATAATACCATACCAATAACCCAAATAATATGCGAAAAACCTAATATCACATTCTCGCTTCACTAAACTTTGAATGTAATTTGGCCAATTTGCAAAATGGGAATATATTTCGCTAGATATTATTGGTAGACTACTAGCAATTCTACTAGCACTAAAATAGACTAATAAAATGAGTTATGAGAAGAATAAATAAACTCTTTTTGATTACGAACAACTTGTTCATAAAAACATAATAAGTAATATTACTATATGAATCATAATTTATGGAACCCTTACTGATGCCCGCGAATTCGTCCGCGTGGATTTAGTTTTTCAAAATTCTGTGGGGACTCTTTGATTTTACGGGATAAAAATAGCCTAATTACTGTAACCTGGAGGTTTGTCACTCTCCAGGTTCTCGACTAAAGCTTACCCGTGCAAAAAATAACATCGATCGACAGCTGAACTCAAACCAACAGAAAAACAGTATCGCATTTATAATATTAGTAAATTCAAATTCAAAATTATTCATTTCATTCAGACCAAATTGTAGCTCTTATGTCATATAATATATTCATCGACTGCTAGTCATACTAGTAACCCTTCCTTTTGGTAATGGGGTAGTTGGATAAAAATTCGTATCAAACTTCGTTTGTATGGGTTACTGTTAGGAGACTTCTCTTAAATTCACATGGACATAAATTCGAGATAACAGGAACCCAAATCATATTTTCAATGTCATGAAATTCAAAACTTGCACTTACGTGTACCTATACTCGTAAAACGTGTAAATATTATCACCCCTTTTCAACCCCTACTGACACGCTTGCACCCTACACTAACCAAACATGCCCAAATGTTATTCCAATTTGCAAAGCTCCGATACCGATAGCTGTAGGGTTAGTACGAGTATAAGATATAATTCGATTGATCGTATTCATATTCGATGATGGTGACGTCACAGTAAAATGAGTCATAACAACATTGAATTAGAGCTCAATTTCGCGCATGCATTCTTATACGTTTGCTTGTAGATTTTTTGCATGGGTATAATTGGGGACCGGGAGAGTGACGTAGGCAACTTTTTATCCCGGAAAATCAAAGAGTTCCCATGGGATTTTTAAAAATAAAACCACTCGAGTGAAGCCGCGGGCATCAACTAATTTTACATATTACGAACAAAATCAAATGAATTAACGACGAAAGACGAACGAATTATGACGGATGGAAGATCCGTTATCGTTTTACAGTTTTTAGTATATAGGTATAGGGATAAGCTCCAAATTAAAATCGGTTGCACTGAATTTGTGACTTTGAATCGATACAGTTAAGGTACATTTTACTTTGACGCTAATGTGTTCGATTACGAATACGGTCAATCGAAATAAATCTTGTACTAACCCTAATGCATGTTGTTTTTGATTCTCATATAACTTCAAAATTTGTCAGCTCACTTGAAAAATTTTTCAGCGTCAACTAGACACGTGAATCTATGCAACCGTGTTCGGTTATTTAATAGGAGCGATTTTTAAACAGACCTATAGGCTATAACCGAAGTAATATATAAGTCAATGCCTATAACCATATAAATGTATCGAGATAGAACAGTTAAGTTTTAAGCTATTGCATAGCTTCTATCGCGGGCCGGTGTGGAGACCGAATCCAGAAATTCCGTGACGAAAATAACCTGACACGGAACTCCTCTACGGTGAGCCGCTAGATGGCGCTGATAAAAAATGCTATGCAATAGCTTTACCGCGGCAGTCCCCGAGTGCCACACGTCTTTTTTCATTGAATAGCCTATGTCACTCTCCAGGTCCTCAACTATACCCATGCAAGAAATCACGTCGATCCGTAGCTCTGTTGCAGCATTATTAAAGGACAAACCAACAAACAAACACACTTTCACATGTATAAAGTTAGTAAGGAGGAAGTAAGGAGGATGAGTATCTATCTACATTTTAGTAACACTCAAACGCCCAATTATGTATTTTTTTTTCTTTTGCTGCTTTTAACCGCGAAGTTATTGCGAAACGCACTCGCAATCAGCATAAAAACTGTTGCAAATAGTGTGTTGTAGTGTAACTCAACAATTGTTCGGCTCAATGCAATAAAACTCAAAATCGCACCGGTTGACAGTCTATAAAGTGAATGAGATTGCGCCTGAGTACATGTTTTTGACGACCTACCCGTGCAATAGAACCATCCCTATTTATATATTTTTTTTATACATTATAGGCACACGCTTGACCACTACCACACCTGATGGAAAGTGATGATGCGGTCTAAGGTGTAACGCGTTTGCCTAGACGATGCCCACGACTTCTTCCGTACCGATTAAGGTTTTTTTTCACACACACACACTACACCCACACAAACACACCACACACGCGCGCGCGGAGATATACTACATACAAACTTTCGCCTTTATAGTATTAGGGTGATAGAAACCGATTAGGAGTATAGGTTGAATGTACACTGCCATACCCCTTCCAAGTTAGCCCGCTACCGTCTAAGACTGCATAGTCACTTACCATCAGGTGAGATCGCAGTCAAGGACCTCATCATCGATATCTCGTCATCGATTAAAAAAACACTTGTTTAGTTATTTGAAATAAGATTGTGTGGAAGTAAGAAATAAATTCAAATTCAAGTACATTACGTCGCGTTACTTCGAGAAGCTTAAGTGCATTTTTGAAGCTTCACTGTGGAAGCACTGTATACATAGCTTAGTTTGGTTACTTATTGTAAAATTATTTTATTTTTTTGAAAAGAGCAACTGCTGAGTTTCTTACCGGTTCTTCTCAGCAGAATTTGCATTCCGAACCGGTGGTAGATTTATGACGTGTCATAAGAGCTACAAGGTAGCCTACATGAAATAAATAAATTTTGAATTTGAATTTGAATTTGGAAACAGTTATGAACAATTCATTGTTCTAATACAATAGACTGTAGCAGCAAGGATTGTTTAGTTACTATTTGATCCCATGGCCTAAGCCTTTTAGGTTTCAGTAAATAAAACAAACACGTGGTTGCAAGTCAAACAGTACATTTTACAAAGGCTGCTGTCAAAACAACGCATGCTGTAGGCTTTTAAGATGCAGATGCCGAATTTGATTCCTCATAGAATCAATTAAGAAATTTTTTAAATTGGCTTTGAGGTCTGGGCTTATACTACCAACTCTTAAAGCAGTATTATTTCAATTTTATTTTGAGACTAGCTGTTGCCTGCGACTTCGTCCGCGTCATTTTCTGTTATTATGATCAGCGTGATGTTATGTAGCCTAAAGTCTTCCACGATAAATGTACTATCCAACACAGAAATATTTTTTCAATTCGAACCAGTAGCTCCTGAGATTAGCGCGTTCAAACAAACAAACTTCAGCTTTATAATATTAAGTATAGATGTCCTATAGTGACAACTTTAAGCGTTCTTACTAAGTTGGTACTATAGGCCCACGTTCTTATGAAGGTTTTAATCGTATCTACACGCCCTGCCACCAAATTAAATCGGTTTAAAGCTTCTTTAAAGGTAAGATATACGTACTTCCTATGCTTCCTCGATCCTATCCACCTAAATGAACAAGCCAACTAATGTATCACTGTATTATCACTTACCATCCGGTGAGATTGTAGTCATGCGCTAGTATCTATAGTATATGCTAGTATCTATTATCAAAAAAAGACGTGTGGCACTCGGGGACTGCCACGGTAAAGCTATTGCATAGCATTTTTTATCAACGCCATCTAGCGGTGAGAGGAGTCCCGTGTCAGGTTATTTTCGTTACGGAATTTCTGGATTCGGTCTCCACGCTCAAGGCCCGCGATAGAAGCTATGCAATAGCTTAAAAAACTTTGGGCCCCCTGCCTATTTCCGTCAAAGCCCTCATCGAATTTATAAAACCTTAGTTCTGTTTCGTAGCACATTCGTAGCGGATACGCCACGATTGCTACACGCTACGCGTGGCTCTACAAATATATAGATTAAATTCAAATTCAAAATTAATTTATTTCATGTAGGCTAACTTGTAGCTCTTATGACACGTCATAAATCTACCACCGGTTCGGAATGCCGATTCTGCTGAGAAGAGCCGGTAAGAAACTCAGCAGTTTTTTTACAAAGCTATGCTATGTATACAGTGCTTCCACAATAAAGCTTAAAAAATGCAAAAATGCATACGTAGGTACACCAATCCAACGCATGTCAAGATGGGCAGTCAAAGCAGACCCATTCCCGTTGGTGGCACCGGTTCACGAGCATGACGCATGATCCAGCCATTGCTTCGCTCAACCATATTTGAGGGAACGTAACAATTAAAATAAAAAGAGATTTATAGTACCAATACGTATAGTTACCGGGTTTACTATTTTATTTTAGTTAGTCTGCCAATTAATACAAGTCCAGATTAACCTAGTTACATTAGTACTGATGCCATGTAGTTTAACTAAGTATTTGAGGCGTAGCTTTGTGGTCAGTAAATCACCTATCAATTGAGTACTGTTCCAAAAAAGATGTCACAATTCAAATTTAGAAAATTTTAGGAAAATCAATAAAAACTTAATAAAAATTTTGAAATAGAATATTTCCTACATTTTTTATCAGCTTGTCAGCTTCTTCAATTCACAATCGACAGTACTTAAATCCCCACAGTTTAGGTGGGCAGAATCCTTGCAGCATCAGGATTGAGGAGTTGGGTCCTGAAATGCAACGATGTAGTCTTTACTTGGTACCTAAAATAACTATTTATAATCGACAGTTCCTAAATCCCCACAGTTTAGGTGGGCAGTACCTGTGCAGCATCAGAATTGAAAAGTTGGAACCCGAAGTTTTCGTCTCAAAGTTTTTGTATTGATTAAAAAACGATTTATAATATAAGAGTTATAATACACAGTGAAAAATCTATAGATATTAGTAGTAAATACACTCATAGTAAGTAGCAAATGCGAACGAGGCCGGCCTGTAGAGACCCAATGAACTTGAACCAAACCAGTTCTTAATCCAATATACAGCAGACTGCGGCTTAACTAATTAATTTCTAATACTTTGTTTCACCGTTGCTTTTAAATTTGTTTCGTCAGACGTAGATAATGATTAAACTAGCTTTTGCCCCCGCGACTTCGTCCGCGTGGAATTAGATTTTGGGGTGGAATTTTCAAAAACTGTGACACACGTACTTTTTTATTTTTAACTGAAAGCTCAAATACCAACTTTGATGGAAACAGCTTGAAAAATGACGGAGTTTCATATAAACTTCCATCCCCTATTTAAACCCCTTAGGGGTGGAATTTCCAATAATTCTTTCTTAGTGTGCGCCTACGTCATAAAAGGAACCAACTGTAAAAATTTCAAGTTTCTAACTTCAGTAGTTTAGGCTGTGCGTTGATATCTCAGTCAGTCAATCAGTCAGTCAAGACTTTGAATTTTATATAAATATAGATTACAGATACAATATAATAACTCTTAGAACTTTCCAAATCCGAATTTGGATTACAAAATCCGTGTGTGCATACAAATAGTACTAAAGTTACTTCGGATCGAGAGTTCTTTCTCTTGAGAATACTTTCATCTGATTCTGACAAACTTAGAAAAGTGTTATAATCGAAACATTCAAGTAAAAACGAAAATTATCTATATATATAAAATTCAAAGTCCTGACTGACTGACTGACTGAGATATCAACACACAGCCTAAACTACTGAAGTTAGAAACTTGAAATTTTTACGGTTGGTTCCTTTTATGACGTAGGCGCACACTAAGGAAGGATTTTTGAAAATTCAACCCCTAAGGTGGTAAAATAGGGGTTTGAAAAATCGAACTTAACGTGAGCAAAGCCGCGAGCAAAAGCTAGTTATTATAATAACTTATTATCCCAATACCGAATATGTAGGTATCAGAACATTCTAGATTCTAGAAGCCTCAATAGCCCAACGGTTAAACTGAAAAACTGAAAGGTCGCAGGTTCGAATCCCACCCGTTGCACTATTGTCCTACCCACTCCTAGCACAAGCTTTTCGCTTAATTGGAGGGGAGGGGGGAAATTAAGGCAAATTCAGCTAGGCTAATATTCTTTTATTTAAAAGAAAAAAAAATCATCATCATCATTTCAGCCTGCGGAGGTCTATAGCTGAACATAAGCCTTTCCCAAACAGCGCCACCACACCCGGTCCTCAGCTCTTTTCATACAGCCACTTCCCGCCACTCTCTCTATGTCGTCGGTCCATCTTGCTGGAGGGCGCCCCACACTACGCTTGCTTGTCTGCGGTCTCCACTTCAGAACTTCCGGCTCCAGCGGCCATCACTCCTGCGACAAGCATGGCCTGCCCGCTGCCACTTCAGCTCATTGGTAGTAATCAGAACATTGGTAATAATTAATAGATAATAGATAGATAGATAGATAGATCATTTATTCAAGTATGTTTTTACTTATTTAAGTATGTTTAAGTTTTATTTATTTAAGTATGTTTTTACCGATCTGTAAATCAAATCTAAAACCCTCATATTCGTTTGGTATATACAACATTATTTGAAATAATTTATTGCTACATATATTCAGTAGTCTATACCCAAATAAAGATTAATTGCTAATTTCGATAAAATTCGCATAGAGTAGTATTTATTTATCTGGACAAGATACCGATACTTAGAAATAAAACATATCGACATAGTAAAAAGCGGTGGACTTACATTAATAGCATTAGCGTGGCTTGCGGATTAGTGATGTGAAAAATTCTTATCGACAACAATATTAAATTTTTATCATTGCCATTACCTACAGTAGTACCATAGAATAAATTATATGTATGAAAAATTATACTAAAAACGATTTATCTATATGTATGTATATGTTTATATTATTTAGAGGTCGGTACAAAATACCCAGAGTTTGATACAATACACTAAATACTCGTAGCTCAAATTATCCAATACAAAGAGATAGTTGTAATAATATCATAAGACTAGCTTTTTCTCGCGGCTTCGCTCACGTTAGGTTCGATTTTTCAAACCCCTATTTTATCGCTTTAGGGGTTGAATTTTCAAAAATGCTTTCTTAGCGGACACCTACGTTATAATAGCTATCTACATGCAAAATTTCAGCCCGATCCGTCCAGTGGTTTGAGCTGTGCGTTGATAGATCAGTCAGTCAGTCAGTCAGTCAGTCAGTCAGTCAGTCAGTCAGTCACCCTTGCCTTTTATATATTTAAAGATACTCGCAAGTAAATATTTTGTTAGCACATCCCGACACAGTTTACTACATTGGTTTGTCGTTCAATCATGCCACAGCAGAGCAACGGATTGATGTGATCTTTTACATGATTATTTTAATCTGAAGGGTAACACATAGGCTACGTCATATCCCGGATAAACAAAGGGATTTTTTGGAATTTAGAATTAATTTATTTACTGCAAAAATACACATGATATGGTGCTACAATATTATGTTAAGAAACCGTGTATGTCAATATACACTGTTTCTTAAAATTATGCAATTTTGCATGTATGGCGTGCAATAGTGGGTTATTAAAGATTAATAATTAATTAATAGCAATTTAAAATGTGAGACAACACAAAATTAACTACGCAATACAGCACCAATTCCTCATTTAGTTTTTTTTTTTAATTAGTTTTTATACCTACACGAAATAAACGTAAGCATCGATATTTCGATATGCTATGAACTCACATCACTAGAGCGAACCCACTTTGAAAATTCGATTAACGTATCACTTAGCATATTGTCCAGTGTCCCGTAGGACAAGTCGCGGCGCGCCGGCTTTGCTCGCGTTTTGTGATAGTAAAAGTGATCTCATACGCCAAACAAACTAAAGTGAAATTAACATGTACGAGGATTAGCAATCGGTGAGTGAATTCCGTGAGCCAAGTAACTATAAGTATGACTAATTGTTCCAAATCAACGTTATAACGATAGCCAAAATTTTCTCTCGAAAATAATTCAAAAACAGGCCATCCGTAGATTGCGAAAGCAACGTGACAATGGTGACAGCTGAATTGGTTCACAATTGCCACTATGTGTTGCTGTTGTATTAACGTTGACTTGTAACAAGTTAGGTTATAGTTGATTATTCTGATATATATTTTTTAAAAGCGTGGACATAACTCGCTCTAACAATACATGAGTTTAATTAACCCGTAAATTGTACACAACATAATATAGACTACTATATAAAAATAAGTCGGGTTTTCCTTCCTGACGCTATAACTCCAGAACGCACGAACCGATTTCCACGGTTTTGCATTCGTTGGAAAGGTCTCGGGCTCCGTGAGGTTTATAGCAAAGAATATTCAGGAAAAATTTCAACAGAACAGCGGGAAAATCTTTTTTCACATACACAACGAAGCCATCTGGTGGCGAAACGGAGTTCGCCGGGTTTGCTACTCTACTATATAAAAATAAGTCGGGTTTTCCTTCCTGACGCTATAACTCCAAAACGCACGAACCAATTTCCACGGTTTTGCATTCGTTGGAAAGGTCTCGGGCTCCGTGAGGTTTATAGCAAAGAAAATTCAAGAAAAATTTCAACAATTTAAGAACGCGGACGAAGTCGCGGGCGTCCGCTAGTTGTTATTACATATTATTTTATTTTTAACCCTTTCACTGTCCCATGAATCATATATGAACATGTTTATTGTTTAAGTATTGTGTCTGTTGTTTGGACAGTTAAACTGTTAAACTAGCTTTTTCCCGCGGCTTCACTCACGTTATGTTCGATTTTTTAAACCCCTATTTAACCTCCTTCGGAGTTGAATTTTGAAAAATCCTTTCTTAGCGGATGACTACGTCATCATAGCTATATGTATGCAAAACTGTGTGTCAAGTGGTTTGAGCTATGTTGTGATAGATCTATCAGTCAGTCAGTCACCTTTGCCTTTTATATATTTAGATGATGCCTTTTGGGGTACATTTTCCAAAATCTGTGAAGCATGTTTTTTATTTATTTTTAATCGAAAGCCCAAAAACAAAGTTTATACATTTTTAAAAATGAAAAACATTCATACAAACTTTCATCCGCTATGGATATGGATGCCTTGGGGGGTGGATTTTTCAAAATCTGTGAAACACGTATTTCTTTATTTTTATTCGAAAGCCTAAGTACAAAGTTACATGGATATAACTTGAAAAATGACGGACTTTCATACAAACTTTCACCCCCTATTTAACCCTCTTGGGGTTGAAATTTTCAATAATTCTTTCTTAGCGGATGCTTACATCCTAATAGCTATTTGTATGCGAAATTTCAGCTCGATCGGTCCAGTGGTTAGAGCTGTGCGTTGATGGATCAGTCAGTCAGTCAATCAGTCAGTCAGTCAGTCAGTCAGTCACCGTTGCCTTTTATATATTTAGAAGAAGAGCAACCGCCGAGTTTCTTGCTGGTTCTTCTCGGTTGTAACGGCATTCCGAACCAGTGGTGGATTTATTTGACTTTTCGAAAGCACTTTGTAAAAGTTTATTTGAATAAAAAATTATTCTATCCTATTCTATCACCTCTGTCTAATTAATTTTGATAGTAAGGCCATAATTAATTCAAAACACATTTACTTATAGCATAATTTATACTAAAAACAAGTCGGTAGAGCTTTAATTTTACTATATTCATTATGAACTGAATAATATTTGTATTGGAAAGCCTAAATTTGGTCATAGATATTTTTTTAATAATATAATTAACTAGCTTTAACCCGCGGCTTCGCTCACGTTAGGTTCGATTTTTTAACCCCCTTGGGGTTGAAATTTTCCAAAATCCTTTCTTAGCGGATGTCTACGTCCTAACAGCTACCTGTATGCCAAATTTCAGCTCGATCGGTCCAATGGTTAGAGCTGTGCGCTGATAGATCAGTCAGTCAGTCAGACAGTCAGTCAGTCAGTCACCTTGGCCTTTTATATATTTAGATTAATGGAAAGATTGCCCTGAAATATGGAATGGTACCGAAGACTTATCTTAATAGAGTTAAAACGAGACACTAATATGCTTTGAAATAAATAATATGTTTTGTTTTAACTCTGTCTACACTCTATAGATTTCAGCCTTAGTGTTTACATCGTAAAAAGATCCTGTCAAAATTTCAAGTTTCTAACTGCAGTGGTTTAAATAGTCAGTCAGAACAAATCTTTTTATGAGTATTGATTGCCTGCCTATACCTATGTACTATACGCTAACCAACTGCGATAAACCTTCGATTATCCGATTGACCCGTTTTTCGTTAATTTGTTAATTATTTCGGCGTAATGCCGAGTGCTGTCTACAACCACATATATATTATTACGAGTATGTACCTATGGCACAATTTATTGCTGTGCGTGACTCGAATTATCTCATAATTGCCCACGTGTTTAACATACAAATAAAGTTTTGACAGCTAGGTGGACCAACAACAAATATCAGACGAGTCTCGGGAAGGCGCTGGATACAGGCGGCGCAAGTCCGACGCCTGGTCCGATGTCTATTCTGTTGATAATAAAGAAGAAGATATCTGTCAAATCATAAATTAATAATAAAACGTCGTTTAAAGTTTACTTTTTTCTGGTGGGAGGCTTTGGCCGTGGCTAGTTACCACCCTACCGTCAGAGACGTGCCGTCATCAGCGTTACGACACGATGGCGTGTAAAAACCGATTAGGAGTATGGGTTGAATCTACACTGAAATACCCGCTACCATCTTACACTGCATCACCACTTACCAAAAGCTGAGATCGCAGTCAAGAATTATCATGTCATTGAATTAACTTGGTGAAATAAGTCATTAGACTACAGCGTTACTATGAATATTCAGATATGGTCAGATATGGTAAAAAAATAATGTATTGTAATAAATTAATAGTAATAAAATGAAATGTATAATGTATATGTAATAAATTAATAGTAATGTAATGGAATAGATTTTAAGCTAACTTTTAATGTTGCATGCTGTATTCAAGCAGAGTATGGTTGCCCATTTATTTTATTTGTAACACCTGTATATTACCCAAATTCGCAATAAAGAAATTGATTGATTGATTGATTGATTGATTGATTGATTATTTTTGCGGTATGCGTGGCCCAGATGCGACAATGTACCTACAACTACATAATATCAATCGATTGCGCAAGTAAAGCAACGTTGAACCACGTCGATAACTGGATGGGTGACCGGCTTTGGAGAACCGAATTATACCAATTAACCTAGCCTAACCTATTTCAAGAATCGCGAACAACGAACTTCTCAACGAGTGAGAGAACAGCACAAGACCTTGTGTTAGTACGATATGCATGTCAGAGAATTTACGAGAACTCGGCTATATGTCATACGATTTCTGCAAGCGATTTACTCGCCATGTAATGGGATTGCGCCTCAAGGTGACCGCCGCTACCTACTTTCGCGTTTGTATCCACAACAAAACAGATTTTGCGTAGAACAACCTTTTTGCATCGATTTTTGAATGTTTTTTTTTATTCGATGATTTATTAAGCTATTGCATAGCTTCTATCGCGGACCTTGAGCGTGGAGACCGAATCCAGAAATTCCGTAACGAAAATAACCTGACACGGGACTCCTCTCACCGCTAGATGGCGTTGATAAAAAATGCTATGCAATAGCTTTACCGCGGCAGTCCCCGAGTGCCACACGTCTTTTTTTTTTTTATTCGATAAGAAACGCTAAATCGCTTGGGTGTACGTCTTTGACGGTAGAGTGGTAACTAGCCACGGCCAAAGCCTCCCAACATACAAGATAGCAACTGCGATCTCTCTTAATGTTAAGTGACGATGCAGTCAATGATGGTAGCGGGCTAACTTGGAAGTAATATGGTAATGTAAACACGCCGGCAGAATTAGCGGAATCTAAAAAAGGGGGTACATAAAAAAGTTCATTTTATTCTTAAACAAATAATAATTACACATGAAGCAACAATTAAATTATGTATCATGTTTTGACATTAATTTGCAACATTACATAGTTTAATTAAAAAAAAAGTAAATAAAATACATTTTTCTTAGATTTCGTAATGACAGAGAAACAGTTAAAAATTTAAGACGGTTTTGAATTAATGAAATGAATGTTTAATATCGAATGCGGACGTCTTTCGGTTCATGAAGCAGAAGGTGCGATTTGCACGCATTCTGAGGTTCAATTGCACCAAATCTAAACATATAAAAGGCAAAGGTGACTGACTGACTGACTGACTGACTGACTGATCTATCAACGCACAGCTCTAACCACTGGACCGATCGAGCTGAAATTTGGCAAACAGGTACTGGGAGGTCTCGGGTTCGATTCCCGGCGGGGGCAATTTAGTAATTTATTATTTCTAAATTGTCTCTGGTCTGGTCTGGTGGGAGGCTTTGGCCGTGGCTAGTTACCACCCTACCGTCAAAAACGTGCCGCCAAGCGATTTAGCGTTCCGGCACGATGGCGTGTAGAAACCGATTAGGGGTATGGGTTGAATTTACACTGCTATACCCCTTCCAAGTTAGCCCGCTACCATCTTAGACTGCATCGTCACTTACCATCAGGTGAGATCGCAGTCAAGGGCTATCTTGTCATAGAATAAATAAAAAAAAAAAGGGGTTGCTATGATGACGTAGTCATCCGCTAAGAAAGGATTTTTCAAAATTTAACCCCGAAGGAGGTAGAATAGGAGTTTAAAAAATCGAACCTAACGTGAGCGAAGCCGCGGGTTAACGCTAGTTGCTAAATATGTTTAAGCAAAATTTTCCATGCCCGTCCTTTTCTAGTTAACTTTGAACTACGAGTAACCTTGCCAAAAAGTGTCAGCATTACAAAAACCAAACATGTTTAAGAAGATTGGTGCAAGACGGCATAAGAGTAGATAAGTAAAATTAATAAATAATAAATAATTTATTTATTTATTTTTTCTAACATCGCTCTTCAGCCGTGATATGTTGAAAGTCATTCCATCTCCCATATGGCGATGGCCTCCTTTGATCCGGACGCGTCGATGAGAGCTTGTTTACACTGTCAAAACAACGAGCCACGCTCGATATAAGGGCACGGTCAAAGTTGTAGCGGTTTAGTGGTCCATTAACAATATTAAACATCACTCTCTGCTTCGGAGTAGCGATATTCTCTGCTCATGACCTCATAAGAGTTCTAAACGATAAGGGTACGGTTAAAATTATAGTTAGTGGTTTATTATCAATTTTAAACATTACTCTCAAACGAATTTTGATTCTCGCTTGAATATTAAGCAAGCAAACTCGGTGGTGTGTAGAGACGCTCTAAAAACTTATATTATCTGTCATTTGTTAGATTTCTGTAAAAATATGAAGTTTCGGAATAACACGTGCACACGTTCAAATTCGAAATTATTTACCAAGAGAATGTAATCACTCTGTTTTATTATTTATTTTATGTAGGCTAACCCGCTGTGACGCTTATAACACGTCAAGACGTCAACACCTGCTCTGCTGACAAAAACCGCCAAAAAACTCAGCAGTTGATCTTTTCTAAAGAAAATATTACAATATACATAATAATATAAAAAATGTAATAAGTTATCACACAATCTTGTGCGCAGCCGAATGCCAAGCCGATTGTTTCGATAAAATTTCGTTTGTGTGGATCCCACTCGACGTAATATCTGCTTAAATATAGCTATAGCTTATAAGCCCGCTAATACTTTGCCATAGCTTTAGTTGTAAACTGCTCACGCTGATAGATTTATGATCCGAGTTTTACTGTATCTTTTACGATAAATTACAACTGTAAGTACTCTCAATTAAAATATAGGTGCAGGCTTCTTATTGAATACATCGTTATGGGGAATGACAGATTTTTTAAATAATTCCCAAGATTTTTAATGATGGGTTGGTGTACCTACGTATGCATTTTTGCATTTTTGAAGCTTTATTGTGGAAGCACTGTATACATAGCATAGTTTTGTTACCTATTGTAAAAAAATTTTTTTTTTTTGAAAAGAGCAACTGCTGAGTTTCTTACCGGCTCTTCTCAGCAGAATCTGCATTCCGAACCGGTGGTAGATTTATGACGTGTCATAAGAGCTACAAGTTAGCCTACATGAAATAAATTAATTTTGAATTTTGAATTATGAATCCTTTTTAAAATCGAAGAATTTTGTATTCTTTTTAATGGACAGTTAAAAAATTTACATAAGAGGTGCTTGAAAATTATTGAGAAAACACTAACTACTTGGCACAAACAAGAATATTGGAGCATAGAAGCCACAGTAGCAATTTTAATAGCATCGAGTCAAGGCGCGGACTTAAAACCGAAGAATCGACTGTACAAATCCCACCCGTTTTACTACTGTCGTGCCTACCCGTAGCTTAAATTTTACGCTTAATTGGAGGGGATGAGGGGAGAAAAGACTAAACGTGAACTAAGATAAAAGAGAGGACTCCGGCTTATATTCGAAATATCCGAAATTTGGGACAGATATAGTCTGGAATAACACATAGGCTACGTTTTATCTCGGAAAATAAGATAGTTCCCGCGGAAAATAAAAACCTCAATCCACACGAATAAAAATGTTCAGCAGTGCAAGTGCTTTAACAATAATATTTTAGCGAATTATAATAGTGGTTAGTGGCTGACTTAGTAATTTAGAGGACAATGTAAATTTTTAGAAGCGAATAATACTATTAAATAGAAGCCTGTTTAATTACATGCCATTAGCAATTAGTTGTTACGAGAACATAAAACTATGACACCGTTATTAGATAGGTGAGTACTTAATAATAGAGGTGACTCTGAATGGGAATTCAATGGCTTCTACTCATAATAATATTTTACCAAATCCTTAGAAAATAAATAAAAGTAATGCCAAGATCGTAAAATTCACGTAAAAAGTAATTTATAAATGCAATATATATCAGAAATAGATCACCGATTCCGTCACAAGTTGCACTAAAATTAGTTGTGCCCGAGAGTCGATTCGCGGCGGTTCAATTGCTTATAATTTTATCTATAAAGTAGATAAAGTGCCAAACGGTTGAAGTGAATTCTGATCGATTATTATTATTTTTATTTGTGTGTTTATAAACGTCTTCCCTCGTTTACCATTTATAATAATCATTTATTTAAACAGTGCACAGTTTTGTAGTCAAGTTCGTAACACTCTTATTAGACATAAACAGCTTTCGTAGTCGTTTCGTCAGATAAACATGTCTCTCTTGCAATGGTTTCCACGAAACACAAAATTAGTTTGAAAGAAACTTATTTCTCTATACCAATACATATGAACTAGCTGTTGCGCGCGACTTCGTCCGCGTCAATTTCTGTTTTTATGATCGCGATTAAGAAGTTTTTAAAAGAATATATTTTAAATATGGCAAATTTTCCCCGTTTTTGCAACATTTTTCATTGATGCTTCGCTCTTATTGGTCGCAGCATGATGTTATATAGCCTAAAACCTTCCTCCATAAGTGGACTATCCAACACAAAAATAATTTTTCAACTCGAACCAGTAGTTCCTGAGATTAGCGCGTTCAAACAAACAAACTCTTCAGCTTTATATATTACTAGCTTTAACCCGCGGCTTCGCTCACGTTAGGTTCGATTTTTTAACCCCCTATTTAACCCTCTTGGGGTTGAAATTTTCCAAAATCCTTTCTTAGCGGATGTCTACGTCCTAACAGCTACCTGTATACCAAATTTCAGCTCGATCGGTCCAGTGGTTAGAGCTGTGCGTTGATAGATCAGTCAGTCAGTCAGTCAGTCAGTCACCTTTGCCTTTTATATATTTAGATAAGAATATGAATATAAATATTTAGGGTAGGAGTTGGGTAATTTTAGCTACGAATACGTATACGTAGGAAGACTGAGGTTGAAGCCTTCTTAATAGGTTCATTCCCAAATATAACATTCGATACAGTGAGAAATTGATCTGTCAAGGTCTTATCAGGGTCGTTATATCACGAGCATTTACAGAACCTATACCGGACCTATATCGGATTATCTAAATACGATTTCAGATTCTTCAGAACTCGTACCCTAAATCTTTACCTGTAAAAGTTCGAAAACTGAACAACATTGCTCGATTTCGAGTATCGAAACATTATAACGCCACAGGAAAAATTATGACACATGATTCAAAAATTTCTTGACGAAAATTAAAATTTTAATCGAGTGATCATTTTAAAGGTGTTCTTTAAAGACCTGAGCCCAAAGTTGACATGAAAATTAATATACCGGTTGAAATTTTAATGGTTGTACTCCCTGAAAGAGGTGAATGTGCTCATGAAACTGAACAACTTTCCCCAGGGAACATAGGTCAAAATATGAAAAAAAAAATTGGACCCTCCATACAAACTTGACGATCAGCTGATTGATTTACTATGGGAGGTCCAAATTTTTTTTTCATATTTCGACCTATGTTCCTTGGGGAAAGTTGTTCAGTTTCATGAGCACATTCACCTCTTTCAGGGAGTACAACCAATGAAATTTCACCGTGTATAATGGGTTGAA
This sequence comes from Hipparchia sbordonii, assembly GCA_038048805.1. Lineage (NCBI taxonomy): Eukaryota > Metazoa > Arthropoda > Insecta > Lepidoptera > Nymphalidae > Hipparchia > Hipparchia sbordonii. Next base: position 8,971,616 of record CM076115.1, read on the forward strand.
CGTTGGACATTGTGATATCAAGACTCAAGATGAAGAAACGTAAACGAAGTAAACGGCCACGAATAAGATTTGATCCGGAAAATGCGGTAATTTCTTGTTTACCATTTTATTCGTTAAAGCGATACTTAAAGGATGTGCCACTTGACAAAGTCTCAAAACTTTGCTGCATGGCACGTTGTAGTGATACAAAAACTTTGCGAGATGCTCCCATAAAAACTACGGGTTCCAACTTCTCTATCCTGATGCTGCAGGGGTTCTGCCCATCTAAACTGTGGGGATTTAGGAACTGTTGATTGTGAATTGAAGAAGCGGGCGAAGTCGCGGGCGTCCGCTAGTAGGTAATCAATATAACTAAAAAAAAGAACTTGAGAGGTGTCAAGGGACACCTGGATGGAACGAAGTTCAATGCGAAATAGAAATGAAAATATCTGGCTTGCTTTCTATAAGAGAGAGAGAGACAGACAGAGAAACATGCGACGCCGATAGCAAAAAGTGTCGTGACAACTTTTCGTAAGAATTTTTTCCGTCTAGCCCCCTTTAGCTAGTTTGAATTCGAACCGTCTGAACCCCGTATTACCAACATGATCGCTTCATGTTTACCCGCCAAAAGGAAGTGTTATTATTTTAGCAGTTTTTATATAGGGGTGGGGTTCGAACCTGGAACCTTTCAGTTTTCAATCTGCACTTTTAACCGTTGGGCTATTAGGATTTAATTAATGGGTTAAAATTAATATGACAGATTTTACTTATTTTTAAATCCTTTGTGGGTGTACACTGTACACCTATCCTAAATGACAAGGGCAAGGGCGTTGATACTACGTATTAACTCAACGTCATTCCTCATGAAAGGAAACTTTACACGCTCTGACATGAAAGCAGCTATTTTATATCGCGCGCGTGAACGTGCCCTGAGAACCAATCCGACAAATCTGAACTTATCATCACGTTAGATAATCCAACATGATTTATGAGTGTAGACTTGGAGTAAGTGAATATGAATAGACAGTATATTATGTTTTAAGGTTCCGAAAGAACTGAACCTTTGCAGGATCGCTCTGTTGTCTCTTAATTCTGTGAATATTTCTAGTTTCTAGTTACAACTTTTCGAAGCGTATTTCCGTATAAAAATTCTACCATTTAATTTAAATTTAGACGTTTTATCTCAAATTATTATAATTTGTAATATTATTTTAATACCAGCTGATGCCCGGGACCTCGTCTGCGTGGATTTAGTTTTTAAAATCCCGCGGGAATTCTTTGATTTTGCATGTCAAAACATGCAGACAAAGCAGACCCATTCCCGTTGGTGGCACCCGTTCACGAGCATGACAAATGATCCAGCCGTTGCTTCGCTCAACCATATTTGAGGGAACGTAACAACCCGCACCACAAGACACCACCACAGAAATGTTTAAAGAGAGCATGACATACTTAGGATTTCGAGTATTTCTCGATTTATTGACCCTAGAATATCTTTCCAGAACAAGATGAACAGCGGCTCCAGAGAGGAGCTCCTGGGCAGTACCCAGGAGGCCATGCGCAACAGCCAAAACGACCTGCGCAGCTTCGCCGACCGACCGCTCACCAAAGAGGAGAAGACATATCTCCTCAATGCTGACCGGGGAGACTATGCTACGGTTCAGAGGTGAGCCTTAGTTCTCCTTTCTCCTTTCTTCTACTGGGCAGGGCCCCAAGTCTGCTATTTTACATGTCATTGTCATTGAACCGCAATACAATTACAATTCAATTATCATTGGTCCAAAATTTCGTAGTCTACTAAATTCACAATGGTCGTTCGATTTCTTATAATTGGATTGTAATTCAATGATTACTCGGTATTGCTATTGCTCGGTAAGCTAATGAGCTTAAAAAGCGTTTGCCGAAATGAATATCAAAAAAAGCTACATATTAAAAACGTTTAATTAAGCTAGATTCAAAGCTAGATGTGTCAGTGGCAAACCATCGGAAAACAATTGTGACGCCATTGAATTAGTAGACTACCAAAATTGCTAAAAGTAGCAATTGGGATGTCATTGATAGACAATTGAACTACAATTACAATAGCAGACTTGAGCCCCTGGTCTGCACACATAAATCGTAAGAAAGAAACGTTTATTACCCTACTGCTTGAACGATTCAGAAAGGACTTGCCTTTACGCAGATTTAGTACTGAATATATTCTACCACTTTCTGCGGGAGGTGAGGTAATCACGTACAGCACACATTTACTCACTTCCGCACACTCTTGTAAATACTTAATGTCTCTATCAACGCACACTAACTCAAAAGCTGTCACACTTACAAGCTGAACCGTACGTTTGTACATGTACTTCGGCAGAGGGGAATGCGTGCGCTTGCCAAGTCCTGGCTAAATGGTCGAAGCCCTACTGTTTTATAATTTGTGTCATACATCCCCAAGTAGGTATACCTAGATTAGGTTATCTAGATAAGGTTGTCCCGGCACCTCCACTCAGCTCAGACTCAAGACCTAGTCACAGCATGCTCTATAGATCTCAGCATAAGCCTCCCACTCATCTCCTCATTTCTGGGTAAATCCAAGCATAGCTATCTCCAACTGACCTGCTGAGTGACCCTGAGTCTTCATATGAGGCTCATAATTAGCGACCATGAAAAATTTGATTTTTGATTTTGAAATCGATTTGCATTGAGAATCAAAAAGTTACCTCTGTTAAAAGTTACAAGGGCTGTTTTAGTTCGTAGTAATGATATAAAAATTCTTTTTACAAAACCGACTTCAAACGTCACTACAAAGTATATCAATTATTGTGCCCATAAAGTTTGAAAAGCTCCCTCGGTTTCTCCAGGATCCCATCAGATTCTGACCTGATGACAATGGGACCATCTAGGAAGTATACCCTTTCAAACAAAAAAAAAAGAATTTTCCAAATCGGTTCAGGCGTCTTCCAGTAATCGGGGAACATACATTAAAAAAAAGGTTCCGACGAATTGAAAACATCCTTCTTTTTTGGAAGTCAGTTAAAAATGAGGTCGCACCGGCGGCAATGAACCTACTGAAATAGAAGCATAATCCCAACTTTTAATTTCAATAATCAGATAAAAGTAAAATTAGATTTGTACGAAATAAGCAAAACTAATCTATCCCCGAAACCTTTTATATCAATCCTCCTGTTCGCAAGTCATATAATTCGGCGGCAGTTGCTAAGTCGGGAATCACCACAAGAGCGAATAATCCAGTTTACCGTACTTTACTTGTCTCGACGTTCTGTTTTGAGGTTAAATTACTATTTTATATACGTAGGTACAAGCTATTCAATGTAGAACAACGATATATAATTAGTTGTCATGACTGGCTTATGTGGGGAGATATTTAATTCAATTAAATTCATTTATGTATTACAATCATGTAATAAATTAATTTAATTGTGATTGTGAGTTACAATTAAGATGTTACAAATATGTTGTTAGTCTAGGTAGGTACATGTAACAATAATAAAAGTACATTAAATTAAATTATTATCAATGATTAAATTACTATTACATATGATGATTACAATTTACCTAGGCAATTTCATAAACTAAAATTTTTTTTTAAAACAAACTTAATATAATATAAAACTAAATTCTAAATTATATCATATTATTTATATTACTTTTTATGTCATTTTTCACCAACGTTTTCTAGAATTTGCGGGCCATTTAATCTATGTTAAATATGTACTTTATTGACGACTTTGGTTTTTTGGTTTCAGCAATCCTTTAAGTTTTGACAGTTTTTGTATTTGTAGTTGCCAAATTCGGCCCTTAATTTCCGAATACACTGAACCGATTTTAAAAATTCTTTCGCCAATAGTTAGAATTGACCTCCAGGGTGTATAAATAGGCTATATTTTATCACAATTAACGCGGTAAAAGTCGCGGGCACCGCTAGTGAATAATGTTTTGAATTTTTACTGCAATATATTATTGTGATATAGTATTCAAGGGCTAAATAACAAGGATAAACTTGTACAAAGCTCTAACTTTTGTCCGTAATGACTATAAAGATAGCATTAGTAACAAAACACATTCATTTACTATTTTTGCGACACAAAAGCTCTCATGAGTAATGAAAATGCCGTTCAAAGGCCTATTCAGAGCTATTTTTTAAAGTTGAGAATAGTTTTTAATCCCATATTTTGTTAGTTAATTAATTACAAGCTGATGCCCGCGACTTTGTTCGTGTGGATTGAGGTTTTTCTCTCTCTCACTTATTTTCCGGGAGCAAAACTAAGTTAAAATAGCCTATGTATTATTCCAGATTATAATCTATCTCTGTGTCAAACAGCCTAATCGGTTCAAACGTTGAAACGTGATTGAGTAATAAACACCCATCCATCCATACATCCTTTCGCATCACACTACTATTATATAGGCGAAAATTTGTATGTGTGTATGTTTGTTACTCCTTCACGCCACAACGAATGAATCTATTAGGCTGAATTAACTGATTAACACATAGGCTCCATTTTCACGGAAAATTAAAAAATGTCCGCGAGACTTAAAAAGACTTAATCCACGCGGACAAAGTCGCGGGTCTCATCTAGTTTATAATACTCGTATTACTACTAGCTCTAGTTTTAAAATTCCACGGGAACTCTTTGATTTTTCGGGATAAAAAGTAGCATGTGTCACTTTCCCGGTCCTCAACTATACCCATGCAAAAAATTACATCAATTCCTAGCATTGTTGCAGCGTGATTGAAAGAAAAACCAACAAACAAACACACTTCCGCGTTTATAATATTAGTAAGGATAGTAAGATAATCTCATCGCATCGACCTACCACTCACCCCAGCTACCTGCTTACAAGCCGCATCCCTTTATCGATAACAAATGTGCAGTATTCTCACAATCCTATGATCCTAATGATTTATGACTCAGTTCGCACGTTTGTAATGGCTCAAGTACACTTACCACCTAAGTATTTCACTTCACTTAAACCTATAGACTGCCCTCTCACTCTACTCAGTATCAAGACAAAGTTAAAACGAGACAGATTTATGTCAGAGTATATTTGTATCTCGTTTAACTTTATCTCAAGTCTGAGCTAAGTCAGAGCGCGCTCTATAGATCTAAACATGAGACACTGATCTCTCTCCGGTCGTGCCGGATTTTCCGTCCCATCGGACTATGAGAGTGAGGGAATAGAGAGTGCTCCTATGTTTGCGCACTCACTTGTGCACTATAATATCTCCCGCGCACTATAATATTGTCCGCCGTGACCGGATTCGGTCGGGGCGATATTAATTATTCAGTTAATTGATTTTTAATTATTATTAATTTATTTTTAATTATTATTACTTAAATATTTTTTAATTATTATTAATTATTTTTGAACGAGCGAAGCGAGTTCTCTGAGTCAACTAGGGCGCTTGCCTACTAGACAGAGAAGTGTGTCCGTATAAATGTCTGTTAGAGCCCTATAACTTCTGAATTACTGAATATTAGAACGTGAAACTTGGTTGAAAATTCAGTTATATCCTGTACTTGAACAACAAATACTAAAATTAGATAAATGTTATAAAGAAACGAAATTATTTAATTTTAATGCGCCATCTATTAGCATTATTGTGAAGCTAATAGCTTCACTATAATGCTAATAGATGGCGCTGTGTCAGTAAAACAGTTTTATGTCAACTATTATGTTTTTTATTGCGTCTAATGTTAAAAGTTAATTATTACAATATATAATTAAAACTTTTGGGAATTATGGGATATCGCGAGGTCTCAGTTCGGGGCGAACCACTAGTTTAATTATTAATAATTAATTTTCTTCTACAGGTTAATAGAGACGTACGCGGACAAGCCGGAGGTGCTGGACATAAACTGCGTGGACCCGCTCAACCGCTCCGCGCTCATCGCCGCCATCGAGAACGAGAACATCGAACTCATCAAGCTATTCCTCAACGCCGGGATCAAAGTCAATGTATGAATCCTTTGAAAGAAATAAAAAAGCCACATAGCCAAAAAGCAGACATATAGCAGACATACCTTCCTACTTTTTCTAAAAAAATATCGTCATAGTAGAATATGCCTTAAAATGGTACATTTACCTTACATTAAAAAAACAATTCTTACTAATAAAATCTTTATTTTCCTAAAAAGCCGGCAACGCATTGGTGGTGCCTCAGGTGCTACAAATGTTCATGGGCGGCGGTAATCACTTAACATCAGGTGGACCCGCCTGCTCGTTTGCTCGCTAAAAATACTTAAAAAAACTGAAAAAAAAATTTGTAGGGATGTACCAAATAGATACTAATTTATTGCGCAGAAATATAAGCAGAATACGGGGCATTGCCGCCGAAATTCAAAAATGGTCAGCGATCAGAATGAGTGACCATTTATTAAATTAAACTCTGTTAATAATTAGGTACCAGATATTTAAACAAAGGTATTAAATAGTACTAAATAGGTACTAAATGCTGAAGAAGAACGCTGATAGGTCACTCTGGTCAATCATTTAGACGCACACCATTTTATTACCGGTCTAGAAAAACCACGGGCGATAAAGAATTTTCATAAAACGATACTATGATTGTATAACAAAAAAACGTAGGTAAGTACCGACATTTCACCAAAACATACCACGTTCCTCAGGGAAATCAATTGTACGATAGTTTGCATTGATACCTCCGTATATTTTCATAACGGCCGCCTAAGAATCCCTTGCAAATCTCAAAAGACAATAAATATGATTTTCGTTTGACAAAAATGTACATTCCATTTGCGTAAAAAGTTCGGCTTTTTCGCTTTTCACCCAACAACTAAGTCGAAAGTAAGGGTTTTGATTTTAGCACTCTGTACATGTACGTAGGTTGCCAAGTCTTAAAACCGAAGAGTTTGTTTGTTTGAACGCGCTAATCTCAGGAATTACTGGTTCGAATTGAAAAATTCTTTTTGTGTTGGATAGTCCATTTATCGAAGAAGGCTTTAGGCTATATAATAACACGCTGCGACCAATAGGAGCGAAGCATCAGTGAAAAATGTTGCAAAAACGGGGGAAATTATCCTGGATATTTAAAATATATTCTTTTAAAAACTTCTTAATCGCGATCATAATAACAGGAATTGACGCGGACGAAGTCGCAGGCAACAGCTAGTAATAATATAAACGTAAAAATTATTTTTACAAAAGCAACTTCAAACGCCCGCGCCACTACAAAGTATATCAAGTGTGCCTACAAAATTTGAAGAGTTCCCTGGATTTCTCCAGGATCCCATCATCAGACCCTGACCTGATGACAATGGAACCACCTGGGAAGTATACTCTTTCAAAAAAAAAATGAATTTTCCAAATCGGTCCCGGCGTCTTCGATGTCAGCCGGACTATTAACGAATAACGAATCGATTGGAATCGATTGACATTTTATAGTTTATACGAACAAAACCAATATCAATAGTTTTTAAAACTTTACCTTGTTGTTTTTTTATCTCTCACATACATAGTTACATAGTTGTACATAGGTACATACTTGTTGTTGTAGGTAGGTTTTTCGATTTTTTTAACCATTTCAGTATGAAAATGTACCTATTTAATTATTTTGTATAATTTGTTACTTGTTAGCCACAAATCCTATTAGACTACGGACCCTATTAACCTGTATTAACGAGTGAATAGGGATACCCCATTCAAACTTTCTTTTTGAAGCTTTTGAACGTTTAATTGAATAAAGCTGATCACATATTGTTTACGTACGCATCCCAACTACCAAAGCAGTCCTATAAAACAGACTATAAGTCTATTAATACTTATAGAGCTCCTGTAAAAGCAATGCGCTGATAATCTTCAAACACGAGCAGATCTTCACAAATTAAAGCTAAGGTCTACCTCGATTACGTCAGCTTTCAAATAGAGTAAACCGCATCCAAATCAGTTCATTCGTTAGGGAGCTCCCTGGCGCAGTGGTAAGCGCTGTGGTGTAATAACTGGGAGATCTAGGGTTCGATTCCCGGCAGGGTCAATTTGGGAATTTATAATTTCTGAATTGTCTCTGGTCTGGTCTTGTGGAAGGCTTTGGCCGTGGCTAATTACCACAATGCCGTCAAAGACGTGCCGCCAAGCAATTTAGCGTTCCCGCCACCATCTTAGATTGCATCGTTACTTACCATCAGGTGAGATCGCAGTCAAGGGCTATCTTGTCATCAAATAAAAAAGGGTCCCGTTTGGTAGCCTTGGATTACGGAACCCTAAAAACTAAATATTCTCAGAAGCAATTTCGTTGCAACCTGCAATCACTAATCGATACAATTCACTTATCATGTGCATGTTTACTATTTCCTCGAGGGACAACATAAGTACTTAAAAGTCCCATATAACTACCTACTTATGTTATACTTATCTGCTTCATAGTCCAATATAACTACCTACTTAAACCTTACCTATAAAAGCCTCAATAGCTCAACGGTTTAAGGTGCGGACTGAAAACTGAAAGATCGCAGGTTCGAATCCCACCCGTTGCACTATTGTCGTACCCACTTCTAACACAAGCTTTCCGCTTATTTGGAGGTAGCGTTGCCAGGCGTCCGGATAAAGCCGGACACAGTCAGGCTTTTTGGTTGAGTGTCCGGCCAAATTAGACGGTGTCCGGCCTATCCGACTTTTGCTAAGCTTTTTAAGTTTAACCATTTTTTTACATATTTGTCATGTGTTGGTTTCCGCTCCGCTCGCCTCAAAGAGCGGAAACAAGAGTGTCGCTACGCTTGCGCAAACGAGCTTCTAAAAAAATTGCTATTTTGTGCTAGGTCTGAAAAATAAGGGTGTCCGGTCTTTGTACCCAAATGTCCGGCTAAACTGGCTGGCCTGTCCGACTTTTCGGTTTGAAGACCTGGCAACCCTATTTGGAGGGGATAGGAGTATATTAGTCACCTTTCGGTTGCCTAATATTCATTAAAAAAAACTTAAGTTCATAATGATCTACTGGTTAGCATTTTTTTTATTCCATGACACGATCCCTCGAGTCCTTAACTGCGATCTCACCTGATGCTATAGTTCTTTCATTTTACGAGGGCTCGTGGCTCATGATTGTGTGTGTGTCGTATCTGTATAAGTGTGAGCGAGAGCTTGCTCGCCCCTGACCGCTCCCTCCTAGGCTCTTGGCAGGCACCACAATTACGTAATGTGCATGTACACGACGAAACCACAAGTAAAGGGCCCGTAACTTCATGAGATAAACGTACGTAACGATGCAGCCTTAGATCGTAGTGGTCTAACTTGGAAAGCATCCATTTAGCTTGCTCGACTGCGGGAGACGAGGTCCCGGGTTCAATTCCCAGTTCTGGTCAAAAAATGTATTCATTGAATATTTTTTTAAGGAGTAAAAGAAATATTCTAGTGAATTGGTCCTATGAAGCTGCACTAAAAAGCTATGTTGAAGTCGGTTTTTTTTAAGTTTTTTTAAAAATATTATTATACATCATCTGCCCGAATGCCTACCCTGTATGCACGCCACTGGATGTCCTAAGTGTGAGCGTGCTCTAAGCTTTAGCTTTGATAAACACGACGCGACGACGCTCAAAGCATCGATGCATGCTAATTTGATACCCAACCTGAACATTGAATTAGGACTGTTTCACATAGCAGATAAACAATATACGTAGGTCACTATACAAGTCTTGAGATGCGCGAAATTTAAAAATGAAACGCGTTTGTATATTGCAATTTTAAATAGCTTTATCCGTAAATCGAACGTAAAAGGTCATTTACAACAAATAAAAAAAAACAAGAATTTTGCGGTATTATACTGTCATCATTTTCCGCTTTTTCGTCAGCTAAAATGGAGCTTAAACGAGAACATTTGCGTGCTATGATTTTTACGATTTTAAATATGGTTTATCCGAAATTTCAAGCTTGGAACGTTTAAAATCAGCGTAAGGGGAGTCTTCTCCTTCACGGGCAACCATTTTTAGATAGTTTAAAGAATTTAAAAGTGGCAAAACTAGCGTTGAAGATGATGACAGAACCACTTCTGTCCACACCACGACCACTTAAAATAAAAAAAAAGACTTGTGGCACTCGGGGACTGCCGCAGTAAAGCTGTTACATAGCATTTTTCAACGCCATCTAGCGGCTCACCGTAGAGGAGTCCCGTGTCAGGTTATTTTCGTTACGGAATTTCTGGATTCCGTCTCCACGCTGGCCCGCGATAAAAAAGCTATGCAATAGCTTAATAACGTTTATACAAAAAACTAAGAAGAGTACCGCTAGTAAGCAGACAAATTGTGAAGCATAGAGAAATCTTATTAACTAATTCCACGTTATATGAGACGTCCTTCGGCAGGTGTATGCTGCAAATACTAGTAAAGAGGTTTTATTAGAGCCTGAAGCTGGCCCTAATTAGGTTACAGCGCGCAGGAGATTCTTAACTGAATTCTCTTGCAATAAAGTATAGAATTTTTACTTTAAAATTATGTGTGTATAGTACGTTTATCTCACGAACATCTCACGAAGTTACGGGCACTTTACTTGTGGTTACGTCGTGTACATGCACATTGCGTAAGTGTGCGTTGATAAAAAATGCTATGCAATAGCTTTACCGCGACAGTCCCCGAGTGCCACACGTCTTTTTTTTTATTTTTATGGATGTTCTCCGATCATGCGAAGACGCCTGGACCGATTTGGAAAATTCTTTTTTGTTTGAAAGGGTATACTTCCCAAGTGGTCCCATTGTCATCAGGTCAGGATCTGATGACGGGATCCTGGAGAAATCGAGGTAACTCTTCAAATTTTATAGGCACAATTGATATACTTTGTAGTGGCGTTTGAAGACGGTTTTGTAAAAAGAATTTTTACTTTTAAATTATGTGTGTACAGCACATTTATCTCACGAAGTTACGGGTGCTTTATTTGTGGTTACGTCCTGTACATGTACATTGCGTACTTACGCAATGTACATGTGCCTGGCAGGCACGCACACTTGTGCGTGCCTGCCAGGAGCCTAGGTGGGAGTGGTGAGGCGCGAGCAAGCTCTCGCTCCCACTTAGACAGATACGTCACGCACACAACCATGAGCCACCCACCCTCGTGAAAGAACTATACCGATGGGGCTGACATAAAGGTCACCTTTAAAAATCTCATATAAAATGACAAGAAAAAAAAACTAACAGTACGAAGACAGATGTAAAGACAGATCCACAACACATCAATATTGTAGAACGGTTTTAAAAGAATGAAATCCATGTTATTGCTACATAAATCCCCCGCTCGTCAGAATCTCGATGAATTTATTCAAATTGCTCGAAACCGTCGTGAAATTGATGCAAAGAGAGTTATCCCGTTTCACGATTTCGTTAGAGAAAACTAAAATTTGTTGCTGACAGTTACCTAAATATGTTAATTAAATACCCAGCTTGTCCATACGTGCATTAAGTATCTACCCGGCTGAATATAAGATACACACTAGATGAAGCCCACGACTTTGTCCGCGTAGACTGATTTTTTTTAAATGCCGTAGGAACTCTTTGATAGTGCAACTTTGATGAACTACGAACTACTCGAAAATTTGAATATATAACCAACTGGAGTGGTAATAGCCTGCGCATAGTTCTTTCAACTCACGAGGCTACGTGGCTCATGGTTGTGTGTGTGACGTTTCTGTATAAGTGTGAGCGAGAGCTTGCTCGCGCCTGACCACTCCCACCTAGGCTCCTGACAGGCACGCACACTTACGCAGTGTGCATGTACACGGTGTAACCACAAGTGAAGCGCCCGTAACATCGTGACATAAACGTAAGATTCGAAACGAATAAGCATGACGAATTATGTTTAGTAACCCATGTTGTAATCAATTTTAGTATGTGTATTACAAAAGCTATACATCTCAAAAACGCCATATTTTAAGCAAGTAATACGGGTTAGTTAAATTATGCGTATCTGTCTGTAGGAAGCCATTATTAAACCGTTTTAATTTATGTGCTTTAGTTAAAATTAACTGAAGGGCTCTTATTAAGGGGTCTATCTCAAAAACTCCTTAATATCCAATGCTGTATTAAAACATAAGTAGTATTTTTAATTTATTTTTGGTAATTACCGTACTTAGGTAGTATAATTTGGTTGCAGGATGCGCTGCTGCACGCCATCAAAGAAGAGTACGTCGAGGCGGTGGAAATGCTGCTGCAGTGGGAAGAGGAACACCATGCCCCCGGCGAGCCTTACGTGAGTAAGGGGACAGGGGACAAAAATCCTTCTCTAACGCAGTGGGGCCACGGGGAAATACGAATTACCCCCGTAGAACTACTGGTAGAAGAAGCCGGTTTGTCTACGGGGCATTAGCGTTTTTGTTCTAGTCCCATCTCCTATAAACTTCATGGGTGTTCATTCTCTTGTTATTCACATAAACAACGACCTCCCAGACGCAGTTGTGAGCGCTGTGGTCTTATAACTGGGAGGTCTCGGCGGGATCAATGTGGGACTTTATAATTTCTGAATTGTCTCGGGTCTGGTCTGGTGGGAGGCTTTGGCCGTGGCTACTTACCACCCTACCGTTAAAAACGTACCGCCAAGCAGTTTAGGGTTTCGGCACGATGGCGTGTAGAAACAGATTAGGGGTATGGGTTGAATGTACACTGCCATACCCTTTTCAATTTATCCCGCTACTATCTTAGACTGTATCGCCACTTACCATCACTTGAAATCACAGTGAAGGACTATCTTGTCATCGAACAAAAGAAGATGTCCTATTAAAGCCTATAATTTCTTTTGTACCAGAGCTGGGAGTGCATAGACCCATCAGCGGCAACCTTCACGCCAGACATCACGCCCCTCATCCTGGCAGCGCACCGGAACCACTACGAGATCCTCAAGCTGCTGCTCGACCGAGGCGCCACGCTGCCAGTGCCCCACGACGTCAAGTAGGTACATACACTGCAGTGCATAGACCAAGCAGCGGCAACCTTCACCCTTCAGTAGATCCCGATATCTGCCCGAGATCTGCCCGATATCAATGCTCTTAACCTGCCAGCACTCCGAAATCACTACACGATCCATTGTGGTGATGCGCGTTTTATGATCTTCACTACAGGACACGTTCACTACAGCGACCTTAATATGTTCTGCGACACCTAGCCAGATTACAGATTTAACTAAAACCTTCAAGCTTTTATTTTTATAGAGCAAACGAGCAGGCGGATCACCTGATGTTAAGTGATTGCCCACGAACATTTGTATCACCTGAGGCACCACCAATGTGTTGCCGGCTTTTCAGGAATTTGTTAGTCCACCCCTTGAATAACTCCATGTTGTAATTTAGTGGGAACACCGTCGCAGGAAGTTGATTCCACAGTTTTTCACAGTTGTTTTTTTAGCGGAATTTCACCTATTTTTTCAGTTAAAATGTTTATGCTGTGGTTCAACCTTCACCAATGTACATCTACATTTTAATTCAGATGTCCTATTCCAAATGCAGATGCGGCTGCGATGAATGTGTGAAGTCATCAACTGAAGATTCCTTGCGTCACTCCCAGGCCCGCATCAACGCATACCGTGCCTTGAGCTCTCCGTCCCTTATCGCCTTATCATCCGCCGACCCTTTACTGACTGCTTTCGAGTTGTCATGGGAATTAGGTAGACTGAGTCGAATGGAAACGGAATTTAGAACGGAATACAAGGTAATTATAATTTCAACATTATAATGTCCCGTATTATAACCGAAGTTAGGTGTGTTATCATTGCTACCATCTTTATTATTTTTACAGCCGGATTTTATAAGTCAAGATCATTTAGGATTTTATAAGTCAAGATCATTTAGGTTTCAAATACTATCTGTCCTTACATTTCCTTAGGTTTAAAATTTTAAAATGTGATTGATATTGTTCATCCAATTTTACCAGAGCTTAAGACAGCAAGTCCAAGAATTCGCCACAGCTCTTTTGGACCACACCAGAACTTCGCAAGAACTAGAGATTATGTTGAACTATAACCCTTGGGACCTAGATAGCTGGGAGCCGGGGGAAAGACAGACTTTAGGAAGGCTAAAGTTGGCAATCAAGTATAAACAGAAAATGGTATGAAGATTTTTTTAAGTATATACCTACTAAGCTTGATTCATGCATGATGCAAAGGAGTGATGAGATGTGGGGTGTGTCACTCTTGCCTAGAAAATGCTTATTCACACATAATTTGAAGGTAGCATGGTACATAACTTACGTGACCTGATCCATCGTCTGCAAATGATAAAATTACAAGTAACCTACTCAATACAGACACCGAAAAGGCGTTCTGCACCTCCAAAATGACCAGAAAAGTTTCGTGAGAGTTTGTGGAATATCAAACAATCATGCTTTCTAGCTTTTTGTATTGTGAGCGTTTTATGATCTTCACTATTACTATAGCGACCTATATTCTGTAAAACCTAGTTGGATTACAAATATAACTAAACTTCCAAACTTGTTGTTGTTTTTAGAGCGGAATTTTTTGATTGAACCTATTTTTTTGGTTTTATGTTGTGTTGTCCAATCTAACGTTGAAAGGTGAAACTAATGTTTTCTATAAAAATTTAGTAGTAAGTACAACATTTATGTCGAACTTGTCGCAGTCTCAAATGGAACATTATCGTAATTTCATATTTTGCCTTAGTGCTTTTCCTTTCCTAAAATCTGGATTGAGACTATAAACGAATAATTCAGAGGACTATACTTTGAATACTTTGTCAATAGAACAGAATATTTTACTAATCTGTGATTTTAAGCATACGTCTTTTATATTTCGTTTAATTTCAGTTTGTAGCTCACCCGAATGTACAACAGTTGTTAGGCTCAATTTGGTATGACGGCTTACCTGGATTCAAGAGAAAAAACATTGTTGGTCAATGTGTACAGGTATGCAAATTAATAATTATGATATGAGTTCTACTTATATACTTGTACTAGTATTCTTTACTTTTTCTTTTCTCTTAATTTTTTTCCAATTTACTTCCCTTCGTTGTGGCTTTTTATTCAATTCATAGATTTATATTTCATTCGAATCATCAAAAACTATTTTGTTGTTAATTTAATTCTATCAATGATTGATTAAAAAGCCATTCATTTCATAGTAATTAACAGTATTAGTTATTTTAATTTCTTTTTGTTTCAGGTTGCTAAACTAGGTGCTATGTTCCCCATATACTGCAGCATATACATGCTCGCCCCGGAATCTGAATACGGTCAATACATGAAGAAACCTTTTGTCAAATTCATCTGCCATAGTTCCTCTTATATGATGTTTCTAAGTAAGTAGTTTTTAATATGTATGTAACTATGTTTGTTCGGGTGGAATCTTGCAACTCAATTTTAAAGCAGATAGCTTCAACCGATTGAGCTGTGTATACTCGTTCAGTTTGGATGACAATGCTGGTAAGTTGTGTGACGTCATTGTGAATCCAACATGGCGGAACACCCAAGATGACGCACTAGTTAATTTTTATGCTTTCCTACAATATGGGCATCAAATGAAAGGGCTTGCCGATTATAACTCGAAAAATAAAGTGACGTCATTCTAAATTAAATATGGCGGACTAAGTTTTTTATGCTTTCCTACAATATGGGTATCAAATGAAAGGACTTGCTGATAATAAGAATGCGAGTTAAATTCCGTTGCTCCAATCCGATTGAAATTTTGGTATACTTTAAATAAAAACTTGTTTTTAAAAATTTAATTATGAACTTTTGACATTTAATCATTTAAAAAGTTTTTTTTTTTTTTAATTTATTTAAATACATCTTAACCACTTGGCCAAAGTCTTTGTTACTCGAACCATCTACATAAGTACATATTTATATTGAAAGCAAATTTAACCTTGCTCTGCAACTATATTACTATATCTGCTTATTATTATAATATCTTTATAAACATCCTTTAAAGTTATAGTTATTTATCTTGGCTCTTAAAACGAATCATGATTTGGGCCTCTATAATATTATTATTAAAGAGCTTTTAGCAAAAAAACTCATATTTAATGATGAATGATGCCAGAAATATCTTCAAAAGAAATAAAAGTCGACCAGACATCTTCGTGTTATTGTTTTGTGGAACCGAGTGAGTCATAAACGATATATTTACAATCAAGTCGATTTTTCAATTATTACACATTTCTGCGGGAACCACTTTATTATAATGATAAAGCACTTTTATTTCCATTAGATAGACGACTGTGTAGGCAAATTTTTGGTGGCTTTTTTTTATCGTCGGGGATGCCCATAAGATAGCATTAACTTATCCGTATAACATTGCAATAGCTACACAATATTATTGTAAAACTTTGTTCTGAAAAGAATTTTTGTACTGAGTTTTTCGCCGGTTTTTCTCATCTACAATACTTAGAGAAAAGGTGATATGAAATGAAATGAAAATATTCTTTATTGTACACCAAATAGACATTTATATTACTAACACACATGAACAACACAGAGTACAATAGGCGACCTTATCGCTAAAAAGCGATCTATTCCAGGCAACCCACGGTAAGAGAAAGAAATACATAAACAAAACACAGGGAAGGGTGTACACTAAAATGCAGGATATTGTAGGATCTTGTGGGTTGTAGGATCTTCACTTGTCTAAAGAGACACAGGTTGGCCTACATGAAATAAATAATTTTAAATTTTGTTTTTTTTTTTTTTATTTTGTTTTTTTTTTTCGAATTGTGAACGTGTACAATGGAAATGCGGCTTTAAACCATACTTTTCATTTTACCAGTGCTACTGTCTCTGGCGTCTCAACGAGCGGAATATCTGGTCTTGGAATGGTCTGGCATATCGTGGCTGCAGGAATTGGTGGAGTTCTGGAAGAGTCGAGAGAGAGGCTCCTTGCCGGGGATAATCGAGTTCGGCGTTATACTCTTCGTTGCAAGTAAATTTGAGTTTTTTAGCCTCATTTATTAATCGGGAAACTTCACACAGTTTTGAGAATTATCAAGCAAGTAAAGCAGGTAACCTCACCATGCTTTCCTTCACAGCTAAACCAAGTAATATTTAATTGCTTAAACGTACATCTTAAATGAAAAACGAAAGGTTAGAAGTGGAGTGATAGAGGAGTACCAAAAATATTTTCTCTACCAAAAGAGAGGATTTACAGTTTTTCAACATTTTTCACAGATATTTGGTTTTAATTATAGAAAACTTTGGAGGTATAATACAACTGCAACAGGTGTCCTATTACAGTTGTATTGTCACAATAATAAACGTAAAAATTGTTTTTAAAAACCTACTTCAAACGCAAAGTATATCAATTGTGCCTCTAAAATTTGAAGAGTTCCCTCGATTTCTCCAGGATCTCATCATCAGGTCCTGACCTGATGACAATAAAACCACCTGGAAAGTATACCCTCTCAAACAAAAAAAGTATTTTCCAAATCGGTCTAGGCATCTTCGAGTAATCAGAGGACATACATAAAAAAAAAGATTCCGCCGAATTGAGAAACTCCACCTTTTTTGGAAGTCTGTTAAAATAAAGATAAAATGAGATGCGATCAGTGATCAGTGCACAGCACTGAGTATAATATGATACAATACGTGACACAGTTCGACTTCTCTTAAAATGAAATCTGAATCTTTTCAGGTTTAGTCTGGGGCGAAATAAGATCTCTCTGGGAAAACGGACTATTAGAATACGCGAGTGACTTGTGGAACATAGTGGATTTCATCACGAATGTGTTTTACATCGCTTGGATAAGCCTGCGGTTCTCTTCCTGGTACATCGTGCAGGTAAATTAGAGCCATCATCCCTTAACACACAACGGAGTTGACGCGTTACGGTTATGATTTCAAAGCGACTCCTGGAAATTCTAGTCTCCTAGTAATTGGGGGATTCTCAGAGGACAACTTAAAAAAAGTTTATTTAATCTTTGATGTAAATTTAATTTAATACACTTTTATTATTGTAAACTTTGCATGCCATTAGTTGCAGATTGTGACATATAATATGATATGTGATAAACCTTATTGTGATAAACAATAAGATTTATCCGGGATAGGGGATGAAAGATTTTGTTGATTTTGCTTCATAACTCCGTCAAATCTAAACCGAATTTGATAATTCTTTTTTTATTATAAATTGTGTACTGTTATAATATTTTGTCTAATTTTGGTGAAGATCTACTAAATATTATTGGAAATAGAGGACATAACTTTTCGCGGATAGTAGCCAGTCACTAAACTTTTTACTTTCACTAAATCAGCTACTTTGGTAATAAAGTTTTTTTTTATCTAACAATATTTTTCAATCCAGAGGGACTTCCATAGCGGCAAAGATCCATGGTACCCAAGGGAACGCTGGGACTCATTCGACCCGATGCTGCTCTCGGAAGGCGCTTTCGCCGCCGGCATGATCTTCTCGTTCCTCAAGCTGGTCCACATCTTCTCCATCAACCCCTACCTTGGACCGCTTCAGGTGTCCCTGGGCAGAATGATTATCGATATCATCAAGTTCTTCTTCGTTTACATGTTGGTGCTCTTCGCCTTCGCATGCGGTAAGCTTTTGAAGCTATAATCACTAAGTCACTTAAATTTCTCTCTTTGCGTCGTATTCCCCATTACTGAGGATCGTGACCCCTTCCACCAAGCACTCTTTTGTAGACGATGTCGCGATATGTGCCTCAGTTTTTGCGACATCCAAGGCTTCGTGGACCTTACTATCGAGAGTGTTGCGGATTTGGTCTGACCAACGCATCGAGCTACGTCCCCGAAGTCTCTTTCCGTCCACTTTGCCACTTAAATTTCACCAGCCTTCAAACTTTTTATGTCACATGTTTTTTTTTTCAGTCTTCTGGGCAAGTGTGTTTCATTTTAGACGTTAGGTATATTAAAATTATCATGTTTTCGACAGGCCTTAACCAGTTGCTGTGGTATTACGCCGAATTAGAGAAGAACAAATGCTATCACCTTCCAAGTGGTGCTCCGGACTTTGATAACCAAGAGCGAGCTTGTAGCATATGGAGACGTTATGCAAAGTAAGTAGTAGTAACTGTTATTTGGATATCAATCCAATTCCAAAATTTTGATGCCACCACTATTTCACTCTTATTTTGTTGCAAATCAGCAACGAAACATTTTGGAGTTTGGAACCTTTAACATAAAAATCAAAATCTCTCAACGACGCCTTCCTGTCTTTTAATCAGTCCAGTAGCTTCTCAGGAAAATGCTATCAAAAAACTATTTATACTTAAACTCCAATTCTTCCACTGACTTGTTTTTGCCCGCGGCTTTGCTCACGTTAAGTTCAATTTTTCAAACTCCTATTTTATCCCCTTTACGTGTTGAATTTTCAAAAACCCTTAGCGGATGCCTAAATCGTAAATGCCAAATTTCGATTCAATCCATCCAGTGATTTGAGCTAAACGTTGATAGATCAGTCAGTCAGTTAGTCAGTCAACATTTCTTTTTATATTATAGAAGCCCCTATTTTATCCCTTTGGGGATTAAATTTTCAATAATCCTTTCTTAGCGTATGCCTACGTCAATAGCTATCTGTGTGCCAAATTTGAGTGTGGTCTGTCTAGTGGTTTAAGCTGTGTGTTGATAGCTCAGTCAGTCAGTCAATCAGTTAGTCACCTGTTCTTGTTTTCTTGCTTGTTTTCTTTTTATTTTAAATTTAGATTATAAGGTAAACTATCTCATCTAACGTGATTTAACCCAGCCTTTCTCCCTTAGTTTATTCGAAACATCACAGTCACTCTTCTGGGCGTCCTTCGGCCTCGTAGACTTGACCACCTTCGAGTTGCAAGGGATCAAGAGCTTCACCCGGTTCTGGGCGTTATTGACCTTCGGATCGTATTCCGTGATCAATATCATTGTGCTACTGAACATGCTCATCGCTATGATGTCCAATTCCTATCAAATTATTTCGGTAAGTGAGATTTAATTTAGTACTGCCAAGTTACTTGCGCAATTTGTTGCAGGAATCAATGTCAAACAATCATAAAAGTTTCTATGTAATACAAGTCTTCTTCACCAAGTTTTATTGCTACTGGTATTCATGTATTCAGGCATATACTGGTTTTGGGCACATTTTCTCGTTCCAGTGGTTAAGATGACAGTTTTGGTACTAAGCTTTAATTTTTGATATTTAGATTTTAGTTTTAATTTGGAATTTAGTTTTTTATTATATTAAGTATTTTTATTACATATCTTAACAGTATTAATCCTCAATAAAGAAATTCATTTATCCATTGCTACTGGTCAAACTAAATCTACGAATTCCGTACCAAAATAAACATTTGATTCAGATTGTTCCACCGCGATATTTTTAGCTTTATTGCCACTCGACAGATTTTGATTATATTTTTTTCTAATCATACAGGAAAGATCAGATATGGAATGGAAGTTTGCGCGCAGCAACCTCTGGATGTCGTATTTCGAGGACGGCGACACCGTGCCCCCACCCTTCAACATCATCCCCACTCCGAAACAAATTAACGGCCTAATGGCACGCATGTTCAGCAACAAATCGAGGGGTTCCATTATTGTAATCACTTATTTTCTCATTTTTATCTTAATCATGCTATTTTTTAAAGAAAACTTCTTCATCTTTTTCGAAGCCTAGGCATTCCTTTATTTGCAAAACGTAGGAAACTTGATTTTAGTATAAATTTTGCTATAAGTAAATGTGTTTTTAATTAATTGTGGTCTTACTATCAAAATAAATTAGACAAAGGTGATAGAATACAATAGAATATTTTTTTATTCAAATAAACTTTTACAAAATGCTTTCGAATCGTCAAATAAATCTACCACTGGTTCGGAATGCCGTTCCAACGGAGAAGAACCAGAAAGAAACTTGGCGGTTGCTCTTTAAAAAAAATTTTTATTTCTTTTTATTCGATGACAAGATAGCCCGTTGACTGCGATCTCACCTGATGGTAAGTGACGATGCAGTCTAAGATGGTAGCGGGCTAACTTGGAAGGGGTATAGCAGTGTAAATTCAACCCATACCCCTTATCGGTTTCTACACGCCATCGTGCCGGAACGCTAAATCGCTTGCCGTCGTCTTTGACGGTAGGGTGGTAACTAGCCACGGCCAAAGCCTCCCACCAGACCAGACCAGAGACAATTTAGAAATTATAAATTCCTAAACTGCCCCCGCCGGGAATCGAACCTGAGACCTCCCAGTTATAAGACCACAGCGCTCACCACTGCGCCAGGGAGGTCGTCAAAAAAAATATAACAAATCGTTAACCTCGATTTTGATTCAGTGTTAGAGTGAATCAAGAGATTAAATTAATGCTTTTAGAACAAATCAAGAGAAAAGGCCAGGCAGCAACACGAAATTATAATGCGTGTACTGGTCAGAAGATACGTAACAGCAGAGCAAAGGGCAAGAGATGAGGTCGGAGTGACAGAGGACGACGTCATGGAGATCAGACAAGACATATCAACGCTGCGATTTGAACTCATCGATATATTTAACACCAATGGAATGAAGACGCCTAGAATTAAACAGGATACCAGTAAATATTTTTTGGATTCTTTAAGCTTTATTAGCTCAAGGTCTGACGGAGCGGTTTTCACCCTAACCGCAGCGGTTTTCACCCTAACCGCAGCGGTTTTCACCCTAACCGCAGCGGTTTTCACCCAAACCTCAGCGGTTGTGATACAGCTGTTTTATTTATTTCAAAACTCATGACACCGTATTTACGGGCGGTCTTGTTAGGAACGCTACGCGAACTTTCGGTCGCGTGATTCGTTTTTATTTTTAGATTTGCAACAAACAATAATTATAATTTTATTCATTTTTAAAATTTTACATATTGAATACATAATTGTATTATGATATTAATAGCCATTACAAGAATACAATTTACATTATAAAGGGACTCCTTTTAATAATATATTTTAATTTATTATATTATATATTTTTTAAGGTTTTTAGTTTTAGGTTCATATTTTGTTCTAGTATAGATATATTTCATTTGTTTATTATATGCATCATTTTAGTTTTAATTTTAGCAGTAATTTAATATTAATTTAATTTATATATCTTGTAGCTTTTGTGCAATAAACTTTGTAATTCATTTACATTATTCACATAGGATACTATTACGTTACATAATGAAAATTATTTAAGCTCAAAACAACAGCATTAGTGATTTGTCGCTTGCTATGCAAAATATATTGGATGCGTTCTTGCGGAAATAGTTCGACGAACAGTTAGGCACTACGCCAAACAACACATACAATACTATATATATATAATACGTCAAAACACACAATTCGTATGGCAAACTATTTTAATAACCTGTCAGTGCAGTTAATTTTCTTCTCTAGTGAGCCAAAAATTTAAATTTGTCATGCAACAAACTAGTTAGGTACTCGTACATTCGATTGAAATTTTATTTTGAGTCTATCTTTGGCTTAACATTTATGTAGTAGAACTGATATGCTATTAGGCACACTATCGCAAACTTTTATTTTGGCAGATTTTCAATACAAAAACTTTTAAATTAAGTGATTGTGAGTGACCTACTTTTAAAAGTTTTAGTATTGAAAATACAAAAAAAGTTTTTGTATTGAAAATCAGTATCTTTTGACTTATTTGCGTTGATAAAATTGGCCCTTAGTAATCCAATTTATACGAATACAATTTCAATTATTATTATTAAGCTGAATTAACTAACAAACTAGCATTTACTTACAGTTGCGGGCAAGAAGGGTAAAGTAATGGAGAGAAGAATACTGAAAGACTTCCAAATTGGTATCGTTGAAGGAATAATAAAGGACGTCATATCCAAAGAGAGCAAACCTAAAGACGTGTTCAGTCAGATAGCTAAAGCTATCGGCAGGCGAGGAAGTGAAAATGAAAAGTTAGTATTTACCTACGGGAATGTTTATTTTTTATTTTTTTATTTGACGACCTCCCTGGCGCAGTGGTGAGCGCTGTGGTCTTATAACTGGGAGGTCTCGGGTTCGATTCCCGGCGGGGGCAATTTAGTAATTTATTATTCCTAAATTGTCTCTGGTCTGGTCTGGTGGGAGGCTTTGACCGTGGCTAGTTACCACCCTACCGTCAAAAACGTGCCGCCAAGCGATTTAGCGTTCCGGCACGATGGCGTGTAGAAACCGATTAGGGGTATGGGTTGAATTTACACTGCTATACCCCTTCCAAGTTAGCCCGCTACCATCTTAGACTGCATCGTCACTTACCATCAGGTGAGATCGCAGTCAAGGGCTATCATGTCATAGAATTAAAAAATTAAAAAATTATTCGATGACAAGATAGTCCTTGACTGCGATCTCACCACACGTTCGCTTTGACCCTATTCGCCTAACGACGAATAAGGGTAAAGCGGGGGTTCACAAGTTGTTGTGAATCGACAAAACAGCATTAGCTCTAACACTAACATCAACTTAAGAAGCTGGTTGCTCTGTTTGTGGAATTAACGCAAAGCCGATTGCATCCGTGCGACATTGTCATTAAGAAATTCATTGTGTAACTTAACCTCGACTTAAATGTGTATTTACTTTTTACATTGTATTGAAAATTCTTCTTATACAATACTAGCTGTTGCCCGCGACTTCGTCCGCCTGGATTTAGTTTTTAATAATCCCGTGGGAACGCTTTGATCTTCCGGATTAATAAATAGCCTTCGGTTCAGTTCTTTTTCGGTTCTCGTCGGGTGACCGCCCTCGCCGACTTACCGCATCGCATTGTTCGCCCGCGCTATTTTTTCTTTTTCCTCGGCTTCTAAGAGTCGTACCGAGATATTTATAGCCTATAACCCTCCTCAAGAATTGGGCTATCAGATACAAAAATAATTTTTCAAATCCGACTGATAGTTCCAGAGATTAGCGCGTTCAAACAAACAAATTCCTGCACTTTATTTTATTAATAGTATAGATATAATAAAATCTGGCCATAAAACTGTTTATTATTTCTATAGGAAAAAGGACTGGAACGCTCAAGTGCGGAGGAGCACCATCCGCCGTGACCCCATCGGGTCCACATCAGAGGCGAAGAGCAGACAGTCTCTACGCGCACACATTCTGGACAACGTGCAAGGACGCACGATCGATCCTCAGAAACTACTGCGTAAGACTTTGCTTCATAGAACTTCTTCATTATCGTTCAAAGTTTGTTGGATCGTTTCAGATCATTATTGATATGGATGATTCATAAGTACATTTGTCCATATGAATCGTCGGGATATTATCCTCAGAAACTACCACGTAAGACTTTGCTTCATAGAACTTCATAGAACTTCTTCATTATCAAAATTTATTGCATCGTTTCAGCTCATTATTATTGATATGGATGGATCAAAATTACCTTTGTCCATCGGGTTCAATAATATCCTCAGATACTATTACGGAAGATTTTGCGTCATAGAGATTCTTCTTATCATATGAATTCAATGCTTCTTCAATTCTTCATGCATCGTTTCGGATCGTTATTGATACGGATACCTTTGGAGCCTGTGCTCCACAGAGCATGTATAGCTATTGGTCCTGCGCATAATCTCTCAACTGTCTGCTAGATATCCATCCCATGGGCTATACAGTAAGATCATAGAGAGTGCACATGTGTTAGCGAACATACTTGTTACTATAACATCTTACGTGCAGATGGCTAATCTCTGTGGAGATTGGTCGCCGTGACAGCATTCAGAGGGTATGACATTATATGTATTAAATTTAATTTATATTAAATTACTCGTTTATTTCTTTTAGAATACAACCCGAACCTGTCTACCGTCACTCCAACAGCCAGAGTGGCTTACGCTAAGTTCATGAAGAAGAAGATACAATCAGATTTCACGACAAAGGAGGACGACCCAGCAGAGAATGAAATAGTCGAAGGCCAAACTGTGGTGCCATCGATTGCGAAGGAAGCTATACTGTCTAAGGCAAAGAAACGTAAGACTAAATTCATTCTATATTCGAACCAAAATTTTTATCATAATATAGTTCTTGCATTTCACGAGGGTGCGTGGCTCATTGTTGTGTGTGTCGTATCTATATGTATAAGTGGGAGCGAGAGCTTGCTCGCGCCTGACCGCTCCTACCTAGGCTCCTGACAGGCACGCACACTTACGCAATGTGTATGAACACGAGGTAACCACAAGTTTTTGACGACCTCCCTGGCGCAGTGGTGACCGCTGTGGTCTTATAACTGGGAGGTCTCGGGTTCGATTCCCGGCGGGGGCAATTTAGGAATTTATAATTTCTAAATTGTCTCTGGTCTGGTCTGGTGGGAGGCCTTGGCCGTGGCTAGTTACCACCCTACTGTCAAAGACGTGCCGCCAAGCGATTTAGCGTTCCGGCACGATGGCGTGTAGAAACCGATTAGGGGTATGGGTTGAATTTACACTGCTATACCCCTTCCAAGTTAGGCCGCTACCATCTTAGACTGCATCGTCACTTACCATCAGGTGAGATCGCAGTCATGGGCTATCTTGTCATCGAATAAAAAAAAAGTAAAGCTCACGCACCCTCATGACTTGAAAGAACCAATTGATTGATTAATACAATTGAATTATTGAAATCTTATATCGTTTACAAATAAGGACAAAATGTTTCATACACAACCTAGTACACATCTAGAGTAAAATAATATTCTACTAAATTAAGTTCTAAAATAGCAAAATACACTTTTCCTTTGCTTGCACGAGTGAGTTAGATTTACTGTGCAAATACTGCATTTACATAATCGTACTATTTTCTATTTCAATGCATAATATTTCCTGTCTTCCACATTTTTATTCATGCTAAAAAATAGCATGTATACCTATAACTTGAATTTAAGAATTGTATTGTATTGACTTACGAGTAGCTAAAGGTTCGCGAATTAATCAAAGAAAGTAAAAAAGGATCTTATTACTTAAACTAGCTAATTCCCGCGACTTCGTCCGGGTGGAAAAAGTTTAGAGTGACTTGCTACTATCCGCGAGAAGTTATGTCCTCTATCGATAATATTCAGTAGATCTTCACCAAAATTGGACAAAATATAAATAATAATACATAATTTATAGTAAAAAAAGAATTATCAAATTCGGTTTAGATTAAAAACTTTCATCCCCTGTCCCGAATAAACCTTATTGTTTATCAGGATAAAAAGTATCCTATACATTGATCCCTAGTATCAGCTACAATTTTTTCATTTTCAATCAGATCCGTTCAGTAGCTTTCGCGTGATGCGCGCACAGACGCATTTTTTTTTTATTCGATGACAAGGTAGCCCTTGATTGCGATCTCACCTGATGGTAAGTGACGATGCAGTCTAAGATGGTAGCGGG
Organism: Hipparchia sbordonii; assembly: GCA_038048805.1. Classification (NCBI taxonomy): domain Eukaryota; kingdom Metazoa; phylum Arthropoda; class Insecta; order Lepidoptera; family Nymphalidae; genus Hipparchia; species Hipparchia sbordonii. Next base: position 8,997,835 of record CM076115.1, read on the forward strand.
CTAACTTGGAAGGGATATAGCAGTGTAAACTCAACCCATACCCCTAATCGGTTTCTACACACCACCGTGCCGGAACGCTAAATCGCTTGGCGGCACGTCTTTGACGGTAGGGTGGTAACTAGCCACGGCCAAACCAGACCAGACCAGAGACAATTTAGAAATTATAAATTCCTTAATTGCCCCCGCCGGGAATCGAACCTGAGACCTCCCAGTTATAAGACCACAGCGCTCACCACTGCGCCAGGGAGGTCGTCACACTCTAAACTGTACCGGTATTTTCAGTTCGTGATTCAGTTCGTGCAAGAACACCAATATCTGAAACAGAAGAAGGCGGTCAGCCCAATGAGATTAAAGTAGAAGCAGACATCGAAAACAAAGGTTAGAATATTGCTACAAACCATCTTTTGAAGTAGTTTATATAGATTTTAGAATCTCTATCGATTCTTTTTTCAAGTATCATAGAAATAGACAACATTAAGCATAAGTTAGTACAGCTACCTACTACTTTTACTCACAAATGATAAATATTGGCAGTATTGAGTTAAGTTATTAGGAAGTTTAAGGACAGCCAATAAGAATAATAATAGGATTTGGAGTGAGTATAACTATATTATCAAAGTATGACATATTTTTAATAACATTCTAGGTCCTGGTTCTGATGGAGGCTCCGAACAAACCAGACCATTAACATCAGAAACATCCGGTTCCGGCACACCAGATTCAGGACCTGCTGATAAATCACAGAAGAAAGCCGAATCAAAAGATCACGTCATTCAAATAGATGAACCTGAATCACCGTCGAAGAGCTTATACATGACCAAAGAAGAGGATGAGAATTTGCAAAAACCAATATCACCAACACCAAGTGGACCACCGTCAGAGCAAATATTATCTGCTGCGACTTTGGAAAGTGATCAACAAAAGGCAAAATCCGAAACACCATCTGTTACAATTACAGTACCTGAAGAAGAAAAACCAAAATCTCCGAAACCTCCCAAAGAACCAAAACCTAAGCCTACATCTAGCGCGCCTGCTCCTGCCCCACCACCTAAACCAGGCATAGTTACTGATAAAGGCAAATCAAAAGTTACTGGTAAAATTGTTTCCGGATGGCTCTAAGTAAGAAATTGTTTTAAAGAGCTATAAAATATAAATAATGTGTAAGATAGCTTTGCATTGAATTAGTGCCTTAATGATGATTTAATTGTGTATAGGTACGACCACGTAAAATAATATCTTGAGTCAAATTCTACGTTACGTTAAGATTATTATCATGTTTTTGTTTTTCATTTGCAACATATAAAGTACCAGAATTTGCATGTAATTTTTAACTGACTTCCAAAAAGGAGGAGGTTATCAACTCGGCCGGTATCTTTTATTTCATTAGTTGTCAACGTTCCACTAATTGCAAAAAAGTTCCAAAAGTTTAAATTTTTTTTTTGTAAAACTGATTTGCCTTTATGAACTATGATAAATCGTTAGTAAACATGATTAGTTGATGCATTTTATTTAATACTTAAAATATGAATGACCAATCGTTAACGTATTAGTGAGATAATAATAATAAATAATTATATTTATAGCAATAATTAGGTTATAACTATTTGGAAGAAAGTTTTATTAGTGTGGTCCCAGTGCTTTTGATAGTGATTTTTCTTTTGTGTAAGAATGTGTCTCGCATGAATGATACAATGAACTTGTAATATTTATTGATAAGTGGAATAATAACTTCTCTTAGCTAATCACTTATATTATTTCCCAAAATAATTTCGCAGAAATATACCGTTTGGTTGTTCCATTCTGCATTTTTCTCTTTCTATTGATAGTTATTTGCACTTGCACTAGATCTCATTTAATTTGGATTAATAATAAGCAGTCTAACATAGATCGTGTTTATACACTTATTTAGGAGTTTAATATTTTAATTAAGACTTATTTGTTTTAAATTGATATTTAATAGTTATTAGTTTTACGATTAATTTTTTTTTTTTAGATACTTTACAGAAATAATATAGCAAAGGATGAATAAAAAATCGGACTCAATTCAGGCTAATTTTTAAAAATATAATTCGTACATTACATCTTGATTAGTCAGACTAAATAAATTATTATTGTTTTTATCAAAAATAATGAAGAATTTATTTATGAACCTAAAAATAAGTAGAGTTATTTTTAAAATACTCAATCAATTATGTAGATTAGTAATGAAAATATTAAACAAATTCGGTCCTACATGTAGCCCTTGTAGGACGCTAACTATATCTATTATTATCTATACTGGGTTAAAATCGTATCAATCCAATAAACAATCTGGAATATTAAATTCCATTATCCAATTGTCAAATACTCATAAATATAGTTTATTTTTATTAAGTAGAGTTTTTATCATCGTTGAGTTGTGCTTTGACATAGTTAAATAAATTTTATTGTAGTAATTGTTTTAGTTAAATGAATTCTTTATGTTAAAATTAAATAAATTTATGTTTTAAGTTTGTGGTTTCATTTGTTTTCATTTCGACTTTTAATTTTGGTAGTCAAAATGCAACAGTACCTAAGTACATTATGTAAGATCGAACATTATTATGATGTATGTGCTGTAGGAATATGAACAACTTTGATATTTTTTGCATTTTAAGGTTCCGTACCCAAAGGTTGCTAACGGAACCCTATTACTAAGCCTCCGCCATCCGTTCGTCTGTCTATCTATCAGCGGGCTGTATCTCATCAATCACAATTGCTAGATACTTGATATTTTAACTAAAAATGCTCGAATATTTCTATTCCCATAAGATTAATATTATTAATCTGCTGTACTACAGTCCTCTCAATTCACGAGGGCACGTGGCTCATAGTTGTGTGTGTCGTATCTGTATAAGTGTGAGCGAGAGCTTGCTCGCGCTTGTCCGCTCCCACCTAGGCTCCTGACAGGCACACACACTTACGCAATGTGCATGTACACGACGTAACCACAAGTAAAGCGCCCGTAACTTCGGATTAGATAAACGTACTATACCAACCTTAGACTGGTCTAATTTTTATACAGTGCCAGTTTGGCTGTACAGTGTACATAAATCTCTAAAGTAACTGATAGGTTATATAGTAATACTAAAGTCGTAATCTCGATAGACGTCCACTGTTAAATATGGATCTTGCAAGCATCGCCACAGAATATAATCTTGTGGTACTCGTATCCAGCAGCAGCCAGATACTCGCTTGAGATCGTCTGTTCATCTTGTTAGGGGTCTTCCTCATCGCGTCGACTATTGACTACTTAGCGTTGTAGTTCGATGGACGTATGGATGGGTAGGGTATAGAAGTATTTACCTGATATAAATATTGATCAGGAATCTCAAAATAATAACAATGTTTTCAATATTATATTTATTCAAACAAAAAAATCTTACTGAATATAAACCACAAGAAATAATTTTATTATTATGACATTTGTGTACAAATAAATTATCAAATAAAAGGCAGTACGTAAACAATATTGACATTATTTTTTATAAAACGTTATTTTTGATAATGAGAAAGCAGAATAAATTTTGTTCTTCTGAACGTATGAACAAAAACGTGCTAGAATTTTAATTTAAAGTAGAACGATAAGTCTTAACAAGCAATAAACTAACTTATAATAGTATCTATAAATAATTAAAAATTTAATATATTATACTTCGTGTACCTACCTATTAAAATGATATTTAATGTATTTTGCAAACTTTATATAATAATAATAATGCACAATAATTAATTATAAGGTACTTATTATAGAATCTAGAAACTTAAAGCCTAGAGGTCTATGTAATATATGAAACTACCTCCGTTGAATTAGTTTTATAAATGATTTCAAGTCATTTATTATTTTAAAACAACAAGGTACAAACAATATATTAGACAAAATGCTTAAAAATAAATGTCTAGGTATTTTATAAATATTATTAAATAATAATTAAAATATTATAGATAAAATGAAAAAAAAAAAAATTTGCTTATAATAAGTATTAACTTCAAGTACTTAAAAATGGACGGATGGATAAGGCTTTTACACTTACAGTATAAATAGAAAATCTACCGTAAATACTACATAGGGACAATTTAACCAACGTTAAATAAGTCTTATCAGAGGATATTTTGACAAATTTTCATTACAAAAACTGTCAGAACACCCAATTTATTCCTCGGTTAAACGTCACTTCGACGGTAGTGAAATCGCCACTTAATAAATAAAATATATCTGGATTCATAATCAGTATCTATAAAAATAAGTATTCAAAGTCTAGTGTGGTACGATGTGAAAAAATACTAATGCAAAAGAGCGAACGTGGGTAGGTGAAGGGGAAAGCGGGAGGGGCAAAGCATTTCAGCGAGGGCACACAGGATATGGCCAGGGCCCCAAGTCTGCTATTTTACATGTCATTGTCATTGAACCGCAATACAATTACAATTAAATTATCATTGGTCCAAAATTTCGTAGTCTACTAAATTCACAATGGTCGTTCGATTTCTTATAATTGGATTGTAATTCAATGATACCTCGGTATTGCCATTAGCTTAAAAAGCGTTTGCCGAAATGAGTTTCAAAAAAAACTACATATTAAAAACGTTTATTTAAGCTAGATTCAAAGTTAGATGTGTCAGTGGCAAACCATTGGAAAACAATTATGACGCCATTGAATTAGTAGACTGCCAAAATTGCTAAAAGTAGCAATTGGGATGTCATTGATAGACAATTGAACTACAATTGTAATAGCAGACTTGGGCCCCAGGTTACAATAATGGCGTCCACATTAAAGCCAACCAGTTTTAGGCTGTCGTTTAATAGTCCTAACGTCTTGGATGCTCTGTCCGTTAGTAATATTCAAAGTCGGCGGTGGAATCAACTGCTCCGTGCTTAGCGAAGACTGAAGGTGGGATGCTGAATTTGCATTTGACTGAAATTAAAAAACGTCATTTGTATACGACTTCAGGTTGTGGATTCTCTAAAAAAGATTGCATCAGTGTAACGATCGCATTCTTGCTGCATCAATGCATTTTAACCAATAGAGGAAGGGTATCAGCCAATTAAAGGCCATTGCAATCGTTTCTGTATCTTTAGGTACCTACTATTAGGTATTCTATGACGGTGCCTAAATTTTGAAAAAGGTCCGCTGAAAATTGCCGCCCATCGCCAACCGCCAAAGTCACAGCTCCTTGTACGAATTACTTTTTTACTTTCCGCCAAGCGCTTTTGTTCGACCAGTGTTTTTACTGCACCCATCCGCTATAAACTATATGCTTGGGATCGTGTATATAGCTGTGTCTTACCGATTCTAGAACAGTGCTGGCTGAAGGTGATCTAGATCTTGGCATCTTAACTGGCGTCCTCTTTGTTGCACTGGGACTCATGTCCGTTGGTGGCTACAAAAACAAAAATTATTGAATTGTATAGATATACAAGTTATCTTGTATAGATTGCCTGACACAGATCAGTATAGAGTGTTAGAATATTAAACATACCACATTATATGTGCAATTTTGTTTGAATAAATAAGATAACATCTCCGATGGCACATGGTAATAGACTCAAAGCGGCAAAATAAGATTGACTTAATATTACGATGGTCATCACTACAGAGTAGGTAAATCTTGATGATGACGATAATTCTAATGATGATGCAGGGATTCGCTGAGAAAAATTGTTAGCGCGCTTGTCTAGAAGATGTATAATCATAATAATATGCATAAATAATAATAATTAAACGTGGCAGGAAACACGGACGCTGGAAGGAGGTCACGCATCTTAGCGGTTCATTACAAGAACATTGAAGTAAAGCATTTTGTGCGAGCAGATTGGATGCATTTAAAAACAAAAGTTACGTAATTAATTAATGCATAACAGTATACTTAGTGCGTTAAACAATAAAATATCACATGATTCAACGATGAAAGAAAACATCGTGAGGAACCTGCATGCCTAAGATTTCTTCATTATATACTCAAAGGTGTGTATCACCAATTTGCATTGGACCAGCGTCTGACCAGCGTGGTGAAATATGGCTTATAAACCTTCTCTGAGAGTAGCCTGTAATGAGCCATTGATGGGCTGATGATGATGATGAGTATTTTACCCTGTTTTTGGAATAGGGCGGTGGTGGAGGCAAAGCATCCCCGGAGGGTTTGATTTCCGGAGCCACTGGCCGCGCTACGGCTATGGTGTCTACTGACTTTTCTGTCTCAAGCTTCGATTCTGTGATCTGGTTTAAAAAAATATTAACATCACTTTATATATTTCAAAATCTACAATTCTATGGATTCCAAAAACTGCCAAAAATAATGTTTGTAATAATTTCATGCAAAGAATAGAAATACATTAAGAAAGATGAATAAGGTAAGGGAAAGTAGTTTTACAATAGTATTTTGGAACATGATGGACAAGGTACATAGTAGAAAGAACAGATGGTCATTGAAGTCCTATGGTACTAGAGTGGTGAAAATATAGCATTGAAAAGCGTAGTGTTGGCAGACCTTCCACTTGATTGCTCGAAGACATCAGACGAAGTGCAAGGAGCCGCTTGGTACGAGTGTTTTTAGAAGTGACCTACTCGTATGACCTATGTCCAATAATAGACGTCTATCCGTAGACGAAGAAGAAGAATTTGTTAACCTACCTACGTCGGTACTTAATTGAACTGAAGAAGTAAAAGGTGGCAGGAAGCGACTGGATAAAAACGACAACTGTGTCTAGTAGGACCACAGATTTAGAGAGTAGGACGTACTCAGTAAGATATTATAATAGAAGCGAATATACTAATGATTGTTGATGGAATACTCACATTGCTATCTCCAGGAAGAGGAGCTGGTGCTTTCTTTTTTACGACCTTTGGCGGCGAGATACCCTGAACTCTATTAGCTTTCAAGGGACTCGGCTCTAAAAATATTAAATTTACATTAACGTTTTGTTTGGTTTTAAGTTACCTTTAGTACTTCAAATATGTATTGATCAAAATTATCTTCAGCATTTAATTTAATCTTCATAAAGTTATTTCTTTGATTTTATGCACTTTTCCCAATAATATGATTCTAGCAATTTAGAGAGTTTTCAAGAATCTGAATGATGTTTTAGCAATAACAGACCAAAATATGACCATTGTACTAACAGTAGGTATATCTAAAAAATTCTTAAAAATTTTAAAACTTGGAAGATTTTTAGCAACAATAGATCAAAATAGTACAAAAGTATGTCAATTAGTAGATTCAAGTTTACCTGTTTGTAACTTTTCACTGCCACAAGGACTTGCAGGCCGGGGTGGTGCTAATGAATCCTTTAAAAATATAATGCCACTTAACTACTTACTTAACTTTAAAAGCAGCAGAAGAGAAACGGAAAAAAGTTACTATAAAAATTATATTATTTAGAACACCTTGCGAAATGCTAAAAGGCGAAAGTGTATTTAGTTGTTTGCTTGCTAATTGGTCTTCCAATCAAGCCGAAACAAAGTTGAAGTTGAAGTAATTTTTTGCATGGGTTTAATTCAAAAATGAAAGCTATTTGAAGATAAAATACCTGTGGTGGCAACGGGGATACCGGTCGAAGGTTTGTTAATACAGCATTTGTCCTATTTCCACCTGGTGATACTAATTTGATTATAGGCAATCCACTTGTTCCTGTAAAATTTATGTATTTCAAACATTCTTATTTCTAGAGTTGATTTCTTAAACTTGGGAACTAAATTTTAAACCAGAAGTAGCAACTTTGTATAAAGATCCACAAAACTTTTAGTCCAGTTTAAAAAGTAAAAGTAAGTAAAAGTAAGTAAATTTTGATGACCAAAAGTAAACCCAAAAAATTTTTGTTTTCTTTTTAGTTGTCACCATCTCTAAAACATTTATCTCTGAAGTGATAGCATTATTAAGATCGCTTACAAAACCTGAATTGTAAACAATTCAAAAACTTTAAGATATTTGTGGATAAACAGTTTTTTTTTTTAATTTATTACCTGCTCCAACATTGATTGGTGATCTAGGCATACTAGCACTTGAGTATTGGTTTTCCTTAATTTCTGTTGAAATATCTTTAATCAACTCCAGGATAGATTCTCCGTGTGATTCTGGCATATCTATTGGAGTTGTCGATCGTGATTCTAAACAAAAGAAGACCAATAAGTGTTTTATTTTAAACTCTGTAACAGGAAATTTTGGATTATCGATTGGAAATGACATTATCCAAGCACATAATATCTTTCTAGTCGCCTGATTTTTACCTTCATATTTTGTCAGTAACTTCTCAAATAAGTTTCACAGGTTTACACTTTTCTGGCTGTAAAACCATTGTAGCTTCAAATCTATACAATTTTGAGTACATTCCCTGGCATCAATTAATTGTCTTTCTTATCATTCATTCTTTGACAATTGGTATTTGTCACACTTACCAGGTATAGGTGCTCGTAGCACCAGTCTTCTGGCTTCGTCAATAGCTCGCTGCAGATTCTGCTGATTCTTAAACGATTGCCGTGTACGGCAACGTCCAATTTGAGAGCTAAGTGACAAAAATCATAGCATCAATTATTCACTATGTTTTGTTAATCAAATATTGTAGTTAGTAAAACTGTGAGACAAGTGAGAAAACCTTTGAACGCGAGTGGTTTTGTAGAAATACATGAGCAAGCTTAAAAAACTTGGTGAAAAATATATTTTTGATTATTAAGAATTATTTTCTCACTATATTTTGGATACGTCGAAAATTAAAATGGACATAAGTCCGTCAAAACTTACGATATTCCCGTGGCAGCTAATGTCTGGTCCCACTTGGATCCTTTCGCTGCAGCGGCGGCCATCTTAGCAATTCTCCTGAACCTGGCGAGACTGTCCTCGTGCACTGGTTTCCCATCTTCCTCCAGTGTCGATACCGGCGCCACTTGGAAGTCCTTCATCAATCGACGCTCCCAGACCTTCATGCGCTTTGCAAGGACCGCTAAGGTTCAACGAAAAATATGTTACTCATTACTTTAAAAATACGTTAAGTTCCAGAATCATCTGAAAAATGTGATGCAATTCATTAACTTATTGCTCCCAATTTTATGATTTTTCCTAATTACTTTTGCTAATTTGGCAAATAATTTGAAAAAAATAATAGACCGATGAACGATAACCGATGCTTACAATGTGTGTTAGTACGAGCCAAAGTTTGATCCCCAGCATGATTAATTTGGAAGTTATCGCAGTCACGAGCTTTAATCACTGAATTTTGCTTGGAGGTATTTACAGTATTTCTACCGAAATCTTATGTTTTACACGTAGAACTTACCCTTCTACTTTCTATCACCGAAAGACATGTCCAAACGTCTCAAACACTTCAAGCAATTCATATTTCAACGATGACACGTCATTCTTGAGCCAGTTCATATCATCTTCTAATATTGCATGATTGTCTATTTCCCTCTGGGTCTTTTGAACTTTTTCCAGTCTAGCTCCCTTTCATCCTTACTTACCAACCTTCCTTAGAGATGGAGTACTGTAAGTACTTCTATTATATTCTTATCTTTTGTAAACTACTTACCCTTCTGCTTTCAGTCAGTGAAGGACACGTCCACGCCATTCTTCTCAATACTTCTAGCAGTTCATATCTCAACGCTGACACGTCACTCTTGAGCCCGTTCATATCATCTTCCAATATTGCATGATTGTATATTATATTTGAACCTTTTCCAGTCTAGCTCCCTTTCATCCATACTTACCAACCTTCTTTAGAGATGGACTACTTCTATTGATGGAGAACTGTAAGTGCTTCTATTATGTTCTTATCTTTTGTCAACAACTTACCCTTCTCCTTTCAGTCAGTGAAGGACACGTCCAGGCCGTTCTTCTCAATACTTCTAGCAGTTCATATCTCAACGCTGACACGTCACTCTTGAACCCGTTCATATCATCTTCCAATATTGCATGATTGTATATTACATTTGAACCTTTTCCAGTCTAGCTCCCTATCATCCTGACTTACCAACCTTCTTTAGAGATGGACTACTTCTATTGATGGAGTACTGTAAGTGCTTCTATTATATTCTTATCTTTTGTAAACAACTTACCCTTCTCCTTTCGGTCAGTGAAGGACACGTCCATGCCATTCTTCTCAAATACTTCTAGCAGTTCATATCTCAACGCTGACACATCTCCCTTGAGCTCGTTGATGTCGTCTTCTGTCACCGGCTCATCTTCCAACTTCCTGTGCATAGCGGAGACATATCGCCAAACCAGAGCGCGCATGACTGCTGTATACCGCACGTCGTCCTTTTCTTTCTGTTCCTGTTCCTGAATCAATAGTTGTATCAATTGTATAGACGAGTATAAAAATACATTTAATGTAATTTTTCTGTCAAAAAAAACTCGGCTCCACTCCGTTGGTGGATGTTGTCCATAAAGGATTGTTTCTAAAAGATATAGTATAGAACGTTTATGTCACGAAGTTACGGGCGCTTTACTTGTGGTTACGTCGTGTACATGCACATTGCGTAAGTGTGCGTGCCTGTCAAGAGCCTATAAGCGGTCAGGGGTGAGCAAGCTCTCGCTCACACTTATACAGATACGACACACACACAACCATGAGCTACGAACCCTCATGAAATGAAACTATAACGGGCTACCAGGCAGCGCGCGACATTGGGATGAAGGGAGGCAGAAATTTTAATAAACTTTTTAGCGGAAATCGTCTGGTAGAGTTAACTGATCTCTCTTAGCTAAGCTCTGCAGTTCACGATGTGAACTGAAGTTAGGAAAAATTGCCAAACCTGCTAAGTTAAACTACCCAAGCTAACAGTTTAATTCGCGCGTAGGTAGTGGCTATGGCATGGCGTCAATTACCAGTGAAATTTCGCACCTATAATTATGGTGGAGGAGTTGGCCTTTGATACCAAAATAATTAAATACCTATATGAAACGTAGCAATATTAACATGCTGAGCCGGAAACTCATTCAGTGATAACAATCGGCGCAATTGTATTTCACCAGTCGGAATCGTTAGCTAAAGAGAAACTATATAATATACTAGTAGGGCGCGTAATAACCGCAAAGCTATCTAATAAATAATAATTTGACGACCTCCCCTGGTTCAGTGGTGAGCGCTGTGGTCTTATAACTGGGAGGTCTCGGGTTCGATTCCCGGCGGGGGCAATTTGGGAATTTACAATTTATAAATTAGCTCTGGTCTGGTCTGGTGGGAGGCTTTGGCCGTGGCTAGTTACCACCCTACTGTCAAAGACGTGCCGTCAAGCAATTCAGCGTTCCGGCACGATGACGTGTAGAAACCGATTAGGGGTATGGGTTGAATCTCCACTACCATAGTCCATACCCCTTCCAAGTTAGCCTGCTACCATCTTAGACTGCATCGTCGCTTACCATCAGGTGAGATCGCAGTCTAAGACTATCTTGTCATCGAATAAAAAAAATCATGATAATATTTATGATCAATCTGAATTCTTAAAGGTCCCTCTGCATTGAAGCGGAATCGAGCCGAGATATTGTGTTCGGTAGAACAGTGGCATTATTGAGAGATGTGATAAAATTATCGCTCGCTGAGTAAATTACTACTTTTTTATTACATATTTTAAAAATTTACTTTTTTACTACTTATTTTTAGATTTTATAACCGATCACGACTGCCGAATTACAATCTGCCCAACAAATTATTATTTTAATCAATGCCTTCCTTATGCCTTCACACCCGCAGCGCTGCTCCCTTGATATAGTTTTACGAAATTATCTTATAACCCTTAGACGCATCGAAATAGATACACATAGAAACGCACATCAGGACACAAAACTTGTACCTACATCGCGCGGGCACGGTCAGCAATGTTCCGTAGTAGAGTATGTAAGTAATACATTTTCTAGGCAAGCGCGTAAAAGCGAGACTATATTTTTTTCTTTTAACATTTAGTCATAGGAATGGCCAAGAGGTTAAGGCTTGTAAAGGATAAGCATAACTAACTTCTTTTCAATAAGAGAATCCAACCATCTCAAGTAATAGCTGTTTCATTCGGTTAAGTAGGTAGTTCGAATTAATAAAGCTGAACTCTGAGGTAGGTAATCAATTAATGATCATAATATAACTGTGTTTAGGATAAGGAATTAAAACCAACAAATCCCGGTAAAAGCATAACTATTTATTTCACCGGTAATATTTAGTCTATTTTATCATCATCATGGATCTATCCGTGTTTTATTGTATTGTTCCGTATAGATCCATTTATTATAAAAATGACTCGACCACCCGTTTCGCAAGGTGCTATAGTCGTGGAGAAGAAAGGGCAAAGAAACTCCACGACAGCACATCTTTTAAAATATAAACTTAAATACAACAATAACATAATAATTACAATACTAATAGTAAAATAATAAAATATGAGAATACTTAACTTCAGTGTAATCCACCAGCCTTGTTTACATTAGTGCTGACATAGATCAGCACCATCCCAAAGCCAATACCAGAATGATCAACACAATAATATAACACCAGAATGTCCGTAACTCAACACAAGAATGTCGACCCAGGAATAGTCGAAAACCAATACAATAATGCCCCCTCTCGAATAGTGTAAGGTAGTTTTATACTATCGGTAATTGTAAACAAGATTGGTGGGAGTACCACGTGGCCCAATAATAAGATCCAATAACATTTGTTTGGCGTTATAAATCACTAATACAAAGGTATAACCTTATAAATAATTCGTAGATTTATTTAACCTAATATCTATGATATATTAAGTATGAAATAATTATACACAATAAACTGCTATTGCAGAATGGTATCATGACCAATGAATTTCGAATACTCTTAAAACAATAAAGCTACATCCTTCCGATGTTCTAAATCAACTGATATCTATAATCCAATACTGAATTCTGAATCTTAAAATCATATGTGAATATATTCTGACTCATCTATTTCATAATTTTCTAACACGGCCATTCTGACCTGTACTTCGTCCCGAAGTACTTTCTAAGGATATTCCACGTCACTGTAAGACATCACATCTTTAACACGTCAGTCACTTGCTGCCCATGAAAATGGGTTTCGTACAAATAGACATACTGGACTAACCACTAAAGGTCAAGTGGTAGTACTAGTATCATCTAGTACGAATCATCTAACATTACCAACTAATAAAATCAATTAGTACTGGTAATGATTAGTACCAGCAATCTGAACCCCAAAATAAAGCCACCTGCTGCCCATCGGATATGGGTTTCGTACAAGTAGACATACTAGACTAATCACCTTACGACAAGTAGTAGTACTAGTATCGTCTAGTACGAATAATCTAACCTTACCAACCAATAAAATCAATTGGTACTGGCAAGTATTAGTACCAGCAGTACACCACAAATGTGTATCTAAACTACACACAGACACATCGTCAAAACATTACTTGGAGTTGTCAGATCAGTCACCATTATCATATCAAAAACTTTTGCATTACATTGACCAAACCAATTATAGTCAGAATGTATTCACATTTACATGAGAGACACAGTCGTCATCGTGAAAACATTACTTGGAGTTATCAGATCAATCACCATTGTCATATCAAAAACTTTTGCGTCATGTTGATCAGGTCAAGTATAGTTACACCTTTCAGAATATATTCACAGTTACATGTATCTAACATCAATATTCAGAAATTTTATATGTACAAATTAACTGCACCGTTAACTTAACTTTCAATAATCTTGTTAACTAGGAATCTAATAAAGTTTATGGTACAAGATACAATATATACTGACACAGTAACCTTTTGCTTTTTGTTGTCGCATAACGGACGTAATCAATAAGTATTTACACAAAAATTTATATACATCTTGTTTATAAAAACAAATGCAAAATTTTCTTTTTGAAACAGCAGTAGGTAAAGTTGATATTTTGTAGGTCTGAACTTGAATGTAATACACACAGGACACATTTGTTTTGAGATACTATTTATTTATTTGTAAAACTTAATTTGGTCCTACCGTCTCAACCTTTATAAGCGGTAGCCGTCCATACCGTAAGTCATCTATATCCACAATCGATGGCAATCAAAAGGGGGAAAAAAATAGAGAGAAAATGGTTAATACAAGAACAATTTACAAACTCCGAGAATTTCTAATACAATAAACTCCAATAACAGGATCAACTCATTTTTTTTTAACGTTTTTACATACCGACACTAAACCAACCACTAACCCAACTCTTTACTGAATAAAAATGTCGAATGATGGTTCACGAATATCGAATGATGATGTATTGTAATTAATGTCAGATCAAGCATCAGAAGTGAAATGAAAGAAACTAAACTAAACAACCTTACGACCATAACTGATCATTATTCTCCGTGATTATCTCATATGAGTGAAGACACACCTCACTGTGCGTCTACACATGGAATCAAACTATTTCAATAAAATAATTACCTACAATAAAGTAACATTGTAATCATTACGTAACTAACATGGAACCCAAAATTTCCATGTCTTAGATAACCCGGCTAACTAGCCTAGCCTAGTTATGGCCTCCACTATCCCATAGCCGTCTCATCACACACCATGATAGAAAAACCTAGCCAACGTATATTGTAACCACTATAAGCCACGAATGACGAACAACACTATAGGGATCTCACAATAACGTAACACGAATAAATATTCGAACAACTCATCAAATAACTGCGACCAGAGACCAAACCCGAATGACACTAACAACACTATCACCAATCACTCAATCATCACACCATCAATTCTCTACCGAATCAGAATAACGATTAACCACGAATCACGAATTAAGGATTACAAAAATATATACTATTGATTTATTATTGGAAAACAAACGATGAATATCAAATGACGCTACGATTATCGAAAGACAACGACGAATATCGAAAGACACTAGCAATTTTTTTTTAATTTTTTTATTCGATGACAAACGATCGAAAGACGAACGACGATAATGAATGTGAATACTTCTTTTCATGGACCGAACAACGTAATGACGTAACGAAGAATCAACAAACCGTGACACCAAAGTTATCAAACTACCATCACTAAACTTTGTAAGATGACCGTCTAAACCTGTGGTCTAAACGTTATAAGTTTATCGTCACTAAACGCTAGAAGACTACCGTCACTAGATTCTCTGTCTCGGCCAGAACCGACATTCGCACGTCCTCGGGCGACTATGTACTTGTTGACAGGAAATGGAAACATTTGAGGTATACTAGTTACAAGGTTCGGCCTACCTGATATGTTATTTGGCTAGAACAAATTCGGAACTGTTACACAATTAATGGTAATCAAAATGATTATTATCCGAATGAAAAGTTCCCGATTCCAATAAATCAAAGTAACAGATACCGTCAAGAATTTCAATCACTTAATTTTAATCCCCAACAAGAACTTGGTCTATGATCTTTTATTAATGGGTTTTATTCGACTATATAATTTATTATTCAATTATTTAATCATTATCTGATTCCTATTGTAATTATGATTAAATATAATATTATATTATCATCGAATTGTTTAATTTGCAACAACCTGACCAGGCACTATGTTTGTATGAATATAATAGCAAAGAATAAACATCAACTGCTTCACTTGTGAACAATAGATAGGAAATACGTGATTGACTAATAACATGACAAGAATTGAGCCAGTCAAAGAAAAAGTGAATGTTTACAAGTACTAGAATAGAAAATAGCTTCAGTTGTTAAAATACAAATATTTTCTATCATCTGAATAATAATTATTTAATTGAGTTTTCTAACGTTAAAGTATCACGATTTTTCATTACTTTATTTTTAAATGTGCACTGGCAAAAAGTAAGAAGCTTAAATATCAAAGCAATTTACGCTCGGTCATTCTGATAATTTATCTAAATAACAATTATTTGTTTTCTTTTTTTTTCAGTACTAATATTCAGTTCCAGTACCCACCGATGTACGTGTATTTATAGATCCTTAGCGACTACTAATCCTCAACAGATAAACGTATTGATATTGTATTTTGTACCATTTAAACATTCTGTCAAATACGACAAAAACATAAAAACCTCATCCAACAACAATTAACAAGTAGTTTCTCACCCAGTTCTCGTCACACAAATATTAGAAAACATTGTCCGCTAAACACCTGAGCAACTGCTTTCGGAAGTTGCATCAACATCACTTCCCATCCGCAGATCCATGACCAGAAGTGTCCGGGTTTACTGAAAGAATTTGACAAAGTATTAGTAACATGGCAGAGCAAGTTTGTATCCCACTTCTGATAAAAGCATGGCTATATTTTTTTCTTTTAACATTTAGTCATAGGAATGGCCAAGAGGTTAAGGCTTGTAAAGGATAAGCATAACTAACTTCTTTTCAATAAGAGAATCCAACCATCTCAAGTAATAGCTGTTTCATTCGGTTAAGTAGGTAGTTCGAATTAATAAAGCTGAACTCTGAGGTAGGTAATCAATTAATGATCATAATATAACTGTGTTTAGGATAAGGAATTAAAACCAACAAATCCCGGTAAAAGCATAACTATTTATTTCACCGGTAATATTTAGTCTATTTTATCATCATCATGGATCTATCCGTGTTTTATTGTATTGTTCCGTATAGATCCATTTATTATAAAAATGACTCGACCACCCGTTTCGCAAGGTGCTATAGTCGTGGAGAAGAAAGGGCAAAGAAACTCCACGACAGCACATCTTTTAAAATATAAACTTAAATACAACAATAACATAATAATTACAATACTAATAGTAAAATAATAAAATATGAGAATACTTAACTTCAGTGTAATCCACCAGCCTTGTTTACATTAGTGCTGACATAGATCAGCACCATCCCAAAGCCAATACCAGAATGATCAACACAATAATATAACACCAGAATGTCCGTAACTCAACACAAGAATGTCGACCCAGGAATAGTCGAAAACCAATACAATAATGCCCCCTCTCGAATAGTGTAAGGTAGTTTTATACTATCGGTAATTGTAAACAAGATTGGTGGGAGTACCACGTGGCCCAATAATAAGATCCAATAACATTTGTTTGGCGTTATAAATCACTAATACAAAGGTATAACCTTATAAATAATTCGTAGATTTATTTAACCTAATATCTATGATATATTAAGTATGAAATAATTATACACAATAAACTGCTATTGCAGAATGGTATCATGACCAATGAATTTCGAATACTCTTAAAACAATAAAGCTACATCCTTCCGATGTTCTAAATCAACTGATATCTATAATCCAATACTGAATTCTGAATCTTAAAATCATATGTGAATATATTCTGACTCATCTATTTCATAATTTTCTAACACGCGCACCATTTTGGGCTGCATCTTCACTTACCATCAGGTGAGATCGCAGTTAACAATGCATGCCAGTTGAACAAGGTGTTCGGAACGCCACATCTAGTATAGAAGAACATTTGCATCGATGCTTAGACGTGTTGTATACACGTATCTATAGAATTAGGCCTCTCAACCAACTGAAATCCTAGTCAATTTGAGATCAAACAAAAGGGTTGTTTAGTGAGATTTGAGAACCAATTGTAGAATCATTTCCTTCAACAGTGAAGAAAAACATCGTCAGAAAACCTGCACCTGAAAGTTCTCGATAATGTTTTCAAAGGTGTGTGAAGTCTACCAAACGCATTGGGCCAATGTAGTGGACCTATAACCCTTCTCTAAGAGGAGACCAACGCTCAGTAGTGAGATGTTAATTGGCTGCTCATGATGATGAGCTGTAATCTTGGCGTACGGCAGAGTATTTTTTTTTAATATATAGACTAGCGCTTGGCTGCGATCGCACCTTATGGTAAGTGAAGAGCCTAAGATGGAACGCGCTTACCTATAAGATGCCTATTCACTCTTGATTTGAAGGTACCCAAATTGTAGTTAAAGGGAAAGACGGAAGCCGGAAGGGCATTCCAAATTTTAGCGGTGCGTATCAGGAACGAGGAAGCAAAGCGCTTAGTGCGCGTCCTTGGGATTTCAACTACGTAGGGGTGTAGATCTATTCTATCCTGGATAATGAAGGACCAACCTTGAACGTCGTCACCTGTTCCTTCTTCCTCATACCAAGCAGCTTCATGATGAGTTTGGGAGTGGGGAAGATGTTGAAGGGAGGGGGCAGAGTGGCGCTCTCCTCGAAATAACTCATCCAGAGACGCGTGCGGGCGAACTTCCATTCGACGTCCGAATGCAGCTGTGTAAGAAGATTATTTATTAATGCAACTTTATTTTTCATGAAAAAAGGAACAAACTAAATAAATAAATAAACAGAGTAACACAAAAGGTAACCCTATGCATTTGCGGGGTCGCCACTCCAGCACCTTGGGATCCCAACGCACATCAGCTCTTAGAACTATGTGCCCTCTCCATCATGGAATGGAATCATCTCCCTTCGACGGTGTTCCCACTTAATTACAACATGGGGTTATTCAAGGGGCGGACCAACAAATTCCTAAAAAGCCAGCAACGCATTGGTGGTGCCTCTGGTACTGAAAGTGTTCATAGGCGGCGGTAATCACTTTACATCAGATGACCCGCCTGCACATTTGCTCACTATATAAAAAAAATACAATTGAATATAAAGTTGTCTGGTAGGGAGGCTTTGCCCGTGGCTATATAGTTACCACCCTTCCGTCAGACGTGCCGCCAAGCGATTTAGCGTTCCGGCACGATGGCGAGTAGAAACCGATTAACGGTATAGGTTGAAGGTACACTGCCATATCCCTTCCAAGTTAGCCCGCTATGACTGCATCGTCCCTCAAGGACTATCTTGTCATCGAATAAAAAAAAAGAAATATATGAGAAGTCGGTTCCCTTACCTCGATCATGGCATAGGAGTTGGACATCATTGCGATGAGCAGGTTCAGCAGCACGATGACGTTGATGACGGAATACGACCCGAACATAAGCAGGCCCCAGAAGCGCGTGTAGCTCTTGATGCCGGCCAGCTCGAAATTCTCCAGCCCCACCATGCCGAACGATGCCCAGAACAGCGACTGCGAAGCTTCGAACACGCTGGCGGGAAAAGGTGGGATAATGACAATAATGGTGTCCTAACAGAGAACGGCAAATAATCACATCACATTACACTATCACACTAATCATATTATATCGAGAGCCCATACCCAGGATTAAAACATAGGCTACATTTTATCCCGGAAAATTAAAGATTTCCCGCGGAAACTTTAATCCATGTGGACGAAGTCGCGGGCATCGTCTATTAATAAAAAAAAGCAAGCTATGTCAGGTATAAAAGGTTTCCGATCATCATGTCGGAGGACATGACCCAGAGAGGACACACGTTAAAAAAAAATGGTGTGCTGGTTGAGTATGATAACTGCCTCATTGTGTCATTTTTTTTAAATATTAAAACACAAAACAAGGTCAAGCGCAGACTGCGAATGGTAAGTGCGCACGTAGCGCATATCGCACTTTTTTTTTTAAATATATAGACTAGCGCTTGACTGCGATCTCACCTGATGGTTAGTGAAGATGCAGCCTAAGATGGTGCGCGCTTACCTAGCGGATGATGCCACTCTTGATTTAAAGACAACCACATTAAAGTTAGTTGGAAAAAAGCCGGAAGGGCATTTCAAATTTTTGCGGTGCGTATTAGGAACGAGGAAGCAAAGCGCTTGGTGTGGTGGATAATGACAATAATGGTGTGCTCGTTGTGTATGGTAACTGCCTCGTTATTTTAGTGGTTAGCAAGTGAAACTACAGATGACGAGGTCCCGGGTTCGATTTCTGGTTCGGGCCTAAAAATATAATGGGTTTTTCTGTCAAGAAATTCTCAGTACTAGCCCGGAGTTAGGGAGTTGTCGATGTGTCACCCCGTGCCTCGGAGAGAACGAAAAGCTGTCGGTCCTGCGCCTGATCTCTCTCCGGTCGGTTAAGTATCTACTGTCGGTGTCGGTACCGGACCGGATCCGGGCTGTGCAATGAAGGAACGCCCTATGTCTGCTTTGGTTTGGATAATTACTGGCGTTGGCGGCTGGCTGGTTTTACCACAGAATAGGTACCTAATAGTACCCAAAGGTACAGAAGATTCACTCCATAGATTTAGATAAATAGCGACTCTTGTTACCACACAATAAAGTGCAGTTCAGGTTGACACAGTACTTACCTACCGTCTTATTCACCTAGACTTTTTTCCCTTTCTATCACGTAACTCTTATCCCTTCGCACTCTCGAATTTAGGCTCTTAGAAGAGGTACGCCATGTACTTGTAGCTCCGCAGTTTACTGCGGAGTGCGTCAGGCCTCGTTCTACGCAATGTGTCCCATGCCCCCATCCAAATACAAGGTTACATGACATTCTTAATATCCATCAAACCATCACTTTAATACAAAATCCACAATACAATTACTAGCGATTATTGTCTAAAATACTTTTCTACAAACAACACAAGAACACACAATTAATGATTTTTATTTTTTTTATTACGACATAACTATCATAGTAATATGTATGGATAATTTGTGTAAATTCCTCTGACTGTAATATTCAGATGTGACAGACCTGACGATACTCATTATTTTAGAATTATGACATAGGTATAAATGTAAAGCAGCAGATCTTCCGCGATTTGAATTTTATCATTTTCATTTCAAAAACTTTACTTTTCAATTTTCTTTCTGCATTACTATTATGGTCCGGCGCGTTCAATCAGATCTGAATCGTACTTAATAGATACACAATAAGTGATATAGTGCACGCAACACAAACAATATACTCCAAGTAATCCTACAAGCAATCAAACCCAACGAAACTCGAGCTAACATCTATAGATCGCAATATCACTCAGCTTAGATTCAAGACAAAGTTAAAATAAGACAGTTTTGTATCAGAACATGTTTGTCTCTCATTTTTAACCGATTCCCAAAAAAGGGGGAAGTTCTCAATTAGTCGGAATCTTTTATTTTTTATGTGGGTATATTCCCCGATTACTCGAAGACACCTGGACCGATTTGGTAAATTCTTTTTTGGTTGAAAGGGTAAGGCTTTTCAGGTGGTCCCATTGCCATCAGGTCAGGATCTGATGATGGGAACCTGGAGAAATCGAGGGAACTCTTCAAATTTTATAGGCACAATTGATATACTTTGCAGTGGTTTTGTAAAAAGAATTTTTACATTTATATTGTTATTCAATCTAGATTTCAGTTTAAGAGTTGAACTTTATTAGTACGCGTGGTAATCCATGCTAGTACGCAACGTCATACAATCGACTTCGTCTATTTTCAAAGTGTTCATCTTCACATTAATATCTTCTTCTAATTGTATTTGGGTTTGAAGAAGGTAGCGTAACGACGCATTTGCCTCGTGAAGCATTAGTTGCAACTGTTCAGTACTGTGACGTAACATCTCACATTCGTAGTACAGAGACTGTCCAGGAGGGTCTTTGACTAGTTCAGCGCCAACCCTTTGAGCCCTTCTTCCCAGCCTTGTATGCGCTAATCCGATAAAACCTTCCTTGGCAGACAACGCCTTTTGCAGCTCCAGTATATTATTTTGCATGTCTGCAATCTTTTGAGTCGTCTCTCGATGCATATCCTCAAGCTTAGCCTTAGCCCGCTTCGTGTCTTCGATGCGTTCGTTGAACTCATGATTGCATTTGTTGAACGCACTCCACAAATCGTCGATGACTTGTTTCAGCAACGTATCAATAAAAACTCTTATTGGACGTGCACTCGTCACTTCTCTGGCCGCTAATTGGATGTTTTTAGCTGAGTACGCGTTATATTCTTCCGCCGATATATTAGCTGGATCGAGGCTTGTGTATCCTTCGTAAACGGATAGGCACAGATCTGTCGGTTTCATAGATAGGGACCCTTTGTCTACATCGATCGCTGCTTGCTTGTATTGTAAATCGCGATCGAGAAGATATCGTGTGGAACGAAGGCGTCGCATTTGTTCGTTCAACTGCTCTAAAGCTCTTTTCAATAAGCTTTGACCTCCAAGGATGGTCGTTATTTCTTGCTGCAAGGCGTGTTCCACTTCGTCGACAACCAAATCGATACCGATTCGGCCATCTCGAAGCATTAAACACTTCCGACATATCGTCAACGCATTAGATTGTAGTGAAGCAAGGCAATCCTGTAAACGGGTTTTGTAAACGCTAAGAGCTTCTAGTTCGAGACATATTTCTTTCCTCTGTATCTGCAACTCCTTTTTATTGAACTCTATATCACCGATTCGCTCTTCTATGCGTCGATCGGACGTGGCTTTCATGATGTCAGCTCTTTCGGCAGTTTCATCCCGAATCCTTTGACATTCTCCTAAAACCCGATCGGCCAGTTGCTGTTGGTCTTCGGTGTTTCTGCAGCGTTGGTCGTTGCTCATCCTCCATTCTGCTAGGGTAAACTTCGCTGACCTTGGTGGCATACAAACTATGGCTTGCTCGGATAGCCTCGTGGTCGCAACAGGCGCTCCTATTACATTTCGCACACCGAACTGAGCTTCACCCATTTTTATTACAGGTAAAAGTACTCACAAAATTTAGTAAAATAATAAATATCAGATACTAATCATTAATCTGTGATAAACATCTCTAAAATAATGAAAACGACAAGCGGGCAGTACAAATGAGTCTTTGAAATCCAAGAGAATGTAATCACTCCTGTTTGAAATTGACAAATCTGTTTATTGTCATAGAAACGGCATGCCGAAAAGTTCGATTAAACAAGGTCACTGACCTCCATATTGCCGCTAATAATACAGGTCAGTAGACAACTTAGACTTTTTAGAACTACTTAAATACCTACGTAAGAATTAATCTTTCCTTCCGAGTAGAACATGAAAAAGATTTTTTTAAGTAAAAGCACTGCTATTCATGATGTTTTTTCCCCTTACACCCACTGTAGATCAACTGGTATAGATCTCTTATAAGATAAGTCTTATCCACCGTCTTTTCTTTTTTCTTATTTAATACATATAATTTGATACAAATTAAATCAAAAAAGCAAAATTTGCTAGCGTAGCTATATAAATTACTAGTTACTAGATAAAGTCAGATAATAGCTATTGCTGGACCTATATCGATAAAACTCACTCACTTTCCAAAGCTACGCCACTTCATGCAGGAATCACCCGCATTATCCCAGTCGGGTAACCCGCCGGGCAATACATAGCATTTGCTTTTTTCCAAGTCGGCAAAGTACCAAAGCAATTGGTTCAGACCTGGTATTCAAACAGCAAATAAAGCCTAACCGAAATTAAAATACCTACATACACATATACCTACATAACTACACACTTACGTCTTTTACGTTTTGTACACCTTAAAACTTACCGATATTATAATAATATTATATTATATATTTAAAATTCCTTACCGTAAAAAGAGTACAAAAGAAATACGACCTAATAAGCTTCGGAAGTTCGATGTGAATTGGGTACCTACTATTTTATTCTTTTTAGCGCATTTAAATAAAAGCTTGTTTTTAAAAAGTTTTTTTACTTTTAATTTCTTAGAAATGTTATTTTTACATGTTACATTTTAGATTATTAATCCTTACTAATATTATAAATGCTAAAGTGTTTGTTTGTTGGTTTGTCCTTCAATTTCGCGGCAGCAAAGCAACGAATCAACGTTATTTTTCGCATGGGTATAGTTGAAAACCGGAAGAGTGACATAGACTACTTTTTATCCAGGAAAATCAATTAGATCCCGCGGGATTTTTAAAAACTAAATCCACGCAAGCGGAGCCGCGGGCATCAACTAGTAATTAATAAATAACATTTTAACAATAGTCCCAATTCTGTTTGTTGTCTGCAATAAAGTTATGATCCAAACTTACCACAGGCAAAAGCGAAAAGCACCAAGCTGTAGATGAAGAAAAACTTGCAGATATCTATGACCATGCGGCCAAGCGAGATCTGCAGCGGGCCCAGGTGAGGGTTGATGGAGAACAGGTGCACCAGCTTCAGGGCACTGTTTTAGAGAAAACAGTTTCTTCAAATTCTTCATTTATTTTTCGTAACTCCTTTATAGTTCTTACAATTCATGAGGGCGCGTGAGCTTTACTTGTGGTAAGTGTATGTGCCTGTCAGGAGCGTAGGTGGAAGCGGTCAGACGCGAGCAAGCTCTCGCTCCCACTAATATAGATACGACACACACACAACCATGGGCCACGCGCCGTCGTGAATTGCAAAAACTATACCCTTATAAAACAGTAATACACCCATTAGTGCTCTCATTTATAGAATTTATTTTAAGTTTATTTAATTTTTCTCTCTAATATGGTGTACAATAAAGTGTAGTCATTTCATTTCATTTCATTGTGACAACCTGGCACCCACTTCTATAAAGTAATTAAATATTCATGATGCAGCCATAGAGTAAGGCACAAGAACGTATCAAAATAACCAAATACGAAGTTATTTTACAAACTTGCCTAAATACATTGGCCGCTGCAAACAGTCCTTCAGCTATCAACTGCGGATCGAAAGCATCCCAGTTCTCCCGGGGGATGAACCTGGTCTGCGGGTTCTTGGAGATCTCAGCGGCTTGCTGAATGTAGGCCGCGAAGCGCAGCAAGGCGACCATCACGTAGAGGAAGTTGCGCGTAAAGTCGATAAAGTTCCACATGTTTCGGAGATATGAGCGGATTCCTTCCACGTATATCTCTTGCGTTTCTTCCCAGATAAAGCCTGGTACAGAGAGAGCATTATTATTTTTTTTATTCGTTGGCAAGTTAGTGCTTGACTGCAATCTCACCTGATGGTAAGTTACAATGCAGTCTAAAATGTTAGCAGGTAACTTGGAAAGGGTATGGCAGTGTAGATACTAGAACTAGCCACGGCCAAAGCCTCCCACCAGACCAGACCGGAGACAATTTAGAAATTATATTCCTGGATTCAAAAACGGGCAGTTCGGCTTGTGGACAATCCCAAATTAACCAATTCGTTGGAAAGTCTGGAGCACCACAGAGATGTAAGCTCTCTTTGCGTATTCTATCGGCTATATAACTAGGAGTGTTCTGTAGAGCTATTTGACCTTATTCCACCGTCTTTCTTCTACAACCGCACCGTTCGCCACCGGCCAAAATTTCGCCCTCACCACCTGGGTGCCTGGAGCACTTCGACCATCCGTTGTGCCAGATCATTTTTTCCCCGTACTTTGAAACTGTGGAACCAACTTCCTGCGACGGTGTTCGCACTAAATTATAACATAGGGTTATTCAAGGAGCGGACCAACAATTTCCTAAAAAGCCGGCAACGCATTGGTGGTGCCTCAGGTGCTACAAATGTTCATGGGCGGCGGTAATCACTTGATATCCGGTGACCCACCTATTCGTTTGCTCGCTAAAAATATAAAAAAAGAGATAAATCTAATTCTTACCCAGAACATAAACAGCGACCACCATCTCTAAATAACTTGGTCCATTGCCTCTCTGCTTCTTTAGTTCGAGTTGCAATTGTTTTATCATATTCTCAGTTCCAAACAACTGTATCACTTCTACCTCTGCTCTTAGAGACACCAAGATCAGAATAACTAAAAATGACAATCATATTGAATCAATTACCTACCTGAAAAGTATGAAACTTCTATTTCAAGATCTCTTGTATTTATTAGTATTACTTTAGTTTTAAGTTTAAGGTAACTGGTGAAACATTCTAATTAATGTCCTCCCGATCTATTCAGCCACGGCAGTCAATCTCCACAGAGATTAGCCATCTGCGCGAGAGATATTGTACTACACAAGTGTGTGTGTGTGACAGAAGAACACTCACAAGTCAGTGAAACAGAAGTGCACTCTATATTCCCTCACTCTCATAGTCCGATGGGACGAAAATCTGACAAGACCGGAGAGAGCTGGGGCGCAGGACCGACAGCTTTACGTGCTCTCCGAGGCACGGAAGATCTGATTTCTGTAGATTCTCCGGACTCCGGAGAATCTACAGAAAACCTCAAACCATTTTTAGGCCCGACCCGGGAATCGAACTCGAGACTTCGTCATCCGCAGCAGAACTCGCTAACCACTAGACCAATGAGACAGTTTTTTTTTTATCCGAAATAGGCTTGCGCTTGACGACAATCAATACTGTATAGCACTGATGAGGTCTAGGTTGGAGCGCGCTTGCCTAGAAGATGCCTATTCACTCTTGCCTTGAAGGTATACTCAAATTATAAGTGGCAGGAAACACGGATGCTGGAAGACAGTTCCACACCTTAGCGGTTCTTATCAGAAACGTTGAATTCTAATTACTTACACAAAAAGAACAAATAACTCGAGGCGTGTATCAGGAACTTCATGAACGGCTTCCTCATCAGCTTCCCGGTGGCGCAGTTCGGTGCCACCATGTACGTCATGCAGTAGAACGGGAACATCAACGCCACTCGCAGTATGATCATCAACTTTTCCATGGGACTCTTTCTACGGAATCCGGGGACGCCTTCGTACCATATAGCGGCCAAGAGTTGTTGGATATTCGGATGGGCGACGAACTAAAGCAGAAAATGGCGCTTTTTTTAAAAGCTTCTATTTAAGTTGCAATGTATGTATGTAACTATGTTTGTTGGGGTGGAATCTTGCAACTCAATTTTAAAGCAGATATCTTCAACCGATTGAGCTGTTTTGTATACACGGTTTAGTTTGGATAACAATGCATGGTTAGCTGTGTGACGTCATTCTAAATCTAACATGGCGGAACACCCAAGATGGTGGACTAGTTATTTTTAATGCACTCCTACAATATGGGTATCAAATATAAGGGCTTGCTGAGAATAACTCGAAAAATAAAGTGACGTCACTCTAAATCCAATATTGCGGACTTCTAAAGATGGCGGTCTAAGTTTTTTATGCTTTCCTACAATATGGGTATCAAATGAAAGGGCTTGCTGAGAATAACTCGAGAAATAAAGTGACGTCACTCAAAATTGGTTATTCTCACTAATTTATAATTTACAATGTAGTTTATTCCATACTTTTCCTATGACACTTTTAATAATAATAATCTGTTTATTTATTCTATTTGCCTTTTTCTGCTTAAAGTCAATCGCCAGCTCCAATCTGGCCAGTTTCATGTGGCCCCCGTCTTCAAAGGGCGACGCCTCTGGATCGTGGTTCAGTATGATGGCCAGCTCCTGCGAACCACGGGTCTGATCCAGAAGGTCTACCGCGAACTTCTGCACGCGACGTCGTAGTTCCAGATACTCGTTTTTACTTTCCTGGTAAAAACAAAGAAAAACTATTGAAATTAATGCCGATATTACTTCGTAAGGCCCCTGTCCCACTAGCGATATGCGAGCGTTGGCGTTTCTCCAACGTCTGCGCAGCGTTGTCGCGACGTTAACGTTGCGCATTCGCTGAACGCAACGTCAACGTCGCGCACATGGATGGCATGATTTTACGTGTTGTTGTAAATACAACCATTAAAGTTCCGCCGTGTATATTTAGATAAACAAGGAGGCTTACAACTAAAAGTCCACTAACTGGCATGTACAAAATTTTTAAGATATACAGATTAGTTGGGTACTTGAAGTAGTATACCTGTTCAGCAAAAGCCAAGGTCCTCAGCTCCCAGGACAGCTGGAACGCTGTCAGTATGGGGTCGGTGGCAGACAGCGCGATGAGGGACGGCGAGGCAAGCGCGCGGTACGCGTTCAGCCGCGCCATAGAATACCGCAGTGAGTCCTCCGTCGACAGCCGCACGCACGTGTCGCAGCCGCACCTGGACACAGGGACTTACGCTGGCAACGAGCATAATAGAATAGAATAGAATAGAATAGAAATATTTTTTATTCAAATAAACTTTTACAAGTACTTTTGTATCGTCGATTAATCTACCACTGCACTGGTTCGGAATGCCCTTTCTGCCGAGAAGAGCCAGCAATAAACTCAGCGGTTGCTCTTTTAAAAAAAAAATTACAATAGGTAACAAAACTATGCTATGTATACAATGTCAAAACAATCACATGTTAAAAAACATGTTAAGACAACAAGCATGATGACCGATATTGAATAAAATCAGGCGTTACTTTGCGAAAGTTCATGATTAGCAGGAACAGGTTAGAATAATCCGCCAACAGAAAAAAACTGTATGGTCAAACATGCAGTAACAAGCTAAGCACCGCTTACCTCCCCAACCAAGCAAGAGAACCAAGTTCCCAAGCAATCAATGCCACCACCACTCACATGCACTACCTACAAGACTTTTATACTACTTTCGATGCACGTTTCGCCCCGACACCGGAGCATCCTCAGGAGATGTCGACTTTACAATGCTACTAAATCTATTAAATAGCTTTACTAAATCTATTATCTGTTTATAGGAGGCCAAAGAAGTAGGTACCTATTATGCAACTTAACATAAAAATATCAATTCGCACCCTCCTTAAAAAGTGTAATAATTAAAAAGTTAAAAGTTTCGGTCGCGTAATTATAATTTTATCAAACTTTCAACTCGAAGTTAAAAAATGCTCCTGAATTTCTATATAATGGTATCACTTTCAAATGTCAAGTAAACTTTTAAGCGAAAAATAAATTCGAAAGACGTCAAACTTTTACCGTTAAGATGTGTCTAAACCTGGAAAGTGCTAACCATGGATTTTTCTGAATCATCAGCCACTAATAGTCCACTGTTGGAAACGCCTCTTTAAAGTAGCGCTAACTTTACTTATCCTAGCTTTAAGCCTTTCGTTGTTATTGTTATTCTTCTCTCGTCCCTCTTCGGGACAGGCAGAGATCCATGACCATACAGCCGTAGCCTTTCGCATTTATCGAGTATTTTTTTCTTCTTTTTTTTTTTTTAAAGAAAAATTTAATTGAAGAATCAAGGGAACGCAATCAAAAACTTTTTTAAATGACATATTTTTTGAGAAGTTTTTTTATTTTATCTGAAAGTGTTACAAAGTTGATAGCTAACATAAACTTTTTTATCTTGGCACCCTTTGATAAATACCTCACGTCGTGAGGGTCGGGCAAGGTGGCTCCGCGGTCGAGAAGAATCTTGATGATCTCGTAGTTGTTCTTGTGTGCTGCCAACATCAGGGGCGTGACGTCAGGGGAGAACGTGGCCGTATCGAGTTCCACTTTTTGCCAGCTCTGTGCAATAAAAAAAAACCAGATTTCTTTTTTTACTAAAACGCTGCAACGCACCATTGTTTATATTCTAGATCAATTTTAATAACCTAAAGCACTCTTTATTTCGGGTTAAAGACTTTAATTTAACACTAAAATTGAACACTGTGAAATACCACGTCTTGTTGCTCACAATGTATTGTGAGCAACAATTCAAAACGTAGCACGCAGTGAGGGACGGATATAGACATAGCTGTGTCTCATTCTATCTTGTTTGACATCGCTATACTCCATCTCTTTCGTGTGGGAGTGAAAAGAACATATACTTCTCTGTCTACGTTGGCAACCCTTACATACTTTGAGATTTTTGCGTAACGTAAACTTAATTTCAAACGTCAATCCCAAGATTTCCAATAGCATCGTTTTCTCTAACAATAGTGTCTATTGGCGGTCTCAAAGTTACAACCACAATAACAGCTTATTAGCAAAGGGTCTCGTAAACTATGCAAAGTTATTTATATTAATAAACTTTGCTCTTTAGTTCGTCCGCAATTCAGACTAAGTAAAGGGATTTCTTAAGCTCGCATACACCGATTGTTGATCAAAGGAGCAATATATTACGGTCCAGCAATTTCCATTCGAACTACGGAAGTTTCATCTCAATTCACCTTCTTTATCAATAGATAGAAGTCCACTGCGGGATGAAGGTATCTTGGACTTCCACAGGCCTCGGTCTTTCACCGCCTTTATCCAGTAGCATCCTGTGAGTTATCTGTCCAGTGGGAGGTCTAACTTATGCTTTTCGATACGGGGTCACCACTCCAGCAGTTTAGGACCCCAACGACTATCAGTTCTTAGAACTATATGCCTCGTCCCTTCGGCTAGTCTTTCGTAATATAATTGCGCAAGTGTGTTTGTTTATTGGGTTTTTGGTTTTTTCTTCAATTATCAAGCATCGGATCAACCTAATTTTTTTCATGTACAAACACACACACAGAGAGAGAGAGAGAGGGTACCCGTGGGATATTCAAAACCTAACACCATAAAGACGGGCAGAAGCTAGCCTAACATAAACTTACATGCAATCCAGGGTCCTTGTGGATCAACTCCTCATGCTCCAGCAACAGCTCCACGGCCTCCACAAACTCCGCATTGATGGCCTGCAGGAGGGCATCCTTGGTCTGGACTCCCATCACGACCAGCAGCTCCAGCATCTCCATGTTCTCTCCATCGATGGCCAGCGTCAGGGCTCCGCGGCCGAGGGCATCCACACAGTTGATATCTATGGGTTGCTCCTTGCAGCGTATGGCTTTTTGGAGAATCCTGATAATTTAATTAGAGTTAGTAAGTTTTTTTTTTTAAATTGCGGGCAAACGAGCAGGCGGGTCACCTGATGTTAAATGATTAACGCCGCCTACGAACAAATGTTCAACTTCAGCATGGCTTATATATTTTTTTTTAAAAGGATACCTCTGGTACTGCAAGTGTAGTATCAGAGGCACCACCAATGCGTTGCCGGCTTTTCAGGAACTTATTGGTTCGCCCCTTGAATAACCCCATATTTTAATTAAGTGGGAACACTGTCGAAGGGAGATGATTCCACAATTTGGTAGTACGTGGAAAAAAAGATCTGGCGCAACGGATGGTTGAAGTGCAACGGATGGGATTCGAACCTCTTTCAGTTTTCAGTCCGCACCTTTAACTTTCGGGCTGAACTGGGAGGTCTCGGTTTCGATTCTCCCACCGGCAATCCAACCCGAGATCTCCCAGTTACAAGACCACGGCGCTCACCACTGCGCACGGGAGGTCGTCAAGTGTTTAGATTTAGAGGCAGAAAATCCTATTAATATTATAAATGTGAAAGTTTGTATATGTATATGGATGACTCAATCCCGCCGCAACGACAACCAATTTGGCTGAAATTTAGCACAGAGATAGATTATAGTCTGGAATAACTCATAGGCTTTTTATCCCGGAAAATAAGAGAGTTCCCGCGGGAATCAAAAAAACCTTAATCCACGCGCACGAAGTCGCGGGCATCAACTAGTAACTAATAATTATTAGTTAATAATTCATTCTTCCTTTAGATTTATACATTAAATATCCTGGATTAGGATTTACAGAACCATATTTTATCAATTATTTAGAATGCCTAATTTCTCGCCAATACACCTACATAGAACTTGAACCAATAATAATTTCGGAGTTTGAAATGAAAACAGCAAATACAGTGACCAATATCCTATTAAGTAGCACTGTTTGCTACTGGTTGAGCAATAATTAGTTTGTGATACTGAACAAACAATTTGATTTTGATGCAATTTCGTTGCAAAGTTTCAAATGAGCATCGGCAATTCTATTAGACTACAATTGTAAGTTATCGATGACTAGTTGATGCCCACGGCTTCGCTCGCGTGGATTTAGTTTTTAAAATTCCGCGGGAACTCTTTGATTTTCCGTGATAAAAATAAAAATAGCCACTCTCCCGGTCCTCAACTATACCCATCCAAAAAATCACGTCAATCCGTTGCTTTGTTGCGGCGTGATTGAAGAACAAACCAACAAATCAAAAAACAAACATACTTTCGTATTTATAATAAGTATTAGTAAGGATAATAAATAATTGCTTATGAATTAAATTAGGATTAGTAAGTTTCTGCGGATACAGATACACCTATATACTTCAATTATGATCATGACGTGTTAAAAGCAGTTTTTTTTATCGATGACAAGATAGTCCTTGACTGCGATCTCACCTGATGGTAACTGACGATGCAGTCTAAGATGGTAGCGGGCTAAGTTAGAAAGGGCATACCCCTAAACGGTTTCTATACGCCATCGTGCCGGAACGTTAAATCGCGGCACGTCTTTGGCGGTAGGGTGGTTACTAGCCACGGCCAAAGCCTCCCACCAGATCAGACCAGAGACAATTCAGAAATTATAAATTCCCAAATTGCCCCCGCTAGGAATCGAACCCGAGACCTCCCAGTTATAAGACCACAGCGCTTACCACTGCGCCAGGGAGGTCGTCAATGAAATTCTAGGTTAACTTTTCTCACCAACAAAAGGTTTTCTTACCTTGGTGAATTTGCATATCTACCAATATACATGCTGTACCTACCCTATTTAGAATGTTATTGGGTACGTGTTCCCCGGTACAACATAATATATGTATCATAAGAAACAACGTTAGGAATTTTTTTCAAGAAAATATATTTAGCAAATGTCTCGTACGAGTTTAATATGTAGTAGGTACGTATGTATGTATTATATATGGACGCAGATACGCAATAACGATTCAACCCACAAACCTTTTTCAAACTAAATACATAGGTACGTATTGTTTTTTTTTATTCGATGACAAGATAGCCCTGGACTGCGATCTCACCTGCCCTGGTAGCATGGGCGGGAGAAACTTTATCCCCGGGAAAAGGATAAAACGTTTATCCCCTCGCTTAGCTTTATCCACCCGTCGAGCATGGGCACAGCGGTGGAAATAACACTCAGTGGATATACTTATAGAAATATACATCGCCTTCTCCTCTGTCGCCATGCTTTAGCATAGGGAAAAGATAATTCTATCCCCTGTCAGTGGATAAAATCGGGGGATAAAACTTTTATCTCCTGCCCATGCTACCAGTGCTGATGGTAAGTGACGATGCAGTCTAAGATTTTAGCGGGCTAACTTGGAAGGGGTATAGCAGTTTAAAAGAATAAAGTTAACTTTTCAATTGATAAGTTGTGTGGGTGACTCATTATTGCGTATCTGCGTGCATATGTGTTCTCCGATGGTAGCGGGCTAACTTGGAAGGGGTATGGCACTTGGCAGTGTACATTCAATCTATACCCCTAATTGATTTCTACTCACCATCGTGCCGGAACGCTAAATCGCTTGGCGGCATGTCTTTGACGAGGCTGTTAACTACCAACGGCCAAAGCCTCCCACCAGACCAGAGATAATTTTATCTCTGGTCTGCAGGGTCTCTGATAATAAAATTTGCCCCCGCCGGGAATCCAACCCGAGACCTCCCAGTTATAAGACCACAGCGCTCACCATTGTGTCAATAAGCCCAAAAATTAATAATAACGTCTTACTTTTTATATATATTTTTAGCGAGCAAACGAGCAGGCGGGTCACCTGATGTTAAGTGATTACCGCCGCTCATGAACATTTGTAACACCGGAGGCATCACCAATGCGTTGCCGGCTTTTTAGAAATTTGTTGGTCCGCCCCTTGAATAACCCCATGTAATTTAGTGGGAACACCGTCGCTGAAAATTGGTTCCACAATTTCAAAGTACGTGGAAAAAAGATCTGGCACAACGGATGGTCGAAGTGCTCCAGGCACCCAGGTGGTGAGGGTGAAATTGTGTTCGGTGGCGAGCGGTGCGGTTGTAGAAGAAAGAGGGTGAAATAAGGTCAAATAGCTCTTCAGAACATCTTCTTTCGTTGTATAGCCGATAGAATATGTATAGAGAGCTTACATCTCTGCGGTGCTCCAGGCTTTCCAACGAATACTTACTGACATATTTACTTACTTCCTAACATTTGCCATGTCTCCTCTCTCCACGGCGAGAAGATATTTTTTCTCCTCAAGAGTCAGAGCCTTTGGTAGCGTTGGCAGCTTCATGGCTCGTTGATGGGCCATCCCAGGATCGCCCTGAATATATTCAAAGAAGTTCATTATGACAGCGATAGCTAAGTTATTTAGACCTCGGTCTCCTTTTCGAGGGACCGGGGCTCGATCCCAGGTAACCATTTTTAACTTTTCGGAGTTAAGTACCTATGTGCATTTTAAGAAAAAAAATTTTCCATTACGCTTTAGGTTTTCAATTTAAAAAAATGTTTATGATGTTACGATGAAAACCAAACTAGGCTCTTTGAAACGTCGTCGTAATGTTTAGGAAAAACAACTTATATGTACCTACCTACCTATTGAGTTTACAAAAAAACGCTGCGTTATTTACCACTCCTGAGTGTGTATTACGCTTAATGTTACTTCTAGTAAACCT
Organism: Hipparchia sbordonii; assembly: GCA_038048805.1. Classification (NCBI taxonomy): domain Eukaryota; kingdom Metazoa; phylum Arthropoda; class Insecta; order Lepidoptera; family Nymphalidae; genus Hipparchia; species Hipparchia sbordonii. Next base: position 9,031,900 of record CM076115.1, read on the forward strand.
ACGCAATTAGTATTTTAAGTATATAACCTTCAATGCTTAACATAAATCCAATAATACATAATCATGTGCGTACCTAGTTTTGTTCAATGACTGGAAAATCACGGACTACGTCACGTGAACTATGAGTATGTACGTTCGCGGTCGAAGCCAATTAAACTGGCGAAGGCGAAACGCCCTTGCAACTATGTTAACGTTCTACCAGTTCCTAGTCATAGTCCTAGTCCTAGTCCTAGTCATAGTATAGTCATAGTCCCAAATGATCCCGTAAAAGTTAGGGAACGTTGGTGAAAACGTCAGTTCAACGTGCAGTCCCTTTCACACCCCACTGGTGTTCGAATATTTAGATATAAATAAATTTAAATGAAATAGGGATATAGAACTTTTTTTTATTTTTTTTATTCGATGACAAGATTGCCCTTGACTGCGCTCTCACCTAATGGTAAGTGACGATACAATCTAAGATGGTAGCGGGCTAACTTGGAAGGGGTATAGCAGTGTAAATTCAACCCATACCCCTAATCGGTTTCTACACGCCATCGTGCCGGAACGCTAAATCGCTTGGCGGCACGTTTTTGACGGTAGGGTGGTAACTAGCCACGGCCAAAGCCTCCCACCAGACCAGACTTTATTAACTGTAAAAATCATTGCTTTAATTAAGGTCAAAAACCAGAAAGAAAACAGGCAAGAGCGTTTGTATGTAAAAAAGACCGCCCGCATTTCCTCATAAATAGTTAAATAACTTCAATAAAAGAAAAATGAAAAATAATAAGGAAGAGGATGAAGTCGGGGTCATTTGCTAGTATTGAACGAAGATGCCAATAACTATAACTCTTAACATGTATTGGATTGTTTTGCATTTTTGAAACTCCATTGTGGAAACACTGTACCTATACCTACATAGCATAGTTTTGTTACCTATTGTAAAAAAATTATTTTTTATGGAAAAGAGAACTGCCGAGTTTATTGCTGGCTCTTCTCGACAGGAAGGGCATTCTGAACCAGTGGTAGATTCATCGACGATTCAAAAGTACTTGTAAAAGTTTATTTGAATAAAAAATATTTCTATTCTATTCTATAATGATACTTACGCACTCCAAATCCTTTTTATCACCCATTGTATCGTTTGTTTAGCAGTTTGGTGGAATACTATGCGTCCCCACTAGCGAACTCTGTCAACAAAAATCTAGATGGTATTACTTAATTCCATAAAATAAGAACCCAGATAACTTTATGCTACTGCTCCATCTGCATTAATGTTAGTGTTAACGGCTGCGCTCAAATCGCCTTAATTAGGGCATTAAAAAATAACGCGTTAAACAGGTGGCTACATTAAATAAAAGATGCTGCCAAAAGTAATTTTTCATGAATTAGCGCGTTAACTGGAGTAATAGTGTTCTGCTCTGATCGTCCGTGTTCAAAATCACATTCAAAATGGAGATAGATACGCATACACTGCACAGAATGTAGAATGCAGAGCGCTAATGTAGCCAACCAAGCTTGGTGCGTTATTCAACGCGTTAAAATCCTTTGATGCGTCCAAAAAACCGCCATCCGAGTTATAGCTTAGTGTCTAACGTCATTAGACGTTACAACACATTTACGCATTAAAATATTGGTGCCATCTGCGTAATGCCTTTATTATCGTGTTAATTTACGCGTCACGGCGCAGGTGGAGCATTAGGTTGATCCATATCATTAATCTCAACACCACATAGGCACAGGTCTTCTCTCGAATGAAAGAATGAAAAAGGGGTATTACTTAATTTCTAAAACAAGAACCCAGATAACTTTAGGATTATAATTAAAAATCTCAATTCACGCGTACGAAGTCGCGGGCATCAGCTAGTAGTTATAAAGTTTGGATGTATTTATCGATGTTTGTTATTCAATCACTCCGCAACGACTGAACCGATTTGGCTGAAATTTTGCACAGAGATACTTTATATTCCGGAATAATCCCACGAAAACGAAGTCGCGGGCATCAGCTAGTCCTTTATACCTACCTATTGTGAATTCAATGTATTTACAAGTATTTTTACCCGACTAAACAATGCCAAAAGAAGAGTTATGGTTTTAGTAGTCTATATGTAGTAGTATTTTTTTAAGAATACTAGCGGACGCCCGCGACTTCGTCCGCGTCAATTTCTATTATTATGATCGCGATTAAGAAGTTTTTAAAAGATTTTAAATATGGATAATTTTCCCCGTTTTTGCGACATTTTTCACCGATGCTTCGCTTTTTGTTTGACTGATGTAATGACGTGGAAACTGATGCATTTTATCTCGCGTGCCGAAACTAATACAAAAGAAACGCGAGTTTCGGAACGCGACATTAAACTCCTCCAACTATGTATTCTGTGCTCCAACGCACACACGCACATTGTTTTGATAGATATGATCTTTGACGTTAGGAACACACCTACATTGCTTAGACAACAGTGAGTGCTTGTAATTTAATATGAACTTTATACCATAGCAATAAAGCTCAAATTGACTACGTTTTAGTTTCAAATCATTTGTATGGGAAAAAGAAAAGGGCTATTTTTAGGGTTTTTCAAGCAATAATTCTAATTTTTCTCGCCGTAAAAACCATCCTTGAACTTCAACGAACATTTTAAAAAAAGATTTGGCCAAATTGGTCCAGGCGTTGTTGAGTTATGCGCTTACCAACACATTTTGCGATTCATTTTTATATTATAGATTAGCCAAGCTGAACTTTAGTGCAACGGGTGGGGCTCGAACCTGCGACCTCTGTTTTCAGTCCACACCTTTATCCGTTGGGCTACAGAGGCTTTAATTTTTATGTATGTGTTATTAAGATAGCCCTTAACTGCAATCCCACCTAATGATAGGTAAAGGGTTCCAACAGGATTTAAGGAAAAAATCATAAATCCATGCGGACGAAATCCCTTGTTTAGCACGTACCTACTCGCTCTGGGTTAAAGTTCAGTAATCCAGACATAAATATCTATATTTATGCGTTTATCTTCAACTGGTATGAACTCAGTAGGCATGTAAGCAGGTTATTCACTCACAAAAAGTATAATGCAAGCATTTCTGGCGATCAACAACAATTCAATTAAGTAAACAATTGTGTAGGTGACTCCACCTACAGTCTACTGGCATGAATTGGATTATTTAAAAATGTTATATTCCTTTGGCTTCTTTAACGACGACATCTGTTACGTGATCGAAAATAAATGGGAAATTAAATGAGTATTATTTTTAGAATTTAATAAGACGAATTCTTTGGCGCATAGAGACTTGTTTTCGCTGCGTTAGCAACTAAAGCGTCTCTATGCGACTATATAGACTATAGAGCTTAAAAGTTTCCTGTTAAAAAAAAGAGTTTCTTACGTGTGACGTCACAAGTAAGTAGCTCCATTTTTTTTGTTTTATTATGAGATAGGTTTGCGCTTAACGACTATCAATGATGGAAAGCATTGATGGTTGGAGCGCGCTTGCCTAGAAAATACCTATTCACTCTTGTCTTGAAGGTACTCAGATTATACGTGGCCGGAAACACAGAAGCTGGAAGTGCGTTCCATACGTTAGCCGTTCGTTTCAGAAACGTTGAACTGAAGCGTTTCGTGCGAGTAGGTTGAATTTCAACCACGTATGGGTGCCATCGCTCACGATTTCTCGAAGCTCCATACATTCTCCGTAGATTTTTTTAGAATGAGGCAGATACAGTTACAGTAAAACAGCTTATAATAACTTATTTGTTGTTTGACTGATTCATTTTCTGTATTTACAAAAGTTATTCTTACTTACATGTTACATTTTATTTTCGATTAATATAAATTAAAAAAAAAAGTTTTGGCTGTTGTGTAAAAAAAAAATTCTTAAACCACGAATTAAGTCTATAATAATCTATAGACTTTTTATCCCGGAAAATCAAAGAGTTCCCGATTCCCATGGGATTTTTGAAAACTAAACGTGTACTAAGTCGCGGTTTATGAATGAAATATTAGGGTTTGGTGGAGGTAAGTTGAACTCCATTGAACCAACTGGTCCAGCCTACAGGTTTGTTGATCTCTGGATATCAATTACCTATTTATAAAACATGAGGTGGGAGCTTGCATTTGATGTAGGCATATGAGGGAGGGATGAATCAATGTCAATTTCTGGCTGGACCGAAGCCAATAGTGTAATAACCCTAAGAAATACCGCTTAAGATTTACTTCGGCTAAATACTTCGGCCCATTTTGGCCAAAGCAGAAAGTTTGGCCGAAGCCAAAGATACGGTCGGACTCTCATTAGTAGCGTTTTCTGATAAGTAGGTAACTCATAATTTTCTCTTCGCTTTTCAATACGTAAGATGTTCCTAACTAAAGTACATACATTTATCCTTGATTTATCTCACGAAGTTACGGGCGCTTTGCTTGTGGTTACGTCGTGTACATGCACATTGCGTATCTGTATAAGTGTGAGCGAGAGGCTGGGCTCCTGACAGGCCCGCACACTTACGCAATGTGCATGTACACGACATAACCACAAGTAAAGCTCACGCGCCCTCGTGAATTGCAAGAACTATACCTACTTTGCAAGATTTTTGTCTGCAGCCTGTAAGAACAAGTTTCAAGAAACACGATGCAGACTTGAAATGTGGGAGTGATAAGCGGGACCTACATAAAATGGGGTCATACATAGTTTATATTCCTACTTGTATTAATTGGATTATCCTTAATCGGCCGAAACAGATACCCATAGTTTTATACCAAATCTAGCTTTTGCCCTCGCCACTTTGTCCGTGTGGATTAATTATTTTTGTTGAACGAGCGAAGCGAGTTCTCTGAGTCTACTTGAGTGAATTTGCACTTGTCCGTCCGACTGTCTGTCAGAGCCTTATAACTTGAATTACTGAACGTACTTCAAATTTAAATATAATATGTAAACTGATGGCCTTCAGCCGAACATTGCATAAAAAAATATAAAAAGCTTTATATTCAGGGCGGCTCTCATAGAAGCGTGTGTCAAGTAAATTTTTTTTTGTTGCGTTACATAGACTTGCGATATATCTTTTTAAAGACGACTTTGAACAGAGTATAAAAATATATATTTTTTTTAATTTTTCCCTTAAAATTGACGAAATGGGGGGCATTCAAAGTGGAGATTTAATTTGAGCCATATGTCAAAAACTATTGCATATTATAAACTGAAATTTGTTTGTAAATTCAGTTATATCCTGTACTTGAACAACAAATACTAAAATTAGATAAATATTATAAAGAAACGAAATTATTTAACTTTTAATGCTAATAGATTCTATAGCTTCACAATAATGCTAATAGATGGCACTGTATTTGCCATCGGTAAAACAGAATTATGGGATATTACCGCGAGGTCTCAGTTCGGGGCGAACCACTAGTTTAGCCCGGAGAACTCCTTGTTTTTCCGGGTCCCATGAGGTTACCCATGAAAGTATCGAACGTCAAAATACTAACTTTCAGATAGGTACATACCTAGTTACTTGAAAGATGAAGGACCCTCATACAAACTTTCATCCCCTATTTTACCACACTGGGAGTAAAGTTTGCAAAAACTGTGAAACTGTATTTCTTTATTTTTAATTCAAAGTCCAAAATACCAAGGATATAACTTGAAAAATGACGGACTTCCATACAAACTTTCACCCCCTATTTTTCCCTCTTGGGGGTGGAATTTCAAAAAAATCCTTCCTTAGTGGGTGCCTAACCACGTGACATTTTGATAAAAATTGAGGTATTTTCGCTTTCTTAGGATCTTTTAATGGGATTTTGTAGTTTTATAATTTCTAGTTGTTGTTTTTGTAGCTAACTGCATTGGAGAAAATTTCAAAGACTTACTTGTGTTCGCATGAGATTTATACGAACACAGAATACCTTATAGGTACTCAATTTTTTTTTCCTCCGAGTAGGTACTACATAGGTACCTGTATGAATAATTTGGTACATTTAAGTGAAATCGTTCGCAAATCGTAAGAAACTGTTGCTCGAAACGGCCTTTACTGTTAACACACTGTGTACAAATATGATAAAAAAACTTGAAGATAATGTTTACTTCACTCATACCAAAAATTTCATTTTAAAAGGTATTTTTTTAATGATTTACAGAATTTTACAATTACCTACATTAGATAACCGCGACTAAACACAGTAATATCCCTGAATATATTATCCATCTATTTTGGCACTAGTTTTGTTCGCTCACGAAAATTACACGATTTTATTTTAGCTTTTCGGAATTAGGTACCTAGCTACTTGTTGACAGTAAAGAATTTCGCGAGTAAACCTGTATGCCTTAAAGTTCTCCATAATATCCTCAAAGGTGTGTGAAGTCACAAAGGTGTGTGAGTTCTCCATAATATCATCAAAGGTGTGTGAACTGTGAAGTTTGCCAATCCGCACTTGGTCAGTGTGTTTCCTTTCCCATTCTGAGAGGAGTCCTGTGCCCATTTAGTGTGCCGGGATCGATTACCACACTATACACTTACTTACTTAACATATTACAAAAAAAATCTTAAGCTATCTACTCACAGGTCGCTAAGGCTGACGCTAAATACTCCGGTAACATTGCCTCCAACCTCGCTTATATACCTTCCCCTATGATCCAATTAGACTTGCACGACCGACGTATTAGGTACCGTGTGGTTTTACACATGTTCACCTTTAGCGACATTGTTTAAAGCCTCTCTGAACTGATGCTGAGTTTCACGTGCTGCGAAATCTCTCTATCTCTGGATAAATGCCATTAACCAAGTTTGTCGGTAAACGGGGGATAGATCGAAATTTTTATTCCAATCTATCCTCTAAGGAAACAGCAACGGGACAGACTGGAAATATGTAATTAGTTCTATCTGTCCCCTCGTTGATAACAGGAGCATAGATCGTACTTTTTATTCCAATCTGTCCCCTAGGAAACAGCAGGGGTACAGACTGGAAATAATTAGTTCGATCTGCCCACTCATTGATATAGAGTACCTACCTATTGATCGTACTTTTTATTCCAATCTATCCCCCTAAGGAATTACCAAAGGAACAGGCCAGAAATACTTTGAATGGTCGAAACTTAATAAAATTAGTTCGAACTGTCCCATATAGGCAACAGTGAGACAGGTCATCTTATTCCTATCCGTCCTAGAGTACGGGAACATACGGAATAATTCATAGTACCGGAACGGTGAATCGCTTGGCGGCAAGTCTTTGTCTGGTCAGGGTGGCTAGTTATGTTAGCTTCCAAACTGCGATGAAATCAGTTTTCACTCCATTTTTGCAAAGCTTGATGTCAAATATGAAGTTTCCAAATCAAAGCAAAAGTACGTTTGTATGGGAACTTGAGATTATGGGGATAAGGGAACTGTAGGAAATACATTTTATTTCGATCAAGTAAACTGCAACCATCAGCAACTATAAAAAACATCTAAAGCCTTCTCCAATAAAAGGGTCATTTCAGACTTCTATAAAGGTTTTTATTGAGTGTTTTATGTTTGCATCCAAAGTCTGATGATGAAGTGTTCTAACCGCCTGATTTTACGAGATACGTACCTAAGTACCTACTTTAATTTATAACATTTTATTGATACTTAACGAAAATATCGAGAAGATGGTTTTATATTATGAAGTCATCGACAAACCTCCGACCTTCCTGGCGCAGTGGTCTTGTAACTGGCAGGTCTCGGGTTCGATTCCCGGCGGGGCAATTTGGGAATTTATAATTTCTAAATTGTTTCTAGTCTGGTCAGATGGGAGGCTTTGGCCGTGGCTAGTTACCACCCCACTGTTAGACGTGCCGCCAAGGGATTTAGAGTTCCGGCACGACGGCGTATAGAAACCGATTAGGGGTATGCCCTTTTCAAGTTAGCCAGCTACCATCTTAGACTGCATCGTTACTTACCATCAGGTGAGATCGCAGTCATGGACCATCTTGTCATCGAAAAAAAAAACTGTCTTCAAAGGAACTTCATCACTTTTGTAACGTTTGGTATAATTTTGTCTGACTTTTGTCGTGTCATCAACTAACTTAGCGTTCTGATACAATGGCGCGCAGAAAAATTACCAATGGTACCTTGAGGGACTATGGGAGGGACCAGTGCCGGCTTTACCAATGGTGCAGGGTGTGCGTTGCACACGGGCGCAGGGTTGTAGGGGGCGCCGCGCCGAGCTGCGCTTGCTTGCTTCCCGACATCATTTAAAACTGCACCATTTTTTGCACCTGAATTTCCTTTCACTGGTGAAAATATAACTAAGCCAAACGGTATTCTTGTATTGCAAGTATTCCATTTTGGCCGCGCGTCTACCAGAAGGCGCCAAGATATTGATTGCACAAGGGCGCTACATTGGCTGAAGGACAACGTGAAAACGATAAGGAGTTCATAAAATAAAACGGCAAACATAAAAAATGTAAAACTTTATTCCGACAGTCAATAACACAAGGTACTTGTACACAGTTATATCTATTTTTCCCTGGCTGTCTTAAACGGTGAAAAGGTCGCTGAAAACAGTTTAGAGAAACGCGTAAACGCCGGGCGCTTACGACTTTCTTGAATTAGGTGTTTGTACGTGTAGCAATTTATATGCACTGTCTGTGAACAGTGTGTCGATTACGTCGTTCAACAAAAAACACTTATGTACCGTTTAAGGCTGCCCGTCCATCGAAGCGAAGCGGAGACGTGCTTTGCAGACCAATCAGGGCATTGATAGATGACGCGGTAATTTTATCACGTCATCTCTCAATAATATCATTGGTCCACCGAACACATCTCCGCTTCAATGGACAGGCAGCCTAAGACAGTTAAGGAAAAATAGATAATACACGCCACATCTACTCGACTAAACTCTGACTAGTGCTTTTAGATATGTCACGTAATTACACACCATCCTACAAGCGTAAAATAAGACTGGGGACTTTTTGTCTCGCGACATTTTGTCGTGTCGAGCGCGACATGACCTTGCGATCTTAGTTCCTCGGATTGCAGAACGTACAGGTACTGTCTCCACTAGAGTTGCTGGCATTGCGTCTGGTGAGAGCGACTCGAAGTTTTGTGCTGGCGCTTAGTTTGACAGATTAACAACTTAAATGCCAGTGCAGTCTAAATAAGTGCCAATTTTACCATGACCGAATAACAGAAATTATTCGGTCATGAAGTTATTCGGTGATTAGAAAATCAAGGAATAAATTTAACTTTTTGGCAGATTTTCAATACAATAACTGAATGCCAATGCCATATTTATTCCTCGACGTTTCTCAGCGATGATAAAATTGGCACTCATGCTGAAGCATCTATCGAGCGTGCTCAGACTTAGCTCAGACTCAAGACACAGAAAAAACGAGATAGATTTATATCAGAGCATATTTTTGCCTCGTTTTAACTCTTATCTTGAGACTGAGCTAAGTCAGAGTACACTCTTAGATCTCAGCATAAGTGATACAGGCAGAGACGACTCAACTTCCTTTTTTTTTTGGTGTGATGATGTTGTATCTGCCATACGAATCGATGATGATTATCGACTTATCATAGAGCGACAAGTTGTCCTACAAGAAATAATTTTAAATTTGAATTTTATGGTTTGCGGAAAAAACGCGTCACACGACTTTTTATCGCGCGACATGTCCCTAGTATCCTCTTACACTTTACAATAATATTATTTGCAAAATATATCTTAAGGTCTAACTAACAAAGAATTACACACTAAGTAGTATATGAATTATACTTACACATTTCTGTTATACATTTGCAATTTGGCGTGTATTGGTAGTGTGTAATTTTTTATTAGTAACCGTCTTACTCTTTCTAATAGTTCTTAACGGTGTGTTCAAATCATATAACATATTGATTTTTGATTAACATAATATATTTTTTTTAAATTGTTGCAATTTCTAAACAAAGTGTATTCTCAGTTATTCAATATTAAAATTGAAAATGTAAAAAAGTATGGCAACCCATGCTTCCTTTTCCTCTCTCTTCACTTGTTAAGAGCAGCCGCCATTACAACATTACATTGTGCTTACAATAAGTTTTAAAATTAATAAAAAAACCAGTTCATGTGCAATTTTTTACTTCAAAACAAACAAAATAACATACATAAAAAGTGGTCAAACTTCGAAGCGCATTCATACTAGCTTATAACAACGGGAAATACGGCAACCGGCAACCATGGAAGAACAAAGCCACGCGGGGACGCGAATTGCAGAAATGTCTATGCCAGAACTTTTCACATCAAGAACAATTACAAAAGGCAAATTACTAAGGCTGATTAATTACATAAACAGTCGTAAAACATCGATAGTACAGAAATTTCTACACGCAAAGAAGACCTAACCTCACTTATGCAAATGTGTGACGTTATTCAAACGCACGATTCAAAATCGACTTGGATGAAGACGGAAGAAGAACAAAAATCCATAAAGAAATTCTACATCTTCAATGTCACAAACACATGCAGTTCAGGTCAGTCTACCTAAATTTCAGCTTCCAAAATTCCAAGGAGACCTACGGGAATGGCCATCTTTCATCAACTTGTTCGAGTTCGCTATGGAATCAACAAATACATCTACGTACAACCCCTACAGTACCTCAAGTTTTAAAATTAATAAAAAACCAGTTATGTGCAAGTTAGCAATCTTTTACTTCAAAACAAACAAAATAACATACATAAAAAGTGATCAAACTTCGAAGCGCATTCATACTAGCTTACAACAACGGGAAATACGGCAAACGGCAACCATGGAAGAACAAAGCCACGCGGGGACGCGAATTACAGAAATGTCTATGCCAGAACTTCTCACATTAAGAACAATTACAAAAGGCAAATTATTAAGGCTAATAAATTACATAAACAGTGCGGAACCGTCGGAAAACATCTATAGTACAGAAATTTCTACACGCAAAGAAGACCTAACCTCACTTATGCAAAGGTTTGACGTTATTCAAACGCAAATCGATTTGGATGAAGACGATTTAAGCCGATCTCCTCATCACGAATCTGAAAGGGTGGCGATGGAAACCAAATACTACGCTACAAAAGCGGCAGTTGTCCGCATACTGAACAAAAATCATTAAGAAATTGTACATCTTCAATGTCACAAACACATGCAGTTCAGGTCCGTCTACCTAAATTGGAGCTTCCACAATTACAAGGCGACCTACGGGAATGGCCATCTTTCATCAACTTGTTCGAGTCCGCTATGGAATCAACAAATGCATCCGCGCTACAACGCCTACAGTACCTCAATACTGCATTAAAAGGAGACGCAGCCTTAATAAGTTCATTGTTGATAACCAACGAAAACTATAATAAAGCAATGGAAATCCTAAACAACAGGTATCAGATTAAAAAAATAGTCACTAATTTTCACCTAAAACAATTCATGAATTACCCTCCAGTAAATAAATCAAATTTAAAAGTTATTGTAAGCACAATGTTATGTTGCAATGGCAGCTGCTCTTAACAAGTGAAGAGAGGAAAAGGAAGTAGGGGTTGCCATACTTTTTTACATTTTCCATTTTAATATGTCAGTAACAAAAAATAAAGTTGTATAATGTAAAACAAGACTTTTTTTTTTTTTCGCAAAAAAATTTTCATTATAAGTTACATTTTTTTTTTAAATATATAGACTAGCGCTCGACTGCGATCTCACCTGATAGTAAATGAAGATTCAGCCTAAGATGGTGTGCGCTTGCCTAGAGGATGCGTATTTACTCTTGATTTAATACATTTAAATTAATTTAAATTTACATAATCTGAACGCACCGTTTACCAAATACTTATCTTCACTAAACATATTATTTCCACCGCCTCTCGGTAAATGATCTTACCATGATTTTACCTTCTAACTGTTCATACATCTATCTTTACATTTATGGCAAACTTACGAATCCTAATTCTACATACGTTAGAAAGCATAGAATTTTTTCCTTTTTTTTCGTTACCAAACTATGGTACCAAAATATGGTATGATACCTTACCAAAAACAAAAAAAGAATTTACTATGCTTTCAAAATGCAAAATGTATGTTTTTAAAAGAAAAAGATAAAGATAGTTTAATTCGCTCGAACATGGGTACAAAATAGATATAATGACAGATTGATTCTATCTACATATTTGGTACACATATCGATCAAATAAACTATCTTTATCTTTTACAGATTCGTAAGTTTGATCCTTCGTTATTTAACCTAAGTATATTATTATAATCTGTGATATTACTATCCCTACACACACAATAACCTTTTTAACCCTAGTAAAATCCGTTTGCCATCTCTTTCATAGATAGGTACGTCGGACGCAATAGACAAGGAAAGTGTGCACTTTTTTTCATTCTACCCCCACCTTTTGTAAGACTTTCAGGAGACAATCCCGAAATTTAGGCGTCTATACCTACCATTTCAGTGGTCTATAGTTCTAAGTTCCGAATTTTACGTTCTGCCTTCACTTTATTACGTGATGACGTGTGCACTTATATTTGCATTCTACCCCCAACTTTTGTAATATTTTTAGGAGACAATCCCGAAAGCGTCCGTACCATTACACAGGTCTATAGTTCCAATTTCAGAGTTCTACGTTCTACCTTCACTATACTACTATGTGATGACGTCATTATCCAGACCACGATGGTATGCAAAACAGTAGGGTTAGTATAAGATTTAATTCGATTGATCGTATTCGTATTCGATGACATTAGCGGCAAAGAAAAATAAAGCTTAACTCTTTTGAGTTAAATTAACAAATTCAGTATAACCGATTTTAATTTTTAACGTATCCGTATACGTAAACGAAACGTAAACGCACGTAATTGTTTTAGTTGGAATTGTCAATATTTCGATCCAGTTGCATTGACCGTGGTCACGACGGGACTGACGTGACCACGGTTCACCAAACAATTACCGTGGTATGTACTCGTATTTTGTGATAATATAATCACAAAAATTAAGCAGTTTGGGGCAAGTTGATCTAAGAATATTACAGACCGACAAATATTTCACACACTCTCACATTTATTTATTAAACTGGAATTAACATCGTCAGCTTTTGACAGTGTATGTAGAACTCTGTACTAGTTAAGATTGGCCCATCCACACCCTTCCAATCCCTTGTCCCTTTCCAACACAACATCTCACTCGCACAACGACAAAAGTAATGTGTATTGTCTTAAATCGATAGTATTTCTAATTAAGACATGGTTTATACAATAGAAAAGAAAAAATTAACCCTTTTAGCTTTACACTAGGAACAAGAAAGTTATTTTGCTATGATCCTTCAGTTTTCTGACAATTTCTAAACTAAACTAAATTTGCCGGTCTAAATCTAGTTTTATCCTTTTCCGCACGGAGCGTAATAAAAGAGATAGCACGAGGATAAGTTTGAAATCTAAAGACTGGACTCTCACTCCGCTCAGACTCAAGATAGAATTAAAACGAGACAGATTTATGTGAGAGCATATTTGTGTCTCGTTTTAACTCTATCTTAAGTCTGAGCTAAGTCAGAGCTCTATAGATCTCAGTATTAGACCGATGAAAAAGTTTAGTTTAGAGATGGTGAATAACAAAGTAACTAGTATCGGAGCAATGGCTAGTTATATAAAAAGCTAACGTACAAACATTTTAACTGACATTTTCCTACGGAATTGAGAATACGAAAGCTACTAAAATCGTTGTATTTGAGGTAATTTCAGAGTTATCGGTTAAGAAAATTGCACTAAAGAAAATTTGACACATTTGAAATGTCACATCGTATAAGTCGGGGATAGTGCAAAACCGCGTATGTACATCTGGTAAAAACCGCGTATCTAACACAGTTTTAAAGGGGAAGTTTAAAAATTTATAAATGTCTTATTTGTACGGCTATTGGGCTAATTTTTACACAGAGAGTATTAATTCATGTGTTCTATGTATTGATGAAAATAGATATCTTTTAAAGTGATTAATTTAGTCGCTACGACACTTACGCGGTTTTGATTTGACCACAAACGTATGAAAATGGATTTTAAGGTACTACTGCTAGTTACGCGGATTTGCACTATCCCCGAGGATATATTCATCGAGTAATAAATGCTAGTCTTTTTGGTTTCACGCAAATCTGTTACACGCTAAACTAAAAGTAGCACTATCTTCTTCACACTGTTCTATTTAGACAGAGCTAGCTTAACTTCATACAAATAAGTTTTACTAACATCATTATATACTGCAGAGACAAGTTGAAAGCGCAGCGTAGCTTTTTGATAACACCTTAAATTCAGCTTTAAATCTTTATACATAGGGTTGAAATTGTTTTAATGAAAAATAAAAAGTGCGCTTTCACTTTACAAGGCTGCCTTCTCACACAGTAATTATTAAGGATGCTCATGAATTATTACAAATATAAATAAAATTTACAATACATGTACATTAATAAACAATATTTCCTAATTTATATATTCTATAGATATCTTTTTAAGTTTTAACAAAGTAACAAAAGAATACCATACAAAGCATAATTATTTAAATTACATATTAAACAGTCAAAATAAATATTTTTAACGCTAATTATTATCATAACAATGCTTGAAACTTGAAATTTTTCAATTACTTATATATATAATAGTAATAATGTAAATTCCTCCCGTCCGAATTCGGCCATGGCAGCCAATCTCCACAGAGATTGGCCATCTGCGCGGGAGATATTATAGTGCACAAGTGTGTGCGCAAACACAGGCGCACTCTCTACTCCCTTACTCTCACAGTCCGATGGGACGGAAATCCGACACGACCGGAGAGAGATCAGGCGCAGGACCGACAGCTTTACGTGCTCTCCAAGGCACGGGGGTGACTCACCGCCAACTTCCTAACTCCGGGCTAGTACTGAAAATTTCTTGACAGAAAAATCCAATACATTATTTTCGCCCGGCCCAGGAATCGAACCCAGGACTTCGTCATCTGCAGTCGAACTTGCTAACCACTAAACCAACGAGGGAGTTACATATAGTAAAGTAAATATTGCCAACTGCCCTAAAGAACTTCGATTCCTTATATTTTAAATCATTCACACTTACATTTTGATAAAATCGCGAAAACTAAGGCTTAAATCTATAGACTGCACTCTCACTCTGCTCAGACTCAAGACAGAGACAAAACGAGACAGATTTATGTCGGAGTATATTTGTGTCTTTATTAACTCTTAATTTGAGTCCGAGCTAAGGGTGAAAACATGCCAGAGATGCCTCACTGCGATACCTCGCGGTCGCGGTTTAGCTCGCTACCTCGATGCCACCTCTATGTAAAACAAATGTATGCAAACAGACGAGCGCGAACATGCCGAAGGATACCTCACTGCGATACATCGCGGTACAGCGAGCTATCTTCGACATGTTCGCGCTCGTCTGTTTGCAATACATTTGTTTTACATGCAGGTGGCATCGAGGTAGCGAGCTAAACCGCGACCGCGAGGTATCACAGTGAGGTACCTTTGGCATGTTTTTACCCTTAGTCAGAGCACGGTCTATAGATCTAGGATTTAGACTGAAATCTATAGACCGCACTCTATTTATTTATTTATTTTACGAAAATCAACAGCGAATTAGAACAATAGTAAACTTAAGAGATCATGACAATTGTATAACCAATTATAGATTTCACTCACTCTGCTGACTGACTGCTGAGATAAAACGAGACAGATTTATGTCGGAGCATATTTGTGTCTCGTTTTAACTCTTATCTTGAGCCCGAGCTAAGTCAAAGCACTTTATAGATCTTGGATTTGGAGTAAGCCGAAGTGCGAAATTATGAATTTCACTTAGACAATTATCAATCGTTTTTATTTAACTACCCTTAATTTATTGCACAATTTAATTTAAACAAATCATTTCATAAAACCTAACAGTAGTACACGTCGGCCGACTATTGCCAAACAAATTAGGTCAATGTGTACTAGAGACTTGATGGCCAATAAAACTTACCAACCCTAACATAACCCACGTAATACTTATAAACATAATTGTATGAGCTTAAAACAATCTATAAATCATCCTTCGTTATTCTTAATAAATGTTGGAATTTAAATGCTTAATTAATAATTTCAATTGCTAAGAAATATTGCACACGTAAAGGTTGTAAAGGTAGGTTATCATTGATCCAGTCACTGTCGACAGTTACTGTCGTTATTCGCTACTTTTACTTCAGCTTATGGCATCAGTAATCTTTAGTTATTTAACTAATCGCTGCGATTTATTACACATGGTCCCTGCAAGGTACCACGGGTATTTTTTTTACCCGTGGTCCTTGCGAGAAATACAATGATGAATTAAAATCGTAGTCCCTTCCGACGGTACAGAAGGTACCGTCCCTCCAAGAAATAGGGTCAAAATTATTAACAAAAACGTTTTTACAAAAATAAATCAAATCTCTTTAAAAAATATGAATTTTTTCAGATTTTTTTAATTGATTCGATTATTTAACCGACTTCAAAGGAAGAGAATTCGAGATCTTTTTTTTTATTTTTTATGTATGTTCCTGGGACTACCATATTAATTCGGCAAAATTGTATGTCTCACAGGGACCACGAGTAATAAATCATCTCTGCCACCGATTTGTCGACAGTCAATGGATCAATGAAAACCCGCCTTTACAGTAAACTTTTTTCCGGCAACTTGCCGGCAACACATCGCATTGCAAAATATACCAAAATATACAAAAAAACAAACTACCGTCATTTCGCAAATGACATATTTTTGGATATTTTACAGCTGTCACAGTATTATTTATTATCTATACAATATTTACAGAAACTCGCGGAGTTCTCACTTCAAGTCTTCCTCTTCTTCTTCGACGTAAAGTAAATCCTCCATTTTGGTCATAAACTTGTTGTTTAACATCTGTTCTTCTGGTAGCGGTTTCTGGAACATACAAATAAAATTCTATGTTTTTATCAAAGAACGCCACTGATACCATAGTACAAACAGAATAGTAGGCTAACTAAGGCCGATCGGCGAGTTAATTACCTACTCCTGCGTTGACGCCTAGGGTTGTCACTTTTATTTTTGATTAAATATTATTTGCGTATTATGTATGACAGCACTAGGTTTTTAATTTCGGTAGGTTAGTACTTTTATTGAAAAATTAAACAAACAAAAAACAGCGAGCGTGCGACGTAATACATGGTAAAACGCAATTGCGCGCGATTAGCACGGCGGCGCGCCCCGTACTGCCGGCCAATTGAGCCGGTTGAGACTATGCGAATGTGTGCGTGAAACTTCCGTGCGTACACGGCGCCCGCTGCTCACGCGTACATTCAAACCGGCGGCGGCCACTTTGTATGAAGCTAACCTATTTTACTGATTATACTATGCTGATACTTTGGGTCATATTATTGAAATTTTCAAAGAGATCTCAATTTTTTTGATAATAAAATATAACATGGCACCGTACGCCCCATAAGTTACATAAAAACAACTTACCCACCGTGTTTAACTTAAAAGTTATTTATAAGCATGCAACAACAAAGTTCCAAACAGACTTTTCAGAATTACTAGACATAAGTTAAATCGAAAAATCATAAAATAAATTAATAAATAATAAAACTTACACCGATACCTAACAATTCTATCAATTTTTTTTCTCTAATCTTAATCCTTCCTAATAAGTTAATGAAGCGTTCCATGAACCATGGCAAACGTAACTGATAATGAGGCTCCTTTTTATAAGCTTTTATATGAGTATTAATTTATTTTGGTTCCGTGAACGCTTCATTCTAAAATATTAAATCAAAGCTTAAAAAAACGACTAAAATGTATGAAAAAGCCGAAACACTCTCTTTTTGGGTAAAATTTTCTGTAACTATTTTTTCTATCACCTGAACTTTATATTTTTTTTTTTTTTTATCCTCTCTGTTCTATCTGCGATCAGTCCGTGAACTATGAGCAGATCTGGGGGCTCTTTAATCGAACGTTAGGCTTTGCACATCCATTGACGTGACATCCCATGGTAGTAGAGCACATTATGGTTTATGCTATGTTAGCCAGTGTGGCCCTTTTAAGGCGAAACGTGTTGCCGCTAGCATCGAGGAGTTGGACGGCTAGGCTGTTTTTATGACGCTCTAGCCTATGCTTGTAGGCGTCAAGGTGGCTCTCTATTTCTTGTTTCACAGTTGGGATTTCAGCATACTCATGTACTTCGGAATTTTTTGTGTACCATGGCGCATTACACAGAACTTTTAATACACTGTTTTGGAAGCGCTGGAGTATCTCTATGTTAGAGTGGCTCGCTGAACCCCAGAGCTGTATGCCGTATGTCCACACAGGCTTGATGATGGTTTTGTAAATAAGAAGCTTATTTTCAAAGCTTAATGAGGATTGTCTACCTATAAGCCAATATAGTTCACGGAACTTCCAGTTGGCCTGATCTCTTTTTGCTTTAATATGATCTCTCCAGGTCAGCCTTCTATCCAGATGCATACCCAGGTATTTAACTGTTGTTTGCTGAGGTAGTACAGTTTCATTCAGTTTCACGGGTGGACAATCTCCTTTTTTTAATGTGAATGTTATATGACTCGATTTCGCTGCACTAGCTCTTATTCTCCATTTTTTTAGCCAGGAACTTATTTTGTCAAGATGTTCTTGTAGTCTAAGCGATGCAATGTTGGCGTCTTTGTTACAGGCAAGTAGGGCAGTGTCATCGGCATATGTCGCTGTGATCACATCTTCTGTCACGGGTAAGTCAGCAGTGTAGATAGTGTACAAGACGGGACCTAGGACAGATCCCTGAGGTACTCCCGCTTCAATATTGTGGAGGGTAGATAGGCTGTCATCACATTTGACTTGAAATATCCTTTGAGACAAATATGACTTTATGAGCATATACGCTGTATTTGGTAAACAAAGTTTTAGTTTGTACAGAAGCCCTTTATGCCAGACACGGTCAAAGGCCTGCTGAATATCTAGAAATACTGCGGAACAATATTCTTTCCTTTCCAGTGTTTGACGGACTGTATGTGCTACTCGGTGAATTTGCTCAGTCGTTCCATGGTGGGCACGAAAACCAAATTGATGGTCTGGTATTATTTTTTGTTTTTCTAGGGCTGGCAGAATACGTTGGAGGATTATTTTCTCAAACAATTTTGATAGTAAAGGAAGAAGGCTTATTGGTCTGTATTGGTCTGTATAAACTTTATATTAAAATAAAGTTTATAAATCTTCAAGTATATAAATACATTTACAATTTGCCGGAATCTGGAGCTTTTTTTTTTGGAGTGTATGAGGGGCGGAAATTGGGCCTTATCAACCCACCTCCTTTAAATTTAATTTTAAAACGATAAAAATTAAAAATGAATGATTTAAAAAATAAGCAAAGCAAACAAGGACACCCTGTTAGAATTTTTTTTAAAACTCTGTCTTCAGTCTGAGTTGAGCGAGCGTGCTGTCCATAGATTTCATGGTACTTGTAGAAATTAGTAAAAAAACTTTATATGTTCTTCAAATAGGATGTTTATTCCAAAAAATGTGATAACAAAACAAGTAATATAAAAAATTTAATAATATTTCACTCTACAACGCAATCAAGATAAGAGTCTTGAGACGCCATTTTCTATGTCTGTCCCGTTCACGCGTGTTTGCACTGAGCAGGACAGAAATATAATATGGCACTTTAACATGTGAACTGAATATTATATAACAACGAAACCCATGTACAACAATCACGTGTGTAATTTTTAAATTTACGATTTAACAAATCATCAAAAAAAAATCTAATTCGGTTCTATCAGGTCTAAAAATAGTGGCTACATTTTCAAAATATTTCGCTAACATATTTATCAAAAATTAAGTGGCCGGCGGGAATCGAACCCAGGAATCGCCCCATGCGTGAATAAGTACCGAAATCTATATAGACACAACTAATTTTGGCGCTTGAGGTGCACCCACAGGGTGTAGTGTAAAGTCAATACACTCAGGGCGCAATTCCCGAGAGATTTTAGTTGTATCCGCATCGGCCCCGCAGTTTTTTATATGTAATTAAAAATTTATTATCTAAATAGTAATTTACTTAACAAAAATACCAAAAAAATATAGCATCAGCTTTTAGACTTATTGTTATTTCATGAAGTTAAACCAAAATACCACTACTATCCAAATAACACAACATTTTTTTTAATAGCATTTTTACAAAAATCAGCGCAATACAAAATAACACATGCATTTATTTGCAAGCAAAACCAAACATTCGGCAAATACATTTAAGCCACATATTAGCTACATACATGCATTTTCAGAAAATTGTTCTTATTTCACAAAAAAAAATGCACAATATTTATTATATGCAATTCACGAGGGCGCGTGAGCTTTACTTGTGGTTACGTCGTGTACATGCACATTGCGTAAGTATGCGTGGGGGCAGTCAGGCAGCAAGCAAGCTCTCGCTCACACTGATACAAATACGACACGCACACAATGATGAGCCACGCGCCCTCGTCAGTTGAAAGAACTATAATGGAAATAATGTGCTATATCCCACCTATACAATATATAACCTATAGGTTCACCACGCTTTATTTTGACAGCCTAATACTCTATCCCATAGACTGCCTAAATGAACAAAAATAATTTTCATTATTTCAAGTTTTACTAATATAACATGCATATCTGCCAGCCATAACTTCGTAGGGCGTCGTCTCTGTCGATCATATCCAAGTTAACTTTCATCACATACATGCAACTGAGATTTCACTCTACGAAGCTAAGTTGTTTTTTTCCTTTTCGAAGACGAATTGTAATACTATCGGGTACAATAATTTAATTTACCAACACAAAAATACACCTAACACAAATAAAAAAATCACTGTTATTTTATTCAACAAAGTATCTCAAATTTACAACGTTATTAATATTTTTTTCTATTCTGCGTCACTTTGTCATACAAAGAAAAAAAAATTAGAGATGATTGCAATCGTCGCATTGCAGCAATGATTTTTAGACAATCTCGCAGCAATATACTATGTCATCACTATTCAGTCCGGTGTTAATCATAGATTAATTATAGAGGTCAGTGTATGGCATTTTTTTTTATTCGATTACAAGATAGTCCTTGACTGCAATCTCACCACCTGATGGTAAATGACGATGCAGTCTAAGAATGTAGCGGGTTAACTTGGAAATTCAACCCATACCCCTAATCGTTTTCTAGACACCATCGTGCCGGAACGCTAAATGGCTTCGCGGCACGTCTTTGACGGTAGGATGGTATTGTATTGTATTGTATTATTTCTTCGATTCTGACTTACAAAAGTGCTTACGAATGACAAAAATTTTACATAAATTAAATTAAAAAAAAAATCACACAAAATACAAAATCTAACACGTACAAAATACTTAATAAAAATATATTAATTTAATGTAATGTAATTGTAACTAGCATATCTAATGGGGGATTAAACTAACTCCAGTTACAAAAGTTTTTATTTAATTTCAGGGTCTCTGAGATGGTCAAAGTGTTTTTTTTAGATGAACTTGACTAATAATCTCCTCTCCCCTCCAAATAAGCAGAAAGCTTGTGCCTGGAGTGGGTACGACAATAGCGCAACGGGTGAGGATCGAACCTGCGACCTTTCAGTTTTCAGTCCATACCTGTAACCGTTGGGCTATTGAGGCTTCTAAGTGTATGACAAAGTGACGAATTATTAACTTCGACCGTTCCGTAGAACAAAGTCTCATCTGCTAAATGTATAACTTGCGGATTTGAGCCTTGCAGATGTAACTTTTAAGGCTCAAATTTGAACGTGTGAAGTTAGCAGATGAGACTTTGTTCTACGGAACGTTCTATTTATATTAAGTAAAGCTTGAACTAAAGAGAACGTCAAGACATTCGTCTAGTCGGCATTGTCCAGTACTTGCCAGCACGCGAAGTGTCCAGGCACTTGAACGGCGACTGCAGAGGAAAATATACGTGATATATCGCTCATTTGCGACAAGAATGACATAACTCAAAATTCACCAATTTTAGTGTCGAACATTTATACTTTTTGCTATAAAAACAACATTAGGTACGCTAAGCACAAAAAAATAAGAGCGAGAGAGATTGTGACTTAATGCTCTGTCGCTTTGTTGGCCGCTGTGTTGTTTCGAGACCGCAGCATCCACAAAACATTACTCTCTAACGAGAGAATTCTCTCGTCATCGATTTTGAATTATGTCACTCTTGTCGCAAATGAGCGATTTTTTTTTCATGACAGGATGGCCCTTGACTGCGATCTCACCCGATGGTAAGTTACCATACAGTCTAAGATGGCATCAGGCTAACTTGGAAGGGGTTTAAACCCTAATCGGTGTTCTCGTGATGCGATCTCGTGATGGTGACGATGCAGTCTAAGTTGGTAGCGGGCTAACTTGGAAGTGGTATGGCAGAGTAGATTAAACTCGTACCCCTAACCCGTTTCTGCACGCTATCGTGCCGGAACGCTAAAGCGCTTGATGCTAGGGTGATAGCTAGCCATGCTTAAAGCCTCTCACCAGACCAGACCAGGTTCATTTCAGAAATTATACATTTCTAAATTGACCCACTGGGAATCGAATCCTAGACTTACCCCTTTAATACAACAGCGCTCACAACTACGCCATGGAAGTAGTCAAAACGTGTGAAATAATATAAGGCTCTATTCAGACGGACCACGCTTCGACGGCAAAAATATCACCATCACCAGTTTCGTCATCACAGCCACAATTCGACTAAAACTAACATGCACACACAAACAAGCAAACACATGCAAGCGAGTTTTCAAACACATGCATATACTTCCGTAAACAAATGGCATGATGATGTTGTCACAGCCGAGGCCTCCCGTCGTTGGGGGCCCAGGGCCCCACACAAGGCAGCGGCTCCCAACCGCTCAGTAACCGCACCCGACAGAACGATAGGACCACGTCGATCGATCGATTGGTATAGTAGCACATGTCTATCAACGACGATAGTTCTACCATCGATCTAAGGTCCATATTACACTATACTATTTATAGGATCCTATTTCGTACCATAGATTATATTCTATATAGATCCTAGGAGAATCTATCGTACGAAATAGGATCATCTATATAGTATATTGCAATATGGGCTTTAAACCCTATCGTAGCCTTACTAGGCTATCACAGCAGTAGGTTAATAAATGCTGACTCACCACCATATCAACTCTCGGGAAGGGGGACAGGCATATGATGAGAACCGTCATGTTGTCGCAGCCGAGGCCCCCCGTCGCGCAGTTGGGGGCCAGGCACAGCTGCATGAGGGCCTCGCACACGGCCGCGGGCTCCCATCCGCTCAGTAACCGCACCCGACAGAACGATAGGACCTCCTACAGTGAACAGACAATATTATAGAATAGAATAGAATGTTCTTTATTGCTACACACAAGAGACGATTTGTTTACAATTTATTGAATCTTATAGTTAACAAGATGATTCCCACGACTTCGTTCGCGTAGATTAAGGTTTTTTATTCCCACGGGAACCCTCTTATTTCCGGCGATAAAAAGTAGCCTATGTGCTATTTCAGACTATAATCTATCTCTGTGCCAAGTTTCAAACAAATCGGTTCAGTCGTTGCAGCGTGATTGAATAACAAACATACATCCATCCATACATTTAAATAAAACTCACATTTATAACATGAACAGGAAGTAGAATAATGAATAAGAGACACACCTCATTTGACAACACCTCCCATATTCCGTCGCAAGCGATAACTATAAACTCCCAGTCTTCATTGAGTTGTCGAACTTGAACATCTGGGTACGCTGTAAAAAAAACATTAAAGAAATAAAGTCAAAATCGGTTCATCCATTCGGCTGCTACGATGCCACAGGTAGGCACACACACACACGTACGCACACACGCACACACGCATGCACACACGTACGCACACACGCACGCACGCACGGGGATTAAAAACATCACCTCTCAATATCATCTGAATAGGGATGTTAACAATTTTTCGGAATTGTTTTTATTTTGAAGATTGACACTTGCTTACCATTAAAAAAAAAAATTTATAAAAATATTAGTATTTTCGATGAGAAAATATACAAAAATAGAATAATTTTGAATGTTCCCGCTAAAACACTCCACAACTGTCACGTGACTGACATGACGTCATGCGTCAAACAAACATTGGTCGCGATTCATGGCATACATACAGTCGTCAGCTTGTTTCGCGATTAGTGACGTCACAAGCTCTTCTTGGCGTTTGCAGTCACGTGACATCAGATTATAAATATAGCATTTAAAATCATTTTTAATAAATTTATTAAGTTATATTAAATTACAAAAATGTGAATTTCGATATTCTAATCCTTGAAACTATCATAAAATTAACACTTAACATTAATTTGTGATTAGTGTTAACATCCCTATTGCTCATTGACAATAAAGTGAAGGTATAGCTGAATCAAAGACTGACGCAGCGAGCCTTCTGGTGTAGCCCAATTCACTTACTTAAAAACATTTAAAAACATACAGTAGTTCTGTTGTGATCACAGTCCATACAACTGGATCGAAATATCGACAGTTCCAACTAAAACATTTGCCGTGGTAAGTACTTGTATAATTCATCACAATCATGTATTAAACCACGAATTAAGTCTTATGCTGGACATTGACGGTCAGTTTTTCGCGTCAGTCCAGACGTAAAACTGTGGCGTCACTCCAAATGGTTTAGGCCAACTAAATGCCCCCACTCACTGGCGTCACTCCGGCTCTTCAGTTTTCGATCGGTCGGGCTGTTGTAGGGTTGTACAAATAGGTTTATTTGCGTCAAATAGGAAAAAAAATGAATTCGGATTCCGAAGAAGAAACATTAATTCTTGCTGCAGCTACTGTTTGTTGCCATATTATACTCTCCAAAAAACAAGAAAGAAAGCAATTTAAAATGAAAAGAGAAATCGGTTTCGTAATTTGTTTTTCACTATATTAACTATATGGATGTAGATGGAAATTATATATCGAAAAAGCATGTTCAACACTAATGTATTGAAATATTTTCAAAACGCTTTAGCTAAAACGATTTTAAGCATATTATTCCGGAATATCATAGACGTTTTGCTTTATTTACTCGTTTTGGTCAGTCAATTATGTGACGCTTGAAAATTTATTTATGCCCCTAAAAATAGCCCTAATTTTTTTTGGGCCCTAAAAAAATCCCAATAAGCAAAATTCCGCCCTAAAGGGGTTTGGGTAAAAGTGGCATGATTTTTTTTTCTTGCGGCCACTTATGAAAATTACTTTATTAGAAAGTACACAATAATACATACATTTTATTCTATTAAAGTTTCTTTCTAAAATGTATCGGAGCTGAGATATTTTAACATGAAAAATACATAAAATCATGTTGCCACTTAGGTACTTTGTGTCTATTTTATTTATTGTATTTGATGGTTCCCTGTTATTTTTCTTTTAGTCATAAACAACAACAAAGGAGCCTCTAATGAGCCCAAAAACTGAGTGTGATCGCCTCGACCAATCATAGCACAGGATTTGTTTACCTGAGCCGCGCATCAACTCCGGCGCACCGCGCAGTCGCACCGTACTTCACTCGTCTCTCCGAGTTAGTTGGTGACTAGTGTCGAGTGTTTCTGTTTCTATTGTTTTTAATCACATACCTCGCTTCCGCCTATAACACGCGAGAGCAGTTAGTCGTAGTATTTCTCGACATGGAGAAGGCGTTCGACCGCGTCTGGTACGCCGGTCCACGACGCCACGAAGATGAACCCAGCATGTATTTTAATCACACGACTTAGCTTGCCTTACTGGACTTTGGTCGCAGGCGGTATGGTGGCGTGTAGCGCTGTCAGTGTTAGGATTAGTCATTTACAGTATTGGTTTGGATTCTGCATTTAGTGTCGTTGCCTATGTATAGCATATGTAGTTAGAAAGGAGATTTGTTAGGGTCTTCTTTCGTGGTTGGTGACGGACGGCTATAATGGGAGGTGGACACCGTAGTTAGGCTAGGCTAGTTAGCCTGGTTGTCTAGTTTAGGCATAGAAATGTTGGCTTCCACGTTAGTTCAGTGAAAATTACGATGTACTCTCACTCCTACAAAGTAATCACTGGGACTAATGGTTTGTTTGGTCGTTAGTCTGTCGTTTCTCTCATCATATAGTAGGTATCTATAAGTATAAAAAAGTGATTTTAAATATTTTTGTTTATTTTTTAATATTCTATCCATAACGCTATAAATGGCTACCGGCAGAATAATAGGCAGATATCTAAGACAAAAACTCGCGACCTTCGGAACTTTAATACCGAGTGCATTAAAGATACCATCGAGCGGAACCGAGGCTCCAAAGTGTTCGCGAGAGATCTGTCGATCGGACAGAGCCAGCTGACGCGACTGCAAACTGACGACGGTCGTCTCGTTTCTTCTCGAGCTGAGGTCTTGGTAGAGCTCGAGAAGTTCTATGGACAGTTATATACCAGAACACAGAAACCTGTTGAAGATTTGACCAAAGACCCCAGAGCCATACTGACCCGACACTATACCGAAGATATTCCGGACGTCAGGTTATACGAGATTAGTATGGCTCTCAAACAACTCAAGAACAACAAGGCGCCAGGTGATGACGGAATCAAAGCGGAACTCCTGAAAGCGGGTGGAAAACCGTTTCTAAAGACCTTTCAGAGTTTGTTCAATTCCGTCATTCACGAGGGTACAACGCCGAAAGCATGGCAAAGGAGCGTGGTGGTTTTGTTCTTCAAAAAAGGTGATAACACTTTGTTGAAGAATTATAGACCCATCTCGCTGCTGAGCCATGTTTATAAGTTCTTCTCGAGAGTCAATACGAATCGTCTCGCCCGTAGGTTCGACGACTTCCAGCCTCCCGAACAAGCCGGATTTCGAAGAGGCTTTAGCACCATAGACCAAATCATACGCTGCGGCAGGTTATACAGAAGATAGAAGGATATAACAGGCCACTTTGTTTAGCATTTGTGGACTATGAAAAAGCCTTCGATTCGGTGGAAACTTGGGCTGTATTGAGGTCGCTGCAGAGATGCCGCATCAACTATTGGTACATTGAAGAGTTGAAGTGCTTGTTCGAAAACAACACTATGTCAGTACTTATACAGGACCAGACTACAAGGCCAATACATTGCAGCGTGGAGTGCGACAGGGAGATGTAATTTCCCCGAAGCTCTTTTCTGCTGCGTTAGAGGACGTCTTTAAGCTACTGGATTGGAATGGACTTGGCATCAACATAAACGACGAGTACATCACTCACCTTCGATTTGCCGATGACATAGTCATTATGGCAGAGACTCTCAGAGACCTTAATACAATGCTCAATGACCTCAGCAGAGTCTCTCAACAGGTGGGCCTGAAAATGAACATGAGCAAGATGAAAATGATGTCTAATGCTCATGTTCCGCTCCACTCAGTAATTGTTGAGAGCTCTGCACTCGAAATTGTAGACCTGGGACACACAGTCCAGCTAGGTAGATCCAATTTCGAGAAAGGGGTCACCCGCCGAATCCAACTCAGCTGGGCAGCGTTCGGGAAACTTCGAGATGTTTTCTCGTCCAAAATTCCTCAGTGCCTGAAGACTTAAGTCTTCGAACAGTGCGTGCTGCCAGTGATGACTTATGGATCCGAAACATGGTCGCTGACTATGGGCCTCATAAGAAGGCTCAGGATCACTCAGCGGGCGATGGAGAAAACTATGCTCGGAGTAACCCTATGAGATCAAATCAGGAATGAGGAGATCCATAGGAGAACCAAAGTCACCGACATAGCTGTGCGAATTGCGAAACTGAAGTGAAAATGGGTGGGGTACATAGTTCGAAGAGCTGATGGTCGATGGGATCCGAAGGTGCTGGAGTGGCGATCCCGCACCGGGAAGTGCAGTGTTGGCAGACCCCCCACTAGGTGGACCGACGACATCAAACGAGTCGCAGGGAGCCGCTGGACTCAGGTGGCGCAAGACCGAGGCTTGTGGAGGTCCATGCAAGAGACCTACGTCCAGCAGTGGACATCGATAAGTTGATAAAGACGAAGAAAAAGAACGCTATAAATAGTTTTAACAATAAAATATATGATAGTTTACTTTAAATTGATGACAAAACTCTCATAATTCTACAACTTCAACATCAGATATCTCAGCTCCGATATCACTTACGGCAAAATTCTTTTTTGATCTGTTATTACTAGTTAATACCCGATATGTTAGCAACAATTAAATTAGTGGCCGCTAAGAAAAAAAATCATGCCACTGGTCCATACAAAGTTACCCAATCCCCTTTGGGGCTAAAATCCCTAAGTTGGGAACCCTGCGCCATTGGAATGACGATCGCACACTCATGGGCAGTTTGGCGCGACACGCCGTGGATTTATGGTAGTCACGGAAAATTTCCAGGCGCGTCGTCAGTTTTAACTCTGGAGTGATGATTCGACACTCACGATAAAATTTTGGATGGACGTCAGTTCAACTGATGCGAAAAACTGATCGTCAATGCCCGGCATAAAATTGTTAGCTTATTTTCCTATAATGAGCCAGTATATAGAATAGAATACTTTTTTAATCAAATAAACTTTTACAAAGTGCTTTCAAATCGTCAAATGAATCTACCACTGGTTCGGAATGTAATATAATTAACTAGCTTTCGTCCGCGGCTTCGCTCACATTAAGTTCAATTTTTCAAACCCCTATTTTACCCCCTTAGAGATTGAATTTTCAAAAATCCTTTCTTAGCGGATGCCTACGTCATAATATGTATCTGCATGCCTTCAGCCCGATCCGTCCAGTGGTTTGAGCTATGCGTTGATAGATCAGTCAGTCAGTCAGTCAGTCAGTCAGTCAGTCAGTCACCTTTTCCTTTTATATATAATAATTATTATTATACCTGTGACAATTTGGTCCCTCGGCGACAATCTATAGTTCCTCTTGAAGACGTAATCTCCCAAAGCTCGAGATAATGCCAAATTCCCGTTCACTCTGTTCAGTTGTACCCAGCCACCTCCCGCTGTGATCCTGCGCAGTTCCTCTTCATTGTTAGGTTTGTGATCATACGATAAGATTTCTACCTGCAAATAAATTAAAAATACTGAATTTATACAACTTTAATATTAAACTAGCTGTTACCTGCGACTTCGTCTACATCAATTTCTGTTATTATGATTTTTTTTTATTTTTTTTTTTATTTTATTAGGTTTACTTACAAACACTTACACTAATATATCAATGAACATACTAAGACTAACTACATACTAGCTGAATGTAGTGAGTAATAAAAAGTAAACACAACATGGACAAATAACATAAACATTCATAAAGACAAAAAAAATTAAAAAAACAAAACAAAAGTGTTATTATAGAAACAAAACTAAATAGAATATAATATTAGAGTGACAATAATAATATATCCTAGGATTCATAGGTGAAAAAGTGAAATGAAGTGAAATGAAATTCTTCAGTCCTACATACTTCCGGAGGGGTAAGCAAGTAGGACTCAAGACTTCCAAGATTTAAATATCTTTTCACGAAACTTATATAGCGAGTCAGAAAAAATATCAACAACTGTTAAAATTTATATATAAAATTATGATAGCGATTTTTCACTGATGCTTCGCTCCTATTCGTCGCAGCGTGATGTTATATAGCCTAAAGCCTTCCTCGATAAATGAACTATCCAACACAAAAAAAAATTTTCAATTCGAACCAGTAGTTCCTGAGATTAGCGCGTTCAAACAAACAAACTCTTCAGCTTTATAATATTAGTATAGATTAATGCTGAGATCTACAGAGTGTGCTCTGACTCAGCTCAGACTCAAGATAGAGGTTAAAAAAAATGAGATACAAATATGATTTGACTCAATCTGTTTCGTTTTAACTCTGTCTTTAGTCTGAGCTGAGAGAGAGAGTGCGGTCTATAGATTTCAGGCTTAGCTTCTGCTATCCACCCACACATCTGTCTGTCTGTTTGTCTGTATCTCATGATCTGTAATAGTTAGAGTTGAAATTTTCAAAGAATGTGTAATTCCATTGTGCCACAAAATGGCAACAGAATTAACAGAATTTGTTATTATTAACAAATCGCTCATTTGCGACAAGAGTGACATAATTCAAAATCGACGATGAGAGAATTCTCTCGTTAGAGAGTAATGTTTTATGCCATGCACAGCGGCCAACAAAACGAAAGAGCATTAAGTCACAATCTCTCTCGCTCTTATTTTTTTGTGCTTAGCGTAATGTTGTTTCTATAGAAAAAAGTATAAATTTTCGACACTAAAATTGGTGAATTTTGAGTTACGTCACCCTTGTCCAAATGAGCGAAATAATAAAAATAAAAATTTAAGGGCGGTTTGCCTACTAGGAACGTGTCCTTTTGAACCCTTCGTATGTGAGTCTGACTCGCATTTGACCGGTTATTTAATTGATGTAGACTAGTGTGCCATAAACAAAGACCAATCCTCTCCTAAGAAAAAGAATCTGCAATCTATGGCGAGTTGGTGACATTTTGAAAAAAAAAAAAAAATATTGTCTATGACAGTTACCGCGCCTCTAACGCTGGCGATGGCGCGCGAATCGCCAACGTTGGCGCAGTAGAGCGTGCTGTCCTTGATCAGCACCACCACGGCTGTGCTGCCCGCCACCTTCTCCTGCATGTCCTCCTCTAGCATCGCTTGATCCAGGTCCAGAAAACCCTGAGCACAGAAACACTTGTTATCCATACTTATTTGTTCTTTATTTGTATTGTATTTAGTTGTATTTGTATTGTATTGGACTTAGGAAACTTCATCGTGGAAACACTGTATACATAGCATAGTTTCATTAACTATTGTAAAAATTTTATTTTTTTGAAAAGAGCAACCGCCGAGTTTCTTGCTGGCTCTCCTCAGCAGGAAAGGCATTCCGAACCAGTGATAGATTCATTGACAATTCAAAAGTGCTTGTAAAAGTTTATTTGAATAAAAAATATTTCTATTTCTATTTCTAATATGAATGTCCTGTCTAAATCATGACATGATTAAAGAACTGCCATCCTAGCCATATTACAAACATATCGTCTCTCTCTGTTTATCACATTTCCCTTCTGAAATGATAGGACATGCGATTAAAAAAACTTTGGGAGCCATTGGTTCAGCGTGAGCGATCGTAGTGGCAGTTCTTTAACTATGCAGTCAGTCATTAACTCGTTACTGTCTTAGTGATGTACTAAGTTGGATTTTTGGATTGGTGATTTCTTAGCTTTTGGGTTGGTTTTTAAATCACACCGAAAACATTTTATTTACCTGTTTAAGTGACTCTTCAATGTTACCCAAATGATACTCCGGCCTGGCTGTTATGAACTTGTGTAGATGTTTTCCGGCATATTCTGCTATATTAGAACCTGAAAATAAACTTGAATGTTATAATCTATTTAAGAACAACTCCACAATATGTTGTACAATTATATTATTATAATGCTTTACACAGTATATATCCAGTAAGCTCTGTAAGCCAATTTTATTTTTATTACTAAAAGAATATATTAACTTGACTGATGTTGTCTTTTTCCCTCCAAATAAGTAAATAAGTAAAAGTGGGTACGACAGTTGTGCAATGGGTGGGGATCGAACCTTTTGAATTTTCAGTCCATACCTGTAACCGTTGGGTTATTGAGGCTTACTAATTATTCTCAAAGTTCTCCCCAAACTTCCATTCAGGGTTAAGTATTTTGGATTTGTTGTTTTATAACACAACTAGATGATGCCTGCGACTTCGTCAGCATGGATCAAGGATTTTCAATTCCCATGGGAACTCTGTAATTTTCCAGGATAAAATGTAGCTTATATTGTAAACCTGGGTATGAGCTATCTCCATTCCAAATTTCAGCCAAATCGGTTCATTCATTGTGGCGTGAAGGAGTAACAAACATACACACACACATACACATACAAACTTTCGCCTTTATAATATTAGTGTGATGTGATGTGTATGTGATAGTGTGATTCTCACCCCCATGTCCATCGTAAACTGCGAAGAAAGCTGTGCCTGGGTCATCAGGAAGGGACAATATTTGTGTGTGGGAGTCATCCATAGACACGCGCCAGCCCTGCATACACGAAGATCCGACTAGATAGCGGGAGTCCTGACATGTTGACGACTGCTTCTCTGTCACTGGCTCGGAGAGGGTCTGCCCCATTACTCTGCTATAACAAGACATATTGTAACCAGTGATCGGCATAGGCAGTGCAATTTTGCAGAATTTCGTGATGTTATCGAAATATGAATATGCAGTTATTAATCCCACTAGATTGGGATTTATATATTTTTTGTTACTTCAAGGATTTCAATATTATCAGAATAAAATATGGCATAGATTAAGATTTTTTCACTCCCGCTCTTTTTTCCAGAACTCGTTGATTTTCTGGGATACAAAATAGCCTATATTATGTTAATCCAGGGCATAATCTAACTCCACTCCAAATTTCAGCCAAATCTCTCCAGCCGTTTTTGAGTGAAAGAGTAACAACCATACATAAACATCAAACTTTCGCCTTTATAATATAAGTGTGATAGTGATTTGTTCTATTACTGTCTATGTTTAATGCATATAGATCCTAAGGTATTGAGTGTTAATGATCTACATTTGTTATAGACAAAAGAGTAATATTAGTTAAACAATATTAAAGATTGAAACAATACCAAAATCCCAAACTGTTGTTTCCAAACATTATAATATAAAATAAATACTCACGTGAAGAGAAAGGTTTTATAAACTGCTTTCTACTGAATACACTATACAGTAACGATTTACACCGTCATACATGACTAATATAGTATCTGATGTCATAACAAAGTACTTTAGATACAAATTAACATGTAATCATTCTACGAAAAATAAGCTACTCTTTGTCCATTTACACCTGGAGCACTGGTTTGTTTGCTTGTAAAAGCAATATGTTTTTTTAAAACATACTTGGTGATAATAAGGACAAAACAAAACACATACTTATCTATAAAAAACAACATACGATACGCAATCGCTATTTGTTCGAAACATAACAAATGTAAGCTTTACTTACTAGGTATTAAGCCCGTGTATAAAATAACTATTTCCTTCGCTTATTTGTGATTTATTTTAGCACGAAATCAAAAATATTTTCAAAGTGCGTCAATAAGTAAATATGAAAATATCAACTTATGAAGTGTCAAACAAACATCAACGTCGCATTAAAAATACAAAAATCTAGCTGTCAAACTTCAAAACTGTCAAACGTCTCAATCATCATGGAACGTCATGGAAGTAGGACACTTAATAACCATAGACTGTAGACCTTAACCATAACCGTTTACAAACCATAGGTATTAAATTGCAAACTGTAATGATCGACATAGTAATTCATAAAATTATGATAATATTATTATCATAATTTTACCATTATATTTATAATATAAATAGGTATACTTAGTATATAATTTTAAAAAGGGATACTAGGTACACCCGCGAAACGCGGCGATACTTTTGTAGCTTTTGCGGCGTCTTAATAAAGAACGAGGTATGCCACACGCACGACATTGGAAAATTAATCCTTAAGCGACATGTAATTTTTAGAACGCTATCCCGCAACGTTTACCGGTACACAATCATGATGGCAACGGCATACACAAGATGATACATATTATCCCTTTAGGGGTTGAATTTTGAAAAATCCTTAGCAGACACCTTCGTTATGATAGCTAAGTATCTACATGCCAAACAGCCTGATCCGTCCAGTGGTTTGAGCTGTGCTGTGATAAAATAGGGGGTTGAAAAATCGAACTTAACGTGAGCGAAGCCGCGGGAAAAAGCTAATAAATTATAAAAGTATCACACCATGTTTACTACTTATCCGATATAAGTACTGCTGTTAAATGACTGTTAATTTTATTAAAATACATAGGTAGGTTTTAAGAAAAAAGTCAATGATAACCTTATAATTCTCGAAGCTGCTAGCATAGCGAAATCATAAATCTTACGATTTTGCAGAAAATAATACAAAAACCACTAAATTAAAGCATAAAAATTAGATCGATTAATTTGGTACAAGAATTTCAAAAGTGACGTCAATCATTTTCAATTTATATCTGACAATATTTTTTTTATTTTTATTATCTTATACCTACCTATAATACCGACCTCTTTTGTTTATAAAAAAAGTATTTATGCAGGGTAAAGGGTAACAATCTTTTTGTAATAAAGTTGAAGAAAAAATTTTTTTTACAATGGTTAACAAAACTATGCTAAGCACACAGTGTTTCCACTTTCCACAAAGAAGTTTCAAAAATACACACCTACCACAACCTAACACATGTTAAGATGGGTAGACACAAAGCAGACCCATTTCCGTTGGTCGCACCCGTTCACGAGCACGACGCATGATCCAGCCATTGCTTCGCTCAACCATATTTGAGGGAACGTATCAGGATAAAAAGTATCCTATATAATATTGACCCGGAGTATCGGCTACCACTATACCAAATTTCATTCAAATCCGTTCAGCAGTTTTCGCGTGATGCGCACACAGACAGACAGGCACACAAAAAATTCAAAAAAAATATTTTGGGCTCAATATCGGTAATAAAGCATTCTCCAATTAAAATTTTCAAAGTAGGCATATAAAATGTACAGACTTCATCCCGTTACACTTACAGTTTTATTATAAGTACTAAGTAGTTATAGATTATTTAGATTTAGGATTAGTAGTCGCTACGCACCTACAGAAGCTACTGCCAATCTTAAATCTATGATAATAAACAATATTATAAATAATTATTATGTAATCAAAATAAACAATTGCTTCAGCCTTGAAACCATGGCTTGAAACTGATGTAATATCGTGATTTAAATCATATCGAATCAGCATAATTATTTTTGCATTGCCATTGACGTTTCATTAATCGTAAGTACCTAAAACATAGGTACGTTCAATTCAAATGAATTGATACTTGCGTAATAAGTTTAATGAATACCTATTAAATATTTAACCTACCTTAATATTCCTGCATGCCTGAGTGTGCTCCATAATGTTTTCAAAGGTGTGCGAAGTCTGCTAGTCTGTTATTCCAGACTATAATCTCTCTCTGTGCCAAATTTCAACTAAATCGGTTCAGTCATTGCGGTGTGATTTAATAACAAACATCTATCCATCGATCCATTTCTTTTTTATTCATTGACAAGATAGTCCTGACTTACGTAGTAATTAATACCTAATCTGTGGTCCTGACTGCGATCTCACCTGATGATTAGTGACGGTTAGTATGCAACTCGAATTTTAGTTAACATAACTAAAATTCGAGTTGCATACCCGAAGTAATGATTAACGACTTGTTTTTATAAGTAGGTTCATAATTACATTCATCGTTCGAAAAGAAATGGATGGCTGACGAAATCCACAAAAGCGATGGAGTGTGCCGTCAGAAAATGCAGTTTAGCTATCAAACAATAGGGCAATGACTCGATGATCTGCTTCAGCGGGACTCGAGAGACGGGAATTTAAGGCGAGTACTACCGGTTTCAACTTATACTTACAAACTTGTTTGTTTTTTTAGGGCTACACACATCGTGCGAGTAAAAAAACTAAGCTTAAGTGTGGATTTACTAAAAGACATTAGACATGCCTGCCTGCTTAATATGGTTATTTTTATTTAATGTTTGCAGCCGCCACCGCGCGCCGATTTTCCTATTTTTCTTTTGTGTAAGAAGGCCTTGTCGAATTTACTTACAGTAATTTAAATTCACTTAACCAATTCGTAATAAAAGCCTAATGCTTTCTTGCAACTTTCGCTAACTGTTACCGTACCACAGACTAATCTCTATCATGAGATGTGTCTCAAATAATAAGCTAAATTATTTTAAAAAAAAAATTTTGTGTGTGTGTGTCTTCAGTGACTGGAGCAGTCTTAAGTGCACGACAGCACGAAATACAAAAAAATAAAACAGTGTCGCAGTAAATACCTGAATATCTGTCTGTATGATTGCTAGATTGTGGTATCGTGGAGTCGGAATGAGTACCGAATCATGCGGATAAGTTATTACTTTAGTGTTAAGAAAATACGCGTTTAGTGTGCACGCGTTTAGTGTGCGTAGATTGACGCGTGTGCATTTTTGGATTTGATTTGATTAAAATTGGATTTATTTTCTGAGGGGACGTTCTGTTGAATAAATAAGAAAAATGGCCTGCCCCATGAGGTAAGTTCAGTATAATTTTTTATTTTTAAGTAGGTAGGTATATAATATAACCTGCCGGTCAGCGTCACCGGAGCGAGATTCGGCGAGCGCGAAATAAGAGATGCTTCAAGTTCAAGCTTCGCTTTATAATAGCTTTAGGTAGCCCTAGGGCTCGAAGACATCGACATTTTTTTTTATTCGATGACAAGATAGTCCTTGACTGCAATCTTACCTAATGGTAAGTGACGATGCAGTCTAAGATGACAACGGGCTAATAGGTTTCTACACGCTATCGTGCCGTAACGCTAAATTGCTTAGCGGCACGTCTTTGAGGGTGGTAACTAACCACGGTCAAAGACTCCCACCAGACGTCTTCTTAAGGGCGCTCCTGTGAGGCTCAGACCTCGGTTTTCTTGCTGGGTTGGTTTCCACACGTAAACCAGTCATGGTCCATTGTGTGTGATGCACCAATTCTTCCGATGTTCTTTACTCCAACCATCCCAGCTCTCTCCAGAAGCCTAGCAGGCCGCCCAAAGGTTGCAAAGGGCTTCTCGAAGTGTGGCTGGGGATCCTAGATGGTTCTTGCGCTGCCCGTGCATCCGAGGAGCACGTGCGTTGGTGTTTCATTCGCCTCTATGCAAGCCCAGCAGAGGACTGTCGGTGATACCTATAATAAAATGGTGTTTATTTAGTGGGCTGTGGCCCTTTATAATTTCCACCACCTTCCTGAGTTTACCTCTGTCCAGGCGGAGTAGTCTATTAGTTAGATGTTTGTCTAGATAAGGAAAGGCTTAATTTGTCTGCAGTCTGTTGCATTCGACTTATGACGTTGGAGTGGTTGGATTAGATTAGTCCGTAGGTACGTCCTCATGATCGTGGTAAGGATCCAAGATGGGCCACGTTAGAATTTGGGGACCGCGTTTTCGCCGGTGAAGACGCTGTGTAGAGGTTGCTGATGTGTAGCCTTACCTGATGGGGTGTGTTGTCTGTCGTTATCCTGTTGTCAGGGTCGTAAAGAACGTGTTCTGGGCGACTTTTACTCAGGGTAGCGGGAGTCGAGAAGAGCGAAGTTTTTTATAACCACTCGAAAAAACTTGCACCCAAAAGTTGTACATGGTTAAGTCTGCGCGGAAAGCTGCGATGAAATAAAACATGCCCGACACCTCGTGCGAAACGCGACAGATGCTAGCGTATTGTGCGGAATAGGAATGTAATAAGTGCATAAAGCATATATATTCTAATAACTCGTAACATATTAATTTTTTTAAATGGCTGTATCGTCTCTTAGTAGTTAAGATGTTTAGGAATTTTATATAAAATTTTTTGTAATGTGTACAAAAATTGCATTTTGAAAATAAATGCAAATTGGTTAAAAATTAGACCTAACTTCACGATTTTATTTTGTCGAACACATTTCATTATTTTATCTTTCTACTCAGTATTGTCCCTTGCAAATATGATGTTATTTTTGCCTGGTTTTTTTTCCGATATTTAGATTTGATCTACTGCTGTAAAAAGCAAATCCGCATCAGGAGATTTACCATTAGGTACACGCGTTCTTAGGTTTGAGGGACAGATAGAGTTCTCAGTTTCGTAATAAAATAGATAGGTAATATAATTATTACTTATACTGCGGGAACGAAAGGAAATACATACCTAGAAACTGCGAAATTCAACCCAGACAGGTATCTCCTATCTGTATCACGGACTTACCTTGTCATAAAACTTTCTAAAGTTTTTTCTGTGGACTTAAATACAGCTAGGTAAGTAGTAAGTAGGTACCATAGGTAAATGTTTAAGGAATGCGGAATACGTTAATAAAGATAACCGTTTTTCAGGTAAATGTTTAAGTAATTCGTTACAAATGACCGTTTTTATGTTATTAACCGACTTCCAAAAAAGGAGGTTCGTTCAATTCGTCTAAATCTTTTTTTTTATGTATGTTCCCCGATTACTCGAAAACGCCTGGACCGATTTGGAGAATTCTTTTTTGTTTGAAAGGGTATACTTCCCAGGTGGTCCCATTGTCATCAGGTCGGGATCTGATGATGGGATCCTGTAGAAATCGAGAGAACTCTTCAAATTTCATAGGCACAATTGACATACTTTGTAGTTGCGTTTGAAGTCGGTTTTGTAGAAAGAATCTTTACGTTTCTATTACGTATTGTTATTTTTTTTAAACTTTTCTGTAAAAGTTGTAAAGTTTTTCGTCATTATTATTTTTAGTTTCCACTTACCACTAAGTAGTATTTCCATTATAACATGGAATCAAAATTGTTGGAACGTTACTAAAGTTACCCGCCTCCACTGTTCCTAGATTAGTTGAAGCCTCAATAGCCCAACGGTTAAAGGTGCGGACTGAACACTGTAAGGTCGCAGGTTCGAATCCCACCCGTTGCACTATTGTCGTACCCACTCCTAACACAAGCTTTCCGCTTATTTGGAGGGGATAGGAGAATATTAGTCAACTTCAGGTTGGCTAATATTCTTTTTTAAGAAAAAAAAAATTAAGAGCTTACGATTCGCTGCGTTTAAAGAGAAAGGTAGGTCATACTTAATTTATAATGTACCTACGTACTAATCAGTAGTCATAACATAACTCTTAAATACGTACTAATAATATGCTATTGCATAAATTCATATGTTTAAATCACCGATGATTCCATGCAAACAATTACGTCGCTCAGTTGCTCCTCGTTTGCGTGATAAGAGGACAAACCAACAAACCGATAATAAACAAAGGCATCCATATTTATCCTTACTATCCTACTGTTTGCATAGGTATATGGATTGATGGATGGATGTTTGTTACTTAATCACGCCGTAAACACTGAACCAATTTGGCTGAAATTTGGCACAGGGGATTATAGTCTAGAATAGCACATAGGCTACTTTTTATCTCGGAAAATAAGAGTTCCCGCGGGAATTAAAAAACTAATCCATGAACGAAGTCGCGGACATCAACTAAGTAGTTTCTTTATAAATTGCCGCTTTTTGGATCATAGCTCGAAATATGTTTTGGTAGTTTTTCAAAATATGCTTTAGGACGGCAGAGCGATAGTAGGTACCTACCTATAACCTACCTATACCTACCTATACATATAGTTGTAAATGTAAACAGATTCGATTTCGTTATGCACTGGCTTTGATACCTAAAGATATTGCGCTGTGATCGCATTCAAAGTGTAGATAGATATCTGGTGTCAATCATGTGAAGGGATCCGTGAGGGATAGTCTAAAAACGATAGCAATCGCCTGTGATTGACTGAATTTGTGACGTTATTGTTGCATCAATGCATTTTAACCATCTATTTATATAAAATTCAAAGTCCTGACTGACTGACTGAGATATCAACGCACAGCCTAAATAAACTACTGAAGTTAGAAACTTGAAATTTTTACAGTTGGTTCCTTTTATGACGTAGGCGCACACTAAGAAAGGATTATTGTAAATTCCACCCCTAAGGGGTTTAAATAGGGGATGGAAGTTTATATGAAAGTCCGTCATTTTTCAAGCTGTTTCCATCAAAGTTGGTATTAGAGCTTTCAGTTAAAAATAAAGAAGTACGTGTGTCACAGTTTTTGAAAATTCCACCTCAAAATCTAATTTCACGCGGACGAAGTCGCGGGAGCAAAAGCTAGTCGATGTATATGGATAGGCCTACACTACACTACTAGGATAGGACAACAGAATTTGCAAAACTCTCTTGTTTTAAAAGAAGGAACCTAAAAGAAGTTTTAAAAAAATGTACTAATGTCGCTTCATTCAATTTTTTAGTGGCTACTACTTGTTAAACTCCACGCGGGCAAAAGCTAGTTCTAACAAAATTAATCCTATTCTATAGCCTTTTCTAATCTATGTAGTTTTGATTTTATTCATATTTAATTGGCACACTTAAAAAATAATACTTAATTAGGCAATAATTGGCTCTATAATATGTATCTAATCATGAAGCAGCGAGACGTTAGTAAGGGAGATTAATTAATCAAACTTGTTAGGCAGTATTAAATCCGGTTAGATATCTAGTTACTTACCTACGCAACTTGTGTTTTTATTATATTTTACTAATAAACCTTCCTAACCGACGCGGTCTCATTAAATTAAATTACAGGTGTTTTAACTTTACCTGTTATTTTATATACCTACTAATCAACAATCGAAAAATTTACCGCTAGCACCATGTACCCGCACCATCAAAATTGGCTGATTAGTTTAGGCGCTACGGTGGAACATACGTACATACATATAATATGGACCTAATAGATTTATAAATACATATCAAAAATTCCGAGGCCGGCGGGATTCGAACCCACATCTCTCTGGGAATCGCGCCCGAGTGTGTTAACCGTTACACCACGGCCGAACCACACGTCAGCCACGAAATTAGTGATATGTATCTATCTACTTTTTCAATCAGTTTTATAGCAACTGTAGCCCGCCGGCCTCGGAATTTTTGATATGTATTTATAAATCTATTAGGTTATTTCCTTTAAGTGTAGGTTAACACTTCAATAAAAAATTAAAAAAAAAGTACATATATAGAGTCCTAAAATCATAATCCTTTTTTTTTACTTCGAGTAAAAATGGACTCTTTTTACCTGACGCTATGGTATTGACGTCCATACATACACGTACCTACCTGCGTAGTGGTGAGCGCTGTGGTCTTATAACTGGGAGGTCTCGGGTTCGATTCCCGGCGGGGGCAATTTGGGAATTTATACTTTTTGAAGAGTTCTGGTGGGAGGCTTTGGCTAGTTACCATACTACCTTTCATATGATTTTCATGGTTTTTGGTTTGCTGTATTTGTCTCCGTCCCAAATAGCAGAATAACTTAAAATATCGGAAAAATTCACGAAAAAGAAAATTATAAGAAAATGAAAAATTTTCTCATTTTGTGTTGAACGGGTTTTTTGATGGAAAGGGAAGTGCCCTTTTACCCCGGAAAAACAGTAACCTAAGTCATGTGGACGAAGTCGCGGGCAAAAGCTAGTAGTTAGTACATAAGTAATACTATATTTTTTTCTACATACCACCAAATTATGGAATCATCTCCCTTCGACAGTGTTTCCACTTAATTACAATATGGGGTTATTCAAGGGGCGAACCAATAAATTCCTGAAAAGCCGGCAACGCATTGGTGGTGCCCCTGGTACTACAAGTGTTCATGGGCGGCGGCAATCACTTTACATCAGGTGACCCGCCTGCTCGTTTGCCCGCTATTCATATAAAAAAAACTGACAGTAGGTACCTACAGACTGTATCTTTTGTATTTGACAGGTCGATGTCAGATGACTCCGCACAGGACGGCGATCACCTGGGCAACGAAGCGGGCATGCTCTACGGAGAGTATCTGATGCTGGACAAATTGCTCAGCGCTCAGAGGATGCTCAGCGCTGAGTCTTCCAAGCCGGTTCACGATGAACATCTGTTCATAGTAACACATCAAGGTATTGTAACTTCTTTGGTCTCCATCGAGGGTTAATGAATCCCACAAAAGCTTAACTTCCTTATCCCTCAGCCAATGAAGGTTTTTTGTGAATTTTTTTCCGCTCCGTAGACGTAGACGTAGAATGTCTCTTACGTAGACTTCCACATGTCTCGGTCATATGCCGTTTATATCCAGCGGATCCCTGCGGCTCGTCGGATGTCGTCGGTCCACCTAGGAGGGAGTCTGTCAACACTGGGACTCCAACAACCATTACTTATTCGAAATACCCCCCCACCCCCCCTCCCTTCATTAACTTTCTTTGCTATGTCGCTCTCGTTCTCCTACGGATCTCCTGAAGAGCTCGGTATTCAAGCACTGATTGATTTTGGACGAGAAGACATGTCGAAATTTCCTGAACGCTGGCCAGTCGATAATTTGGACGACAAGACATCTCGAAGCTTCCTGAACGCTGGCCAGCCGATATATTGGACGAGAAGACACGTCGAAATTTCCTGAACGCTGGCCAGTCGATATTTTGGACGAAAAGACATCTCGAAGCTTCTTGAACGCTGACCAGGCGATATATTGGACAAGAAGAGATGTCGAAATTTCCTCAGCGCTGGCCAGTCGATATTTTGGACGAGAAGACATCTCGAACTTTCCGAACGTTGGCCAGTCGATATATTGATTGAAATCTGCTGTGGGATTGCCTAAAAATTATTGCATCAGTTTGACGATCACAATGATTGGCTGGTACCCTCTCGCTATCGGTTATAATGCATTGACGCAACACGAACTCCACAAATTCAGCCAGTCAAAATCATTTTAAGACAATCCGATAGCTCCTAAAAATAACTAATTGGTGAAACCCTATATTCCAGCGTACGAGCTGTGGTTCAAGCAAATCATCTTCGAGGTGGACTCAGTGCGGTCTCTGCTGGACGTGGAAGGTCTGGACGAGAGTCACACCATGGAAATCCTGAAGAGGCTCAACAGGATCGTGCTCATTCTTAAGGTGTGTACAGCACGAGAAAGCTCCGTGCCATCAAAAAAGTTTTTTTTTAATTCTTATTATTTGATAGTTGATAGTGTGGGTATCCTTTCCTATATTTTTTGGGGAAGGGAGGGGGGGATGCTACACTTTTGAGGCTTTGGCCTTGGCCAGTTATTACCCTACCGTTAAAAACGATTCTTGGTCAATTGCGATAGCGTTTAGAAATCGATTAGGGGCATAGGGTTAATGTACACTGCCATTCCCTTTCCAAGTTAACCTGCTGCCATTTTAAAAGCCTCAATAGCTCAATGGTTAAAGGTGCGGACTGAAAACTGAAAGGTCGCAGGTTCGAACACTTCCCGTTGCACTAATGTCGTACCCATTCCTAGCACAAGCTTTTCGCTTATTTGGAGGGGAGAGGAGAATATAAGTAAAGTTCAGCTTGGCTTATAATATTCTTTTTAAAAAAAGAAAAGAAACAACTTTAGGAGACCATCACTTTAGAGATTAGGTTATTATCAGTTTAGGTTCAAGTATCAACCTTTTACGGTTCATGAGATATAGTCCGCTGACAGACAGACGGACGGACGGACGGACGGACGGACAGGGAAGGCTTAGTAACACGATCCCGTTGGTTACCCGTCGGGTAAGTAACGCTAAGAAAGTTAACTTGCCTTGGCTAACCTCTTCAGACTCTATTTAAATTAATACACGAAATACCTAAGTGTACCTAACTATATTGTACAAATTATATTTTGTTATCGTATTATAGCATGCGTATCATATTGTTTTGATATTAAATTACGCGTAGGCCTGATAAATTAACTTCTAGAGCCCTGACATTTGACCCTGCCGCATTCCGTCACGATATAAGCCTGATGACGTACGCTGACTGCTCTCGTGTTTTGATGGTGTGAACTGACAAAAATACGCAAACAATACTAGATAATGCTCAAAAACAACATGGTATAGTACATTTATCTCACGAAGTTACGGGCGCTTTACTTGTGGTTACGTCGTGTACATGCACATTGCGTAAGTGTGCGTGCCTGTCAGGAGCCTAGGTGGGAGCGGTCAGGCGCAAGCAAGCTCTCGCTCACACTTACACAGATATGACACACACACACACAACCATGAGCCACGCGCCCTCTTGAATTGCAAGAAATATACATAGAAGAAGCTACCACAGAAAAGGACGTTTGGAACCCTCTTTGTCGTTACACAATGTGCAGAAATCTTTTCAAGTTAGCCCGCTACAATCTTAGACTGCATCGTCACTTACCATCAGGTGAGATCGCAGTCAAGGGCTATCTTGTCATGGAAAAAAAATGAATCTACCACTGGTTCGGAATGCCGTTCCAACCGAGAACCAGCAAGAAACTCGGCGGTTGCTCTTTTAAAAATACATACAACTTACGGTTTAATTATGCTCATGTATTGCTGGAGCGAGTTATGTCCACGCTTTTTGATCATTTATGTAATTATGTATGCTTCGTTATTAGAATACCCTTAATAAATTTCTTAAACTTGTGTCAAATCAAGATCGACTGTGGAATTTT
This sequence comes from Hipparchia sbordonii, assembly GCA_038048805.1. Lineage (NCBI taxonomy): Eukaryota > Metazoa > Arthropoda > Insecta > Lepidoptera > Nymphalidae > Hipparchia > Hipparchia sbordonii. The sequence goes on from CM076115.1 coordinate 9,075,994, forward strand.
ATTATACTAGAACGTCACGCCCATTCCCACAAACGACTATGATTTAGGGTCCACGACGCTGACCATAATTATGTGGATTGGCCAGACTTCACACACCTTTGAGAATACCATGGAGAATTCTTAGTATTAGAACCTCAGGACAAATGGCCTCTCTGTAGATCGCCTCCGTCGAACAAGTGATAGCTACCCAGGATAGACGGTCCAGTCCTTGGTCCCTCCAAGCTGTCGCTGAGATCTTCCGAATAAAACATCGTGATAGCATGAATAATATCCAACTTTATTACTGGTTACACAAACACGAATAATCAGAAACTCGGCATGAAGGCAAACACGTCTTACGTCGAGGCTCGCTCGTCCCGGAATGCCTCCGCGGCCGTGCGCCGGCTACCTAAAAAGCTAACAGACGGCCATTCTGCCTCGGGGATGTCCCCATCCCCAATTTCAGCTCGGCCATTCGTTAGGTAGGTATGCCCTCATACCGGTTAAAAGGATACAGCAAAAAAAAATGATAATAATGAGATAATCACAATTTCAATCTTAGATTAATTCATAGGTGTCTAATATAGGGTATGTTTTACGCTTATTTTAATAGGATTACAAAAAATATATATTAATACAAAAATAAATAATCAATTCCTGAATGACACATACTGTCGGCGACTAACGTTAAGTTTTACATTTTAAAATTTGGGACTATGAATTATTGTTTGCAGTTAGAGTAAGTTCGTTCAAGTGCATTGAAATTTATAGGCGCCTTGAGTGCGGTGACTAGGTTAAAAAAGACTCTTTGTGTATCGAACTTTGTTTGGAACCCTTGTGAAGTGCTTACATTTGGATTTTTCTGGCGCCTAGTGGTAATTATGGTCTGTTATTAATAGTGAGAATTTCTAAGAGCTTTAGATTTATGTTGTTCCTTAGCTTTTAAGATTTTGTTTTACGATCAATGTATTAGGTGCTAGAAATATGTTTAAAAGAACTTGTGTTGATTAAAGAGACTCACAAAGGGTTCATTTATTGGCGATCGTGAGAATGTAGAATTGTTCCACGACCCTTTCGTATAAATAATGCAGTAAGAACGAACGCCAGTCAGTCAACCCAGAGCACTGCAATTGGAAACAATTCTTTTATTCTCCAAGAAGTACCTCTCCGTTCTTCGTTACTGCTAAGTCTACCTGTCGCGGTATAGGTGCACGACCGGGGTGCACGGGACGGGACGCCTACCAGTGCAACATCGAGGGGCCTTACGGTCGGGGCAAACTCTCCGCCCCGTAAATCTAGCCCCCGCTAACTCCGCGTCTCCGTCAACTTTTGCGGGACAAGTTCCCGGGCGTTGTCGTGTCACTTTAGGACCGACGCGCCGCAACAGATGGTCCTTCGAACCGGATCCCTGAAGACAGATTCCTAGAACTGCGAGTTGAAGATTTCGGAAAGCTGAAAAGTGAACGAAGAGGGACCTACAGACATGCCTCTGACCAGGTCCCAGAAGGAAAAAGATGTACCCCTAAGGGCAAGCTCAAATGCATCACAGTATGCTGAGAAAGTTAGTGAGTGCGCCAGATCTGCGCCAGGGGCTGCATCATTTATGACTTCGGAAGCCACAGAATCGAATATTTCTTCGAAAACTTCAATCGAGGAATCTTCAGGAGCCACGAAGACGAGATCTACAGAACGCAGTGCTCGACTCAAACAACTGCATATGACTGAGCGGGAGAACCAGAACATTTCCCTGATGACAGAAAAACCAGGTGGTTCCACCCGTACGACAGTCAAGTCAGTTCGAACTAAGAGTTCTGCTGCCAGATTACGCAAGTTAGAACTAGAAGAAAAGCTGGCGCGTTTAGAAATAGAGCGCATCAGACTTATGAAACAAATAATTGAAGATTCACTTTCAGAAGACGATTTGGATAAAGAACAAGCCGACAGAAAATTGCATGTTCAGAACTGTATCCACACGTCTCCTGTGGAAGATATAAAAGATATCAAGCCAGAAAAGGATCTTCAAGAAAAGCAAGAGGTCGTGAAGACAGAACAGCAGCCCCTGATGTCTACGATCCAGACCCAGGCAGGTGCTACACGACAAGCATTTGAGAGTCACACGCCAGCAGTTGTAAAACCACCACAGAAGAGTGGAGAACATGAATTCGAGAAGGAAAATGCTGAACAGGCAATGGCAGCAAGTGTGGCGTTGCCAGTCCACGCAATGAAAATACCCAGAACTTACCTGAACCTGAAGATAGTCCAGGTAGAAGTATTTGGACCAAAAGGAACTAACCTGAAGATAGTTCAGGTGGAAGTGCTTGGACTAAAAGGATCCCAAAATATACTAGCACTTTTGGACGAAGGGGCAACGATCTCTCTCCTTTATTCACGAATTACCAAGAATATCAGAGAGAAAGAAACTGAAGAAGGATTGGTGCTAGAAACATTCGGAGGGAAATCAATGCGCAAGAGGGACTCTGAAAGGCTCAACTTGATTATACAAGGAGTCCACCAAAAAGAAAATAAAAACCTAGATCGGGTTCGCACCATTGATGAACTGAAACTTGCTCCACAGTTCCTGGACAAAGAAGGAATAGAAGAATGTTCACACTTAAAAGAAATGACGAATATTCTTTATTATGAGTTTGAGCCACCTCAGTTACTCATAGGACAAGATAATTGGAAGCTGATCGTGTCTCAAAAAATAAAGAAAGGAAAACCTGGAAAACCAGTCACCTCGCTGACAGAACTTGGTTGGGTTTTTCATGGTTTTGACAACACAGTTGGACAGCCCGTACACATCGTGATTAAGTGTTTACACGTGAATATGGTCGAAGATAGAATGCACGACATAATAAAAGAACACTTTGCCATAGAATCCCTGGGAGTGCAACCAAGAAGACCAACGACAGACTCAGAGGGAAGAGCTCTAGCCATATTAGAGAAAACCTGTCGAAGGCAGGAGGATGGACGCTTTGAAGTTGGATTGCTGTGGAAAAATGAAGAAGATCAAATGCCAGAAAGCTACAAATCAGCAGAGAAAAGACTGTGCAACATAGAAAGAAAATGGATAAAGATCTTCACTTAAAAGATGAATATATCAGGCAAATCCAACACTTGATGGATCAAGACTACGCAGAAGAGGCACCAAACAAACCAGACTCTAAAAGAAAATGGTACCTACCTCACTTTTCTGTCATACATCCATTAAAGAAGAAAGTTAGAATTGTCTTTGATGCTGCCGCTAAATGTCATGGAAGAAGTTTAAACGACGCTCTTCTACCGGGACCAGATCTTCTGCAATCTTTGTTTGGTGTGCTAACGAGATTCCGTCAAGGTCCGACTGCAGTGGCAGCTGACATCAAAGAAATGTTCCTCCAGATAAAAATAAGACCTGAAGACAGGGATAGTTTGAGATTTTTGTGGCGAGAAGGGCGTCGAGATATTTCACCGAAAGAGTATAGGATGAGCACTGTCATATTTGGCGCAACCTCGTCACCAAGTACAGCGATCTTCGTGAAGAACAGAAACGCCGAAGATTTCAAAGAACATTATCCAGACGCAGCGAAGGCTATAGTACGTAATCATTACATGGATGATTATCTTCACAGTTTTCACGCCGAAGAAGCACTTGTAAAAGTTGCGCAAGAAGTTGATTTGATTCACAGAAAAGCAGGATTCGAATTAAGAGGATGGGCATCAAATCGACCAAATCTACTACAGCAAATCACGAAAGAATGCAGTGAAAAAACTGAAATAGAGCTCGGAGAAAAAGAAGAGAAAACTCTGGGCTTGCGTTGGTTTACCAAAGAAGACAGCATCGGGTTTCGCACTAACTTACGGAACACGCCCCAAGAAGTGTTGCTAGAAAGAAGAATCCCAACGAAGAGAGAAGTCACCAGTGCAGTCATGAGCACGTTTGACCCGTTAGGGCTGGCGTCACCAATCTTGATACAAGGAAAAAAGCTGCTGCAAAACATTTGGAGAAGCGGAATTGGCTGGGATGAGCAACTAGAGGAACAAGATCAAGAAACATGGAAGTCATATGTAAAAAACTTGGAATTATTGAAGAACCTCCGTGTTCCAAGATGTATCGCTCCAAACAGCACCGAGGGGGAGCTTCACATCTTCACTGATGCAAGCGAAACAGCGTACGCAGCAGCTGCATACTGGCGTGCGGAGAACGAAGATGGCTCGTTTCATGTCAACCTCATTGCTGGTAAAGCTAGAGTGACACCATTAAAGCCAGTATCTATACCAAGACTTGAGTTACAAGCTGCACTGCTGGGAAGTCGACTAGCTGAATCACTCACAAAAGAACTAGACTTTACAATCAAGAAAAAGACGTTCTGGACAGACTCTAGTATTGTTTTGTCATGGATCAAGTCAGATCCTAGAAACTTCAAGACATTTGTGGCACACAGACTTGCAGAAATTGAAGATGTTACGCAACCACATGAATGGAGATGGGTCTCCACTTCAAATAATCCAGCAGATGACGGCACGAGAGATTCACCTGAAAACTTTTCGAAGAGTCACAGATGGTTCACCGGCCCTGAATTTTTGAAAAAGGAAGAGAAATTCTGGCCTGAAAAGAGAACTTTCAAAAAGGAAAAAACCGGAGAAGAAAAAGAGAAAAACGTCGCAGCGAGCTTGAATGAAAAGAACAGCTACGCATCTCCAGATCCAGAAAGGTTTTCTAGTTGGACACGATTATGGAGAACTATGGCGAGAGTATTGCAGTTCATAGCACTATGCAAGTCAAAAGAACAGGTCAAAATCTCCAGGCGTCTTGAGAAGAAAGATCCCTCCTGGAAAAAGACTAAGAGCTCAGAAATAAAGAAGACTCAAAATAAACATTTTTGCAATGTGAAGACATCCAAGAAACAGTTTATTGCTATAGAAGCAGAGCTATTGGAACAAGCAGAAGTGATACTATTGAAGAGAAGTCAAGCTGAAAGTTTCAAAGAAGATATTCGCTACATAGAACATAGAAAGAAGTTACCATACAGTAGCAAGTTAAAGAAACTTGACTTAGAAGTTACCAACGGTCTTTTACGTCTGAGAGGCAGAATCAATGCTATCCAAGGAATAGCAGAGGACTTCAAAAGACCTATTGTGTTGGACAGCAAGAATAAAATTACGAAGTTGATAATAGAAAATTATCATAAAAGGTTCAATCATGGTAATCACGCCACTGTGATAAATGAACTACGTCAACGATTCTTGATACTGGGATTAAGATCAGCAGTTCGCTCTACGATACACAACTGTCAGTGGTGTAAAACTTATAAATCGAAGCCACAAGAATTACCAATGGGAGATTTGCCACCAGAAAGACTTCAACATGGTGCACCGCCATTCACCTGTACTGCGGTAGATTATTTTGGGCCCATGATTGTAACAGTGGGACGACGACATGAGAAAAGATGGGGAGCACTCTTCACGTGCTTAACTACAAGAGCAGTGCATATTGAATTGGTTCCATCTTTATCTACCAGCTCGATGATTATGGCGTTAAGAAGATTTGCCTCTCGCAGAAGAATGCCAAAGATCATGTACAGCGATAATGGTACAAATTTTGTAGCGGCAAACAAAGAACTGAAAAAAGCCATTGAAGAAATAAAAAAAGAAAGTCTGGTAACAGAAGCAGAAGAACTAGGTGTGCAATGGAAGTTTATTCCGCCAGGTGCACCGAACATGGGAGGAGCTTGGGAAAGGCTGGTGCAATCCATCAAGACTGCGCTAAGTGCCACACTGAAAGAGAAAACACCCCGAGAAGAAATACTACATACTCTTCTTCTCGAGGCGGAACATATAGTCAATTCTCGTCCACTAATGAATGCAGCTGACAACCCTGAAGAAGAAGCGTTAACTCCAAATCACTTTTTGATTGGAAGATCAAATGGAGCGGCAAGAATTGGAGTCTTCACCGATAAGGATCTGGTGGGACGAGAGACTTGGAAGACGGCACAGCAGCTAACCGAGCACTTCTGGAAACGATGGCTTCGAGAATATTTGCCTACTTTACTACCTCGCAAAATAGATGGAAGACCCGAATCAACGAATCTGAAAGTGGGGGATATTGTTCTCATCGTAGATTCATCTCTTCCACGATGCACGTGGCCAAGAGGAAAAATAAAGAAAGTCTATCCAGGCCCAGACGGCAGAATAAGGGTTGCCGACGTAGAAACAAGAGGAGGTGTGCTACGACGACCCAGTTCCAGAATAGTAGTGCTAGTGCCATCGCCGTGTCTGAAGATTGGTGCTACGCACAAGGGGGAGATTGTCGGCGACTAACGTTAAGTTTTACATTTTAAAATTTGGGACTATGAATTATTGTTTGCAGTTAGAGTAAGTTCGTTCAAGTGCATTGAAATTTATAGGCGCCTTGAGTGCGGTGACTAGGTTAAAAAAGACTCTTTGTGTATCGAACTTTGTTTGGAACCCTTGTGAAGTGCTTACATTTGGATTTTTCTGGCGCCTAGTGGTAATTATGGTCTGTTATTAATAGTGAGAATTTCTAAGAGCTTTAGATTTATGTTGTTCCTTAGCTTTTAAGATTTTGTTTTACGATCAATGTATTAGGTGCTAGAAATATGTTTAAAAGAACTTGTGTTGATTAAAGAGACTCACAAAGGGTTCATTTATTGGCGATCGTGAGAATGTAGAATTGTTCCACGACCCTTTCGTATAAATAATGCAGTAAGAACGAACGCCAGTCAGTCAACCCAGAGCACTGCAATTGGAAACAATTCTTTTATTCTCCAAGAAGTACCTCTCCGTTCTTCGTTACTGCTAAGTCTACCTGTCGCGGTATAGGTGCACGACCGGGGTGCACGGGACGGGACGCCTACCAGTGCAACATCGAGGGGCCTTACGGTCGGGGCAAACTCTCCGCCCCGTAAATCTAGCCCCCGCTAACTCCGCGTCTCCGTCAACTTTTGCGGGACAAGTTCCCGGGCGTTGTCGTGTCACTTTAGGACCGACGCGCCGCAACACATACCTACTTTAGGTTTTAGGTTTAAAGAATTTATTCTCAAAGAATAATTTGCTCGCTTACAGAGAACTTAAGACTATAAAACAAAATAATTACAAATAAAACTAATTCACAAATATTTTGCAAATGCATTCTAAGTTTTTTTTTTTTTTTTTTTTTATGTTACAAATGACTTTTCAGTAACAATCTCTCAAGGTAGACTAATACAATACTTTCAAATTACAAAATTATTTATAGTAGTGTTAACAAAAGTATTGAGTTAAACTGGCACAAAGACACTGGCACAGACAAAGAGAAATAATTTTGTCTGACAGTAACACTATCCATTATATAATTATATTGTTACATACATCTAAATAATAAGTAGTCAAATTGATTTATGTATTGATTCATTTCCAACTAATTGTAGACCAAGTTATATTTGTTATATTTTTATCACATAAAATTTATAGTCAATAATTCTAGTTTATACTACTCTCGGAGCAATCACATCATCCCTGCGTTTTAGATTACTACACTATGGTTATACATGTGTCATATCTAGCTTTTTGCCTTTTCATATGATATGTACCACACTGGGGCACGATAAAATTATTTATTTATTTATTAGAAAGTAATCAAGTGTTACATCCCAATAGTATACAATTAATATATAGTTAGTTTTACAATAAGGCTAAACAGATTACACAATAATTATAAAACACGTTAAAAGATAAAAATGTAACTAGGTGAAATATATGGATATAAAACAATAAACAATGAACAATAGAATACAATAATAATATGAGTAAGTACTATAATATTACATTTCGCATAAGTACCTCGCAAGGGGTACGCCGCATGTCATTTTTTCTTACATAAGTACCATACTGGGTTTACTACAGATGTCCATTTCACATGAATACTACACTGAGGGTACAACGTATGCCATAGTTCATATAAGTACCACACTGGGGATACTATAGATGTCCATTTCACAAGAGTACCACACTGGGGGTACGACGTATTTCACATAAGTACCACACTGGGGGTACTACAGATGTCCAATTCACAAGCGTACCACACTGGGGGTACGACGTATGCCATATTTCACATAAGTACCACACTGGGGGTACTACAGATGTCCATTACACATGAGTACCACACTAGGGGTACCACATATGCCATATTTCACATAAGTACCACACTGGGGGTACGACGTATGCACTTCACATCTGGATCAATTCTCCCAGCTGGCAATAGGTGACGACCGAGCGCCTTCCACACTAGGGGAACGGCACGGCTCGATCATCCGTTAACTCAGGGTCGAATCCACCATTCGCACTAGAAACATAATTTAAAAGAACAACTTTAGCTTATCTAGATTTAGCTTAAAATAATTTAAATGTACAACTTGAACTCGGTGTATATTGAGCCGATTTAATCAGCTCCACATAAATGGCGTTTAGCAAAACTACTAGCTTACATGAGGCGCTGTCACGATCACAAACAAAACCGTGTCAGCAACAAAACAAAACTCGATGCATCCTGTGTCTGCAGCATATTAATAACACTAAACAGTGCCCATTATGCGTCTTTATAATTAATCTTTATTGAAAGTTAAAAACTCTATGTAAAAAAAACATACATACAATAGAAATAAAACAAAACAATAGATAGGTATATAAATAATAGTGAATCATGAGCCAACAGGCATACAATAATAATATCTCATCCACCACAATCACAGATCGACACTGTTGACCTTGACAGCTCGCTAAACTCGTTTGAGGAAGCCAAACGTTCAAAATTGGGTGTTTAGAATCTAAACCTTGTTCAGTTCTAACTGAGCAGTGCTTGTTGGTGAAATACAAACCATAACCCCAAACTGAACCAAGTGCATGAACCGAGATTAGCGCCAACTACTTGCGTTCGGTTTGAACGGTTTGTCGCAGGTTGTATCCAGGCCCTGCATCCCACGTGCTCCGTCCGCGGGGACGGTACCCGCTCGGCATTCATTCTTGATATAAGATATTGAAGCAGTGTAGAGATTCAATAACCATTTATACGTTTTGTACTGTCTATTTTGGAAAGCCAACCGTTGAATACTCTAAAACATTTGTAGATATTCATCACAAGTTATGATTAAACGCTCAATTAATTGTAGGCTTACACAAAATACACACATATCGAACGATTATTAAGTTGATATAATATTTAACTTAATGTGTTGACAATAAAACTACTTGAATGAATTTGTTATTAACCTTACCTAAATATATTATATTCATTTACGACATTTTACTTTCATTCATTACAGAATGTAATGGAAATATCAAAACATTGGAAAGTCAAGTCAGTTAGTGTATATAATGCTGTCAATAATATTACGCCTAAACTGAGCATAGCGTTACAAAGTAAATCTATTTCTTTCCTTTATTTAACAATACAATGTAAGAAATAGCAGCCTTTGGTATAGTAGAATGTTTGCCTAGCTCAGTTCTGCACCGTCCAACATTTAACAATTTGAAAGGCTGTCGAGGACCATTCACTCGTGGTATTTCAAGCGCAAATATATAAAGCAACTCAGAACAATCAACTTTATTCTTAAACAAAACGTTAATGACAATATCAGTCTTCTATCCCCAAAGATATGTTTCTTGGAAAGGGTAGGTCTTTTTTTTTTTTTTTTACAATCATTCAGATTTTTCTGAAATGGTTGACAGCTGGCGCAAAAATCGTTACTGCACTATCTCAATTCTTTAATGTGGACTTCAGTGAACGGAGACTAGATCAAAGCGCAATATTCCAGTCTGGCACGCACACAGCAATCGAAAAGCTTAATTATATTAAAACACTTTGAACACCTAAGAACAAATCCAAGTGATTTATTTGCAAGGCCCAAAGCTTTAGCTCTGTGGGGGATAAGACCCAGTTTATTGTCCAACGTATGACCTAGATCACGAATTGCATCAACTTCGGCCAGTCGATTGTCATCCATGCACACACGTCATCCTATCTAATATCCCATCCCATGTGCGAGTGAACGCCAGGGTACATTTTATTTATTTTACACCATTCATTCAATCTGCATAAATCATACTGTAATAATTGAACATCTTTATTGTCCTTAATAATACGTGTCAGTTTTAAATCATCCGCGAAAACGCTTATATTACCATTATAAAAGATTTCGCCAGTATAGACATAATAAGAAGAGAAGACCCAAATTGGATCGTTGGGGCACTCCCAATTGAGCCATAGATTGGTAGCCGTTCATGACTACTCCAGACCTCCTATTCGCAAGATGTGATTTAGACCGCATTAATAAGTTATGTGACACTCCGTGCGCTTGCAGTTCACTTAGAAAGACACTATGATTGACCTTGCCAAAAGCCTTTGAAAAGTCGGTACACACGGCATCGATTTGTTTCCCGTTATCAATACATTCTGTTACATTTGTAGTACGAGGTAGCAGATTGCTAGATTGCTAGTCGAGCAGTCACTCATAAATCCATATTGCTTTCTACTAATATATACATTCAGATGGCCCTACATGCGCTGATACACTAGCGATTCAAAAACCTTCGCCATGGTAGACAAAATAAATATTGGGTGATAATTTTTCACTTGTTTCCCCTTGCCAGGCTTAGACTGTGTCTACACGTTAAGTATTACTGTGTAAACATAACTTTAAAGACTAGACTATTAAAGTGTCGGTAAAATGCCCATATTTTAAAGACTAATTAAAAATCAACGTAAGAGACAGTCATATCGGCCAGGCACACTTCATCAAAAATATTGGGGTATATGGTAACAGCTGCCCTTTAAAATACTTTGGGTTGCTTCCTTTTTCTGTTTCTCATTGTATAAATGTGTTCACTATAACATAGCACTATTAACCCTCGCAATCCAACGGATCCTTATATCTTGTCACTTTTGCGCGATGCCCATGTTTCAATTCTAGAAGCTCAATTCACTGAGGGAAACTACACAGGATAAGACCTGCTTTTGGGCTTATTCAAAGACATCTGGGTCGAACCATATCGCACGAGATATTATAAAATTTAGACGCCATGGCATCAACATTCTCACAACCACTAACTTCATCTATCCAGGAATTACAGTTTAGAGAGAGATAAATGACCCTTTCACAGTCGACTTTTTTTTTTTTTTTTTTAAAGTTCTAATTGAGACATTATAATTTCCAATGGAGGATGATATTTATCAATCTTTCTTAAATAATTAAAACATTCACTTGCTATAATTCCCTTATTTGTTGAAATTTAATCAGGAATTTTGGTTCTGTGATTATATACTAAATTATATTGTTTAAATCATTAATCAATAATAGAGCTTATCAATGCACCAGCAATATAATTAAGGTGTCAAACGCGTTATCACAAGGAGACGAAATATTCTACTTAAATTAAATTATTAATTAGTGTAGCACAATTATTATTATTGAATATTTTGTTAATGTTCCCAAGAAATTGTCAAGTAAAGTGATATTGAAAATTGAGTCTAAGTATTTGTCGATTCGCACACAGATATGCATATACTCCACCCACTAAGCATTCCACCACATATCCAAAACTATCACAGCTAACCCCGTTATCACGTCTGCCAACATGGTAACGACTATCAAAAATTTCTCTGTGTAAAATACTATCATTAAACTATGACTCAGTTAATATTATAATGTCAAATTCACTGTTGAGATAGGTTACGATAGATCTCGTTAGTGCATGAACGAAGTCCTCTAACATTCTGATTATAACACTTATTCGTCTTAATTTTTTTTTTTATTTTTTTTTTTTAAACTTTAAAATTAATAAAATTATTATGCAGTAAAATACTTAAATGTATTATTAAGATTATTTAAAGAGTCCTTATTCTTTATAGCTATTAAAAATTCCTTATATGGTCAGAGGATTCATTTTTGCGTATGTATACAAATCCTCATTTAACCCACACAAATCTATTTATATTTTAGTTTCTTAGCCTTCAGACGAGCTGCATGCAGAACGTTCTTCAATATAGATTTGTTTAAGGTCTCCACCTAATCCGATATAGCTAGTATTCTATTTATCTCCACTATACTCAGCGTTTCTATTAGAATTACTCGCTGCTGCCGAAAACTCAAACCCTTGAATAACCGAACTCGCCGTACACAAGTGAACATCAATTCAATTCAATTTATTTGCATAAAACGTGTGACATACAGGTGTTAACAATTGGTTATGAATGAGAACAATGTTTTGCCTAATAATCGGCATGCACATATTTACAAATTCATCTAATATATAATGTCGATCGATTCTAATAATGACGGCAACAATCAGTCAATTTAATTCTTACATGTCATACTTATTCTCACACAGATTACACATTAGATTCTTTAAGATTATATTTAATTGTGTTTGCTATCTGGTTAACCATCGATAATAAACTTTCATTCCAATGCTCTGGAACACACTGTACTTCAATGTTATTTACTCGCGATTTTTGTTCTGATTGAATTGAAATTTATTTGTATAATTCTTGTAACCGACGGCGCGCGGCTCACGGTCGCGTGCGCGTCGCATCTGTATAAGTGCGAGCGACCCCGCTCGCGCCTGACCGCTTCCACCCAGGCTCCCAACAAGCTCAGACACTCAAGCAATATGCATGTACACAACGCAACCACAACTAAATCGCCCGCAACTTCGTGAGACAAATGTACTATAAAATTTTATATTTGGTTTCTAACATATTAATGCTCTTGATCTTAAATTGAAGTCCTTTCTTTAAATCTTCGTGTTGCTAGTCCATAAAGAATATGGAATTTGTAACTTGAGTAAGTTGATCAAGGGTATCCTTCAAGTTTCGACCAAACTGACATTTATATATAATGTTTGCTTAAAAGAAAGTGAAGTTCTTCTCTAACAACCTGACGAATATACTCTGATTGTTAGATCATTTATTACACTAGTATTACTGTTTTTTTTTTTTTTATTGAAATTCACATTAATAACCGTGTTATCGTTTTTCGATGAGCTTCGTAATGGAGTATAGTATTGGTTTTACCAGACCGTGGACGGTTAAATGATGGGCATAGTCAGGTAGTTAAAATCGGAAGATAAGTCTTTTTATTGACCATTAGACGTTTTGAAATCATCAAAGTGATATTTTGTCATACATGATGAAATTCTGTAGTAATTAGTTGGTCAGTACAACAATCAAACTTCTTGGCATTCTCTTTTGTAGAAGCGAACATTGTTATTAACGATGTAGATAAAAATTCAATCCACATTCAATATAATTGATCGTCTAATATATTAGATTTGTAGCGAGAATCGAACTCGCATTTAGTAACCTCACCAGTGGGCCACATGGGCCGTCACATAGTTTATGCACTTGAATAACATCCTCTTTAACCGAAAATTGAATATTAGTCCTTAACAACAATTTTGCCCCACACGCACACTTACCACTTACTTATCCCGTCATTGTAATTACTGCAACCTCAGGTATATAAAATAATTAATATAGTGTCGTACATATATCATTAAGGCACCCATATGTGTGGTAATTCGTTGTTAAAAGATTTAATACTAAAGTAGTATAACGTGTTATCAAGAGTAGCCATACAGTATTCGCATCTTAATAAAAATAAAGATATCGCTTAAGCCTTAAACAGTCGGCATAAGTACCTACAACCCGACTCCGGCGTCCGTCTTCTAGTATTATTACATCGCTCTATGCGCCCACGTCACGGGGAATGTCGGCCCGAGCCTCGGCGGCTGGCGCACTTTAATTAGGTACCTTAGTGGTAGGTACCTTAATGCGACGTCGTCACTCCGCTCTACGACGTGACGCAGCGATTCATTTCGGCGGAAATTGGGACGCATCCTCAACAATAGTCACTATCGAGCAGCTGGGCGTTTTACCAGATATAATAATAATATGAATGCATATATTGCGTATGGTAGGTATCTATGCAATGCAAACACAAGAACAAAAAATAATAATTATGTTAAACGGGTCCATGAATATAATACACAATTTGTACATACCATTTTTTTTTTTACCATTACCAGTTTTCATTGAAGTTCTTCCCGCTTCTGAAGTATTAGAACCTCAGGACAAATGGCCTCTCTGTAGATCGCCTCCGTCGAACAAGTGATAGCTACCCAGGATAGACGGTCCAGTCCTTGGTCCCTCCAAGCTGTCGCTGAGATCTTCCGAATAAAACATCGTGATAGCATGAATAATATCCAACTTTATTACTGGTTACACAAACACGAATAATCAGAAACTCGGCATGAAGGCAAACACGTCTTACGTCGAGGCTCGCTCGTCCCGGAATGCCTCCGCGGCCGTGCGCCGGCTACCTAAAAAGCTAACATTAGGTATGCAGGTTTTCTCACAATGTTATCCATCATCGTTAAAGCAAATTCGTTAAAGATCTTAGATTAGAAAGAAAAATTAGAAATTGCAATTTGTCAGCCTTATCGCTGTATGACCTATGATATAGTGTATGTCATCTGTGTACGATTTAATTAATGTATCGTGTTAATTTTTCACCAATTTGATAGATTCATTTTGATGGCTCGATAGGTTTGCGATAGATTACAATCATGTTTGATAGAAAGCAACGATAATTTGGAACACGCTTTCTCTGAAGATATATCATCATATATTTTTATTTTTAATTATTTCCGTGGCGTCATCCTAATTTGGGTCTTAGCTGAAAATCAGCGCTGAATATCTTTGCTAAAGGTTTTGCTGAGCTCGGACCTTTTTTCGGGTTGTGCCACACGACATAAGTATGTTGACCAGGCGCTTCTATTGCTTGAGTTTTTGATAAAATGCTTGAGAGGTGGACGTGCCGGGTTAATGTACCAGTGTATCGTGATGTGTGGCACAATTTCTTAAATAAATACTTTTTCTTTCTGTCTTTCATTCTTCTATGCCGATAGCTACTGCTAGTCAAGTAGGTAAATAGGTATGAATACGTGATGGTAAACACGGACGCTGGAAGGGTGTTCCATAGTTTTAGAATTTTTATCGAAAACTTGACCGAAAACGTTTTGTGTGAATAGATTGAATGAATAGTTCTTCGAAATAAATATTTATTTGCCAATTAAGTATGTATGTATTTATGGAGCGTGTAAAGTACCCATATGTCTATTTCCGTATGTTCCACCGTACTTAAATTACTGAGCCGATTTTAATGAATCGATTCATTATTATGGACCAGGTAACATCAATATGACAGAATATGTTAGTTAGGTGTATCCAAATTTTCGTGGTCGGGTTTTTTAAACAATTTTTTGTTTCCATTCCAGCTACTAGTAGACCAAGTGATGATTTTGGAGACGATGACGCCGCTAGACTTCATGGACTTCCGGCATTACCTGCGCCCCGCGTCTGGATTCCAGAGCTTACAGTTCCGGCTTTTGGAAAACAAAGTAGGGAGTAGTAGCTATACCTATACTAAGTCCGTAGACAGAGAAGTACTATAGACTTATTGATATCTCCTTTTCACTCTCACACGAAAGAGATGCAGTATAGCGATGTCAAACAAGATAGAATGAGACACAGCTATGTCTATATCCTTCCCTCACTGCATGCCACGTTTTGAGTTGTTGCTCACAATACATTGTGAGGTGATTGTGAGCAACAAGACGTACAAGAGTAGGTATTTCACAGTGTTATGCTATCCCTTTCGGCGACACGCTTGGTAGGATTCTAGAGGATACTTATTCTACGACCTAGTCTGATTTTTGATTCCCCTGAATTCTGACAGCTGTCATTTTGTGACAGCTGTCAGAATTCCACACAGTTACCTAAATCCTTAGAATCCCTAGCCTAATTCATGTTTTATTTCAATTTGTTATCTTTTTTGTGGAACTGTCTTATCTCTGGTAACACTAAGAAACGTCAGAATTCTACGAAATTAAAAATCAGACTAGCGTCTACCCACAACAATTTTCAAGAACTTTCTTTGCATATGCTTTAAAGTTTACACACTGTATTACGTATTTTAATTTTATTTTTCAAAATAATCTTTTCAGTTGGGCCTGAAACAAGCTTTACGAGTTAAATACAACCAGAACTACCAAACCGTCTTCGGAGATGACCCAGAAGCTATGGAGTCCTTACATAAGTTAGTATCATAACACCATAGTATATCTAAAGCTAATTATAAAACATTTAAATAAGTAAATAACCGGCCAAGTGCGAGTCATATTCGCGCACTGAAAGTTCCGCGCCTCTTGAGGATTGTATTGGATTCAAACTTGGCGTAAAAATCCGTGCTCTGCAATCGATTTTATCGAACTTTCTCTCATTAATTGCGCTAGATGGCGCTACGTTACAAATACGCTTTGAAAGCTGTAACTTTTCACTGAGTTAAACTAGAAACTTGAAATTTTCAGAACATTAAGAGACCATTGACCTTCATATTCAGTATAAAACATTTAGGCTAAAATCTACTCTCGCTCAGACTCAAGACAGAGTTAAAACGAGACAGATTTATGTCAAAGCATATTTGTGTCTCGTTTTAACTACTATCTTGAGTCTGAGCTGAGTCAGAGCACGCTTTATAGATCTCAAAATTAATATCTCAAGCCGTTTCTGAGAAAAAGGGCCTTGACAAACAGACAGACAGACGGACAACAGGGCGAGCCTTTAACGTTTCCGTTTCTTTTTCGGAACCTTAAAAATTGATAGTTTAGTATGATTTCGTGGCGATAAAGATTAGAAAAAAAAGACGTGTGGAACTCGGCGACTGCCGCGGTAAAGCTATTGCATAGCATGTTTTATCAACGCCATCTAGCAGCTCACCGTAGAGGAGTCCTGTGTCAGGTTATTTTCGGAATTTCTGGATTCGGTCTCCACGCTGGCCCGCGATAGAAGCTATGCAATAGCTTAAAAAATTTTGAGTCCAATATAAGCCACATGCATATTCCCTATTAAGTACCTGTTAACTCCCAGGTCTGAAGAAGAACCGGCACTACTTGCCCTGATAGAGCGGTGGTTGGAGCGCACGCCAGGGCTGATTACTCACGGGTTCGACTTCTGGGGCAAGTTCCAGGCAGCTGTCGACAAAATGATCACCGAAACCGTTGATGAAGCTATGGTAAGGTTCCGTTGTCATTGAGTTATAAAAGAAAAAAAAAATGATGATGTTGTTGAGAGATGATTTTTTTTATTCATTGATAAGATAGTCTTTGACTGCGATCTCACCTTATAATGGTAAATGACAATGCAGTCTATGATGGTAGCGGGCTAACTTGGAAGGGTTATAACAGTGTAAATTCAACCCATACCCCTAAGCTAGCCACGCCCAAAGTCTCCCACCAGACCAGACCAGAAACAATTCAGCAATTAGAAATTCCCATATTGCCCCCGCCGGGAATCGAACCCGAAACCACCAGTTGTAAGACCACAGCGCTCACCACTACGCCGGGGAGGTCGTCAAAAAGTTTTCATTACGATGCTGCCGTGCTATGACAATACACTGTATCCAAAAAACAAGCATTTTTCGGAAATCGCGATTTTCTTTTACCATTATGTTTTACGAGATAGGTGTATTTCCATTTGAAGTTTCGTAATATTTTTAAGGCTTAATTGAAATATTTAAATGCCATGAAAGTAAACAATATCGTACCCTTATTGCAAAAACCGATTATCTGCACCAAAATTTGAGCGAAAAGTTTTTGAGTTATAAGCATTTGAAACTTTAACGACTTAAAAATTAGTTATAATGATGCCCATTTTTAAACAATAATAATTTTTATAAACAAGAAACTATTCAAGAAATGTTAAGTAGGTTAATAATTGAAAAAAACTTACTATTTTTTCAACAAAAAGAAGAAAATAACCGGTAAGGAGCTCATTTAGTTAGTTTTTCCTGAATGTAGAAAAACTACCAAATTTTCAAATTTACCGTTCTGGTAGCTCTAATGGCATTTTTTATTTAATCACTTGTTTTGAATAGTAATAATCATCAAGACAAAAATCGTTTTAGTTCAACTTTAGCCAGTACAGGTGTAAAATAAATATCTTTAGTCGCTTTTGGCTGAAGGTAAAGTAGATTTCATTTAACTTTGTACGTACTAACTGCAGCACCCTATGGTTTTACCCGAGGAGTTCCCGTTCCCGTGGGAAATGGGCAAGCCTACATTATTTCTTATAATCTCAGCTATCTTTAAAAGAAGGTTTCGTTGAAATCGGTCCAGCCGTTCTAGAGATTAGCTCATTTAAATAAAAAAACTATTTCGTTTTATTATATTAGAATAACTAGCTGTGCCTTGCGGTTTCACCTACATTTGTCCCGTTCCCGTAGGAATTTAGGGAAACACTATAACTGTAAACTTTCCTCTCGAATCCCTCTATCTACTGATGAAAACTGAATTAAAATCCGTTGCGTAGTTTAAAAGATCTACGCGTACATAAAGAGGGCCAGACAGCGGGAATCGATTTTGTTTTATACTATGTAAAGATAACATATACAGCAGAGCTAAGTTTGCCCGCAAGCGTTGCTATATGGGTGCCCCATTGTAGCTTTGAATCCAGGGTTAATCCCAAGAACACTTTGGAGTCCTCAGTTTTCAAAGGTTCATTATTTATCTTTAAATTTTTACTGACAGTTCTCGGGTTAGGTAATAAAAACTCAACACACTTTGTTTTTTTAGTATTTAAAAGTAGATTATTTGCCGTAAACCATTCAGAAACTTGAGATAATGCATTATTTACATCGTCAAAATTATCTTTTATCCTATCGACTTTAAAATTCAAAGACGTATCATCAGCAAATAGTACAATATCGCAAGTATTGTGGACAAAATGTGGTAAATCATTTATATAGACCAAAAACATGAATGGACTTAGAATAGAACCCTGGGGTACACCCATTACTGAGGCTGATCCGGATGATTTTACATCATTGACACATACTCTTTGGACTCGTTCACTGAGATAAGACGCAATGAGACTAAGTGCAAAATCTTTAATGCCATAGTGGCTCAGTTTAAGCAAAAGTGTCTCGTGATCAACGCATTCGAATGCCTTTGACGACAAATCACAGAAAATACCAATGGCACTCTGTGAGTTCTCCCATGCATCGAATATGTGTTGTAACAGCCTTGCGGCTGCATCGGTTGTTGATCGACCCTTTGTAAAACCATACTGCTCAGTGTGTAGGATTTTATTTAAATTAAAGTGTAAAAGCAGTTGGTTGAGCATTATTTTTCCGAATATCTTGCTGAGAGTTGGCAAAATTGAAATTGGCCTGTAGTTATTCGGGTCACTTTTGCTTCCCGATTTAAAAAGCGGTATTAGCTTACTACATTTCATAAGGTCTGAAAAAGATCCAGAATCTACTGATTTATTAAAAATTAAAGCAAGATATGGCGCAATAATATCAATTATGTTATGAATTATTTTAACTGATATCCCCCATAGATCTGCTGTTTTCTTATTTTGTAAAGATTTAAATGTTTTGACTATGTCATATGGGGTAACGTGTTCAAACCTAAATAACTTATTGCACTCAGAGACATTGCTCCTTAGAAGACGATAGACTTCTGCTGGCGAGGAATTCAGAGAACTGGTTGTAGTAATTGGAATATTTTTGAAAAAGTTCTCAAATGTATTTACAATTACTGTATCGGAGCTAATTACATGATTATCACTTTTAAGCTCCAATTTATTATTATTATGTACCTTATGTTTACTCATTTCATCGCCGATGATGTCCCATGCTGTTTTAATTTTATTATCAGAATTGGCAATTTTTTGTTTTATGTGAAGTGACTTTGCTTGTATGCACACATTTTCAAACAATTTAGAATAGTTTCTTACATATTCAATAAACGCGGGGGAATAATTATATTTTTTTCTGCATATAAGTCAAGCAGCTTATTTCTACTTTTATAGATTCCGGCAGTTGGCCAGTTACTAAACTTAAGATCTTTAGACAGTCTTTTCTCTATCACCTTAAAGATAGAGTTATATTGTGAGCTTAACAAATCAAAAAACTTTTGATTTGTGAAGATGTTCAAAAACCCTCGTAGCCCAGTTATACAGTAAAAGTGAACTTAAGTTCTTTTACCTGAAATAATTTTAACAAAATATTGAGTTCATTATTCTGCAAAAAGCAACTAATGTTGTTTAGTTCGTTTTTCTTTTTAGATACATCAGCAATTTCTAGTATATTAATAAAAGCTGAAACCTGTTAACGCAGGTTAACATGTATTAACAGAATAATATTGACATAATGATAAATCAAGCAACTACATCTGAAAAGTATTATAATACAATACATTGTTTTTGTGGTATAGATTTATAAATCTAAATTATTTAAATGAGTTTAGTTCTTTTTTTAAGAAGGTAATTAAATCATACCTGTAGGTAGTTGCTTTTAACTCTAGCTATCTCCGTAAAAAAGCGTCGTAGCAGATAATGGGTTTGACCTACAGCTTCGCCGTGAGTTGAGGAGTCGATTGATATATTTAACCTAATTTTGGTACAAAAATGCAGATAATCGGTTTTTGCAATAAGGGTACGATATGTGTGAGGAACCCATTTATCGCTGTTACGATAAAACACTGTATCTGAAGATACAGTGTATTGTCTTAGAACGACAGTGTCCCTTACACCCTGAGTAAGCATTTTTTTATATGTAGTTTTTGCGAGCAAACGAGCATGCGGTACCTGATTTTAAGTGATTATCGCCGCCCATGAACATTTGTAGCACCACCATTTGAGGCACCACCAATGCGTTGCAGGCTTTTTAGGAATTTGTTGGTCCGCCCCTTGAATATTGTAGTTTAGTGGGAACACGTCGCAGGAAGATGGTTCAGTTTCAAAGCATTGTCATTATTTCAGCGTGAGTCGAACGAGACAGTGCGACGCCACCGTCTGCAGGACGCGGAGAACCGGCGCGAGATATACCGCTCCATCTTCGACCCCGCCGTGCACGACGCGCTGCGCTCGCGAGGGGAGAGACGGTGAGGATTGACGGCTATCCCCCCCTCCTCCCTCCCTAGCTAGTTATTAAAAATTTAACCCTAAGGGGGTTGAAAAATCATACTTAACGTGGGCGAAGTCACGGGCAAAAGCTAGTTAAATATAAAGTTATGAGTATGTTTGCAATAAAAACATTTCTACAATTTTTTTTACTTATGGTACTTTGAATTGAAGAAACGACTTGTTATATTATTACACTGGTTACGCTAAGTATTGCCCGTGGGCGCAGGTGACTTGTTATATTATTACACTCGTTATTACGCTGAGTATTGCCCCGTGGGCGCAGGTGACTTGTTATATTATTACACTGGTTACGCTAAGTATTGCCCGTGGGCGCAGGTGACTTGTTATATTATTGCACTCGTTACGCTAAGTATTGCCCGTGGGCGCAGGCTGTCGCACCGCGCGCTGCAGGGCGCGATCATGATCACGTTCTACCGCGACGAGCCGCGCTTCTCGCAGCCGCACCAGCTGCTCACGCTGCTCATGGACATGGACAGCCTCATCACCAAGTGGCGGTGTAAGTGGAGTACAATAAAATACTACATTACATTTATTACAATAAAATATTACATTACATACATTCATTAATTTATCTCTGTGTGTGTATACGCGCGTGTATGCGTTCGTGCGTGGGTTTGGCGTGTGTGCGTGCATATGTTCGCACGCGCGCGTCTGTGCGTGCGTTCGTTCTCTAGTAACTAGAGAATCCTGTCTTCAATGTGATAGACATAACTATCAGGACAAATAAATGCATTTACTTAAACAATAAAGTTAGCATTCCTTACTTTGTAAGGACTGTAGGCTGTTCCTCAAAATAAGCTCCTTTTATGTTTTACTCTCTTGCAGATAATCACGTGATAATGGTCCAGCGCATGATCGGCTCTCAGCAACTGGGAACTGGAGGATCTTCCGGATACCAGTATCTTCGATCAACACTTAGGTATGTAAGAACAATCAAATAAAAACCAAAAACTTAAACAGCGTAACTTGATTGAGCGCGAATTATGTCGTTGAATATTTAACTAAAAACAATAAAAATTAAATAAAAATTTCTAAGAGTACGGAAAATATAGTTAATTAATATTTGTAAACTATTTTTGAGGTAATGTGGTACTATATTTTTAATCTGTACCTGTTACCTTCAGGTGAGATTACAGTCAAGCGCTAGTAAGCGCTATTTAAAAAAAACTTGTAATTTTTTTTTTCCAGTGACCGCTACAAAGTGTTCCTAGACCTTTTCAACTTATCGACATTCCTTCTGCCTCGATCCCTCATTCCACCGCTGGATGACGGCATAAAGAAGGACCTCAGCCTCACGTGGGGAGATCACATCAAGGAAAACGGACACCACCCCACGGAAAATGGGGAAACGCAAACGAATGGGGGGAACCACCAAAATGGCCTAGAAGAGTTTTCCGAGCTGTCTCTGAAAGACACAAGTTCATAACAATATCTCAATATATTCAGCCAGATAAAAATATCGTGATAAAACTGCATTTTTTGAGAGATTATATCATTCTCCTAAAGCTAAAATGTCGTTAACTACCAAAACCGACGCCATTTTATAACAAACTTGGTGATGTCCGCGGCTTCGCTCGCGTGGATTTAGTTTTTAAAAATAAAAACGTCACACACGGAAGGAAATAATTCCATACCAAATGTTCCATGGATGAGAGATTCTAGTTCACTGTTTGGCCATGTCGGATCTCCTTTTGAACAGATTGTAATAAAATATGTTTCTCAATGCGGAAACTATTATTATTAGGTACTCGAAGGCTCAATAAATTTGAAGGGTCGAAACCCTAAAGATAAGCTTAGTTTAGGCTTTGGCGAAGGGAGCCCCCCCCCCCCCCCACCCCCTCCTCCTCACAGGTAACGAAATCCCACCACCATCATGTAGCACCACGTAGCAGTATGTAGCATCTCTCTATTGGAATTTTCTTATTCATCTTCAATCAATATTTAATTTAGCAATTACTTAAAATAGCTTATTATTAATGTTACAATAAATAAAACCATGACAGAAAAATTGAATTTTTATTATTTTAATATTAAAGTTTATAAAATTCCATAATACAAAGTACTTATTGTTTATAATATTCGATTATAATAGTATAATAATTTGTACACATAATTAATGTGTAGAAATTTTAGTTTCAAACTTCGAAGTAGGCATATTATTGCATGAAATTCTTTCTAATATGACACGCATCAAGAAAAAAACATTTATTTATTTAATAAATTATGCTATGCGATGCTATATTCCGAATATGTCACATGTCATAAATTATTACAATTTAAGGTTGAGCAGGAGTCAGGACATACTTTAATATTTATTTTATTATTATTAACCTACGTAGATACTTAATGAAATGCAATTAATTTCCCATTACAAAGCAAATTAATTAAAGATAATGAACATAATGTTTCCATTATTAAAATTAATTAAGAATGTAACTACCTACATACATGGCCAATTTGTTGAAATTTATAAACTCCATTTTTATCCTTAATTCTACGAAAAACAATAGATTTTTTATTTTACTCATGGATAAAAATACAATTTTTTCATAACGATTACCAAATAACAACTTCGGGTCCAATTTCGTTGCTGACACCAAAATGGTAGTTAACCCTATGTCTATAAACATCCCCGGGTTTCAAGATCGCGCTGGGGAACCCTGGATGATGTACAGCATCTGGGTAGTTCTGGGTCTCCAGACAGAAGGCTCCATGACGCCTGTAACCAACTCCCCCTTTTCCTACCAGGGCTGGTTGGTTTGGGGATGGGAGGAAGTTGCTCGTATATAACTGAACGCCTGGCTGATCACTGTAGAGCTCGAGGTATCTGCCTGATGGCGGGTGAGTTACCCGCGACACGAAGGTCAGGGCCTGCAAAGGGTAAACGGGCAACTTTGTATGGAAACCATAGCCATGGCGGACGCAAACGACTTATTCAGCAGGGGGTCTAAAAATAATCCCTACAGCATAACGATCGGAATCACCTCTCATTGGTTGAATCTATGACGTTTTTGCTGCATTAATTCATGTCAATCACAGGTGAGCGATCGTGGTGATTGCAAATGACTTTACCATTTTCTCATACGTTGTGACGCAAAAGTTGTCGTCAAACAACTCTGAAGCCGACGTTCTGTTCATAGCGTCACCAAGCCGCGCTGGTATGCGTAGGTCGTATGCCGTCCCTCCCACTTTGATAAATCGGCCCGTGGGGATTGATTCAGACGTGGTTTCTGTTATCCTGTAGATAATGAGGTGGGAGATGAGATTTTGTCGGGTGGTGCTTGTTACACTAGGTTGGTCTATAATATTTGTAATTCTCTAATTACCAACCTATACTCTGTGTGTAGAGAGAAAGCTGTCTAGTTCATGTAGGGCCGGTCATAAATAAGCTTACCTATATCTTCAAGGGCCTATTGGCGATCATCGATACTGGAAACTCAGAAACTCCATAATATTATGCTAGAAGAATAAAGCATGCATTATGGAGATTGTAGTTCCTAGAAGTAGTTAGTCATGATTTGTTTCCATACCACGTTAAGGATCTACAAATATCATTACGATCGACGATCTAATCAGAATCAGTGCAAGTTTCCTCACGATGTTTTCCTTAGAGGGGTCTAAGCTTTCCGGTGCAGGGTCGTCTCTCCAGCACCTTGGAACCCCAACAATCATCGGTTCGTCAAATTATGTGCTCCATCCATTTTCATTTCAGCTTTGGGATCCGCTAAACTAAGTCGGTGACTTTGGTTCTCCTACGAACCTTGCATTTCTGATTCGATCACGCAGAAATACTCCGAGCATGGCTCTTTCCGTTGCCCGCTGAGTGACCCCGAGCCCTTAGCGACCATGTTTCGGATTCATACGTTATCACTTACTTGTCAGCATTTATCATGACCACATGATTATAGACTTCCTCCGCGCCAGTATCGTGTCCCGCCAGATTGAAATACGAGTGGTTGGTCAAATTGACGACCGTCTTCTTAGTAGTGGTAGCGATGAACTCGACGCACAGCGTATCGTCCTCTTTCACCTCGTAGATGACGCTGGTCACCAAGTCACCAGGGTAGCCTTCCTCGCAGTCTTTGGACAGGTAGCTCAAGATGACCTTGCTTCCATCGACAGTAGAACTCCAGTTAACCTAAATCAACAACTAAGATTAAAATAAGGCTTAGTTTATGCTCAGAATGGCTTATAGTTCGAAGAACAAATGGTCTGTGGGGTCCCAATATGCTGGAGTGGCGGCCTTGTGCCGGAAAGCGCAGTGTTGGTAGACCTCTTACTGTGAGTTGAGCAGACGACATCAGAAGAGTCAGAGGGATCAATAAAGGCGACGGAAGACCGAAGCATGTGGATGTCTTTTCAGAGGTAGTTCAGAGGCTATAAAACGTGAAGAAAAATTTCGTTAGGAAACCTACACGCCTAAGAATTCTCCACAATTTTGTCAAAGGATTGTGAAATCTCCAATTTGCATTGGGCCGGCGTAGTGGACTATGGTCTATAACTTCCCTGAAGCATTCATGAAGCTTGAACAACCCTTAGGGTCTACATTCATTCCAGTCATGAAAGTATATCGGAATGAGTATCGGCCAAGAAAAAGATAGGGGCAAGCACAATAGATCAGCAAACGGAATTTTTAAACCTGCATAGTCATATCATCACGAAAGACAGACTAGAACCTTTCTCGTTAATGGGTTGATGATATACCTATGCAATATGATTGTCACCTTATCGAACCCCATGATACCACCATGCAAGTGGTCCTGGCCGACGTTCTTGGCGAGCTGGAAGGTCACGCCGTCTATGTGAAAGCTAGCGCCCCCGATCCGGTTCGCGCACCGGCCTACAGTGGAGCCCAAGTGAGGCTCGTTCCGATGTACGTAGCTGTCCAGATCATCGAAGCCGAGGACTACGTC
Organism: Hipparchia sbordonii; assembly: GCA_038048805.1. Taxonomy (NCBI): domain Eukaryota; kingdom Metazoa; phylum Arthropoda; class Insecta; order Lepidoptera; family Nymphalidae; genus Hipparchia; species Hipparchia sbordonii. The sequence continues at coordinate 9,101,911 of CM076115.1, forward strand.
GCTTAGAATACCGCTTTTGTCCGGTACCTGAAATTTAAAATTTATAATACAAAATCATTTTTTATAGGTACTTAGGTCTACAGCTAAAGTACCTACAACTGAAGTGAAATTGGGGAGGGGCACATACATAGTTCGAAGTAGTATAGTATTGTAGTCTTATAACTGGGAGGTCATCTGCTTCGATTCCCGGTGGGGTAAATTTGGGAATTTATAATTTCTAAATTGTCTCATGGTCTGATCTGGTGGGAGGTTTTGGCCGTAGCTATTTACCAGCCTACCGTGAAAGACGTGCCGCCAAGCGATTTAGCGTTCTGGTACGATGGCGTGTAGAAATTAACAGATTAGGGGTATGGGTTGAATGTACCTACACTGCCATACCCCTTCCAAGTTAACCCGCTACCTTATGGTAGCGGGTAACATTATTGGTAGCGGGTGCATTGGAGTTTTTCTTAAAATCCCGCGGTTTCTCTTTTTCCGCTATTCATTCGTAGGCAAAAGCTAGGTAGGTAAGTATATATAGTTAGGCATAAATAATTTCTCAAAATAATTAGGTACCTTAATCGACTGTACGATAGCGCCATAGGATATGATGGAGACAGTGAATCCGCTGTCAGTTTCCCACGTGAACTTCTTCACTGTTTCTCCGTCGAGCGTGCCGAACGGTTCATCGTACACATAGACCATATTGCCTTGGAAACCTTTAATCTGGAAAAAAACCAATTTATAGGCCCTTTTGTGCCGTGCCATGACAATAGGCATTTTTAAGCATTTTTTAAAAATCGCAATTTTTTTTTTGACGATTATGTTTTACGGGATACAGTGTACCTACTTCCATTTGAAGATTCTTGGTATTTTTTAGACTTAATTGAATATTTAAATGCCATTATATGTAAACATGTGTGAACCCATTTATCGCTGTTACGACAAAACACTGTATCTGAAGATACAGTGTATTGTCTTAGCACGGCAGTACTTATTAGTCGACTTCAGCTTGACTGATATTCTTTATAAAAATAAAAAGATTTTATGAGACAATTTCGGAAGCTTCCTCTGTAGATTAAAAATACCTATGTGAACAGGTTCAGAATCTAAGAGAACTCGATCTCAGGTAAGTACATGTATAAGTAGGTACATAAAAAAGAATGCCTACTGACTGAAGAACCTTCTCCTTTTTGGAAGTTGGTTAAAAATACACTAAATTACAACATAGGGCTATTCAAGGGGCGGACCAACAAATTCCTAATAAAAAGCTGGCAACGTATTGGTAGTGCCTCAGGTGCTACAAATCGCTCATTTGCGACAAGAGTGACATAATTCAAAATAGGCGATGAGAGAATTCCCTCGTTAGAAAGTCATGTTTTGTGGATGCTGCGGTCTCGAAACCACAGCGGCCAACAAAGCGACAGAGCATTAGGTCACAATCTTTCCCGCTCTTATTTTTTCGTGCTTAGCGTAATGTTGTTTTTATAGCAAAAATTATAAATGTTCGACACTAAAATTGGTGAATTTTGAGTTATGTCACCCTTGTCGCAAATGAGCGAAATGTTCATGGGCGGCGACAATCACTTAACATAAGGTGACCAGCCTACACGTTTGCACGCTAAAAATATATATTAAAAAAAAAAATGGAATTTCATTTAATTCCCATTAGAATGCCGGACAGTCTTCTCACAATCACAATACATGTGATTAAAATCGTAATAAATAGCTTAAGGTACTTACATTGATGTCTTTATATTCTTATACCTACTTAGAAAGTTCTCACCGATCTACATACATTAAATAACCAGAGATATTTCTTTAAATAGGTTAGCATTTGGGACTTGTACGTAGGTCTGTACCTAACCTACCTAGGTACTAACTAATATTCACTTACGATATTGTTCAAGCAAGGCGACCGAATCGTTCTTTGCCTTCAAGTGGACTGAATTGTTATCTCGACGAATTGTTAGTCACTTTACCATGTAAAGTTAGGCACAGAACAATATTGTAATTCCATTCAGGAATTTGATACACCTACGCATTATGGTTTAGTTAAGTACCTATCATATTTTGTGCTGACATCCATGCAAATTACATCTAAATAAATAAAAAGCAAAGGTGACTGACTGACTGATCAATCAACACACAGCTCAAACCGCTGGGCGGATCGGGCTGAATTTTGGCATACAGATAGCTATTATGTTGTATGCATCCGCTAAGAAAGGATTTTTGAAAATTCAGCCCCTAAGGGGATAAAATAGGGGTTGGAAGAATCTAACTTAACGTGAACGAAGCCGCGGGATAAAGCTAGTTAAGTAGTATATAAGGGTAGGTAATAATTATAAAATGTAAACTAAGATTTAATCCGGATTTGTCTGATTTAGTATCTTTGAATGTAAGTACTTAGTCAGTAGGTATAGAAACTCCTTGAAGATTTATACTATTTGTTTAAAAAAATATTCACGTGTACTTTTACTTACTTTTTATTAAATGCACATACAAAAACTTTCATCTAAATCGAGTCAGTATTCCTAGGTATTTTTTTTTAATAGGGGAATCAAATTATTTTACTACATCTTTAGTTCTTTACCTACATTAAAATAGGATATAATAGCATTAAAACAAAACCTTTAAATAGGTACCTAAGACGTGCCTACTTCCCTAGTATTTTACATTTTTTTAACGATTTTCTTACTTAGTTTCCCAGGCCTTTTCTAATTTCTATGGGTATATTATGTATTGTTTAATTGTATAGGTACCTACCTAATTTTATTACTTCAAGTCTTCGGTTCAAGTGCGGTAACATTTCCCGCCACTTGGCTGATTATATTTTATTGATTTTATCTTATCGAAATGAACCACAACAAACGTTTATTATTATTGAAAAAAAAAATAGTTACATTATCTACCTATTGAATACCTAAGTTATTTTATATGTACCTACATCGGAAATCAAATCATAAACCTTTACCTAATTAATTAAAAAAAAAAAATAGTGGGTTCCCGTGAGTTTAAAAAAAACTAACTTCGTGCGGTCGCGAAAAGTCGCGGAAAAACTTAGCCATAATTTGAGTTAAATAATAAATTAAAAATCAATAGTCTAATGCGGACTAAAAACTGAAAGATTCGTAGAGGTCGTAGATTCAATCCTCACCTTTTGCACTATTGTCGTACCTACCCACTCCTGACACAACCTTTTCGCTTATTTGCAGGGGAGGGAACATAAAACAACGTAGTGAGAAAAAAAAATGTTTTTTTCGGTAAGAAAAAGGTCTCTGAGTGCGTCATTCCTTTAGTATATTCTTCAAATCATACAAAATTACACTACCTACTCATCTTTTAACGATCAGTCGTTTACCTACCATTGTTAAATTAGAAAACTGGTGTTTTGTCTGGTGGAAGGCTTTGACCGTGGCTAGTTACCACCCTACCGTCAAAGACGTGCCGCCAAGCGATTTAGCGTTCCGGCACGAAGGCGTGTAGAAACCGATTAAAGGTATGGGTTGAATGTACACTGCTATACTTACCACTTCAAAGTTAGCCCGCTACCATCTTAGATTGCATCGTCACTTACGATCAGAAATCGCAGTCAAGGGCTATCTTGTCTTCGAATTAAAAAAACATCAATTGGAGTGTAAAAATTTCGCTGTTGTTATTATTTATTATGGACAGATGATAAGCGTTATCTCTGTAATGCTGGAACCTGGAGGTCAATGATACCGGCGTGGAATACGTTATAATAGGTAGGTAAATACTTTGATGTATAACATTACTTTTTGCACTGGCCTAATACTTACTTTACCTATTAAGTTCTAACATGGTAGTAAAGTAGTAAAACCCTGGTTTCCTAGGATAGCGGTACCGTAATACCTATAGTAGAGGCCGTTAATATAGGTACGTTAATTACCGTTCATGTTGTTTATCCCAAAGGACAATAGTTAATATTAACCCACAAACATATAAGAGTAAGCAGACCTAACATAAGAAAAAATTGGCGTTCCAATTACGCCTACATACAAATCTCACGCACACATTGACAGTAAACAGAGCCGGACTTCGAAAAGCGAGGTTCAGCGAGGTTGAAGGGACTGGAGAGTATTTAGTATCTGTGATTTGAAATAATATGGAAACTACGGAAAGTTGCCATCAAATTGTAGGTTAAACCCTTATTTTACATTCTGTAATTTTAATTCTATAAATTAATTCTTAATTATGAAAATGGATTCTAATGTGCTAAGTTTCGCGGTTTTGTAATCAAACAAGTAATAATGTTACAAAATAATATTTAATAAAATCAAAACAAAACATGATTTACAAAATCTACCCAAAAGATATATCTATTAGATAAATAAAACAAAATCAAAAAGCAACTTTTTCTCTAATATCTTGTAGAAATACAAACATTGACAATACGATAACATCAACAGTAGTTTAATTAACTCTTACATTCTATTCAGCCTGTATCACTCATTTCAATAACCTTATTAGAATAGTATTATACATTTTAAACTTATAAAAATAACAAAATAAACCATATATCTCAGTCTTTTCAATAACGTAATAAGGAATAGTATTACTCTATACTCTTTATTAATAGTATGTATTACTAGGCTGTAAATTTTGCAAGTCCATCAAAACTTGATCTCCAGCAGCTTTTCTTTCTACTGGACCTTTTACTGATGATGTAGACATATTCTGAAAACAAGAGTAATAAATTATCAGTTGTCTAGTATTAACAATTTAATAGGTAATACAAATAGGTACACAGCTATATATGGGTATAGCTGTCAATATTTACGTTTAGGCAAGATGTTTTGGGTAGGTACCTAAATATAAGAACAACTAGAAACTTACTTCTTGTAATGATGAATCAAAAATCATTGGGATTGCATTAGATGTAAGGACGGTACGAAACCACTGCAATCCACTAAATGTGCTTCAAAATGTTCAGAACATAGCACACTCGATGTTTTGTGCTGCCAATTTTTTTTATTCATCTCCATCAACCAGGCATTTTTTAGATTTTCATCCTTTGGAAAGCTGAAAAATGATTTAATTTTATAATTTATCCTTACTTTCATAGAAATAGAAATAGAAATATTTTATTTCAAATAAACTTTTACAAGCACTTTTGAATCGTCAATGAATCTACCACTGGTTCGGAATGCCTTTCCCGCCGAGAAGAGCCAGCAAGAAACTCGGCGGTCACTCTTTTCAAAAAAAAGTAAATAATTTAGAATATTTAATGAAACTATGCTATGTATACAGTGCTTCCACGATTAATTTTCCTAAGTCCAATACAATACAAATAAAAATTAATACAATCCAATACATCTTAAAACAGGCAGGCAAAAACAGACTAATTATTTAATCAAAATATACCCACTAAACAAAACTTGCGCCTGAATACGGCCCTGTCAAATTGTACAAGTATATGAAACGACAAACAAGATCCTGATATTAATTAATTGATAAATATTGCAACAGGAATATACTAGAACCAAAATTACTATAACTGTTTACGAGTTTTGCGTATATAATAATTAGGGACTGCTTCTAAAATGCCGAACGATTATTAATAATCACACAGTAAGCATATAACCAAATTACGAGTCTATAGCACATCAAAACTTACCGATGAAAAGTAATTGCAGGTGTTTTCCTATACGGAGAATTGCCACACAGAGGTGCACAACACTTCACCATTTTATTTCAGCATTTTTGATTCTTTAGACTCGATTTTAAAGCAAATTTAAAAGAATAAACAACTCGCAGGTTATGTTGTTGTTTTTGACAAATTGTCATATTGCATCATACTGTTCTTATTTGGAGCTAGCGAATTGCCTCAAGATCTATTATGTCTATGAGTGCGTAAGTGTTGCAACAACAGAAGTAAAAGAGATAGAATCATATATTTTTTGTTGGAGAGAAGCAAGCGAAGATATTATTTATTCGTTTAGATGTAGTTGTGAAAATTATGTTAGGTCTGCTTACTCTTATATGTTTGTGGGTTCAGCGAGGTTGAAGGGACTGGAGAGTATTTAGTATCTGTGATTTGAAATAATATGGAAACTACGGAAAGTTGCCATCAAATTGTAGGTTAAACCCTTATTTTACATTCTGTAAACTTAATAATTCTATAAATTAATTCTTAATTATGAAAATGGATTCTAATGTGCTAAGTTTCGCGGTTTTGTAATCAAACAAGTAATAATGTTACAAAATAATATTTAATAAAATCAAAGCAAAACATGATTTACAAAATCTACCCAAAAGATATATCTATTAGATAAATAAAACAAAATCAAAAAGCAACTTTTTCTCTAATATCTTTTAGAAATACAAACATCGACAATACGATAACATCAACAGTAGTTTAATTAACTCTTACATTCTATTCAGCCTGTATCACTCATTTCAATAACCTTATTAGAATAGTATTACACATTTTAAACTTATAAAAATAACAAAATAAGCCATATGTCTGTCTTTTCAATAACGTAATAAGGAATAGTATTACTCTATACTCTTTATTAATAGTATTACTAGGCTGTATCAAAACTTGATCTCCAGCAGCTTTTCTTTCTACTGGACCTTTTACTGATGATGTAGACATATGCTGAAAACAAGAGTAATAAATTATCAGTTGTCTAGTACTAACAATTTAATAGGTAATACAAATAGGTACACAGCTATATATATATGGGTATAGCTGTCAATATATACGTTTAAATGGCAAGATGTTTTGGGTTGGGACCTAAATATAAGAACAACTAGAAACTTACTTGTAATAATGAATCAAAAATCATTGGGATTGCATTAGAAGTAAGGACGGTACGAAAACCACTGCAATCCACTAAATGTGCTTCAAAATGTTCAGAACATAGCACACTCGATGTTTTGTGCTGCCAATTTTTTTTATTCATCTGCACCAACCAGGCATTTTTTAGATTTTCATCCTTTGGAAAGCTGAAAAATGATTTAATTTTATAATTTATCCTTACTTTTATAGAAATAGAAATAGAAATATTTTATTTCAAATAAACTTTTACATGCACTTTTGAATCTTCAATGAATCTACCACTGGTTCGGAATGCCTTTCCCGCCGAGAAGAGCCAGCAAGAAACTCTTCAAAAAAAAGTAAAAATTTTACAATATTTAATGAAACTATGCTATGTATACAGTGCTTCCACGATTAATTTTCCTAAGTCCAATACAATACAAATAAAAATTAATACAATCCAATACATCTTAAAACAGGCAGGCAAAAACAAACTAATTATTTAATCAAAATATACCCACTAAACAAAACTTGCGCCTGAATACGGCCCTGTCAAATTGTACAAGTATATGAAACGACAAACAAGATCCTGATATTAATTAATTGATAAATATTGCAACAGGAATATACTAGAACCAAAATTACTATAACTGTCTACGAGTTTTGCGTATATAATAATTAGGGACTGCTTCTAAAATGCCGAACGATTATTAATAATCACACAGTAAGCATATAACCAAATTACGAGTCTATAGCACATCAAAACTTACCGATGAAAAGTAATTGCAGGTGTTTTCCTATACGGAGAATTGCCACACAGAGGTGCACAACACTTCACCATTTTATTTCAGAATTTTTGATTCTTTAGACTCGATTTTAAAGCAAATTTAAAAGAATAAACAACTCGCAGGTTATGTTGTTGTTTTTGACAAATTGACATATTGCACCCAAAGAGAATGATTGCACCAAACTATTCTTATTTGGAGCTTACGAATTGCCTCAAGCTCAATTATGTCTATGAGTGCGTAAGTGTTGCAACAACAGAAGTAAAAGAGATAGAATCATATATTTTTTGTTGGAGAGAAGCAAGCGAAGATATTATTTATTTGTTTAGATGTAGTTGTGAAAATTATGTTAGGTCTGCTTACTCTTATATGTTTGTGTATTAACCACTTGAATTTATTTAAAAAAAAAGGTACTAGTTTTGGCATGTTGCTGGTAGATTTGACTGGTAGTCAAATCAAGAAGAAATTTACTATATAATTCCTGGCAACATTTAAACAAAAACGTCATCTGTCAGCAGATTTCAATGTCAAATTCAAAGACTACGTCAAATTGATCAAACCGGCAGTTTGAGCAAAAAAAATATTTAAATTTACTTAGTGCACTGGCGAAAAATTCAAAGTTTGTTAAAAAAACAATCTGGTAAGTAAGTGATATTTTTGTACAAATTCGTAAACTGGATTATAAATCGCTGTATTAATGAGTAGTTTCGTTGTGAGTAGTTCATTGCTAACTACGGCAATCTAAGTTGTTTTCTGATTGTGTAAAGTTAGGTATGAAGTGGTATATTATTTGCCCATGTCCAATGCAGATATAGACATATTATATAGTCCTGCTGTAAAAATCGCTTTCTAGCGATAAGACCGCCCATGTACTTTTATTTACATCATGTCTCATTATGTTTTGTGCCTAGTAGGTATTAATGCATTCCATTAATTTATACGTAATCGTTTCCGCCGGGTCGGGTAGTTTTAACGACAGTTGTATTTATTAAAATACAAAATTGATACATTATGTGCCACCAAAAAAACACCCCCTCACCCCCTTTTTTTTTGACATTTGGACACCAGAAATGAAATCAGCGACCCCTAATAACCCAGAAACCAACCTTATTTCTTCTGTAACATTTACAAGGGTCCGCATTTGTTTAAGGGTTATATGGACAACGTTCTAGTGACGTCACTCACCACTGTATTACGGCCGCTATAAAATGGCGCCGCTTTTCTAGGAAAGTAGAGCTGAAAAAATACCATGAAGGGTTTATGGTCCTAATTATTTCTACTCTAATACCTATGCTTACAAAATGACAGCTGATCTTGTGCCCATTCATACCGTCATCGCCTTTGAATATTAAAGAGGGTACCAAAGCCCTGCACCAAATGGCAATGGGATCAAAATTCAGCATCACCATAACCAAAATGAATGAATTTTGTCTTGTCTATTTTTAGTGGTTTTGTAAAACGTGTAGCAAAACGAGTTTTCTGGCGTAGCTCATTTCAAGGTTATACATCCCAGACCTATAGAAGAATTAGGTACCTATAAATGAGTAAGTTCCTAATACAAATCAAACAATCGAAAAAAAATAAACAAGTTTATTCGAGTAAAAATTGTACATCTTATCTTTGATCCCTTCTGAGTTACAAATTCTTATCACAAAATCAAAATTTATAAGGCACAATATACAATGGCACAATTTTATATCCAGTACATACAATGTGTCTCATTATTATAATACATTAGAATCATTTGAGTATAACTTACACACTAAAACTAAACTATTATAATGATTATAAGTATTTTGTATATCTCTTATATATTGTGACAAAAAACAGTTCAAACGTTAACAAAAAGAAAATATAAAAATAATTCTAACATTTTTCAAGAAAACTGCTGTATAAAATATAATAAAATACAAAAATCTAAAAATGGCAGAAAGAGTGTTAACATTTTTCAACATACATATCCTATACCTACTATCTATATAATTTTTACGTATTTATTGCTTAGTTTATATTATAGTATAAATTCGAGGCAACTATTTAAATATTGTTTACAACAAACACCTCAGTATGAGCTATATTATTAATTAATTCAACAATTTCAGCTGTATAACAAATTGTAAAAATAGATTTTATATAATATAATTATTTATAAAATAGATATGTTCTTGAAGGACGGATTTTCTATTTAATGGTTTTCTTGATGGATGAGTTAAATGCAATTATATTATGAAAAATACAAAACTGATAACAACAGTGATAGCACTGACTGGCATGCTAGCCAGTCAGTTTTAGACTAAAGCTGCCTTAAAACCGTAACTAGATTGACATAGAGAGCGACAAAAATATATAAAATTTTTAGATTTTAAATACGATAGGTTATGGAAACCAGCCCATAGACAATATTTACATTTTAGGAATGTTTTAAAAGGCACTTCTGTTACTTTTTTAACATAAAATTTGTATCGATTAAAAGTGAATCGCTACATTAAATTGCTTTGGTCCATTGGTAATAAGAGGCCAATCGATTGGGTGGAGAAGCACCCTCACGGACCTCTATAATTAATCTATGGTTAACACTGGACTGGCTGCACAAATCACAGCTTAATTTATGGATCAATTTGACATACAAGTGTCTCTGAAACTAATAATGTAGGGATACAGAAAGTGCTAAAAAGTATCCGCTGCCAACTAGTGCTTTCACTAATTTTAGTTCCTTGGACACTCGTAACTGTTTACAGCACCAAAATGGCGTCAATCAAATAGGTCCAAAAATTATGACAGCAGCCTGTCACGGGGTTAGTCATAGATTAATTATAGACGTCAATGAGCACCCTTAAAGGTCTAATGCTGAAATCTACAGACTGCACTCTCACTCTGCTCAAACTGAAGATAGAGTTAAAACGAGACAGATTTATATCAACATATTTGTGTCTCGTTTTAACTCTATCTTAAGTATGAGCTAAGTCTATAGATCTCAGCATTAGACAAAATATTTACGGATTCAAAGAAAATCTTAAGGCTTAATATAGACTGAGGCAACTTCGTTGGCCAACTCGCAAATGTTGGTGCCAACAGCCAACTGTTTGTATCCAATTAACGCCTATGTTCTTCGCTACCTAATATTGCACTTACATTAATTCGTTCTAAGCTCTTTGTAGTTTTTGGGGCCTGTAATTTTCTTACGAATTCTGTAAACTGGCTTATAACTTATTGACGGCCAATAAATCTGCCGTCAAGCTATAGCTTCGTTAACTAACATTTCGCCAAAAAAGTAGCCTATACAGCCTGTCCAGGTCCTCAACTATGCCCATGCAAAAAATCACGTCGATCCTTAGCTCTGTTGAAGCGTTACTGAAGGACAAACCAACAAACAAACACACTTTCGCATTTTTAGTATTGGTGGATTCTCTATTGATCCATCGAGCGGTACTCTCCTTAATGCTGTAGTTTGTGATATAGCAATCTTAAAAACGTCGTTTTTTAGTTATCAAATGGCGTAATGTCTTTGCAACTTGCTGCTTTTTGTTAGCTCGAAATATGGTCTTAACTTATTTCGAGCTAACAAAAAGCTTAAATATGGTCTTGATAGTTAACGAAGTTATAGCTTGAGGACGGCAGAAGTATTCTCAGATAACCCCTAAGGCTTAATATCGACAGAGGCAACTTCGTTGGCCAACCCACAAATGTTGGTGCCAATAGCCAACTGTATGTATCCGTCGAGGCCAAAGCTCTTGCCCCAAGAGTTCTTGGCGATGTAGTAGGGAACTTCAGCTGTCAAATCGTAGCCTACAAGTTGCACTGCATGATTGAGGTCTTTTGGACTGCCACTGTAAAAAAAAACCTTTTTTAGTCTATACTGTTAATAGTCGATGCCCGCGACACTTCGTTCGCGTGGATTGAGGATTTATTGATTCCCGCGGAAACTCTCATTTTCCAAGATAAAAAAGTAGTCTGTGTTATTCCAGACTATAATCTATCTCTGTGCCTTTCAGCCAAATTGAACTCCGGGCTAGTAGTGAGAAAAACCAAATACATTTTTTAACCCAACACTAGACCAAAGAGGCAGTTATAATGCCTAATATAAATCTATTGTAAAAATCGTTGGTAAACCTAATCCTGATGCTGCAGGGGTTCTGCCCACCTAAACTGTGGGGATTTAGGAACTGTCGATTGTGAATTGCAGAAGTGGACGAAGTTGCGGGCGTCCGGTAGTAATAAGATAAAGTAATAAAGTAAAAATAAAGTAAAGGAAAAATAAAGTAAAAATTTGTACCTGCAATGGTACTGTATAACGCCTCCAAGGTAGTTCTGCCACGACAGCGCGTTCACAGCAACCGACACGGGCCCGTGGGTAGCTATTGTCTCTATGATCTTGTCTTCCGATCCAACCAGACTGGAATAAGAACAAAAAACAATAAGAACAAAATAAAAGACGTTTCTAGTAGGGGAGCCCTCTTAATTTTTAATTTATTTTTATTATGTGTTGTTAAAGCGGCAACAGAAACACATATTCATTCATATTCAGTAGATACTTCAGTAGATACCGGCACGGAATCCTAATAGTACCTAAAGTTACAGAAAATTCACTCCGCAAAATGATTTAAATAAATAGCGACTCTTGTTACCACACAATAAAGTGGTGTTCAGGTTGACAGCGCTACTTACCTACAGTCTCATTCACCTAGACTTTTCTCTCTTTCTATCACGCATCTCTCTTATCCCTTCGCACTCTCTGAATTTAGGCCCTTGGAAGAGGTACGCCATGTACTTGTAGCTCCGCAGTTTACTGATAAGTGCGCCAGACCTGACACCGGGTCGTCATATCTGCAATAGGTACTTACTCGTCGCAGGTGAACTTCTGCACGCGGACGCCGGTCGCGTTGGTCATCTTCTGGCACACGCCGTTGGTCAGCCGCAGTGGGTATTCGGTGTCGCGCTGTACGGCCGTGTCCGTCAGCACCAGCCAGTCCAGCAGCAGGCAGATGTCGCCGCCCGCACAGCCGCCGTTGCCCAGGCCCGCACAGTCGATCGCCTCCTGCCGACAAAACGAACAAGTGTCATTTTAATCACGTCACACTGATATTATAAAGGAGAGAGTGAGTGTGTCTGTGCGTGCGTGCGTGTGTTTGTGTCTGTGTATGGAATGGAGATAGCTCGTACCGAGGTTTAACACAATTGCTGGAAAATAAGAGAGTTCCCGTAATTAAAAAACCTCAATCCACGCGGACATCAGCTAGTCACACTAATTCTACTGTACAGGGTGTCCTAACACAGAGTGCCACATGGAGTGGAAGTACCTTAAATATTGTAGATGGAACATTTTACTGAAAGAAGTTTTCATTTAAATTTAAAAAACAATTTAAACTGCATTCATAGATTTTTAAATAATTGTCTGCTTGAACCGGGACTCGAACCTGCTATACGAGAAAAAAAAATTACCCTGTGTCTTTATCATATCGATCGAAAGGTTTCATCATAAAGATTATTTTTTGTTTAATTGCTACACGTGTATGCATTTCTTTTTTATATTTCAGTTTAAAATATCATGCGGCACGCTAAAAACAAATTGACTAGGGAAGAAATACTAAAAAAAGACAGAAGCCGAAAAGGCTCGCTTGGCCTGGATTAAAAGCGACCCCATTAAATTAGCGGAATACAAAGAAAAATAAAAACTTCAGTAATTAAGGAAAAAAGGGAAAGGACAAAGAAAAAATATTGAAGACATGACACCACGAGAGCAACGAATAACTCGAAAGCCGCCCCGTGGCAGGCGAAGATGAGGTGCAAGAACTATTTGAACGATTTCACAACTAGCAGCCTACTTTTTTAAGTTGTCTAGAACAAAACTGGCTAAGGAGTTGCTAACACCTGAATATAAATTGACTCTTGTTGGTACATTAAATAAAAGGAAGCCTGACATACCAACAGAATTTTTGCCTAACAAAAATAGACCACCATGTAGTTCAGTTTTCGGATTTCATAGTCAAATGACTATAGTCTCATATGTCCCTAAGCCAAAGAAAGCTGTAGTTTTACTTTCCATCGTGCACAATGATAACGCCATTGACGAAACAACAGCCAGAGCTCAGAAACCAGAAATCATTACTTATTACAATAGTACCAAAGGTGGTGTAGATTGTTATATCTTTTTTTCTTATTGTAATTATTAATCATGACATTTTACTATTGCCATTATAATTCTCAGATAATAAGTAAATAATAATTAATAGAAAGCAGCAGACTTTTTTAACGAAATTTTGCACACCAAAATGGTAAAATGTGAGAAACTAACTATGTACCATACCACCTGTGCACTGAACTCACATTTGGCAAATAAAGACATTTCATTTCATTTCAATGACCAACTTTGCAGTAATTATAATGTTGGAAGAAGAACAAAAAGATGGCCACTGGCTGTATTTTTTCATCTTCTAAACATATCTGGCATCAACGCATTTGTCATACACAAAGCGAATACTGACAAGAGTATCACACATACAAGACGGATTTTTTGAAGAAATTAGCAGCAGCACTTGTGGAAAATCACCAGAAACGTCGTGTACAACTACGTGCTGTACCAACAACGACAAAGAAACGACTCCGTGAAGTTCATGATGTGGACGAGACGGTCCAGCTATCGACAGCTAAGCGTGGGCGCTGTTCATCATGTCCTAGAAAGGACGACAAAAAAGTGCCAACAAAATGCTTCAAGTGTCGTAAATTTATTTGTCAGCAACACTCGAGGGTTTACTACGTAGGATGCAGTACAGAAGAATCCGCTGATGAGACTGATTAATTTTTTTTAAGTAGATCTCGGCAATGCCAAAAAATATTAGTTTAAAGAGAGGTTACTTTTTTTTACTAAATATAATGTTCCAGTTATGTTTTTGTTTCTTAAAGTTCATTATATTAAAGCACTTTAGTAATTACTATAAAATACATTAAGTTTTATTTATTTTTGAAAACACCTTTCCCAATGTTTTTTTGGGGTCACTCAATACCCCATGCGCCTAATTGGGTGATTTTTTTAATGCGCCTAGTTAAGGGTTAAAATAGAACCATGTGGTTTATTTATAGATTAACAATTGCAGTATTTAGGTGCTAGTTCCGATGGAATCTGCAGGGATAAAAACATTTTTATTGAAATTAAATGCCCTGTTTCTGCTTACAAATTAAGCTTTGAACAAGCAGTTAGAAAGAATAAAATCCCTTTCTATAAATATAAAGATAATAATGTGGTTATAAACAAAAACCACAATTGGTATTTTCAAATTCAGGGGCAATTACATATTATATCAGAAGAGAGACGTCGGTCGTTATTTGCACACTTCTGGAGCTTAGATTCCAATAAAAAAAAGGAGGAAAACCGATAGCCTTTCCTTGCGAAAAATGCATCTTACGAATATTACATTAACAATGGCGAAGATCATCAAAAATTTTGTCAAATGTTTTTGTTAGATACCTTAAATATTACTCAAAAATACTTGACTTATACAATGTCACGTGCTATCGAGAATACGGCTCAAATAGATAAGCGCAAACCTAATGCCCCACAAAATTGAAAACACAATTGAAAGAGAACTGCAAAAATTAATTGTATAGAGTCCGTCGCAATGGCCGACAAACAAAGTCATTGTTATGGACTACACCGATTTTCTGAATTTTCATCAATTAACTGCCAATACTTTCACACCAAACACATTGAAAAATATAAAACTAAAACAGATTAGAATTGCTACA
Source organism: Hipparchia sbordonii (assembly GCA_038048805.1). Taxonomy (NCBI): domain Eukaryota; kingdom Metazoa; phylum Arthropoda; class Insecta; order Lepidoptera; family Nymphalidae; genus Hipparchia; species Hipparchia sbordonii. The sequence continues at coordinate 9,117,199 of CM076115.1, forward strand.
TTTAAAAAGAAATACAAAAACCAAATATTTGTCAAATGTTCCATGGTAGAGGAAGCTGAAACTGAAAATATAACGTTAATGGTAAAGCCATCGGCCAAAGGAAAAGGAAAAGGCAAAGGAAAAAGTAAAGCAAAGGACAAGTCAAGGGAAAACAAAAAGCAGGAAGTGGTAGAAGTTAACCCTCTTTACCATACTGTAGACTGTAGGCAACATACCGTTCGATCGACGTTCAAATTCAAAGAATCGGTTCTACAACGTAATCACGCACTGTAGCCTGTCGTATACCACTCACAGTTAGAGAATTTAGTATCTAGAAACACGACTAGATGGCGCCGTATGTCGTAAGTTGAAGTTCATTATTCGACAGTGGGTACTAACGACAAGTGCGGACCGGCTCTGATTCAAAAATTAATAAAAAATAGTTTTTCGTGTGTTTTGTGTTTTATATTGAAACAGTGAAGAGGTAAGTGTTTGAAATTCATTGTATAATATTGATTTTGACCCAATTTCACGTATTTTCTAGGATTTTATACTAAAAAGTGTTTGTTGCCTGTAGGCTACATTAGGCGAAGCGTAGTTATTTTGTTTGAATACTGTAATGCTTATCGTAATTTTTTTCTGTTTTAGGATGTCTCGTAAGCGCCGTCTCGGTGACTTAGACATTATATGTGCTCTACAAGATGGTGCAGACAGTGAAGATGGTCTTGATTTTGATGACGACAGCCTAGCCGACCATACCATTTCATACCTGAATTAGAGACTTGAAGATGAGACACCAGAGGTAGATATTGATGTTGATTCAATAATAGAAACCCTAGAAGATAGTCAAGAAAGCGCTTCATCTAACATTGACACTGTCCAAGCAAACGTATGCTGAACCTTAAACAAGCCAAAAAAATCCTGCTAATAAAAATCTACCAAAGGCCGCTAAATTGAATTTACGTTGGAAAAAAAGAATCTTGAATTGAATGCAGAGCAACTTATGTTTATTGGAAGCAAGTCTCTGGGTTCTGATCTTTTAGATCTTGACACACCCATACAGTTCTTTTTTTATTTGTTTCCACAAGAACTGATGAAAAAAATTTCTGAGGAGACCAACCTGTACCAAGTACAAAAAGACCCTAACAGCACTTTTCGGGTATCTGAAATGGATGTCAGGCAATTCATAGGTGCAGTACATGCAATGTCTCTCATTCAATTACCTAGAGTTACTAACCATTGGAATTCAGTACTTGGAACTCCACTAATACAGGAAACTATGTCATTGAATAAGTTTGTGGGTGACACATACATACCAACACACATACATACATACTACACATACATACCAACACACATACATACATACTACACATACATATACATACATATACATACATACATATTACACAATACAAAATCCGTACGGCATAATTTATAAATAAAAGCCGTCCGACATACAAGACGCCCCGCGGCCGGTTACAATGCGAACGAGGCGCGGCGGCTGTAAGCGGTCGCGGGGGGTATGAAGAACCCGTTAGGCGCGCGCGCTGCATGTTCGAGTTCGAGACGCGCGCCAGTCACGACCCGACGCTCGAGCGATAGGCCCGTGCCCCTTGTATGCGCAAATCACTAATCACTAGTCTGCCATTGTAGTTCTATTTAGTTTGTAGTTCCTTCTGAATATAACTCTTTATACTTCTTCATCTTTTCATTACCCTAACCCCCATAACTGGTGATCCCGTAGAACACTATTCAGCGAACTCCAAAGGACTTTCACAATGAGCAGTGACGGCAGTGACTCGGAACATTCGGGACCATCAAAAAAAACGAACACCAAGCACCGCGCAAAGGATCGGACCTTGCATCGAAAGATCGGGATCCGTTAGCGGAATTATTTCGTGTTGGCATTCGTGTACCACCGTTTTGGGCTGAAAAGCCAACAATATGGGTTGCGCAAATCGAAGCGCAGTTCAACATTGCACGCATCTAGCGTTGCCAGGCGTCCGGATAAAGCCGGACACAGTCAGGCTTTTTGGTTGAGTGTCCGGCCAAATTGAACGGTGTCCGGCCTATTCGACTTTTGCTAAGGTTTTTAAGTTTAACCATTTTTTTTACATATTTGTCATGTGTTGGTTTCCGTTCCGCTCGCCTCATCTTGTATCGCTACACTTGCGCAAATGAGCTTTTAAAAAATTTGCCATTTGGTGCTAGGTCTAAAAAATAAGGGTGTCCGGCCTTTGTACCCAAATGTCCGGCTAAACTGGCTGGCCTGTCCGACTTTTCGATTTGAAGACCTGGCAACCCTACACGCATCACAGACGACAACACAAAATTTTATTACGTTTTGTCCCATCTGGATGGAAAATACTCAGCTACTGTGGAAGATATAATCGAGAAGCTAAAGACCGAGCACGAAAACAAAATTTTATTTCGATTGCATCTTACCCGAGTTAATTGATCCACGATTCACAAGAAAAATGACTATTCGAGACCCTGTATACATACAAAAAGCAATAAAATCAAAGACCTGCAAAAAAAGGAAAGCCGAAAAAGAAAAAATTAATCCACAAGAAAATAAAGAAGGCGGACAAAACAAAGAAGTTAGTTCCAGTGAACCAGCAACCAACCTAAATGAAATCATAGAGGAGAACATACATATACCTACTAAAATCTGTAGAAGAACCAACATGTTCAAAAATAAAATCTGAAGAAACAAAAGAGCAAAGACGTAGTGATTATTAAAGTTCAATAAAATTTCCAAAAAATTTGATACAGAAATTCGATGAAGTTAGTGATAATGATGACAAAGTTCCGAAAAAAATAAAAAAAGTTTCATATGAAAGGCAACTCAATATAAACGAATTATAAAAATATTGAGGAAGTTAATGGATCTAAAGGACAACAGTGTGTTAGCAATTATTTTTCTAAATTAATATTTGAAGCTGGTTTGATTAAAATTTTAATCTCCGGCAATCTGTCCGAAATAATGGGTACGAGTTTAAAATCGCATTAATTAGTTAATTGCATTAAATCGAAGAATGTGTATATATGTGCACTGATAGCGACTTTGCAAATGATTTTAGCAAATTTTTTTATTTAGTCAGTATTTTGTTCATAAAATAAACTTCATTTTTATTAAATCATCTATTTATTATGCTACTAGCTGACCCGCCCCTGCTTCGCTCGGTCGATCCCATGAGAATTTCAAAAGATACTTCCATATTCCTGTCTGCATTATAAACGAAACCTCTGTGCAAAATTTCAGCTTTCTAAGTGTAAGGATTTGGGCTGGACGCTGATGAGTCCGTGATTATTTGAATGACTTAGAATTTTTTCATTTAAATTCACATTCACATTATAAAAAGGCCAATATTAAAATTTTTGAAATATTAAAATATGTTGCTGGGTATGTTATTAAAAAAGGTACAAGTGTATTCAAAAATTGTGAAAAATGCAAAAAAAATGTTTTTTACCAATAACTTTAACGATTGTGAATACACTTGTAGAAAAGAGAGAGTAAAAGATAAATTTCTTCTCTCATACCCAGCAACAGAAGCAGTAGAAATGTTTTCAAACATACAAGATGTGGGTCTCGTTCATTTTAAGGAGCAGAAGCAATATTCATAATATAAAAACATACATCAAAACAATATTACAAGTTCATTGTAATTTTAACTTTTTAAACAGTTGTGATCAACATGGCTCAGAATTATCCAAATTCATAATAGATACGGCATGTAATTTATTTTTATATAGCTGGTGCAAAAACACAAATAAAATATTAAATGGCGCGACAAAAAATGTTGACGTACAAAATTTTATCCAAAAATGCTGTATTGACTATTATAATAAAAGAAAAAAATTAATTACGTTTTCTCTTTTCGCTTTGATACACGTTTTATGCTCTTTTTGTTAGTTCATTTTAAGGAGCAGAAGCAATATTTATAATATAAAAACATACATCAAAACAATATTACAAGTTCATTGTAATTTTAACTTTTTACACAGTTGTGATCAACATGGCTCAGAATTATCCAATTTCATAATAGATACGGCATGTAATTTATTTTTATATAGCTGGTGCAAAAACACAAATAAAATATTAAATGGCGCGACAAAAAATGTTGACGTACAAAATTTTATCCAAAAATGCTGTATTGACTATTATAATAAAAGAAAAAAATTAATTACGTTTTCTCTTTTCGCTTTGATACACGTTTTATGCTCTTTTTGTTAGTTCATTTTAAGGAGCAAAAGCAATATTTATAATATAAAAACATACATCAAAACAATATTACAAGTTCATTGTAATTTTAACTTTTTACACAGTTGTGATCAACATGGCTCAGAATTATCCAATTTCATAATAGATACGGCATGTAATTTATTTTTATATAGCTGGTGCAAAAACACAAAAAAATATTAAATGGCGCGACAAAAAATGTTGACGTACAAAATTTTATCCAAAAATGCTGTATTGACTATTTTAATAAAAGAAAAAATTAATTACGTTTTCTCTTTTCGCTTTGATACACGTTTTATGCTCTTTTTGTTAGTTAATTTTAAGGAGCAAAAGCAATATTTATAATATAAAAACATACATCAAAACAATATTACAAGTTCATTGTAATTTTAACTTTTTAAACAGTTGTGATCAACATGGCTCCGAATTATCCAAATTCATAATAGATACGGCATGTAGTAATTTATTTTTATATAGCTGGTGCAAAAACACAAATAAAATAATAAATGGCGCGACAAAAAATGTTGACATACAAGATTTTATCCAAAAATGCTGTATTGACTATTATAATAAAAGAAAAAAATTAATTACGTTTTCTCTTTTCGCTTTGATACACGTTTTATGCTCTTTTTGTTACATAGTAAAATATATTTTAAAATAAAGAAAGAGCTAAAGTGTGTGTCTGTACTCTGTTATATCCTCTGAATTTCCTTAAAGAATGAAAAAGAAAATTATAGGCAAGCTACCTACCTATACAGTGAAATCCTTTAACTATAGTTTAAATATATACAAGAAAATTTGTTTAGGAATTAACCACCAGGGGCGCTGGTTTCCATATCTCGGATAATATGCGGGAGTGATAACTCTAAGTCTATATACAACCATTCCACGGCTCGTCTCCACTCCGTAACGAGCCGCCGCACGGCGCATTACCCCGCAGCGCGTAGCTGGGACTTCGCACAGCCATTAGACAGCAACGGGGCTCGAGGAGCAGGACCAGCGTTGGCGCCTCATTTTTCAAGAAATTGCCACTGAGCATTTTCGGCTGCACGAGAGCGAACTTGCGCAACAGGAGAGACTGCGCCAGAGTGAACAGGCCAGTAAGCTCTTTGGCAGAATCTTGCAAGGCAATGTCTGAAAGTACTCAGTCAATTTTTGGTTTGAGGAGCAGGACCAGCGTTGGCGCCTCATTTTTCAAGAAATTGCCACTGAGCATTTTCGGTTGCGCGAGAGCGAACTTGCGCAACAGGAGAGACTGCGCCAAAGTGAACAGGACCAGTAAGCTCTTTGGCAGAATCTTGCAAGGCAATGTCTGAAAGTACTCAGTCAATTTTTGGTTTGAGGAGCAGGGCCAGCGTTGGCGCCTCATTTTTCAAGAAATTCCCACCGAGCATTCTCGGCTGCGCGAGAGCGAACTTGCGCAGCAGGAGGGGCTGCGCCAGAGTGAACAGGAACAGCAAGCTCTTTGGCAGACTCATGCAAGGCAATTTTTGGAAGTACTGTCAATTTTTAAATAAATAGTCAATACTGTCGGTGAATTTGTCAATACAAATTCACAATATTTAAATACATATCAAAAGTTGCGGCAGAGATCGAACCCACATCTCTCGGGAATTGTGCCTTAAGTTTGCAAAATTGCAAATATGAGTCCTAAGCTTATGAATGTCAGGCAATGATTACTTCAAGAAAATAACCCAACTTTGAAAAGAACAATTTCTCTCGCAAAGGCAGTCATCATGGTGCAGGAGAATGCACAAAAAATAGATAGGTCAAGGTCAAGCTCCAAAGGTCCAACGAGTAGCTCACGTAGTCAAAATTCAAGTCGAGTCACATCTTCAAGTCAACGCAGTCAGAGTCCATTCAGTCCACTTAGTGTCAATAATAAAACCTGTAGTCGGTGTGGTCAACGTGCCCAGCACAGGGAGTGAAGTGTAATTTGTGTCATCAGTATATCAATTTTTCTAAATTTTGCTTCTTTAATAAAAACAATGTCAGAAAGGGGATTGGGTAATTTTGTATGGACCAGTGGCATGATTTTTTTTCTTAGCGGCCACTAATTTAATTGTTGCTAACATATCGGGTATTAACTAGTAATAACAGATCAAAAAAGAATTTTGCCGTAAGTGATATCGGAGCTGAGATATCTGATGTTGAAGTTGTAGAATTATGAGAGTTTTGTCATCAATTTAAAGTAAACTATCATATATTTTATTGTTAAAACTATTTATAGCGTTCTTTTTCTTCGTCTTTATCAACTTATCGATGTCTACTGCTGGACGTAGGTCTCTTGCATGGACCTCCACAAGCCTCGGTCTTGCGCCGCCTTAATCCAGCGGCTCCCTGCGACTCGTTTGATGTCGTCGGTCCACCTAGTGGGGGGTCTGCCAACACTGCATTTCCCGGTGCGGGGTCGCCACTCCAGCACCTTCGGATCCCATCGACCATCAGCTCTTCGAACTATGTACCCCACCCATTTTCACTTCAGTTTCGCAATTAGCACAGCTATGTCGGTGAATTTGGTTCTCCTATGGATCTCCTCATTTAAATGATCAAATCAGAATTCTGATTTGATCTCGCAGGGTTACTCCGAGCATAGCTTTCTCCATCGCCCGCTGAGTGATCCTGAGCCTTCTTATGAGGCCCATAGTCAGCGACCATGTTTCGGGTCCATAAGTCATCACTGGCAGCACGCACTGTTCGAAGACTTAAGTCTTCAGGAACTGAGGAATTTTGGACGAGAAGACATCTCGAAGTTTCCCGAACGCTGCCCAGCTGAGTTGGATTCGGCGGGTGACCCCTTTCTCGAAATTGGGTCTACCTAGCTGGACTGTGTGTCCCAGGTCTACAATTTCGAGTGCAGAGATCTCAACAATTTCTGGGTGGAGCAGAACATGAGCATTAGACATCATTTTCATCTTGCTCATGTTCATTTCAGGCCCACCTGTTGAGAGACTCTGCTGAGGTCATTGAGCATTGTATTAAGGTCTCCGAGAGTCTCTGCCATAATGACTATGTCATCCGCAAATCGAAGGTGAGTGATGTACTCGTTTATGTTGATGCCAAGTCCATTCCAATCCAGTAGCTTAAAGACGTCCTCCAACGCAGCAGAAAAGAGCTTCGAGGAGATTACACCTGTCTATTACACCTCCACCTGTCTACCTGTCATGATTTACTACCTGTCGCACTCCACGCTGCAATGTATTGGCCTTGTAGTCTGGTTTGTATAAGTACTGACATAGAGGCGTTTTCGTACAAGCACTTCAACTCTTCAATGTACCAATAGTTGATGCGGCATCTCTGCAGCGACCTCAATACAGCCCAAGTTTCCACCGAATCGAAGGCTTTCTCATAGTCCACAAATGCTAAACAAAGTGGCCTGTTATATCCTTCTGTATAACCTGCCGCAGCGTATGATTTAGTCTATGGTGCTAAAGCCTCTTCGAAATCCGGCTTGTTCGGGAGGCTGGAAGTCGTCGAACCTACGGGCGAGACGATTCGTATTGACTCTCGAGAACAACTTGTAAACATGGCTCAGCAGCGAGATGGGTCTATAATTCTTCAACAAAGTGCTATCACCTTTTTTTGAAGAACAAAACCACCACGCTCCTTTGCCATGCTTTCGGCGTTGTACCCTCGTGAATGACGGAATTGAACAAACTCTGAAAGGTCTTTAGAAACGGTTTTCCACCCGCTTTCAGGAGTTCCGCTGTGATTCCGTCATCACCTGGCGCCTTGTTTTTCTTGAGTTGTTTGAGAGCCATACTAATCTCGTATAGCCTGACGTCCGGAATATCTTCGGTAGAGTGTCGGGTCAGTATGGCTCTGGGGTCTTTGGCCAAATCTTCAACAGGTTTCTGTGTTCTGGTATATAACTGTCCATAGAACTTCTCGAGCTCTACCAAGACCTCAGCTCGAGAAGAAACGAGACGACCGTCGTCAGTTTGCAGTCGCGTCAGCTGGCTCTGTCCGATCGACAGATCTCTCGCGAACACTTTGGAGCCTCGGTTCCACTCGATGATATCTTTAATGCACTCGGTATTAAAGTTCCGAAGGTCGCGAGTTTTTGTCTTAGATATCTGCCTATTATTCTGCCGGTAGCCATTTATAGCGTTCTTCTCTGTGTCAACTAATGGACGTCCACTGCTGGACATAAGTCTCCTGCATGGACCTCTACAAGCCTCGGTCTTGCGCCGACTGAATCCAGCGGCTCCCTGCGACTCGTTTGATGTCGTCTGTCCACCTAGTGGAGAGTCTGCCAACACTGCGCTTCACGGTGTGGGGTCGCCACTCCAGCACCTTGGGACCCCATCGACCATTAGCTCTTCGAACTATGTGCCACTCGCAGAGCTATGTCGTTGACTTTGGTTCTCCTACGGAACTCCTCATTTCTGATTTGATCTCGCAGGGATACTCCGAGCATAGCTCTTTCCATCGCCCGCTGAGTGATCCTGAGCGAAGGCTCATAAGAAGTTATGAGGCCCATAGTTAGCGACCATGTTTCGGATCCGTAAGTCATCACTGTATAGCGTTATACACTACACTATAGCGTTACGCTGTGTAACGTTTATAGCGTTATGGATAGAATTTTTGGGTTGCAAGTGGCCCGAATTGGGTGCAAGTGGCCCGAACAACACCTTTGTGGCCATGTCAACTTCACCTGCTCGTGGTGCACCCCACCGGTCTGCAAACGAGGCTCTGACACTCCCAGTCCCCTTTAAGGGTCGCCGTGCCTGATACCGCACGGTAATCAACACGGTAATAATAATCTCGACGGTATCTCTGCTTCGTGGTAGGATATATCCCAAATCCGCCTGGTTAGTGACCACACTCCAGCCGTAGTCAGTCGCAAAGCATTCTTGCGTTCCGAATGCGAGCTGGAGAGCCAGCTTAACCCTTCCCATCCTCCCGAGTGGTGCAATGTTTGTGGCCTTTGGGTCCTTATGGAAGTAAAAGTCAGTCCCGTACTCGTAGGCGTGATATAAAAGAAAAATAACAGGGAACCATCAAATATAATACATAAAATAGACACAAAGTACCTAAGTGGCAACATGATTTTATGTATTTTTCATGTTAAAATATCTCAGCTCCGATACATTTTAGAAAGAAACTTTAATAGAATAAAATGTATGTTTTATTGTGTACTTTCTAATAAAATAATTTTCATAAGTGGCCGCAAGAAAAAAAAAATCATGCCACTTTTACCCAAACCCCTTTAGAGTCAACAGTCAATTCGGAGGAGGAGAATTTCGGAGGAGGAGGAGACATACAATGTACAAGGATGATGATATCATCATCCTTGTGTATTGGATGTGAAGTAGATGCAGCAGAAAAATGTGATAATTCTGTATTGCTTGCCATCAAACACAACGCACGAGTTAAAAGGCAATTTTATCAATCAAAAATAAATTTAGTTCAGTACATATTATTAAAAAAATACATTTCATGCAAACTTGTTAAAAAAAGGTTGTTCGCGTCCGATTGAGGTCGCGACATGTAGGCTAAATTTTTGTTACACACACAGAGACTAGCATTTTAAATTTAAAGACTGTGTCTACTGTCCAAGTTTTTTGGGGACTCAACGACATGCACTGGAAAAATGAAACTGCAACACACCGCTACACACGAAGGATCTACAAGCAATCGCATGCAGCCACAGAGAAGAAACATCATTACTGCCACATAAAAAATTCAAATAGTACTACTTCACGCGATCCTGAGACACGCGTTTCTGTAAGCTAAACGAGTTTCAAGATACAACGTTTAGACGAGCTGGGCGACATCAAAAAATACCATCTCAGTACATTTTTTTCATACAAAATCTGTTACAAAAGCAGCTTTCGTGGCTGTACGTGAGATTTACTAGCTAATGCTGCGTCTTAATTTGTTTATATGCGCTTATCTCAGAAAATAGTGTAGAGATCTTCATTCAATTCTCAGTTCTGGAGGTTGACTAGATTGTTTTATAAGATTTCTAAGTCTGGATACCACTCTACTAAACTGTAAGGAAGAATGCTAGAATTATCTTGTTAGTGTTTTTTCTTGAATTTACATTTTATTAAAACTAGCATTTGAATATACATAATATAGTTGCTTTGGTTGTGGGTCGTGCAGAGAGGGTAGGCATAACGCGGCAAAATGATATAAAATGCAGAAAATCGCCAGTACGAGTTATAAAAACTTAAGGGTAGGCTTTTTATAATTTGTACAATGCCTACCCTTAAGTTTTTTATAATTCGCACTGAAGATTTTTTCCATTTTGTATCATCTGCCTACCCTGTAGTACATCCTGTGCACGCCACTGCTAACACACAATTGAAAGCTGACCTGGCTGACCTGAGTAGCGCTCACACTTTGGTGCCAGAGGAACGTGACCAACTTCAGGAGGCAGTCAGCTCATTTAATGCATGCATTAAGACCTACGACGAAGCTCTTTCTAAGATATCCATGTAGGAGGATGAATTGAGTACGAACAATTGATAACTTACAGTCTCAATTACATATTTATGAAATTCAAACAACAAATAGTTTGTATAATGAATTGTTCACTTCATTCTCTTCAGTACCAAAAATGATCATTGATTTTACTTGTGATAGTCCCTGTGTCAGCAAGCCATTGCCAAAGCAAGATGTGATCCAATTGAATAGCCATAAAAAAATACATTAGAATTGGTATATTAATTTAAAAACTAAAAAATCTATTAACCCTTAATTTGATTATGTCCGCTATTAAGGACAACCAATTGAAACAAATCCTGTATGCTTAAGAAACATTTCAAGTTAAATAAATATCTACCAAGTACTTCTAGAAAACATAATGAATTGGTAGAAAAATATTATTTGAGTGTGGCAGCACCGTATCTGTCAGTATATAACAAAATGTCGGCGAGACGCAGGCCATCCGTATTGCTCAAGGTATTTATAATTATTTTTATGGTTTTTGTGAATAAAAGTTAAAATGTTTTTGGTGATATTGCTTGAAAATATTACAGTGAATAGAGTTACTCATATTTTTTGATATTTTGTTTCCATTTAGCTTGCTTTATTGCCTAAAAAATGCTGTGTCCGCCATGACGGACATAACCAATTACGTGAATATTTAGTGTAGGAATGCTTTGTCCGCCTCGACGAACATTGCCAAAGGTGTAGATATATATGACTGTTTTACTATGTCCCTCAGGACGGACAATGCCAAAATGAAGTATACGCTACTAATATTAACTTTTATGGAAGTATAAGCGAGAAAATTGCATATTTACTTATATTTTTGTTTTCGCTTGTTAACAGGATTCACGCAGTCTAAGAATATTAGCTTTGGTTCCAAAAGAGCATGCATTCTGATTCTGATTGATCACTTGCGTCGGAAGGACGCAAGTGATCAATCAGAATCAGAATGTGAACTCCCTCCCTCTTCTCACTATTCATCTTCCCCTCCACCATCAATAGGGTCCATCGAAAATATGAATATTTCTATATTTGGCCCTGATGGTGAGGATGAAGCCGCTTTATCAGATCCAGCCCTGCTTTCTGAAAGTGTAGATAAATCTGACGATGGACTAGGCGATCTTCAAGAAACTGGAAACTCAGCTATCTTAGATAAAGTACCACTCACTCCAATCCTGCAAGAAATTCGAGAATCTAACTACGAAAATGTGCCATCAACTTTATCTGCCATATTTTCACTTCCATCCACACCAGCAACGCCAGCTCCTGCTAGAGCTCGGAAAACAAGATGCAAACATCCAATTTTACCGCCATCAAAAAGAAGACAGAAGGCAAGAAAGTTCCAATTGGTGTATAAATGGAAAAGAGCATCATTTCGTCACAGAGCAATTATTGAGGATGAATCGGAAGACCGAGAATACGTTAATTTACCTGAAGCCGATGCATCGCCTTTGACATATTTTCATACATTCTTTTCGAAGGATATTAAAGCAGATATTGTGGAACAGTCAAACTTTTACTCAGTTCAAGAAACAGGAAAGTCAATTTTACTAACCGAGGATGAATTCGATGATTTTTTGGCTATCCACGTACTTATGGGTATCGTTGAAATGCCTTCTTATCTTGACTATTGGTCGCAGAAATTCAAATATGACAAAGTAGCCGAGATAATGCCCTTGAAACGATACCAGCAGATACGCCGATACTTACATTTCGCCGATAATAACCTAGAAGACGGTGACAGGTACTATAAAGTAAGGCCTCTTTTAGAAAAGGTAAGACTGAATTGCTTGAAGCAGCAAGGGAAAGAAAATAAATTTAGTATAGATGAGATGATTATAGCATACAAAGGAAGCAAGGCAGGAAAGAGAAAACAATACATGAAAGACAAGCCAAATAAATGGGGTTTTAAAAACTATGTGCGTGCAGGTGTCTCAGGTATAATATATGACTTTGTTATATATGGAGGTGAAGATACTTTTCGGTACCACAGGTTTACAGAAGAATCCTCTCTCGGTTTTGGCGCTCAAGTAGTGATTGCTTTATGCCAAACGATACAGCGAAAGCCGGCAACAATCTACTGCGACAACTTCTTCTCGTCAGCAGAGCTTTTTTACGTTCTGCGTGAAAATTATGGTATTTTCGCCTTGGGCACAATAAGAAACAACCGCCTCAGAGGTGCAGAAAAAGTCATACCGCCAGAAAAAGAGCTCAAGAAGAAAGACAGAGGAGCTTTCGCAGAAGCTGCGTGTGATGTCAACCGCTTAGCCGTAGTTCGCTGGAATGATAACAAGGCAGTGACATTTTTAAGCTCTTTTGTCGCAAGTGCACCTGTTGAGAAAATCCAGCGATATTCGAAAGACCTGAAAATAAAAGTTGACGTACAATGTCCACAAATTGTACGTCAGTACAATAAGCATATGGGAGGCGTTGACCTTGCCGATATGTTAATATCACTGTATAAAATACCTTTCAAAAGCAGAAGGCATTTATGCCCAAATGATTGATATTTGCCTGAACAATGCCTGGTTGGTTCATCGGATTCAAAACCAAGAAAAGAAATCCAAAAAGTCCCTTAAAGTATTTCGATATGAAGTGTATGAAAGTTTACTTATGGCAAACCGAAGTGCCAAACGACAAAAACCAGAAGGCACTAAAGTCTGCAAACCCCATGCAGCACGTCCATCAAGTCCTGTAAAATATGACAATGTAGGTCATTTCCCGTCAACCATGGATGAAGGACGATGCAGATACTGCCAAAAGAAAACAGTAGTATTTTGCCTAAAGTGTAAAATAAGATTATGTTTTGTAACAGGCAAAAATCCCAGAAATTGTTTTCTCAATTTTCATACCAAATAAGTCCTAACGACAATGTCTTATTTTTTATAATAATTATATAACTCACACTTTTTAAAATAAATTGACTTTTTTAATTTCCCTTTCTTTTAGGAATATCCGCTACACCGGACGTGTAAATCTATAGGTTTGTTCTTTAGTAATTGGTTTTGTCCGCTACAACGGACACGCATTTTCTCGAAAATTGAAAAATCTACATTTTTTTAAATATTTTTTTCAGGGTCCCTAAGTGACCTCTAAATAAAGAAAATAAATAATATTTAAAAAATGTACTTTTATTTTCGTGCCAAATTAAGGGTTAAAATGCTGTAGTGGACAGCCTGGCAACCAGATGTTAGTGTGTTAGCCTGGCAATACACGTCAGATTTTTTCATCCGATAGTCCGATCCGATAGCCGGATCGAGACGTCCGAGTCGGAAACGGGCGCGAGGCGTTTCCGATTTTACTGTCGGTCCGATTGTCTGAAGGCGCGGTCTACATACTTCTAGTGTGAGACAAAATAAACATCCTGTTACTCCTTCCGATTTTGCCAGTCGAATTTAGCACCGACACTGTGTGGACGCATGGGCGAAAATTATGACATTGAACGGCTAATTGTAGCCGTAGAAAAACGTAGTAACGTAAAGAAGAGTATCACGACAGACAAAAGAAAGATTTGGCTTGGGGAGACGTCTGTGCAGAAATTTTGGACAATAAATGGGTTTCAATAGAAGTTGAAGGAGAAAGAAAATATGTAACTAATTTTTTTTCGTCTTGATTCAACTATATAAAATATCGTAATTTTTTTCAGTTACGTTTTTGTACATACTTTTAATATCAATACAAAAATAATACGCTATACAGACAACTTAGTAGGTAGGTAGTAGTTACATAGTACTATTGCGATTCATGCCCAAGTTTTCAACATGTCGTAACTAATAGTTTGAAACGTTTCAAATTTTGTATTTAATTTTTATTCTAGCGTAGGTTTGATGTCTTTTCTTCTGTTTTGCTCCAAACACAAGCACTATGGGATGATAGCTCGGGAACGACTGAGTTCAGAAAAAGGCGAAGACAATTGGAGTACCTACTTATCTGGAAGTTTCAAATATCAGTTCAGCTAAAATTCAAAGGACTTTACGACACATTGGTCAAGGAACAAAAAGGGACCGAAAAGAACGCCAAGACATTGGCGTTATTGGTAAATCGTATGGCCGAGTGTTATACCACACGTGTTATCGTGTGACAGTGCCAGCCAGATGTGGAACAAATTATTGTCCATATAATATGAGCAAGATTCCCATGTGAGTATTCATTTGCTTTATCAGCAGTTTTATGGAGTAACATATGAAACTAGCATTACAGAGTTACTTACGAAAATTGAGAACATTAAATCAAAGATAGCCGATAACCCGAGGAGAGAGCCTGTCCGACAAAATGATTATTACAAAAGTATTGATGAGCCTGCCTCAAGAATAGTGGGAAATTCTTCCCATTGCACAATTATTTCCTTCGGGATCATAATAATATGATCCCGAAGGAATATGTATATAAATACACACAACACTCAACCCCACAAATAAGTGATGTATGTCTAGTTGAGAATTGTGACTTTTTGAACTGCTTACCTAGTGGTTCACATGTTATGGCCGATAGAGGCTTTAAGCATATTGAACCTTTGCTACTTGGGGTTGGGTGTCAGCTAATACGACCACCTAGTGTCGAATCAGGTAGTAAGCTATCAAAAGAGGAAGTCAGAGAAACCAATGTGATTAGAGTGATTAGACAAGGTGATTAGACGTCTTAGAGAATTTACCATGTTGAAACCTCATGCTTGTGTAAATAACTATTTTTTAGGGAAACTAGATGATGTCATCACCAGTGGCGAACCCTCCATACAAGCCCAAAAGCCCGGCTTGCCTAATAGCAATCCGGTATTAGGCAGATTATTAATAATTTTAATTTCACTCACTAAAATTAATGGATCGATTTAAATTACGTATTTAAATTTCGCGCGTCACCGCGTTATTTGAACTATCGGATATAACCACAGGATATAACGGACTACGGAGACAGTGACCTTGTTTCGTGACGTATTGTTATTGAATTGAAATTACATTATTTGTGTTTTTTTGTATAAAATGAGTTCAGATAAAAGTAATATTGTTCCATGTGACGATTTAAAGTGTGTGCAAATGTTTATTGGGAAAAACAAGGTAAATTTAAGAAACTTAACTTTTGAACGAAAAAAATATCTTATAAATTCTCCAAAACCTACTCCAGACTTGTGTATTTCAAAAATTAGTAAAGGTCATAACAGACAATTTAATAGATCCGTGTACAAAACGAAATGGATAGTTGGTTGCTCATATACTAATAAATTATATTGTTGGTGTTGCATATTTTTTTCTAAGGAAACTAACGTTTGGAATATGAATGGCTATGATGATTTAAATAATTTATCTGGTGCTATAAAAAGACATCAAAATTCCCAAAATCATTTGAGTTCTGTTATTTCATTTTGTAATTTCGGAAAACAACGCATCGAAACTTCTTTGTTTTATAAAGCAAACGGCTTTTTTCAAAGCCACAGTCGGTATGCCATTGCTGACATGTTTTAATTCTGTCTAGTAGTAGTATGCCTTCTGTGTGCTTTGTGAAGCTCGCCAAGACAACATAAGTAAAAGAAGATGGAAACGCCTGGCTTGCCTATGTTTGAACCCTACGGCACGCCACTGGTCATCACTATAGCTTGTGGCCTTATAAATTTGCAAAGTTAATTAATAAATAAATAAGTGTATATAGGTTTAATTAGTTGCTAATGGTAAATAAAAAACTGAAATAAAAATACTGGATTTTATTATTGACTTAGAAATAGAAATATGTATTTTTATTCAAATAAACTTTTACAAGCACTTTTGAATCGTGTGTGTGTGTGACCCACAACCCTACCAAAAAGATCAATAAAGTGCGTTTTAATCCAATATTTACCAAAGTTTGCTCAAAAAGTTTGAACCCAGAAAATATTATTTATGGATTTAGAGCAACCAGACTGTTTCCCTTCGACCCGAATGCAATACCGGAATATGCATTCACCAGTACCAGGGCCTTCTGGAATAAATAGAACCACTACACAAGTCTTATCTTCGGATTCACAGTCGCAAGAAAGTAACACCATTGCATATAGAGTCAAAGTATAGAACAAAAATGAAAGTCAAATTTCCTGCGCAAATGTTAAGTAACACGGTGACAGCTGTTGTTAAATTGTTAGCTGAGACAGAAAAAGATTCACTAATATCTGAACAGATGATGCAAACTGGCACAATAATACAAGATCTCAACCGTCTTTTTGATAAAACGAATGGTCCATCATGTCCAGATGATGCTAAGAAGGGTATCCGGGAAAATGTATCCAATAAAACTGATGCAATGAGTGCTTCGGTTGAAAATCGGGCTAAATTAGAAAGTAGTACTAATATTGAGTAATAGAAATGTCTGTCTGTAACAGTACTCAGAATGGGTGTACAACTACAGCTCAGCGTATGCCGTGTGCCGTGCAGTATCGAATCATTACAGGCAAAGCTTGACCAAACAAGTTATTGATATAACTGACCATTTCAGGAAAATAAACGATCTGCAAGTGAATTTGAATTTGATCAATAGGATTTAATATCCCGATAGTATCTCGAGCGATGAATACAATAATGTTATTTCCATATTATTATAATTAATAATATGATAAAATAAAAAATTATAATAATCATCTTGCAGAAATTATGTCCTCCTATTTTTAGGGTTCCGTACCGTTTAGCTTTAAAGGAAAACGAAAAGTAAAGTATTTTAACGAAAATAATTAATTAATTAATTATTTATCACTTACAAAATTAAACTGCGTTCACGTATAACCCTAACAATCCATTCGGTCTGTCTACTGGTCCATCCTAAATGCCACAGCTATTTCATTCAGAAACTACCACATCGGCGAAGGTGTCAAAATTAAAGAGTGCAAGAGTGTGTTCATTTTTAACGAACTTCTAAAAAAGAAGGAGATTCTCAATTCTTCGGAATCTTTTATTTTATGTATGTTCCCAAATTACCTACTGGAAGACGCCTATTTGGAAAATTCTTTTTTTGTTTGAAAGGGTATACTTCCCAGGTGGTCCGATTGTCATCAAGTCAGGATCTGATGATAGGATCCTGGAGAAATCGACGGAACTCTGCAAATTTTATAGGCACAATTGATATTCTTTGTAGTGACGTTTAAAGTCGGTTTTTTAAAAAGAAATTTTACGTTTTTACTTGTATATCACGGCCACGGCTGAACTGCTCGTCGGTGATTTTTTTTTAATGTTATTGATACGACATAGTATTTAAAAATGTATTATTTATTAATTTTATGAAATAATTATCTTATCTTGATGCATTAAAAAAGGTCATATGAACGGCACGTGCCAAAACGACGTAATTATAATATAACAAGACGATACCCGCGACTTCGCCCGCGTGGATTAAGATTTTTTTATACCCGCGGGAATCCAGGGAATAATCTATGCTGCATCCCAAATTTCAGCCAAATCAGAACCAGTATTTTTTGCGCGAAAGAGTAACAAACACACACACACGCACACACACACACACACACACACACACACAAACTTTCGCCTTTATATATTTTAAGTGATGTGATGCGATTGTGATGTGACTACTGCCTGTGATTTGTCTTCAGGTGATAAAATTTTTAATTTTAGCCCTTGACTGAGAATAGAATAGAATAATTTTTATTCAAATAAACCTTCTCAAAGTGCTTTTGAATCGTCAAATGAATCTACCATTGGTTCTCACCTAATTGTCAATGTGGGAATCAAACTCGACACCTCACATTTATAAGCGTTCACCATCGCGCTAGGAAGGTCGCCAAAAAGTTTTTGTGTTTGTTTTTCCGGAATAAAAAGTACACTATATCACTTTTCATATCCATGCAAAGACCACTTCAACCCGAAGTTCTCTTGCGGCGTGATTGAAAGACAAACTTTATAACATTAGTAGGGATTCGCAAACAAAACTTGTTTTTTGTTCCGGTTTGCTATTTTTACCTTAATTATAATCTGTCGTTATATAATCTGAATTTAATAATCATTATTTAAATCTTTTGACCTTGTGAGGATATTGTTAACTTTTCGGGTATTTTCAAATTGAGGAGCTACAGAACAAAACCTATGCCACAATTGACTTAATTTTTATTTTTTTTGGCTCCGTACGCGAAGGTCGCCAACGTAGTATTAAGTCTATGCTGTCCGTCCGTCCTTCTATCGATCAGCGAGCTGTATCTCATGAACCGTATACATATACTTGAAATTGTCGCAGAATGTGTATTTTTAATGCCGCTATAAGGGGCCGTTCAAGTATTACGTAAACACTATGGGGGTGTGGGGGGTCTTTGTTTTGCTTATTTTGGATGACATGGGGGGGTAGGAGTGTCTAGATGATGATTACGTCATCGGTAGTTGTTTACTTTTTTACACGAATGGCAACCCTCACATTGTCTATGCTTGAAAACGAAACGCATTTTCGGGGATTCCGCAAATCTATATAATAATATATAAAATTCAAAGTCCTGACTGACTGACTGAGATATCAACGCACAGCCTAAACTACTGAAGTTAGAAACTTGAAATTTTTACAGTTGGTTCCTTTTATAACGTAGGCGCACACTAAGGAAGGATTTTTGAAAATTCAACCCCTAAGGGGGTAAAATAGGGGTTTGAAAAATCGAAATTAACGTGAGCAAAGCCGCGAGCAAAAGCTAGTAATGATATAAATGAATTATAACATTACAATTACAGTGCAACCTTAATATAACGTACCTCAATATAACGCCTTCCTCGATTTAACAAATTCTTCGTAATCCCCTTGAATTGTCCATAAGAGTCAATATAAAATATACCTTTACATTGCGAACATTCTTTGCTCTTAATAACGAATTTTCAACTATCAAGAAAAAGTATTCATACCTCTAATTAACGAATTTTGCCAACCCAAAACCTTTATATAAAGTTTCCACCAATAATATAACTCTTAATCTTATAATGTGATTCATGTCTCGACATGTTTCGACACGCTTTTGTTTGTAAAGTAATCATTGTTGTTTTGATGGAAAGTAATGTAAACACCTCTGCTCGTCACTATTGTTAAAGATTTAAGTTAAAATGGCTCAGAAACGTAAAAGGTGTTCCTTATCGGTCGCAGAAAAGCGAAACATCATTAATTATGTTGACCAAAATCCCATGACGAAAAAATTAGACATAGCTAATAAGTTCGGGATTCCCGCAAGTACATTGGCTACAATTTTAAAATTTAAAGATAAGTTTTCAGAAGAAAGAGGTGTGAATATAAACAGTAAAAGATTAAAATCATGCGAGTTCAAGGACGTAGAGGAATGTGTGTTAAAGTGGTTAAAACAGTGCCGAGACAAAAAAATCCCAATCGGAGGCCCTATTCTTCAGGAAAAGGCTCAGCGGTTTGCAGTAGAATTGGGACATGAAGGGTTCCGTGTTAGCAACGGGTGGCTTCAAAATTTCAAAAAACGAAACGAGGTTGTTTTTCGAAAAATATGCGGTGAAAGTGGTAGTGTTAATGAACAAGTATGTGATGATTGCAAAGACAAACTGGCAGAGCTGACCACCGGATACGATCCCGAAGACATCTTTAACGCCGATGAAACTGGACTATTCTATAAATGTTTACCTGACAAAACCTTATCATTCAAAAGCGATAAATGTAATGGTGGGAAAAACAGTAAACTTCGCTTAACAGTACTACTGGGAACAAATTGTACTGGGACTTACAAACTAAAGCCACTCATCATCATCATGTATAATATAAAAAAATACATTTATAATTGAAAAATGTTTACGTAAGCATGGATGGTCTCTGTCATCTTGCGCAGTCAGTGTTTTAAAGTGTTTATTTTTCTCTTTGATATAGACTGGCTTTGAACAACTGATTTTGTACCCTCATTAAATACGACGACTTCGGCTATGGAATAGTAACCGGCTGTTGTTTTTCTTTACAATGGACGACCAACGTTGTATTAACTGTATCAATATTGGATATACAAAAAAAGAAACCAAAAGAAAGAAAGTAAATAAGTAGACTAGTGAAGTAACTGACAGTGAAGGTACAGAGGAATTCCACTTTGATTCAGACAATGAACCAGATGCCATAAATGGGGAGAGAGGCTCCGAACTCTGCAGATGGAAAGTGTACATTTTGTCAGCAACTTTTTGTACGCATAATGACTGTGCTGGGCCAGAGTTTGACATTTAGATATGCGATTTTAAGTACTCTCATTTTTATTATTGTTATTTTCTTGAAGGACAAATAACTTCACATTTTTAAATTGGCTATAGCCCATATTTGAGTACCTGTTCCGTATTTAGCATCCATTTTGCAATTTTGTTTAGTGCACATGCACAATGTAGTTTGCTAATAACAATAAAAGACCGTTATCTCTAAAAATATATGCTTGATTAATATACAGCTACATTAAAAAAAAAAAACAGTTTTTTATTTTACACCAAAAACAAAATGGTAGCCTATATAAAGTTACTCATCTACTGTATTTTTTTTAAGAAATAAAAATAGAGTAAATCGACAATAATTTGAAATTCAAAAATTTCGTCTAATTTGCCAACAAATTTTGGGAAGTATTCAATGAATACTTTTTACAAACTTCAACGATCGTTGGACAAACAGAACAAAAGATCTATTCTTTAACAAAAATTCATCAAAACAGAACAAAAGATCTATTCTTTAACAAAAGTTCATCAAATATCAATCAGTCGGCGTTTGACCGCCTTTCTGAGTGGAAGCTGCGCTGGTTGCAGGCAGTTGCTGGTATCGAAAAACATCGCTGTACGAACACGAAATAGTTCATAGCAAACCAAATTGATACTTTATATATTTTGAAAAGAAAGGTAAGAAACTAAGTACGGCTTTAAGTAAGGCTTTAAGGTAACATTCGATGAAGTATCTACAAGTATCGCATCGACAGCTCCTGGACAACGTAGTCGACTAATAAAACAATATGAAGAATTGTATGAGAAATCCAAGAAACGCAAGGACATGGAATTCGTTCAAGAATTCGTTCAAGATTAGGTCTCAACGAGATTGGGAAGAAGCATCTCTTGTAGCTATGATGCGAGACTTGAGTAAAGATGAAAAAGTATCCTCAAGGAAAAAATATTACATGATTCTGGAACTGTAAGTTCTTTTTCTGTGTAAGAAACTTTGAGCATTTAGATTTATCAAAATCGCAGTATGGTTACTTAAAAGCATGTTTTATTCAGAAGCACTGCAATATTTTACCATCTTACAGAATATTGTGTAACGCAAAAACAGACGTCTATGCTAAAGTGAAGCTGCAGGATTTACTGGATCACATTATTTTAATGATTGAATCCGTTAATACTCAGACGTCTGAAACCGTTTACTAAATGGGGTTGTAATGGATCCTCAGAAAAAAATGAATACAAACAAATTTTGACTGGTGAACGTGCATCTATTTCAGACGCAAATCTATTTATATACTCTCTTGTACTCATTAAGATAACTAATGCAGAAAATGAAAACGCCTAGGAATATGGATCGTCTACTTTGCATGCATGGATTAGATGCATGAAAAAGATTTTACACATTTCTTATAACCTTTCTTCTAAAAAATGATTTCTAATAAAAAAAGGAAAAACTTGTACACGATCAGTTTCGAAGCCAGATCATTTGGTACCCTATGTCACCAACCATTCACAAAGTATTAATGCATGGTGCCGCAGTGATATAGCACATGCACTCCTTCCTATTGGCCAGTTATCAGAAGAGGCAGCTGAGGCCTGTAATAAGCATTTTCGACAATATAGATTAAATTTTGCTCGAAAATTTTCCCGAGTGGATTGTAACAGAGACATTTTAAATAGACTGTTACTAAGCTCGGATCCGTTTTTTAGTAGTAACAAACAATGGCAGCACAAAACAAGCAACCCATTTTCGAAAGACGCACTCAGTCTGATGATCGCAAGCGCTCCCGCATATCACACGGAAACAGATTGCGATAAAAATGAAGAAATAGGCGAATACGACGAGTTTTAATCGGTTTTAAGATTTAAAAATGTAAATATTTTTTAATAAACACATAATTATGATAAAGTATTGTCTTTATTTTTAATATGTACCAAAAAAATCATATCAAATATTTTTGTCGCGTTTTTTGAAAGAATACTCCTATGTGCGCCGGTTTGAATGTATGCGTGAGCAGCGGGCGCCGTGTACGCACGGAAGTTTCACGCACACATTCGCATAGTCTCAACCGGCTCAATCGGCCGGCAGTACGGGCCGCGCCGCCGTGCTAATCGCGCGCAATTGCGTATTACCATGTATAACGTCGCAAGCTCGCTCTTATGGTACCACCCGATGGTACCACCATGGTCCATGGTACCACCCGATGATTTTGTCGCCAATATCGAAAGGATGGAGCTGTTGTTTATAATGAATTTAAAAAGGACCATATTAATATTAAAATCGGCTCGTCAATTTACGAACGTCTAAAAGAAGTAGAGTTCAAGATGCCATGCCCATGCTTCCCTAAAAGTTTTTTGCAAAAGTTATACGTTAGGATCAGAATTTATTTTACATTAACGGCGAACAATAAAGCGTTCCGAACATCTCGAAATCGGAGAAAATATTTTTCAGTGACAAATATATAATTTTTAAAATTTGTCTTTTCTTTTTAAAACGTATTTATTTACACCCCATTTATGAATTGGTAAAACATTTCATTATTATTATTACGAAATTAAAAACCTAGTGCTGTCATACATAATACCAAGTTGAGCAATTATGCAGCAAGTTGGATAGGTTTATCTATGTCCTTAGACGTCTTTACCAAACTTCAAACTTAAAAATAACTTTAATAGCATACCAGGGGTATGTTTCTTCCCTGCTAAGGTATGGAATCATATTGTGGGGGAACTCTGTCCTCAGCAATAAAGTTTTTATAAAGCAAAAAGCCTGTCTTAGAGCATTATGTGGACTGCGTACAGTAGAAACCTGTAAACCTTTATTTAAGAAACATAAGGTACTTCCCTTGCCATGTCAATATATATACGAATTGCTACTACTAGTAAAAAGAAATCCAGGATATTTTGAAGCGCATTCTGATGTTATGAGACCTAGGAGGGTTGAAAGGAAAAACAAACTAATTATACCTCCTAAAAGATTACAGATGTTTGGAAAAAGCTCACACTGTGTGGCAATTCGTATATACAATAAACTTCCAGAAAATTTTAAAAACAATACTATCAATACTTTCAAAAAGAGAATCCACGATTTGCTGTTAAATAAATGCTATTATAGTGTTGGGGAATACCTTGATGATAAGCTCAATTTTTAAATAATGATAATGACTTTTATTTATTTTATTTTTTAATTTTTTGACATTGTACTAAATTTTTGACATTTACTAATTACTAATTGATTAATATTTTGATAATTACTAATTGTGAAATAATATGCATGTATAACCAGCCAGAATACTTATCAAAAATCTATTGTATTGTATTATAATGTGTTAAATCTATAAGGCTTTGTTTATTATGACATTTAAAATTATCAACTTCTAATTTATCTGAATAATGACGTTTGTTAAATATATTATTGCATAATATTCACACACCTGGTAAAATCCTGGTAAAATGTATAGGGCTCAATTTACGCTATTACATCACATTGTACCTGCATTTTGGTGAATAAATAAATTAATATTATTATTATTACACAAATAATATTTAATTAAAAATAAAAGTGACAACCCTAGGCGTCAACACAGGAGTAGGTAATTATTAACTCGCCGATCGGCCTTAGTTAGCCTACTATTCTGTTTGTACTATGTCGATACTTTATGCAATGGATGGCGCGTTTACCACAAAGACCTTATTACCAAAAATACTGTTCCTTGTCCTTCCTTGTCAAACCTCGACAAGGTAGCGGAAATAGTAGGGTAAAAGCCGGATAGTTGCCTCGGACGGATACATGCCTCAGTTTCAAATGCTCTATGTTAGACGTATTGACAGTGTTTCTTTTCGGTTATAATTGAAAGCGCCCCCCGCGCAGGCCTCAGTGCCGCGTAAGCCGTTGAAGTAGGCGCACGTGTTTTGTCCGTGTGAGTAAAAATCTTCCGCGGCGATACTTCGACGAGCGTCAGAATTATATTGGTAAGTAATCTCTGTTAAATATTTTTATAACTGATTGCGATTTTCGTAAAAAAAATATTTCTTTGAATGCATTAGAGTTCAAATTGCACTGTTTATTACGTTTTATTGTTAAATATTTTTTATTTATTTCGTAAATAAAAAGGGCAAGTATCCGTATCAAAAAGGATAGTTGCCTATCTGTCTTTTGCGGATAGTTGCCCTAGGGCAACTATCCGTAACTATACATTTTTAACGAGCAAAGACAGATTTTTTTCTTAGTTATTTTTTCATTTGGTTTTACTATTTTTTCTTGGTGATTTTTTTTTATTTGTTTTCATTAAAGTTTATATTAAATAAAATAAATATTCAACAGCAAAATGCCTCGCAAGTATAAACGAAAGTCAGGCGTGGTGCCGCGCCACATCAACTGGACAGAAGATAGTTTAGCACTTGCGTTCGAAGAACTAAATAAAAAACAAAAAAGTATCAACGAAATATCCCGGATTTATGGCATATCCTCTCGAACCTTAAGAAGACGGTATGAAAAGAGAAACCAGCTACTGGTAACCCAAGGTATGTCAAGGATTTAAAATTCTATATTTAGCTTATAAATAAAATAATCTATTTACATACCTACCTACTTATCTAATTGTATTTTTAACATTTTTAGGAAAATACCCGGTCCTTGGCTTTGAAAATGAAAAAAGACTAGTATCCCATATACTGAAGCTCGGAGACGCAGGATTTCCTCCTGAAAAGAGTTTAATTCGCCAATTAGCCTATCAGTTTGCCGAAAAACTAGGATTGAAGCACAATTTTAATAATGAAACTAAGATGGCTGGACCGCAATGGTTGAAAAGTTTCCTTGAAAGAAATCCCGAAATAGTTGTGAGGCAAGCTGAGGGCTTATCAATTCAAAGAGGCTTTACAAATTCGAAGGGTCTAAGCAGGGCCGAAGTAGCCAAATTTTTTGATCTGCTCATAACCGTCTTAACTGATAATGATTTACTGGATAAGCCGGAGCGAATTTTCAATATGGATGAATGCGGTGTCCAACTCAACAATAAACCTGGCAAGGTATTAGCCAAGAAAGGTACTAGAGCAGTGAAATCACTTACTTCCGGTGAAAAAGGTGAAACAATTACCGTTATTGCTTGTTGCAACGCTATCGGCAATTTTCTCCCACCTGTTCTGATTATCAAGGGGGTAAATAAAAAGCCAGAATTTGAAGAAGGACTTCCTCTTGGTTCCAAAGTTTATATGCAAAAGAAATCAGCATATATTTCCTCAGAACTTTTTTACAAGTGGCTGACTGAACATTTTATACCCCACAAGCCTCCAAGAAAGGTATTACTAATTTTAGATGGTCATTCATCACATTCCAGTGCTGTCAATATGCTAGAAACTTCTCGTGACAATGATGTGATACTGCTTTGTTTACCTAGTCATACTACTTCTGCTTTACAACCTTTAGACGTATCTGTATTCGGACCGTTTAAAAAATACTATTATGCGGAGACAAACAATTTTATTCGCACCAATCCACAAAAAAAACTGAACCGGTACAATTCTGGTCAACTGATAGCAAGGGCGTGGATTCGAGCAACTACACCTGCCAATGCAATAAGTGGTTTTCGCGGCAGCGGAATCTATCCAGTCAATCCAAATGCTCTGTCTGATGCTGAATTTGCTATATCAGATATTGCATTGGAGGAGCTTACGCAGGAACAAGAGTCTGAAACTATAAATGATCAAGTACCAGGCGCTTCTGGAGAACTAGCGTTACGTGAGCGCATACAGGAATCTGAATATGACCGAGGTAATGTACTAAGTCGACAGAACGAAGTGACTCTACAAGACGATCAAGTCCCAAGCTACTGTGATAAACATAATCCAGGAACTATCGTAAATGAAACTGAGAAGAATACCGTGAACCAAAATTACACGCCACCTAGGCCGTCCTCGAGTCTTTTGGCTCTTTCTCATGATTGTTTAGCCCTAGGAGATGGCGAAATTGAAAATTACATTTTAGATAATACTGAACTATCATTACCATCGCTGATATCTTTAAATGAGTCACAGAACAAAGATCTACAAAAAGAAACACCATCGAAATTTTTACATCAATCATCTCCTATACCAAAAATTCCGCTGAGTATGTCTAAAAGGGCTAAACAATCAGCAGAAATTTTAAACTCGAATGATAAAATAATCGAGAAGAAGAATAAAACTGAAAAAGCAAAGGAAAGAAGCATAATGAAACAAACGAAAGAAACAAAAACCAAACCAGTTGGTAGCAAAGAAAGGATGACGAAGAAAAGAGGGCGACCACAAAAAGATAAAAAATCAAAACAATATAGAGATATTACCAGCAGTGAATCAGAATCAGATAGCACAGATTTTATTGATCTAACTAAAGGACGGGCTTTAAAGAAAAGAAAAATTCGTATCTACAGTTCTAACAGTGAAAATGAAGAAAATGTTACAAGTTCAAAAACATCTAAAGGAAAAGCAACTAAAGGGCTACCAATCAAAGGCAAAAAAAACAAAACGTCTATTAGAGACACTGAAAATATATTAAAAGTAAAAAATGCTAATTCAAAAATAGAAAATACCAATAAAGAAGTTTCAGTTGATAATTATTGTGCAGAATGTTTTGAAAATTATAAATTAACTAAATCGAAATCAGATTGGATTAAATGTGACATGTGTCGAATGTGGTTGCATGAAACTTGTACAACATTCAAAAACCATTGCCTGAGATGTGGCAAGTTGAAAACCTTGGCTTCTGGTGATAATCAATGCTAAGGCCAAAGTTGATTACCATATTTTTAATATTTAAGATAAAAAAACCTTAGTATTTTTAAGTATTGATTAGGTAATAATTTAACTTCTCTTAGTACTTAATAAAGGATCTCAGTAAGTAATAAGGACTGAATACTTACTTAACAGATGCTAATGCCAAAGTTAATTCTTATTTTGTAAATAATTATTTATATTTGAAAAAATAGGCTATGTTAGAAGATTAATAAACTATGTTTAAGAATACACTTTGAATAAAAAAATTATTGGTACACATTTTTAATAAAAGAGCTTTTTTAAAAAGTGTGGCAACTATCCGGCTTTTACCCTAATGATGGCAATACAGCCCGGCCATCCCGGCGCGGCGGGTGTATTGGGGGTACGGGAAACTCGGAAACGGGGACTCGTAACACCAATCACTAGCTGGCGAAACATCCTCATGCTACCGGGCGGGTCGGCAGGTTGTGGATAACCGTGACTGTTAGCAGCCGGACGGTGGCCTGCTAGCGGGCTGCTATCCGGCTGCGGACACTCGAACAAGAGGTCCGGCCAAGCGACACTCCCAACGCTGGACGGAGTTCCCTAATCCCATGATCTACTACCCCTAAAGAAACTACCCCAGAGGGGTACCGCCACCCATGTTGGTGTCAGGGAATCCCCAACTGTGGCTCTGCCTCCGGCTAAGAACGGAGACAGGGCCACAGGCAGCCCCTCGTATTCTGGGAGGGTCCAAGCACCGCTCAGTGCTTTGCACTACCCAACGACCATGGCAAACGAAATACGGACACCGACAGACGATCCCACCCTACTGACCCCTGACTTGGCAAACCGGATTCCGAAGGACCCGCCCCAAACGAACACCACAGCTGACAGACGGACTGGACCTGTAAGCCCCCTGGACCTGACTTCCCTTGCAGCTGCCATCTCTGGGACACATGTTGCCCAGAACCCGTGGGTGCAAGTGGAGGCCAGGACCAAACGTAGGAAAAACAAGAAACGGAAAACTAACAGGAAGTATGGTCATAGTCATGACCAACTGCTTGAAGGACATTTGTCAAGATTTTTTGGACAAAGAATTGCACATTATTCAACAAAGCTGTGATTGACGTAATTCGAGTTTAAAATACGGGTTGAAAGATAGATTTCAAGGAATAGAGCACAACAAGACCTTCGGAGTGTGAACATTGTTGGACCCACAGTTTAAGCTTTTTTTCTGCCTGATTGGCGAAAAAAGAGTTGGACTAATGTCAATATTTAAATTTAAATGTAATATGTATAGAGAAATTTGTTTCATAAAATCTGAAAAAGCAGATGACTTGAACAGTGTAAACATATCGGCGCAAATAATAAAATGGACAAATCACCCTCAACGATGCAACGATGTTTCCGTCGAATTTCGGATCCCCACCGACACCATACGGGTATTTAAAAATGGACAAGTACAGTGCGGCATTCACCGAAACTCGGAGCGGCCATACCAGGGGTAGTCAAATTAATTTCAACAATATTCCCCAAGTTGTGTATGCAGGAATACCTATAGTTTAAGCATGTGCTGGTACAGATTTAGGTCTTATGGACGGTAACCTGGCTTAGTCAGCACACGTCAATCAAGTCTGTAAAAGAATGCACTATTCTATACATTCGTTGAGGAGGCTACAGAATTTCCTTCCTTAAAATTATATAGGCACAATCCCTGTTACTACCTATCCTTGATTACACTGACGTCTGCTACCAAGATGCTAGTTAAGAGCTACTTGACGAACTCGAACGACTTCAGAATTTATGCATTCGCTTTATATACGGCCTGCCAAAAAAGTGTTAGATTGTGGCATAATTTAAAAAGAAAATATCCAGATATTGGCAGTATGTCCACCAGGCGACTGCAACAAGATGCTTTAGAAACTGTTTTGGTTGTGTAAGAAGCAATTGTGGGTCAAACTGCAATCCAACAGTTTCACAATTTGTTGCTGCATTAAAAACTGGAATTATCTCCAATTTATCCACACTAAGTGCAGCAGCAAATTGTGAAAATGATGATGCAGTTATCCTCGATAATTTAAATGTATTTCTCACTCAAAATTCTGAACCTGAACCAACTCCAATCGAAAGCAATGAGACAGATTGTTGCGTTTTGCCCACACCTAACGAAATATTTGATGAAAATACTGGAGAAATCCAAGCATGTGCTTATGTTTGTGGCTACATAATCAAAAAATGAAAACAGACTGCTATATATGCATACAATCTTTAACCTACAGTGATACAGCATGCCACTTATTCACTGTGTTCAAAGAATATGACCACAAGAGACGCCGGAAGTTGTTCAATGTGTTGAAAGGGGAGCGAGAATCGTTAATGATTATTTAAATAAAAATGCACACAAGGACAAAATTTATGAAAATGTAAAAGAAATGCTACAAAAAAGTATATCTTATGACTTTCTCGATAAATGTAAAGAACATAAAGAAGAAAACCTAAGGAACATAAATCTTTTAAATTTTGCACCACCGCCGTGACACGATGAAGTTGCCAAAGGGTCCCACAAGCGGCGTTAGTAGTCATACTTTTTAACCATTATTTTTTGTAGGCTGTTGAGAAGAACGACTTCTCCGCTAGGGGTATATGTATTATGTGGGCCATACGCAGTTATTTGATATGGTTAATTATTTTATTAAAATTAAATTATTTTGATTGTTGATTTCAATTTAATTATTGTTTTTAACCGATAATAAATAATGAGTACCGAAAATGATGAGAATTTTTATGGTCGGACTTCTCCAATTCTTACAAATATAAATATTGCTGCTACTACAGGCATCATGGCCTCCGGTATTGGGTTTTCTCAATTCGAGGAGTTATGTTCAGCTATGAACATTCCAGTTTTGGTACAAAATTTTACAACCAGCTCCAGGATATGGGATTTAGTTTAGTTATTTTTAACATCACGAATACCGGCCAAACATATAGGTACAGAAACCAAAGTCGATGTCACCAATACATAGTTATTAAAATAAATATTTTCAAAACCCGTTATCGATACTGATAACGATAAAGGGTTTTGTTAGTACAAAAACCCGCAACGATCCACCTCTACGTGTTTCAAATATTACAAGGGATCCTCAAGGTCCATGGAGGCGGAAATTATTGTAGAGGTTTTAAAAATTCCATACCGTATGGTATTATCTATGGGAGAATGATAGCTGATGAAGATGCATTTTCATATTCGAAAATAATTGACGCAAAACCAATCAAAGTTATACTGTGGAAAAAATTGAATGTAGGAACCACATAGTACGTAATTTTTGCAAAAAAATGCGTGGATTATCACTGAAAGAAAATATCAGCTCGCGCATAGAAAAACGCTGAATAATGAAAAAACTATGTCGATGAGGAGGTACATAGTAAATCTATGAATCTATACGACACCACGAACAGAAAAAGTCAGAATCATCTAGTGTTGCCATATCAGCTTTCCATAAGGATATACTGAACAATGTCATACATACCTATGGCGATCACGAAATGTGCCAAGACTATAATTGTGGTAAACAAATAAATGCAAATAATAAACTGATAAACATTCTAAATTCCACATTTATATTCAGAATCAATATGACATATTACTAAACAATTATACGGCATAATAAACTACCAGCCGATCTTTGTAAAATTGATGACATTTTCAAATTTAAAAATAAATTAAAAGCAAAACAAATCTTATAAACAAAAGCTACTATACAATTGGGGAATATCTGAGCTAATTATCTTGTTTGTGTAGTGAATGTTTGATTTATAATTTGACTGACATGAATTTCACATTATTAATTATAATGCTAAGGAATGTTTATTATTATTGATTAATTTATATTATATGCTACGAAATGATTATTATTATTGAATTATTATTAAATATTATTATTGAATGTGCATAAAGTAGTAAATTTTATACGAATAATAATTATATTTTTAAAACTGACACAGATATTGCACGCCTTTGAAGGCATTTGGATGTACTTACCTGTATATAAGACCTACTGTAAACCCAAATTTGCAATAAATGAGTTTGTAATTGAATTTGAATATGCATACGAGGTGCACCACACGAATGGTTTAAATCATTAAAATTTACAATTATAAAACCGCGAACAATACGTTGACTTTGAAAATTGTAACCAAAAAACAGGACCAGTAAGCTACATCAGATCGGGCGCGACAACCATGACTAACTCAATAGGAAGGAAGGAGTTCCCCAAGGAGGTGCCCTTGGGTGTATTTTGTTTTTAATTTATATAAACGACTTGCCGAAAAATTTGGGCGAATATTGTGTATTATTTGCGGATGACATTTCTTTATTATTTCCGTTATCAAATAATTATAATTTTAATGATACAACGACTGACTACTAAATGACATCACTAACTGGATAAATAACCATAAATGGACCATAAATTAGAAATAAATTACAATAAAACAAAAATACCACCATACGACCATACCAAAAACCCCATTACATATTAAATATACTTATTATTGACAATTGCCCAGCTCATCCTAAAATTGAAAATTTGACCAACATAAAACTGGCATTTTTACCACCAAACACAACATCAGTGATTCAACCTATTGATCAAGGGATAATTAAAACTCTCAAAAGTCATTATCGGAAGATTTTAGTACAGAAAATGATGAACGACATTGAAAAAGCGGCAGGCTCATTTTCCGTAAATCTTTTAAATGCTATTGAGATGATAACTACGGCATGGGCTCGAGTGACTCCGGAAACGATCAAAAAGTGTTTTCTACACGCTGGGTTCTGTAAATCTTCGGTTATCACAACAATTGACGACGATTCTGACGATGAGTTGGACATACCATTGGCACAGCTGACAACATCGTCAAATGTTCCGGATTGGGAAACATATGTCAATATTGACAGTCAGCTTATCACCACTAGCAATTTGACTGATAATGAAATTGTTGAAACTGTTGCTTCATCAACTACGACGCAAGATGAGGAAAATGAGGAGGAAGAAGAAGATGACAAGGAAGGTGAGATTCCTACAACTGAGGATGTGTTATGTGCTGTGACAAGGCTCAAAAGATATTGTCTATTTCAGCGGTTCCCAAAAGGTGTTCCGCGGAACCCTGAGGTTCCGTGAAAGACCCTCAGGGGTTCCGCGAAAATTCAAGATTTCCATATTGTAAATCGTTTCACTTGTGATAATATTAAATTGACGTAATTTATTATTCATTTTCAATCAACTTGTTTTAAAATATTGCATTCCAAAATTCCATTTAGGCGCCATGTAGGTAGGTAGGTACGCTGTGCGTGTCACGTGTCGCGTCGCCCGGTCGCGCCGCTCGTCGTCCTCCCACCGCCCGCGCCGCTCGTCGTCCTCCCACCGCCCGCGCCGCTCGTCGTCCTCCCACCGCCCGCGCCGCTCGTCGTCCTCCCACCGCCCGCGCCGCTCGTCGTCCTCCCACCGCCCGCGCCGTTCGTCGCTCTCCCGCCGCCCGCGGCATACCGCGGCAGCTTGCGACCATTCAGTTGAGTCAATACGATTACTAGGACTGCACGTGATCAAGTTTTTGATACCAAATTTTAAAACTCGAAAATAAGCTAAGAATAAATTCCGTACCTAGATAGTGATTGTTTATAGTTTTACGAGCACTGTTTTAAGCAGGTATGTTTTTATTATTTTTACGTATTATAATGATAAATCAAATGCTACTTATAATAGTTCCACAAAAACAGGTCGTTTTTGCCTAAAATATTGCTGTGTTTTACTTACAGTTCACGATGGACAAATGGCTAAAACCTGGGATTGCTAAGGGGAAACGTGGTGCTAGCTTTGTGGACAGTAATGTTAATACTTATCAATCTAATCAAGCTTTTGACCAAGTCTCATCTTCACCAGAAGGAGAGACAATTGAAAAAAAAACGGAAATTACCAGTGGTGCTAGTTGTTCAGTAAGAACTTAATTCTATTTTTTATAATTTATTTCAATTTGTTAAAGTTACACGTATGTGTCCGCGCTTATACGAACTGTTTTTTATTGCATTTTTTTTTCAGGGTATTGGTACGGAAGACACTTTTGTTGAACAAAATCAGCAAAACACAGTGATACCATCTACTACCGACCATACTGAACGTCAAGCGGGAATATCTTCAAAAAAGAGAAGATATGATGAGTCCTATCTGTCCTATGGATTTATACCGATAGGGAATGCTGAAAATCCTGATGGAAAATGTGTTGTTTGCAGCAAGATTTTGTTGAATAGCTCCCTGGCACCTGCAAAGCTTAAGCGTCACCTTGATACTAATCATCCTCACCTCAAAAATAAAAACATTAGTTTTTTTGAAAGACAAAGAGATGTACATCAAGCAGGTGTGACCGCTTTACAAAAATATGCAAAAACTGATAATGAAAACGCCACGAAAGCCTCATTCATGCTAAGTTATAAGATTGCACGAGCTGGAAAACCTCACACAATAGCCGAGGATTTTTTGAAACCATGCATGACTGAAGTTGTTGCCTGCTTGCTTGGAGAGGATTCAGCTAAGAAAGTGGCAACGGTACAGTGTTCGAACAACATCGTATCTGACCGTATTCATAAGATTTCAGACCACATTGAAGATGAATTGATTGATAGATTGAAAGAGAGCAATGCATTTGCAATGCAACTGGACGAAAGTACGGATGTTGCCGGACTAGCAATACTGCTAGTTTTTGTCAGATATCCATACAGAGAATCTATCGAAGAAGATTTGTTTCTCTGTGCTCCTTTGGAGGCCAATACAACTGGAGAAGAAATTTTTAAAGTTATTGATGAATACATGAAAAAAAACAAAATTGATTGGAATAAATGTATTGATGTATGCAGCGATGGAGCTGCAGCCATGATTGGTAAAGTAAAAGGAACAGTGTCAAGAATCAAAACTGTTGCGCAAAATTGTACTAGCAGTCATTGTATTTTACATCGTCATGCTCTTGCCGTGAAAAGAGTGCCATCTGATTTAAAACAAGTCCTTGATCAAGCCGTACAAATCGTCAATTTTGTGAAAACACGTCCACTGCAGTCAAGGCTATTCAAAAAAACGTGTGAAGACATGAAAAGTCAGCATCAATCACTCCTTCTACACACGGAAGTGAGGTGGCTTTCCAGAGGAAGGGTTTTAAACAGATTATATGAATTGCGCGATGAACTGAAAGTTTTCTTACAGACCCTTCCTTCGCCTGCAAGTGCTAGCTATCTTGAACTGTTACGAGACGAGCGATGGTTGATGAGATTGGCTTATTTGGCTGACATATTTGATAAACTGAACACAGTGAGCAGCTCTTTGCAGGGAAGAATGATAACCATATTTACAGTGAGTGACAAAGTATCTTCATTGAAAGAGAAAATCGCCTTGTGGATTGAATGTCTTGGACAAAAAAGGTATGAGTGTTTTCCACTACTTGAGCAATTTCTCAAAAAATATAATCATCTTCAAATCGCTACAGACGTAGAGATAAGTATACGTGAACATTTGACAAACCTAAAAACATCTTTGGAGGAATATTTTCCAGAAGAAAAGCTTCGGTTACGGGAAATCGAATGGGTCCGAAATCCATTTAGGATTAGTACCAAACCTTTAACACTAACTGTATTGGAATATGAAAATTTAATTGATATTAAAAATTCATCCACACTCCAACAACTTTTCGAATCTGAAGCTATCATGAACCCGAGTCAATTTTGGATTGGCCTGAAAAACGAATACCCGGGCATTGCTGAAAAAGCTATCATAGCATTACTCCCATTTGTGACAACTTACAGATGCGAGGCTGGGTTTTCAGCGTACGCCTACACGAAAATTAGTTTAGGAGTAGGTTGAATGCTGCACCAGACCTCCGCATCCAATTGTCGGACATAAAACCTGACTTCGATGTAATTTTAAGGAAAACTATGAAGAGATTTCATTCATCACATTAAAATTTTTGTAATTACCTTTTCTTCTAACTAAGTAAATATTTTTATCTTAAAAAGTCTTTCTCTTAACATCAAACTTTGCGGACACCAATCCAAAAAGCCTCAGATGGTGTGATTTCACGAAAAAAAAAGTTGCTGTTAAGGCGGAAATATACTTACGTGGCGTGGCATGTCGTGGCGCGCCAGGATCATACGTTTTCATACATTTGACAGGACGTGACACGACAAGGCATACAAGTATGTCTTTAACCATATTAAAAATCTATATTATCCTTTCCATCACCAAATAGACTCTATTTGGTGATGGAAAGGATAGACATTGAAGGAGTAATGAAAATAGAATACACCCTACAGCGTATGCTTGCACAAAAAAATAAATTGAAACAAAGTAATATTACACAATTGTGTAATCACAATTGGGAGTGTGTGTGTAATTTACACTACTAAAGAAATTGAAATTGGGGTGCTTGTCACCTCAGTCACTTAGTCACCTTTTCCTTTTTAACCGACTTCAAAAAAGGAGGAGGTTCCCAATTCGTCGGAATCTTTATTTTTTATTTTTTTATGTATGTTCCTCGATTACCCGAAGACGCCTCAACCGATTTGGAAAATTCTTTTTTTTTTTTTGAAAAAAGGTGGTCGGATGGTCCCATGATCATCAGATCAGGATCTGACGATGGGATCCTGGAGAAACCAAGGGAACTCTTCAAATTTTATAGGCACAATTGCTATACTTTGTAGTGGCGTTTGAAGTCCGTTTTGTAAAAAGAATTTTTACGTTTATCCTTACTAATATTATAAATGCGAAAGTGTGTTTGTTTGTTGGTTTGTCCATTAATCACACCCAACGGATGGTGACTTTTTGTATAGTTGAGGACCGGGAGAGTGACATAGGCTACTTTTTATCCCGGTAAATCAAAGATTTCTCGCGGGATTTTAAAAACTAAATCCACGCGAGCGAAGCCGCAACTATTGTTATAATACCTCGATTAAGTAGATTGTATAGGGAACTATCGGTCAAAGACAAGTCTATCGATGTATTCTATCTATCTGTGACAAAATCGAAAAATTTAAAGCTAAGGTCAAAAATACTTTCTAAAGCATGTATCTTAATTATTTTATAGTCTATTATAAGCTTATTAAATTTTAATTTTTGTCTAGCTTAGTTTAGGTGACAACTTGTTGTATATACTTTGTAACATGTTAAGTACGACCTATTTATTTTGCATGATGTGGCTACCTATAAGTGAAATTACTTGTTTCTCACTACCTTACTCTTATTTATGTTTTAAGTCTAGTTTAGATGTAATTTTGTTGGTTGTCCCAATAATAAATAAATAAATATCAACTAGTGTTATATATATGCTTCTGATAGTTCAATTTGCCCTATGTATATATTTACTCTTTGGTTCAATTGTATTAACCTTGTGTAATTGTTAACTGGCAAACCCGCATTTGCACTTTTGCTTATACGCATGTCGGTTTGCCTGTAATTGGGTGCACATCTGAAATGTTTCTATAGAAGTAGTATAATTTTATGTAATTTGTTATGTGATTTCCTGTTGGTAAACCAATAAATAAAATAAAATAAATATGTATTTAAATATTACCTGGACACTGAGGCTGCTGAGCGTGCCGCTGCTGATCGCCGCCATGGTCTCGATGACACCGATGGTGCTGAACGCCCAGCAAGCGCCGCAGAGCCCCTGGTCTCGCACTGGACCTATTACGCCCTTCTCCCTCCTGGTTAAACGTTAAAAAAAAAAACATTTAAATAAAATGAAAATTAAAAATAGCAAATAAAATCTCTTTCCATGAAAGGGGACACCCTGCTTTAAAAAAAACGCAAACATACGAGTACTAATCTAATACATTTTTTTTTAATATTGGAAATAATCAGGCGTTACTTTGCGGAAGTTCATGATTAGCAAGAAAAGGTTGCGTTACGAGTGGGTACCACAATAGTGCGACGGGTGGGGCTCGAACCTGCGACCTTTCAGTTTTCAGTCCGCACCTTAACCGGAAGTTAAAAACCTCAAGCCACGCGCACAAAGTCGCGGGCATCAGCTAATCTTAATTACATAAAACTATGCAGTATATTGCCATGCAAGGCGTGCACACATTGAATAAAATTACAATTATGACATTTGGCAATAAAGATTATTAAAATTAATAGATAATACAAAAAGATTGGCTAATTATCTTTGTGAGGAATCAGGATATAAGTTTCTCTAGCTAGAATTACATTTGTAATATTAGTATGGAAATAATACTAGCTAGTAGCTACCTTACGAGCATATACGTAGATAATATTAGTGTTCAAAGCAAAGTAAGTTGTACTCTAAACCTTTACAAAAAGGTCTATTTTTCAATAAGATGAACTGATGTTTCTCTAGACAAGCTCACGCTTCACGTCTATACCTACTGTATTCTTAACTGTGGTACATACATTAGTAATCATGTTGAACAACGGATCTGTTATTAACTTGAGATAAAACATAATGACATATTATAATATGATGAAAAATGATGTAACTTTTTGCCCAGTAGATTGACTTACAATAACTCTTTTTATTTTCACTACGCACTACAGGTCACCACCTGACTTAGGTACAGGACAACCGCCCTAGCCATATTACGAGTACAAAATATGTAGTATCTATTCTCTTTCCATCATTTTCTAAGATCGCTAACGCTAAAGCAGGGGCTCCCATGGTTTTTCCAAATCTCCACAGAGAAGAGCCATCTGCGCGGGAGATGTTATTGTGCACAACTGTGTGCGCAAACACAGGTGCACTCTCTATTCCCTTACTCTCTTAGTCCGATGGGACGGAAATCCGACACGACCGGAGAGAGATCAGGCGAAGGATACCTCACTGCGATACATCGCGGTACAGTGAGGCATCTTTCATCATCATCAGGTTCGTGCTCGTCTGTTTGCATACATTTATTTTAAATGGAGGCAAGGAGGTGACATTGAGGTAGCGAGCTAAACCGCGACCGCGAGCTATCGCAGTGAGGCATCTTTGGCATGTTTTTACCCTTACTGAATTACGCTTTATTGTGTGATACAAACACTTGCTATTTATCCAAATGATTTTGCGGAGTGAATCTTCTGTACCTATATTGCGTGTTCACGAACCCAGGACCTCATCTGTAGCTTATTAAGCTAACCACTAGACTGACGAGGCAGTCAAACTTACAAAGTTACTAATGTCATACAGTTTTAGTACTACACAATTTTTTGTTATTCATCCACAAACTACTATTTAAAATTTAAACTACTATGTATTTAAATTATTGAAATTGTGGCCATCAATTCTAGAGCTAATTAAAATGCTATCAACTTTCCGGTTTTATTATCAGCCACATAATCTAAGCTTTAAACTAATCATTCGATCCATTTGTTTCTGTACATTAAATTTGAATAATATAATGAAAAAATGCATGCAATTTTTTTTTTCATAAATATTTATGGCTCCTTTAAATAGTGTCAGAATAGCGTACAATAATATTCTTACAAGTTTAGAAACGATGAGCTACTTAAAGAGACGGCATATATGATAACTAATTGAACCCCGCGACTTCGTTCGCAGGGATTAAGGTTTTTTTATTCCCGCGGGAACTCTCTTATTTCCCGGTTTATAAAGTAACCAAATCGGTTCAGTCGTTGCGACGTGATTGAGTAACAAACATCCATACATACAAACTTTCGCATTTATAATATTAATAGGAAATAGGATATAGAATCGTAAGACACGTGGGGTTCTTCTCACTGGGGAAGTTGTTTCATGACACTAATTATTCTCAAAACGCATCTGTAGGGTTAGCATGGGGAGGAGATAAAAGTTTTACCCCCGATTTTATCCACTGACAAGGGATAAAATTATCTTCTCCCTATGCTAAAGCATGGCGACAGGGGAAAGGAAAAGTATATTCCTATAAGAATTTCCACTGTGGATATTATTTCCACCGTGTTGCTCATGCTCGACAGGTGGATAAAGCTGAGCGAGGGGATAAACATTTTATCCTTTCCCCGGGGATAAAATTTCTCCCGCCCATGCTAGCTATGCAGCTAGTGTATAGTCTGCCAACTGATCGCACGATTAACACAGAAAAAAGTTTTTTTAAAAGAATATTAGTCAACCTGAACTTGATCAATATTATCATTTCCAAAATAAACGGAAAGCTTGTGTTAGAAGTGGGTACAACAATAGAGCAAAAGGTAGGGATCGAATCGTCGATCTTTCAGTTTTTCAGACCGTACATTTCAACCATTGGGCTATTGAGAGGGTATAAAAAAATTAACTAATTAGATATTGATATATTTGATTCAAGATTTTCATTATTTTTTAAAAAATTAAGTAAAATAATTAAATAGTTTAGGAATTTTGTAGATTATGAATATGAAACCTTCACGTGCTTGATTTCAAAATCTTAGTCATGCTGTGCGACCCTATAGGTATAGGATTACAATAAGATTGAAGTGTAATTTAATTAAGACTTTTAGGCACCAACAGATAATAATAATTTTTTTTTTAATATACATATTTTTTTTATTTGGGGTTTTTGTCTAAATAAAAATAAACTTATCCTACTTAATACTAACTTAACTACAAAGACATCCGACAGTCACTGACGGCAAGCAGCGACCATACCGCACACTCTTCTGGCTAATTTTGATGTGGGGTTTGCCAGATAACTCTGACAAAGTCCCACATCAAACCTGTTCAAATTAAAATAGTACATTATGGTACAAGTGTCAAAGTTGGTGATTACCGCTGAGGCGCTATTGAGACCCGAGCCGTTAGGTGAGGGTCTTAAGGTAGCCGAGGACGGTAATCATCAATATACACGTGTATCATACGACGTTTTTCAACACACTTGTAAAGAAAATAATACTAAAATAGTACATTATGGTACAAAACGGTGAAAACGAGTTGTGAAAATTTTTTCGCAATGGCGGGAAAAATTAATGTTGTTTTTTTGTTCGCCCTCTTGAAATGCTCTTGAGGGCAGGCAAAGATCGACGATCATACAGCCTATTCAGGGGTTTATTTGATTTAATCAGTTTTCCGGAATGCGCGCACACCTTTAATGGCCATAGACTAAAAGAATGAGGTTTCTTTTTTTTTTTGGCTTTTCTCTTATAGCCACGTACAAAATGGGGAATTTCCAGTTTTCTTTAAGTATTACAGAAAAAACAAAAGTTATATTTGAGACACGTAAAAGTTGAAATTATCTATTTAAATACGAAGTTGTATGAAATGAGCAAGCAATAGGTATCTTGGCAATAGGTAGGATTTTTTTTGTAATAGAAACTTTTTTAAGAACAAAGCAACTCAACCAAAAAAATTTAAAAAAAAAAAATTCTATAACTCACATTGTGAATAATAGTAATCAAAAGTCACAGTTTGAGTTAAAGGTGTCATTGTGTGCCTAACTGCGGTGAACCGGGAGCCATTTTATGATCAAGTGTGTTGAAAAAAATATTATTATAATTGGTGCCTAAATAAATAAATAAAATAAAACTCACCAATCAACCTTCAATGGCAGAGCTGCTCTTCTCTTCCTGCTAATGACAATGTAAATATTATGATGAGGACCTGTCCCATTGGCATTACTCATTGGCTTATCATCACTCATTGGCTTCTCACCGTGCTTTGTCCCAGCATCATATTTCCCTTTGCCCTTGCTCCAGCTTTTGCCAGAATGTGAACGGCGTTGAGGCTGCTCGTCTGAGAGATGTATATCTTTGAATTCTGTTTTCGACAAGTCAGAGAGTTTTGTCAGGCCATATTTAACTCTGTGTGCCTCAGGACCCCTGGCCATACTGTTCAGTGTGTTTATTTCATTTACGGATGCCTTTATGAAACAAAAAAAAAAAATAGTGGTGCAGACAGACACAATAGGGATAAATGGAAAATTCTAGAGGCCTATGTCAAAGGACAACCTGATCCGTAATGCTGGGGTTACGATTTTCTAGGATAAGATATGTATAAAAAAAATGAATGAATTAATATTAGCAATAGGAAATAGTAATAATGTTATTTTAGTAAGTAGTATATAAGAAGGATCAGAGAATAAAGGTTATTTTTTTTATTTTATGAAACAAAATAACAATAACAATTGAAATAACTTTGAGCACAATAGATCGAGGACGGTCAACATGCTGCAGGAACTTGTGACCTGCATGGCCGCAATGCAAGAAATAACTTTGAGAACCTCCCTGGCGCTGTGGTCTTATAACTGGGACGTCTCGGGTTTGATCCCAGCGGAAGCAATTCAGGAATTTATAATTTCTGAACTGTCTTTGCGTATAGCCCTTCGTATGCGAGTCCGACTCGAATTTGACCAGTTATATTGTTTTTTCAGTTTTTGTTTGAAACCTTATTGCATAATTATTACGCTAATGCATACATTGTTTACTTCTAAAAATAGAAAAACTGGTATTTTTTATAAACAAATTACGCGACCTTAAGGACTGACAAAATGTTCTAGTTTAATGACCTTTCACTATGAAAAACTATTTAGGTAGGAACCAGGCCCTATCGAGTCAAGGGTCAAACATATGTATCAGTCTATCCCTTTCTATTTATATGATACATACAGGACTATCTCTTTCCACGCACACGCTTTTTAAATTTACGCACACATACTTAATATACTTTCTATCATATTTACTATCAAATTGGCTTGGCTTCCCTTCTCAATTCAAATTTCAAATAAAAAATATGGCGGTAATGTTTGGTTCACTTGGTTCTTTTGATTTTTATAAGTATTTCTAAATTACAATATAATCAAAGAGTTACGAACTCGAAATATATAAGTTAACTACGTAGGTACTCAAGAACTCAAGAAGATAAAACGTAGTGATTATATTATAATATACTCTTGGCTCGAATCACGAAGTATTCAGAAGTACCTATACAATAGGGTCAATGTGCCTGATTTCGGCCTTTTAGTGCTCCTGTCAACTTTAGGACATCAGAAAAAAATGTTACAGTCTATATATAGTTATACTTGTTATGTTAGATGAAAGCCCATATAATGAAATTTCTTTTTTTTTTAACTGTTTTGTGCTTGAAGCTTTTAGTTATTTTTATTTTTAATTTTATCTGGAAAAACGCTTAAAATTCAGTTTTCGGCCCCAAATTTCAGTTTTCGGCCATAGGATATTCTGTTTTCGGCCACTACATTGTGATGGTTTTAAAATGCATTTATTATACATTTAAGTCTAAAATTAAATAAAAACGCTTTTATGTAAGTTAATCATTATTTTTAGTAAATAACTAACAATGTTAGTTATCACTTATCTATCTATCTATACTTAAAAGTCCCTAAATTCCCACAGTTTAGGAGGGCAGTACCCCTGCAGCATCAGGATTGAAGAGTTGGAACCCGAAATTTTTATAGGAGCATCTTGCAAGATTTTTGTTTCAATAAAAAAAAAATTCACGCAAATCGGTTAAGAAATCATGGAGATATCGATATACAGAGCTAGAAAAACACAACTCCTTCTCCTCCTTTTTCGAAAGTCGATTAAAAAAGTAGCCTATACTATGCCTGATAATATCAGGTATCTACCAGTGAAAGTCCTGTAAAAATTGGTCCAGCCGTTCCCGAGATAAGCGGTAACAAACAAACAGACAGACGGACAGACAGACAAAAATTTTATAAATTGTTTTTTTGTCATAAGTACCGTATTTACTTTCGTATGCAGTTAGTAAAAAGCCGTTCTTTTGATATTACAAAAAATACTTCAAGTTTATTTATTTGTATAGATAGAGGACATAACTTCTCGCGGATAGTAGCAAGTCACTCTAAACTTTTTCCACGCGAACAAAGTCGCGGGAATCAGCTAGTTTTTAAAATAAAAACATTGATTCAAATAAATAATCTGAAAACTGGCTGAAAACTAACAGCGATAATCAATTTTCAGCCACATGAATTTAAGTTGTGCCGAAAACTGAAGTAACATTTCATCTATATTCTGCAGATATTCTGGATTTCGGCCACCCCTAGCCTTAGAATGTTCTTCCTTATTCCTACATAAATTGACGGCCGAAAACTAATGGCGAGGATCTTCGTATCAGTTACAATAATAAGAGAAGGAGTGTGAGATATATTATTTCACAATTTAAATAGAAAAGATGAAAACATGGAAGACTTTTTATACCACATATCGGCCCCCCGGCCGATAACCAAAATTTTGAAAAAATTTGAATGTCAGATCCCGGCCCCCATCATTATTGTTGTTCTGTACAAAATATTCCAAAAATGATATTAGGAATACGTTAATATGTTATTTTTGTAGTATATTACATGCCTATTAATATCATTTATTTAGGAAAACAACACAATGCTTACCTTGGAGTGAAACGCGCGGTACTATTTTTTTTGTAATTTCCGCAGGTTGCGTTACCTTCATCGGCAGCCGCCGAATTGAACAAATTCAGTAAAATCACTCGAAGATGTGACCAGGTCAAAAGTTTTGTCATAAACAAATCAAACGTTTTCATATGTCCGAGAAAAAAAATTATTTGGAAATAGTATTTCTAATCGATATTAACTCAATTTTACGGCATCGTGTACTCGTAAAGGCCGAAAACGGAAGGGGGCCGGCGAAAGGGCTTATCTACCCTACTTATTTACATTTACAGGTTATTGTTTTTGTTTTCAGTTTATTACGGCGTATAAGGTTTGTTTTTGTGTTTTAATTAATTAGTGGTATTGTTAGTGTTTCGGACTCATACTTTTTATCCGATACTAGCTGATGCCTGTGAACGCGATAGATATATATAGTAGACTAGTTGATCCCCACGACTTCGCTCGCGTGGATTTAGTTTTTAAAAATCCCGCAATAACTCTTTGATTTTCCGGGATAAAAAGAAGCTTATGTCACTCTCCCGGTCCTCAACTATCCCTATGCAAAAAATCATGTCGATCCGTTGCTTTGTGATGCGGCGTGATTGAAGGACAAACCAACA
Organism: Hipparchia sbordonii; assembly: GCA_038048805.1. NCBI lineage: Eukaryota > Metazoa > Arthropoda > Insecta > Lepidoptera > Nymphalidae > Hipparchia > Hipparchia sbordonii. Next base: position 9,161,710 of record CM076115.1, read on the forward strand.
AACAAACATACTTTCACATTTATAATATTAGCAAGGATATATAGGTAGGTAGTAGATAGATACGTTTAATGTACATTTAATTCAATTAGATTTTCTTACAAGTTACCTACTGAATAGAAGAGGCGAAAATTAATAAAAAAATGATTTAAAGTGAGAAACCAAACTGAAACATAATAATACATAACTACTACATAAATTCTAAATATTATTTTTATTTGACTCTATACTTTAAATAATATATTGAACAAGATGACGCCCGCGACTTCGTCTGCATAGATTAAGATTTTTTAACTCGTATAATTTTCCAAAGTGACAAAGTGTAGCCTGTGTGTTAATCCTGGATAATATATGTAAGAGCTATCTCCATTCCAAATTTCAGCCAAATCGGTTCATTTGTTGTGGCATGAAGGAGTAACAAACATACACACTTATACTACCTACAAACTTTCACTTTTATAGTACCTATACTATTATGTTACCTACAATTAGTGGGTAACTTTGTAATATGGACTATTTATTCTAATTAGATAAAGAAATACTTTTAAATGTAGTAATTGTTAATAATAAAATAAATACAAACATATATAGACTAGAGACTACTAAAATGATAACTCTTCCTTTCGGTTTTCCAGATAAAATGCACCTGTCATAAACCCACATAAAAGCAAGAGCTTTTATAAGTACTACCTACCTGTTATTTTTAGTTTTAGATGGTTGTGCCATCTAAAACTAATTTAGGCCGTAATTTCATCGTAAATAAAATTTTTATATCATATAAAATTTGTTTTATTTCAAAATACTAATATTCCTTTTCAATATGATCAAAAATAATATTTATATTTTTGATCCTACTGAAAAGGATTTATATGTAGACCTTAAAAGACTAGATCTTTGCATTAATTAAATTTAAAAAAAAGTGATACGTCACTGAACTACAGCTGGGTAGATACCGGATGTGTATCACTAAATTATTCCATCCTGATTTAATATTACGATATAGTCAATATAGAAACTTTGATATTATGTTAAGTTAGAAAGAGATAAACCTGTAGATTTTCATACTTGAGGCCAACAAAAGGTGAGACACACGATCATATATGTTTAATGACATTTTCCCCTCCTCCCGCACCCCCTTCTGCATACTGCTACTATGCCATAAAGCTTCTATAGACATGCGTGTCTGTATATTATTGTTACTGGTCTGTGGTAGGAACATAGTTAATATAATATAATTATGTAGATTATCGAAATATGTAGATTAGGCTAAGTTTCCAAAGACATAAGAGGTATTTTTCTTACCACAAAGTGTTCTAATCTCGTTTCATATTCCACGGGATTATTTTTGTAGGATTTGTTAAACTTTTGAATGTATTCCTCGAACATAGGCCGTAATTCCTCCTTTGTCTTGGTCCCAGGGTAGGTCAAAGGAATAGCAACGAACAATAAACACACTAAAGCTAAAATAAGAATCCAATTCCACCACTTACTCATTTTAAAATATTTTTAAAAGTTTTCCTAACAAAAAACACGTCCTAGCGTCACACCATTACAAACACAGAGTAATGCACAGAGTACTCTATAATCTATATATACATCCTTCTCTATGCACAGAGTCACAGAACACTAATACTCAGTGTTGTCAACAACGCAGGCCTAAAGTCGCCATTTTTCACAAATTAACTAGCCTAAAGTAGCCGAATTTCAGTTGATGTCTGATGTAGTCTAAAGTAGCCCAAACGCCAAAATATCGCTATGATTTTTTTATTATTTATTAAAGTGTTAACTTACACTTAAAGGAAATAACCTAATAGATTTATAAATACATATCAAAAATTCCGAGGCGGGCGGGATTCGAACCCTCATCTCTCGGGAATGCGCCCTGAGTGTGTTAACCGTTACACTACGACCAAATTGAACCACACGTCAGTCACGAATTTAATGATATGTATCTATTTTTTCATTTTTATAGCAACTGTAGTAGCGATAAGTTTGCGATGACATCTCTGTAATTTGGTTAATTTAAATAGTCCTGGTCCCTATGAAGTAACCTAAAAAGCAACCAGTTGCCTTTCTGATTATTTCGTAGCCGATTTTTGTCCTGAGTAGCCTAAATGGCGATAAATCGCCTACGTTGGCCACACTGCTAATACTCCTCATAGAGGAAAGCAAATCTGTGGAGGAAAGTAATAATTGTCCTTACTCTTATATGTTTGTGGTTGAGACGTTCCACAGAGTACTTTGAATCGTAGACAGAGAAGACATAGACCCAGTGACGATTTCTTTCTCACTCACACTAAAAAGAGAGCAGAAATAAAGTTATTAATGTGATAAACAGAGACGCAGCTACCCAATTTTTTGTCCCTCATCGTGTAACCAGTTTTTTTCAAGGTCGCCACACTTTTGTGCGAAACAAACTGACAGTTAATAAGAAAATTTAGTATCTATGTGTGTTGCCAGCTTTAAGTACCTATACAATGTCCCGATTTTCCCTATCCTACTAATATTATAAATGTGAAAGTTTGAATGTATGTATGGCCATCCATACATACATCCAAATTTCAGCCATATCGGTTTAGTGTGGCGTGATTGAGTAACGAACATCCATAGGTTTGTTACTCAATCACGCCACACTAAACCGATATGGCTGAAATTTGGCACGGAGATAGGTTTTTTTTAGTAATGTCCTCTGACATACCGTAACGGCGGGTTACTTTGGCTACTTTTTCAATTTTTTTTTTTTAATTTTTGTTGAAACAAAATAAGGTCGTGATGGAAGAAATGAATATTATGAGAAAAGAAAAGAAAGATGATGGATACTAGAATATAATATATGTCGGCGATGATTAAAGTGTATTCAGTTAGATAGTGTCGGTTACTGTTCTGAATCATCCTGAAGTTTCGTTCGAATGTCCAACGACCAGTCGAGAACTGTTGGCGATCTTAAGAATTATTTTATTTGCAAAGTTCTTAATTTTTAAAGCCATTTTTAAATAGCTAGAGGCAGACTTTTTATGTTTTTTTTTAATAATTATTAACTTAAACTATGAAAAGTTGCAGTTTTATACGACTGCCTGAAAAAAGGAATATACTGTTTATTTCATTAATGATGATTTTGATGACTAAATATATATATTTTTTTGCTTTTAATTCAATAGCATTACTCGATCGAAGGAAAATTTTAACTGTTCTTTACAAATTATTTTGTGTAACATTCTTACTAGTAACGAAAAAAAAATTTTCCTTTGTGTTACATACATCTTTTTTCAAAATGACTCACATATGCTAAATTTCTATTCGGCATTTCAATATTTTTTTTAAGGAGCAAATAATTATCTAGTGAATTGGTCCTATGAAACTACATTAAAAAACTTTGATATAAAAAAAAATATTTTTAAAAAACCGACTTACGCGTACAAACTAAAATTATTTTATACTTTTAAGTGGTGGTTGAAGTTAATATTGTGTGCAATAAAGAATAATAAATTCTTTATTGCACACAATATTAAGATATATGTAAAAAATAGAAGCTTACCCTAATAGGTATGTCTCTCCCAGACAACCTTATATGTGTAGGTATGTTATTTAAAAAATAAAACAGTTCAGCATCTGTTTTGTCGTTTTATTTAAAAATCCTGGGAAGAATTTTCCATCTAATTTGGGGTAACAGGGAAGTGCAGTTATTGTGGCAACATTAAACTCAAACTTGTCATGTGACGTCATCGTTACGTCATGTTATCTCTATTTCAGTCGCGGTTACACAGTACCTTGGTCTATTGCCTTCTCTGTCTACGACTTTGAATAGACTGATAGTTCGTTTCCTGTTATGAGTGATTACATTCTCTTGGGTTATGTTCCTTGGTTTCTTGCACAGAACACTAATACCTTTCTGGTCTGTGACTAATACTCCTAACGGAGGTCGGAGGCAACAATAACTTGTTGAACGGAGGCCCGGAGCATGATTACATTCTCTTGGAACGGAGGTTTCCTGCAGCTAACATGTCTTGTATTATGTATAAATAATTTTCAATCGCTGTATAAATAATTATAGTGGACGGAGTGATTACATTCTCTTGGAACGGAGGTTTCCTGCAGCTAACATGTCTTGTATAAATAATTTTCAATCGCTGTATAAATAATTATAGTGGACGGAGTGATTACATTCTCTTGGAACGGAGGTTTCCTGCAGCTAGCATGTCTTGTATAAATAATTTTCAATCGCTGTATAAATAATTATAGTGGAGCATCAGTGAGAGGAGTGTCTCAACACCAAATCGAGGACTTAGTAAATCACCTCATGGCGCACCCAAGCCTATAGTTAAGGGCGTTGGTTTGGGAGCGAGATCGAAAGAAACTATATAGAGAATGAAGTAACCTCGCTTCCAAACTAAACGCCTACGGCGAGGGTGCAACGAAGACGGGGCAGCGGTGGAAACGTGTATGAATATTACTTTTTTATGTTCTTATTATCTTACGTATCATGTTTGGTTTGTTGATGATGCTGATCATGCTTAATTTTTTTAATCTATATGCCCAATAGGGCAGACTTAAAATTTAAAGTTTAGACAAAAGCTGCACAGCGAAGGAAATAAGCTTCTTTTACTGGTGGTGGGCCACCTACCCAGCCAGATTTGTCAGAAATTGATAAAAAAAATCTGTCAATAATCGGTGAGGGTGCTGTGCAAACCATTAGTTCTGTGGTTTGCCTACAGTCTGCAACTCTGCACTGCTTGCTTCCTAGTTCGTGCTGTTACTTTTTGTATAGTTCTATTCTATTGTGATAGTAGTACCTATTGTCTTTGTTATAGAATCTTTGGTTTGCTTTGAGGTTGCCGAAGTGGTTATATTCCAAGAGAATAGTATATAATCTCTAAAACGGAGTGATTACATTCTCTTGGCTCTTGGGACTTGGGAGTTTGCTTGCAACTCATGTGCAACTGCAACGCATAACGGCATTTGGTGCGCTCCGCTAGGAGATGTGTTCTTGATTTGGTGACAAAAGGACTGAATGCTGAAGAGTGATTTTTCGATTTTTCAAAATACCTCAAGTGCTCATTTATAACACAAAAAGAAAGCTGTACCATGAAGTGAGTTTCCCTGAAGCATTACGGCTTTATAACAATCACATGGGAGGCGTGGGAACCTTGGACTTGATGCTGGGGTACTGTAGGATCAAAGTGCGGTTTAAGAAGCCTTTCGAGTCTTTTTCCATATGATTGACCTGTTATGTGTAAATTCATGTCTGCTGTAGTGCAGATGCAACAACCTATATGCTCATACAACAAGGATTGTTAGGAGGAACACTTTTAGATCTACACCAAGAATGCGGGTCAGACCTGCAATTAAAAAACATGAGTAAACTTCAGTACCACCTTAAGATTTCTTGCAGTCGCAGCTTTTATTACAATTGATACAGATGGTACAGCATTCACAATCTACTCTCTTTGGAAATTTTAACTTCAATTCTGGTTTTGTAGTCCTGTAAAACTTCACGTCAAACTTTTGCGGTTCAATCTTTTCTGTTACACCTGCAAAGTATTTCCAACGCATATGGAACCAATATCTTACCAACACAGTTTCGATAACAATATGGTTATATAGAGGGCGAAGAAGTTTATGACAAGACAAGAAAATATGGGAAACAGTACCTTCGTCTAGGCCACATTCACACAGGGAGTGATCTTTAACTCTGATCTTGTGTAGGCGGATAGGTGTGCAGGAATGACTAGGTGTGGCCGTTTGGCGTATTTGCAGGCCTGTTTTTATTAAGTAGTTTGTCTGGTGGGAGGCTTTGGCCGTGGCTAGTTACCACCCTACAGTCAAAGACGTGCCGCCAAGCAATTTAGCGTTCCAGCAAGATGGTCTGTAGAAACCTATTAGGGGTGTGGGTTGAATTTACACTGCTATACCCCTTCCAAGTTAGCCCGCTACCATCTTAGACTGCATCGTCACTTACCATCAGGTGAGATCTCAGTCAAGGGCTATCTTGTCATCGAATAAAAAAAAAAGATATTATCATCAGTGTGGGTTGAATTTACACTGCTATACCCCTTCCAAGTTAGCCCGCTACCATCTTAGACTGCATCGTCCTTACCATCAGGTGAGATCTCAGTCAAGGGCTATCTTGTCATCGAATAAAAAAAAAAGATATCAGCATCAAGTTGTTATGTGATGCACAAAAAAATTTTGAGTTGAGTTTGGATACCATTCAACTCGGCTCATATACTCAGTTCATGTATTTTTTAAAATAGTTAAGTAATTCAGAAATCTAAAAAAAATACAAAATATTAAAAGCACAAAATTAATTTAGTCCTGGCATCCTGCAACAACATATAATCTGACTAGTTACAAATAACAGGAATCAGCATGTGTAAGATAGAGAATTATCAAACTTATTCTTCACACTTTGGTCGGTTAGCTCCAAAAACAAGTTTGGATTTTATTGTATACTAGGGGCCCGCTCCGGCTTCGCATGGGTATAAAATATATAGCCTATGTCATTCACTGAAAAAATGATTAAAATCGATCCAGTAGTTTTGATTTATTCATTACTGCCCGTGGCCCGCACATGTTAAATTTAGAGTAAAACAATTCTTCTGTCCCTAAACCATGAAGATTTCCTGCTATCTTTGGAATATCTAAATTCATACACTACAATGTAGTGACTACATTTTTACTTATTTACTTTTTACATTTTTACCTATTTATTTTATTTTTACAACAATTAATATATTACAGAATGTCTTTATATACAACGTTCACAGCTTTCTTGTTATTAGACAATACAAACATGTTTTCTCTAGAGGTTACTCTTGAAAGAGCGACATACAGTTGGCCATGTGAAAAACAGTCAACACTCAAATCTAAGCCTGCAATGTTGAAGGTTTGACCCTGCGATTTATTAATGGTCATTGCAAAAGATGTCTTTACCGGAAACTGTAAACGTTTAAATTGGAAGGGTAAATCCGATGGTATCAGAGGGATTCGGGGAATCAATACATCTTCTCCGGTATCACATCCTGTGAGTATTGTGCACTCTTTTATGAAAGTTTTCAGTGATTTTACCAGCAAACGCGTGCCATTGCAAAGTTTAGGTGGATTCAGGTTTCTTAATAAAATAAGTGGACAACCTACTTTCAACACCATTTTGTGAGGAGGGAGTCCAGACGGGTTCAAAGAGTTTAGAAATTCTGTAGGAAAATGAACAGCTTCTTCCAAATCGAGAACAGTATCGACCGAGTAGTATATTTTCGTCGGCGCATCAATCTTTGAAATAATCAAGCTATTTACCTTTATTTTCGTCGGCGCATCAATCTTTGCAATAATCAAGCTATTTACCTTATCTACTTGTTTGTTAGTTGGTGACAGAATCGCTCTTTCTTTAAACCAAGATATTGTCTTATAACTTATGTTATCAATGTCAGGATAGACATTGTTGACTAACTCTTGGATGTTGTCTATCAAAACACAAAGGTTTTCTAGGTTAATCCTTCCCTCACTTTGTGTTAACTCTCCATTGCCAACTTTTAGCAGCATCTCTGGAAATAGCCTGTTTTCCCGTGAAGATGACGAAACCCTCATATTAGTTTTAAGCTCTAATTTATTGACATGTGGCCAAAGGTTGGATCTTTTTAGGGAAGCATTTATTTCGTCAGCACGTGTTCCTCGAGTCACAACTGGTAGGATTTGACGGAAATCTCCTGAGAACAGAATTGTACATCCACCCATAGGTGAATTTTTGTTGCGCAAATCGCGCATTGTCCTATCCAGTGCCTCCACAGACGTCTTGTTTGACATGGTAGCTTCGTCCCAGACTATTAATGAGCAGTCACGCATCAATTTTCCTGTATATGTTATATGGGTGGTTATCTGAAAGGTAGCTTCTGAAGTTATTTTGAATTTGGTGTTTTTAGTTATAAATCAGAACAGTTGATATTCTATGCTGTGGGTATAACAGCTACTTTGCTGCATCTTAAAGGGCCAGTCACTTTACTCGATATTTTTAGAGAAAATTATGATTTTTAAAATCAGTGTTCTAGGGACTGACAAGATGTGATAGGGACTGACGCCAAACACGGTTATTATGTCAAATCACATTTTTAGTGCAAAATCAACTGAAATAACAAATTCGTCACATTCACTGTAGTTCACAAATTTTATGAACTATAATCACAGTATTTTTTATTAATTATACACATAAAAATAATGTATCAATATTTCTTAACAATCAAATTGTACCTACTTTGAGTTTAAAGTAATTAACAATTGTACGGTCTATGTCGAAACCGTACAATTCGCCCAGTCATCATTCATGCTTTATTATAAATACGCTTTAAGTACATTAAATCATACATCAGTGCACATAACATCGCATCGCGCTCACATTACTGCTATTAGGTAGAGGCCAATAAACTTAAGTCTTCTACTCAGCAGTTTTATTTCTGTCCGGTCCTGAACCGTACAACAATTATTTTAAATATTCAAGCCTTCTAAAGTTCTAAGTAACCAAATTATATTTGAACACAATATTCAGACTTTCATTAATTATTATAAGCTCACAAATATTTCAAACTTAAACTACCTAGTAGGGGAGAGCAGGTAGGATTCGTACACTTTCTACTCTAAGCAGTAAGTATAAAAAAAAAAAACTAAAAGCTATTTCAAAATAACTTTAATGCTTCTATATACCCTGCATATTTGGCTTTAATAATAGTGAAGTTTAGATACGAACCAGCATGGCGAAGCTACGGTAACTTTTCTGAAAAATGGAAAATGTACGAAACTACCCCACACGTGGGGTAGCTTCGTACATATTACCCGTCGGAAATATCTGCGAACCTAGCTTGATGACGTCATGCAAACTGGAGTGATAGCAAAAAAATCGAGATGCAAAAAAGAAATATATTTTTTGTTCGTATGCCTATTTATTTTTATTCTTTTATACAACGCCTTAAAATAAAAAAATAAAAAATATATTTCTAAAAACAAGCTTTTTTATGGTTTCTTGAATTTTTTTTTCAATTTGAAAGTGTGTCTAGGTACATTTTGATGTTTTTAGTACTTAGCTAGTTTCTATTCTAGGGTAAGTAACAATAAATTAAAATCAAATAATTTTCAAGCCATTTATTTATTTAAAAAAAATGGCATTAAAAAAATTGGAAAACTAATTAGGAAAATTGTGGAAATTTGGTGGGAAAAATATCTCCACTGCTCGTCAACTACTCATGTGCTTACAGTATGGTATTGTGCAAAACACGGTGTAATGCAAAGCGGGACATTTATCGCATTTTATTTTGCTTCGTTTGTCGCTCGTCTTTGTGCTGCAGAGCTTACAGCGCCGGTAGGTCTCCATGGCTGCTGGCATATGCACACCTACATTTTGGAATCGCACTTCTTCAGGCACAGCGTTGATACTTTTTTGGTAATTGTCTGTATCACATCGTAATTTCTTGGAAACGTAGGTGCCCACGCTCGACTTTCTTTTTCTGCTACTATAACCACCAATAAGTCCTCTTGCAAGAGCCACCCGAAATTCTAAATTGGTAAGCTTGTGTACCCTTGGTGTTTTGGAATATAAAATGAAAGCATTTGTCAAGCTTGCATCAACCAAAAAGTAGAATATCCGCAGCCACCAGCGTTTGCTTCTTCGTCCGATAGAATATGTGTTCTTGATTTGATCAAATAGGTCGACTCCTCCCATTCTTTTTGTGTATTCTTTCACTACCCTTGGGCATTTCACTGTCAGCTTAGTGCCATCTTGTTGAGTTCTTTGAACTGTTGTCATTCCTTCTTTGGGATGAAAAGCATTGGTAACAAAACCTCTTTGGTATCCTGCCATACAGTAAAAGCTACGTCTTGTTTAGTTCTCCACTTGAACTCGCCTTTTTTCAACTTCAAACTCTTGTTCCTGCCAGTTCTTTTTATTATACTAGGTAAAACTGCTCTATTTCTTCTAACCGTTCCACTTGCAAATATATTTTTTTCATATAAATACTGCATGAGTGACCAGTCGCAAAAAAAATTATCGAAGGTGATGTGTTTCTTGAAAGCTTCCTCTGACAATTTGATTGACAATCTTTTTACAACATTAGCACCCAAGCGCTCTTCTGTTCCTTGTCCCGTTTTACCTGTATAAATTTCGAAATTATATAGATACCCTGTGCTGCTGTCGCAGCAACACCACACTTTATATCCCCTTTTTATAGGTTTCAACGGCATATACTGCTTCAAGCTGGATCTACCTTTGAAGAGGATCATACTCTCATCGATGCTCTGTGATGATGAGTTGGTGGCATTATTTTGAAATGCATCATTGAGTAATGATATGAGAGGTCTAAGTTTATACAATTTGTCAAAATCGGGACTTCCTCTTTCGGGTTGTTCTCTGTTATTATTCAAATGAAGTGCCTGTAATATTTTCTTGAAACGTTTTACCGTCATAACATCAGCAACTTCGTTTACTCTAAAGCCAGGGTCTGTTGACCAATACAAATCTATTTGGGGCAGAATGTGATATCCCATTATAATAAAAATGCCCAAAAAAGCACGAATTTCTGCTTTGTCGACAGGACTCCAATTCTTTATCCGTTCCTGTTCCGCATACAAGTTCGTCTGAGTGATAATCAAGTCAAAGACATCATCGTTGAAAAACTTTTCAAAGTGGGCTACTGGACGGGCTTTTCTATTCATAAGATACTTAGGTTGTACTGTTACCTCATCAAATTCATCAGGATCTGGCCGGGAATCCCACATATTTTTTCCCCATGACTCATCTTCACATTCTGATTCATCACTAGGTTCTTCCTCCAGTAATTCTGGGATCTGTTGGGTAGATTCAATACTCAAAGACTCGTCCTGATGTGAGTAATCTGATCTTCCAGCAGAAGTTGAATGTGATGAGGAAGGCTCTGGCTCTGGTCTATTTCTAAGTGTGTATTCTGATTGCTCCGGCGCAGGAGAACTTGTGGAAGAACTATTATCTTCCAGAACTCTTTGAATATTGTTCACATTGAATTCTTCTGCCTCATCAGACTCATTTCCGTCTTCTGAACCATCATCTGGAATCCCAAAGATCTCCTCCAAGGCCTTTTCTATTTCATCGTCACGCAAATAATGCTCCATTGTACGAGAAAATCTGAAAAAAATATGAACTAGTTGAACGACATACCCGGGCAGCGGGAATAATATTCCCACCAATAAAAAAAATCTTAGAAAATAGAAAAAAGATGGTGAATTCAAAAATACAGGCAAAAATCATAGGAGTAATTATAATTCCACAAAACGAAACTAAGTAATTACAGCCCATCTAAAAAGAGTAGAAATTAATTGAGGGCGCTAGTGTCGCTTTTATGTTTACACTTGGCAACTCAATATACTGCGACCGCAACCGGCTTCATACTTGGTATATTTTAATTATAAGTGCCTGTAAATTGTGCCTATATGAAATAAAGAACTATGAACCTTGAATCTACTTATTATTATTTTGCGTAATAAATAGCTACATCTAAAAGACAAAAGGTTATTTTGAAGAAAATCGTTTTAAATTATCATTAATTTTATTTTAGAAATGGAGGTGTATAATAAGTCTAATTAAAACATTAAAAATTACCTGCCTTTGTGGAATATGGAACTAACCTGAGAAGCATAAGTTGTACCTATACCACGTACCTATATCAAAATCTGTTGCGGCGATTAGAAGTTATGGTGGAATAATGAAACACACACCTACATAGAACTACTTTCTACAAACGTTAAAAATATTGCAGTTTAAATATTTGTTACTCCTTCACGCCACTACTGAACCGATTTGACTGAAATTTGGTGTCCCAAAGTCAAATGTATTATAAATATTATTACATCAATGACTGTCTAGGAAAAATCCCTTTTTCCTCGGTTACAGCAAGTACCATAACATGTTATAAAACATAGTTAAAAAAATGAAGTTAGCTTAAAATAAAAATAAAATCTATTTTGATAATAAATTACAAAAATAATTTTAAAAGATTTAATCAGAAAAACTATAATCTAAATATTGTACATCTAACACACTCGTAGATGCACCTTCTTCATTTCTATGTACTTCTGAATATGTCTGAATATCCATACATGCTTCAAAGTCAGAATGAGATGTATCTATTTCTGAATCATTTGTTACCTGGATAATAAACTTTTCAATATCTTCATACATTGTCCTGCCCCGCTCATAATATTCCAGTTCAATTTTTTTGACATGATTACAGCAGTTTTTCCAATCATTTTCTGTTATTTCCTGAAAAGCTTTCTCGGTCAACATCTTTATGTCACTAGCACCCACATTTCTTGAAGCTATTTTTTGTTTAGCCAGAGCCCAAATCTGCTCAATGGGGTTTAGGTCGCAGTGGTAAGGTGGGAGCCTCACCACTGTGTGTCCGTATTCTCCCAATATTTCGTCGATTTCATAAATTGGCTCTTGTTTATGCTGTTTTGCTAAAATCAAAAGCGAAGGCTTTCTTAAGAATGGGTCAAAAGAAATTTTATTTTCCTGCAACCACATTTTAATTTCATCTATTCTACTTGCAGATGTGGGCGCTTTATTTTTTACCACGGAATGGTATGGGGCATTGTCCATGACTATTATTGATGGTTCTTCCAAATTTGGCACCAGTTTCTCTAACACCCACTTTCTAAAATTGTGTTGATTCATTTCCGAATGGTAATCTTCATTTTTGTTTTTTCCGCTAAATATCAATAAAGCATTAGGAACAAATCCCTTCTCACTCCCTGCGTGCACAATAATCCATCTCTTACCTTTTGAAACGTCTGCGAGAACGCCCTTTGTTTCAATAGATTGCCAACATTTTTTTAATTTGTATGACGAGTGGATGTAGCTTTCATCTAAATATATTATATTTTTTTGCAATTGGGGGGGTAAATTGCGATTATCCATAATAAATTTTAAATATCTTTCCCTTTTATGGGCAATTAATGGTTGTTCTATAAGAACTGACCTTTGCGATTGGCATTTCTTGTACCGAAATCCTATTGATATCAACAGTTTTCGTAAGTGTTCCCGGCATCCATCATATCCGATATCTTCTTTTAAAACAGCTTGCAATTTACTTAAAGTAGGCATTTCTTTTTTAACGGAATAAAAGAAATGTACTTTTTGCCTTATGGCAGAAATATCAAAGTCATCCAATTGTTTTTTTGGACGTCCTTTGCGATTTTTGCCGGGCGTAGAAAATACTCCATTATTTTTGGATCCTTCTTCTGCTATTCTTCTAATCGTACTTTCCGATTTTCCTGAAACAAAAATAATTTCACTACATTAACTAGGTTTTTCACTCCAATAGGTAGGTAAAAAATATTCAAACTTAAAACTTTAAAATTTGTAATTAAATCATAATAATATAGTCTTTATTTAAAGTTCGTACGAGACTCGATTCTCGAACTATTTATAATATGTACCTACAAAGAACCTTCGGTGAGCGAGTCCGACTCGCTCTTGTCCGGTTTTTAATATTTATACGAATAAAAGTAGGCACGGGATGTTTGATGATGATGATGAGAAAACTTTCTGCTTAAACTATCAAATCAACCGATCGCGCTATAAATTCCGTGAAAAAGTTATAACTACGAAATAACCTCAAAATACTAAGAAATTTGCAAAAACTGGAAAATAATGAATTTGTTAAGCAACTATCACTATAATTATTTCATTTTTTATTTGTTAAAAGCAAAATACACTCAACATACCTGTCATTTCAGCAACTCTCTTGTAAACATCGGATAAGTCGGATAAAATTTTGCCAGCTTGTGCCTCGGCAAGACATCGCATATACACATTGTAAATAACTTTTCGCGTTCCGCTGCGTATTGTACGGTTCATGGTAGTGATGGTGCTTATTTCCTTTTCGTAAAAACAACAAACTTAAATAGAAAATACTGATGTTTTCTTTTAGAGTAACCGAACTAGAGACCACAGATCACTATACTAGAGACTATAGAACCCGAACTATGTAAACAAACGTAGTGTTGCCACATTAAGCTTAACTTTAGTTCCATTTTTATTAATTTCTACTCTTTTTAGATGGACTGTACCTCTTTCCAAGTAAAATTATGAAGATTCACGGAGATTAAAACTGATCATGAAAAATACGCCAATTTTACAACAGGCCATCGGCCATCACAAAAATTCCAAAGACAAATCTTTTTTTTTTTAATTATTGACAAGACAGATAATTCATAATTGCCAGTGCAAAAAAATATATATTCCCTAATTTTGTTCTCACTGCTTAATCGGTAGAAAATATTGGTGGTAAAAATAGCCCCTCTGCCCTATAAAGGGTTAATTAGCATTAAAGTTCTAATTAAAACAATTACTCAGTCATTTACAAAAGTGGTCTTTTAAATTTTTAAAAAGCCTCAACACCAGACATTGTATCGCTGTCGTTGTTGTCAAATTCTTCTCTGTCGCTCAAAATGTTGTCATCAGTTTCGTTGTCACTGTCTTCTCCTCCTAATGAAATTATTAATTCCTGTTCCTCAAGTTCATACAATCTATCAGCATGCCAAAACTTATCTCTTAACCCTTGGTAGCCTGATTTACGAAAGTGATTTATTTTTAATATTACTGTGTTTGCTTAAGGGTCTAGATGAAGGGAAAAATAGCTAAAAAAATCACAATATTTAGTTTACATATTTATTTAGAAAAAAAAACAGGTATCAATTTTGATACTTCAGGCATTAACGTCATAAAGAAATCAGATATACCCATACATGAAATAATGCGAAACATTGATTGTTTTGGTTCACTAATGATTAACAAAAAACGTTAAACAAATGATCATTTCACAAAAAACACTTTACAAGCTAATCAAATCACAAACGTCGTATTCCACAAACTTATCATTTTACAAAAGATCATTTTACAAATATTCTATTCGCAAATGTTTTATTTTGCAAATGTGCTGGATGTTAAAATATCATTTTAAAATTTATTATTTCACCAAATAATTCTTTTTCCAAATTTGCAATTTTACAAAATAGTAGATGGTAAATTATTTATTATTTGATAAACAGAACTAATAACAAATCAATACGCAAAGCGATAGGAAAAAGTTTATTATTATTTATCTTTCGCAGTCGGATTGTATAATCCGCCGTATTACATTACGGCTAGCTGTTATCAAAAACAGGGCCGTTTTGAAATGCAATGGGCTACGCCAGAAGACTCGCTCCGTCGCCCCTTCATTCAGCTTCGCCTACTCGACCTTCGTTTCGCTACGGAGGTCGCCGGCTCGCTTCGCTCGCCACCTCCCCCCTTCGCTCCACTCGGCCTCGTAGGCTTGCTTCATTCAGGACCTCCTTCGCGAGCTTCTGGCTTCGCGCTTCATAAAAACACTCTAGGGGTAGGGCAGACAAGACTACGTGGAGTCGGGGTTGGCCATTTCGGTTTTGGCGTAGCCCATTTAATTTATAGCGAAGCGCAGCTCCCGCCACAGCCTTGAACAGTTCATTTTATTTAAAAAAAATGCTACATGTTGTTTTACTAATTAACACAATTAAGAAATCAATTGTTTGTCAAATATTATTTTATGAAATCACAATTTGTCTAGTAATTTGTTTTGTCAAGCGAATTATTTGTGGAACCAGAAGTTTTATAATGATCAATAAATGATTCATAATTTTGCTAAACGTTGTTTGTGGAATGACACTTTGTTATTTGTTTTTTGTGAATTAATAGGTCACCGATTGTTTTTATTATCGCATAACGACACTTTACACTTTTTACAGAACCATGAGGTAAGTTTCCTACAATTATTAAATTTACACTTATTTCTAGAATCCATAAATATTTTTTTATGACCAATAAAGGGTAGTACTTGTACACCTGTCCGAGGTCTTTTAGAAGGTACTGTAGTGTCTTGTCGACTGTTGGTACTGGGTCTTCCCCTTTTATTTTTCGAGTGACTTTGATATCTACATAAAGTATCGGCAAGCTCAGTTCTAAAATCTGCTAACTTCATAATATTCTTCTGAAGTTTTCCTTTCATTTTGTTTACCTTTTTGTATTATACCCAAGCATTGATGATAGTCATGTCTAACAAGTGGTAGAAGAGCCTCGTTGTCCACTTTCTCGACTTTATGCGGATGCGATATCGATCAATGAAGCTATCCATCAAATCAACGCCGCCCATGTGTGCATTATATTCTTTTATGACCCGAGGACATGATACTTGAACATTGGCCTTTAGTTTTTTTTCGTAGCGGGTTATAGTATCCGCTGGTTCAGCGCCAACATACGTGGAAAGTAATAGTACTTGTTTGTTGTCTTTCCAACTTGTGGCCGAAAATTCGTGGCATTCGTGAGAGGCCACATTTTCGTGATATGTTCCTCTGGGTACGTTAGACTTCATAATTTCCCATTTCTCCGGCAACTTGCACGACTTTCCAAGCCTGTTTCTCTGTACTGTTCCAAGACAATAAATACCTTCGTTGGCCAAGTAATGTAGCAGAGGAATATTCGTATAAAAATTGTCAAAATAAGTTATATGATTAACGTGCCTTGGTATGTAGCATCAGGATTGAGGAGTTACAAGTTACCTTAATTACACATTACAGAAATTATAAGGCCTTAACAGACACTCAGAAAGACTTGGCTTCACTCTGTCAAATGATTACAAATATATTATTAAATATAAATGTACATACCTTTTGGAGGTGACGCATAAGATGTGCTAGGCTGGTGTGCAGTTTCAATTGTAGGGTGCATCACAGTTGACTGGACAAAAGATTGTGGTGGCCTACTGATTGGCATGGCATTGGAATCTGATGTTACTCTTTGAGTTATATCTTGCATGGGTTGTCGCTCAATGGAAGCAAAACTTTCTGTACTTATGACGTTTATTGCAGTTGGGTACACAGCACTTCTTGGACATTTTCACCCAACAAATCCAGTCCGGAAGAAAAAGCAAAATATTTCTCGGGGTCCAGAAACTTGCCGGGTAAATCAGGGTAAGCCGTAATGTCGGAATCCAAAAGCTTGCGGGGTAAATGAGGATATGCAGAATCGTCAGTGTCCACAAACAAGCCAAGTCGTTGAGAAAAATCATACAAAACACTAATATCACATTGATAAGCGAGATCGCAAAACAGACTATTTAAATTTTGAAATCAGCCATTTTAGAAAAAATACGTTCCGTTCATAATAATAATAATCCGTAATCCGTAATCCGTAATCCTTAGTTTACTAATTCTGACTTCAACAACAAAAAACTTTAACACCTGCTAGTATTTACGAGTAGTAAAATACGAGATATTATATGTTTTTTATTACAAATATTTATATTAATTCACAAAAAAATATATTTTTATAACCATAACTATTATTTTATTAAACATTCATAATTTACTGCGTTAAATGAAACTCTATAATTTTCGAAGAGATCAATGTTACCAGGGTAAATAAAAGTAATAGTATTACCAGCGTAGAAAATTAACCCATCTCTTGCTTAGTGACAGCAAACTTTTTGATATTATCCGACTAAATTAAAAATTAATTTGAAAGTATGCGTAATAGTTTAAAGGAATGTACAATATCTTTAGTCAGTTAACATTTCGAGCAATTTGTATAATTATATTGTATTTGTATTTGTATAATGGCATGGTGTGGGGCACATTCGTTCATAATGGGGAACCTTCGTACAGTCAAAAAAATGCTATTTATTCAATATAATATAATATAATCATGTATTGAGATCAAATTAACACAGAAACAGCCTTCATGTAGTAAGTAAGTAATAATTAACAGTAATTATTTTTAAAATGCTTAAGTCTATTTAGTCTTAAAAATATAACACATAAGTTAATCAAATAAATCAACATTATAAAATTTAACTTTTGAGTAACAGGTCTTACTTGTATGTATTTAATAGTTGTACTATCCAACATTATAGTATATAGATAAGTCTTTTTCAAAGCTAAATATGTGGGCTGTTCTTGCTGAGAGAGCCAATTTTGATACCGACAATATGTGTACCACATCTGGTATGTAAACTGTTCCTTCACCTTTGGTAGTGGGAAAGACAAATTTCCAGGTTCCAGGCTTCTTTCTTAAAAATGAAACTTTGTATTCAATGGAACTATATTTTTTAAGCACCTGTCCAACAGTATAAAACGGTCTTTTTTCTCGAACTTTACCAAACTGGAGTTTCATTTTCACTCTCAGTATCTGAACCTTCTATCTATTTTTTTCAGGGCTATCTGTATAAATACTTGATTTCCCGGGCAGTTTTCCTTTCTTCTTTCTTTTTAAACGCACGTCTGGCCACTCTGGGATAAGGCCGGATAATTTCTGGAGTTATTAATCCTACCGTTGATGAAGATGCAGGCGCAATTGTTGGTGATAGCAACGAGGGTGATACTGGCGGTGAGTTCCGTGAAAGATCTTGTTGGGTAAAGGCGAAATTACATGGTTCAACCGAATTGAATCACTTTGGTTGAATGGAGCAGAAATGAAAGGAATGCTGTTTACACGGTATCTGGAAAATGAACTGTTCAACACATATTCTTCGAAAGATGTCGTCGAATGAGGTCGTACGTTTAGGAGTTGCAATAATATGTGATCATTTAATAAAAGAATTATCGAAAAAGAAGCTAAGGAAAAGCCGTCGTTGGTGGGTGCGATCATGGGTATTAAGAAGGCAAGCCTTAGGAGCGTCAAACCGTCTATTGAGAGAATTGGCAGAAGAGGATCCAGATGCATACCTCAATCATCTTCGCATGAATGAAGCAAAGATGAACTTCTTACAATGGTTACACCGTTAATTCAGAAAGAAAATACTATGATGAGGGATGCTTTGCCCGCAAGAGTGAAATTGCAAATCGTTCTCAGACATCTTGCTACTGGGGATTGTTTTGGATCATTGGAAGCATTATACAGAGTACCGAGATGCTCAATATCATCTTTTTTCGAAGCAGTGTGTGAAGCGATATGGATAGTGCTACGAGATTTTATTAAGGTCAGTAAAATATAGAGTAAATAAAACAAATGAATTAAGTAAATTTAGAGTACTTATTCCTTTAATATTTCACAATATGTTTCTCATAGCTGTTTGGAGCAAGTCCGAAATATTATTTTCTTGAGTTGTGGGCAGTATCTCACTAATTTGTTGAGTGTTTATGGGTGTTTGGACCTCATGATGATCACAAGTTTGAATAGGTGCCGATTGGAACTGAGAAATGGACGAAGGATATTGCTCATGTTGATAAGTATCTGGAGACATTACATAGGTATAAGAACTATGTGACAACGATGATGAACGCGTAGAATCATGAGGGGATGTATTAATGAACTGCAGCCGTTCCTGCACCATGACGTCTTGTAATTTCTGTTGACAAATCAAAGCTCGATGTAGTGGCATTCGCTTTAATTGCACAGCCAAACTTCTACAGAATAAGTCAAATTCATCTTCGGTGTTATTTTTAGCATCATCGCTAATGATTTTCAACTGCTTAATAGCCTTGTCTATTGGTGTATCACTGCATCTTTTCCGGTTTCTCGGCGCATGAGATATATTCGCGAGAGGCTGTTCATCTTTTGACGTCTGAGAATGTCCGCTATCTTTTGCTTGAGGAGTTTCCTGACTCTTCTCTGTGTTTTCATATTCTGTCACCTGTGACTGCTGCTCTGGGATGTTCTGTAAATAAAATTATGATTTTGTTTCAGGTTCCACAAAGCGAAAGTGAGTGGAGAAAGATAATGAATAGTTTTTACAAGATGTGGAATTTTCCAAACTGCTGTGGAGCCATGGATGGAAAGCTAGTAAAGATAAGATGCCCGCCAAATAGTGCTTCTGAGTATTTTGATTACAAAAAAAATTTCAGTATTATTTTATTCGCTGTCGTAGACGCCAATTATAATTTCATTTACATAGATGTGGGAACTAATGGAAGAGCAAATGATGCTTGCGTTTTTGAAAAATCAACTTTGAATGAAGCGATAACCGCAAATCTATTAAACATACCAAATGAAGGTGTTTTCGTAGCAGATGATGCATTTCCTCTGAAAACAAATATTTTGAAACCATATAATACAAGAGGGGAATTCAACGAAAAACACAAAGTTTTCAACTATCGGATATCCAGAGCAAGACGCGTAGTCGAAAATGCATTTGGCATATTAGTAGCAAAATTTAGAATATTTGAAAAACCCATCCCACTCAGTGTGTCAAAAGTTGAACAGTTAGTAAAAACAACGTGCGCTCTTCATAACTGGCTTAGAAAAACAACTCGAAATATTAACTTGCAACATTCACTTGAGAGAGAGGATTGGGAAAAGGGATGTATTATCCCAGGAGAATGGCGACAAGTACCATCCGAAGCGATTGTGGGCATACCGCAAACCAGGCTAGGAAATCATACTGAAAACGCACGCAGAGTGCGAAATATGTTTGCAGAAAAATTCATCACTACTGACATTGTACCGTGGCAATTGCAAATGATAAGAAGAGTAGAATAATTTTCAATCTGTTTTATGTATATGTGTAAGATTGTTTAAAAGCTTGTAATAACTATTGTGTTTTATTTAAATACTAGCTTTAAACCGCGGCTCCGCCCGCGTCGATGTCGGCTATCGCAACAAGTATGAACACATTACCCTCCTGTTGGACTCCATCGTAGTCGGTTAAAAAGTACCTAGCCTATGTTACTCAGGGCTAGTGTAGCATTCTAAAGGTAAATTTTTTTTTGAAATCAGCCCAGTAGTTTCGGAGCCTATTCAATACAAACAATCAACTAATCGAATCTTTCCTCTTTATAATATTAGTGTACCTAGACTAGCGGTTCGCTCCAGCTTCGCATGGGTTTAATATATTAATTTAAATAGTAGGTACTCACGAAGTTAGATGTGCCTTCCCTTGGAACACATACAGCATTCAAAAACTCATCCGCTTGTTTAAACCAAAACAACTTTGGAACATAAATATCATCTGTGGAACAACCGCTTTTGGTCGATCGTTTTATTTTCGCTAATTCACAAGTATAACGGGTACGTATACTTTTAATTTTTAATTTTATGTCTTCTTCGGTTACACCCGTAATGTTCAAATCTTCAATTAGCGATTTAATAGCATTTCCACGACAATCTCGGTTTTTATAACCCTCCGTTTTATAATTCCATAGACACGGATACTTTTTAAAATGTTCCAAGAACAGAGGCGTGTGATCTTCCTTCCATTTGAAAACCATTTCGTAGGTATGTATTGTCTAAAAATACGCCCTTCCTCGACACTGCGGCGCGCACCACTGACTGTAAAAGTGAATCGTTCAATTCTTGTGTTTACACATTCATTTCTCATTCATCCGCGTTGAAGATTGAACGCTAAAAGTGAAAATATTGAGCATGTTTAATTCTTTCAACGCCGTAGAACGACAACATTCAATGACATTGAATGATTCACTTATAAGTTTACATGGATCAATTTGGTTGCTTCATCCAAATTGAAAGACAAAAGTGAACCATGTAATTTCGCCTTAAGCTCTGTTTCTGCAAGAGTTTCTGACACATTGGCATCTTGGCGCACTGTAGAAGTTGATTGGCCACAATTGAAAGGCAAAAAAAAAAGCAGTGTTATTCACGGGTTGAGATATGTTGTGTCATTGTATAATAATACTTCACCATCTGAATTTATGGGTCTTACATCATAATTGGGGCCGATGCAATCTTTGAAGCGGTATCAGAATTTATTGCAGGCCGCGACTCAGCAGTTTTTCATTAGTTTGTGCTGGTATGGACAACAATGATGGGGTTATGCAGGTTAATGACAGGGAATAATTTATGTTTTTTGGGACGTAGGCTTATCTGTTGCATTGCAGTAAGGTTATTGGGGCCGTTTTGAAGGATTTTAAAAAGATGGGAAATGTTTTTGGCAACGTTGGATGGTAAAGGTATAGGGTAGGGTTGCCACTATTGGACCACTTAACTTAAAACTGCCATATCACCAAAAATATTAGAGTATATGGACATATGACTCAACAGTTTCTTAGGCCTTATACCCAAGTATTCACAGCTGTTATATCAGATTTTTTACTTTAAGCATAAATACACAAAATACAAAAAAATATTTTTGGGGTGGTTGCCTTGTTTGGACCACTGTCTCCTTGATTGAACCACCTAGTTGCTAAAATTGGACTTAGGAAATTTTATGGACTGGTCCATTCATGGCACCCAAGGATTTTAGTAAATAAAAGGCTAAAGATCATTACTAAATACAGTCTTTATTTCTTTTTTGCAGTCTAATTGAAAAGTCTTTTACATTAAATAATAATCAACTATAACAAGTTTTAATCTATTTTTTAAAAAGTTTTCAACGACTATAAAATAGGTAGCTAGTTAAAATTGTATTTTGTGGGTTTGGTCGTTGAACCCCTTAACCTAATAAAAAATAGTATGTGAAACTTCGCATTTGCTGCGAGTATGCAAAAAATATCCTAATGCACCAACCACATTACACAAAATCAACATATGACACAAAATAACAAAGTAATTATTAGTAATACACTCAGCGCTGGCCAAGCTCATAACAAGCGTTTGCAACAATTTTAAGTGTTTCTAACAAATGTTTCCCATTACGGAAGAACAAAAACATGTTTACCTTTATTTCAAGAGGGTAATTAATTATCCCTGAGGACTCACGCCTGTTACTTTTAATTTTTAGTCGAATTGGGTCATTTGAGCAGTTAAGTTCAAAACTTTGATTTTGTTTTCTGAAAAGTGCATTGTTGCGTTACTGAATTTTTGTGATTTTGTGGCGTTAATTAAAGACTTAATCGTGGTTTAAAGTTAAAAATATGCCTTTAACACCAGTGCAAGTTGCACAAGCTGTAGCCTTAATAAACCAAGGGCTGACACAACGTGAAGTGGCTACTGCACTCAATATACCGCGTTCATCAATGCAGTATGCCTTGAAACGACACCAGGAGACTGGCAGCTACACACGAAGACCAGGCAGTAGAGGTATGAGATGCAGATCGGCTCGGGATGACCGTTTTATTGTCCTAGAAATTTTAAGAAATCGATACCTCACTGCTATTGAGATCCGCCAGCGGCTCCAAATCGTGAGACGTGTGAATGTTAGCGAGCGTACGATAAGAAGACGTATGGAGGAAGTTAATTTAAAGTGACGCAGGCCAGCACGAGGTCCAGAACTTCTGAGAGAGCATCGAGTAGCTCGACATCAGTTTGCACGTAAGCACGCTAACTGACTTTGCTATGGTGAGGATGGTTACTCTATTGATATAAGTTATAGGTACATCAATATGATCCTAAGACAAAAAATTCGTTGTATGTAAAGTCGGTTTACGGACGATAATTTTACGTGATGACCTACTCGGACGCATGGGCTGATGGAGTGGAAGAGAGATAGATGCATCTTCCGCGCTCTCGCTTGCAAGCTCGATTCAGGCGGAACGTGACAATGAGTCATGCGTGCAGTACGTGCGTGCAGCTGGCATTCATCGATTTATAAGTCGTTATCACGTCAAAAAAACTTCAGAAAACTGTGTCGGCAATAAATTTCTATTCTTAATTCAAACGACTCAGGTTGCAATGACCTACGTCCGCCATTAGATACGGTCGCCCTGATCTTTTTATCAAATTTACATGCAATCCTCGCTGGAAAGATATTGGTAAATACATTATAGCACGGGTATTTATTTCATATAAAGTTTAAAGTATTGTATTAGCACTATTAAAAAAGGGAAATTTGTTTGGAAACGTTCGGTTTTGCTATACGTATCCTGTCGAATGGCTCTTCTGAAAGAAACTGGAACAGGTGATGACGGATACCCTAAATACTAAAGGTCTCATACACGGTGGTTTCAAGATTGACATCAATAGAGGTACCAAATCAATAGAGTTGTATCCTAGAAAATCCTAAATAAAATCCTAGATGGGTGGTACCTTAAAAACCAGTTTCGTGTCGGACTTTTGCTGCTCAACATAGATAATAATTTAAAAAAATATGAAGATCTCTAAACTGTTGTTTTTTTCTTGGCCTTAAATCCGACCTTAAGCCTGGGTGTAAATCTTGTACGGTGGCACAGAACCCTTCGTGTGCAGGTCCAACTCGCGCTTGGCTGGTTTTATGTCTGTCTATCTGGGCTATAATATACGGAACAGTTGCATTGATTTTGAAGGGACTTTCACATTCCACGCCAATTCCATGAGGATCCACAGAATATTATGCATCTTTTGACGACGTTTTATTGCTCCTTTGTTTTTGACCTAGATAATAATAAATAACACAGGTCTACAAAAAATTAAAAACTTTTTTTGCTAGCAATCCTATAATATGATTTGATGAATGACTTGATAATAAGTCGTACAGAAGTTTTTCAAGGTCAAAACTACGTGTAGTTTCTGAACTACCCTCATCGGAAAAAAATACCCATTTTGCTATGTTTAATGTGTTCGTATTCCGCCATTTTATGTGATTATTCGATAATATCATTATGTCGTCATAGAGGAGGAGTTGATTAATTAAATCGAATAAATTTTGTTACATTTTTGGTGAACATGTAGTGAAAAAACTCAGAAAATCTATAACGGCCTTCATAAAAAGGGCGTATTTTGACTCTTTTAAGATCAAGATCAAGGACTTTAACCATTTCTGGGTACAAAATATCATGTGCAAATTGTGTATTGAATATTCGAGTCAGTGGTCGAGTGATAAACGAGCACAATTGAGGTTCGGTGTACCTATGATTTGATCAGAACTAAAAAACTATTTTGATGATTTTTATTTTTGTTTAGTCAAATTGCATGGGGTAAATTGAAAAAAAATTACATATCCCGACCTACAGTCTGCTAGACGGCCTTTACCACTCTCAGGCGATACTATGAGGGCAGCAGCATCAGATTCCTCGGAGACAGATATGATGGAGGTCTCTTCAAATGAACTTCCCTCATCAGCGGCGCCCGTATTCTTTATTCAGTACTTTACGTATTTACCTTTGCAAAGAGAGGTCTGAGACTAGCATCAAGACTTAATGAAAGGAATCTAATCGCTACAGGCACGAAAGTCTCATTCTGTCGTGAGTGTGACGGAGAAAAAGTTTTCAAAAATTTCTTATGTAATGAAAGGCAAAAAATTACGTGGAATTAGTTCAGGACCTTCTAGATAACTTTAAAAATGTTGACTGTAACATGAGGATAAAAGTGCACTACCTGCACAGCCACTTGGACAAGTTTCATGAAAATCTTGGTTCCTACAGCAAAGAAGGAGGAGAGCGCTTTCATCAGGATCTAAAAGTGATGGAAGATAGGTTCCAAGGTCATTGGGATGAGCATATGATGGCAGATTACTGTTGGAGTATCACATGGGACAATCATAACAGTGAACATTGTAAAAAAATCTGAAAAAGAAGCTACGAACAGTAAAATAATGTAATTAAATGTTTAAAATTAGCTTATTTTGTCTTTTTTAGACATATCTCGTATCTCGAAAACTACACGTAGCATTAAAAAAATAAGTATGCAGTTGTAATCCGGGTACCCAATATACTAAAAAACAGTTATAGTTTTGGCTGCAGCATTTTCACTGTAGACCTGTGTAATATGTTTTATTTAAGGACCTCTTTGTATACAACATTTGTGGCACGGCTCTCGTGTGTTAAAATAACCAGACTGCTTGCGGCACTTACTCTTGAACAGGCCACATAAAACTGTCCGTGAGAAAAGCAGCTCTCTCTTAAGTCTAATCCAACCATTTTCAGTGACTGCCCTTGTGCTTTATTTATAGTCATAGCAAAACACACTTTCAGGGGAAACTGTAATCTCTTGAACTCAAAGGGGTATTCTGATGGTATTAATGGTATTCGTGGTATGAATACGGATTCCCCTCGAGCACATCCGGTGATTACTTTTGCCTCTAAAACATTTTTATGGAGAGCTGTTATTTGTAATCTAGTACCATTGCATAATTTTGGAGGTTTTAAGTTCCTCAATAACATAACTGGTGCGCCTAATTTAAGGGTGAGAATATGAGCTGGAAGGCCTGCTGGGTTGAGGGTATTTAAAAACTCAACTGGATAATTTACTGCATCATCAACTTGTATCACAGAATCCACAGATTTATAGCTGATTTCTTCCCCTTCAAATGATTTTAATAAAAGATCGTTAATATCAGCCGCTGTATCATTTTTAGGCGTCAAAATAGCACGCTCGCACAACCAGTCTACGGGTTTTGTCATAATGTTAGCGATGTCAGGGTAAACTTTGACGGTAAGCTCTGCAAGAGTTTTTACTACTATTGCCAGACTTGGTGGTATTTCAATTTTACTATCTACTGTAGGATAATCTCCATCCCCTATTTGAATTAAAGTCTGTGCAAAGTGACCAGCGGTAGCATCACCTTTCAAGAGTACTCTCATATTTGTCTTAAGAGCGAGCTTCTGAATATGAGGCCACAAATAAGAAGACTTTAAACACGATCTTATTTCATCGGCTCGTGTTCCCCTTGGTACTATGGTAAGGTTTGTCGAAAGTCTCCCGCTAAAAGAACTGTAACACCACCCATCAATGTACCATTTTCTCTTATATCTCTTAATGTTCTACTGAGAGCCTCCACGGCTCCTTTATGGGCCATAGTGCACTCATCCCATACTATAAGTTTAGTTTCTTTCAAAACTTGCGCCATATTGCTCTGCTTGGAAATGTTGCATAGAGGTGTGTCTACATGCATCAAATTTAAGGGCAGTTTAAATGTAGAATGGGCTGTCTTACCACCATCCAGCAACGTCGCTGCGATACCGGAAGAGGCAACTGCCAAAGCTATTCCGCGATTTTCCCTTACCTTGGCTAATAATAAATTTAAAAGAAATGTTTTTCCTGTGCCTCCAGGAGCATCTAAAAAAAACATTTGACCAGTGCCGTTCTCTATATTGTCTAAAACTTGTTTATAAATTTGAAATTGTTCTTCGGTTAACGCTTTTTCTCTGTTAGATACTACTTCTGCCAATAAATTTGTGTCATAGCTTATCTCTCTGACATACTCTCTATTTTGTATCACATCTCCGTTTCTTGAAGGTTGAGGCAAACCATAATTATCTAAGTGCTGTCCTCCTAAGGATAACACAATATCTTCAATATAAATCAGACACTTATTATAAACTTCATCCATTATTTGAACAACATTCTCTTGCAAATCTGATTGAACTTGACGCTTTATATCCTCCGACAGACTGTCTTTGTATTTCTCCCATAGACTGGATGCTTCTGTTAGTTGACAGAATATTAACAAAACTGAGAATAGTTCTCGCAATTTAAAAGGACTATCACAAAGAGCAGCTTCTTCCATTGTGGAATCCCAGTGTTTATCACCTTCAAGTAAACCTAGAGCTTTACACGCTGACTGGTAAGTGGGATATATTACACCATCAACAGTTTTTAAATCTGTGAATGATGTTGGCCCTCGAATTTCATGGAGAAGAAGACGTAGATAATAACATTCAGAGTTATTAGGGTGTATTGTGTACACTGCCCAAAGCTTGATCCTTTTTTACTTCCGGCCAACCATCAACGTTGTTTCCACGTTTCCGTCTTTCAAATTTATTACTTTTCCATACAAAGTATGAAGGCACTTCAACATAAAGTAAAGTTTTTGCAAAATTATCCGTTTTGCAAAGATCAAAAAATGCTATCAGAGTAGTTTTTTGCGGATTATTTACTTTGTCAGCTACATCGTTGGTATTAGGATTAAAATATATACGCTGGCCATTTTCCAAGTGCACTGCAAGATGAAAAACTGCAGGGAATCTTTCGTGAATTGGAAAAGCCAGGATTCGCCAGACAGCTTCAGAGCTGCTTATATAGCGTCCACTTTCGTATAATTTTACTTCATCATTATTATTTTCAAGAACAAATGATGCCTGATCAGATCCTTTATTCACATATTTACATATATACTTAATTGATTTTACGGAGTTACAATATTCTATGTTAATATGAGCAGCAAAAGTCCGAGATAAAACTGGATTATAAGGTACCACCCATCGGTTATCTAGGGTTACACCATTGATGTCAACCGTGAAACCACCTTCTATGGGACCTCTTCGCCTGTATTTAGGGTAACCGTCTTCACCTGTGCAAGTTTCTTTCAAAAAAGTTCGAGGGTACTTTTTGCTACAACTACCACCTTTCATACATGGAGATTTGTTGTTCAAATTTCCGCATGGTCCATGGATCATATTGCCTTTTATAATTTCATAAAGGTCGGGATCCTCTTCAGGATCCGGTATTTCAGCACAAATGACGTTATCTATATTGGCAGGAGAAATGCGCTGCTCTAGCCACAGCAAAATATGAATATGAGGTAGACCTCGTTTCTGCCATTCGACAGAATACATATAGCAACGAACGTTTCCAAACAAATTTCCCTTTTTTAGTAGTGCCATTAATACTTTAACTTTTAAATGAAATACCCGTGCTATAATGTCATGTCGATCTTGTGGTTTCTGACCAGGCAGCAATGCATGCATGTCAGTGTGATAAAAAGATCAGGGCGACCGTAATGGCGGACGTAGGTCATTGCATCCTGAGTTTTTTCGTGCATATATCGAGGTGATCCAGTAAAAGTTGAAGGTAGTACTACCATCTGACCAAGTTGAGCAATATTGGTGTCCTGCCTCCCTATTGCATCTTTCAAATGTACATAACTGTCTGCTCTGAGCTGTGCTTGGTTATTCCTGATGTAATTTAATCTTTCTGTTTCTATTTTTGCATACATATCAACTAAATACTGACTAAAAAGAGTACGATAGTAGAGTAACCGATTTTCGTCTACTTGTCTGACCATAATGCGGTAAGAATAAAAATTTAATGCCGACACAGTTTTCTGAAGAGTTTTTTTTGTCTTAGGATCATATTGATGTATATCAATAGAATAACCATCCTCACCATAGCAAAAAATCAGTGGGTATTGCAAGCTATCGTATGCGCGGTTTAATTCACTGATACGACGTAACTTGTTGTCATGACTTTGTAATATAATATCTCGCTTTTCGAACTGTTGTCCAACTATGACAAGAGCAACTTCATTTGCTGTCGGTGAATTAAAGCGTCCTATGTGAGCACTGGCTGGTTTTCTATCAGCATGAATAACCACTTCAAATTTATCACAACCTTCAGGTACCTTTTGAAGAGTTGTTTTTAGGTCTCTTATATAGGAATTATTGTTATGTAACATTGCTTGCAATTGGTTAACCAGATTTGGTTTTACATCAGGAAAATGTTTGCATCTTAAAGTTGCCTCTCTTTCGTCCTCACCAGTGAAATAAATTTGCAAAAACTTAGGCTCTTGTTGAGGCAAAGGTAATAGGCTACCAATCAAGTGATAAACTTGCCCTTGCACTTTAAAAGTGGGCATATAACAATCCTCTATTATTTTTTCTGCCCCAAAGGACGTCATTTGAAAGCAGCCATTATACTTTCTAATACAATTCATGAAATGTGCATGCTCTGGATGAAGATTCATAATCAAGTTATAAAGAGGTTCTGGCAAGGGTTTAAAAGCAGGAAGCTTCACTTTACCACCAGCACAGCACATGCCAGGAGCCTCTTCTTTCCACTTGAAAGCTAAACAGTGTATACATTTTTGATTCATAGCACCAAGAACAACCATTTTATCAGTTTCATAAGCTATTTCAGAGTCATACATCAGCCCGGACAAAGCTTTTACTTTCTACGACTTACTTAGTACGAAGTACTAAAGCGTAATCTATGTACGGGGTTTTGTTCTCCTCCAAATTTTGCGTATAAAGTACCATTATGATAAACCTCAAAGACACAAGGGAAAATCTGCCCAGCAGCCACTAATTCGCACAAACCACCATATGTATAAGGTTGTGACATTTCGGTATAGTAGTCAGCAGAAGAGTTAAAATTATTCCCATCTCTGTCGTGTGACATGATGGAAAACTCGTCCCAATGCGCCATCACGTGGTTTACTATTTCCTCGCGTATCTCCGGAGCCATTACTTGAGTATCATATAATATGTATGCTATAGCTCGGAATAAGCAAGCTCCATCACCAGTAATTGGTACGATAGTATGCGGCACCATTTTGCCGTTTATGCATAAAATTTCTACAGCCATATTAGTAATGAAAAACTACCACACAATAATAATAAAACTATAGTATAAGAATAACTCCTGATCCTAAAGTAATTCGACAACTACAATCAAAAATCTACAACCACAATACTAAAGCGAAACTAACACACAATAAAATATAATAAACTATACCTATTACCTAAGATAATAATATTAAATTAATCCTAAAATAATTTGATATTTACAATCAAAAATCTACAACCCTAATACTAAAGAGAAACTAACACTCAATAAGATATAATAAACTATACCTATTACCTAAGATAATAATATTGAATTAATCCTAAAATAATCCGATATTCACAATTAAAAATTTACAACCCTAATACTAAACTAAAGAGAAACTAACACAAAATAAAATATAATAATTATTTACCTATGCCAAAAGCCTATACCTATTATCTAGATTCTAGACAACAAACAAAATTGAACCTAAATGTAACACAAGACAAACGAAATCAACGACGAATCAATTGCAAAGACGAACAAACAAAGAGCGAGAGAACAAAGCTAACCCCAGTTTATAAGACCTGTATTGTCTATTTTAAGACATGAAAGCATGTATGACATCCACAGCCTTATATAACTTCCTGTGAAGGTAAGCATAGCGCGATTTAAACGACATCAGCGCCATCTAGTTACAACTTAGTAAACATTATTAAAATATATACGGTAATGCACATTCTTAATAAATAAAACAAAGTCGGGTTTGTTCGTACACTTATAACTCGAGAACGGCTAGACCGATTATCATGGTTTTTGATTTGTTGTATTTGAATCCATCCCAAACAACAGAATAACTATTAAAAACATTGTAAAATTGTCGAAAAAATAATAAAATAAAAAAGCATTTCTTATACAAAATGTTCATGAGATTTCATAACTGTTTTTTGCATGGGTATAGTTGAGGACCGGGAGAGTGGCATAGGTTACTTTTTACTCAGGAAAATCAAAGCGTTCTCGAGGATTTTAAAACCTAATTCCACGAAGACGAAGTCGCGGGCATCAGCTAGTCTTTTCAATCAGCTAGAATTCCTATTTCCCTTAGTCGAAACATCACGTGTGGTCGGCTGCGCCGATTTTGACGGGACTTTCACTGATAGAAAGCTGATGGTATAAGGAGTAACATAGGCTACTTTTTGAACCAGTTAAAAAAAGTTTGTTTTTTACGTTATTATCTTACTAATATTATAAATGTGAAAGTGTATTTGTTTGTCTTTCAATCACGCCGCAACGGAGCTATGGATCGACATGATTTTTTGCATGGATATAGTTGAGAATCTGGAGAGTGACATAGGCTACTCTTCATCCCGGAAAATCAAGAAGTTCCTGAGGGATTTTGAACACTAAATCCACGCGTACGAAGTCGCGGGCATCAGCTAGTTTATGATAATATCTCCGTGATTTCTAAACTGATTTGCCTGAATTTTTTTTAATGATACAGAAGATGGTTCCATAAAAGTAGTAGTTGAAGCAGTATTTTTAACCGACTTCAAAAAAAAAGGAGAAGGTTCTCAATTTGACACGTATTTTTTTTTCTCGATGTTTGAAAGGACTTACCGTCAGGTTGGTCCCATTTAAATTTGGTGAAGATCCGATGCATATCTTCAATGACGGAGGATGGAACTCCTCAATTTTTGTTTATGTTACTCCTTAACTTCGTTAAACTTGACCCTTTTTAATTATTATTTTTTTTATTTGAAGGACATACCATCAGATCGGTGCCATTTAAATTTGGTGAAGATCTGATGAATATATCCGCTGATGGATTACGGAACGCTTCAATTTTTGTTAATGTACTATAACTCCATAACTTCGACAAACCTGAACCGTTTTAAATTTTTTTTTATTTGAAAAAACATACCGTCAGGTTCGTCCCATTTAAATTTGGTGAAATTCTGATGAATAATCGGTGATGGAGGGCGGAACTTCTCAATGAATAGAAAAAAAACGCTCGTGATCAGAGAATTTTTGTTTTTTAAAGATGA
Source organism: Hipparchia sbordonii (assembly GCA_038048805.1). Taxonomy (NCBI): domain Eukaryota; kingdom Metazoa; phylum Arthropoda; class Insecta; order Lepidoptera; family Nymphalidae; genus Hipparchia; species Hipparchia sbordonii. Next base: position 9,193,846 of record CM076115.1, read on the forward strand.
CTGTTTCGATTTATCATATGAAGCTACACTAAAAAGCTGAAAATAATAATATATAAAAATTCTTTTAATAAAAACCGACTTCAAACGCCCGCGCCACTGCAAAGTATAAAATAATTTTAGTTTTAACACGTATGTTGATGTCGAGCGGGCCTAAATAGAAACGATGAAACCAGTGCGCGAAGCTAGCCCGACCGGTTTTTATTAAAACAATTTTTATATTTTATTATTAGCAGTAGTTGAAGTAGTAGTTGCAGTAGTATTTGTAGCAGTAGTAACAAAAAATAATCTTTATGACGAAGCCTTCCGATCGGTATGATAAAGATACAGGTTAATTTTTTTTCTCGTATAGCGGTTTCGAGTCCAGGTTCAACCAGGCAATTATTTAAAAATCTATGAATGCAGTTTAAATTGTTTTTTAAATTAAAATGAAGTCTTCTTTCAGTAAAATGTTCCATCTACAATATTTAAGGTACTTCCCCTCCATGTGGCATAGCCGTGGGACACCCTGTATATAGTTTTTAAAATTTCGGAATTTAATCCCCATTGTGCCCTAGCAGTTCTGGAAACTCCTTTATAAATCTTTATTGCTTTGGTGGCTACGTCGTCAACATGCTTGACATAGTTGAGGTTCCTGTCCATGGTTAAGCCTAAAATCCTCAGTGTGTCGCGGTTCGGGAGATCCACACCTGACATTTTCAAGTTTGGCTGGTGGAATTTTAGTTTTCTAGTGATGGTTAAGACTTGTGTTTTATGAGGCGCAAACTTTAGTTTATTTTGTGCGCCCCAAGCCGAAATTTCTTCCAAGACCTTATTCATTGTCAATTCGAGCTTTTGACCATCCTGTCCAGTACCTATCACTAGAATGTCGTCCGCGAAGGCTTGCACGTGTGTTGCGAGTTTTTCGGTTTTTTCCAGGAGGCTGTCCAGGAGTATGTTCCATAATAAAGGACCGCAAGTAGAGCCCTGGATGCATCCTTTATTAGTGTTCCTAGTGCAAGTCTCGCCTAAGTAGTTGACGACCACCTTCCTTTCCGAGAGGTAACTTGCCACAAGTTTTATCATATGTGGATCCACACCCTTCGCGAGCAGCTGTTTCATAATTGCGGGCCACCAGGCATTATCGAACGCGCCTTCAATGTCGAGCGATACCATAACCACAATGCCCTTAGCGCGCAGTGCTCCTTCTACAATTCTAACTGCATCGTGCAGGGCATCCTCCGTGCTACGTTGCGGCGTGAACCCGTATTGTCGACGGTTGATCTTCCCCTCCTTACCCAGTTGCCACTGTATTCTATTTACAAACATTTTCTCCAATGTTTTTCCGAGAATAGGTAGTAATCCGATTGGTAGGTATGACTTAGGCGATGTGTAGTCTTCTTTTTGAGGTTTAGGGTTAACATCTGGGTTTGGACCTGTAGATCATTTTGGTGTGGCCAAAACGACAGCAGTTTAGGCATTGTATTGTGGGGAGGTTGTATGTTTCGACAGGGAGAGACGTATGATAAGAGTATACCTTTTTGGGGAGCATTTGCTCCTTAAAGGTCAGGACAACGGACTGGATGCGTACCCAGGTTGTGACATTATCTTGAATTGAAAGAAAAGTTCATCTTTGTATGTTCAACCTATTATGTTGCGTTTATCGCCACCTTATTCCTATAATAATTACCACTACTACTTACAATGTAAATGCGCGCGCGCTTCTCCAGGAAGGTAACCGATGTGCTGGTCGATGACGCCAATGTCGCCCCAAACACAAATGCATTTTTTATATTTGATAAATGAAAAACTTGTTTTGTATAAATAATAAAGAAAAACTGTAGTAATACTACAGTTTATAAACACCAATCTTATTTCTGAGATACATCAATCTGTCACGTGGCAAAGCCTTAGTGAAAATTTCCGTACATTGTTCATTTGAATACTTGCATTAAAAAAGGCACTATGAACCACGAAGTTTAAAATCAGGAAAATAACAAAACACTCTACCATTATTAACTTTTTTATTAATATGAAAAATAAGCATTACATACAGTAAATTAAGTTAGGTTTCATAGGAATATTGAAAAAAATCTTATAAAAAATATTATTACACACTTAAAATGAATAAACAATATGAAATTAACAGAAAATCCTAAGTACCTAGTGTGCTTCCCTGTAAAAGGAACTAAGTCCTTCTGATATTGAATTTTAAACGGCACTAATGTCTCAGTGTGACGTTTAATATAAAAAACAGTAGTGTAGTGACATGTCGATCAAATTTTAGAGAATATTGTTTTATTATTTCTTTCTTATGAAAAGAATACACATTAATTGAACCACCAATTGGAAGAAGGGAATAAATCCAAAAACTAGGAACGGAGATAATCGAAAAAAACTGTTTAACTTTTAATTATCGGCACATAGCCTCTTATGATGTATGAACGAAATGAAGATAATGTTAATTATGATTATTTACAGATAAATTAGAACGACATATGTTAATATTAACTAAGATATACACATATAAAGTTCTTGGATTTATTTCCTTCTTCCAATTGATTAAGTACTAGCATGAAAAAGCCAAAATAATGAGAAAATATATTTATTTATTCGAAATACTGAAGGTACTTAGTGACGTTCTTCTATGCTTCATCGATTTCAGCAGTTTCGAATGTTGTAGTAGGCAAAGCCTTAATATCATAATTTTTTTAAAATTTGTCAAGAATGTATTGAGTTATTTTATGTATGTCATTCATTTTTGTCTCATTTATTGGTATTTTAAAAGCATATATGCCTTAGTTAATGATTGTGCTGGGTTCTCAGATACTTTCTGAAGCATAAAACTCATAAAAAGCTCTTTACCTAAGCCATCTATAAACTTAGAACATGTCAAGTAAACTTTTTGGCTTGAGCTGTACTCAAAACTTCTGTATTGTGAGATATTGAGTGCGATTATCTTATCTAATGACTCTTGCATTTCTTTTTTGTATTGATGAGTATTTTTAACACCTCTTCTTTTCTTTTTTGGAGTTTCATCTTGAACCTCCTCATCAAACGAATAGGTGCAAGTCGTATTTAAGAAAATACGCAATAATTAACTTATTAATCTCTAAATTGCATGTATATCTCAAATATACCTTAAGACAAAGGTGGCATTAATTGTAAATTATGTTTGTATTTATTTTTATTTGAATTAAGCAGGCATATCACTAGTTAACACTATGGACATAAGTGTATCAGTTGGAAGAAGGGAATAAAAGCCGGGATTTATTTCTTTCTTCCAACTAACAGTTTCTTTGAGTGCACAAAACTGCATGAAATAAGAGAGATTTATCTCTACTTTTCAACTCGCAGAGTAGGGCTATGTTTTAGGTACACAAAAATGGGCATAAGTCGATTTGGCAAAAAATGGCCTTTATTCCCTTCTTCCAATTGGTGGTTCAATTATTGGAGCAGATTTGTGTAGAAACTTTTGTCCTCTTCTTTTTTTAGGTATGGTATCATAGCTAATAAATCATTTTTTTTGGCTTCACTGATTTTCGACGTACATTTTAACTGGGGAAGGATAATAGAATTTAAATCGTTTACAGTTTTATTCCTTTGTCACGTTTGGTAGATTTGTGACAGGTAGGTAGCTAGACTAAGGAGATAATGGAAAGAATTCAAATGATTTAATACATTTAATTAACCTAAACTATTTACAAATGTACAAAGTTCCTACTCGTAGTGGATAGCTAGTGACAAATTCCTAAAACTATAGTCGCATCCCTACGATATTTAAACCTACACTATTTCTAGAATAGGTGGTACTATTTCTAGAATGAGCTTTAAGTAATTCAGATTGGACTTTATCGAATATCTTATGTAAGGATCCTAAGTTCTCGGCATATTCGTCCCGAGGTGTAAATATGATTTCATCAGCGGCGACAGAATCGGTAGTTGAATACTGAGATCCGCAAGTTATTAGTTCCCTACCGTAGACTAAAAATGACGGTGTAAATTTAGTAACCGTGTTAACTGAGCTGTTAAGTGCAAATTGTATTTTAGGTATGTTAACATCCCAAGTCCTGTGATCGTTATTGATAAATGAAGAGACCGCAGTCATTATAGTCTTATTGTAACGTTCGACAGTGTTAACCTGTGGGGTATATTTAGGTGTATAAAGTACATTAGGTATTTTGTAAGTGTGGAATAGTTGCGTTAGGGTGCTCCCTCACCGGGAGCATTCACGTGTACTGTAACATTATAGATTCGTCTTTGAGCATTACATTACATTAATACCTCCCTGACTGACGAGCATTCGCGTGTAATGTAATATATAGATTCGTCTTTGAGCATTACATTACAATTCTACCTCCCTGACTGACGAGTATTTGCGTGTAATGTAATTTTGATTCGACTTTGAGCATTTTCAGCATTTCATAGCAAGATGTCAGACGAAGCGGTCGTTGTGCTGAGTGCGGCAATATTAATTCGACATTGTTATTTACGTAAAAAAAAAACACAGAAGAAACGATATTGGTGTCATGAATTATATCAAAACCGGCAAAATACAGGCGGTTTGGATATTTTAGAAAGAATCAACCGACCCATAAGTAAACTTAAAATGTTTTTAAGAATCTCTTCTTCGGATTTTGAACACTTAATAAATCTCATTGGACCATATGTTAAAAAAGAAGATACTAATTATAGACAAGCAATAACAGTGCAAGAAAGATTAGCTGTTACATTACGATTTTACGCATCTGGTGATTCTTATTCAAGTTTGCAGGTTACTTTTAGAATGTCCAATCAGATTATAAGTTGTATTATCAAAGAAGTGAGTGAAGCTATAATTGGATGTTTAAAAGAAAATATACTGGTGAGTTTATTAATCTAGTTTATTAATCAATCAGATCTCCAAATTCACGCATAAACCCCTCACTTTCTTGGCTATTAATGCTGGCTTCAGGCGAAGAAAGTTGGGCGTCTGCAGTGGATGGAACTGCTGCTGGTGAGGGTGTACTTTGGAGGCCTGATGGTCCAGCATGGTTTGATTCATTACGCGAAAGTTGAGAATTAGGAGTCCAATATCCATGTTGCTGGTACATGTACTCATATTCACCGCGATCGGCACTAAACAAGATATTGGAAATGTGGTGCTGTACACAGGCCCTAGTATTATGAGAGTACGTCTTGAGTTTTTCAGTAATAAATTTCCCAAAAGTAGTGCATTCATCCGATTTAGCAGAAGTAAAGTCTTGCAAAATTTGGAAAGTCGAGTGCATTATATCATCACTTCCATCCACCTTCGCTTTTTTCCGTTGTGGTGCATCAGGATTTTCAGGTGGCTTGTCGCGAGTCTCCTGCAAGTCTTGTGTCCCAGGTTCACAAGGAATCTAAAACAAGGTTTTTTTTTTCAGTTACCTAGCATACCAGATGGTTGGCTAAATTTGGCTGAAAACTTCAATAACCAGTGGAATTTCCCTCATTGTGTCGGCGCTATAGATGGCAAACATGTAGTCCTGCAAGCCCCATACAGAAGTGGAAGCGATTACTATAATTTTAAAGGTTTTTTTAGTATAGTTCTATTTGCGGCTGTGGATTCAAATTACAATTTAATATATATAAACTGTGGCTGTCAAGGGAGAATCTCTGATGGAGGAGTATTTAATAATTGTAATTTGTATACTAAAATGCAGAATAAATCTTTGAATCTACCACAGCCAAGAGCATTGCCGATGCGGAACAAAGAAATTCCTTATTATTTTATTGGGGATGAAGCTTTCGCATTATCAGAAAATATAATGAAAGTGTATTCAGGACATCATCGTAAAGGAACAAAGGAGAGAATTTATAATTACAGACTTTGTAGAGCACGGAGAGTAGTCGAAAATGTGTTTGGCATTATGTCAGCAGTTTTCAGAGTGTTGCGGAAACCCATGTTATTGCAACCAGAAAATGCTACTTTAGTAGTTAATGCCATAGCACACCTACATAACTTCTTACGAAGAAATCGGCAAAGTAGGGATTTGTACACACCTCCGGGATCTTTCGACAGGGACAATTTAGGAGTAATCACACCAGGATCTTGGAGGGCTGATACCGAAGAAAATACTGGTTTAATGGATTTGGATGAACAACAAGAAGCAGCACAAATAGTTCCTCAAGAGATACGTGAAGAAATTAGTAATTATTGTTCGCAAGAAGGAGCAGTACCATGGCAAAACGAATATGCTTAATGTTTATTAATGTCCTGCTTTATTTAGCCTTGATAGGTTAAAAAATATTTAAAACTTGTGTAAACAGATATTAAATGTAATATACATAATATACTAACTGAATCTGTTGTCTTCCGTGGTTCATATCTGTCCAGTATAAATGATAAAGCTGCATATGCGAACCAGGTACTAGTATATACTTCTTCTGCACCTGAAATATAGATTATGTAATATGTACTGTAATTGAAAAATATTCTGACAAAATATAGTATGGTGAAGGCACCTATAGTCCACTTGTTTAGGTATGCGGATGCCCAGTTTTGAAGTGTAATCAACATTGATCAAGATCATTTCTAATCAAGTTTGTTTACATTTTTTCTAAACAAATGGCCTATAGTGAAGGTATCATCAACAAACAAAACGTACCCTAGGTACCCACGAGTCGTGTGGAATGTGACCTCTCCGCCACTCACACTCACCCCTTGCTTGTCACAGTTATTGTCATGACTAAAGTAGATGTAGGTACATAAATAAAATATGTTACCCACCTTTTCCGGTTCCTGAAGCACTTTTTTTCATTTTGCTCTTTTCTCTTCTAAGAGATGCTAAAAGGCTTGTGATTTTCTTTTGACATTCTTCTACGGTTATTCCAAATTGATCCGATAATTTCACCCAACCGTCTTGTTTTATTATTTTATTAAAGTGTTGAGGATGCTTAGGGTCCCATAATTCCCTGATTTCCCTATATTTTTCTATGAATAATAGAGTCTTCTCTTTGTCCCAAGCCATTACTTAAATTTAGAACTGTCCGTGACGCCAAAAAAATCTCCGAAGCGTCAGAAACACTTTATGACAACGTGCGTTCACTTCACTGTCACGTAGGCTACTGAGCGGGCGGGCGGGGGGCTAGGGGCAGTGAAGCCCCCCGCCCGCCCGCTGAAGCTGTGAAGCGCATTGATGTTACAAGTTGTATCAAGATAATACACATTGTATCATTACAAGGTGCGCATTGTAATGCTCGGTTCTCCTCCTTCACTGATGTATGCCCGTTTTGTATCATTACAAGGTGCGCATTGTAATGCTCGGTTCTCCTCCTTCACTGATGTAATGCTCAAATCTGTAACGTTACATTACACGCGAATGCTCCCGGTGAGGGAGCACCCTTAGGATGTTCCCTGTTAATTGCCTACCGTTGTCCATTAGTACGATTTTAGGAATTCCGTGGACTAGGAAGATATTTTCTTCTAGAATGCGGGCTATTATGGTCGCGGTAGCACGACGTATAGGAAATAGCAAACAGTATTTAGAAAAACAACAAACCACAACAAACAAGAATGTGTTTTGGTTCCTAGTTGCAGGTAAAGGTCCAACCAAGTCAATGCTTATCATTTGAAATGGTCTTGAGCAGTCTTTAGGTTTGCCCATAGTTCCTAGAGTTGTGTGATTCGAGTGTTTATGAGCGTTGCAAATGTCACAATTTAATACAAAGTTTGTAACATCGCGATGCATAGTCGGCCAATAGTAATTAGCCGCGTCCAGACCGGCTGAGCGCGGCTCGCGAGTCGCGCTCAGACTTCCTGCTCGCGAGCCGTGGCACCCGAGCTAATTTGTGAAAAGTTCCGAGCCGGGCTCGCAAGCGAAGGTGAGCCGGTTTGAGCATTCAGTTTATCTCCGTATAACGATGGAAAACCACGTATTATTAGCTGCTACGGCGCTTATGTTGTCTGGATATATCATAAAAAAAAGAAAACAGAAACGAAAACTCTGGATTAAAAAATTGTACCAAAACCGAAACCAATACGGTAACAGTTTGTTAAAGGAACTAACAATCGACCATTCAGTCTCAAATTTTACACGCATGTCTGCGGGAGACATTGAATATTTGTGCTCCTTAGTGGCTGTGAAAATACAAAAATGTGACACTAACTACAGAGAAGCAATAACTGTATCCGAAAGAGTGCTGCTAACATTGAGATATTTGTCAACAGGAGACTCCTATAGCAGTCTTCAATATCTTTTTAGAGTATCGAAACAATCTATATCAACTATAGTTCCAGAAACTTGTGATGCAATTATAGACGCCCTCAGTGATTACGTTAAGGTAAATAAAAATCATGGTAATAATTTGATAAGCAATCAAATTATTTATTTATCTGCCTCATATTTAAATAACGGAGCTGTCACCAAAATTAAAGTCTGATGTTTCTGTAGTAGTAGCAGGAGTATTTGGTGGGTTCTGCAGATTTTCACCAAAATTAAAGTCTGATGTTTCTGTAGTAGTAGCAGGAGTAAATTGTGTGTTCTGCAGATTTTCACCGGAAGTTATGGTTGACGTGGTAGTGGGTGGTTGTGTGTAATATCCTGGTCTATACATCTGATATTTTCCCATGTCCACTTCGTGAATAATAGTATTAATAGCATTTTTAACACATGATTGAGTGTAAGGATCGTATTTTCTGAGTTCATGTGCAATATGATTACCGAATGCTACACATGGATCATTTATGGAAGTTGAACTTTTCTCAATTATGGCAAAAGTGTCCTTCAATAAATTGTCAAGAGAATCATTTTGTGCATTCGTATTCAGCCGTCTTTTCTTTCGCGATGGTTGTGGCGATGGCAATGGTTGTTGTGGCGATGACGATGGTTCTTGTGGGGATGGCGTGGGTTCTTGTGGGGATGGCGTGGGTTCTTGTGGGGATGTCTCGGGTTGTTGTGGCGATGGCGTAGGTTGTTGTGATGGTCCTGGTTGTTGAGAAGGATTGCTCTGTAAAAATAATGTTTAATTTGTTATTTGCAGACACCGTCCACAGAAGAAGAATGGCTAGCAGTATCAAATGAATTTGAAATAAAATGGAACTTCCCACATGTTATAGGGGCTATGGACGGGAAACACGTAACTCTTCAAAGGCCCATCAATATAAGTACTGATTACGACAACTACAAGAATTTTCCTAGTATAGTGCTCTTCGCTCTCGTGGATGCTAATTACAAATTCTTGTTTGTTAATGTCGGAAGAAAAGGGCGTATTTCCGACGGCGGAGTTTTTAAAAATACGATTTTATATCGAAAATTAGAAAACTGTCAACTGAACATTCCTGAAGAGCAGATACTACAAATACCGTACATAATGAAAATACCATATTTCATATTGGGCGACAAAGCTTTTATGCTTACCAAATATACTATGAAACCATTTGAAGGTAATCATGAGGCGGGTTCCAAAGAAAGAGTGTTTAATTACAGACTTAGCAGAGCTCGCAGAGTCGTTGAAAATGCCTTTGGTATTTTAAGTTCAGTCTACAGAGTCCTTAGGAAACCAATCTTCCTAGAGCCAGAAAAAGCTACAAAAGTTGTCTTGGCAACAGTGTATTTATATAATTACTTACGAAGAAATAACTATTCTATTCCACCAGAATATTATGATAGAGAAGTTGATGGTTCATTTATTCCAGGTCAATGGAGAAACAATATTCCATCTACAACACTATTACCTCTAACGGCCATTCCGCGCAGAGGTGCTGTTAGTGCTAAAGATATTCGTCTACATTTAGCAACACATTTTGTAACAAACGGAATAATTCCATGGCAGCATCAATATTAATGTTCAACTAATTTTGAAAATAAACAAAACTATAATTAAATAAAAGAATCCTGACCTGAACCAGTGATATTACTTTTTCTCTGCTTTGACTTTTCGCGTCGGTATGAACCTGTCAATGAGTCAAGTTTCTTTTTCAACTCGGGTATAGGTAACTTCATTTCCTTAGAGATCTTCCTCCAGCGATCTTCTCGCTTGTTTTTATTTAAATGATCTGTATCTTCCGAATCCCATAACATTTTGAAGCTTCCGTAAAGTTGTATTAAGCGAATACTGTCTTCTTTATCCATTTTTGATTCACTGGCTCGCGAGTGACGTTACGTCCGTCCACACCGGGCGAGCAGCTCAGATTGAGCCGCCTTTGAGCATCGGCAAAAACCGACAACGCATGGCTCGGGGCCGAGTGGCGCTCGGCCGAGCCAACGTGTGCCCGAGGAAGCCCGAGCGCCGTCCACACCGGCCGAACTATTGGCTCGCGAGCGGGACTCGCGAGCCGCGCTCAGCCGGCCTGGACGCGGCTATTGAGACTTAAGCGTTTGAATGTCTTAAAAACTCCAAAGTGACCAGAGGTAGGCTCTGAGTGATTTTTAGATTTTAGCTCATTCCTCAGGTATTACTTCCTTCCACTCAAAATCTCTAGTTAAGGGATTTAAGCTTTTTATATATCGGTATAGTTTATTATTAGTCACCCTATAGTTTAAGTATGATGTTGGTGAGTGTTGAGAACCGTGGTATATGTGAGGCATATAATATCAAAGTCGGCAATCTCCACTTGTCACAAGTTCGAGTTATCAACAAAAAACATTTCTTAGGTTTATTAATTTTAGATATCAGCGTATATTGACAAATTCTATCTTCACAGAATTGTTGAATTAATTTCAGTAATGAAATATAACTATTTTGTAATATTTAAGTAGTAAATTCTTTATTATTAAAATGGAGACTGCCGGATTTGAAATACACTTGTGGAGACTGCCAACTTTGATATGGACAGTGTTGGATATTGCCGTATTTGATTTGAACGCCGCCATCTTGATACGTGATTGCATGACTAGCCAGATTTGATACTTACATATTTTGAGTGTTAGGATAGAACTTCGAAATCTAATAAAAGTTTTAAAAAAATTTAATACCATGCAAATGTTGATTTCAGAAATAAAACCCTAATATAGTAATCAAATATTCTTTTTATTTATTAAAAATACAGATTCATATTTTTAAGTCTGGGGAATCATCTTGGAATTCGCAAAGTGTATCATTTTCGTTGTCATTTAAGGGGATAGCATCCTCGTTCATATTATTTACAGGCAGAATCAAATTTCTGAAATACACAAGCTCTTCATCATCCATCCAGCTGTCTCCGTAGTGCGTTTGCAATAGTTTTTTGACATCTGTCAATTTATTACTGTTAACTTTCCCTGATGAATGAATTTCTGGCGGATTAAGCATGTTCATATTTTTGTTCTTTTTTGTTATGCCTCCAAAGGAGGTGGGTTGATAAGGCAACAAAATCCGCCCCTCATACACTCGAAAAAAAAAGTTCCAGATTCCGACAAATTGTAAATGTATTTATATACTTGAAGATATAAACTTTATTTTAATATAAAGTTTAGGTGATAAAAAAAATAGTAAGTTACAGAAAATATTACCCAAAAAGAGAGTGTTTCTTTTACTTTTCTTACATTTTCATACATTTTAGTCGTTTTTTAAGCTTTGATTTAATATTTTAGAATGAGGCGCTCCATGAACCAAAATAAATTAATACTCATATAAAAGCTTATAAAAAGGAGCATCATTATCAGTTACGTTTACCATGGTTCAAGGAGCGCCTCATTCAAAAATATTAAATCAAAGCTTAAAAACCGACTAAAATGTATGAAAATGTAAGGAAAGTAAAAGAAACACTCTCTTTTTGGGTAATATTTTCTGTAACTTACTATTTTTTTTATCACCTAAACTTTATATTAAAATAAAGTTTATATCTTCAAGTATATAAATACATTTACAATTTGTCGGAATCTGGAACTTTTTTTTTCGAGTGTATGAGGGGCGGATTTTGGGCCTTATCAACCCACCTCCTTTTCCATCACTTACTCTATAGTAAAGATCCCCTTTAACTACAACGTCAACTTTGCTTTTTGTTCTCCTAATGTAGAATCGCTTGCTCTTTTGAAAAGCAAAATGCCATGAACCGACATCTTTCAGGACAGTTTTTAAACTATCTCTCCAATCATAAACCTTGCAATCACCTTTTCCTAATTCAATAATGGTACTGTAATTTTTAATAATATCCAAATAACCATCAGCGTTTTTTATTATTTCCCTTTTGCGGATATCTCGTTCTATATGCCCGAAGACTCTATCTGGAGGAATGAAGGAATGTCCTACAACCGGAAATACAATTTCTACGTTTTTCACATGACTTGGGGCTTTAGATGTTAGCCATTTAGCAAGCATACCCACCATGGTGGTATTTTTATTTTGGCCCCCGCAGCCGTCCGCAATCAAACGAACTTTAGTAATATCTGTCCAATCTGTCGAACAAAGCCGATGATAAACAGCTGACGCTATTTCATTAGAGCTTTTTGCGAACTTATCCTCGGTCCAACAGTAGGCAAATGTATTCTTTGGAGACAGTGCAGCTTTTGAACTTCCCTGCACTATTGTAAAATTATACAAATACAATTGTCTGGAATAATACGTACTTTGGTCTGGTAGTTTTGGAATAGGACTATTTTTTTGGCAATCAAAAGAAAGTGTTATCATGCCATCTTGCTCTTCTTGAACTAACTGAAAAAAAGCTTTCGCTCGCAATTTGTGCACTCTCTTCTGTATTAGGCAATCGGTTTTTTTTTGTAGGTCGTCGTTTTTTTGGTGCGTTTTAATCAATTCATCATACTGAAGACACGTTGAACACACGTCGGTTCTCGGTGATCCGAATCCCAAATTATAGAAATTGTTGAAAACGGTTCTAAAATATCCTCTTTTCACTTTTACGTTTTCATTTGCTTGGGCATTGTACATTTTAAACATTTTGTTAATGCTAAGTTCTGCTGGCAAATAAAATCGTTTAGATTTCCCTCGACAATAATGGGCTTCTTCACAGTTAAAGGAATTAATGAAAGTTTTGACTGCAATTAGTTTTTCTCCAAATTTGTGCTGTTTGTGATTGCCACCTCGATTTTCAGGTAATAAAGTACCAGTCTTAAAAAAATGTGCCATGATTGTTTGAACCCTGTGTTTTGTTACATGCAAAATTCTCAAAAATGCCTGTTGACATATTGGAATGGTACATCTTTGACTTGAACAGTACATTGTATATTTTGTTTGTAAGAGTTTCTGTCTTTGAGGACCCTTTGTTCCACGTCGTCTCTTAATTTGTTTTGGCTTACAATATTTTAAAAGGAATGCATCTTGCTTCGATTTTTCTTTGTATTTAAAAAAGGCATCATGGAAATATTTTACATCAGCTATAGAAACAGTTCCACATTTAAATGCTTTTGTGTCATGTCCGCATCTTGGCCGCTCAGGAAGTTGCTTCGATGAATACCTACAAGAAGTGAAAAAGGAAAATAAATAACGTAATTTTATCATGGGCAGTCAATTACTATAAAAGATATGAGTTTTATAACTAATAAAAAATAAAATGACACTACGAGTTTTGTAACTTTGCCAAGTCCATTTTACGCATTTTTATAGTACTACATGGTATTATCAAAAATCAAAAATAAAGCGTGTGTGCCGAGCACACGTGAAACTTCTTTGACATCTTTTGAAATTTCGACTTCCGTTGCCATTCGTAACGTATTTCCGTCACACGACCTTGAAATTTTACTCTCAACACGCCTAAAGAAGTTTCACTTTAAAAAGTGAACCAAACTAACATAAGAATATAGTAATGGGCAAGTATCAAAACCATATATCGCAGTATACAAACCTCTCTCTCTTGGCCACATTTCTTTTCCAATTTTCTGGATCACTTTTCCTTTTTCTCGATTGTCTAGGTGAACAGGGTCGTACTAGATTATCCATTTGTCTATTTTACACAACTAATATCACTTTATAATAAGAAATCCCAATAAAAATTACAATAATCCACGTGCAGATCTTTGCGCTGTGACAGCAGACGCCATACTAAATGCCGAGCTCTGATTGGTTGGAACGGAGACTGCCATGTTTGAAAGAAACGAATGCGGAGGTTGCCGGTTTTGTTACCGACATTCATTTTTAATTGCGTCTTGTATGAGAGATAGCCGTCTTTGAAACGCCTTAACTTTTACGTAATGGAGAATTTACCATAGAGAAAATATTTGCATTGTTAACTTTTTTTTGACCCTGACTGGAGACTGCCGGGTTTGATACTATATGCCTCATGTTTAGGTACCAGGGATCTACAGTTTGAGGTGTAGAATGTATAGTAGTGTTATTGTTAATAGCTAATATAGGCACTGATCGAGATAAACTATCTGGAACCACGTTATCGATTCCTTTTCTATGTTTAATTTCGAAATTGTAGGCAGATAGTCTAACTCTCCAGCGAGCTAATCGACCTGTAGGGTTATTGAGATTAAGAAACCATTTTAGCGCGGCGTGATCAGTGAAAACCGTGAACTTCTGACCGTTTTCTAGATAGCAACGCCAGTGTTCGATAGCTGTTAAGACTGCTAGAGCTTCGCGCTCAGTGGCACTGAAGTTTCGTTCCCGATTAGACAAGGATTTACTCATGTAAGCTATGACTTTCTCTTCACCATTCAGCGACTGAGTCAACACAGCGCCGATACCATAGTCACTCGCGTCTGTATGTATCGCGAATGGTTCAGAGTAATTTGGGCAAGATAATACTGGGGCCGAGACAAGACACTCTTTAAGTTTTAAGAACGCCTCATTAGCTTTAGAGTTCCAAGTGAATGGAGGTGCGTTTTTGCCTTGAGATGTTAGTTTGTTCAAGGGAGAAGCTATTGCCTACTATCTGTTGAATTTGGATTCAAATTCCGAAGCCACTCTCCTCCGAGCTGGTTTGGAGCCAGGAAAATGGACCCAATCAGCTAAGAGTCTGAAAGTTGTTATGTATAGGTATATTATGTAACTACATGAACACTGGAAGAATATATTTTTTCAAAACAATTTAAAAGTAAATGATTATAAGTACTTCTATAAATATAGGTCAGATTTTGACCTAGAAAACTGCTGACAGTTGTTTGGGCCTAGCACACAGTATGGTCCTGCCCAATTTGCCTCTGGTACCCTCCATTCGCCAGAAATTGAATGGAGCACAATACCTATAATAACATTCGTCAATATCAGTGGGTATATTTTTAAATTTGTATTTTTTCTAGTACTGTAGCCTCAGGTTAATGGGGATTTTCAAATGAAATTAACTCCACTACAACCCGTACACTTAAAGAATGGGATTGAAAATGGCGTCGCTTCTGTTCACCTCTCACTCGCACACTATCGCTATCTATACTCACACTCGCCGGTACGGACAACAATTGTCTGTTTAGGCAGACAATGGGGCGGAAAAATAAAAGACCAACTTTGGATATTGGTTGCTTTAATGAATTTGCGATTACGAATGAAAACTGACTTTTATAACACTTTGACATTTACAATTTGACAGCAAGTACACAACCGACGCGTTCACGGCGTATGCGCCGAAACAACAATAAACCGATAAAATGACCGTCTTTATTTATTTATTTATTTACAAGATTATTTTAATCACATCACACTAATATTATAAAGGTGAAAGTTTGTACGTGTATGTGTGTGTGTATGTGTGTATGTTTGTGTGTATGTTTGTTACTCCTTTGCGCCACAACGCATGAACCGATTTGGCTGAAATTTGGAATGGAGATAGCTCATTCCCAGTATTAAAATATAGGCTACTTTTTATCCCGGAAAATTAAAGAGTTCCCGCGGGAATCAAAAAACCTTTATCCGCACGGACGAAGTCGCGGGCATCATCTAGTTCTTAAATAAAGCCAAAAATGATTACATTATTTGAATTAAAAAATATATATAACGTTATTGATTATTAGCAGATTGTCGCTCGCTATAGATCCCGTGTATGCTGACAGTACCGGCACAATGAGCCGCCATTTCTAATCCCATTCTGTAACTGTACGGATAGTAGTTAATCACACCTCGTATATTACATTTTTAAAATTATAATTGTTGCACACCGTGAACAACTCGCCCGTTCGCCATCTCTTTACGCAGTCCATGGCCTCTACCCGCAATCATGAATGTATCTTATAATTATATTGTTACGTGCTAGGGTTCGCTGGATTTGGAAAGAAAGACCTGCTGACTCCTTGAAAGACTTTATTCACTAGCACTACAAAGCACTAGGTCCAAACACTAAGCACTCACAATGTCCTAGGTCGTAGCCAAGTCGTAGGTTTCACTGGTAGCACTTTTGATCACTAGGTTTCGCTTCGAAGTCGCCTCGACGGTTGCTCGAACTGAACTGAACTCCGGCGCCTCTCTACGGCTATTTATATGAGCCGAGACGTTCCAGAACGTTCCTTTCTCGAATCTTTCCAACGTGCGCGGAAGTGATCAGCCGGGTCGGATAGTTCTGGTAAGTTCGCGTACCCGGTTTTCGCGACTAACGCCATCTAGTGTCGAGTGAGTTGAGTTGAGTGTGGTCGTAACACTTTCGAGACTAACGCCATCTAATGTTGAGTGGCCGTAACACTACTCCCCTCTTAGAGATGCTCGTCCCGAGCATCGTTGTTACTGCCATGGTAACGCGCCAGGCGGTCTATGTGTACCACTTTGAATGTCCCCCTTGGATGCTTTTGAATCCTATAAGTCACATCATTCAGTCGGGTCACCACTTTGTATGGACCGTCCCACTTGGTCTGCAACTTTGGAGATTTCCCTTTCCGGCGAGTTGGGTTATGCAGCCACACCAGTGATCCTTCCTCGAAGCCGCTCGTGTTCGATTTCCGGTCGTATCTGGTTTTCATGTTCTCACTTGACTGTAATCCATTTTCCCGAACCAAGGCGTGTATATAGCGCATTTTTTCCTTTAAATCACAGACATAGTCTTGTACGGTCTCTGGTTCCTCTGGTGACCCTCCTGTCAATAGGTCTACTGGTATTCGTAGTTCTCTACCGTAATTGACATACGCCGGGGTAGCTTTTATGCTCTCATGCTCGGCGGTTCGGTACGACAGAAGGAAGAGTGGTATATACTTGTCCCAATCCTTTTGTTTGTCGTCTACCACTTTCGCCAAATGCCTCTCAAGGGTCTGGTTAAATCTCTCCACCATTCCATCAGACTGTGGATGGTACGCAGTGGTCCTCGTCTTATGCATGCCCAAAATTCTGCACACTTCCTGGAATACTTGCGATTCGAAGTTCCTGCCCTGATCTGAATGGATTTCTAGAGGCACACCAAAGCGACATATCACTTCTTCGACTAACTTAGAAGCGACTGTTGTAGCTTCTTGGTTTGGTATGGCGAACACTTCCGGCCATTTGGTGAAGTAGTCCATGACGACCATAAAATACTTGTTTCCCGATTCCGTTACAGGAAATGGCCCAGCTACGTCAACTGCAATTCGTTCCCACGGTGCACCGACGTTATACAACCGCAGGTTCCCACGGCTCCTGGTCTGTGGTCCTTTTACAGCAGCGCAAGTGGTACATTTGCGGCACCAATTTTGTACATCATCTCGACAATGCAACCAGTAGAATCGTTCTCGCACTTTTGTTAACGTCCTCTTGACACCTAGATGACCTCCTGATACGCCATCATGTATTTCACGGAGAACATCTGGTACTCTCGTTCTTGGGACAATTATCTGAAGATGGAACTCTCTGCCGTTAGTCTTCTCCCATTTCCGGTAGAGTATTCCGTTTTGGAGTATCAGACTGTCCCATTGCGCCCAGTACGCCTTAGTGACAGCGCCAGTGGGTGCAACCTCACTCCAGATTGGTTTTACATCACCCCGTTTCTTCCATGTGATGATGTGCCGAAGGTCGTCATCTCTTTCTTGAGCCTCCCTCATAGCATCATTCTCCCAGGGACCCAAAGGACTTGTTCTCGTTAGCTTTAATGCTTCTTCATTGGATTCCTGCTTAACACAATGTTTGCAGTCTTCTGAACACGGCCTTCGTGAGAGTGCGTCGGCATTCCCATGCGTCTTTCCGCTGCGGTGTTCAGTCTTGAAGTCATACTCCTGGAGCTGTTCAATCCATCGAGCTACTTGACCTTCTGGGTTCTTGAATTGCAGTAGCCACTTCAAGGCTGCGTGATCAGTTCGCAGTAAAAACTGTCTGCCGATGAGATATTTGTTGAAATGTTGTAGCGTCTTTACAACAGCCAAGAGTTCTCTTCTTGTCACACAGTAGTTTCTCTCTGGCTTGGATAAAGATTTGCTGAAATATGCAATAACAACTTCTCTTTCACCCTGTTTTTGGGATAACACTCCTCCAATGGCCGTGTTGCTTGCGTCCGTGTCGACTATAAACTGACCTTCAGCTTGTGGATACCCCAGGATTGGTGTTTCACACAGATGTTTCTTCAGTTTCTGGAAAGAATCTTCGCAAGTCCCATCCCAACTAAATTGTCGTTTATCTTCTGTCAGCCGATGTAATGGCTTGGCTATCTCTGAGAATCCCTTGACAAAACGCCTATAGTATGAGCATAGGCCGAGGAATGCCCGCACTTCGGTTTTGTCCTTAGGGGTAGGCCATTTCTGAACTGCCTCCAGTTTCTCCGGGTCTGTCTGGATTCCATCACTGGAGATAACATGGCCGAGATAATTGACCTCTCTCCTGAATAAACGACACTTTTTCGGGTTCAACTTTAATTTGGCTCCCTCTATTTTGGCGAAAACTTGCTCCAAGTTTCGCAAATGGTCCTCGAAGTCACGGCCGACAATGATGACGTCATCTAAATAGACTAAGCAAGCCTCTCCAACTAAGCCTGCCAGTACACACTCCATGAGTCGCTCAAATGTGGCAGGTGCGTTGCACAATCCGAAGGGCATGACGTTAAATTGCCATAAACCTTTGCCGGTCGAGAAAGCTGTCTTCTCCTTGTCTTTTGGATGAATTTCCACCTGCCAGTATCCAGATTTCAGGTCTAGGGTCGAGAACCATTTCATGCCACTCAAGGTATCCAAAGTGTCGTCGATTCTAGGTAACGGGTAACTGTCCTTCTTAGTGACATCATTCAGACGCCTATAGTCCACACAAAATCTCGTGCTACCATCTTTCTTCTTCACTAATACAACAGGTGAACACCACGGACTTGCAGACGGTTCAATAATCTTATTCCTTCTCATGTCCTCCAAAAGGCCTTCAACTTCTTTTTCCTTTGCAATCGGTATCCGTCTTGCTCGTTGACGAATTGGTCTCTCGCTTCCGGTATCTATCCTATGCTGAACCATCGACGTTCTTCCAAGGTCCCCTTCTTGACTGGAGAAGATATTCGCGTAGCGCTGTAGAAACTTCTTAGCTTTCATGCCCTGCGAATAAGTCAGATTACTCTTGCAGTCATCGAGTAACTCAGTCACTAATCCGTAGTTGTTGCTGTTTGCTGAGTCTGCGCCTGTCATCGAACTACACTTTTTCATCCAGATAACTTCCTCGCACTTTCCAATGACGTCACCTTTGTTCAAGCAGATCTCGCGATCACCAAGATCCAAAACCTTGACTACAGCGTTACTGCTTCCACTAACAAGGGTTCTCGCCGTCATCAGTTTCTGCGCCGATGTCTTGGTAGGTGTGTCTTCGATCAACACGCATCTGTTTGCCTTTTTCTTTCCAGCTGGCGGCAGTTTCACCAGCACCTGAGCTTCCGTTCGTCCAGGTATAATCACTTTCTTTACACATGCGACTTTCCCGCAGGCACCTCCAAGAATGAAGATTTCTTCTTCACCACACTTGAAGACTCCGTCAGCGACATTAATTCTGCAGTTGTGTTTCTTCATAAAATCCAAACCCAAGATGCAATCATCCATAATCTCAGCCACGATAACGTTATGAGAGTATGAGGACTCCCCTACATACATCGTAACTGACACTTCTTCCAGGACGGGTATTGGCTGGCCGGAGGCAGTAAGAAGCCGACAGTTAATTCTCCTTTTGTGTCCCCTTGCGGCTTTTACCAGGTTTGGGTTCACTATTGTTCTAGAGGCTCCTGTGTCTAGGGTCATTTTGCAATCCGTCCCGTTAATAGTCCCCTGAATCGCCAGACTATTCCCGCTGCAAGCCTGGGAGATAACAGTTGTCGGGGCTCCCTCCGCGTCAGCCAGTACTCGCCCCTTAGTCCTGGCTCTTATTCGTTTCCCTGATCCCGGGTAGGGGACGGAACCCCTTGTTTCTTCAGCTCCTCTATTTGTTCCTCGATCCTTTTCATCCTTGTCATCTGGGTCTCCTTCTGCGGGCAGTTGAGCTGAAGATGGCCCCTCTCGCCGCACTTGTAGCACATGACTCCAAAACGTTTCTTCATAGGAGCCTTAACCTCCTTGACTTCCTCGGAGACCTCGCGGATCTTATGGGCCTGCCGTATGTCATGGCGAACAGCCTCGACCTCCAAAGCATGCGCCAATGCTTCCTTTAGCGAGGTATGGTGACGAAGCCTCACTGCAGCCCTGACCTCCAGGTCTTTGATTCCGTCGACAAATGCTTGAACAACATTCGTGTCTACCATCTTGGAGTCGGCTCCTGGATGTGCCTTCCTGACGAGTTTTTCAATTTCCAACGCCCATTGTTGTAGTCCTTCTCCTGAGCGTTGAACTCTGTCACGAAGTTGAGCACGGAACACGTGCTCCAAGTGTCGCTCCCCGTATCTGGATTCAAGTGCCTCCATCAGGTTTTGAAACCCATTCCCTGTATGTGGCAGTGCTTCCAGGACTGACAAAGCTTGCCCTCTGAGCGCAACAGTGAGAGCAGTCAGGCACTGTTCTTCCGTCCATCCGTTGGCAGTAGCAACAGTCTGAAATTGCTGACGATAAGCGCTCCAAGAAGTAGTGCCGTCGTATGGCGGCACTTTCACTCTTGGTCCTTGCGCCACTCCGGTAGTTCCACTGGACATCGCAACTCCCGTGGTTTCGAGGCGCACTACTTTCTTCTGTAGTTCAGTAAGGCCGGTTTTCACATTTTCAACATCCAATCCTAACCCGGTAACTCGTTCTTCCACTACGTCGACATCTTTTCGAAGCTTAGTCACCGTGTCACTAACATCATTTATAGCCCAAAGCGCTTTTTCTTGGAGGTCTTTTTGTTGCTCTTGTGATTCTCGAATCGCTCTGATTTCAGCCTTTTGAAACTCTTGAATCGTAGTCAGCTTGCGTTCCTGTGATTCCTTCATTGCCTGAATTTCAGCCCTTTGCAGCTCCATTAATTCAATTAAACTTCCTAATTGAAGGGCCACTTGAGGGGCTGTAGAAGCTGCGGTGCCGATGGTGGGCGTGGCCTGTCTAGTAGGCGGAGCCCGGTGGGCGTGGCCAGTGGGCGTGGCTTGACACAAAGTGGGCGGGGCTTGAACTGAAGTGGGCGGAGCCTGAGGGGCGTGGTCGGTGGGTGGGGCCTGGTGGGTGGGTCCGGTGGGCGGGGCTTGGGCCAAAGTGGGCGGAGCCTGACCTTGAGTGGGCGGGGCCTGAGGGGCGTGGTCGGTGGGCGGAGCCTGGTGGGCGGGTCCAGTGGGTGGAGCTTGGTCCCCATTGGGTGTGGCCTCCGCAGCTCGTTGTGCCCTTGTCCTGACGCCCTCCTTGAAGTCCTCTCTCGGAGTCAATGGCATCTCCAAATCTCACTTCCGACACCAGTTGTTACGTGCTAGGGTTCGCTGGATTTGGAAAGAAAGACCTGCTGACTCCTTGAAAGACTTTATTCACTAGCACTACAAAGCACTAGGTCCAAACACTAAGCACTCACAATGTCCTAGGTCGTAGCCAAGTCGTAGGTTTCACTGGTAGCACTTTTGATCACTAGGTTTCGCTTCGAAGTCGCCTCGACGGTTGCTCGAACTGAACTGAACTCCGTCGAGAGTCTTCCACGCAGGCCCTCACGGGCCTCGGGGTAACCGCTCGGGGCAATGGCCCCTTTCGGTGGGATCCAACGCCGCCTGCAACGACAGGCGGGGCACTGGATAGGACCGAATCGGTCCACGGTGTCACGTCCGGGGGAATGTCAACTCCGGGTGTGTCCTGCTGCCGTGCGATCGAGCCCGCGTGAGGTCGCGGGCGATCAGCGACCTGCAGCAGGGTGGTAGGTCCAGGATGTGCTTACACCCGCCGCTCAGCGAGGTCGAGCTCACCGGTAATGTACCGGCGAGCGCCCATCAGCCAGCGGCGAGGAAGCGGTCGTGTCCGGGTGGGGCGGGCTCATGCACGGGTTGTGCAGAGCTCCGCGATGCAATCCAGGATCAGCGGAATGGGGTCACGCTGCTCCTGGATGGCCACCAGCACCTTGTTAAGGGTGCTGATGACGTTGGTCAGTCTGGGGTCCAGCGGTCCGCGGGGAGGCTTTGGTGCAGCGGGCGGCGCAGCAGAGGAGGTGGGGGGCGCAGCGGGGCGACGCGCTTGCGCGCGCTTGCCACGCTTGCGGCGGCGTTTGCCCGGGCGCTGTGGCTGGTTGGCGGCAGCCATGAGCGACCCGGGCGCATCGGCCTCCGATGCGTGGGCGGTGGTGGAGCGCGCGCGCGCTGGTGCAGCGGTGCGCGCGGTGGTGCCTGCCCGGCGGTTGCGCAATTCCTTGCGGAACACCGGGCAGTTGGCGTTATTGGCCGTGTGCGCGCCGCCACAGTTGGCGCACGTCGGCGGTTCCTCCCGGGGACGCTGGCACTCCCGGGCCGGGTGGGACTCCCCACACCGCACACAGGCTATGGGCCGGTGGCAGTTGTGGGAAGAGTGCCGGAACTGCTGGCATCGATGGCACTGCGCCGGGCCCTTACGGCCGCGCCACGCCTCGATGGTAACACCGGGCATACAGAGGAGCTCGTGCACCTCGTATATGCCCGGTATGAGGTCCGGTGTCCGCTGCAGCTGCGCGAACATGAGACATCCCGGTCTGCCCGGGCGAGCGGGGATCGCTCGCACGTGCTCCGGGACGTACCCGAGCTCGCGCAGCTCTCGTTCTACTAATGCCGGCTCGGTGTTAGCCGGCAGGCCGCGGATCGCCACCTTCACACTCCGATCGGCGGGCAGCGAATAGCAAAACCAGGAGATCCGCGCACTACTCTCCAGCTGCATAAGATAGCGCTGGATGGCGCGGAACTCCTGGTCTGACTTCGGCATGAAGCGGACGCCCTTGCCAAACGGGCGTCCGTTGGGTGCGTGTCCGAGAGCCTTTTTGAGCTCTCGGAAGTGGAAGGGCCAGTCTGGGAGCACCTCGACGACCAGCGGCGGGTACCGATTGGTCGTTTTGGTGGACGTGGCGGTGGCGGTTGCGGCGGCGGCGGCGGCGGCGGTGGCGGCGGCAGCGGCAGCAGCGGGGGCGGCGGCGGCAGCACGGGCAGCGGCGGGGGCAGCAGCGGCGGTAGTCGTGGTAGCGGTGGGGGCGGGGGTTCCGCCCGCCGTGGGCTTCTTTTTGGACGCGGCTGCGGCCGAGTATGTCGGACTCGTCGTCGCGGTCTCCATGGGGGAGACAGGCGAGAGTGTCGGCATGTTCGGCAAAAAGGCAGCCGGTCCTCTAACCTTCGGCGGGGAAGGGAAGCGTCCTACGGCGATGGGCGGAGGCGGCGTAGTGAAGCGCGGTGTGCGCGGTGAGACACGCGGCGGAGGCGTAATTGCTGCGCGTTTCGGCGCAGCGGGTGTCGTGGAGCGCGCAGCTGGTGTTGGCGCGCGGCTGGTGGTAGGCGCTGGCGTGCGCCTGGGCAGAGGCGGGTCAGTGGTGTCCGAGGACGGGGCGGGCGAGAGCGTCAGCGGGCTCGCGACGAAAGACTCTTCGCCTGCTCCCGTCGAGGGCCCCGCTTGGGGCAGTCTGGCCGGTAGGACTGCGCGAGTGACCTGGCCGGCCGCTACAAAGGCGTCCAGGCCGGCTTCGAGCACTGCCTTCGACCGCACGAAAACCCTACGACGTAGGGGACGGGGTCGGGTCGCACGCCGCATAATCTGCGGCGATGAGATTGGATGCGACATGATGGGTGCGCAGGGAGGCGCGAGGTGGGCAGGGGGCGCGGGTGCGGGGAGCGCTGGCGCGAGGTGCGCGGGCGCGAGGTGCGCGGGCGCGGGGTGCACGGGCGCGCGATGACGCGGGCGCGCGGGAGGGACGAGCGGTAGCGGAGCGCGGGGCGAGGCTGCCTGGGCGCGGCCCAACGAAGGTGCTGGCACGCCAGCACCCCGCCGACCTGGTCCCCGGGGCTTGCCGCTGGTGGCAGACCGGGAGCCTAAGCCGGAGGGGGTGTCGTGTTAACCCAACACCACCGTGGACGCAGAAGTTTCGAAGGCAGGTCGCACTAGTAAAAACGAAAACTCCTAGGGCCCGAGCGCCGGAGCACACGTCTGCTCTCGACGGCAGCCGAGCTCTCCACTGAACTCCGGCGCCTCTCTACGGCTATTTATATGAGCCGAGACGTTCCAGAACGTTCCTTTCTCGAATCTTTCCAACGTGCGCGGAAGTGATCAGCCGGGTCGGATAGTTCTGGTAAGTTCGCGTACCCGGTTTTCGCGACTAACGCCATCTAGTGTCGAGTGAGTTGAGTTGAGTGTGGTCGTAACACTTTCGAGACTAACGCCATCTAATGTTGAGTGGCCGTAACAATATTATATTTTAAATAATTATTATAAATTCTATAATTATTAATAGATTAATTTATAAGTAATACTTAAACTCATAAATTGAAAAAGATAAAACAATAATAAAGATCTATAATTGACATATAATGATAAGTAGGCTTACGGTACGTACGTACATAATTCCGAGAAGTAGGCATTTCCACACTTACCTTGAGATGGGCGGGCAGGCCGTCACTGGTTCGCGGCTCCAAGTCCTCGGCAAGTTTGTCCACGACATACATTGCCATAGACTTGGAGATCCGCCAAAGGGATTGGAATTCTTTGTCGCCTAAATCGAAAAGGTCGCAGTTATCCCTTATCCTCCTGCGTTGAATTCTGCGCGCCTCGCGCTCTTCGTAAGTTGACAAAAAGTAATTAAAAAAGTTAACCGCCATCATTTATCGTTGACAAGCTATCTCGTCTGCAAGATTGAACGAAGACAAATATTTCTATTTTATCCGTCAAAATTCGAGAAAATTACGTTAGGGTTTGTAGAGAAAAATACCATAGATATGTGGTTGCACATGTTAGTGTCGATAGACATATAGAGATAACACGAGAAAATGCTTTCTCGATGCGTGCATGTTAGCCCTTTTGGTCTTGTACTTAAAGCAATCCATCTTTTTTTACTAAGAGATTTACAAAAATAGCATCTAATAGCCTTTCTTGATCGTGGATTGCTATCCCTGGCATACACTGACCTTGCCCCAAAAGCTACTGGCGACTGAGAGTCTGGAACCACATCTTTCTTGACACGACGGTCCTCCTCAGCTAATAGTGTTTTTCTCATACTACAGTGTAACCACAGATTTATCTTTCTTAATAAAAAGTACGTCCCATCGCAAAAACCAGACTGTTATATTCAGAAGGCATCGCTATTAGAAGCTGACTGACCATTTCATCCTCTTCTAATTTCCCTCCGACAACCCAGACATCAGATGCTAATGACTCAAAGTTATTTATGAAATCCTTATCACTTCTTGCCCTTCTCTTAAGTAGCACTTAAGCTGTCAATTATTTCGCTGGCTGTTTTCTTATCTTCAATAATAGTTATAATACTATCTGCCAAACTTTGCACGATGATATTCCTGGGTTTTACATCTCGTTTTTGCCGTATGTTAATAACAATTAGTCTTCTTCCTTGCTTTCTTAATCCGAATTTCTACTGGACCATCCTCCAGCGGCGGCGTCCTGTAGTGTGTGAGCATATTCAAGATATGGTCTTTTAACTTCGGTTGAATTGTAACGCCGAATACCGAAGTAACATCCTTTACTGCCTTTCTTATATCGTTTAAAAGATTTTCAATGTCTTTTTCGTACAACGATGTATTCTCTACAAATACTTGATCATTAGTCGTGTATGCGATTAATACGCATATTTATTAAAAAGAAAAAAGTTGAAACCGCCATGTCCACAGTGGACATCGAAAGGCTCCTTGCCCAAAGGAACTCTGTGAAAGGGCGCATTACCAGGATCTATAACTACGCACAATCGCTTGCGCAAGGTGACCTTTCCGAAATAGACATTGAAGAGGTAAAGGTAAGACTTTCCGATCTCATTAAACTGTTAGAAAAGTATGACAACCTCCAAATTTATATCGAAATGGAAGATCCCGAGTTAGACAAAAACTAATAGGATAGAAAAGTCGTGGAGGAAAGGTACTACACAACGAAGGCACTCCTACAAAAATGCGTGTGCCATGCCACCGACACCCGTCCACCACAATAATAGTAATTCCAACTCAAACGCTATATACGTAAAGTTACCCAAATTGGTTTACCAACAATCGATCGTACGCTAAAGGAATGGCCCAGCTTTAAAATCATTTTCATGTCAGCTATTGGCGATACTAACCTGTCATCTGTACAAAAACTTCAATATTTAAAATCAGTGCTGCGCGGAGAAGCTATCGGACCAATTTCATCTTTACTCATAAACGAGGACAACTACAAGAAAGCTGTTGAAATTCTAAATTCCAGGTGTAATAACAAAGTCACAATTGTTAATCATTACCTCAATACTATTGTCAACCATCCACTTGTAACGAAAAATAACCTAAAGGATTTTCTTATAGTCTTACAACAGAGCTTAAATTCAGGCTATAGAGTGTATCGTCGTATTAATAAGCGCGATAAACGAACAAAAATAGTATAAATTTTGGTAATGCAGTGTTCTTCACAGTTGAACCAAGACTAATCACAACTTAGCATAAAAAGTGTAACGCATGCAGACCGATAACGGCAGAGTATATTGTTATAATGTTAGTGAGTTATCATTATAAACTTATGAATGATCGATGAGGTGGATCGCGTATCCTCACGAAGGCAAGGTCAATGCATGATATATTTTATGTGGCGTATATAAATTTTCTTTTTTCAGTCTACCCTCAATAACATTATGTTATGGGTTGTTTATAGATAACGACGAAGTCGAAGAGCCCGATCCGGAATCACTAGCATCCGTTGATCAAGGTGACGCCACGAATAACGAAAGTTCTGTGGCTGTGGACAATGAGGAACCGATTCCAGAATTGGATCAAGAAATCCTCTCCGCGCTAGGCGAAGCAATCGAAGAGACCCCAAAATTCGGGCCCAATATTCATGAGAGGCTTTCTCAATTGACCATTCTGTTGAAAGGCATAAATGGGGACGCCAAAGAAAAGCTATTAAAGGAGTATCTAATACCTAAAAATTGCCAGCTCCTGCAGGCGCCCATATTAAACCCCGTGATTTCAGCCGCTGTAGCTTATCAGCTATCGCACTCGGTGACGGGACAAACGGGTAGAAGCAGCAGCAACTGGGCCAGGGCATAGCAGCTCTAAACAAAGGCTTACGATGACGATTTACTTTTCGGAAATAAACTTTCGGAAAAGATAAAAGCTACAAAAGTGATCGAAAAACAAGGATTGCAAATAAAGAAACCTCCTCCACCTCCTAAGGCGCCAACTACGCCCGTAAAAGCGAGACTATATTTTTTCCTTTTAACATTTAGTCATAGGAATGGCCAAGAGGTTAAGGCTTGTAAAGGATAAGCATAACTAACTTCTTTTCAATAAGAGAATCCAACCATCTCAAGTAATAGCTGTTTCATTCGGTTAAGTAGGTAGTTCGAATTAATAAAGCTGAACTCTGAGGTAGGTAATCAATTAATGATCATAATATAACTGTGTTTAGGATAAGGAATTAAAACCAACAAATCCCGGTAAAAGCATAATTATTTATTTCACCGGTAATATTTAGTCTATTTTATCATCATCATGGATCTATCCGTGTTTTATTGTATTGTTCCGTATAGATCCATTTATTGTAAAAATGACTCGACCACCCGTTTCGCAAGGTGCTATAGTCATGGAGAAGAAAGGGCAAAGAAACTCCACAACAGCACATCTTTTAAAATATAAACTTAAATACAACAATAACATAAGAATTACAATACTAATAGTAACAGAATAAAATATGAGAATACTTAACTTCAGTGTAATCCACCAGCCTTGTTTACATTAGTGCTGACCGAGATCAGCACGGTCCAAAAGCCAATACCAGAATGATCAACACAATAATATAACGTTCGAAACTCAACACAAGAATGTCGACCCAAGAATAGTCGAAAGCCAATACAATAATGATCCCTCTCGAATAGTGTAAGGTAGTTTTATACTATCGGTAATTGTAAACAAGATTGGTGGGAGTACCACGTGATCCACCAATAGGATCCAATAACATTTGTTTGGCGTTATAAATCACTAATACAGAGGTATAATCTTATAAATAAAATTCGTACAATTATTTAACCCAATATCTATGATACATAGTATGAAATAATTAAACATAATAAACTGCTATTGCAGAATGGTATCATGACCAATGAATTTCGAATACTCTTAAAACAATAAAGCTACATCCTTCCGATGTTCTAAATCAACTGATATCTATAATCCAATACTGAATTCTGAATCTTAAAATCATATGTGAATATATTCTGACTCATTTATTTCATAATTTACTAACACCCGCTTATCAAACGAGTCGCTCGCGCAAGCAGGGAAACTGGACGTGCACAGAGGCATAGGTGTTCCAGTGAGCCGGAAAATTCAACCAGCGCACTAACGGGTATTCGTATTCAAAAGTTGGCCAAAAAGCAATTTTAAGAAGTCGTAAAAAGCAATTAACAAATCGGTTCCTTATAATACTAAGGAACTAATAAAACACGTGGCAACCATTTTCGCCATAGATGGCGAGCAGCACACAAAAAGAAAGCCGTATTTGAAAAAAATAACAGCGATTGGCTAAACGGAATGACTTCGTTGCAATTACCAATTACAGGTGTGTACCTATATATGTAGTTTATTTTACTATGTGTATTTGAAAATATTATACCATTAATTGTTTGAGTTAAATGAAAACTTAATATTACCTTTTTTTACAATTAATATAAACCTTGGTCGTCCTGAAAAAATATTCTTGGAGTCAAGTGACAGAAGCAAACGACGCAAAACAGAAGAACTTCGGTTACAAAATGTTGAAAAGCTCACTTATGCTACTCATATGAAATTACGCGCTTCAGGGAAAATAGATGCATCAAGAGTCATAAAAGATCTCACAAAGAGTCCAACACGAGCCCAGAAATATAGAACTGCTATGAGAAAGAGCACTGAGGATATCTCACATCACGCCCAGCTATCTAGTTTAGAGGCATTATCAATGTACGTAGAAGCGGGTTTGACTAGAACACAATATGAAATAATTAGATCAAGCAGAAAAAAGCTGTATCCTTGTTATGCTATTATTCAAAAATCTAAAAAGGATTGCTATCCAATAAAAGAATCCTATAGAATTACAGCATCATGTGCAGAAATAAACTTACAAGATTTGCTAAATCACACTACTTCGACATTGATATTGCATCTAAAGGAAGTTGTGAATACAATAAGTACAGAAAACAAATAACAGTTGGAATTAATCTGTAAGTGGGGCTGTGATGGATCCCAACAAGCACAGTATAAGCAGAAATTCGACAATGAGACCGATTCTGATGCGAACATTTTTCAAAGCTCTATGGTGCCATTGCAATTAGTATATGGCAAAGATAAATTTGTTGTTTGGCAAAATCCCACACCTTCATCGCCTCGGTAATGTAGACCCATTAGAATAAGATTTCTACAAGAGTTTGTTGATATTACAAACGAAGAGATACAGTATGTAAACTCGAAAGTGGATACCCTCGAGCAAACAGTATTTGAAGACACGAAAACAAAACATACAATGCTATTTACAATGATTGATGGCAAAGTGTGTAACGCTGCAACACATACGACATCGACTATGAGGTGTTATATTTGCGGTGCTACATCTAAAGAGTTCAATAATTTATCCAAAAAAAGAGAAGTCAAAAAGGATTCTTTGCAGTTTGGCCTGTCATTACTTCATGCCCGAATACGTTTTTTTGAACATATTTTACATTTGGCATATAAATTGCCCATAAAAAAATGGCAAGTTAGAACCCAAAGTGATAAAGATATTGTTAAACAAAGAAAGAAAACGATACAAAAAAAATTTAGGACAGAAATGGGTCTAATAGTAGACGTCCCTAAAGCCAATTTTGGTAATACCAATGATGGAAATACCAGTAGGCGATTTTTTGCCGACCATGAATTATCTGCATCTATAACAGACATAAATGTTAACCTAATATTTAGATTTAAAATCATTCTAGAAGCACTGTCAAGTGGTCATAAAATTAATATTGAGAATTTCAAACAATATTCAGAAGAAACTGAACAATTATATGTTCAGTTATATAAATGGCATCCAATGTCGCCAACAATTCATAAAATCCCAAGACACGGATCAGAAGTCATTTCATCTGCACTTCTTCCCATTGGCCAACTCTCGGAAGAGGCTGCAGAAGCCCGGAATAAACATTTTAGGGAATACAGGCTTAACTATGCCCGAAAATTTTCGCGAGAAGCTTGTAATATGGATGTCATAAACCGGCTACTTTTGACGTCAGGTCCACTAATTACTGGAATGCGAAAAGCACCTCAAAAGAAAATGAGGTCTTTTAACAAAGAAGCCATAAAGTTATTGCCTGCTGAACCGCCAAGCTATTCACACGATACAGACAGTGATACTGATGATGAAAATATTTAATATAATTAAATGTAATAATGTATTTCTTTGCAATAATTAATAATTAATCGATCGGTTAATTAATTACTATATAATTAAATAAACTATTTAATATCTCTTGTTTTATTTCTAATATAAATTCGTAATAATATTGTAGCATAATAAGTTCTCATGCAACAGTGCATTTTTACATGAAAAATACTTTTGACCAGCTTTTGGGGCCAAATACCCCAATGTGCAGCGGCCTCAGCACAACAGAAGCCGTCCCACTCAGAGCAAGCAGCCGCGTGCGACGGGTCAACAATAAAGGTACACGCTGGAAGAATTCAACATTTTATAATTGCTGGCTTAAAATTACCAGTGATACAAGTTTCAAAACCACATAACCCTTGCCTTTAGGCCATAAGAATGAAGATTTTAAGCAGGCTTGCACTTCGTCTGCTCGTGTCCCACGTGGTACAACAGGCAAAGCTTATCTAAAGCCCCCGGCTAATAGAACTCTAATTCCACCCATAAGTCTGTTGCAATGCCTAATATCCTGAAGTATTCTGTCTTTCTGTCTAGAACCTCGAGACCTTTTTTGTGGGCCATAGTGTACCTATCCCATATGATAATTATAGCTTTTCGAAGCACTTCTGCCATGTCACTTTGCTTTGTGAAATTACATAATGTAATTTCAGAGTAATTAAGATTTAATGGTAACTTAAATGTAGAGTGAGCCGTTTTACCTCCGTCAATTAAAGTTTCTGCAATACCCGAAGAAGCAACTGCAATGGCAACATTTTTCCGCCCTCTAATAGTAGCCAACAACAAATTAATTAAAAATGTTTTGCCAGTACCACCTGGAGCATCGAGAAAGAACAACTGACCGTGATCGGAAGTAACACTTTTCATTATATCATCGTACACTCTTCTCTGATCTTAGTTTAATTTTGGAACTGCTGGGCCTATGCTCTGCAGGACAGGTCCGGAGAGGGACGATTGTCCAAAAATTGTACTTCGCTGGGTAGTCCGGGTGACCCCGGAGTACCCCGCCCTGATATCACTGTGTTTGAGTCGAAAATCTTTTCCCCTGACGTTAGCCCGGGCAGCCGCACCCGCAGAAGGCCGGCTCCTTCCAGGCACGGCCAACGGTACCGTGCTGTTTGCGGTCTCCCGGTCCCCCATGGATGAGTTCCCCCGGGTCTGCGGAGGCGCATGAGGGGAGGTGCATGATGGACGTTTATTGTCGCCGAGAAACCTTCCTGCGTAGGCAAACGGCGACGATAGCTGGGATAACCATCCTCCACGGTCACCGACTGCTACATAGGTGTTTTCGGGAACCACTTGGTACAATGCCCATCTCGCATGGCATGCAAAGATGAATCTTGGCTGGGGTTTGGCAATTCCGCACTAATTATGTCGACGACATCGTTTGGTCGAATTTTTTCTTGCAACCATAAAAGAATATGTGCATGCGGCAAGCCCCCTCTTCTGCCGTTCGACACTACATATAGCAAAGCGTTGCACCAAATACTTTTTCTTAAGTTAGTAGGTCTATCATCAACTTCAGTTTTAAATGAAAAACCCTACCGACAATATCGTGAATATCGTGCGAAGCTTGTCCATCAAAAATTTCTCTTCTGATCTCAATCCATTTCGGGTTGGTAGTAAATGTGATGAAGAGATCAGTACGCCCCATATTTCTTCACGTAAGTAAATGCATCTTGTGTACGCTCATGCATATAGCGTGGCCCACCAGTGAAACTTGAAGAATGAATCACCAGTCGGCCTAAATCTTCGCTATTTCTATCTTGATTCATGACGTCTCGTAGATCTACATAATTCTCAGCGCGCAGTCTGCTCTGATTTGTTCTGATAAATACTAAGCGCTGTTTCAATTTTAGCGTAAACATCTTCCCGAAACTGGTTGAACAAACCTCGAAACCTTTGCAGGTGAGCAATGTTCTCTTTTATTTGTAAAATGTAGGCATAAAATTGCATTGCGGAAACTTTTTTAGTGTTGACAGTCTCACCAGTTGCCGGATTCACTTCTCGAAGACCAAACTTGTATTCGTTTTCGTCACGACAGTATATAAGCGGATACTGAAGAGCATCATATGCCCGGTGCGTTTCGCTTATGCGCTGCAAGCGGTCTTCCCGAGTGCGCAGCACAATGTCTCGTGTGTCACACTGCTGATCTACCAGCACGACGGCAACTTCATTGGTATTGGGAGCACTGTACTGACCCGGTTGCTTTTCAGTAGGTCATTTGTCAGCGCTGATTACAATTTTGTAATTATTTTACTAGTACATAGAATACTGACCCCAGTCAAAATTCGAATAGCAATGCCACATTTAGCCATCGATTTCGATGATGTCCCCTATGCAGTATTTACTTACTTATTTATACCTTTAACATGAGTAACGTTTCGTTTACACCGGGCCTGGAGTTTTTTGAGCATTGTCCTCAAAGTAAGTACTGTTTTGAGCAGTCTAAATTAGAATTTCTATGTATATCAGCTATGTGCTAATGATGGCTTTCTTGCATTCGAACTGCCATGGTCTAAAGACGTATTCGCTTTTTTTAATTTTTCAATATACTCAAGTACTGTGCCACAAGCCGTTGTTTTGTTTTGAAACCATCAAACACCTAGCCCAACACAGAGTCTGCCACATGGGAGACACAATGATTTTTGGCAATTTTGCTTTAAAGTTGGAAGTCTTCGAGAAGGACGTAGCTTTGTTCTTAATAGCCTCGTTTAACACGGTTAAAATGTGATAATATTTCCCTTCAATGTCCAATACATCCTCTCTGTAATCATCATCATCGAATGCTAAAATTTGTTTACAATAGGACTCGTATTCTTTAAATAATTCCACAATCCTCGCGCGTTTTGTTTGCAAACTGAACAGATTCGATAAATTTACATTCTGTTCGTTTGACACGAAGAAATAAAGTCGTGCGATAGACGCCTTGGTATAACCACGAGCTGCCTTGAGCTGTTTCAATTTCCCCTCGCTACCTTCCGACATCTTACTCGTATACTTAAGTAACCCGTAACGATTTACATTAAGAACTAAAAATGACGCCCGATGTGCCCGAGCACATTAGATATTTCAGGTATTTGTGAATCTTCTTTTGACTTTAACGGAAATGACACTTATGACATCTAGTGAGCTTGACGTGTAATTTTATAAAGTGTTTTTATACATTTAAAAATAATGTTGATAACAGTCTTTTTAATAATAACCTTACTTTCCGGAAATTTTGAGAAATGTCATTTTTCCATTTAACCGACGATATGAAAACAACAAACTTTCAAACTACTTGACATTGGCGAAGTGCATTGTGCTGGCTTGGCACTGGAAAAAGCCATTCACCAAAGAAAAGAAGAAAGAAAGAAGAAACAACAAATATACCATTTTGGCTTCGGTTTGAATGATACGAGAGTTAGTGGACCATCATATCAAAACAAGGAAGATCCAGCTGCTCTGCTACGGTTGTTCTTCATTTCTTCCCGTATTCCTCTTTTATTGGCGCGCAAGGTTTCGACTATTGTTAATTTGTAAGGTTGTTGTAACAGTTGTTTGGCTAATGGGATAAAATTGTAAACCAATTATCAGTGGTTACGTTTCTATTAGAACCACAAACCATTACCAAGGGGTATTTCCTCCAGTATTTGTTCCTTTTCCAAGATAAGGCAAGGCGTCAATCATGTATCTGGTTCCACTGTCACACATCATTTCAATTTTCAGACAATATTTAGCAGGCTTGTTAGTTTTTTGAATTTACACCGACCACGGAATGCCCGCAATTGCTCATCGACAGTTACGTTGGTTCCAGGAATGTAGTTACTACGGCACTGAACCATCAGTAAGTCCCATATTTTTCGGATGTGAGTGGATCACAACTTCGATTAAACTTCGAGATTTCGCGGGTACACTTTAAACAATAGCAATCATCCGAAAGGCAAATGCTGAGTTTTGTATCTTTTGAGACCCTCTTGGTCATTATCTTTCTTTTCGCAATAATAGTTCTGGCACATTTTTTGATCACCGTAAGCATGAAGCATTGAGTTTCCAACATCATTATGTAGAACTGATATACCTAGCAAAATTTGTAGCGTTTTCCGAAGCTTTGTGATATTTAATACTTTTCACAATAGCTCTCCTCATAGGCATTATTCTGACTTTGGTAAGAGTTTTTCTATGTTGCAGCAAATACTTGGTTTCCGTTGTCAAGCCACGCAATTTTTTACAAAAATTACGCTATATTTGCTTACGGCACTCAATTTTCTCAACTTTTCAATTTTGAGATTCACAAGGCTTTGCATTGAGGATTCTTGCACATGTCGATGTCGATTACCATTCCCTATTATTCTATTGTAAATGAGACCGCGCATTGAAATAGAAGATTTGAGCCCTTCTAGTATTATTTCAGTTTCCATTGAACTCGAAGATCCCTCAAAGTTTTTAAAACAAACATGTTCATTTGGGGCAACATTTTTATTTTGTGCTCACACAATACTCATTTTTTACTCCAAGATACAGGACTTCCATAGTTTTCCCGGTTATTCCCAATAATAATTTTGTTGAACAGTTCTGTTGACAGAACTACTGGGTTTTTTTTCTCACAATATAGATAAGTTGGCGGTACGAAGTTCGCCGGGTTAGCTAGTACTATTTAAAAAAAAAATCATCAATTTAATTTATACACATACTTGTTGATTAATTATAAACAAAACAATTTTAATCAGATATAAAATGAGATAAATAAATTCCAGCTGAATTTTCTGCAGATATTAATGGCAGATTTTCGTCTAATGGAGCAAGAGCCTGGACTATAGGAGATATCGATGTCAGCTCTGTACCAGTCGTATCTTGTGAATTTATTTATTTATTTAAAGTCTATACAACAAAGTGATGCGAGAACAGATTAGAACGATGATCCGCAGAAGTATAAACTGTGTTGCGGTGATCATCGCCCTCCTCGGACATTATTAACAAAGGCACAGTGAAAAGATATCATGACAGATAAGTTACAAAATTACAAAATTAAACATGAGTTTAAAAATTACAAAATTGAACAAAAGTTTAAGTGTGTATTTAGGTGTGAGTGTGAAATTGACGCAACTTTACAAGGACTTCCGTTTTTTTATGTAAGAGTACGAAGATATACTGCTCATTTCTTTTTACATTTGGCTAAAGTTAAAGAATATAATATGTTAAGTAACTTGTTGGCACGATTGAAAATAAACCGCCAAAGTAAAAATATTGCCGACCGGCAATAGCAGTCCGACGTGGTCTATGGGAGCAAACCATATGGGTTCTCCGTTTCATGCAAAATATATTTCGATCATAAGTTATTTCAGAGTGCTTGCGTAGAATTGTTTGCAATATGAATAATTGCCGGACTGTGAGTAGCTGACAACTTGAATACAGTTCTGCGATGGGAAATCGCATGGGTTTTCTAAGCATTACTTTTAAAACTCCCCTTTGAGCTCTTTCAATCCGTAGCATTCCAGTTTTAGGCGACCCACCCCAAGCAGTTATGCAATAAGATACAATTGATTGAGCGAGGGCATAGTAAACAGATTTAAGGCATAGAAGATCAGCTACATTCCTTATGTTCTTAAAAACAAACACTAACTTTCTTGTGCGCGAAGAAACTCCTTCAATATGTTTCCAAGATAAGAAGTAATCTACCAAAACACCTAAGTAGGGTAGAGCGGGGCTTAAAGGTCCAATTTGACTATTTCGAATAATACTGTGAAAACTGACTCTACTATATCAAAATAAATAACACTAATCAAACAAACAGTTATCTGAGTATGTTTGACTCAATTTTCAGTTGAATTACATATTATAATAGAAATATGTGTTTCTATAACTTTTTTAGACCTTGTCGTCTGTCCCTTTTTGCCCCATAGTAGGGGTAAAAAGGGACAAGCAGGAGGCAAAAAGGTCCAGTATTTAATTTTTATTTAAAATCGATTTTATGAAACTAAAACAATATTTAGTTCAATAAAATTCAGTCGTTTATTTTTATTCCAAAAACAAAAAGTTAAAAATATTTTAATTTTTAAACAAACCAAAAAATTTATTATAATTCCAAGATACATATTATTTAAAAAGTCTCTATTCTAAAAGAAAATATTTTTTTACCAAACAAAATTTATTTTTTTCTAAATGTAATTACAACAGTAACAGTCGAACTAATAATTTCTAACTTTGTTGAGCTCATAATAGTTTAATCACTAATCAGTCTCTATTGAAGAATACAATTAAACCAGACAGCACCATTCATTATGAATGTTGACATAGCCTGAATTTAAAATCTTATAACTAATCTTACATAATCTTTTAAAAACTTTTAACAAACAATTTTTTAAAAACAAAATATACTTCTTTAACCGTAACACAAAAATTAAACTCTTCTTTAATTATTAATTATTAACTTCAACAAATTAACATAATCAACATGTCTTGGTATCTCTATATTATCTTAATCAGACTCATCGTTTTCTGAATCACAGTTAATACAAACAAAGTAAATGCTACCTGTTTGAGATACATTTTTCATGGGCCCATTGTTTGCAAAGATTGCATTGAATCCAACCTTCGCCTGGAACACTGTCACTGTACTTCTCGCAGCAAATCAAACAAGCATTCATCGTCAGAGCTGGAATCACTATTAACCTCTTGTAAAATAGCTTTTTTTACTTTCTCAACTCTTTTAGTTGCTTTGCTTTTCTTGTTTACACCTTTAGCCTTTTTCTTACTCAAGGTTTCTTGTTCTTTACGTAGATTTTCTTTTTCTGGTGTGTCCGTCAAAATAGCAGTTTTTCGGCGCTTCCTATTAATAGTTGACTTTCGTGGTCCGGCTTTAGGTAGTAGTCGCACGATTTCGGGGGAAAAACATTCGTGTGGATCAACTGATGTTGATATATGTGCATCATAATATGATGTTGATGGCTGCGGATCTAACGGTGTTGAAGGTTGTGGATTAGACAATATTGTTGGCGGAGGAGTGGACGATGTGGAAGGCTGTGGCTCATTACTAACAGTTAACAATCCTACCCTCAAACAATTTCTGAAAAAGTATTGCTTAAATCAAAATGTACCGGACGAATCTACTTTGCGTAAAAATTATATGCCAACATATTACGGAAGAAATACGAAATGAACTCAAAGACAACTTTATTTGAATTTCAGCTGACAAAACTACAGACAGTTGTGGCCGTATATAGCGAATTTAATTGTCGGTACATTACAACTCGAGCCGTCTTCTTCCTATTTGGTGGCCTGTAAAGAATTGGAAAAGACAAATCATTCAATATTATTTTTTTACGGAAGACCAAGTTATTAGATCAGGCTTTGAAGCCTCGAAGAATACAGAGCTGTTAAAAGAAAACTGTCCAAATGAATGTTTGGGTAGGTTTTGTTATAAATAGCTACTTGACCTGCTTTAAAGTTGCTGCTTAGTTTATAATATTGTGGCTAATCAGGTGGTACCTGTTTTATTTCATAAAAATCAGTTGAAAATGCTACTTTTAAGGGTTGGAAAGATACTGAGCCAATTGCCCATTGCAGTCATAACTTTTCTGAAACTAAATCTACAGTTTGCACATCCGCAGTCACTAATGAATCTTTTTCAGAAGATGATGATGATTCTGTGAAGGGTCCTGACTACAAGTCTTCATCATGTAGATGTTCCAGCACATCTAGTAGCTCTTCGAGCTCTTGTAAAGAGTCTCCTAATCAAATTGCACTCCAATCAACAACATGTAACCGTCAAGTTGTTCCACTACACAGAATGAGAATGATTTAGTAAACTTGGAAGCAGAATTACAAGGAATACAGGAGAACCAAGATGAAATAAAGAAGAAAGGTAGGAAACGCTTAGCAAGAGTTGATGAGTGGTTAAGCAACAAAGCGAAAAAATTGCACAATACTGGACAATCTTATGTTTCAAGATCAAAAACAAAAAAAACTATCCCAGCACGTTTCTTAAAACCACCTTGTGGTGATAAATGCAAAATGCAATGTTCAAGAAAAAAGTTTAACGCTGAAAATATTTCGATCAAAAAAGCTTACAGAAGTATAATTAAAATAAAAGAAAATAAAAAAGAGACCATCTAAGTTAGGCAGACAGCAATCACATTCTAAACTTCTATGCCACTTTTTATACAAATTTGTGATTCTAGATATTGGATAAATAAGTTAAGTTACTAGTAAGGTTTATTAATATAGGATGTGATAACTCTTGCATGGTAGTGATTAATTTTAATTGTGCTGCCAAAGTATATAATAAGATATTTTTAAACTTTTTTCCTTACATTCATTTCGTGATTTTGAAAGTTCATTTAGAATTATTGCCAAAGATTCAGTTTATTTTAACAGAATTAAGTATAATTAAACATAGTTGTTCATAAGATAATGTTGTTTTATTACATAAACTTTGATTAAGAGTATGTATGTAATGTACAAAAGTGACACATTTTGGGTAATTTTTCAGTTTTTTTCCAAAAATATTGATGTTTCTGCATCAATAAATTTAGTTTTAATATCTGCAAAAAGCTTGGTAAAAACGTTTATTAAAATAATAAAAAAATAAAAATTAAGTACCCGGGGATTACAGTAAGAGCTCGTTCCCACTTGTCGGGTGTCGGATCCGTATATTAATCGGAGGTTCCAGTGGCAGAGTATTTTATATGAAGCTATTCATACTTGTCGGAAACCGATTTTGTGTCGGCGCCGACAAAAAATGTCGGGAGTTTTGCCAGCCCTCTACGCCCGGAAAACAATCGTGTCGGATCTCGCTCGCCTATGAGTACAAATGTCGCTATTCACATTTGTCGGATGTCGGTGCCGATAACCCTATCCCCGCTACCCCTTGTTCAGTTCGTGCAGTGTCTGCGCCTCGCTGCGATTGCGTGCGCACACACATCGCGGCGCGCAAGCAGAGTTGTTGTGTTTTTATTTTATGCATGTTTGGTGATTGGATTCGTAATAATGGAAACAAATATTATAAACCCTGAAGAATTGATAACACTAGTTCAGGAAAGAGGTGTCCTTTGGGACAAAACTTTAAATGAATATAAAGATAAACAATTAAAAATATCTGCTTGGCGGGAAATTTGCTGTCTACTCATAGCCAATTTTGAGGATTTGGACGAAAAAGAAAGACAAACATGGGGTAAGTGTCTAAGTATTTTATTTTAAAAAATAGGTTAAGTAGGTACATATCTACACAAAATCCAAAACACACATAATTTATTAATCATGCGCTTCCGGTTGCCAAGGCACCGAGCCTATTGTTGAAATGAAGTAGTTTGCAAATTCAGATCGTATATTATTTGCATTAGGACCACCACGTGGATTAAAGTTTTGCAGTTGTACATGTTCTTGCATAGGATTTTCTACCGCATACTGAATATCTTCAAAGTTCAGACCATCTTTTTCCCTTATAAAATTATGTAACACTGTACACGCTTTGACAATTTCGATAGCCGTGTCTGGGTGGACATCCAGTGGCCGATGAAATATCCTCCATTTATTGGCTAAAATACCGAATGCACATTCAACGTACCTTCTTGCTCGACTTAAGCGATAGTTAAATACTTTTTTCATGTAGTCCAAATGAGTGCCTCCAAAAGGTCTTAACAAATTTGTTGACAGTGGGAAAGCCTCATCGCCCACGAAGACATAAGGCATATCTTTTTGAAGTGTTGCATGTAGAGGCCTTGGTTTTGGTATATTTAAACTACCATCATTTATTTTCTTCCACATGGTCGACTCCTTGAATATCGAGGAATCACATTCTTTTCCATATGAGCCAACACTCATAAAAATAAAACGATATTCTGCATCAACAACGGCTAGTAAAACAAATGAGAAATAATCCTTGTAATTAAAATACATCGAGCCACTATTATTTGGTTTCACCACTCTTATGTGCTTACCATCAACGGCTCCAAGACAGTGCGGAAAATTGGCTTTAATATCAAAACTTTTTGCAATTTCCAACCATTTACTCTCATTAGCAGGAATTTTCATGAATTCGTCTCTTAATACATCCCAGATACTGCAACTAATTTCTTTGCAGATCTTACTAATAGTTGACACACCAACTCTGTAACTATAGTGCAATTCTTTGAAGGAACAACCCGATGCACAATATCTGTAAAATAATAAAGTGGTTAAGATATTAACATTTTTATATTGACTTATTTTAATTGCAGGTAAACTAATATCTACAAAGTGGTTGAATTTACGAGATGCCTGGATGCGAGCAAATAAAAATGAAGTTAAAAAATCCGGAGCAGGGGCGAAGTTTTCAAAACCATATATATATAAAGAACAGATGAGTTTTTTGCAAAAAGTTGCTGAGCCTAATCGCACTCATGATTCTGTCAAGAAGCGTCCAACAGATACATGTCCAGAGGCACCAGCGGCCAAAGAAATAGATAAACATTCAGATTTATCATTACTAAGTACTTCCAAGAAGCCCAAAATGAACCTCGATGACAAAATGAGCCAGTTTTTAGATAACAGACTACTAACAGACAAAAGTGAAGAACATCCAATGCTCTCTTTCTTCAAAGGTGTTCTGCCGAGTGTTATGTCTTTTGACGATGATGAAAATTTAGAGTTTCAATCAGGCGTCTACTTTCAACTGTTGTCTTCTAAAATATATTAGTTGTAATTATTCAAAAACATTAATCAAGCAAGGCTTGTTACCCTTACAAGTTAAGTAACTAAAGTGAAAGAGATCGAGTGAAATAAGTACAGTAAAATCTCCTTATTCGCGCTTCCTTCATTCGCGTTTTCACTATTCGCGGATTAAAAAAATGCGACCCAATTCCTATATTCGCGGCTAGATTTCTCTATCCGCGGATCTAAATTCTAATCGGTACATACATAAGAAGGATTCCAATAGGTATGAAGCCCAATATCCTTTGTAAACGTGTCGTCAAAAGGACTAATATTTGAAAAATCTCAGTGAAGGTTTAAGAATGGCAAATGAGCTTTGTGATTTTTTTATGAAAACTGATCCGTTTATAGAACAAAGTCTTATTTTTAAGAGGTAAATTGCTAATGCCACTACTGAATATCAGTCTGAATTGAAGGAGCTTTTAAAAAGCGTCAAGCAAGAAAAAATTACAAAATTCTTTAAACCATTGCCTAAACCTGAAACTAATAATTAATCAAATATGGTCAAAAACTTAAACTAATTTTTTTTTATATATATTTGTTTTTATTTTGTTACCTAGGAACGTATCCCCTACAATCCCATATAAATGATCATTCCATATTCATGGATTCTGTATTCACGGCATATTTACGGAACGTATCCCCCGCGAATAAAGAGCTTTTACTGTACCTATTAACAAACAATAGGCGAATATCTAATAAACTTACGTTATGTTTTGGAATGGCACTTGAGCTTTGGTATATAACAAAATTCAGTAATTCTATGTACCTATCTCAGTCAGTTTAATATTAGATTATAAAACTATTAAAATATTTGTAAGTTTTAAAAATAATTAACAGTAGTAACATATGCTTATGCGCGATATATCGCAATAACTTACTGCTAGGATCACTTGAATGCTTAAATATTAACTTTTAATAAAATATAATTCTTTGTAGAAGTAAGTATTACTTAAGCACGTAAATTCAGTCTTCGTTGATTTAAGTCTCAAAGTTTCAATTGACCTATTATAAGTTATAAATATAATCTAAGAAATGGCACTTCAACTTTGGTACATATAAAAATGAGTGTAATGAATGCAATACTAAATATACTAAAGTAAATTAAGCACATAAAAAACGTGTTTGTAAAAACAGCTTACTAAAAACGATACGTTACTGTATATTGAAGCTACCAAAATCAACATTGAATGAAATTTGGCCCCGACGTGAAACTGTATCGTCGTAATTCACATATATCGTCAACATTGGGGTATACAAAATGCAGTAATCCCTGTTTAGTTTGTGTTTTTCTTAAATATTTTACGGTAGGAATGTCGTTATTTATTTTGACAATCTGCCCCACATAGTGCTTCAGGCTTTTTTTGCCGAAAATTTAACCAGTACCCAGTCCTGTTCTGTAAATTTGTGGGATTTTTCTTCATAATACTGGATGTCGGTAAATCCAAATGAAATATTTTCTATTTCTTCCTCTGAATCTTTATCTTTTAAGTACATTTCAATATACGTTTTGAAGTCCTCAACATCTGAATTATCTGAATCATGAAGACTAAATTCACTATCGGTAGACAAGTTATCTTCAATTTGTTTGCTCTGTTTCTTCTTTCTTAATAGATTTATAAATACATATCAAAAATTCCGAGGCCGGCGGGATTCGAACCCACATCTCTCTGGGAATCGCGCCCGAGTGTGTTATCCGTTACACCACGGCGAACCACACGTCAGCCACGAAATTAGTGATATGTATCTACTTTTTCAATCAGTTTTATAGCAACTGTTAGCGACATCTAGTAGCGACACATTACAGTTGTCGATCTACTTTTTTCCCAAGACACCATATTACAATGGAGCTCTTAAGAAATTATAGATGCCACATTGCTTGTTACAATTTTTTATTTTCGTGTGTATTTTTGTGGTTCGCTGTGGTGTAACGGATAACACACTCGGGCGCGATTCCCATGCGTATAAAACGTATGGTATACCGAAACCTACACTTATCCGCCACTCTAGAAAAAAGAATAAGTTTGCAAAAGAATTAAATATTCAAAAAGGAGGTCCTATTACTTTCGACCCAAGCTTTGAACAAATATTAGTAGAATATACACCGGACAGCAAATAAACCGAGCCACCCGCTACCTTGGCACTCTGATTCGATTTTCTCAAAAAATATAAAACTTACAACTGTCATAGTGATATCATCAGAAAGTGCGTTTCTTGATGATGAAAATGAATCGTAATTCATTAGGATTAATCAATTAATTAAGTTTTTATTGAGGATTTTACAAAGAAGAGTCGTTTTCCAGTTGTGTTAATCGTTAGTTATCATAAAATGAAAAGAAAAATAAAGTTAGAAACAAAGAAAAAATTAATGAAAAAGTTTTTGGTCAGTATTCAGTATTCCCTCCTCTTGCTCGGATCACTGCCAGAATCCTCGTATTCATCGACCTCACGAGCCTGACGAGGAAATCTTGAGGGATTGCATTCCACTCTTCTTCAATTGCGATTCGGGGCTCTGGAAGCCTTATTGGAGCAGGTAGCCGGGCTCGAACCCGACGTTTCAGCTCATCCCATAAGTGTTCTATCGGATT
The DNA here is from genome assembly GCA_038048805.1 of Hipparchia sbordonii. NCBI lineage: Eukaryota > Metazoa > Arthropoda > Insecta > Lepidoptera > Nymphalidae > Hipparchia > Hipparchia sbordonii. The sequence continues at coordinate 9,237,779 of CM076115.1, forward strand.
CTAGTCCAGGCTTGGAGCTGGCTAGTCCATTGTACGAAAGCCGACGTCGCGTAGATACTGGGCCACCACATGAGCAACATGGGACCGTGCATTATCATGCATCAACTGTATATTCTGCTCGATATATCCTGCGTAAGGTACCACATGGTCTGCCAGGATTTCAGTAATGTAGCGATAAGAAGTTAATCCACGTGTACGGCCCGTCGGTTCGATGAAAACTAACGCTGAAAATGCGGTTTTCGTACAATGGACTAGCCAGCTCCAAGCCTGGACTTGAATCCGATAGAACACTTATGGGATGAGCTGAAACGTCGGGTTTGAGCCCGGCTACCTGCTCCAATAAGGCTTCCAGAGCCCCGAATCGCAATTGAAGAAGAGTGGAATGCAATCCCTCAAGATTTCCTCGTCAGGCTCGTCAGGTCGATGAATACGAGGATGCTGGCAGTTATCCGAGCAAGAGGAAGGAATACTGAATACTGACCAAAAACTTTTTCATTAATTTTTTCTTTGTTTCTGACTTTATTTTTCTTTTCATTTTATGATAACTAAAGATTAACACAACTGGGAAACGACTCTTCTTTGTAAAATCCTCAATAAAAACTTAATTAATTGATTAATCCTAATGAGTTTCCATTCATTTTCATCATCAAGAAACGCACTTTCTATAGGTATAACTTTGATAGTTGTAAGTTTTATATTTTTTGAGAAAATCGAATCAAAGTGCCAAGTTAGCGGGTGGCTCGGTTTATTTGCTGTCCAGTGTATTTTACAATTAGAAAAACATATGTTCGGTCTCACAATAATAGTCGTTACCGCCTGGCCACAGCCAAAAGCGGCGTGGATTGCGGCGCGGTTTGAGACGTGGCAAGCGGTGAGCGGCGAAAACAAATGGTAGACAACTTATGAAGTATGCCACAGCTAAAGGCGAAATTACATGGTTCAACCGAATTGAATCACTTTGGTTGAATGGAGCAGAAATGAAAGGAATGCTGTTTACACGGTATCTGGAAAATGAACTGTTCAACACATATTCTTCGAAAGATGTCGTCGAATGAGGTCGTACGTTTAGGAGTTGCAATAATATGTGATCATTTAATAAAAGAATTATCGAAAAAGAAGCTAAGGAAACGCCGTCGTTGGTGGGTGCGATCATGGGTATTAAGAAGGCAAGCCTTAGGAGCGTCAAACCGTCTATTGAGAGAATTGGCAGAAGAGGATCCAGATGCATACCTCAATCATCTTCGCATGAATGAAGCAAAATTTGATGAACTTCTTACAATGGTTACACCGTTAATTCAGAAAGAAAATACTATGATGAGGGATGCTTTGCCCGCAAGAGTGAAATTGCAAATCGTTCTCAGACATCTTGCTACTGGGGATTGTTTTGGATCATTGGAAGCATTATACAGAGTACCGAGATGCTCAATATCATCTTTTTTCGAAGCAGTGTGTGAAGCGATATGGATAGTGCTACGAGATTTTATTAAGGTCAGTAAAATATAGAGTAAATAAAACAAATGAATTAAGTAAATTTAGAGTACTTATTCCTTTAATATTTCACAATATGTTTCTCATAGCTGTTTGGAGCAAGTCCGAAATATTATTTTCTTGAGTTGTGGGCAGTATCTCACTAATTTGTTGAGTGTTTATGGGTGTTTGGACCTCATGATGATCACAAGTTTGAATAGGTGCCGATTGGAACTGAGAAATGGACGAAGGATATTGCTCATGTTGATAAGTATCTGGAGACATTACATAGGTATAAGAACTATGTGACAACGATGATGAACGCGTAGAATCATGAGGGGATGTATTAATGAACTGCAGCCGTTCCTGCACCATGACGTCTTGTAATTTCTGTTGACAAATCAAAGCTCGATGTAGTGGCATTCGCTTTAATTGCACAGCCAAACTTCTACAGAATAAGTCAAATTCATCTTCGGTGTTATTTTTAGCATCATCGCTAATGATTTTCAACTGCTTAATAGCCTTGTCTATTGGTGTATCACTGCATCTTTTCCGGTTTCTCGGCGCATGAGATATATTCGCGAGAGGCTGTTCATCTTTTGACGTCTGAGAATGTCCGCTATCTTTTGCTTGAGGAGTTTCCTGACTCTTCTCTGTGTTTTCATATTCTGTCACCTGTGACTGCTGCTCTGGGATGTTCTGTAAATAAAATTATGATTTTGTTTCAGGTTCCACAAAGCGAAAGTGAGTGGAGAAAGATAATGAATAGTTTTTACAAGATGTGGAATTTTCCAAACTGCTGTGGAGCCATGGATGGAAAGCTAGTAAAGATAAGATGCCCGCCAAATAGTGCTTCTGAGTATTTTGATTACAAAAAAAATTTCAGTATTATTTTATTCGCTGTCGTAGACGCCAATTATAATTTCATTTACATAGATGTGGGAACTAATGGAAGAGCAAATGATGCTTGCGTTTTTGAAAAATCAACTTTGAATGAAGCGATAACCGCAAATCTATTAAACATACCAAATGAAGGTGTTTTCGTAGCAGATGATGCATTTCCTCTGAAAACAAATATTTTGAAACCATATAATACAAGAGGGGAATTCAACGAAAAACACAAAGTTTTCAACTATCGGCTATCCAGAGCAAGACGCGTAGTCGAAAATGCATTTGGCATATTAGTAGCAAAATTTAGAATATTTGAAAAACCCATCCCACTCAGTGTGTCAAAAGTTGAACAGTTAGTAAAAACAACGTGCGCTCTTCATAACTGGCTTAGAAAAACAACTCGAAATATTAACTTACAACATTCACTTGAGAGAGAGGATTGGGAAAAGGGATGTATTATCCCAGGAGAATGGCGACAAGTACCATCCGAAGCGATTGTGGGCATACCGCAAACCAGGCTAGGAAATCATACTGAAAACGCACGCAGAGTGCGAAATATGTTTGCAGAAAAATTCATCACTACTGACATTGTACCGTGGCAATTGCAAATGATAAGAAGAGTAGAATAATTTTCAATCTGTTTTATGTATATGTGTAAGATTGTTTAAAAGCTTGTAATAACTATTGTGTTTTATTTAAATACTAGCTTTAAACCGCGGCTCCGCCCGCGTCGATGTCGGCTATCGCAACAAGTATGAACACATTACCCTCCTGTTGGACTCCATCGTAGTCGGTTAAAAAGTACCTAGCCTATGTTACTCAGGGCTAGTGTAGCATTCTAAAGGTAAATTTTTTTTTGAAATCAGCCCAGTAGTTTCGGAGCCTATTCAATACAAACAATCAACTAATCGAATCTTTCCTCTTTATAATATTAGTGTACCTAGACTAGCGGTTCGCTCCAGCTTCGCATGGGTTTAATATATTAATTTAAATAGTAGGTACTCACGAAGTTAGATGTGCCTTCCCTTGGAACACATACAGCATTCAAAAACTCATCCGCTTGTTTAAACCAAAACAACTTTGGAACATAAATATCATCTGTGGAACAACCGCTTTTGGTCGATCGTTTTATTTTCGCTAATTCACAAGTATAACGGGTACGTATACTTTTAATTTTTAATTTTATGTCTTCTTCGGTTACACCCGTAATGTTCAAATCTTCAATTAGCGATTTAATAGCATTTCCACGACAATCTCGGTTTTTATAACCCTCCGTTTTATAATTCCATAGACACGGATACTTTTTAAAATGTTCCAAGAACAGAGGCGTGTGATCTTCCTTCCATTTGAAAACCATTTCGTAGGTATGTATTGTCTAAAAATACGCCCTTCCTCGACACTGCGGCGCGCACCACTGACTGTAAAAGTGAATCGTTCAATTCTTGTGTTTACACATTCATTTCTCATTCATCCGCGTTGAAGATTGAACGCTAAAAGTGAAAATATTGAGCATGTTTAATTCTTTCAACGCCGTAGAACGACAACATTCAATGACATTGAATGATTCACTTATAAGTTTACATGGATCAATTTGGTTGCTTCATCCAAATTGAAAGACAAAAGTGAACCATGTAATTTCGCCTTAACGGCGACGCGCAGCGCGGCGCGACTGCGCAGTGTGCGAGTGAAACAAATGTACTAGCGAGTATCGAGGCGGCCACAGCTCAGAGCGGCGCGGGCGGTGGCATCGATGGACGCATTCAGGCATCGCACGACCGAAACAAATAATTTTGTTTCTACCGCGCGTTTTTAACTTAAAATAATGAATGTGGAACAATTGAAGGGTTGTAATTCTAAAGGGTTTAAGTGCCAAAAAATCAAAAGTCAATATTTTTACGAAAATACAATCTAAGTGCCAAGCCTAACAATATCCAAATGGATCCAAGTGCCTGTTTCGTTTAAAATTTTACCCACACACAAATAAACGCGGTTAGTTGACTAAATTACGCGGTTAAAAATGGACGCTACTTCATCGAATGATCAGAATATTCAGAGAAAACGTAATAAACAAAATTTTAAGGTCGAACAAAAGAAACGTCGCTTACATGGAGATGAATACAAAACATCAAAAAAGGTTACAGTTGCAAAAAAAACGTTAAAAGAGGTAAGTTTGATGTTTTGGTTTTCTTGTTCTATTGTGCTATTGGTAATAAGTATAGCTATGTATTTTTTCGGAATATTTTAATGTCAATAAAAAATTGCCATAGCGGTAACGTAAGTAAATTTTTCGGTTTTGATTTTTTTTTTTTATTAATAAAGAATATCAGCCAAGATGAACTTGACTGATGTTCTCCTCTCCCCTCCAAATAAGTGAAAACTTGTGTTAGGAGTGGGTACGACAATAGTGCAACGGGTGGGATTCGAACCTGCGACCTTTCAGTCTTCAGTCCGCACCTTTAACCGTTGGGCTATTGAGGCTTAAATATTATGTTTTGTTTTAGTTTCAGTAATATATTAATACATAATAATATTCAGTAGTGCGAATATTTTAGATGCTTTTCGTTATAAAAATTTTTCTTGTGTTTCAGGTGGATTGCAAGTGCAAATTTCAATGTAAACTTCTCTCCCGCGCCAGAAAAGAAGAAATTTTTAAGGAATATTATAGTATAGGAGACACTATAAAGCAAGGTTGACAAAATTCTAATAATATTTTATTACTAAATGTTACAAAAAGATACTCAAAAGTGATATATTTTGAAACTAATATTTTGTTTCAGGTACTTATTTACTCGGCCTCATTCAAATAACACCTGTACAGTCGCGGACAGAAAATGTTTACCACCTTAAGATTCATAATTGCATGCACACATCTGTGTCAGAAGGTCGATATGTGATTTGATTAGCCATAGATCATAGACTTTTTAACATGTAGCGGTGCTTAGACAGTCCTTTAGCGGTCACCTACTTAAGTAGGTGACTGCTAAATAGGTTAGATGTAGAAAACCTTTTTTGGAACAAAAAATCCTTACTAATGTTATAAAATAATGTAAGTGTTTGTTTGTTCGTTGTTGGTTTGTCCTTTCATCACACAGCTACGGAGCAATAGATCCACATGATTTTTTGCATGGATATACACTGAGCGGCACGGAATGTGGCCCAAATGCACTTTGTGGGTTATTATTAAAATAAACCGCAAAACGGCTGTATTTTTTTTTTGAAAACTTAAATTGTTTATTCAAATTCTAAATGCAATGATTAATAAACAAAAATCGTGATAACTTTATTAAAATTTTTATTAAATCAAAAAAAAAGACATTCAACTCCAAATTTAACTAATGTTTATTAATGAATTTTACAAATTAAACCTTAAAATTACTTAAAATTAATAACGAGTGTTACCTCCTCTGGCCCTGATGACCGCCTGCATGCGATCAGGCATGCTGTGGATAATGTTTTTAATGTCCACTTGGGGTATTTCTTCCCAGGCGGCCACCAGAGCGGTTTTCAGAGCACTGAGAGTCTCTGGGGGGTTGGGACTGCCTCGGATGCGCCTTTTAAGCATGTCCCAGACATGTTCTATAGGATTCAGGTCTGGGCTTCGAGCTGGCCACTCCAATTTAGGAATTGTTACCTCTGAAAGATAATCGTTGACACATCGCGCGGTGTGTGGTCGTGCATTATCTTGCATTAGTTTAAATTGTTCGCCCCCAATGAATTCCACATAAGGTAAAACATGATCTTGAAGGATCTCTTCAATGTATCGGACTGCAGTCAAACGACCTTCAACCACCACCAACTCTGTACGTGCGTCTGTACTGATCCCTCCCCAAACCATAACGGATCCACCGTGAAAACTTACGGTTTGCCTGGTGGTGATTGGCAGAAATCTCTCTCCACGCCTTCTCCATACACGTTCACGGCCATCTGGAGCTCTTAAGGCCACTCTGCATTCATCTGTCCACAAAATTTTACTCCACTGCTCGTGAGTCCAATTCGCATGCTCGCGAGCGAACCTAAGTCGTGCTACGCGATGTTGTCGGAGCAGTTCTGGACCTCGCGCTGGTCTTCGAGCACGCAGGTTCCGTTCATCCATTCTCCTTCTTATCGTCCGCTCACTAACATTGACCCCTCTTGCCGTTTGCAGACGCTGCCTTATTTCAACTGCAGTGAGGAACCGATTTCTTAAAATGGCGAGCGTAATAAATCGGTCGTCCTGCGCTGAGGTACACCTGATACCGCCACTTCCTGGTCTCCTCGTGTACAGGCCGGTCTGATCGTACCTTTTCAAGGCGTATCTAAGGGTTGTACGCGGTACATTTAAGAATTCAGCAATCTCTCTCTGTGTTCGCCCTTGACTCCGAAGCAACACAGCTTGAGCAACTTGAGCTGGAGTTACAGGCATTGTGTTTTGATTCTGAACGTTAAAAAAGATTACAAATTAATTATGAAACAAAATTAATAAAGATGCACCAGCAATAAAATGCAATATTGAATTTTAACTCACCTGTGTTTCGTGCGATCTAGCGACAAACTAACGTTAAACGTCACAGAAGTAAAAAAATTAACTTTTTTTTTATGCTTACCCTCTTAAATCAACAAAAACAAAAGTGTCGACAAGCGCCACTTGAAATTCTCATTCACGATACCAAAATCGCATGTTATCGGTTTGTTTATATTTGGGCCACATTCCGTGCCGCTGAGTGTAGTTGAGGATTTGGATAGTGACATTTATCCCGGAAAAATAGAGGGTTCCCATGGAAATTTTAGAATCCTAACTTCACGCGGACGAAGTCACGGGCAAAAGCTAGTAATTTTAATAAATAGATATCATCTCATATAGACACGAGCACAGGACACGAGTTACCAAAATGAGAAAACGGAAGTGAGTCATTTGCAAAAAAGTTGTACATGACGCTCAAGTATCTTGTCCTCGCATGAAAATACAATAATATTAAGAACCTGTAGTGTTTTTATCTGTTCATTAATGTTACATGTTACTTCAACTTTGAAGTTCAAACCCCATTTACTACCTAGGATGTGTTTAAATTATAGAAAATCACAAAAAAATATGAGAGGCCATCATTTTTTTCTTTATAATTATGTTGTCTCACTGATACTCTCGCATGTGAAAACCTTTATTGTTGCTTCGTCTTTAAACTATTATTAAATTCGGTAACAGTTATATAAACTGAGATGCTATCCTATTTAAGAAAACGAATAATCATTATAAAACATCATATTTAAGCACCAAAAAATGAATTTAATTACATGTCCACTTTTATAATACTTTGTGTAACACCTATGTGTAACGACACAACCACGGATATATGATCTATTCTGAACGCATTCTTAAATTTATTTTAATCTGGCAATAATTTACGGTATTACCAGCCCAATAAATGACAGAAGTGCCATATTGTTTTTACAATTTCGACTAAGACCTGTGGTGCTCGAGTTTTGTCAGTAAATTAGTTCTGCTGTATAACGTGGATTTAATAGGTAAGCACATCAAAGTACCTTTTAATTTGTACTGAATAGTGTGGTTTCATTCGTTAACAACAAATACAAATGGAAGTTAAATCATTCTAGTAAGAACTTTTTTTGCAACTTGTTTGAGGTTATGTTGACGCCGCGATTTTAGTTCTTTTGTGTAACGTGTGTAACGTTACACAAAGGATTAAGCCTATTGTACACTGCACGAATGAATAAATGATTTATATTAGCATAACATTTTATTATCTACTAGTGGCCGCCCGCGACTTCGTCCGCGTGATCCTTAGGGAATCTAAATTTCATCCAAGTCCATTCAGTAGTTTTTACGTGAAGAGTAACAAACATCCATCGATCCATACTTACTTACAAACTTTCCCGTTTATAATATTAGTAAGATAACTAAATTATTATAAAACTTTTTAAAAGATGTGTCGGAGGTACATTAATTAATTATTTTTAGTAAAACAGGCCGGATAGAATACTGGAAAGTCGATCGTTTGAACCTAATAATATTTTTTTCTGTTTGTCGGTATGTTTATTTGTTCGAGCATCACGTAAAATCCTCTTTTTTATGCGGATGAACAGATTTTGATGCGACTTCCATTTCAATAGCTTATAAATAACTTTAAGAATAATTTTACTCTTGAATACCCGCGGGGAGAGACAGGAAGACATTAATTTTATTTTAAAGTTAGTTATTAAAGTAATGTGGTTTGTCTGTAGATACCGGAAAATGGCTCCGATGACTTCAGCAGAACGTCAAAGAAAATATCGAGAAAAATTAAAACTAGAAAAATTTTTACAAATTACAAATTTTAACTTTGTTTCAAATTACATTTATTTCGATTATGTTTTGTTTGCTTACTAAAAAAAAATAATAAAAATATGATGATGATAATTTGTCAAGTACTGTTTTTTTTACACTTTATACAAAACAACATATAGTCTGAACTATCCTTTTTTTCCTTTGTTTAACATGTATAACGAATTCCTTTGTGTTTCCTTTGTGTTATGTGTACATCTTTTTTGCAAATGACTCAAGTAATAATCTAATGAAATTTCAAAGAGTCTTTATTTCTTAATTTTATTATTGAGAAACTAAACAATATTAGTATAAATAAATAATTAGCTTAATTAGCTTCCATTCGCTGCAATGACAACACGTAGACTCTCTCGCATAGACGCGACAAGGCGATAAGTCAGTTCATATCATCCCATACCCCAGTGCAATGTGATCTAAGACTTTGAGGATTTCTTTGATTCTGACAGTCCCACCTTTTAATCACTAAGACCCATAAATTTTCAGTTTCAAATCAGCAGATCGAGCGGGCTATTGAACGAGATGACTGCCACGGTGCAGATTGAACCATGGAATAGTAGCTCAGCGCATTATCTTGAACTTAGGTTGTCGGAATTTTGCTGCAGAACATCAATGTAAAATGCTGCAGAAACACCACGCATCACCATAGCTCATCCACCTCCTTTTGACTGTTTTTGACTGTGGATGCTATCAGCATCATTATGATTCAATGCACAACATGAACTTTACCATTAGAATTATGATTAAGCTTCCATTTTGTATTTATTTTGTATATTTAAATTTCAAATAACAAATCTAATATTTTTGATAATTAATTGACACTTTTACAAGTGCAATGATCTAATGTGTCAAACTTGAATTTACGAAATGAGTTTTATTACTAATATTTGTATAGAAAAGTCATTAATACTTTTTTTGATAAAACGATGCATGAAATTATTATAACGTAACAAATGCCTTGATATAGCATTATAGACCTTACTGAACGCAGGGTTACGAAGAATCTAATTTGAAAAGTGGTAAACATATTTAGTCCCCGACCGTAGGTCGAAGACGTCATGGAACATATGCCGATCAATCGGAAAGCCGCAGACAGATTTCTGTAGCCTATACGTTGCCTGATGGCACCGGTAATCACATACAGATATGTAGAAAAATGTTTGAAGCAGTATTTGCAATAACCCATAAAAAAGTACAAACTTTGTTAGAGAAAAAGAAGAGTGGAGAAAATATTTATAAAGACAACCGTGGATCAAAAAATAAGCCGAGAAAATATACTCCTGATGAAGAAAATCTTGTAATAGAACATATAAAATCATTCCCATACCAGGAAAGTCATTACAGTCGACATGATACCCAAAAGTTATATCTAAGCCCTGATTTGAATATTAACCGTTTATTCATGGCATTTAAAGAAAAATACCCTGATTCTCCTGTTAACTACAGATATTACCATTTAATTTTCAAAAATAAGTTTCCTAATTTGAAATTTGGGCGTCCTAGAACCGATACTTGTCCAAAGTGCGATTTGATGCACGCAAAAGTAAAAAGCTCGGAAGGAAGAAATAAAACCAAATATACTGTAGAGTTAGAAATACATCATCGTAAAGCTGAGAGTGCACAAAAAGCTATGAAAGCTGATTCAATAGAATCTCAGTCTCCAGCTAGTAGCACAATGACGATGGCTATGGATATGCAACAAGTAATTTTCATACCAACACTGACACATAGTCAAATGTTTTACAGCAGGCAACTATCATGCTACAACCTATGTGTTCATATTGCTGACAATAACCAAGCTTACATGTGCCTCTGGAATGAGTCATATGCGGGAATAGACGTGTGCGCCGCGCCGACCCGCCGCCGCCGCCGACATTCTTTTGACGCCGCCGCCGCCCGATCGCCCGTCGGCGTAAAATCGGCGCAACTTATTATTATTATCGAATATTATACTACGTAAACTACGTACCTATGTATCTATGTTCAGTTCCGAAGGAGACCGAGCGGGGAACTCCCTCACATAGATACGCTGCGCAGACACCGCGCTACTTTGATACGAGTACCGCACCGCGCCTTTGATTCATGCCGCCTTTTGAGATCGCACTCGCCGCACACCCCGCCCGTTCCACCCGCTTCGTTCATTTACTTGCTCTTTGTGTTACGTAATAGACGCGTTTTTAAGTACGTTACAATTGCTTATCAGTTATGGAAGAAAATAGCGATAAAATTGATATAAACAAAGTAAAAATAAAACATTTTACTGTAAATCCACTATTTTCTAAATCAAAAAACAGTTTTTCGTGGAAATACTTCGGACAATTAATACTTGAAAACGAAGGCAAAAGAAAATATGTGTTTACTGAACAAGTTTTTTGCTCGAGCTGTCTAGAAAATGCGAAAAATCAGGTCCCTGACAGTCCGTTTGGATGGTGAGTAAAAATATCGAATTATTTTCGAATTTCAATATTTTCAATAATATTAAGTACGTACTACATATAAGTTGTTGTTCTATTTTTTTTTTCAGTGTCAAAATTAAGTCCTACAGTTCTAAAGCGAGTACAGGAAATTTGATACGCCATTTGAAAGACGACCATTCATTATTGGAAGAAAAAACCCTGCTGCTGCGACATCCAAAAGTTTAACAACATTTTTCAAAGTATCACGTCCGACGACATCTGCTCCATCATCTTCAAAAAGCCAAAATAAGTGGATGCTTGCAAGGGATTTATGTTTGTGGCTCTGTCGATCCCTCACAGCATTCGATACTGTTAGTAATGAGGGGTTCAAAGACTTCCTGATGAAATATAATGTCATATACAAAATAGAAGATTTATCTTCTCGAACCAGCGTTTCTAGAGAGGCGTTAAGTGATATATACGACTGCATGCTAGCACACATGAAGCAAGATATCCTGGCAAAAATTGGAACCCATGCAGCTCTTACAACAGATCTTTGGCAAGATCTTTACCGACGTTGCAGCTACATAACGTATACTCTGCAATATATAGCAGATGATGCCAATGAAATGCAAAATTATACTTTGGCTACAAGATTATTTGAAGGCAAAAAGACTGGAGAAGCTTTAAGTGCATTCACTCAAGGTATTATATCTTCCTTTGGCCTCGAAGGAAAGTCTTTGTATCTTGTTACTGATTCTGGAGCAAATGTAAAGCGCATATCTCAAAATTTGCAAGGAATTCAAAGCCACTTATGTCTGGGACACGGTTTGCATAATCTTGTAACAGTAGACGGTATCAAAAAAACTTCCCAAGTACAAAATCTCGTGGTAAAATGCAAGAAAGTTGTCAAAACACTGAGATATAGATTGCCTGAAATTGAAGAAGAAGCTGACAAGGAACAGCGCCGAATTTTGACAGAAATTGATGATGTTCATGACCACCTTGAAGATGACGAGAACTTTCCATTTGATCCTGTACCAGAGTCAGACGTACCGTCAGACGAGGGGACTGAGGTTTATTTCTCTAGAGCCACTACATCATCAGCATCATTATCTGTGCCATCGATTAAATCAGCAACACCCACTCGTTGGCACAGTACTTTAGCGATGCTACAAAGTTTAAGTAGTAAGTGCAACCGAAAACCAGTGAACGCCATGCTTGCAAAATATAACATGTCGGAACTTAAATTTGATGATAAGGAATGGGAACTCATTGAAGATCTGACTAAGTTTTTGACAAAATTTAAACCAATTACGGAAGTTTTATGTACACAGACAAATTGCTCAATCAATTTCGCCTTAGTGTTCAGATCAGAAATAAAAGATGCATGTGAAGCTTTGAATGACGATGAAAAGTTAGTAATGTTGCATATGAAAAGAAATATGGCGGAAATGCTCAATCACAGATTCCCAATCACCAAAATTATTGTAGCAGCTGCTTTGCTAGATTGCAGATTTACAAAATTACAAGAAATAGATAATTTTATGGAAAGTAACAATACGACAAGAGTGGACTTTTTGGTCAACTGCATCAAAGAAGCCAGCCAGCCAGCGTGTGAACTTGAGGCGCAATTCAGCCGCTCTAGTACGTCAAATAAAGGTGACCAAGACAATTTTCTGGTCAAACTTGTTGAAAAACATGCAGTTACGTTTAATGATGATGGACAAGATTTTATTGAGAAAGAATGCTTGAAGTATTTGGTATCTTGTGATGCCAGTGATTTGAAAGACGGCAATGTTATTAAATATTGGCAAGAAAGACAAGCAGCATTTCCGTTACTGTACAAATTAGCGAAGGCTATTTTATCAGTGCCTGCTACAAGCACGCCCAGCGAGAGAGTGTTTTCTATTGCCGGTTTGACAGTAACGGCAAAAAGGTCTCGTTTAAGTCCATCACGAGTGGACAAAATTATATTTGTGCATGATAATTACAGCCGTTGCAAGGCAGCCGTTAATTAATTTTATTTTTATTATGCTGATCTTGGTTTACTGTTAATTTTGGTGCCAAACTTATATTTTTCAATGATAATTACTGCTGTTGTAAAACAGCCATTACCTACTTATAATTACTTTTATTTTTCTGATTGTGGAAATTTTAACAAAAATTTTATATTTGTTGATCATAATTACCGCCGTTTATTTTTGTTTGTTTTTATTTTTGGCGTTAGTAACAATTACTTACTTACTGCTATTTTGCTGATATTTGTTGATTGTGCAATTTTATACCAATGTTTATGCTAGAGATATTGGTAAAAACAAGACTGTTTCTCTAATAGAAATAAATCTCAAATCAAATTATGCAGTTTTATTTCAATTCTTCACGCCGAAGTCACGCCGAAATCACGCCGCCGCCGCCGATTTTTGACCGGCGCCCGCCGCCGACGATTGAAGCTTCGGCGCACACCCCTATGCGGGAAGAGGTGGTAATGAGGTCGGTTCTTCTATATTCAAGGTACTAAACTTGATGTCATCTAAAACTTTAAAAAAACATGCAGTTATTTGGAGTGATAACTGCATAGGGCAAAACAAAAATAGAATGGTTCTTTTCGCCTTGATCTATTTAGTAGCCAATGGCATTTATGATATTATTGATCATAAATACTTAGTAAGTGGTCACTCCTTTATGTCTTGCGATCGAGATTTTGCTCAAATTGAAAAAAGAAAGAAAGTAGTTAAGTGTTTTGAACCAAAGGATGTGGAAAAAATGATAATCATGCCACAAAAATCCATATGAAGTGGTTAATATGGACAGAAATGATTTTAAAGACTTGAACAAGGCTTCCACGGATTTTTTAAATACTACAAAGTTAAAAATATCAACAATATCATGGATTCGCATTGATAAAAATAAGTTACCTCATGTTGATTTAATGGAATCGCATAATGACTCAGTACCGTGGCAGAGTGTAAATATTTTCAAAAAAGGCAAGTCTCCGAATCACTTAAAAAACTACACTTTACCAGCGCTTGAAGCACGAAATAATATTTCGAAAGAAAAATTGAAAGATTTGACGGACATGTTACCATACATACCCACCGAAAATAAAGCATTCTACGAACATTTGATTAATCAAACTGAAGCCTGAGAATGTTTTTAACGTTATTTATAAAGGCACTTAGCCCATTTTCAATATTACTCCATAAGGCACTTATGATATTCCAAAATAATGAATGTTTATTTTTCATTACTTCCTTGGATTCCTATTTTTTTCGATTTTGACGACTTCGTATAGTTATAAGATATGTTTTTAATTGATTTAAGTAAAAATAAATAATTATTTCATTGATTTGTTTATTTTATTATGTTTTTTTGTTATATCTCTAAATAATAAAATTGGCACTTACACCCTTTAGAATTACAACCCTTCAATTTATTAGTGAAATACTGAGTAGACCCGCAATATGGATGTCAAAACATCCACATCATAAATGTAAAAAAATGCATGTTGTAAAAAAATTGTGGGACGAAATAAAACAACAATTTCCTGGTAGTAGTGGTAAGTATTTATTACCTATTTTTTACGAGTAATTAAACAAGATACGGCAATTTAATATCATAGACATTCACGATTTCATAGATACCTACCTACCTATGCTTGGGTTGGGTTATTGAAATAAAGTTTGAATTGATCTCGTATTCTAGATGCTTGAATCGTAGCTCGATTATTCCGTCTTGACCTGCGTTCGCTATTGTGACTATTTGAGTCTTCAAACTGGGAAAAAAACTGCTGAAAATCTTCATCTCTGTCTCCGTCTCTTTCTCTTATAATATTGTGTAACAGGCACGAAGCCTTTATAATCAATATTGCGTGATTTTTGTCTGCCTCTATACTTTTCGTAAAAATACGAAATTTATTTGTTAGAATACCAAATGCGCACTCAATTATGACTCTTGCCCGGGATAATCTTTTGTTGAAAATACTTTTTTCCGTATTTAAACCACCGGAGGGATATGGGCGCATCAAATAATTTTTAAGAGGGTAGGCTTCATCGCCAATTAACACGTATGGCAAATTCAGATTTGAACCAGGTAATCTTTGTGACGGTGGAACGTTGAATCTATTTTCTGTTAATAATCTATTTAATCGTGAAAAATGAAAAGTGCCTCCATCACTTTGTTTGCCTTTCCCGCCAACTTCTACAATAATAAATTTGTAGTCTGCATCTGACACTCCTTGTAGCACTAATGAAAAAAAAATGTTTAGAATTATAATATGCACTTTCACTATTGGGTGGATTTTTTATGCGGAAATGTTTGCCGTCTATCGCACCCAAACAGTTAGGAAATTGCCATCTTGAAAAAAAATAAATTTGCTACACTTTTTAACTTATCACAGGTTGGCTGCGGCATATGTATTTGGGCCAAATTTTTCCAAATAGCTTCTAGAGTTTGATAAATTACTTTGGCAACTGTACTTCGTCCTAATCGGTAAGATTGAGCCAGAGACCTAAATGATCCACCGTGACCAAGAAACCTGAAATAAAAAAGCACTTATTAATGACCTAGGTTTTCCAAAAATTTTACTAAATGTAGGTAATATTATAATACTAAATTTTAATGTGATATTACGTCTAGCTATCCATCCGTCCATCCATAATACATCTTTATATTTTACGCATTACTTAATGAGGTTATGAGTTAATGATGGGACTATCGCAAATAAAAAAATCTGTTATTCCATAAAAATCCAATATTGGTAATTACTTTTAATTTTCAGATGATAGTTTAAGGAAAAAATAGAAGAATCTAAAAGACGGCTACCGGAAAGAACTCAAAAAAGTACCTATGTTAAGGTCTGGAGATGAAGGTTCAGATTATCAGTCTCAGTGGAAGTATTTTGAACAATTATCATTTTTGAAAGACGAATTTTGCCCACCGTGGGAGAGACTAACTTAATAGATGAAGATACATCAACTCAAGATCCAACAGAAGAATTGTCGTCGTCACTCTTCGAATCACCGCCGCCTCCGCCGTCGGTTTCACCAGTGCCATCAACCCCCACCTCCCCGCCACAGCAACTGCCAACTCCACAATCATCAGGACTTCAGGTACAGACTAATGCTACCACCTCAAGAGAAAATGAAACACAAAACTCCTCCCGAAAGCGATTGAAAACCACTGAAATCCGTGCTGAGTATTTAGAAATAGAGAGAAAAAAATTGAAGTTATTGGAAGCTGACTTAGCAGTTGGTAAAGAAAAAGACATTCCCAGGTCAGATGACTATCACTTTTTGATGGGTCTATTACCAGAAATGGAGAAGCTTAACGTTTTACAGAAAATGAGAATGAGAAACAAATTCACTCAAGCTTTGATGGACGAAATTAGTCTCAATCAATATCCAGGCTATCAGGGCTATTACACTCAACCTCCGCCTTCTGACTACGGCACAAATAATTAAAAATTTACATTTTACCAAAAAGTTAAAAACTTAATAATTTGTCTATGGTACATAATTTGTGATTAATAATTTATCTATGGTACATAAATAAATACTTAGTGATGAACAAATTAATATTTTTATTTATCTACATATTTACCTTAAACTTAGAAACAGCTGTTCTAAAGGTGAAACATTTTTCTTGAAATTAACTTTAGCTTTCAAGTCTTCATGTATATGGCCGAGTATATAATCAAAAGTTTCTATGCTTGCCCTCGTATATTCAAAAAATTTATCAGGATACTTCCTATATTCATAATAAAGAGTATGAAATTCGCCAAGTTCTCTCCTTTTTTGGTTAACTGGGTGCGCTCCTATTCTTGACTGAATGATATCTTGAGCTAAGAACGCACTTGTTTCGAGGCAATACCGTGCCACTTTTGACAGGGACATTTTAATAATTAAGCCGTTCCCTAAATACGTCCACCGCTGACGCCGCCGTGGTCGCTACTAGTCTAGCTGTGGGATACCACCGCAAATCACACTGCCCGCCGCGCCTCTCGCCTCACCGAGCCCCGCACCGCCAGAAACTGTGCCCAGGCCGTTAGGCTGTATTTAGTGCTCGACCGACGGTGAGCGCTGAGGTCGGTCGAGCGTAGCTGTATCAATGGAAACCTATAGAACGTCTACAGTGCAGCGCTGATGAATTCCTACGCGCGTACAGCTACGTCGCGCTGACGAAAACCGTCGGTCGAGCTCGTCGGTCCGGCGTGCGTCGGTCGACTGACGCGCTAGTCGTTATACACGCGCGTTTAGTGCGGCGCTGACCGAGCAACCGACTATACGCGCGTACGCACTATCGCGAACAAAATGAATGTTGATACCGAGCGTGTCATAACCGAGGTGCATCTTCGCCCGCCATTGTGGGACCTCTCTTGTCAGTTCTACAAAGATCGCGATGCCAAAATTAAAGCTTGGCTCGAAGTTTGCCAAGCAGTAGTTCAAAATTTTGACGAACTCTCTGCCAATGAGAAAAAACTTATAGGTAAGTAAATAAAACAGCATTTTTGTATTTTATGAGTTTATTAGAAGATACTAGCATCTTGCCATGATACCATGCCATCAGGAGAAACGAAATAGTTTGCAAATTTATCCCTTATCATATCGCCTGATCTGATATTACGGTTCACATTGAGGTTATAATCTTGGAACCCTTCGACGGTTAGTGTGTCCTCTACTCTGTAACCATCCCGTTCCCTAATGTAGTTATGTAAAACACAACACGCCTTTATGATTCCTATTGTATTCGGCAAGGATGTATTCATTGGTCTGTGAAATATCTTGAATTTATTACTCAATATTCCAAATGTAGACTCTATGTATCTCCTAGCACGGCTTAATCTATAGTTAAATATTTTTTTTTTATGTGTCAGATTACTTCGTGCGTAAGGTCTTAAAACTTTGTTCGATATACCGAACGCAGAATCACCGAGAATCATGTATGGAAGTGGTTCTATAGTATTAGGTAGTGGTTTTGGTGCAGGTAATATTATTTCTCCGTTATTTAATTTGGTTAACAAACTGCTTTCCTTAAAAATATTTGAATCGGAATCTGTTCCACATGCGCCTACATTTATATAGGTGAAGCGATAGTCAGAATCACACATGGCCAATAGAACAACAGAATAATATTTTTTGTAATTTGAAAATAAACTTCCGCTGTGTTCAGGACAGATTATTCTTACGTGCTTCCCGTCTATACTGCCGATGCAGTTAGGGAAGTTTGCTATCTTCTCAAACCCGGCAGCGACTTTAAGCCATTCTTCTTGTGTATTCGGTAACGAAAGACATTCTTCATGAAGTAGTCCCCAAATATTTGCACATACTTCTTTAATGATTCCGCCAATAGTTGCCGTACCAAGACGGTAACTAAAATAAATATCACTGTATGTTTGTCCAGTCACAAGGTATCTGAAACAAATTAAACTTTTTAAATGATTGTATGTATTTACTTACAGAAAAACAAGTACAACAGCGATGGAAAACTGCGCGGGACGCCTACGTAAGATGCAAAGTCACATTGAAGAATACAAAATCTGGATCTGGAGGGGGAAACAAAAAGAAATATATATATTTTGACTGTATGCAATTTTTAGATAAAAAACAAGTAGTCGACACTGAAGATTCAATTTTAGCAAGTCAAAACACAATTGATGAATCCCGATCAAATTGCGAGCCACCAACTATCGATACAGGAGAGGGTTCTCCGTCAAACCCTTCATCAAACCAAAATGCTCCACCTTCAACGTCCGAGGGCCCCAACACTTCCCAAACAAACCAACAACAAACTGCTGCAAGTAGACGGATGCGGATGCATAGAAAGCGTAAGAGAACTCCTGATGAAGACGACAATTTTGAGAGAGAAATGTTGAACATGTTTAAAGAGAACACAAAACTGATGCAGAACGATGATATGTCATTTTTTTGTTCGCTTCTGCCGATCATGCAAACTTTTTCTAATCACCAAAAATTACTGTTCCGTTCGGAAGTGCTAAAAAAAGCCATCGAAATTTCAAGCGATAACAGCTCTAGTGAAGGCCGGCCTTGGACATCCCATACTTTTTCTACGATTTCGGAACATTCAGATATAGCTACTCTATACTCAACAGAACAATCCACATCTCAACCCCTTCCCGAAAATTTTATAGAAGAACCCGCAACTCGACAATTTGTAGCACCAGGTGATTCATCGACTCCAACCTACATATTAGATGAATATCTTACTTTCCAGAAAATTTAATACGATTATGTACTTTTGCAACATTTTTAATAAAAAATTATAAGTATGACATTTTTAGTTATTGTTTGTCCTAATAAGAAATAGATAAAATAATAAGTAAAAAACATAAAAAATATTAAAGTAGGTAAATAAAATAAATTGTAAATGAGTAGGTACATACCTTAAAGTAACGGCCAATCTTTCTACTGGTGGCACTGGAACACGGAACATGTTGTTGTGCTTCAAATTATCCTGAAGTTTATCTAGCAACTCGTCAAAACTTCGGGTAGACATCCTGAAGTACTCAAAAAATTTTTCCTCGTATTGTCGTAATTTCGAATACAATGTACAAAATTCTCCTTCAATTAGCCGGTCTACAATTATTGGGTGCACATGATATCTTCTCCGTTTTTTGTGTCGTAACCGTTTGTGTAAATAGTAAGCACATATTATAGAGTTAGCAAATGGATTCATTTTTCGTCGCAACTGTACACGTTTGACTAAGTTTCCCGTCAGTTATGCACTAAATGCTTGGTCACGACCGACGATCAGGACGTACGATCATCGCGTACGGTACGCGCTTACCGTCGGTCAAGCACTAAATACAGCCTTAGAAGGCTAACTTTTGACGTCGCTGAAAGCAATAACATTTTTCACAGATTTAATAGAAAGCGAAAAATGGCTGGCAAAACTTGGTTCTATTCTTTTAAAAACCGACACCCGGAGTTGAGTATACGGCAACCAGAGAATACTTCTTTAAACAGAATTAAAGGATTTAATCGAGAGAATGTTAATGGTTTCTATGACTTAGTGGAGAAGATTATTGACGAAAATAACTTGACATCTACACAGATATTTAATGTAGGTAGATGAAAGTGGTTTTTCTACCGTGCAAAAGAAAACGCAAAAAATCGATGTTTTAGTAACAAGATAGTAATAAGTTATTACTTATCTTGTTACAAAAACATCATATTTAAGTAATTTGAAGATATGCAGTTTTGACCCCGCAAAACTTAATCGACTTAATCTCTGGCGTGACGTGGTCATACCTTCAAGGACGCAAGTTTTTATCGAGCAATCTTTGATAAGAAAACCAGTTTCTTACAAAAACTAACCAAAAACGAGTTACTGTTACTTTGCAAAGATTTACGGGTTACTGTTGAAGTGGAAACAATAGAGGAACTTCGTAAGACCTTATGTGAGGTTGTCAAAAGTGGGTCTAGGTTGAAGTCAAACTCCTGATTTGTGAAACTCAGACCGGTAAAAAAGTGTTTCAAAAACCCCCAACAATGTTCGTAAATAATATCTACAATATTGAGCCGTTGGATGGTCGTGAATTTGACACTTTTGAAACCCAGTTACAATGCTTAATTACTTTAAATGAAGTCCCAGAGGAGAAGAAAGTGACATTATTATTTACGAAATTGACACCCAAGGTATTTGATCACTTAACATTATGATACACAAAAAGACAATTTTGCAGACAGCGCTGCAGCAAGGATATTTCCTACCGTGAAGTTAGTAGACGATTATAATTCCCGCATGACAGAAGTATTGTCACGTGACTCTCGAGTCTGTACAATCTATGCGGTAGACAAATCTAGGGATGCAGCAATGTACAGAAAATAACCCCCGCATAATGACATACCCCTGGATATTAATAACTGTGGAGGGCTGTTTCACACCATACAAATCGCTGCAGGCTCAAGAGTCATGCTGCGAAGAAACATAATGGTCTGTGATGGCCTTGTAAATGGTGCTATGGGCGTTATTAAAAATATTAAGTGGCCAGCCCTCCGCCTTGTCTAACTGGAGACTGGAGAATTGGCTGAGGCAGTATGGGTGCAATTTGATGACCTACTGTCGGGATTAAGGTATAGGATGCAGATGGTCTGGTGTTAATTGCGCCAGCGTCTTCGACCTTCCAGGGCAATACAGGTTACGGTGATATTGAGAAGAGGATGTTACCCTTAATATTAAATTGAGCCGTCACAGTCCATAAATTGCAGGGGACAACTTTAAAGAGGGCTGTAATCGATCTTGGAAAAAAGAATTTTGCTGAAGGTCAGGATATGTGGCTTTGAGTGGTGTTAAAATTTTAGATGGGTGTAAGCGAATTAGAGCCATCTAAATTGTTAACACCACCGCACGATAGCAAAGCGTTACTTGAAATGTAAAGGTTAAGAACTCAGGGTTATATTCATAGTTCCCAATTCTCAGTCGAATATGAGACTGGTGCCACCACCAAGCTCTTATTTCCTGATGTCTGTGCAGCCTACAAGACGACCAGAAAAATTAAAATGGATAACTATAAGGCGCAATTATTTACCAGACACGGCGGCCTTAAAGCCTATCTGCATAGATTTAATCTAGCAGGAGATCCGCGCTGCCCTTGCGATGGCCTCTCGGAATAATCTGTAGAACATGTAATTTTAGAATGTCCGCGATTCGTCAGACAGAGATATGATTGCGAGTGCAGCGCGGGTCTCCCTACTTCACGAGACAATCTAGCCAACCTCGTCAACAACGATGACTGCCGGACACATTTCGTTGAGTTTGCGGTCGCATTAGTTAAAGCCGCTGGTAGAGGTAATGGGTCAAACTAATCAATAATAGGGCTAGGCTAGGTTAGTTATACTATACTAGGACTAGGTTACGTTAGATAGGTTAGGTTAGGCTAGTCACTAAAAATAAAAATGGGAAAATTCCCATATCACGCTTTGGGGATAGAGCATCAACTTCATACGAGTCAAAATGGCCATATTACCTTTCCCTATTGTTCCTTAAAGATGTTGTTCAATCAAGAAAATCATTAGGGTGGAAACCAATGAAACGCCTTTTATCTGGTTCATCTGTTCTGGTTGGTGTTCCACAGAACAGACCAATAATTCTTCTAGTGTTGAATATAATATTCGAATCCCTACCAAGACGACTCAAATGATCCACAAGACATTGAAGCCAGCGATATGCAACACGATACAAGTACATAATGATGAACAAGAAGAAAATAGTGAAGACACTAATTCAAATATTGAATTTTCAAGAACCGGTAGTGCAGTTCCATGTAAAAAAAGAACCAACATATTTAATCAAAATTTGCTAGATATTGAAAAAAAGCTGGAATATTTGCAACAAAAAGCAAGAAGAAATGATGACGATGAACATTTGTTATCTACCCTTTCGTAAATACCCACAAAATCGGTTGCTTTCGTTCAGAAGTGATATTCAAATAACAGTCGACTGTTATGCATACTAGTCCCAGTTTCCAAGACCTCCATCTTCTAGCTGTTCACTGGAGCTTGTTGCATCACCAACCAGATTAACATAATTGTTAACACCAGAATCCCACACCTCACAATCTGTAGCACAAGCATTCCAGTTTCCACTCACCACCAATCACACGTGAAATACGAGAACCACACGCCTCACAATCTGTAAGCACAAGCATTCTAGTTCTACACACCGCCAATCACACGCCAAAAAACCCTCTCTGCCGTCGCCCGCGGTCAAAGGCGCGTGGCGGATTCTACCACTTGCACCGGTTTTGGGCCGGTGCTTTGGATAAGGCGCCAAATAACAGTGAAAATGATATATCACCAACTCCCGCTATAATGCGAACCACGAAGCCGTCTTTGATTATAGTGACAAAAAAGCCAGTAGAGACGCGGCAGCAGACAGTTCAGCTATTTCGCGGCAGCATTACCCAAGTAGCAAAATAATGTCATATAAATGGTACAATAACGTTTTTTATTTAACTTTCAGTCATATGTATAGGTTTTATAAATGTTTTTTATATGTTTATATAACGTGGGTTTGGGCGCAGATTATATAACGTTAAAATCGTGTAAAGGTCGTTTTGTGGTTGCATTAGCGTCAATTAGGTTGTGTAAAAGTCATATAGACGTTGTAAATTTAACTAATAAGTTTTTTAATTGTTTCTAATAATACTTCTACATAACTATAAAATCGTATAGATGTTTAAAATAATACAAAAGAGTTACATTTTGTTAAAAAGAAGTCGCAGTATCGTGCAAGTGTAATATTAAAAAATTGTTTTCTTTAACCCTTTATAAGGCAGAACTATCCAGAAGAATAAAACAACTTTTGTTTATAGTTTTGGCATATTTTTATTTAAAAAAAAATGGCATTAAAAAAAATTGGAAAACTAATTAGGAAAATTGTGGAAATTTGGTGGGAAAAATATGCCCACATATAAAAACACTGCCCGTCAACTACTCATGTGCTTACAGTATGGTATTGTGCAAAACACGGTGTAATGCAAAGCGGGACATTACATTTATCGCATTTTATTTTGCTTCGTTTGTCGCTCGTCTTTGTGCTGCAGAGCTTACAGCGCCGGTAGGTCTCCATGGCTGCTGGCATATGCACACCTACATTTTGGAATCGCACTTCTTCAGGCACAGAGTTGATACTTTTTTGGTAATTGTCTGTATCACATCGTAATTTCTTGGAAACGTAGGTGCCCACGCTCGACTTTCTTTTTCTGCTACTATAACCACCAATAAGTCCTCTTGCAAGAGCCACCCGAAATTCTAAATTGGTAAGCTAGTGTACCCTTGGTGTTTTGGAATATAAAATGAAAGCATTTGTCAAGCGTGCATCAACCAAAAAGTAGAATATCCGCGTTTGCTTCTTCGTTCGATAGAATATGTGTTCTTGATTTGATCAAATAGGTCGACACCTCCCATTCTTTTTGTGTATTCTTTCACTACCCTTGGGCATTTCACTGTCAGCTTAGTGCCATCTTGTTGAGTTCTTTGAACTGTAGTCATTCCTTCTTTGGGATGAAAAGCATTGGTTAGTAACAAAACCTCTTTGGTATCCTGCCATACAGTAAAAGCTACGTCTTGTTTAGTTCTCCATTTGAACTCGCCTTTTTTCAACTTCAAACTCTTGTTCCTGCCAGTTCTTTTTATTATACTAGGTAAAACTGCTCTATTTCTTCTGACCGTTCCACTTGCAAATATATTTTTTTTTTCATATAAATACTGCATGAGTGACCAGTCGCAAAAAAAATTATCGAAGGTGATGTGTTTCTTGAAAGCTTCCTCTGGCAATTTGATTGACAATCTTTTTACAACATTAGCACCCAAGCGCTCTTCTGTTCCTTATATACCAAAGAGGTTTTGTTACTAACTCTTCTTATTTGGAGGGGATAGGAGGATATTAATCAACTTCAGCTTGGCTAATATTCTTTCTAAAAAAAAAAAACAAATCAACAAACAAACACACTTTAGCATTTATAATACTAGTAAGATTAGTATGATATTATTGTTAATGAGACTTGATTCTTTCGATGTACCTACATAAGATAGCAATATCTAACCATTAAAATTATTTGTTTTAGGTAGATATGTCTTATAAAATTGTACAAACTGTAGAAAGGGGAAAGTTAGTTTTAACAGCGGTGCCTGATAAATGGGAAAAAAATGGTATCTTGCATTGGCCGAGAAGAAAAGTGGAAGATTTATTAAAGAATCCATTTTCGTGTCCAGAGGAATCTTGGACATCACTACAATGCGTTGTGAAAAGAAGTGGAATTACTTCACACGAAAGTGCTGAGATAGAGGTCACTCAAATGACAAACATGAGCGACACAAAAACTGGTCTTTATAAAAGACCTGTAAATAAAATTTGTCCTAAAGGTGAGTAATTCAACTATTTGGGGGAAACTCTTGCACTTGTGTACACGTTGACCTTTGAACACAGAAAAATAAGGATACCGCATGTTAGTCCGATTTGTGTAACTACCAACTACGAGTGCAATTCAACCATCAACGACAAGATCATTTTGCTAGCTAGTCTGTCATCGAACCTTGACGTGGAGCAGTTATTTCAGTGTGATATAATAATGAAAAAATGCCGAATTGCGTAATTAAATCTTGCAAAAGTGATACTAGGAAGCATAATAAAGCATCTGGCATTACATTTCATCAGTGAGTACCATTTCATCTGGTTTAAAAAAGTGGAGACAGCTTCTTTAAAATTGTTATATTTTTACTCATAATTGAAAACGATTTGCAGTCTTCTTTTAGATTAGTGAACAGTTTGAGATGCAACAATAAAGTCAACAATGTAATACCAGAACCCTAAATATTAATAAATTGAATTTATTGATTTTATATTTCTTATAAATTAACCGAAAAATTAAATGTCGAATTTGCACTAGTCTTTTCGCGTCAGGCACGTTATATTTTCATAAACTAATGGATAAGAAAAATTTTGGTGGACTTATTTATCCGTCTGTCGATGTTTACAAAGTTTGCATCAACAGTGAAAATATACTCCAAAAAATCCAACATATCAAATCTTCTGATAAAAATTATTTCACTCGTGTAAGCACAATGTGCTTCAAAAGTTGCGTTCATGCTATAAGGAAAAATTCAGTGTCTTGAAAAACACTCGTTAGAGCAACCGGCCACTTATAATCATAGGCTATTTTTTGGTGAAAAGTGTGATTGAAGAGTACGTTGGAGTGCGTCTCCATGATAATACGAAAAAGGAGACACTTTTAGAGGAACATGATTTGTACCAACTTTCACTAATACCGAACAATTATTCGAAATGACGAAATACAAGATAACTCCATACTGCCGAGTTTTTCTCACATCATCCCCTACATTCTGGCGCCTAAAGTAAATAACTCAAGAAGATGGAAGAATAACATGCAAGCACTCCAGTACTACTGTCAGAAGAGCAGCTTGCACAGCTACTCGACCGACAGGGAACAGCGCCGAACAAAAATTTTACCCTTTTTAATTTTAGGAGGAGGAACTAATAGACCTACTTTATGGTCTATTAAAACTCAAACTGGAGAAAAAAATAGCAAGATCAGATGTAAAAAGATTTGCAAACTTCTGGAACAGGCGCGTCACTTGAAGGCACTGGAACAAGAGGTCCAACAGTCTCTAACGAAAACGGTACCTGCCTCCGGCACTTCCAATAAAGAAATCAAAAAGAGGTGTTTATTCTGTCGCAAGAAGGGGCATGGAGTGGAGGTTTGCCGCAAACGACTGGCAAAACTTGCAGTAGTAGAAACTACAAAAAGACAGTAGCGCCTTTGCATCAGGGTAATGGACTGTGGTAAGTTTGCACCTAAAAAGATGGAAAGTGTCAATTTTGCTCTTAATTAGTATGACGTCATTTTGGAGGTACTGACAACAAGAAAAGCGAAACAAAAATGTTTTGTAAATTAACTGTTTTTATTAGAAAGCTTTATCACATTAATTAAATTCTCATATCTAAGTCGGGATCGCAACTTCACATATTTGTTGTTCATATTCTTCCATTTCTTCTGATCTAATCATCACCTGTTTAAATAGCTTAATTCACTTCTATTTTTCCAATGTGAGCCATAGTGTTTAATCAGTAAATTATTGACATCACGCAAGTTTACATTTTTTATCAAAACTTTATATTTATTAATTCGATTCGGTCTGACTTCCAGAAATGACTCTTTTTTTTTGAGGACGGATTTTTAACAGCCAGTGTTAGCATTATAATTAGCTTCACCTTGTACAAAAACATTATTGCTCTTATTTCGCCTCAAGTGAAATATTTTTATTTGAGCGAATGCAAAATGCCAATTTCCTGGAGGATGTATTACGTCATTGATGATTTCCAGTCTTAAACGTTGTCGAAGTGCACTACAGTTCCATGATTTTTATAAACACTAATATACTCCTCCGGAGCTATTACATTTTCCATGCGCTTTATTTCGTTTTCTATTAAGCCGAAAACTCTGTCAAGTGGAATGAAGGAGAGAATTCCATTTTTTTTATATGGAGCGGTGCACGACTAAGCCAGGTGGCACACATACCAATCAATATTGGATTTTTGTTTTATGCACTACAACCGTCAGCTACCAGTCTAATGGCAATAATATTTGGATTAAAAATTATAGTCTGAAGTCTGCCAAACAATCTCATTTGCACCCTCGCGATGCTCATCTTCCGTCCACGTGTAGAACGTTACGTTATCTTTACTTAAGATATTAACAGGTACTGATTTTACGATTGCAAAATTATATACAAACGGCGGCTGTAGTAAGCCGCCTGATCAGGTATTTTGGGCAATACCTGATTCTTCTGGCAGTCAAACGCGAAGGCAACCATATCTTCCCTTGCTTCCTTTAATAAACGGTAAAAGGCTTTCGAATTCAAAATGTGCAACCTTTTCTCAGCCATCAAAGTCGCTTTTTCGGCTGCGTCAGTAGAAATCTTAATTTTTTCGAGCAATTGCGTACACTATAAACAAGTGTCCGTACTGTTACACCCTGGCTCTGTAAGCTGTAACGCTGACGCATGCTGCATCAGCAGCAACACGCTTGACCGCCTTGGTGCAGCATGGGACAGTCCGTCACGAACCTCCAAAAGGGGTACACGTTTTCCTATATCGTTTTTCTACATTCAATTTCCAGTTTTCCAATTCAAATATATTTAAATATATACCTTATTCTTTAAAAGTTTTTTTTTAAAAAGACAATCGCCGTGATGTAGAAAAATTAATTAACTTGGTTAACGGCCATAAATCTTTGTGGGATCAAAGTGATTCCAGTTATCACTTACGTGACATTCAGCGTAGGGCATGGCGTGAAATATCCGAAGAAATGGAAAAACCTGGTGAGTAAATTTATATATTTTATTTTATGATGAACAGATAAGTATTGTCTTAAAATCAATTGTTATTTTGACAAAAATAGTTTTTGAGTGTATCCCTGATGTTGTGAGCTCTCGTTGCGCTTCTGTTTTCACCTGCAGTCATGAATTGGTTTCTGTTTTCATTTTGTAATTGTGGTAATTCCGTAGGCAAATCGTGGATACTCTCCTTATCAATAATTATGTTATGAAGTAAACATATGCACTTTATTATAACATCTGCACGGTTGGGATTTACTTCAATTGCTTTCAACAACAATCTCCACTTACTACTCAGAATGTCAAAGGCACACTCAACAACCTGTCTTGCATTTGATAAGCGTTTATTAATTATTTTCGGGACCCAAATTTCTTTGAGGATAGGGGCGCATGAGGTATGTCTTCAAAGGGTAAGCTTCGTCACCAACTAAGAAATGAGGCAAAGCTATATCAGTTCCTGGTAATACTTTTTCCTGGTTTGTGTTGAGAGCACCATTTTCCAATAGTCTTGAGAGGTTTGAATGTGAAAATATTCCACCGTCACTTTCTTTGCCATAGGCTCCCACATCTATAGCAATAAATCTGTAGTTTGCATTCACAACAGCTTGCAATACAATTGAAAAAAAGGACTTGTAATTACGGTACATACTGCCAGAATGTTTTGGCGCGTTTATTCGTATATGTTTTCCATCAATGCTACCAGAACAATTAGGAAACCGCCATTTTGTCCAAAAGTCGTTATTTATATTGACCATATCTGCACGTGATGGAAATTTCATATGAATTTCATTAAGATTTTCCCAAATAGAGTATACTTGTAGTATCATGTACGATATAACCAAGAGTATTGTTTGAAATCCGAAATGTATATCTAAGTGATCTGAATGATGAGCTAAGTACCTGTAATAATAAAAGATTTGTTTTCAGTTGACGAGTTAAAAAAAAATGGCGGGGACTACGAGACACTTTCGGGAAGGAACTAAAAAAACTCAACAATAAAAAATCTGGCCAAGCAGCCAATTCAGAACAATTCTTCAAGTGGCCTTATTTTCAGCTTTTGATGTTCCTCCAAAGTACAATGTCCCGAAGGGATCTGCAAGGTAGCGTGCCAGATACATGTGAGAGTTCTGATGACTTCACGTATGCGCTAACACCGGTACTCTGTGTATTTGACGGAGAAAAACGTATTCAGTGTGCACTCAATTCGTACGAACAGTGTTCATACGTTTACGTACGATATAATTCGCATCCAAAGTGAGCGCGGCCTAAAGGGATCCAAATTGGGTCCTCGGTGTTCCTTAGTGCCTATAAAGTGTGTAGTGTGCAGTCGAACTGCTATTTTCCTTAAAAATTAAGTCATTCCTAAATAATTCAGTGATCCTGTGATAAGTGTAACAAGTGCCTAGTGTCCTGTGTGGTCCAATATCCCGAGAACGAGATTCCAGCCGTGCGCGTCAGCAGAACCTGACGATAACCATGTTTGTAATCGCAAACGCCTAAGTATTCTTCATACTGTGAGTCTGGCTATTTGATACCTCTTTTGTTTTGTATTGTTTGTTATTCAAGTTTCTTTTATACGATCAGAATCTTTTAGAATAATTTAATAATATCTTCAATTATAAAATGTCGAATTCGAAACCCACATTAAATGTGCCTAGTGAAACTCATTTGCCTTCCGACACGGAAGATGAAAGGCCTTCCGATGCCAAATCTAACTAACGAAATCCATATATAAACTACTAAAAGGATTACGAAACCGGAAACTCCCGCGTAGAAATCGGGACTAATCAGGCGTCGATTAAATTCAATCTGATTGGCTCTTGCCATATATCGCCTGATCTGAATGAACGGCTCTGATTGGTCCCGGTATCACGTTGTCTCTGAGTTATTATGACATTAAGAGGATGATAACAAAACTACCAAAGTGCAAATCATGACATTTGCAGTTTGGTAGTTTTGTTAGCTTGTAACTAAAAGTTTTTATTTTGCTTTTAGAAGTTTTCTTGTGATTTTAGTTGTTTTCTTATTTAATAAGTTTCATTAATACACGAAGGTTACTTAGTTTCACACAACTCAGTTTTATTTTATGTCTGGGACTGGGACCGAAGAAACCCCCCCGTTAAATTGGCGCTCCAACGTATGTGCGATAACTGGAGAACTTTTGTTTACGTGTATAACACATATTCTGTGGTGAATTATTACGGAATCAACTTAAAATGTCTACTAGCAGAACGCCGCGAGGCCGGCGCGCCCGCGACACCGCTCAGGAGGCCGAGGAAGAACGAGGGTCTCCAGTAGACTGCAGTTGTTCACTTGCAACGTTAAACAAACGCAAGCCGACTTCTGTGTCAGAATGCTGCAAGAGGTTCATTCGACGACGCCAGCGCCAGCGGAGTCTTCGTGCGCAGTTGTCCCACCTGCAAACTTTTCCAAATGTACTGCAAGATTCAGTAGTGCTCAAAGTTTATGGTGGACGTGTTTATCGACGCGGTTGAAGTATACAAATCATGCCTAAATATATCAAACGAGAATGCAGTGAAAGGTCTGTCAATGCTTTTAACTGGCACTGCCAGTGTATGGTGGGTTGGGCTTAGAGACTGTAAAATCATGGAACGACGCACTGGAGAAGCTGAGGTATGCTTTTGGCGAGCGGCGCCCTCCATTCAAAATATATAAAGATTTGTTTGCAATGTCACAAGGTGAAGATAACAAGGATATATTTAAAGCGAAGGCAAGATCTTTACTCGCTAGGCTACCGAAAAATGATTTAGCCGAAAAGGTAGAGTTGGATTTGATTTTTGACGTATAAGAAAACGCATAGACTGTGACAGTATAAACTCCTTTGAGGAGTTACTGAAGCGAACCAGTAACATAGAAGAATCATTGCTGGAAACAAAGGGACAACAAAACCAAACTAATTGTTTAGGCAAAACATCTATTAAATATTGCCCTGAAATAACACTCGCGGACTTTAGTGTCTTCACGGCACTGATTTTTTTTTTTCCACATCTTCCTAATATTTTATTTGGATGGTAAATACTTTCTAATGACAGATGAGCAACAATAATGGCACTCTAAACATTGGAGATTCAATGAACTGTTTTACTGATCTGCACTTATGTAAATTTTTCTCTGAAGTATGGTCTCTGCCTCTATTTTCTTTAACGATTGAGCCTGTAGTTGCAAAAGTTCGCG
Organism: Hipparchia sbordonii; assembly: GCA_038048805.1. Classification (NCBI taxonomy): domain Eukaryota; kingdom Metazoa; phylum Arthropoda; class Insecta; order Lepidoptera; family Nymphalidae; genus Hipparchia; species Hipparchia sbordonii. Next base: position 9,268,918 of record CM076115.1, read on the forward strand.
AAACTGTTCTTACTCTCTGAACAGTAATATTTAAAATGTGGGCAAAGGTTTTTTGGCATAGGCATTGGCATGGCATAATAATTAATTTGACGCTGTTTCTTTTACGCACAAATAGTTTTGTAATTTACGTTGCGTTGGCTTTCGTAGACCAACCCTCGGGCGGCGTCTTTTAGCTTTTGTCACTATACAGTGCTTCAAAATAAACGCGTCCTGGTCCTTTTTATTTTTAGATTTGTAAAAATGTTCATGAAAATGTGCAATGTCCAGAAGATTAAGTGTTTTGCATTTAAATTGTTTGTCGTCAGTGCTGTGAGTGCAGTTAGGAACACCAGGTGCCGTTTTGGCTGAGTCCCTAAAAAAAGCAAGCCGATTTTGATGTTTACCTCGTTTGTCTTCAGAAGTCACACCAGTCAACTTCGAGATTGTATGTATTGAACGTAACTTTTAGTTATACCATATATTGAACTCGAACAGAAAGCTTTACAAACTTGAACCTCATGACAAACATCGTTTCTGATGACTTTTATAAGAATAGTGCAAGTCGTGTTGTTTGTCAAAGAGAATGTAATCACTCTGTTGTTTGCTTTCTTCGATGTTTTCTTTTCTTGATCGTCTTTGCTTTATATTACTCACTGTTATCATAGTTCACTCAACGTTCATTCACCGGTTGTAACTGATTAAAATGACCCAGAAACAGCATTCTTTCTGTTTCCGACACATTTTTAAAGCACTCTAATCGTTTGCAAAAACAATCTTCTCCAGGTTCATGACTTTCATTTCATTTACGGACTATTACGGATATACGGATTATTACGGATTTGTTTCATTACATCTTTCATTCGGCCTTTACATGTTTTTTTCCGCTCAGGCGATTTAAGACGCGTATTTTCATCTCTACGCGACGTTGTATTTTTTGTTTAATTAAAAATATTTGTAAACAAATACAGTACGACAGGAAAACACTGGAGAAAGCATAGAAAAACCGCGCACTGCGCAGCGCTGCACGCATGTTAACTGTCAAATATACAACGACGGTTTTTGACGTTCGGCGCATGGACATTCCTGTTTCTTGCAATGGATGAACAGATAAAAATTGAACTATTAAGCCCGGTACACATGACATCGATTTATTATAGCGATTTGACTGCGCAGTCCGTTTGTGCAGTTTTATCGAACATGTATACGAAAATCAACGCAGATTTTTTGGTTGGTGCAAGCGATCGGAGACAGTTACAAAATCTATGCGATAAATCGTTGTTGTTCGCGTCATCAGGCATGAGTCTTCATTTGTAGCCAGCTGGTGAAAGAAAATCTAAGGTAAGGGCAAATTTTCTTATGGATGGAGGAAATTTCAAAAATCATTTGCTTACGTTTATTCATCTTGGAACGCATTCTGTTAAAAAATTCAGCTACTAACATGTTTTTAAACAGTTTTACATCTTTTGCTTTTGAGATCTTTTCTATTTTATTTTAAGGAAGCGTTTTCTATAATCTTATTTTCATACCTATCCAGAAACATGTGGTGATATGAATAATATTTGCAGGACTATTTGAAGACTTTTCGCTATCGTTTGTAGACACGGTATTTACTGTCTGGGAAGCTTTACTTCGGAAAAGTGGCCTCATTTAAAACAGTTTTGGCATTCAGCTTTAACACGTTAAGTGCGAAGCGAGGCCTAAATCACCCCTGATGCAACTTCCCTGTGGTGCGGCAAGCAAAAAAGTGAATTTCTCTGTCGTGCGAATGGCATAGCTTTGGTTTGGTCCAGTGTAGGAAAGAGATAAATATATATTTGAGATCACTAATGGTTCCGGACTCGGTGGTGTACCTACCTTGGTACCGGATGTCTTAGGCCTCGTGCCGCACTGAATTAATATAATTTTAATGCAGTGCGGAACGAGGCTAAAACGTCCCATATCCCCCCTGACCTCGTACCGCACTCAACGCGAGCTTCCCGCGACCAGTGTTGTGCATCACGTCGATTGGAGAGCACGTCCTTTTACAGCGCCGATCTGTCTAAACGATGTCGGAAGAAGTTAATTTTAAAAAACCCAGAAACAGAGCCAAAACAGGTAAGTTTTTAATGAAAAAATCTTCAGTAAGTACCTAGTTTTTTCTTTCTAACATTTATCTATAAGATTACTTGTGTGAAAAGCTTGATACGAGAATTAATTTTGCACTAACTAATACACCGTTTTTATATTAAACCTTTAACATAATATTCAACAACATAAGGTGCTGCCAAATGTAATCGCATGTAAATAATCTGGACTATAATAAAGCTTGAGAAGAAAGATGTAGCATACAGACTATTTGGTATAAAATGACAGTATATTATATATAATATACCGCAGCTTCACTCGCTTCAGTCTTCACTCGAAATCTGGGCTTAATGCGTCTCGATTAAATCTGCTATCGGTTCATGAATAAAGCGTTTACGGAGTGGGACTGGGATTCTAAGTATTTATTGTAAAACAAATCTTAAAAACTTTCTTTAAAAGTGTGTGGTGTGTGTGTGTGTGAGTTTGTTTTTTGTAATGAATAAGCATGCCAAATTCATCTCTATTTTTAAACTGCTGTTTATATTTTGCACCACTTACATGAATAATAATATAACATCTAATAAAGCGGACCCTCCTAGGTTGTAACCACTCGCGAAATAGAACAACTTTCATAAGAAAACGATAAAAATACTTTTTTATCGTTTGTAAAAATACTTATTTAAGAAAATTTGTATACAGGTAATATCAGTTGTTCCAACTGGTTGCCTTAATTATGATACCTATACTTATTGGTAATAAAATTAACTTGTCACACAAAACTTACTCTTGGGACTTTGTATAGGAAGTATTATATTTTTTCTTTCTTTTATTTTGATGAAACTTGTTTACTTTCACGAGTTGTATCACCACCTAAAGAGGGTTTTCATTTAAGAATAACACTTTGTTTAAACTATCACCAAGCAAAGGCTTTCTCTAGCAGCTTATTAATTAATTCTATTTTCAAGTGTACCGGTCATACAAAGCCAATATTTTTAATTAGGTACTGAATTGTCACTATGACGAAGACATTTTGATATTTTACAAACCTGGTTACTTATATGAAAATGATTGAACTTAGAGACATTTTTGGCGATCTATTAAATAGTCTATAAAGAAAAGTACCTACTTTGAATATCATAATACCTAAACTAGTCGGTGAGCCCGCTTTTTTTTTTTTTTTTAGTAGCCCGTAGGGATCCCACTGCTGGGCAAGAGCCTCTCCCAAACATTTGGGAGGAATTGTCATAATCGCCACGCTTGGCAGGCGGGTTGGCGATCGCAGTAAGATGTCAAACGGTTCAGAGACGCTGCTGCCCGTCTTCTGTGTTCCTTTATTCCCTTAGTCGCCTTTTACGACACCCACGGGATGAAATGGGTTGGTACTATTCGCCGCCGGCACCACACAGCTTTATTTGCGTATCGTTTTTTTTTTCTTGTCATTTCTATTCTATTTTTTTACCGTGTTTTGATCAGTACACTCAATAAATAGCTAGTTATGTGTAACGATCCTAAGGGCTCCACACAGCCAGCGGTGTTCATGCGGTAGGTTGTGTTGCGCAAGACCTGACACAGCGTTCCGCGATGGAGACCTCCCACGTTGCGTCGCCGAGCCGCGGGATCGTTAACCATGGAAAAGACAGTCCCAAACTCGACTCCATGTAGGTTATACATTAATTTTAATTTCATTTTATATTTAATATTAATTTTAATAAAATTTATAATTTTCAATCTTTTTTTAAAAAAGTTAAAAATACGCTCCCGAAATTTCACTGGCGCAGCCTAGGAGGATTTCATTTTTGAAAAGTTGTGTTTTCGGGCCCCCAAATCGACCCATACACGGCTTCTTGAAATCCACGAACCAAATAAATAAGTGAAACGGCGTGTTCCTGGAAGAGAACCTTTAGCGGGAGGATGCAGATGTCCAGGGGGTGAGTAGAACTTTTCGCTTTCCTGTGTGTCCCATCCTATACCTGTTGGTAACTTTTTCTAGGAAATAAAAAAGGTTGATTTTATAAATAGGATACCGGTCCAAAATCACTGTGTATCTGATTTTTCCTGTAATGCACTAAATCGGCATTATTTAGGTACTAGTTATAAGAAGAATTTTTTTTATGGTGAATTTTTTTTATGGTGAATTTCTATGAATTTTTATTTGAAAGAAAAGAAAGATTTTTTTTTTATTGAAAGAAAAATATTTTAATACTATTTTATTTTGTAAGTGCGTAACTTTTAGGTATATTACGTATACGTATAGCGTATATTCTTACTGGTTATTATTTTGTTTTGTGTGAATCGAAATGGAGCAATTAATGATAGTGCCCAAAGAGATCGTTGAGTTAATTCCGAAATTTGATGGAGAATCTAATCTATTAAATATATTTTTGAGAAAATGCGAATATGTTATATTTAACTATAAAAAGTCTAGCACTGCGAATCAGGAATTATACTTATTTCATGTGATTACGAGTAGGTTAACCGGCAAAGCGGCGTGTCTCGTTAGCGAACGAGAAGATATCGTTACATGGCAAGATCTGAAAGAGTTATTAATCCAGCACTTCGGCGACCCTCGTTCCGAAGAATGCGTAGCAATAGAGCTGGAATCACTTAAGATTAGAACGGGTGAAACATACCAAGATTTTTGTAAGCGTATTCAGAACATGCGCAGTATTCTGATATCTAAAGTTAATAGGCTAGACGACGAATCGCTTAAAGATTCTAAGATTATAATTTACAATAACCTATCTCTAAATGTGTTCCTTTACAACTTACCTGAAGACTTAATTCGGATAGTGCGTTTGAAAAATCCGAAAACTTTAGAAACCGCTTTAGCCTACGTTACTGAAGAGGTAAATTTCAAGTTTCAGTACGAGGCGAAAAATAAGTACAAGCCAAAGTTCCATCAAAATCAGTCTATCCTAACGCCTAACATTAACAACAATAAATTTAACATTCCGCAAACAGTTTACAGAACACCATTAAATTCTAATCAAAATCGGTTTAATACGAATCAATTCAATCAATTGAGGTCTGTACCTCAAAATAATTTTCAAAATCAAATGAGGCCTAATAATAATTTTAAATTTGGAATTCCTGCGCACCCTAATAATTTTAAATTTGGTATCCCCAATCAACAGCATAATTTTAAGTTTGGTATACCTCATCAAGGTCAGGCTAGGAACCCACAGTTTAATAATAACTATCAAAATTTTAACAGACAACCGGCATATCCTGGTAATCCTGGAAACCAGAACCAATTTAAATTTGGCATGCCTAGACAACAACAAAATAATATGCCGACTGACATTTCTATGCGTACTGCTCCGCAAATAAGACACAATATGACGGAAGTTCCAGAAAATGTATTTTATAATAATGACCTCGAAATAGGCGAGGATAATTACCATGACAATTATTACGAGGCCTATCCTCAGTATGACGAACAGAATTTGCAAGATTCTTATCCTGTAGATTTAAACTACGAGTCTGAAATTATTTGCGAAAACCAAGAGTTAGATTGCGACGAAAATTTTCGTATAAAAGCCTCGAAGAGCCCAGATCCGAAATAATACATCTTAACTGCGATAGTATATTAAAACTACCACACATAGAACTTCCTGAAATTCAGGCTAAGTTTAAGATCGATAGTGGTAGCACACGATCCTTTATAAGTCCTGAAAAGGCAAACCAGTACTTCTCTAGGTTTAAATATACAGAACCCTTTGAAGTAATTAGTACTCATGCCCGCAGTCAACATAGTGAGGTCATAAATATACCCCTTTTAAGAACTTTTAAAAGCACTTCACGTCATAAGTTTTATGTCTACGACGTAGATAAACGCTACGACGGTCTAATAGGATCAGATTTATTAAAGCAACTTGATGCTACGGTTGATATGAAAAATCAAATTTTACACACGCGTGACACTGATATACCAATCGTATACAGTCCTCCGTTTGAATTGACCCTTGAACCACGAACTGAAACTCGTGTAGAAATACCATCTTCCCTAGAAAACGGCGAAGCTATATTAGATTTTGTAGATTTTGGACAGGATGCACGAATGCACAGTACTTTAGTTACATGTGTGAATTCATTTGAGACACCTGTCATTCAAAAAGCTTTAGAAGACGATAGTTCCCTCCAAGTAAAAGTAGATATCGATCAACAGTTTACGCAAAAATTAGTTAGAGACCATGTGAAGCGACCAGCTTTTCTTTACAGACACCTCAAAGATAAAATAATAAAACAGAAGGAGAAAATTAGGGATAAACGTGGTGGTGAAACATCATTCGACATAAATGATGGCGTTGACGTATTCAAAAAGGGTGTCAATATCCGACTTAGCAAGGATAAACCCCGTTATCAGAAGGCAAAAGTAACTGGAGACTTCAGAAATATCGTAAGAAGAAGAAGTAAGAATCGTAAATCTAGAAATCCAATTAAAGAAATAAAACATCCTCCACAGATTCATCGTTCTGCTCATGTAAGCCACCAAGATCCTGGTTAATAATCCTGGTGGTTGCCTATAAAATAAGGTTGTCCTTATTTTATACGCTTGTGCGTATATTACATACGATTATTGATCGTATATTAAGATTTTAGATTTAAGTTCATTGCGAGAAGATTTAGAATATGGTGTTAGAATGTATGAGCACTTCAATTTAAATTTATTAAGCTACTTAGGCAATAAAACGCACTATATAGATATAAGTAATATTAAAACTCAAACAGATCATTTTTTAAATATGACACTTGCAAAATTTAGGCAGCTTTTTCCAACGATTAGAGTAAAACGCGGCATTTTAAATCCTTTAGGTTCATTTATTAAAATTATTACCGGAAACTTAGATAATAGCGATGCTTTAAGATATGATGAATTAATTACTAGTTTAAAAACAGGACAGGAAAGGTTAACAAAGAAAATGACTATAGTTTCTGAGATGGTGCAATCTTTTGTGAATTTCACTGGATTTTCCAAAAGTAATTTAATTCAATTAGATAAAGAAATCTCCAATATTAAAATATGGATAAATAACACAAAGCAATTAATAAGCAGTACTAGATTAATTAGAACTTTTCACTTATTTTTACATAACTTTCAAATGATCTATGTTAAAATAGACGAAATTGAAACGGTTATAGCATTTAGTAAGTTAAGAACTTTACATCAATCAGTAATTGATACCGACGAATTATATAATTTGTTAACTGATATTGAAAAAACTGATAAACTTGTATATCCTGTTAACTTAGAAAATCTCATGAAACTAGAACAATCTATTGAACTAAAAGCTTACTCAAAGAAAAATCAGATAACTTTCATTTTGGACATTCCTCTAGTTAAGAATGATCTATTTAACTATTTCCATATTATACCTCTTCCTGTCACAAATCCATTTAACCAAACAACCCTTATAATACCTAAAAACCCATACCTATTAGTGAAAGGTTCGAAAACCATACCGCTCACCGAGCCCTGCAAAGAAATGGATAACTTCGTATTTCTATGCCATAACATAGAAATGGAATCATTAATGAAAGACAGTTGCTTAGAAGCGCTTATTCTATTATCCCAAAATACTAGCGCTTGTATTCCAGTTCTGGTGGAGACATCTGGAATAAAAATAGAATCCATCCGATATAACCAATGGATCGTATACAGCAAGTTTGAAACACTCCTCCTGAAAACCTGTAATACTGAAGAAACTCGTGAACGCATAAAAGGAACCTATATACTTACCATAGATGATACCTGCAGCTTTAAAATAAATGGATTAACACTGAGAAGACATCAGGCAGTTGGCAGAACTATAAATTACTCAAGGATACCAACTATCCACCTTCCTGAAATACTTACCGTGAGCCCGTTACCTGAAAGGAAGCTTATAAATCTGGACGGCGTTAACCTTCAGCATCTTCAGCAGTTAGCATACAGTTTAAAAGAAAGTGATAGTGAAACAGTGTTAGATCAAAGTGAAAGGGCAATAAATGTGAAAAGTGTTAGCGTCGGAACATTAATTTTATATGTAATATTAGCAGTAAGCCTTTGTCTTCTATTAATATATAAGTTCACCCCTCTTCAGTTATACTGTCAAAATCAGCAGACTGAAAAACATCCCTCTGCTGACTTTGAACTTAAGGAGGGAGGAGTTATGTGTAACGATCCTAAGGGCTCCACACAGCCAGCGGTGTTCATGCGGTAGGTTGTGTTGCGCAAGACCTGACACAGCGTTCCGCGATGGAGACCTCCCACGTTGCGTCGCCGAGCCGCGGGATCGTTAACCATGGAAAAGACAGTCCCAAACTCGACTCCATGTAGGTTATACATTAATTTTAATATCATTTTATATTTAATATTAATTTTAATAAAATTTATAATTTTCAATCTTTTTTTAAAAAAGTTAAAAATACGCTCCCGAAATTTCACTAGCTACTGGTGGCTGAGAACTGCCTGTTTATGCAAAATACAATATGTGAGTCATTTTTTTCAGAGTCCACCGAGAAGTGATGTCCAACCAACCAATCGGCCAACATTGCCAATTGAAAATGTGTTTGACGATGAGAGTGATGAAGAGATTTTTCCAACAAATAAACGTCAAAAAACATATTTTTCTACTGAACCAAATATAACTGAAAAAATCGTACCTTTACATGAATTTAGCTCACAACAAGAATGTGTCATTGATAAACAACAGTATGACAATACAAAACAATATACTTTCTTACATGGGCACCCAAGCTCTATAATTATTGCAAATACAAGAACATTACAACACAAAGCAAAAACACGTGCTCAGACTGCCACTAAAAAAAATTCAATTTATCCTGATCAAGTGAAAGAACCAGAAGAAACAGTTAACCTCAGTCCAAACATCCGAAAAACTATTCAACTCAAAACACAAGAAGAAACAGTGTATCTCAGTCCTAGTACCGGAAAAACTTGTCAAATATTGCAGAATGTTCGCTTGTCCGCTTCTAGTGCTTCAACCTTACCAATAAAAAAACAAAATCCTATAGGTTCCCCTTCAAAAGATTTTCCTCATATAACTACGGAGAGCAGAGCTGGATCTTTGTCAGAAATCTCACGCTCCAATTTACTGGATTGTAATATATCACTTAGTGAGGACAACATTCAACAATTACTTCGTACTCCGACACAAAAAAGACCGAGAGAAAATGTTACATCCGAATGTACATATACAGAAGACTTTAATCCGTCCAAATCCAAAAAAAGTCATGAAATAGAGGTCTCTGTAATTATGGAAAGTATTCCTGATGACAATGTTAAAGGAAAACGAGACATGAATAACAAATTGCCAACTGTTCTAAAATCACCTGATATTGTCGAATATGATATTATTGAACATATAGACTGCGAAAACAATAATATAATACAAACAAACAAAATATGTCACAGTGTGCAGAATATTCGAAAATCACCTGAGTTGGATGAGAGTAATAATATGGAAGATGATAATTTTAGCGGTACTGACAATGATTATAGTCCTTCGGAGGAAGAGTGTAGTGATTCGGAAGAGTATGCTTCAATGGAAAATTGCGTTCATTCAGATCAGGATTTATCTCCAGATAGTGAATATGAAGAAGCTACAGAAGATGACATTTTAGTCACGGACGAAACAGTACCCGGCACGCAAGCTAAAGATCACGATGAGTGGGAAAATATATCGGAAAGTCCCATAACTTTTAATGAATTCGCTGGAGTATGTACGTTTAATTTACCCCCGTTTGTGGGAGTTACACCTGAAGATATATACAAGATGTTTGTTACAGATGAGATGATTGATATAATGGTATCTGAAACAAATGCTTACGCACAAAAGTATATACAAATAAATCAACAAAATATGAAACGTAATTCACGCATGACAAAATGGAGTGACACCAGTTCTCAGGAAATGAGAACATTTTTGGCTGTTTTAATGGCAATGGGTTTGTGTAGAGTTCCTAATTTAAATTTATACTGGAGCAGAAACAAATTGTATCGAAACGAATTTATTTCTTCAGTAATGACAAGAGACAGATTTTTATTGCTACTTAAATGCTGGCATGTCAGTGATGTAAGTAATGAAGACCAAACTGACAAACTATATAAAATTAGAAATATGTTCACAAAGATTACAGAAAACTTTCGACGTATTGCAAATCCTGGAAAGTATGGTAATCGATGAAACCATGATACCATGGAGAGGAAGACTAGGTTTTCGCCAATACATAAAAAACAAATCACACCGGTACGGCGTAAAGCTTTATAAGCTTTGCACTCCCGAAGGTTATACTTCTGAGTTAGAGGTTTATACAGGGAAAAAAAATCAGAAAAAAGAATTAGAACACAGTAAAAAAGTAGTGTTAAGATTGATGACAAATCTGACAGAAATGGGTAGAATCGTAATAGTAGACAATTACTACACTTCGTTGGGCCTGGCAGAAGATCTTCTATCACAAAAAACATTTTTATGTGGAACACTTAATAAAATACGGAAATATCTGCCAAAGCAAGTTACTAGTTACAAATTGCAGAAAGGCGAAATTATTGGAAAAATGAACAAAAAGGGCGTAAAGGTAATGAAATGGATGGATAAACGGAATGTTTTGATGTTGACTACGTGCAAAGATCACGATGATAACCTGATAGATACTGGAAAAAAGAAGAGAGGAACCGACGAATGCATAAAAAAACCGGGATGTGTTTTGCTGTACAATAAAACAAAAAAAGGCATTGACTTTTCTGACCAGATGTCTTCTTATTATACAACTTTGAAGAGAGGAATCAAATGGTGGAGAAAAGTTGTAATGGAGCTAATATTTGGTACGGCGCTAATTAATGCCTGGATTGTGTTTAATTCAATCCAAACTGATGGAAAACAGTTACCAAAAAGACTCTTTGTGGAGAAACTTATAGAATCTTTAATAAAAAAGGAAATCGATGAGACCCCAGGTAATGTAATGCTTAGATATATTTCTTGACAGTCAACGTGTTGAAGCTTTCATAAACTAAGCTTGACAGTTGGTCATTATTAAGTTATTTATTATTGTTTCCTTTTAATTATTCTGAATTTAAGCTACCTTACCTACCTACTCTTTCAACATTTTAAGTATAAAACAAACACATTCATTTGATGCAGTTATACCTACATTATCATTGTTATTCTCATCTACGATCTAACCTAAGTAACAATGTCAGTTTTATTACGTTATCTTTACATTTTTGTTATTTTTCAGCACCTGAAAGCGCACGCCATTGCCTCGAAAAGGGTGAAAAAAGGAGAAGATGTGTTGGTTGTTACCAAAAACTACGCACATTTTTACCATCTCGTGAAGCTGATAAAAAATCCAAAAAGATTTTGACTCAGTGCACTCAGTGCAAAAAATCTTATTGTCTACCCTGTTTCAATGAAAAACACTCATAAATAAGATTGAGATTTTTATAAAAAAAGTATATTGATACTGATTTTTTAATGTTAATTCAAGTTCTAATAATTGTATTTTTAAAGCCCGAGGCAGAATAAATAGGACAGTTTCTTTTCTACTTCTGGTTGCCTTTTTTTTCTATTCTGTGAACCGCATTAAGATTTTCATATACAAATAGAAAGATAAACCTTATGCATAAACCGTAATCCATTATTTTCCAATAATAAGTCTGTAATAGGTGCCTCTTAATGGTATAGAATGGAACGCTTCGTGCGCGAGTCCGACTCGCACTTGGCCGGTTTTTTTTTCTTTATGGCGCCTTCAAGCACAATTTAGATTATTTAAAAAAAATGTATCCTTTGATAGCTTTGTGTTGTTTTGCCAGGTTTTGCCCTTAAAACGATCTAATGAGATATAATTGATCAAAATCGGTCAAGTCGTTGTGTAGTTAAGACAGTTTAAAGACGTCGATATTATTTTTCCCATCACTAAACGCAGCGACTATTTCAGTGCGTTACGAGGTGTATAAGATCCCATATTTTGTTTTGCTAATAATTCCTAAACTAGCCATCAGATCCCGGGGCGACGGTGGATTAGGGTTCATCAATTCACTGTCTATATCAATAAGGACCAAAATTCTCATTTATCTTTGATTTCGCGCCAGAAAATGGATTTTAGTCTGTAAAAGGAGGTGGGGTCTAATAGACCGCGTGTCGCCCTAACGTCTGGTCACGGTACGGGCCGATTATACCTCGTGCCGCAGGAACGGAAAGTATGCAAAAATTGGTGCCGCAGCTAACGTGTTAAAGGCAGGACATTTAATCCGCTGATGAATATTTACTCCGCAAAAAAAACAACGTTTTCGTTGGGAAAGACTTACGTTCAAATTAGGAGGATATGGAGAAATTTGTTCTTGGTTTGGCAAAGCATTAAGCACTGAATTTGAAGTATTTCCTATGATTTTCGAATTACGCTCGGCTGTTTCAAGTGAAATTGCTTGATTCAACGCTTCATCAAGTTCGAGGGTTCAATTTTCCAGAAGGCGTTCCCTAATTTTCTGAGAATAAGTCCCTGCAATAAATGCACTTCTTTGCTTGGTCTTCATGCTCTTTAGCTGTTTTCTTTAAAAAGAGCATCTTGAGCAAGAAGTTTTAAACTTCTCGCATAGTCGGAAATGGACTCTTCAGATTGCTGTTTCCTTGTATTAAGAAAATGTCTTGCTAAAATACTATTCTTTGATTTAACGAACATCTTATGTAGGAACTGTATAGCATTATTATAAGATGCGCAATTTCGTATATGTATAAGAAAAATTATTTGAGGACAAATGATTAACCAATAGCATGAATTTAATTGAATCCGCTGCCTCATTAATTATCTCTTTAGACAAAAAGTTTTCAAATGTAAAGCGCCAATGTTTCCATTTTATATCTGCATTATTACTATTAGGTTCTACTTCAAACTTTTCGGGCCGTAGATAACGAGTGAGTGTTGAAAGAAAATGGTAAGAAAGGGTCTGATGAAATCGTTTCTTTTCTGTTTGATTTCATTACCCATCACATGGACTGATCTATAAAACATCTTGCTATATTCTGTGGTTCTTGTGGAGGACAGAATAAAAGTTTTACAGTTCTAAGCTTCATTCACTTTGTAGTACATGAAATTTTACTGAATTCAATTAAAATAACGTTTCCTATAAGAGGCCATAGTTAACTTGAATGTGATAAGAATATGGGCTTAATACACCTAAAAACTAAGACGGAGTTGCCATTTCATTGGTATAAACTGCTTAAAACTTCAAAAAAGAAACCTTCACCTTTTGAAGTCAAATTGGTCCGGGGAAAATATTATTTCCCTCTTTCCCTCGGATGTGCATGGACAAAATTCTTGTCTGGAAATTTCATAAAGAAGTGCATGATTCCTATACAAAAGCAAAGAGAAGTTATGGTTTCTAGGGAGCATGGTCCAATGGGATAAAACAAAGATTTTAAAAAAAGGTAACCATGCCACAGAGACTGAATTTATGCTGCTAATTTTATATATCTTCCTATTAGTGAAGCTAAATATAAGGATATAATGTGCCTAATGCCATTTTGTGCTCTCCAAATAAAAGTATTGACTTTTAAAATTATGTTTTTCTCTTAATTGACTCATGTGGTCATACCCTGTTCTTTGCCTGTACCCTTCAAATGATCTAGTGAATTAGTCTATAAAAAATATAAAAAGCTTTACATTTAGCCCTTTATAGAGCATAAAAATCCTGGAAGAAAATATAAACTTTGAACATTGTTTAAGCATGTTTTTATTATTATAAAAAAATCACAAACAAGGAAAACTTAAAAAAATCTTGGAAATACTGGAAAAATTTGGTGGGAAATATGTTCTCGGTTCCCGTCTTAGGTAAGATGTTTTACTCATACAACATGGTACGCAGCAAAACATGGCGTAATACTAAGTGGTACTTTGCATGCTGTGCATTTTATTTTGCTTCGTTTATCATTTGCTTTGGTACTGCAGAACTTACAGCGCCTATAGGACGGCAGTTCTGGTGGCATATGGTCGCCCACATTCCGGTAGCGAATTTCTTCTGGTACCAATCGTTTTTTTGATAATTATTCGATTCAGAACCTCGATTTTTCTTAGCGAGGTATACGGGCGTAGCTGAGGTTTTTCTTTTTCTACTAGAGTAGCCTCCGATCAAACTTCTCACTACTGAAACTCTAACATCTAAATTAGCTTTACGGATCTCGTGGATTTTGAGTATAAAATAAATGCATTGGTAAGGCAAGCATTCATCAAACAATAAAATATTCGGAGCCACCAGCGCTTGCTCCTTCTGCCAATAGAATATGTACCCTTTGTGCGGTCAAATCTGTCAACTCCGCTCATTCGTTTGGTATATTGTTTTATAACCCTTGGGCAAAGAATAGCTTGAGCTGAACCATCTTTTTGCGTCCTTTGAACAGTAGTTTTACCTATTGTTCGGTGGAAAGCATTTGACAGCAGTAATACTTCTTTGGTGTCTTGCCAAACAACAAATGCAACATCTTGTATGGTTCGCCATTTGAATTGACCTTTGCTTAGCTTCAAGGATCTTTTTCTGCCCTTACTAGTGCTTCTCTTAATCATATTTGGCTGATCACTTCTGTTTCTTCTTACAGTCCCTTAAGCATTTCGTAGTTGCACAAAGGTCTCTTGCACGGACTTTCACACTTCGGTCCATTTCGATCTTGCGCCGCCTAAACCAGTGGCTCCTACGGATCTCCTCATTTCTGATTTGATGATATATATTTGTGGGAATTGCTCAAAGTAAAAAACACTTTTTATTATACTTCAACTTCTTTTATTTAAATTACTTCGTACATCTTTAGCATTGTTTAGCACGTCTTACCCTGTACCCACTCTATTCGCCATCTTTTCAATCTCCCTATATCTTCCTACTCTTTCTATCCCATACATCCATCTCTGTCACACACACTTACATTCCGTTTCCCACATATTTGTAGTACTAAAGTTAACACTTGTTTCATTTCAGAACCTAAAAATTTCGGCGGCTTTCTTTAACAATTCTTTTCGATCAGCGGATCGATGGAAGAAATGCTGCGACCACGTCTTACAAAAGAAAATACCATGTGGGATTTAGATGACGTCATGGAACTCGCTGCAGAAAAACCTGTTGTGGGCGATTATGTTGTATCTCAGCCCCAATACTTTACATCGGATTTACACAATAGTGTATAGTGGTGGTTCGTCGAGCATGGTACCTTATGCCTCAAGACAAATACCAAAATCTAATATTTCTTTTCAAGATGAAATCAGGGCTCCTGCAGCGGCAGATGAAAATGAAGGTTCTTCACAGTGAACTTTAAGTTAATTATTTTAAAAAAAAAAATATTATTACATTTGTAAACTGTGAATTTTTAATAATTTAGACCCTTAAAGTGGTAAATGTACTCATGAATACTAACAACTTTAGTTTTTTTTATAGAATTATATTTTTGAACAGCGCACATTGTGAAATTTTTCCCAAAATCGGACATCCCTTTTTTATGATACTAATCGAAACTTTAAGCTTTTTTTAATGCTAGAGTAGAACACCCAGAAGTTAATTCTGTTTGGAACCGGAGTTATAATTTTTTTAAATTTTTTTTATGGTTACCAGAAAAAAACTAAGAAATGCTGTAACTTTCTACGTAACGAAAGTTTTCAAGTTTCAATTATAGCATGCTATAAAATCAATTAAGTGCTATTTTTGGAAACATTTAATTAATTTCTAAGTGAACAATAAAGGAAGATATACTTTTTTAAAACTAATTTTGAAATTAATTTTTTTCTCATCTTTGTACAGATATTAGCATCTAATTTTCACATATTATATTTATTAGTGCTATGTTAACTCGCCTGTATAATATCAGATACGTAACACTTAGGACCTCGGAGTAATATTTTTTTTTAGAAAATTCTGTATTTTCAGAAAAAGGCGAAATAAAAGAATTGTATATGATATTTATACAATTATTTACAGGGCAAAGTGGCATTATATACAGGGCATTTTATAAGCTAAACAAAATAATTTTATTATTAGTAATAAAGTAATTATTCTTAATTTTGTGATTTTTACATTTTATTTTTTTTCTCATAAACCATTTACGATTAGCAGTAGATATCTATCTGAAAACATACCTCGTAACTGTATTGTTACTAGTAAAAAAAATCACACAGAAATCTATGAGGACATTGGAGATATGAGATTTTACAATTTTTATGATATTAGGGTTGTCACAAAGATCTTAATTACAAATGTACGAGAGAAAATTCTAAAAAAGTGGCTGAAAGAAAGAATTTTTATCCGACTGTAAAAACGGAGGGTTATGTTTTTCAGGGATTATTATTGAGTTGCATAAAATGAAATTTTTAAAATTCAATAACTCCGAGGTCCTAAGTGTTACGTATCTGATATTATACAGGCGGGTTAACATAACACTAATAAATACAATATGTGAAAATTAGATGCTAATATCTGTACCAAGATGAGAAAAAAATTAATTTCAAAATTAGTTTTAAAAAAGCATATCTTCCTTTATTGTTCACTTAGAAATTAATTATATGTTTCCTAAAATAGCACTTAATTGATTTTATAGCATGCTATAATTGAAACTTGAAAACTTTCGTTACGTAGAAAGTTACAGCATTTCTTAGTTTTTTTCTGGTAAGCATAAAAAAATTTTTAAAAAATTATAACTCCGGTTCTAAACAGAATTAACTTCTGGGTGTTCTACTCTAGCATTAAAAAAAGCTTAAAGTTTCGATTAGTATCATAAAAAAGGGATGTCCGATTTTGGGAAAAATTTCACAATGTGCAGCGGTCGTAAGGCACTACTTGTTAGGAACTACATATTCTATTAATTTTATTACTTTGTCTTTGAACCTGAAATCCAATATTATCTGTGGTCTTTAATTTACAAAATTAAAAAATTGTCTGTGGCCCGCTCTGTAGGAGCGATGGTTTTTTTTGACAGCTAATAAGTAAAATGATTTTAATTCTCCCAAAAATCTAAACATTATAACATGGTAGCAGAGCGTGGTTCCAAATTCCGATTAATGGATTAAAAACGTAAAAATCATAATTAAAAAAGTAAAGCTGGAAAAAAAATCTCAAGTTAAAAAACCCGTGTCGAAAATAACAAGATGGAGGTAAGGGACGCTATCTCTCGCATCCAACGTTTAACTAATGAAAAGACTTACATCTTATGGAAATTCCAAATTAACATTCACTTTCCTAGTAACGACCTGTACGAAATCGTACACGACCCTAAAAATATAACATAAGTGCAACTGGATATATAATATTATTCTAAACAACTGCCCTATAAATTGGTGCACAAGACGGCAACTCAGTATCGTCAGTAACTAGATTTTAGCAGGGTCAATCTTTATACTTTTACGTATTTGGCCGTGCTAATCGTTGTACTTTTACGTATGCCAATTTTTGTGCAAAGAAACCTAATATTTGTAGTGATGTACCGAAGTCGATACTGAACAATAATTGTTCAGTATCGACCTCTTTCTTCTTATAATCCCAAATGCTCTGTCACACGGTAGAAAGGAATGGCCACGCATTGGAGGAAAGATGTTGAATTTTTCTGAAACGCCCACTGTCAACTAGAGTCATATTCATCCGTACTGCTGTGTTATTTTTATTCTGCCCTGCGCAGTTATCAGAAAATAGCATTAGTTCTACCACTTTTTTATCAACGTATTCTTTTACGTATGTCATAATAAACGAGCATACTTCGTTTGGTCCCTTTTTAGCTTGCCCTTCGTGATATACGAACAAGACATTTTTCCCCGTTTTCAAATTGTGGATACAGAAAATAGAAACGCTTAGTTGTCGCAAATAAAATATTTCTTGCACTGGGATTATTGGTAGTGACACATTCTGCATATACTCGTAGCAAATTCCTAGGAATGTTTCATCTTCTTGGGATCTTTGCATTGCTTCTTGAAGTTTATTGTAGAACTTCTTTGCCCTTTTTTTGTGTACTAGCTTTTCAGCCAAAGCTACATCATTTAGGGTTTTCGAATTGATTCTCAAGTCTAGACTCTCGCAGAGGCAGCACGTATCTACTGCAGTAATTTCATCACCAGACATGGCATTGACAGTTTTCAATTTCCCTCTCTTGTTACACTTGTATAGTACAGTTTTATTTTTGGTACAGTTTTATTTTTTGTCGTTGCATAACCTGCCCGTGCCTGCCCGTGAATTCGTGCTTGTTTGATCTTATTACAAGAATAATCAGCAGAATTATCTCGCCGTTTTTTTGTGCGAAGTTCACCAGAGGAAGACTCATCTGGGTTTATATAAATCACATTATCCTCTGTTCCAGCACTCATTTTCACTCACAAACAATAAAAATTTAATTTATTTTTATATACGGATAGCACGGGTTACTTTTGTCACCGTAACTGTTTCGTCACTCTTATCAAGTCCATGGATAAGTACGGAGATGCGCGCATGTTACGACGTGACAACTGGGTGACATTTATGTACGCAGACCGGTGAACAAGCCCGTGACGAAACTGTCACCTGCCGTCACCGCGTCGTTAGGTTTTCATAGCAGCGCGCGCACGAGTAACAAAATTGTCACTCTCCGCGTCGTTCGTTCGCATTTGCATTCTGATTTTCGATTTTGATGCACGCAAAATGGCGGTATCGTCTACACAAAACGTGAACATCCGAGAAGACGTTATTGATAATGACATCATTAGAAGAAGTGGAAAAGAGACCAGCACTATATGATAAAAAATTTAAAGAGTATTCAGACATTAATTCCACTTCACAGCCGGTCACTCCAAAGGGGGTGTACCCAGTATTCTTTTCGCTTTTTTTTCTTCTGAGTCTGATTAGTTCACAGATTACGACCGTCTCTGCGAAATCCATATCGGCAAATGACGCTTCGATTTCAAAAAAGTTTTGTCACTGTCACCCTTCGTGAGCGTACTCCACTTTGGAAGCGTGACGTGACAATGACTAAAACTGTAATTTCATGATGACAAAAGTACCCCGTGCGTGCTAGCCCTAAAAGAGCAGCTGCCAATAAATTTGGGGTACTTCGAGGTACATTACAATTTCGATTACATGAAAATTTCATAAAAACTAGACCGGGGCCTCCAACAGTCCTCACAATGGCCGAGGAAAACACATTAGTTGAGTGGATAATAGACAGCTGTAGAAAAGGTTTTCCGCGGCGAAAGGAAGATCTATTGCAAAGTGTTACTGATTTTCTATAGAGTTCACCTAGACCAAATAGTTTTATAAACAATACACCTGCACTGATAGCATGGGCAGGAGATAAACATTTTATCCCCCGATTTTATCCACTGACAGGGGATACAATTGCCTAATCCCTATGGACATAAGAGTAATGACATTCAATTTAAATTAATTACAACCTTCTTCGAGATAAATTGAAATTGCTGTACTGGCCAAATAGCGGCCGGCAATTACCATCGCTGGCCTGGTTTAGCGGCCAAATAAATTACACAGTGAGTTTACTATGTAATTTCTCTGTCGTGTTATTTAAAATTGGAACGATCTTTTACTCCGTAAACATGGCAACCAAGGAGGTAACTTATCAAAGGTTTTATTCAAAGGACATCATCCATTTTGGGCTTAATCTGAAAGTGCCGGCCAAAAAAAAATTTTGCTGTATTTCGTTAGAACTTGTCCCCCTAAACATTTTTTATTATGACACCTAAGCTGTAGAACCATTGACCTTGGTTTTATTTAAGTTTAAAAATCTGTATTTTTTCCTACCAAATGAAATGTTTCTAATAATAATAATAAAAACTGGAGTGCCCAGCAGTCTGTTCTACCTCTCAGCAGCCGAGCCCAGCTGACCTCATCGCCTTTTGGCGAAGAGTGTGATCAAGAGAGATGGAAGATGAGAGATGGATGGATCGATGCTTGAGGAGGGCTCTTGGATTGCGGCGGTAGAGGAAGCATGTGCCTCAATATAGCCGATGAACCCAGTCGCCATCTCTCCAGAGGATGTACTTGGTGCGGTGCGCCGGGCCGCGAACTGGAAAAGTCCTGGATCCAATGGACTGCATCACTTCTGGTTTTTCGTTCTGCCATGTTATCTGGCTAAACAATTCCAAGAAGCTCTCGAGCAAAGGGCACTCCCGAGCCTTTTCACCACCGAAATCACTGATTTAGCTCCAAAGTCCACCGATGCCGTTGACATGTACCGCCCCATCACATATCTCACTAGCATCTACATATAAGACATTGACATCCGTTTTGAGCCTTAAGATTTCCCGTCATGTAGGCGAGTATAGTATAATGTCTGGGGGCTCAGAACGAATGTCGGTACAATAGTCGTGGTACTAAGAAGCACCTTCTCATCGACTCCGTCGCGAGCCAACTGGTCAAACTAACTTGCCGGAATTTCCCCACAGCCTGGATTAACAATGCATGAAGGCATTCGACTCGGTGCCCCATTCATGGTTCTTGAGGGTTCTTGAGCTGTACAAAGTCGATAGTACAGTTCGAAACTTCCTCGGAGAGTGTATGGGGCAATAGAGCACGATCCTTTGTCTTCATGATGAGCGGTTGACAGCTGCCGATGATCGGATAAGGATACGGCGGGGTATCTTCCAGGGCGATTGTCTGAGTCTACTATGGTTTTGTCTCTCTTAATGAGCCTCACGTGGATAAAGAAGCGTCTGTACAATGGTTGCGTTTCGTTGACCTCTTTAGGGAAACCGAAGGTTCAAGATCAGGTAGATCAGACGCGGAACTACCGAAAGTACATCCTAAAGGATGGCACTATCAACATTTGTTGAGCTTGTCGCCATCCCAGTGAGTCACTCAGGCATGTGCAATCGGGATTTTCGGCTCTTGCTAACACTGAGTATTTCCACAGGCACAACCAAGCAGCCAAAATCCTTCACCAAGAGCTTGAAGCTCTGAAGTACGGTTTCCTGGATGAAAGACTATAAGTACACACCGGTGCAAAAACTTAAGCGTGATGGGGTACGGCTCTACTGGGAGCGGTCCATCATCACGGTCAGGATGATTATGGTTAATAAGCTTGATATCGTGCTGATGGATCGGGCACAGTCGAGGGTGTTTTTAGTGGCCATCACCATCGAACATGGCGAAAACCTCGTGAGAGTGGAGACAGAGAAAAACGAAAGTATCTAGATCTGGCTCACGAGGTTTCCGGCATGTGGCAAGTGGAGTCCACTGAAACCATCCCAATCATCATTTCTGCAAATGGGTTGATCCCAGTTAGCCTTAATCACCATCTGAGATGGTGTTTCATCCATTCCACCATCTGGGGTTCCGTGGTAGTTCCAGCCAAGATGCACAATGTGGTATTTTTAGGTGTGTAGTCAGGATCGGATAGGTAGCACTTAACAAAACTCCAAAATAGTAAAAAAATTGCCTTAGAAACTCTTCATATATTCGAAAAAAATACAGATTTTTAAACTTAAATAAAACCAAGGTCAATGGTTCTACAGCTTTGGTGTGATAATAAAAGGGGGACAAGTTCTAACGAAATACAGCAAAATTTTTTTTTGGCCGGCACTTTCAGATTTAGCCCAAAAATGTATGAATCGTGGAGGATCTCCTTTCGAACTGACTTGTAAATAGATAGCTGTTTATTGAAAAAAAAAAAACAAATGAACTAAAGTGTTCAAATTAAACGTAAAAACTCAAAAGACATGGCGGATGGAAGTCTGACTGGGTAGCTGAAAGCTACATAGAAGAATCGATTGAAAATAAAAAAAACATTACAGAAAAAATCAACGAATGTATAAGTTCTCGAAAGTTTCTCCCATCAAAGCTGTGAAATACAAAATCAAAATTCGACCGCGGTAGTATCCCAAACAAACATAATACCTGGAAATTGCACATTAGCCGAGGCACACTCTGCTGGTGGCATGGACGGCATAACGCCACAGTCTTAAGGATCTTGTGGGAGTTACTGCTGGGGACGCGGACAGGGCGCTTCTGAGTGACATTACCAGACTGTGTAATCACACGTCTGGTAAGGAAAAGTCATCCTTTTTACCTTTTCTTTATGGGGGACGGCTTTGTGCTTTTAACAAAAAAGATGGTGGTGTAGGCCCCATTGCTGTTGGTTCTAGTTTTTGCCGTTTGTTTTCGATGCATAGTAGACCCTAAAGGACGAGTTCTAAACTATTCAAGTTGGATTCGACAGTAAAGGGAGCTGTAAGGCAGCTGTACATTCGGCTCGTACTTTCTTAGCGAATGGCGAGGTTGAGGTACAAGATCATCTGTCAATTTATACAAATATAAATAGATTATTATGTTTCATGTTACGCATAGTCGCATATGTTATTGTGAACTGTGAGAGTTGTTTGAATACTTTAACGTACGAATTACGATGGATTCGTGGGATTTCAACGATATTTTATCCTATGATGATGAGGAGATTGTGGAGTACCTAAGGGAGATGTACCTAAGGTTAATTTGTCCAAGAACTAACTTGTATGAGACACTTCCAAACGATATATTCCTTAGGAGATTTCGACTCACTAAAGATACCACGAAAATTGTATTGCAACAAATTGAACATCATCTAAAATATAAAACTGACAGGTAACTAATTTACTCATTTTACTAGGATTATTGTGCTTATTCATAGGTATAGTATTTCTATTTGAAGGAAGTAGGAAGAAACTAACTAGGGAGCCAGATAAATAATGTTCACCTGTTTCCTACTTGTTCTAGAAATGAAGCTGTGACACCTATGAACCAATTGTTATGTACTTTATGTAGGTGCCACAGGAAGCCAGTTATTAACCTGTGGTGATATAATAGCAGTACAAGAAGCGACTGCATGCAGTATAATACATAGGGTTACTCTTGCTATTGCATAATTATGCAGCTAAAATTCCCAGGAATCCACCACCTCTCAGGAACGACAGAATTTAGCTGCAAAATTTCATAAAATTGCAAAATTGATCCAGAATTTGAAAAACAACCACGGAAAGTTTTGTTATCTGTCTTAGCAGTAGCAATCTAGAATTGGAGAACTCTGTCGTAATTATGGAGATGGCGGCATGCGCCGCTGTCGGTCCTAATAACGACAAAAAGAAAATAAGTCAAGACAAAGAAATCATACTCATCAGAAAAGAGAATCTTGCTCCACAGTATGAATGACGATTTAAATAAAATAAAAATAAAATAAAATAAAATATGTTTATTTCAGGCCATAGACCCATAGATGTTAGTAAAAACAATTCTTAAAAACTATGTTAGTTATTTGTCTAATTTAATTTTAATTTAATTTAATTTAAATACTTGCCACCGCGCCGTACCGAGGCACTAGCTACATGCACATGTGTGTGTATCCAATGCCTCAGTATGGGGCAGTCAGGCTTATCCGCCACCACACTCAGCATGGCGTTGGTGCTCCCCCTCACCCTGCGCATGAGCGATGCTACTCGTTTTCGCATGACTGTATAAAAGTCGTCCGTGTGTGCGTACGCAAACATCGCCGATGCGCTACAATGACGGGGGAGCCCCAACATCACCCTGAATGCGTTGTTGTACTGGATTCGGAGGGCATTGTATGTCTTCTGCGTATACCTGACCCACAGGCTGCACGTGTATAACGTTTGACAAAACGCTTTAAAAAGCGTGACTTTAACGTTTAATGTACATCGTGCGAACCTGCGAGCCAACATATTACATCGGACCGCAATGGCTCTCCTTTCCCTCTCCATGTCTAGGTCGTCCTTCAAATCCTCGGTAACAATATGGCCAAGGTATTTGAATTGCGACACTCTTTTGAGTTCCACTCCTCCTAGTGTCACTGGCGGAACATGTGCTGGTTTTTGTGAGTGAACCCGAAAAACTAAGAGCTCACTCTTCTTCACATTGTATATCAAGCCATGCCTCTTAACATAAGACTCGCAAACTGCCAGCAGCCTCCGAAGCGCACTAACTGATGGATTCAACAGCACCATGTCGTCTGCATAGCTAATACTGTTTATACAGTGACCGTCAATCGAGCAGCCAACCCTGGTAGCGCTGAGCTCTACAATGAGCTGATTCATGTAGAGATTGAAGAGCGCTGGAGAGGTCAATCCACCTTGACGCACACCGCACCTCAATCCATACTCATCAGAAAGTGCATTTTTCCATTTGACCTGGTTAGTCTGATGTTCATACCAATATTTGAAAATATTAACTAGTTCCTGTGCTACGCCAGCCTCAGTTAATTTAGCCCATAGGATGTCGTATCTAACCAGGTCAAATGCCTTCGAAAGGTCAAGGAAAGCCGCGTACACTGGGGTACTCCTATCTGTATAGTAACTGACGGTATGTTTGAGCGCCAGGATCGCACTTTCTGTAGATACACCCGGTCGAAATCCAAACTGTGCATCATGAAAACAGAGTTGTTTACAGAGCTGACGCTCCAACAAACCGTCCAGTACCTTTGCAATAATAGTAGCCAATGAGATCGGTCGGTAGTTCTGTTTGTCCGTTATGTCCCCAGTTTTGTTTTTAATTATAGGTACGACGACCGTTCTCATTAACTCACCGGGCAGATAGGAGTGCCTGATACATATGGTGAAAAGCAATGCCAAGAGCCGAGGGACATGTGGCCCTGCATGTATAAGATGTTCTATACTTAGACCATCGTGTCCGGGTGACTTCCCTCTCTTCATACCCTTCAGTATTTCACTGATGTGCTTAGCGGTTATGCGAGCCGGCACGCCAGACACAATGCTCCCTGTACCTCCCACACTCAGTGCAGGTTGCGACGATGTATGTACCTGGAAATGGTCTTTAAACATGTTCGCTATCTCCGTTGGCTCTTTAACACCATCAACGCTCACTGGAACACCCATTTTCGGACTTAACTTTTTCACTTTTTTTTTTTTTTGATTTAAGTGCTCACGTGCAAAGTTAAGACGCGCTCTACGGTGGTCTGCAGTTAGTTTCGGTCCATTTGCTGGCTTGTGTGGTACCAGTCCACGTTCCTGCAACCTTCTTCTAATTGTAGAGTCACAGCTACCCTTCGAACAACACGAAGCTGCTGCTGCAGTTGAAAAGCGTTAAGGCTGTGGCGATGCCTTGGAGACAACGCGAGCTCTCCGGCGTCTCGAACCCCGACTCGACACGAAATAAGGCGGAAACATACTTACGTGTCGTGGCGTGTCGTGGCGCGCCAGGAGCATATCGGTTTCATACATTTAATATGGTTAGGGACATATTTGCGTGTCGTGTCGTGACGCAACGCGTTCTGTCGTGGCGCGGACTGCTCGCCACCGATTGCGCCAGAGCGGTGGTGGGGATTATGGCGCGACACGGCACAACAGACAAAATGTGTTTCTATACTGGCGCGTGGCTCGTGGCGCAAACATCTAGCGGGAATTAAATTTTAATTTTAAAAATGACTGAAGATCTCATAGAACTCGTACGTCAAAGAAAAGTTATATATGATTCTAAGTGTAAAGATTACAAGGATCATTTCATGAGAAATGCTGCTTGGGAAGAAATCGCTGAAATCTTAGAACAACCAGGTAAGTCAATAAAGTTGTATTTTACTTTATTATTTATTTGAAAAGAGATTAATGAATAATTATACAAAATTAACAATTAATACTATTTAAGAATTTTGTCTACCTCGGCGAATCATTTCTATTTGCCATGGTACTCTCCCTTCTGGACTAATAAAATACTCTTTGTATTTCTCTCTGACATAAACAGCGTTTTTTGATGGGTTTCTTGGTAAAGATTCAATATTAATTAGACAGTCGATGTTGCTGCTATGGTCAGTAGAATCCATCAAATTTTCTTCAGGGAGCAATGTTTCTGTTCTTAAAAAATTATGTAAGCAGCAGGCAGCTAGCACAATCTTGTCTACCATGTCCGGTTGGACTTGCATAGGTCCATGAAATACACGAAATCGAGCCCGTAAAATACCAAACGCATTTTCTACACACCGGCGTGCACGTGATAAGCGGTAATTAAATATTTTATTTGCATCATTGTTAACTAGCTTGTCTTTGTGATAAGGTTTTAACAAATATGGTTTCAACGGGAATGCTGCATCAGCAACAATAGTGTATGGCATAGGTTGTGAGTTTACACTCAGTGGTTCATCCTGTGGTACATTTAATGCTTTCTGCTCAAATAATTTTCCCATCAAAGATTTCTCGTATATGCCACCGTCACTGTTTCGACCATACGCACCTACGTCAATCATGATAAATTTGTATTGAGCATCAACTAATGCAAGTAAAACTATGGAGTGTTCTTGTTTATAGTTATAGAAAGTAGAACCTGCGTTTATAGGACAAATTATGTTAACGTGTTTGCCATCTAATGCTCCAATACAATTTGGAAAATGCCAAAATTGTTTAAAGTTATTTGCAATATCTTTCCACATTTGTTCAGAAGGTGTAGGCATTACAATAGGTGCCATATTTTTCCAAATGGCTTCACACACTTCTTGTACTATAACTCTCACAGTAGAAAATCCCATTCGATAATTGAAGGCCAATGATCGAAAAGTGTTTCCAGTAGCTAAAAATCTGAAAAGAAATAAACAATTATTATTATTTGTTACAGTAAATAAATGCAAGGATGACTGGGCAAAACTAAGGAATGCTTTCGCCAGCGCTTTGAAGCGACGAAGGAATAAGAAAAGTGGGCAGGCTGCGGCGGCGTTAGTGCCCTGGAAATATGAAGAGAACATGAGTTTTCTTCTTCCTTATATGGAATGTAGGAGCACAAAAACAAATGTGACAACTACACCAGAATCACCACCCACAGAAGAGTCTCCCGACGAAAGTCTTCCAGAAAGTCCCAGTACTTCACGCAGTCAATCACAATGCAGTTCCTCATGTGGAAAACCTAATAAAGAACCCAAATTACAAGAGTTGTACGATTTGATGAAATCTTCCCAAGATTTAAGACGTCAGAAGCAAAATTTTAGACAAGACATGGACGAAACTGATCTATTTTTCCTTAGTATGAGTAAAGAATTAAAAGCGCTGCCAAAACTTGAACAAACAAAAATAAAATTAGACTTGCACACCGCTATTTCCCAAGCATTAATACGGCAATTGGAACACAAAGACAAAATTTTAAAAACGCCTATAAAAATAACAACTCAAAGATTCATCCAATCAACTCCACAACATCAGTCCTCAACATACATCCAAACTACTGCAAACGCTGAATTACCAACATACAACCAGTCACCCTCACACGATCAGTCACCCACATATATCGAGTTATCAATTCCTACTACATCTCGCGCACAAAATCATGCTGATTCTTCAACATACATCCAAACTACTGCAGACGTTCATCAATCACCAACATACACCCAGTCACCTATACACGCTCAGTCACCCACATATATCCAGTCATCATCATTTCCATCCGGATCACACTCAAAACCTGTTGTTTCAGATAACTTGAAAGCATACTATGACAGTATTAAATTTTGAAGATGAATAAATTCAAAATAATGGTTAAACTAATGATTTCATGATAAACAGATAATTTTTTAACTAATAAATAAGACAGCAGGTTGTGATTACTTAAATGTTGATTTCATATAAGTTAGTTTCATGATAAATGATTGTTAACCTAATTCGTGCAACAGCACAGTCAATTATATTTTTCAAAGTAAATAAAACTTACCTTAAACATAACGCAAGTCTTTCTTTAGTACCTATGGGTTCACGAAATTTCGTATGTACTTTTTTTATGTCTCCTTCAATCAGCGAATGGACTTCCTCATATTGTGCTTTGTTCATCCTAAAGTACTGATGAAATTTCTCATCGTCACTCTCCAGTTCTTTAACAAGACGATGAAATTCACCTTTGTCTTGTCTCCCTCTGTTTATAGGGTGAACCCAGTATCTTCTTTTCTTTTTTTTGCTCTTAAGAAGTTTCATTGCTAAGAGAAATTGAAGGTCTTCATCAAAATCACTATCCGAATCAGAAGAAAACATTATTTATGTTTGAACGCTGCAAAGGTTCGTCAAGTACTGTTCAGAAATAACGCCAGAGTACGCCACGACACGACACTTTAGTGTGCACACTCACCGTCACGACAGTAAGCGTCACGACACGCCACGACACGTAAGTATGTTTCCGCCTATACATGACGCGACGAGTATTACTCGAGTAGTCACTAACGAGCTCCGACGCCGGGAGGCCGCGTACGCACGCGCATTTATCTTAAATGTTAGACTATTGTATTTTTACCGTGTAACTGTGACTCTATTAAACTGTTTTATAATGTATACATAAATGGGTGTTTAAGTTGTACCTTAACCCCATAAGTGGTGACCGACCGACGCGTTTACGAACTATCAAAACTCTCAGTTTAAAAACTTTAAAAACAAAGACTGCAGTGTATCAGTGACCAGTGTACAACTTTAAGAACGAACTCCTTTTTTCTTTGTGTGCGCCTAGCGACGGACTTACTTGTTTTGCTTTTAAGTACCTATTTGACTATAATTTGTGCAACGATAGTTATTATTTAAACAGAATGTCGGAAGAAAACCAATCTCCCGTAGTGGAAACTGTGCGTGTGAAGGTTCCGCCATTCTGGCCCGACGAGCCAGCCTTGTGGTTTGCACAGCTCGAAGCACAATTCGTGTTAGCTAACATTACAGTAGATACAAGTAATTTAAATTTCGTAAAAAAACTGTTGTAATAAACCGGTCGTCTCGCTCAGAAGTGAACCGATTCCTATTAGACCCTGGACGGCGCGTGAAGAAACTAGTCTCTCGATATCGTTTGTACACTCTATAAACAGATGACAGGCTCAGGTGCAATCTTGCAGCCACAACACTCTGACTAAGCCCAAAATCCAGCAACGCCAAAACTTGGGCTGCTTCTACGGGCGAGGTGTCCATGTTTTTTGGAAAAAAAATTCTTATTAGACGTGACAAAGCACAGTTAACAAATAAATAAAAAAATTGCCAATTAAGGTTAATTTTTCAGTTTTTGCGCGAAAAAAGTATTCAAACTCTAAACACCCCTTTGTATCAAAACAATGTTTCAATTCATTTTCAGTTCATTCATGGAATAAAAAATTGAAAATCTAAGTATTTCCGTACACCAAACTATCAGCTATAAAATTGTGTCATTATTTTCATGGAAATAATTCTCTTTATTTGTTTAATTATGAGAAGAAAATAAAATCGGAGGTGTTTTGATGAGAAGTATATATAAAATTTTGACATGTCTTAATTTATTTGTTGCTCTACAGTCTACACTCTCACTGCCATAGGATCCGCTGGCGGGCCCCAAGTATTCGAGTGCAAATGGCCGGTTTTTTAATAAAAAAAAACATTAACCAGCACGCCGTGGGGGTCGCCGGCCGTCCCCAAAACATTTGTATTACGCCGCTTGCAGTTTTCTAGAATTAAATTATGACGCCAGCTAAAGTAATTGTTAGTTGACCCCCGGCCCTTGGCTCGCTATGTGCGTTATAGTTCTAGTTATAGTGCCGATATTGATGGATCGAAAGCGAAAACACCGACGAAGATGTCACTGCGCAGAATTTACATCAAAGAAACCGTACCGTACAACAGTACCGATAGTGGTCATTGGAATACACCAACTGGCTCTCGTCAACAACAATTTCCTTTGGCTTTTACATCTGGTATAAAAAATATTCCCGACACATGTAAGACCGAAATGGATTACTATAGTTTGTGGACGACGAAATAATTAATCTGATGACGACCATGACTAACTGTTATGCAAATAAATCTATTGTTAGGAGTCGCTCCTATTTAGGTCATAACTACCCACAATAATGTGGGTAGAACAATGAAATTTAATGTATAAAAACGATTGCACAGCTGTGCACGGTTCATTCTCTCTGTACCCGTCGAACGGGAAGGCTGTTGGTACCGTCACTACTCTGAGTAAGATCGTTTCATATATGTTATGCGTGATGTAACCTCTCTATTGAATAATTGTTCAAAATTATATGTGTGAAATGGATCCTGACTATTATTATTATTCTATCCCATTTCTGACTTGCTAAAATCTTAATAAATTCCGCTTCTGATTCCTAAAATCAGAAGTGGGATAGGCCTATGCTCACTACTAGCCTTGATAACCTCACGCACAGCCGTTAGTTTTTGTATTTTCACGTTCGAGCAAATAACTTTTAATGTTCGATTCCCGTCTGTGGTTTTGGGAGATTCGGGAAAAGAGAAACACTTCCCTTTTTGATATTCAATTTTGACATTAAGCAGGAATACGATGTTCGTGTTAAACGAGTCCTTAACTCGTTTAGATAAACGAATGTGTGCTAATTTGTGCTATAGTTTGCAGGTAGTTGCACAAAGGTACTCTGTGCAAATGCGGGTGCCAAGCAACAGCGGCTTCGGTGCCATGTGCGAGCTGAGTTTCCACCTGCCACGGTGCTTGGTTTCGCGTCTCCTGTCAGCGCGCTGCTGAACATGCCAGAGCGTGTTGCAACGGCGCTCACGGCGCTCCTGCGCCTCACCTGTCTGCGCGCTGGCGAGCACCTCGGAACGTGTCGCTGCGCCGATGACGCGCTGCTGCGCGCCTCACCTGTCTGCGCGCTGGCGAGCACGCTGAAGCGTGTCGCAGCGACGGACTCCGCGCTTCACCTGTCTGCGCGCTGGCGAGCACGCTGACGCGGGTCGCAGCGACGGACTCCGCGCTTCACCTGTCTGCGCGCTGGCGAGCACGCTGACGCGGGTCGCAGCGACGGACTCCGCGCTTCACCTGTCTGCGCGCTGGCGAGCACGCTGTAGCGTGTCGCAGCGGCGGACTCCGCGCTTCACTTGTCTGCGCGCTGGCGAGCACGCTGAAGCGTGTCGCAGCGGCGGACTCCACGCTTCACCTGTCTGCGCGCTGCCGAGCACGCTGTAGCATGTCGCAGCGGCGGACTCCGCGCTTCACCTGTCTGCGCGCTGGCGAGCACGCTGAAGCGTGTCGCAGCGGCGGACTCCGCGCTTCACCTGTTTGCGCGTCGCCTGTTGTCGCCTGCCGAGCACATTGCTGCTTGTCGCGACGCCTACCACTGCGTGCCAGTTGCACATGAGATGTGCTTTGCTAAGTACAAGCCTACGTGTCGGTAAGAAGTTTCCAATATATTTTTGACGATTTGAGTGAAATCATGCTAATCTTATGTCCACAGGATGTAACTCTGATTGGGGTAAGGAATTTTATGCACATGTGACTTTATGCCTTTTGTGAGAAGATTAGCAAGGAATCATTGTTGACTTTTGAGCAGAGTTAAAGTGAATGGGAACAGGAACTCATGTTGAGTTTCTATGTGGTCGAATAGCTTGCATTCTTGTGGTTTTGTTAAAACCAGTTGGTGTGCGATCCCGTGTGTGGATGCGCAGTGAATAGTAGCGATTGCATACGTGGATTCATGGGTCGGGACGATCCTGTGAGGATGACCGATGCCATGGCGTATGTAGATGCGCTTGAAAGAATTTGGAAGGTACAGCTATTGCGACATTTGTGAAGTCATTCAGCAGTTGATGAATGTCAGTGCAATGATTCTTTGTAAGACTTCTCGTTTATCATTCTTTGTTCAATGATGTTTGGAAGAGGCAATTAGATTGAGTTTACCGTGGTACATTAATGAGATGAGTCGTTGGTGCGACGATATGCTCTAGTGATTACTTCTGTTTCAGTTGGAGCGAGAATGAACTGCCGTTGCCACGGCATTAAATAATGTTTAACCTTTTATTTTATTTGGTTTACGTTACAAGTGAATTTTTTCTTTGATTGCAAGTCAACTTATTTGAGCTGATGTAAATTAGAATTTTTCATCTTTAAATGAAGTTAGATTCAAAGTTTAGAGGTCCGTTTAAAGGACATTGGAATTCTTGTATTTTTGAATAGGCAACTGGTTTTATTTGTCATGTACTATAACCCTTATGTCTATTCAACAGATTCCGACAATAATGATGACGATGCAAGCGCAGATCCTTCGTCTGCGTCTGCTGCAGCTGTAGACGCTCTCGACGAAGATCAATGAGGGCGCGGCCGAGGACGTCGCGCAATCAGGATAGGCCGTGTTAGGAGTCGCTCCTATTTAGGTCATAACTACCCACAATAATGTGGGTAGAACAATGAAATTTAATGTATAAAAACGATTGCACAGCTGTGCACGGTTCATTCTCTCTGTACCCGTCGAACGGGAAGGCTGTTGGTACCGTCACTACTCTGAGTAAGATCGTTTCATATATGTTATGCGTGATGTAACCTCTCTATTGAATAATTGTTCAAAATTATATGTGTGAAATGGATCCTGACTATTATTATTATTCTATCCCATTTCTGACTTGC
Organism: Hipparchia sbordonii; assembly: GCA_038048805.1. NCBI lineage: Eukaryota > Metazoa > Arthropoda > Insecta > Lepidoptera > Nymphalidae > Hipparchia > Hipparchia sbordonii. Next base: position 9,301,256 of record CM076115.1, read on the forward strand.
TAAAATCTTAATAAATTCCGCTTCTGATTCCTAAAACTATTATATAAGGAAGGGCGGGGCTATTTTGTCGGCGGGGCAATCTTGTCACAAGACTTTGTAGCCTACAGTTTAATAGTTTTCTAGTAACGACATCTTTCGGCAGGTATAAAATTTAATTAACTACGCGATAAGCTAACAGATGTCGCTGTAGGATGCATGGTTTTGGAATGACAGCTGGGGCCCAAGTCTGCTATTGCAATTGTAGTTACATTACAGTTACATTGCCTATCAATGACATCCCAATTGCTACTTTTAGCAATTTGACTTGGGGCCCAGGGGTTCAATTGTCTATCAATGACATGACAATTGCTAAAAATAACAATTGTCATGTCATTGATAGACAATGTAACTACAATTGCAATAGCAGACTTGGGCCCCTGTTCTTCTACAGTCGCCATTTTGAATGGACACAACATAGACGACGCTCCGCAAATTTTATTTCGTTTTACGTGTTAAAAGTGATTGTTGTGAAATCTGCCCAAGGTAAGTAATAACTTTGAATGTTGGAGATTCTTTCTAAACTATTTATTTTATCCTACGCTTTAAATAAACAGTGTTATTAAGTCCGATGTCATAACCTCGAAAAATATTTTGGCGGGGCTATGTTGTCAATTTTTAAGACGAAATAGCCCCGTCGATTTTGTATGAATTTGCAAAAAGCTAGTGACGTGCTATGATTGGCTTTCTTATCGACATATTATCGACATAAGTATAAATCTTGAGCAACTGACCTAAAATATTTGTGTTTTGTTATAAGTACACATATTTAACTGAAAAAGCGTGAACCTATGTTTTTTACGCCTAAACGTCTAATTTAACTTTGTTGAAGTCTAGTACGGAGATTTTAATTTATTGAAACTGCCTAAGCACTTTATTTTTAATGCAGTTCGAGTGGGTATCAAAAGTTTGTGTGGATGTATGAATGTGTGTTTGTTATTCTGTTACGCTGAAACTACTGGACGAATCCAAATGAAGTGGTACACCGGTAGATAATGACAGGAAACAACACGTTGAATACCTACAATTTAGGCTGCTAAGAGCGCATGAATGTTTCATGTGTAATATTTTTTATCATTAATTTATACCTAATTTTCTTTAAATGCTCATTCTTTTGTAATTGCTTGTAATGTACTTATAGTTAGTAATTGTTTGTTTTAGATGGTCCGACATTATAAGAGGATTAAAGAAAAAAGTTATTCAGAGCGGCAACTAGAACAAGCAGTTGATGCTGTTAAAGAAAATAAAATGACGCTCAGCCAAGCGGCAAAATTATTCGAAATACCAAGAACAACAATTTCTTTTAGATTAAATCATTGTGTAATGACAAGAGCTGGACACCCAACAGTTTTTTCTCCAGAATTTGAAAAAAGAATGGCGGATTGCTTGCACACAATGGAGAAATGCGGCTTCCCATTAACAAGAAAGGAAGCCTCTGTATTGATTTCAGAGTATGTGCGTCAAAATGGCTTGGTCACACCTTTTAAGAACCAAATTCCAGGAAAAGATTGGTTTCACTCCTTTCAGAAGAGGAATGAACTTTCAATTAAAAAACCACAAAATGTAGAACTTGCAAGAAAAAACGCTTGCGACCCGTTCATCATTTACGGTTATTTAGATTTGATGGAGAGCGTACTACAAGAATTAGAGTTAAAGGAAAAACCCAAACAAATCTACAATTTGGATGAAACGTCCATTTGCATGACCCAGTTAAGGGTAAAATTATAGGAAAAAAAGGTTTTAAGGCCACTAGAACAACCAGCGGACCTGGACGCAATAATACAACCGTTCTTTTAGCTACAAATGCTTGCGGTGACAAAATTCCTCCACTGATTATATTCCAGGGAAAATTTCTCTGGAATCAATGGTTTTACGCCGAGGAACAAGTTAAAACCGCTTACGCGGTTAGTGACAAGGGCTGGATGGAGACTTCTATTTTTGAGAAGTATATGAGAGATGTGTTTGTCCCCGCGATAGGTCCAGAGAGACCAGTCCTCTTAATATTTGACGGACACAAAACACATGTAACTTTGGGTGTGATAGAATACGCGGCGTCTCAAGGTATAACAATAATTAAACTTCCACCACATACCTCTCACGTATTGCAGCCGCTGGATTTAAGCACCATGAAGCCCTTAAAGGACAGATGGGAAGCTGAATTAATAACATGGCAGAGACGTCATATTGGGTCACGATTACCTAAAAGCGAATTTTCACGAATTCTCACCAAAATATGGAGTGAGATGAATCCTGTCATTTTGGCCAATGGGTTCAGAAAAAGTGGAGTTTATCCATTTGACCGCGAAGCTATTCCTAAAGAATTATTCGATCCAGTAAAATACAAAAAATGGGAGAACCGTGAAGTTTTGAGCCCTGCGTTATTACCTTGCGACGCTGAACTTACACAACCAGGACCAAGTACAATGTGTTTGGAACGCAAAATAATTAATGACGATTCAGAAAAAGACTCTGTGTTATTGCCTTGCGACGCTGAACTTACAAAACCAGGACCAAGTTCAATGAGTTTGGCACGCAACATAATTGACAGTTCAGAAACATCACAAAACCAGGAACAAGATGAACATCTACTGCAGTTGCTCGGCAACACTGGGCTATCAGAACCAGTACCAAGTTTAATGAGTTTGACAATGAAAATAATTAATGGAGGTCCAAATCAATTAGGAAAACACGAACAACATGACCACAACACTCCAGAAAAACCAGACCCAGGTAAGAGAAATAAAGAAAAACCTATAAAAATTTCATGCATTATATCAACGGCGACCGAAATACAAGAAAAAAATACTGAAGAATTAGAAAATAAAGAAATTAATACAAAAGAACCAATAAACAAACTACAAGAAGTACAACAGAACCGGACAGACATTAAAACATACCCAGGTAAAAGAAACGGCGATAATATTAAAAAAAAATCACGCAATATGCCAACAACAACCGAAATACAAAAAAATATTACTGAAGAAAAAGAAAATCAAGAAATTAATAGTGGAGAACCAATATACGAGCAACAACTGAACCAAAATGAAAACCGAAGAGAAAAAAAAACATACCCAGGAAAAAAAACTACACCAAAAATAGAAAATCCAAATAATACGCAAGCAGAAAACAAAATTCAAAGAATAAAATGTACCGATGAAAAAAGCAAAACAGAAGAACTAACGAAGAACAATAAGGAAGAACTAACAAAAAATCCGATACGTTTAGAAATACCAAAATGATTTAATAACACTGACCTTCAATCTTCATTAAAAATTATAGACGTAAAAATTATTTCATCTCAGAAAAAAAGTTATGAAAATATTTCATTTGAAGAACTTCTATTAAAAACTGTAGGTAAAAGTAATTCCCCCGTGCCTCGAAAAAAGCGAATCACAAATAGCAATGCAGAAGTTTTAACATATAAAGATGTGATGGATCGTATGAAAAAAGAACAAAATGAAAAACAACACAATAGCTTAAAGAGGAAAAGATCTAAAGATGATAAAAAATCAGAAAAAAATAAGCAAAAGAAAAAACAAAAAAAAAACTGTTACCAAAAAAAGGTCTAAAGTTAATAAAAAAAAACATTCAGATACCGACAGCAACAGCACAGGGTCATTCGAGTGTGTTGATGAGTCTGATAATGACACAAAGAGTTTTTATAGAAGCGTTCTTGATCAGCTATCTGATGAGGAAAATGTTAATGAACCATCTACAAGTAATGTTGATGCTGACTTTACTGGAGCTAGACATGAAGGTTCTAATGTAAAAACGGGGCAATTTCTCATAGCCAAATTTTACACCGAAAGAGGAAAAAAAACGTACAAATATGTTTGCCGTGTAGAAGAAGTCTATGAAGAAAAAATTGTTGTGCTTGGATTTAAGTCGAAGAATAAACAAAAAAACGTTTTTAAGGAGGCCAAAAATGATATATCTATCATAGAATACAAGGACATTCAAGAATATCTTCCATCTCCGCAAGTGAGGGGAAAAGATTTTATATTTCCCTGTAAAATTGAAATATTAGAATTATAAAAGGTAGTAGGGATAGAAAGGACATGACCAGTGATTGCCCTTGGGATGGGGAAAATGTGCAAGGTTACAGCTTTTACAGAAAGATTAAAAAATTGAGGCCTAATTTACTATGGATTTATTATTCCGATAAAGGCATGATTTAAAATATCAAAAAAAAACAGAATGTTTATTGTTTCCGCTTTCTCTTTAATGCACTACTTCATACTTCAATTTCCGCTCACTTGTATTAATGCCCGTGATACACATGCTAGTGGATGGTATGCTAGGTGCTGGTAAGCTGGCATGCCAGGTACGGACAGAATATCAGCGCGTGACATACATGCTTGCGAATGACCTTGCCAGTAACATGCGAGTTGAAGTTCACAAAATGAAGAAATAAATAGTGTTACAATACAACTCGCAATTATATTAGGTAAAAAACAAGCACAAAAATTAATAAGATCTTGGCAGATAGTTGAGAGTTGCGATTTACAAGCAAATACGTTACGACCTGCCTTCGATTCTGTAACTCAGTGCCTATCAAAAAATGAAAGCCACTGACATATATTTTTTATCCATTGAAGGTTTACTATGAAAAAGTAAATCATATTTCTCTTCAAACCTTCAATGGATAAAAAATGCCTATCGTCGTTGATAGGCACTGAGTTACAGAATCAGCCCCTTGTTTCGCGTATTTGTAGCTGGCAATACGAATCTCCCGTCCCACTTCCCTTCAAGGGGAAAAAATCAAACGGCTTGCGAGCCATTCGTATGCTTTGCTCTGGCACGTGAGTTACTGGCAGAATCTCGATACACATGCGAGTAGCTCATTATTGCTTGTAACTGGCATACTTTTATGCGAGTAACAAGCATGTGTATCACGCACTTAAATAGTAAAGAGAAATTCCGCTTCGCGACACTAGATAGCGCTTGTCTATTGAAAAATTAAATTATTCGTGCAAATAAAGTTGTATTATTCCGTGTCCTAGGATCTGTACAAAAATATTAAGCAATTTTTTTCTAAGCAACTTTGCGCATAGATGGCATGTTTAATAGCAGAAAATTATTCTTACGACTCGATAAACATATCTTAACGCCATCTTGTATCGAAAGGGAGAGGTATTTTTTGAAAAGTTTTCTTATTTTTTCTCAGTTTTCAAGGCTTCAGACTCCTAAAACTTTCATCTCTGAAAACTATAGAATATAACAATTACAAAAATAAAACTATTATTATTGCACGTTGATTTTAACATTTTAGACTTGATAACCACAATAACTAGCGCCCTCTAGTATCGAAAGGCAGAGTTATTCCGTAAAACTTTTCTATTTTTTTTCTCATTTTTCCTAGCCTTTAGACCCCTGAAAGTTTTTTATCTGAAAACTATAGAATATAAGAATTCCAAAAATAAAACAATCTTTGCTGCACGTTGATTTTTGACACCTAGGCGAGAGCCCTTTGCTCCACTGGTCATGTCCTTTGATCTCAATAGTTATTAATACGAATCTTTGTATTTTTGTTTGTAGCAATTTTATTAACTAAGAGTCATCTTGTTTTGTAGCAATTTTAAGTGTGTTTTGAGTACCTATGTTGAAATTACTTAGTATTATTATTTAATAACAGTTATACTCTTATTTAATAACGGGTATGATACAATTTTATCATTTTGTTCCATAATAAAGTTTACTACTTACTTAAATGTGCTTTTTTATAAGACCTGGGTCAAAAAAAAATTGGAATCAAGTTGAATTATATTTGGAAGTTTAGAATGTATTGCTTCTTTCGTAAGAAAAATTGTTCTACCTTATGGGGCATCCTAACGCTATGTGGCACCCTCATCACTTATAAATTAATTACTTGATGTAAACATAATTTATTCAAAATATTTTTGGGTGAATTGAAGTGTAGGTACTTACACTTATTTTAAGCATACCATATTAGTAATAAATACTTCACTGTAATTACAGATAGAAAATATGCGAAAAACGGCCACTTCTAGCAGTTTTGCTATCTGTGACTACAGTGAAATATTTATTAATAATATGGTATGCTTAAAATAAGTGTAAGTACCTACACTTCAGTTCACCCAAAATAAATTTTGGATAAATTATGTTTACATCAAGTAATTAATTTTTAAGTGATGAGGGCGCCACATAGCGTCAAGAAGCCCCTTAACTTTTCTTATTCAAATTGATTCCAGACAAAAAGTTATCGATATCTCAAAAAAAAATTGTATCGATATACAACGTTAGTCACACTTGAAGCAAAACCTGAAAGTAGTTTGTTCAGAATCAGTAATAGAATCGAATCCAACTATTTTTATACCGTGTTATATTTTTTCCAAAAAAAAATTTAAAACCCTGCAAGCGTAGACTCCCTGGTTGAATGACCTTATAGGTATCATCTGATACCGTACGGCAAACAGAGTCACGTGGCAAACATGTCACGTGCCCGCGATCAAGGACGCTCCCCGCAGCGCCCGCGCACCTCGTCCTCAAGGCTCGTTTACAGAAACTTTACTGGGTACTAGTAAGCTTGCTTAATTGCAAAAAAAAAATATTTTAGTTTGAGTTTAGTTTGTATGTTTAATTGCAAAAGAAAATATTTTAGTTTGAGTTTAGTCTACGGCAATCTACGAGAAAAGTTGAAGCCGGGAATCGAACCCGATACCTCCCAGTTATAAGACAGTGCTCACCACTGCGCCAGGGAGGTCGCCAATCTTAGCTACTGAGCGACTAGAAAGTTTAGTAAGTTTTCGTCGCTATTGCACTAGCTAACTCGCCCGTATTCAAACTCACTGGTTATTGGCAAGTAAACTTGCTCATTGTCATGGAATCGCTAAACGCTCCTCGATTCACGCTGCGTCCGCGTCGGCGTCGGCGTCGGCGATCGACGTCAGTCGTCACTCGTCAGTCAAAGCAGTTATTTGCACCCACGTGTTTAGTTACTGCTGCAAAAATGAACTTTACTAATATGCAATACACCGAAATGGTGCAAACGTTGGCGGTTTGCGGTGATAATTCTAAATATCTACTTACTTAATTATGGAAGTGTAATAGTTCAGATGATGATCATGACATACTCGTTCAAACGCGTGCTATCGTCCTTCATACCGCGTAAATACTTAATTATGGAAGTGTGACAGTGTATTGTGATGATGATCACGTCATCTGGATGATCAAGCGTTTTCTTGCCATGCTCGCTACGTGGCTGACCACGATCAGCTGACGCCGCGCGACAGTGACGCCTTGCGGTGACCATGTTTTTGCGAGGACAATGACAAAACACAACAAGCTTATAACTTCGTAAGTTTTCATTATAATTTTTTAAAATTTTGTATAATTATTCCTTATGTAAAAATATTTGACACGTGTTTCGGTTTTTGCGTCAAGTATGACTAACGTTGTAGTGAGACCGTCACTATCTTGTATGGACGCGAGACGGAATAGCCCCTCCAAAAATTTAGAATGATTTTTCTCGAAAATGAACCTTATGTCTGCGTAACTAAATACAAATTCAAATAGGCGGCGTCATCAGTATTGTCTAGCTCTGAGTAAAACGGGAATTGCTCCACAGATGTCGTTCTATTAAACTCCTGACGAAATAACCCCGCGCGGGGCTATCTTGTCCTAAGTCGACTCCTATTAGAATTTAGCTATTTTCTTAGCTACTGCAATAGTTTTTTACGTTCCAAATATGATGAATAGAATAAGAAATAACGGCTTGCTTTGATGTAATTGTCAAATTTTCCGTAGCTATTATTTAAGAAAAAATACAGACGTGTTCTTTTTTGAGTGTTATTTTTCGGACGGAATAGCCCCGCCCTTCCTTATATGATTTATTTAAAATAGAAAAAAATCAATGAATGTTGGGGGTTCCCCATACTTAGAACTGAAACTCAAAAATTTTTTTCATCAAACCCATACAGTACCCGGCAATAAATATTGCACATCGACCTTTGGAAAGAGACAATCGGTTAATTTCGGCTTCGTATAGCGTTATCTCTGTCGCACACTACCTATATGACTGACAAAACGTCACTGTCAGTCGCTGTTCAAGTGCGATAGAGTGCGGTCGCGTCCAATTCATAATATATATTGAGAGTTGTTAACACCCCCAAATTTAAATAATTTAAAGTTCTACTATGGCATCTTTAGGAAAAAGAGGGAAACCTTTACGAGGTCAGTCACGCGAAATTATCTACAATGTTTATAAATATTTTGTAACCGAAGCTGACAGATTTAAAGAAAATGAAGATGAAAATGTAAGTTGTTATTTTAAGAAGATTCAAGAGCGAGTTGCAATTGCCACTGGAATTTCAAGAAGAAGTTTGAACAATATATTAAATGAAGTTAGTACTGAAACACATTCTGCTGAAATTAATTTCAGCACTCCAAAAAAAGGGAGACCAAAAAAGCAATTTCGTTTGAATATGGACGATTTTGATTATGATGTTGTTCGAAGAATGGTGTATGATTTTCACTTATGATTTCATGAACTGCCAACAATAAAATCATTAAAAGCTAAATTATCTGAAGCTATTAATTACAATGGGTCTGAAAAGACGTTGAGAAAAATACTTCATGAGATGGGATTTCGGTTCACTAAAATGGAAGATAATCGAAAAGTTTTAATGGAAAAGCACGATGTAAGTCTCAAACGAATGGAATACCTTGGTAAAATACGCGAATCAGGAAAAAATATCGTCTACATGGATGAGTCCTACATACATACATCCCACACTAAAGGGAAATCTTGGAGTGATGATAAGAAAAAAGGAGTAAAAAAGCCAATTTCAAAAGGTCAGCGTTTGATAATAGTTCATGCGGGAAATGAAAAAGGCTTTGTACCCGGTGCCTTTTTAACATATAAATCCACGGACACTACAGGTGACTATCACAATGAAATGAATAACGATAACAACGAAAAATGGTTGGTTAATCAATTAATCCCAAATATACCCAGAGATTCTGTTCTAGTTATCGACAATGCACCTTATCACAACAAATATGTTGAAAGACCCCCCAACTCAAACACCATTAAACAGGAAATGATCAACTGGTTAAGCAGACACGAAATTCCAGTTGATCCAAAATTAACAAAAGCCCAGATTTACGCTACCATATCATCCGGATTTTAATCCAATAGAAAATATATGGTCTCAACTGAAAGGCTATGTAGCCTCTAGAAATGTGGGTATGAATTTAACTACAGTAAAAGCATTATTGACTGAAAAAGTAAACATGATCGGGGCTGAAGAATGGAAAATGGTTTGCGATCATGCAATCAAATGTGAGAATGAATATAGAAGCATTCAACACGGTTTAGACAATTACACTGATAGACTAGTGATAAATACGGCTGACAGTGACAGTGATATTGACCTCTTTGAGAGCACAGATAGTGAAATGGAAGTAATAGAGAATTAGAATTAATTATTATTATTTTTATTACAATGTTTATTATTATGTATGTAAAAAAAAAAAAAAAAATGTAAAATCTGTGGTCAAATAGCTTAAATTCACTTCCGTCTCTCTGCCACAGCGACTAAATTTGGTCTCCAGTAAAACTGTTGTAAAGTGCCAAAAAAGTGTTTAATTTTCCAATACAAATACACCAAAAAAGCCGATCAGCGCGCCTACAAGCCCCACATTGGTACAGCTACAGCTGTAATTTTAAACATTATGTGAACATTTTTTTATTTTTTATTTTTTATTTTACCCCATCCTAAAGCCAACACTTATAGAAAAAATTGTGTATTTAATACATACAAAGAATAAAAAAAATATCAAAAGAAGCAACTCATAATTGTTTTAACAGCTCCTACTAGATACCGGACTGTTTGTATTTTGTGCGACAGAGATAACGATTTACGAAGCCGAAATTAGCCGATTGTCTCTTTCCAAAGATCGATGTGCAATATTTATCGCCGGGTACTGCCTACGTGTGGTGTATCTATGGATAGATCTTCATAGGGTAGGTGGCGATATAGGTTCCTATCGGGGGCAGTTTGCCCCTGGAAACACGGCTAGATCCGTAGAGCGATAAAAATAATATATATAGACGATAAGTTCGAAGAACTGTGTCACAGTTTTGATTACGCTCGCTCGCTTTCAAGAACCTTCGAAATTATTATCTACCAGTGACTGGAGATGAGAGGAAAAAGAAGAAAAGTACGTTTTCAAATGGTTCGAGGGAGATCAAGTACCCCTATAAGTCACAAGTATAACAGATAACAGCGAAAATATTAGCGGTACGGAATTTTTGTCGATGACGCTTTGAGCTTTTTTATTCTTGGAAATCTAATTTTGATAATTAACGTGTTCATTCGCAGATGATGGTGAAGAGGATCAAGCTGACGAAATCGAAGAAGACGAAGAGAACAGTGCTGATGACGATTCATCAGAGGACGATTACGATTGTGATGACATTGATAACGAATAGATGGGCAAAATTATCAATCCTATATTTCTATTTTTTATTTTACCTTTATATTAGTTCGTTTTATTAGGGTTTCCGTACCTCAAAAGGTGTAGGACCCTTACTACTAAAACCTTAAATATAAACTTAAACTTAAAATTAAAATTAAATCTAAAAACTAAAACCTTTATAAACTTAAACTTAAAATTAAAACTAATATGTAACGTACATATTGACATACACACCTACACACCTAAAACATAAACATAAAATACAACATAATTCATAATTCACAAAACGTACCTACCGGTGGAAATGTTATTGATCGAGCCGTTGAAAGGCAGATAAGGAACCGGTCCGCGAATATCGCCGAGCGGCCGGCGCGCGCGCGCTGTATGCCTACCGATAGTCCGCCTCGCACGGTTCCCAACTTAGGGGTTTTCCCCCCAGATTTAGGGGGTAAATAAGTGAGATAGGAATTTTTTAGGGGTCTTAAATTTTTAGGGGTATTTTTAGGGATTTTTTTGACTCTTTAATATTTTTAAATTGATAATTACCGAACTAGTTTTAATATTTATTTCTTGACCTAGCGACTCATAGCGACATCTAGTACGTAATTCTACAACCACTCACTCCGTGGTAACTGGCGGCAATACTGGCGCCACCGCCGGTCATTTTATTGTCTGTGCATAATTATGGCGGTTGTCAATCGGTTGTTGTTGTGAAGTTTTTTTTTTAACTTGAACGTATCTTTGACATTTAGCTTACGTCAGATAGGATACCGCGCCAAAAATTTCGATTTTGGTTTGTACTGTGTGTCGACAAGAAATTTGTTAATGATGTCTAAGGAAAATAAATATAATAAAAAAACGTACAGTCAGAAGTACACGAAGATTTGGGAAACAGATCCAGATCTAAAAGGTAAATAGATTTCATTGCATTTTTGTAATTTATAATATAAATGATCAAGACAAACAATTCAGTTCAATATTTATGATTTTTTACAATAGTATCATCGGCGTCATCTAACTACGACGGCAGTACTCGTTCTTCAATAAAATTTAATAAAGGTATTTTTATTTAGGTATATAATAGGTATTGTTGGAGTGGATGAGTTGGTCAGTGGTGTTGGTGTTGTTTGATATGTTTTTGTTTTTTTCAAAATTTCAAGTTTGGACATAATGCATACACAGATAATGTTTATAAAAATTGATTGTTTTTTTAAACCATTTATGTTCTGGCTGAGTTGGCTTTTTGAGAAATTGATTGAAAGATGTTGGTGTTACCATGATTAAATGTTTCCCTATTTTTTCACCAAAATCAAAGCATGTTGTGATTATACTTCCTAACTAACTATACATACACCATCATGTGTCATTAAATTCATAATTCAATCAAGTTATTTACAATTTATGTTTTTATTGCAGATTGGCTTGCACCAGATGTTACGAATGAGACAATGGCGACCTGTAAATATTGCCGTGTTGTGTTAAAAACCCACAAAAAAGACTTGATTAGTCACGCTAAAACTCAAAAACATAAAAAAGCCACAGCATGGGAAAAATCAGCAAAAGCATATAAATCTATTTCTGAAGTATATAAACCAGTCTTGTCAGAAAGCACGAAAATTGCCGAGTTGAAAATCGCTGCCTTTATCGCCGAGCACTGTTCCTTGTTAACTGTAGATCATTTGATTAATATACTCCCTCAATTAGATCCTTCATCAGATGCGCTAAAAAGCCTAAAAATTCATCGAACTAAGTGTTCAATGCTAATAAAAAATGTACTTGGTCCATCGATGCTCGAAGCTTTGGTTGAAGATATTGGAGATTTTCCGTACTCCATTATAATAGATGAAAGTACTGATCTTTCGACACAAAAAGTGTTATGCATTATGATTTGCTTTCTTTCACACAAGGCAAAGCAAGTTGTTACAACTTTTTACCGAATAATACTGATAACAGAATGTGATGCAAAAAGTGTGCATGAAGCAATTGTCAATCAACTTAAAGAGGATGGCATAAAAATTGAAAATATGATCGGAATCGGCGTTGATGGAGCAAACGTTATGGTCGGTAAGCATAACTCGGTGACTGCTATTTTAAAAAGAGAACTGCCTGATTTAATTGTTGTCAAATGTGTTTGCCACTCCTTGCATTTATGCGCGGAAAAGGCGGCTGAATCATTACCACGCCAATTAGAATTTCTTGTAAGAGAAACCCATAACTGGTTTTCATACAGCCCTAAACGTTTGGACTATTACAGAACATTATATGAAACCATGAATAATAACTCTGATCCGAAAAAAATCCAAGGACTTAGTGGAACTCGCTGGCTCGCTCGTTATCAAGCTATTAACACAATATTGGAGCAGTGGGAGGAGTTGAAGCTGCTTTTTTCTATTGCAAAATCTGATGACAAATGTTACATGGCGGAACAGCTTTATGATATCATGCGGAGGCTGCCTTTTAAAGCTTTATTGATTTTTCTACACAATGAATTAAAACATGTGACGCAATTAAACTTACTTTTTCAAAGTAGCAATGTTGAACCTATCAAATTGTTTGAGGATTTGTTTTTGTTATACAAAAATTTGCTAAGACGACTTGTTGTACCTTCACAGTTGGAAAAATTGGTGGACTCTGAACTGATAGAATTTAATTTCCGGGAACATCTGATGCATACAGCATCAATGTATTTTGGTTTTGACTTTCATACCATATCACAACAACTTGAAGAAAAGGATCTGTTGGATGTCAGGGAACGATGCAAGAACTTTTTATGTTCTCTGGCCGAGCAGATTCAGAAAAGGCTTCCGGATAATTTATCACTGTTGAAAACGGTTGCTGATTTGCACCCAAGGGTTGCTACATCTCAAGTCAAACCCGATATAAAACCAATATTGAACCACATTCAGCGAACTCATATATATGGAAAGAAAAATGACATCGAGTCTGAGTGGCACCAATTAAGTAATAAAACATGGACGAATACCTCTTCTTCAGCAGATTTTTATTTTGAAGTTTATAATGATTGTGACGCAGCTGGCTGTAAACGTTTTGAAAATATTTCAAAATTCGGATTAGCATTTGCCACTGTTCCAATTTCAAACGCGAGTGTCGAACGAGCATTCTCTGTCTATAATGTCGTTAAAAATAAGTTGCGGAATAGACTATCTATTAAAATGTTGCAAAGCATCATGATGGTCCGATTTACATTAAATCGAAATGGTGGATCTTGTACAACATTTAATCCATCCAATAAAATGTTAAATTTATTCAATGTCAACATGTATGATTTTAAAAACGCTGAATCTTCAGATGAAGACGAAATATTTTATGTATTAAATAACTTGTAATAAAAAGACTTCTGAAACATATTACAGCATATTATTTCTAAATCATTATGAATTTATATTTGTATATTTTTTTAGGGGGACAACTGAATAATTTAGGCGTTTTTAGGGGTTTTTGACACAAACTTTAGGGATAAATATTTTTGAGAGTTGGTAACACTGCCGCCTCGATGCAGTGCCCAGTACCTAGCGAAACCGCTATCACGACGCACTTACCGTGCCGCGCCGCGCTCGTTCGCTGACATATGCACGTTCCCTTAATTACATGAATTTTTGTGTTTGTAATCTTTTGAGTTAGAATTACCAAATCAAGTTGTAGAATACGCAAATATAAGGGTGTCCTGGACTCGACGGATATTTTATTTCACCGTTCCACTAAAGTAGTGTGCCTTCGTACTAAAAAAGGTAAAAAAGGAAGCTTATCAAAATTGTATGTTAAAGGTTATTATAATTTTCTTGTTACACCCGTCACACAGACTAGTCACACCCGTCACGAAATAACCCAGGACATAAAATCTGTATTATCAGACTTAATTAAAATGAATTCTTGCCAACATAAAGAAAATATACCTTCGAATAAAGGTTAAAATAAATATTATTTAAGGTAAAAAGTAATTTATAACATTTGTGTGTAATGCTGTAATGTTTTGCTTTAACACAAAATGCATTTTTTCTATAACTCTGGCCCTCCTCTAGAATTTCATAAACTTTGTGGCCCCCATTAAAAAAGTTTGCCTATCACTGATTTAGACGAAACATTTATTCACTCTTCTACGGTGTGCAAAAATATTGGCAGTCAGAGTCTGCAGAAGGTGTATTGGTCAGAGATTCTGGTACGGGTAGGCGATGGATAATTGCACACGCTGGAACTACAGACGGCTTCATTAATAATGTATTACTGCTATTCAAATCACAAACAAAATCATCCGATTACCATGACAACATGAATAGCGATAACTTTATAAAATGGCTGGAAAAACAAGTTTTACCAAACTTGCCACCTAATTGTGTGATTGTGATGGACAATACACCATATCATACTGTACAAACAAATAAAAGTCCTAATATGGCAAGCCTCAAAGCAGATATGGTAGAGTGGCTTGAAAACAAGGTGCTGTTGTTTTCAACAAATTCGACAAAGAAATGTTTTATATGAATTTTAAAAAAAACCCAGAGCCTATATATACCTACAGCCGACGAATTAATAAAATGATCATTTTACCGGTTTCGACCAGCCTACGGGCTCACGCAACTTTTTCAATAACAATAGAGGTGGCAATTATAGAGGAAATAACCGACAGGATAACCGCCGGCTACAACCGCAACAGAATCCGCAACAGCAGCGCAATAATAACAACCAGCGTCAAAGGGGTGGACGTCAGAGATCTGACAAAAGTATGGAAGAATTTCGACTGCGCAAGGGACAACAGAATGAACAAGTATTACAAGATGATTTAAAGAAATTGCTCTTTGTTGGTACCACAGGAGAGGACGATGCATTGGCCAAGCTTGGTGAGATTCAACAGCTTAGAGCCATTACTTTAAGCATTACTACTCGCGCCATCGGTTTCGGAATTAGCCAAACCGTTTTCACAGCCATATCGATAAATGAGAACATTATCCCACCGCCCCTGCCGACGCCACCACTGATGTTCGTAGTATCCTAGAAGAGGATAATTTCGTCCCCAGTTTTACACCTTACTTGAGAAAGATGGCCAATGTGCTCGCACACGCAAGGGATGTGCATGAGCATGCTCAAGCTGAATCCAAGAGGCAAGCGGATGGAGGTCGCCGTCCTGTACCCCTGTACGAGGAGGGTCAGCTGGTCCTCTTGAAGACTCACGACGCCAACGATGCTGCCAAAGGGCAGACACCGAAGCTGCTGCCGCGTCGCGACGGCCCGTATAAGATTCGACAGGTATGCGGTCCAGCTACTTACCTGCTAGAGAAGGTCAGCGATCAGCAAACCATCGGTAAGTACCATGTTTCACATCTCACTCCCTTCGTTGGCCACATCCAAGCCCCGATTCAGAAAAAACGTAGGCGGGGTCGTCCCCGTAAGTCAGGTGCTAGTCCTCTTGGCGACGTGGTCCCACCAGGACTATAGGGGGAGGATGTAAGGAGACGCCCCGAGTACATACTATAGTAGATGCAAAGAAGGACTTGGACTACGTCATAAAAAGCGGAGTGGCAACGCGCCGATGATGTAATATTTCCCGCGTCTTACGCAATCTGCAAGACATTCCCGCTTTCGGTGCGAACGAGTGCACACCGCGCAGTGATATAGCCTGATATTGTTATTTCCATATTGTGCTTATTTCTTATAATATAATTGTGAACACTACAGTAACGGATTGTTTCTTTTGTGAGGGAAGATATCCAAATATCACCTTATACTATTTAAAAATATATTTGTTCCTGATCTTGGGATGAAGTAATTAAAGCTGCAAGGAAAAAAGATCCTTTTGTTGTGATAAAAATGAAAAAAGAACACTTCTTTTCTATAAAAAGACTAGAAATGAATATTACCAAAGAAAGTTTACGATGGTACATATGAACATGTTCAAAAAAGTTCAAATTATTTATATCAAAAACGTACATACTGTTAGCGATATATTGAAATAGTAAAGATTAATGTAGGTATTGAAGGTAGTTTTATAAAAATTAGTAGTAGGTAGTTTGACTTTGTTGACGACGTAGGCGCCGGTCTGGTGCCGCGCCGTTAGTATAAATACAGCGCTTTAGACGTTATTAATTCAGTCTCTTCCAGAGACTCATACGGCTATTGGATGCTCCCGCGTCTAGGTCGTTGTATTTGATTGACGGGTGGTGATAGCAATCACGCCCTAATCGAATATATATTACCCGTAGGTTTAGATGAGTGTAATTGATTAAATAATACGTAGATATGTTTGATAGTTACCCTCACGTTCAGATGGTGGTTTGTCTGATGTGTTGTGGTTAAATAGATTAGATGTGAGGACAGGGGCCGTTATAAGGGGCGGTTGGAGACGGCTTTAGGTAGGGTTTCAATGTTTTTTTCTTTGTAGTTGATAATACTCATTACAAAAGTACCGCAACTTGATTAAGATGTTTATGATTGTGTCAACAGATGGTCATTTTATTGACGTTTTAGGCCCCTATCCAACAACTGCCTCTGATGCCGATATAATGAGAAGTTAATTTGGACAAGATAAGCCCTTAAGGCAATTTTATAATAGAGGCGATGTATTTATTCTGGATAGGGGCTTTCGAGACTCCATTCCTTTGCTCAATAAAGCAGGATATGACATTCAAATGCCTGCATTTTTAAGGGAGGGTGAATTTAAATTAACAACATTAGATGCCAATAAAAGTCGTGCCGTCACCATATGCAGGTGGGTAGTGGATATGGTGGTGGTTTAAGCGCGACTTTAAAGTCGCGCTTAAAGCGCGTTTAAAGATTTTAAAATCTTTAGACAAGAATCTTATAATATAGCTTCAAAAAATATTGCTAAAGATTTTAAAGTCGCAGCTGCATTACTAAACAAGTTTCACCCTCCCATAACAGGCCAGATGCTTGGGAAATCTTACCAAGTTATCCATCACAATATGAAGAGGGACAAAAATCTTGCTGATTTTGTAAATATATAGCATCGTATTTTTTTCTTTTTCCCGACGGCAAAAATGGAGTGGTAGTATATCGAACCAGTTCTTTAATCTATCTATGGCAATTCTCAATTTTATAACGGCTTTTAAGTGTGCCAGAGTCCGCATATAGACTAAACCACTTAACGTTAAAAATGTCATCACAGAAAGCTGTATTTGTAAATAGCTGTAAGCCGTCGGAACGGTATAGACTTTTACGATTTGACAATGATGAAACAAGTATTTATAGTAATATTTTCGACTGCTACATATTACGACCAGATGGACTAGAAGATTTAAGCATCGCTGAGTTTGCTGTACGCTTCGAAACCATGAGTAACGTGCAATGGAGCGAAGAAGATGGAGATGCAGAACTAAGAGATGAAGATAGTACACCACACCAGCCAGGTACATTAGAATGAGAGATAATTTAAGGACGACAATAAGAAACAAGCCGGCAGTTTTGCGTACTCGTTACTATACCTTAAATAGCGATAAGGATACTATTACAATTTATTGGTATGCCATGTGCCATTTAGTGATGAGCTTGAACTTTTACTGGAAGACGAGATTGCTGAAGAATGTTTTGTAAGACGGCAAAGTGAGCTCAGACCGCTGCAAGACAATGTGAGTGCAGAACAATTGGCTCACGCAGAACTAGTGATTCAACAAGCTCTTGCTCAGGCAGTTGCATTGAATGCAGCACGTTATGCCAATTTGGACCACAATGCACCGTTAATGTAGTGGTGAAAGCACATCGTGAACGACGACGATAATTACTGTGAAGACATAAGTGAAAGAGCCGTGCCAGGTGAAATCTTTCTCGGGCACATTCGTGGACTCAATATCCAACAAAAACATTTTTGCCAAAAACAATCTGCAGCTATTGAAAATGACCTGCATGGGATAGACGAACAATTGCTACTTTTTATTACAGGTGTTGGGATTGGAAAATCTTTTATTTTAAAATTAGTGGTTGAACACATAAAAAGATGATATGCACCTACAGTTGATATATTGTTGAAACCTAATTTTGTGGAGGTTGGTTCATTAACGGGGGTAGCCGCTCGACAAATATTTGGTAAGACATTGCATTCTATATTTTCACTTCCAATAGAAAAAGGAAAAACAATGACATAAAAAAATACAGGGATACCTCACAGATTTTTTTCAAATCGCCCTTAAAACCAAAAAGAGTGTGTACGAAGTCTAAACTGCACGATTTTAATATGGGTATACTTTGAAGAACTATAACGTCATTTCATACAGAATTTAATGAATTACCAACATTAAGAAAGCTTGAACAGGTAGGTACTGGCAGAAAGAATTGTTATTGGATTTGACGGCTGTATAGAAACTGCGTACATTACTACCTTACCTACATTTTGAAGGAGTCTAGTGGTCGACAACCGTAAAGCTCTAATAGAAAAGCATATATGTTACGCTTACAATATTTGAGACAATTAAAAAAAAATATCGTGATGAGGGCCGGTATATCGTATTCACGGATAAAAAAAATCTAATGTTTTTATGTTCCAGGAAATGATATAGTTAAAAAATGGACTAACATAAAAGACAACTACGTGAAATACTTGAAAAAGAAAGAGCTTGCAAACAAATCTGGAGCTGGTGCAAACAAATTGAAAGAATACCATTTGTTCAAACAGCTAATGTTTTTGAAAAAAAACGCACCAAATCTAACTGACAGTAGTATATTGGAAGTAGAGTCTGAAGATCCAAAGCCAAATGAAAATACAAGGTCTCGTTACCAACCTCATACTTCAACTCGTAAAAGAAAATACTGTGAAGATGATTTTGAGAATGAAATTCTCCAAACTTTGAAAAATTCAGAAAACAGACACGTTTCATTTTTTAAATCAATTTTACCGTTTCTGGAAAAACTAGATGACCAACAAACATTGACTTATCAAAGTCGCGTAATGCAAATATTGACAGATTTCAATCAACCCACATATCAATACAATCAACCGTCATACAGCGGCTACCAAACATTTCAAAGTGGCTACGAAAGACCACAACAAACTACAGCAACTTATCAAACAACTCGCAATCCATCATCTGCAAGCATCCATGGCCAGACTTCGCCAAATCCATCCATAGAAGACATTTCACATCATTTAAGCGCTGTCTTATCAAACACACAGGAGTCCGAATACGATTTTTCTTAATCGAATAGTAAAGTTTGTTTGTATCGGAATTTATAAACCGAAATTAAAATTTCATGAAGCTTTTGTGACAAAGATAATAAACAAACTTTAACTTAACTAACTTTAGACTTTATTTAAACAATTTTCTAAAATATTCTAAAAATAATTAAACATTTTGATTTATGATAAGTATGTTTTATTTCTTACCTGATAGTAAAACCAAGCATCTCCATAGGTTCAACAGGTTTTCTGAACACATATTGTTTTTGTAAACGAGGTGCTATATTGGTAAGTAGTTCTTCAAAAGTTGATACGGTCATTCTAAAATATTCAAAAAATTTCTCATTTCCACTTAATTTTAGCGCCATATATTTCCTTTGGAAATGACCTCCGTCTGGGTTCATTGTAAAAATATACGGATTTACCCAAATTTTCTTCGGTTTCTGTTTCTTTTTCATTCGTCGTCTTAGTAACAACAAGAGATTCTTTCGCGATCCATATCCACGCTCCAGCACGTTCGAGTGCATCAACAGCGAAATGTCGACTGAATGGGCAACGGACGGTGCACCGTTCGCGGCATCGTGCTGCGGCGCGGCGCCGTGTCGTGGCCCGGCGACGGCGTCGTGACGTTGTACGGTGACGGCGCCGCGCCGTGCATGATGGGGACGCGGCCTTAGCACTGAGGCAGAATACATGGCCTTATCTGACGCTTGCAAAAAATCGTTGTTTATTCGCACTTTTCTCTCTGAATGTCTTGGTAATAAAGTCATTGATATTGTGTTGTATAATGATAATATAATCAATCAGCTCAGAAATTATGTAATAATTCTCTATATCATTCTAGAACTAAGCATATAGATATGAGACATCACTTTATACGTCAAGTTGTTTGTAAAGGAAATAAAGTTCATATCTACCCTTTGACATCCATTAAACTCAAAAATAAAGTAACAAATTGGCTACTCTCCCTTACATATGATGAGACTGAACAACTACTCCTCTTTTAAAAGCACACGCACACACGCACAAACACTCACCGGTTTATTGGTTAATATTATTTATATATTATTTTTATTTTATTTTGTTTACTTATTTATTTTTTGTCAATATTTATTATTTTAGAATATGGATAAATTGAATTGTTAGTAAAATATGTTCATGGTTTGTCTATTTGTGTATACTTATTACCCGTTGGAAATATCTGCGGACCTCGCTGGAATGCGCTTCCCCGCTCCTCTGCCCGTTATCGTATATCCAGTACCGTCGCCAACGCAAGCGCCGACGCACGTGTATTATTCTCGCTTTCGTGATCGCATTATTGTGTACTGTTTCTCTGTTTGGTGAAATATTACTATTATTACAATAGGAATAGACTACTTACAAGATGGGTAAGACTATACATAGTGCCGAGCGGTATTTAGTGCTCAAAGTAATTAAATTCTTTGACAATGAGAAACAACGCGGCTGTTTCACTATCCCGGTTGAACAAGCAACAAAAAGGGCATGTGCAGCAACTGGTTTAAGTTGGAATTACCATCATTTGCATTAAATTAGTTGTACATTTAGTTTTACTTTCGTTGTTGAAAATACAAGCTTTATTCGTTTGGTGTAAATTTTCTTTTAGCTGTAGTGATAAAACCTTTTACCATTGTTTTTCGAATGTGTTTTCTATATCTATACTATTATAATAAAGAGAGAGCGCGAATTTTGTGAGTTTGTATGTAAGTCCGGAGCAAACTTTGGAACCACCGCACCTATTTAAAAAATTCTTTCACCATTTCAAAGGTACATTATTCCAGATGGTTATAGGCTACATATTATGCCCATAAATGTATTATGGCTTGATATTATGTGCAAATTTGTTTAAGAAGTCGGAAAAATTTTTGACTCTCAAACGTTTTCAAGGCGTGCGCTGGGTCATATACTGTTATTGGATGAAAATGATGTATGGGTGAATTGTTCCTCTTAAAAAGTTCTAAAAAAAAGTCCGTGATAGCATATGTCTAGCTTCTAAGGATAACTTACAGTAACCATTTCTATCTTTCAAATTTTGATTAAAAATAATGAATTATTTTCGACCTTCTTTAACCGATGTAATGTCAATCTATATCTAAATAAATATGTTTATTATCGCAAGTGTTTAATTTAGAACATATTTTCCCTTTACACTATACAATTTAAATAAATAGCTTAGGAGTTATCGGAAAATTAATATTTCCGTGCGACAAAATAATAAAATGGTGCCGGCCGGCGCGGGCGGTGCACGGTGGCGGGTTTCCTGTGATTCCTGTGGTGATCTTATTTACAATCGTCTCCTATTAGAAGCTCTGTACGATCAGGACCCATAAAAACAAATATTTAAATTTTCAACCCGGACGAAGTCGGCGCGGGCTTCTAGTTTTTTATAAATATGCCGTCGAGAAAGAGATCTAATCTTTCTCGGTCCACGAGAAATGCTACAAGAAAGAGACTGAGAGTTTCTCAAGAAACCGAAGAAGAACGCAATGCTAGACTGGCAAACGAGCGACAACGCTATGCTGAAACTAGCTCTTCGGAATCTTCTACTCAATGTGACTCCCGTCTGGCATCCATGTATGCTAGAACGACTCAGTATCGCGCCAACGAGTCTACTTCGCGGCGTGAAACACGTGCAACTGCTGACTCCCAGAGACATGCTGAATCTCAGCGTCCGAGACATTTACTCAACGCGAGGTGCGCTTGACTGCAGATAATCAGCGTCATGCTGAATCTCGCGCTACTGAGACTTAATCAGCGCGAAGCGCGTTTGACGGCTGACAGTCAGCGTCACGCCCAGTCTCGAGAATCCGAGACTTTTACTCAGTACGATGAGCGCTTGACTGCAGGTAGACAGCATCATGCCGAATCTCGCGCTTCAGAGACATATACACAGCGTGAAGCGCGTTTGGCGGCTGACAGTCAGCGTCACGCCCAGTCTCAAGAATCCGAGACTTTTACTCAGTACGACGAGCGTTTGACTGCAGATAGACAGCATCATGCCGAATCTCGCGCTTCAGAGACATATACACAGCGTGAAGCGCGTTTGGCGGCTGACAGTCAGCGTCACGCCCAGTCTCGAGAATCCGAGACTTTTACTCAGTACGATGAGCGCTTGACTGCAGATAGACAGCATCATGCCGAATCTCGCGCTTCAGAGACATATACACAGCGTGAAGCGCGTTTGGCGGCTGACAGTCAGCGTCACGCCCAGTCTCGAGAATCCGAGACTTTTACTCAGTATGATGAGCGCTTGACTGTAGATAGACAGCGTCACGCCCAGTCACGACTTTCCGAAACTTTCACACAATATGAGGATCGTTTGGAAACTGCTAGAAACTATTATGATAGTTGGATTCAAGATCGTCACAGTCAATTGTCTTCTGACAGGGAGAGAATTTCTGAAATCAGACAGACAGAGACTCAAGAGCAACGAGAGTCGCGCTTGAATGAAGATCGTCTTCGTCAAAATTTAAATAGAATGTCGATTTCCTCTGAAGAGTCAATTGTAACTGAAGAGCAGCCATGGATTGATAAATATAGGAGTGGATTTTCTTACTCTTCTCATATTAATTATGCTGAGTTTGCTGATATAGGTGGAATGGATCAAATCTGTTCATATTGTAGAGCATTAAAATGGAGAAAAGAGTCCATTGGACTGTGTTGCTCGAGAGGCAAAGTCCATTTAGACCTTTTTCAAGAACCTCCAGAGCCTATAAAATCGCTTATTAACGGAGAACATCCGCACTCGGAACATTTTTTTAAAAATACCCGTAGTTACAATAGTGCATTCCAAATGACTTCTTTTGGTGCAAATCAAATTGTGGAAGGAGCATTTATGCCCACATTTAAAATACAGGGCCAACTCTATCATTTGATTGGATCTTTACTGCCTGTAAATGAACCAAAATTTTTACAAATATACTTTGTGTCCGATTATTGCGAACAAGCTGAAATTAGAAATAGAAACTTTCGGAATCTCAACGCGAGTTTAGTTACTGAAGTGCAAAATATGCTGCATGAAACAAACCCGTACATTAATAACTTTAAAACTGCACTAGAGTCAATTCCCCGAGATCAAGAAAATGATTTTAAAGTAGTGATCAGTGCTGAAAGACGTCCCGCAGGAGAGCATCGTGGTCGTTATAATGTTCCTACGACAAATGAAGTTGCTGTTGTCTTGGTCGATCAAGAGTGTGACAAGCGTGACATTGTGTTGCGACCCCGTAACGAGCGCTTGCAAAGGATTTGTGAAACTCATCGGGCATGTGATGCGTTTCAATATCCACTTATTTACTGCCGTGGCGAGGATGGCTACAACTTTGGTATACACCATGTCAACCCTGCAACTGGAAACCCTAACAACAAAAAAGTTTCGGCGTTGTAATTTTATTGCTTTCTGTTGCAAATTAGGCAGGATCGCTTTGTCCACTTACAACATTTTCGTGGTTTATTTAACCAGTACTTGGTTGATATGTACGCGAAAATTGAAACAGAGCGTTTAGTGTTTATTCGCACAAATCAACGAAGACTTCGCGCAGAAAATTATGTCGACCTGCGGGATGCTTTGCAACAGGACACCAACACAGAAGATTTGGGTCGATTGATCATTCTACCTTCGAGTTTTACCGGTGGGCCACGATACATGCACGAGCGTACACAGGATGCGTTCTGTTACGTTAAAAAATATGGGCGACCCGACCTGTTTATCACACCATGTAGTCGCTCGAGTTTTTCATTTGAAGCTCAAGTTACTAATCGACCTACTCACTAAACACAACGCATTCAGTGAGTCACTGTGTTATATTTATAGTGTCGAATGGCAGAAGAGAGGCTTGCCACATGCACACATATTTCTTTGGCTGCAGGAAAAAATACGGGCAAATGACGTTGACAATATAATAAGTGCAGAATTTCCAGACCCTAATGCTTTGCTTAACGACATTGTTAAAACACATATGGTGCACGGTCCTTGCGGCGCAGTAAATATCAACTCTCCCTGTATGCGAGATGGCCGCTGTACAAAAAGATTCCCAAAACCACCGGTAGAGCAAACGGTAACTGGTGAGAATGGCTATTCATCCTATCGCCGCCGTTTACCTCTAAACGGTGGTTTTACAGCAGAAAAAAATGTTCGTGGTCAACAAGTCACTGTCTAAAAAATTAACATTTTTCAAAGGAATTTTGCCTTCTTTGGACGGCTTTACGGAATTACAGACTTTGACATTCCAAAGCAAAGTTATAAATATCATTACCGAAATGCGGTTTGGGGAACAAACTCAATCAACACCATTGCAGTCACGCGGATATCAAACTGGACAACAGTATGGATATCACACTACACAAAATGCCCAGTCAATATCACCATCGGGGTATCGAACAGATGAATTCGACGCTCCCTTCTCAGCCAACACTACAGTTAATAATTTTACAGATGATAGTCAAGAAGAAGAATATAACTTTGCTTTGTTGACTAGTAGTAATACTTAAATTAAACTGATTTTAAAGATAATAAATGAATAACTGATGAACATTTTTTTTTAGCTTTAAGAGATAGCTGATACTAGTAACCCTACAGTCGAAGAAAATGAGTTTGAGGTCTTCGGAAAACACGTCGGTCTTCAACTGAAGTCTTTGCCCCTACTATTGGCATTAGAAGCACAAGAGCACATTCAAATTTACATAAATAGAATTCGACGTCAGCACCTTCAAAACGCATCTGAACAAAACGGAATCACCAGGACGCCACATTCATATGCTACAGAATCACCATATAGCGATTCTTCAACATATTATAATGACACCAGTAATTATAATTTGGAAGAGCAAGCAAC
This sequence comes from Hipparchia sbordonii, assembly GCA_038048805.1. Lineage (NCBI taxonomy): Eukaryota > Metazoa > Arthropoda > Insecta > Lepidoptera > Nymphalidae > Hipparchia > Hipparchia sbordonii. The sequence goes on from CM076115.1 coordinate 9,326,723, forward strand.
TGAATGTTTTTCCTCGTCCATTTTACCTACAGATAATTCTGAACATGTTTCGGATTATCAGCTTTCCTCAAATATGTTTCCATCTGGCCATGTTAACCAGAATGAAACGCAGAGCGTTACAATTATATCAAATGACTTAATTTTAACAGCAATGCAGAACGCTAATGTTAATAAATAAACGTTTCATAATAAATCTGTTACTGTTATTTAATCTTACCTTGATAAATTCCGTTAATGATTCATAGATTGCTGCACAAACTTCGATGATGAATTCGGAAATAGTAGATTTTCCGAGTCTAAATATATGTGTGAGTGTCCTTAAACTACACCCAGTAGCAAGGAAGTATAGAACTGCTTGTAATTTTGGAATTGCAGGAATCGCACTTCTTAAAAGGGTATCTTTACGCTGAATTTGAGAATGTATTTTATTTAACAGAAAATTTACACAACTTTCGGACATTCTCAAACTATCGAAGTATTCTTTGGGATCTTCCAATGCTAATTCCTTCAGAAGACAATTAGGGTAAGGAGAGGTTATTTCGTGATACAGGCTATGCCGTGATAATTTTTTAGACGTATGCCACTGCTTTGCCTGTGACAGAAACGACGCGAATACACGCATAAGGGTGCACTAAAGAGTAAGCGAGATGGCAGTATGACGCGCAGTCACATAGCGTTTGAAGCTAGCTTCAGGTAGAATTTTTAGTCGCGCGTGGACGCGGATCTCGATCAGCTGATTTTAGATTGACTCGTTAGTGAAAAAAGGATTTTATACTGGAAACTAAGGTAAATATCCGGACAATTTTGCACAACGCGTTAGAGTATTAATTAACAAACCTAATGAATGAAATATTTATCTGAATTTATATGATTTTTCATTCAAAAATACTTAAGTTTGTGGCCAGAATATTAAGGTTATTTTCGAAATTTTTCTAAGTGATTTGAGTGAGGTGTTTTTGTGACTGATTTTAGTCATCTTATCGGCAATTTCATAGGATTTTTATTTTTATATGTTTAAATATATATTCTTGGGAATACGTCGTGTCTGTTCCAATGCATTAATTGCATAATTTGTTTTGTCACGACATTACCTCTACTATCACGAAATTACCGGTGTATAATTTTTTTTACAGAAATCATGTCACTATCGTCAAACATACGTACAAAGAATAGACAGTATACCGCCCAGGACCTACGGCTTGCCTTGGATCTAGTAGAAAATCAACATAAATCATTATATGCGGCAAGCAAAGCGACAGGTGTGCCATGGAGCACTTTAAAGGACTATCTAAGAAAAGAAGACAAATTGTTTGCTAAACTAGGCAGACCCTTTGCTTTAACTGTTGATTTAGAGGTAAAGCTGTATAATTATATAATTACAATGCAGGAATTAGGTTTTGGGCTCACAGTTAACCAAATCCGGCACATAGCATATGATTTAGCGAAGACTAAAAACAGGGATGCTCTGCTTAATCCCAACTCCGAGGAAGCTAGTAAGTGGTGGTGGGATAATTTTAAAAAGAGATATAATCTAACACTTCGTGTGGCAGAAAACCTGTCTGCTTGCAGAGCTTCGATGGCTAACACGGTCTTAATTGGCGATTTCTTTGATAAGTTAGAGACTTTATTGGACAACCTGGGTATCAAAGGCTGCACAGACCGAATTTGGAATTGTGATGAAACAGGATTAACCTATGTAACCAATAAAGGTAGAGTGGTTACAGCAATTGGAAGACGCTACATATATAATAGAACATATGCTGAAAAAGGAACTACTACAACGGTGATGGGCTGCATATGTGCAGATGGCACATGGCTACCTCCACTGGTAATATTTAAAGGAGTAAGATGGTCAGACACTTTAAAACAGGATGCTTTGCCGAATGCAATGGTGAGGTTATTTCCAAAACGTTGGATTAATAGCGAGATATTTTTGGAATGGTTCCAGTTCTTTATAAATGCTATTCCAGAAGCTCGTCCTGTGGTGTTATTAATGGACTCTCACGCTTCGCACATTAAGCCAGAGGTGATTCAGCTTGCACGTGAGAACCAAATATATCTTCTCACTTTTACTGCTCATAATACGCATATTCTGCAGCCGCTAGATGTCGGCGTTTACAAAGCATTAAAGAGTTACTGGAGTGACAGCGTTAAGGATTTTATGAAAAAGAACCCTACTCAGAAGCCTGATCGTTCAAATTTTCATCAAATATTGAATCCTGCTTTTATTAAAGCTTTTTATTCGAATACAATTAAAAATGCCTTTAGAAAATGTGGCATATACCCACGGAATAGGGATGCCTTATGCCCAAAGGCATTAACTCCATCAAGACTCACTGAAGTGAGTGTTGATGGAGCACTCTGTCCATCCGAAGACAACAGCATATTGAAAATTCCTGCTCCAACTACGCAGCGAAAAGTGGCAACTACCACAGTAAAGCGACAATTGGATTCTAAATCGAGATGTCTAAATTATGATACAATACCTGTTGTATTATCAGAGGTAGAGGAAACTGTGAATGAACCGGCAATTGCATCATTATTTGAAAACCCCATGTTTTCAAACGATGATGCTATTGCGGGCCCATCTTCGCAACTAGATAGATCGGTTGCTGGAGAAAAGAAAAGAAAAACAGGAAAGAATAAGGAAAATAGAGCTGATGATGATGATTGGGTATGTTTCGTCTGTAATATAGCATACTCTTTTGATGTCAAAATGAAAAATGGTAAGAAATGAGTACAATGTTCTTATTGTTTCCGTCCTTATCATAATGTATGCTTAAACATTGCTCCTGATGACGATGAGGTATATGTTCAATGTGATATATGTGCAGAAATTGATCAATAAAATAGATTTTGATGTTATTTTATAAGCGTTTCATTTAACTAGTATATTTTTTTCCTATCACGATATTGCCTTCCTACTATCACTACTTTACCTGTATAACTCACGAATTTACCTACATATGCTATGCCAGAATGTAATTTAATATATGTTTAGTAGCCAACTGTGCATATCGTCCCTTAGCTTACAACACCGCTCAAGTCGAAAATGGCGGTTTTTACATTTGAATGCCATTGGATGTAGCTGCGTAATACGCGTCGAACCATTGGTCACTTGATAGAGATTTCAGCCAATCAGAAGCCGTAATTTAAAAAATAGTGACAGCGCTCAAGTCGGTTGGCCTCGCAACACCGCACAAGTCGTTAGTCTGTCAAACTTTGCGCGCGTAAGTTCTTGACGCTCCGTGATTATTCAATTTTTATGTGAATTTTATCGCTGAAAGGTCCATGCAAGAAGTTTTAATGGAAGATTAAGAGGTAAGCTATAGAATAAAGTAATGTCTATTGATTTACGCTTATTAATATAGAAACAAAATGATAATAGAATATGTTCACTACTTACGCGGTGTTTACTAACAATTTTTTCTTAACTTAGGCGGTGTTTCAAAATGTATTTTATTTCTTTTAGGATACCCAATAATTAAAAATACACTATGGATGAAGAAGAAATTGATTCCTGGAGTAATCTGAGTTCAGGTGATGAATTGTTATGTGCCCAATTTCATTTACAATTACAAGAATCAGGACTGATGTCAAAACATAAACGGCGTAAACTAAGTTGCAAAGAAGATAAAAAAAGAATTAAACTAGGTTAGTATTGAAGGTTTGTTTTGAGGTCCGCATTTATTTCTTGTTATTTACATTTTTAGTGCAATAATTCCTATTATTTGTTTTAGATTTGAAGCAAAAAGATAACACTAGTTCTTCTGATACCAAAGCATGCAATTCTCCTACTAAATACGAAATTATTGCAACACCAATAAATGATCAAAACTTCGGGGAGTCCATAAAAAGTATTTTAAGTAGCCAGGACAATGTTATCTCAATATTAGATCAAAACATGGACTTGGATATTGAAAACATTGACATTAACAATCTACAAGTTATAGAAAAAGTTGGTAATGATTTCATTGATCTGCAACAGGAACCACCCGAATTTGCTACGGTGGCCATCGAGTATCTTGAGTCTTCTGTATTGGATGTAGCCAATATCACGGTAGAAAATGAGAACGTTGTACAAGAACTAGGAAATACTGTCCTTAATATAAATTCTGTTAAATCTTTCCCTATATCAAACCAAGATATTCTCGTATCTACGAATACTCAAGACCCAGTTTCTGATATAGTCACAAACAATACTCAATGTACAGATAAAAATAATACAACCCAAAACAATATGCAGCAATCCAATGTCTCTGCTACTCCATCGTGTTCTTCAAAAGTGGTCATACTCAGTGATGTTCCCTATCACGGTGATTTGTTAAGTCATAAAAAACGACAGAACAAGGCGTCAAAAGACCCAAAGAAATATAAACGCAATATTAATAAAGAATTACGGATGAAAGGTGAAAATTATTTGGGATACAGAAGAGACAGAAAAGCAAAGATTAATGAAACATTTAAAGTGAAACAAGACGTATTTAAGCCTGCAAGATCCATGAAACCACCGTGCACTTCTGCGTTTTGCAAGAAATCTAAACTCAGGTCATGTGACAACATAAATGAAGAACAGCGGAAACATTTGTTTGAAAATTTCTGGCAGAATATGAACTGGGAGCAGCGAAGATCATTTATAACTTCACACGTTAACAAAATACCAAAGAAAATTACTAAAAATCCAGAATCATCCAAAAGAACTGATAGTCGAACTTACGTTTTGACGATTGATAACGTACGTCACCAAGTCTGCAAAAAAATGTTCTTGGCCACTCTTGGAATTAAAGATTGGTTTATCAGATATTGGTTGACAAAAACCGATTGTGCTATGCCTCCCGATTCATCTACTTCAACCAGTAATCGCAGAAATCCAGGGAAAATTGAAGACCACAAATATATTGAAAAGTTTTTAGCAGATCTTCCAAAGATGCCGTCGCATTACTGTCGTGCTAAAACATCACGAGAATATTTAGAACCAGTTTTCACGAACATGACACAGCTTTATAAGACATATAAAGAGAATTGTGAATTAGAGGGTAGAGAATGCCCTGGCCGTAAATTATTTGACAAAATATTTTTGAAACTCAATCTGAGCCTATTCCACCCAAAGAAAAATCAATGCGATGTTTGTTGCAGTCATAAAACTGGAAACATTACGGATGAAGAACACGCTGAACATGTTCTGAAGAAAGATCGAGCTAGGAAAGAGAAAGATACTGACAAAGGAATTGCACAGTCCGGAGCTTGTCACGTGTTCACACAGGATGTTGAATCGGTAAAATTGGCCCCGTATCATCAAGCTAGTGCAGTTTACTATAAAACTAAATTATGCGTCCATAATTTTACACTATACAATATAGCAACTAAGGAAGTAATGTGTTATTGGTTCGATGAGTCAAATAGCACGCTTGAAGCCTCTGTGTTTGCTTCATGCTTAGTAGACCATTTAGAGAAGGTTTTGAGTCAGAAATTATTGCCTGTGATTTTATATTCCGATGGCTGTTGCGCTCAAAATCGCAATGCTACCTTAAGTAATGCTTTATTACGTTTAGCGATTGAAAAAAATATTGTGATTACTCAAAAGTATCTGGAAAAAGGCCATACTCACATGGAATGTGACTCGGTACACAGTGCAATAGAGTGCAAATTAAAAGGTAAAGAAATTTTCCTTCCACAACAATACATGGCAATAAGTAAAATTGCTAGGAGTGATCCTATGCCTTACGAAGCTCGTTATTTGGACTATAACTTTTTCACAGACTTTTCGAAAGAATTGATTTATAAATCTATACGTCCTGGTAAAAAAACAGGTGACCCAGTCGTCACAAATATACGTATGCTAGAATACAGACCAAATGGCACAATTTGGTACAAAGTTGATTTTGATAACGAGCTGCAGCCGTTACCACATCGTCCCACGCCAATTAACAACATTAAACAAATAAATGGCCTGCAGAAATTGTACGCAGCTAGAATACCAATTACAAAGCGGAAGTATCAAGATTTGCAAGACCTAAAAAGTGTATTACCACCTAGTTGCCATTCTTTTTATGATGACCTTCCGCACAGCAATCGCTAAAGACTGAAACATAGATTAGACTAGAGATTTCGAGTTATTCTTTATTATTTTTATAATTTTATTAATACTATTTATATCTTGTTTCTTTGGAGTTTATTAAAGACTAAAACTAATAATTCAAAATATTTACCTATAATAATAAAAAAATATAATTGCATTTTCGCACTAACTAGAAGTTCCTATGTTACCAAACAACTTTAAGTAATTTATATCAACAATGTGATTCTTAAGATTTAAGTTATAGATACCTAATGTTATAAAGATTTGTTAATTTTCTTGAAATATTTCCTAATAAAAGCTTTTCTTTGGAAATCATCTTTTATTTAATATCTTAATCCCTAACATTTCCGCAAACAACACCGCCTAAATCTAATAAAATATTAGTCAACACAGCTCAAGTCATAAAAAACAAGTTAAAATAAAGTAAATTGTCAAAATAAGTATAAATAATTATTTCTTAACCGCTAACTAGAGTATGTATTAAGTTATGACAGGAATAATCCCCAGATTTTTTAAAATAGACAGTTTTTTACGTCTCATGTAAAGTTGGTAAAAATGACTTAGGCGGTGTTGTAAGCTAAGGGACGATATCAAACATTGTTTCAAAATATATATAGTAAAATATATGCCCAGAACACATAACTACTTATTATACAGATTTCTTAAGCACAATTCGAGAATTTAATTAAAATATCAAATCTATCACGAAATAACCCCTTACCCTTTTTCTCTTTCAGTTTTTCTCTTCTATCGATCCATTTTCGTACCCATAGCTTCTTTTTATTAATCACACAAATTTCCTCATCCACCTCTTCTAAAATAGCCGTTACGATTAGCTTAATTAGTTTATTTTCTTTATTGTGTTGTAGGCTGTTCATCTTGCAAAACACCACTCACTTGTAATCTGTACTCGAGCGAAGTGCGAACGATTTTTGGCCAGTAGCGAATATTTTAGCTTACTAAAACTCGCCACTCGACTAAATACTAAAGTAGTCCGAACTAGCCTTAAGTTTGTGTATTATTATTTAAACATATATATTTAATTATTATTATATTTTATATCATACTTGCTCAGTAACTAGGGATTACTATGGTGGAAAGTCTCCTTGTAAGTTGGTGTTTGCAATTCAAGGCAACATTACGTCGCACTATGCTTGAATTGTAATGTTCACATTACAGTTCAAGCTATGCAAAACTCCTTGGTAAACAATCTCTTTTCTTATAAAATGGTAAGAAAACTTTTTACTGAAAAAAAAAAACACTGAACATGGCGGCATTTAATTTCCATACATTTCAAACTATAGTGCGCGCAAGATAAGTTTGCGCGCGGCCAAAATCGGAACTAATCACGTATCGCCATTTTGTTGTCTGTGTCAGGTGTTCAGAGAGGTTGTTGGTTTCCGTGTTTAAAAATTCGTTTTCAAAGTAATTAATCGTTATCATTATGCCGAAAGTGATTAAAAGTGCTGGCAGAGATATTATTTTGAAGGTTAAACGTGCTTGTGAAGAAGAACGAGACAATAACGGGCCTTTGATACCGTTTTCCAAAGTTAGAGCCCGCGTTGCTTATTTGACAGGTAAATTTTAGGGGCTGCCATAATAATAAAATCTCCCGCATTATTCTCGAGTTTGTTGTTTCTTCATTTCTAGTTTTCTTATTATTGAATATTTTGTGTTATTTAAAGCCGGAAACAACTGTGCTTAACATCGGTATTAATATTATGTTATATAATCTAAGTAATGCATATTATTATTTTTTTTAGGTGTTTCCGAACGCACGGTTACCCAAATAACTCGAGAGGGTAACGTGGCAGCGGCTTTCTCATCAAAAATTGTGACCCCAGGGAAAAAAAAAACCGGAAGAAAGAAATTGACGGAGTAGACGGTTTTGATAGGTGCGCTATAAGGCATAAGATTCATTCGTTCTATGTAGTGAAGAAAGAGATTCCCACTATCAATAAACTTTGGTTGGAATTGAAAGCTGACATTGATTTTAAATACGGCAGAACATCGTTGAGAAGTATCTTAAAGACTATGGGGTACAAATATAAAAAGTGCCAGTCTAAACGTAAATTATTGATAGAGCGTAACGATATTGCAGCGTGGCGGGCAAGATATATTCTAAGACTACGCAAGAATCGGCAAGAAGAAAATCGGCCAGTAATTTATCTTGATGAAACATACATTCATGCATCATACCACTTACAAAAATGTTGGCAATCGGATGAAGAGCCCGGTATTCTTTCTTCGGATAGTGTCGGAGCAAGATGGATTATAGCCCATGCTGGTGGTAAAACTGGATTTGTCCAAAATGGACTGCTATTATTTAAGTCAAAATCAAAATCGAGTGATTATCATGATGACATGAATTCCATAAATTTCATCCGATGGATGAAAGAAAAAATTATCCCTAATTTACCTTCGAATTGCATTGTGGTGATGGATAATGCGTCATATCATTGCACGCAAGTAAACAAGGCCCCTACAATGGGCAATACGAAAGCAGAGCTCCAAGAGTGGCTTACTAAAAATAATATTGCTATCGATGATTGCTGGACAAAGGCGCAGTTATGTGAATTAATCAAAAGACACAAAGGCGACCCACAGTATGAAGTAGAACAAATGTTAAATGAACATGGACACGAGCTTCTTCGTCTGCCGCCCTACCACTGCGATTTAAACCCTATAGAAAAAATATGGGCTATTGTGAAGAGGCGCATAGCCGAGAAAAATGTGGATCAAGCTCCTAGTGACATAGCCTCCATTACTGAAGCTGCATTTAGCTCAGTGACGACAGAAGAATGGTTAAATGTCTGTCAACATGTAGAAAAGATCGAAGAAAAATACTTCGAATCAGATAGGCTGATGGATGTGGAAATGGACAAACTTATGATTAATGTTACTGGAGACACATCTGAATCTTCTGATGAAGACTCTAGTATAGATTCTGATGATAATCGAATGGAAGGAATTGAACCACTGCAGGACCATTGCTATTTTAAAATATTAATTTAAAAATACTGATTGATTCTAAATATAAGACATAAAAAGTTATCATTGAGTTTTAATTTTTTTTATATTATTATAGGCAATAGGTCATTTTCTTCAATTTATACTTATTTATACTTTCAAAAATGAGACACTATTGATTAATGATAATAAAGGAAAAAAAGATTAGTAAGCCTGGCAACATTAAGCACGCCCTCAATCGCGCGCAGACTTATCTTGCGCGCACTATATGCAAAACTCCTTGGAACTCAGAGCCGTAAAAAAAAAATGGAAAACTATTTACGAAAAAAAAATGGAAATGGCGGCATTTCATTTGATCTGAAAGTTTGTGAAGTTTGTTCGTAAAGGGATTTAAGTTATTTACAACAATGTCAAGCACTTCATCAGATGATGAAAAAGTAGGAGAGCCTGATTTTTGTTTGCTTGAAGCAGAACAAATGATGCAAAACCTTTTGCCGGATAAGTCCAAAGAGCGCTACGTGAAAACTTACGAAGAATTCAACTAATGGCGTACAAAGAAAGGAATTACATCTTTGGCAGAATGTGTTTTGCTTTCTTATTTCAATATGCTGTCAAAAAGCTACAAACCACCGTCATTGTGGTGTTTTTACTCTATGCTAAAATTTCATTTTGCATTACCAATGTTTTATTTACCTCGCAAGAATGATATAAAGTAGAATGCTTACCTCGGTTGCAAGTAGCTATTACATCCTCGAACTATATTCGCCCTATGCGAGCTGCGCTCGCACTGGCGCCAAATTGGATCTTGTTCTGTAATAGCTTACTTACGTCCCTTGTGTAACAATCTACTATGAAATTTCTTACCTCAATGTAATACCAATCATTTCAATTGGTTCTAAAGGGTTCCTGAATTTGGTATACTGCTTCTTTAAATATGGTTCTAAGATTTTAACCAAATTATTAAAGCTGGCCACACTCATCCTAAAAAAATTGAAAAATTTCTTTTCATCTAACAACAACTCCCTATATTCCTGCATAAAAACTGACCATCACTATTTCTTAATGCTATCAAAGGAGATATCCAGAATCTTCTATGGTTTCTACGTTTATTTCGGCGGTGGCGTAATAAAAGCAACAAAAGAACACGTTTGTATCTATCCATTGCGAAGGCTAAACTGAGACGCAGACAGTGTTGCTGCGACGCTCTTGCGCTGCGACATCGTGCGTCGTCGCAACGCAGGTGTGGCATACAATGCGCTGTTCCGTTACGACGACGCGACGCAACGCACTAATGGGGCCTCACCCGAGCGCTTTATTGCAGCGATTTCATTTAAAGCCACTTGTTTTATATTAATAATTATATTACTACCATTTTCAGTGGAGAATTGCTAAAAGTCTTGGAAGAAATTACGAGATAGTTATAGAAAGGGCATTTCATTAAGAGAGAGTAGAAGTGGGTCAGCTAGAACAGTAGAACGCCCTTTAAAATTTGAAAAATAATTAGAATTCATAAAACCCTTCATGAAAAGCAGGAAACAAATTTCAAATTTAACGAGTTCGCCAGAAGATTCAGATATTACCACAGATGGCGAATATCAGTCTATGTCACCAAGACCGCAGTCGCAGCTATTACCGTCACCACGGCCACAGTCGCAGCTGTCAAACCGGACCTCTTCATCCAACGAACAGCCTCTCAAAATGTCAAATTTATTGTTCAAACAATATATTGAAGGAAAGCAAATAGAAGATGACCCAACCATTAGTTTTTTCTTAACCATGGGCCGAACTGTGAAAACAATGCCTAAAAATATTCAAGCCAAATTAAAGGGCGAAATTTTCCGCCTTATAAATGAAACGGAAATAAGACTTGCCGATGACACCGGTGATAAAATGACACGAGATACAGCTGAATTCAACTTATCTGCCACAGGAAATAATACAACCATGCCATCTTCTTCAAATTATCCATTGGAAATAACCAGTATCAGTCCTAGATCTGTGACAGAAAATTACAATGAAACAAACATTCCAACCACATCCTTTTCATACACACCATCCAAAATACCGTCAACTTCAACAAGTTATCAAGAAACGAACACAGAAAATATCTACGAGACAAACTCCCCACTTCCGATTTATTCAACCTTAACTTCCAGATCTAGTTCATTCGACCCACTTCCATCGCCTTATATACCACACGCTATGTCGAAATCACAACAAAGATCCTCTGATTCTGTATTGCGTGAAGAGGATTCCGAAACCAATATCGATACGACATTTGACTATTAAAGAACTGTTGCCTAAATTTTCTTTCAAACTATTTTATTTTTTTGTTAGAATAGTGTATTTGAACAATAAATAACAATACAATTGAACCATATATTTTTTATTTAAGTACTTACCTGAGGCAGACTGACAGTCTTTCTTCAGCGGAAATAGCCAATCTATAATTGGTATTTTGTTTTTGAATATGTTGCCTGAGAATTTCCAACAAACTTTCAAATTTGTCATAGTTTATTTTATAATAGTCATAATGAATGCTAGGATACAGATGTAAAGGGTCTAGCCGGTTAAGCATGGGAAAGCTGCACCAGCGTGTAATAAAGAGTTCTTACCCTGTGATTATTGTACTCTATCTAAAACATCTTTATGCTTAATTTCAGACTTCTACCCCTGATAGTTAGGGAGTAATCGGGGTGGTAACCCTTATCGTTAAATTTGATTTTTTCCGAAATTATATTATCTTAATGAAACTGAAACTGTATATATATGTCTATGAGTTACATATTATATATTTATTTCAGAATTTTCCCATTTTGAAAAATGGTAAAAAACGAGAAGTAAAATTTTTGGGGGTGATTTTTTATAATAATCCGCGAAGTGACTAGGTTGAAAAAAATACAGTTGTTTTGTTTATTAGTTAGCTATTATATGTAAAAATTGCAAAAATATCGAATTGGTGGGATATAGTAAAAAAAATTAAATTCGTAATATATTCAATCAATCAATCGTTCAGTGCAATCAGAATCAATTAATTAATATCTGTTCAATGCTTAATTTTTTTATTTAATTTTTATTATTTATTAGTTATTTTAAATTTTTTTAAATTTTTTAATGTATTTAAATTTTTTTATTATTTAAATTTAAAAATATTATAAGAGTAAGGGTGCGATCAAGACATATTAATAGAAAGACATAATGTAGCAACATTGAATATAAAGCAAAGTTTATATACACCACACACGTCTCATAGGATGCAGCCCTTGGATGTTTCTTTTTTTGGTCCGCTCAAAATCTATATATATAAAAATGAATCCCTATTTCCTTGGTCATCGCATCACGCGTGAACGGCTGGACCGATTTCGCTAATTCTTTTTTTGTTGTGTTTGTTATTGTCAGGAGAAGGTTCTTATAAAAGAAAAAATTAAGAAAATTGCGCGAAAAATTAGAAAATTTAAGAAAACTTAACCACCATATTAAATTATTTCTAATGTAACCGCTTTTACAATTCAAACTTTTTTTATGTAACCTTATGGCGTTTGACATAACATTGACAGAATGCGTGCTTCCAATTTCGTCAAAGAGTTTCAATATTCATAGTTAAGACAGGACAACGTCTGTCGGGTCCGCTAGTGGCATATAAAAAAGAATGTGACTTATTTTTAAAAAGCCATCTTGCAGAAAAGATAACACCTTATGAGGTTGCATCCTTGGTGAGAAAAGCATTTAGTAATGTTGCGTCTATTAGTAAGGGAGAATCAGGGTTCCGATCAACTGGCATCTTTCCACTAAATCCGGAAGTATTTACAGACGAAGATTTAAATCCTGCAGAAATTCTGCAATCTGAGCCCATACCAATACATGATTGCAACGAATCTCTCACAGCTATCAGTATAATTCCCAGCACATCAAAAGAAGTTCATGAACCAGTTCCAGACACTTCAAAACAAACTGATTCACAAGTTCTTAGCATGCCAAATCAAATCAACACAACATTCCATGATTTAATAAAGTTTCCAGAAAAAACTCCTGTTTTAAGTACAAGACAAGGCCGAAAGAAACAACACGCGACAATTTTAACTTCAACGCCAATAAAAGAAAATCTTTTAGAAAAAGAAAATAGAAAAATTAAGAAAAAAGAAGGAAAAGAAAAGAGATGGAAAGGCAAAGGACAGGGTAAAAAACCTAAAGTGCAGAAGAAGGGTCCTGAAAAGGCAAAGTACTACAAGAACCGAATGAAAGTTCTGAATCAGATGTTGGCACTGACAACTTATGCCAGGACGATGAGGATGATGACGCAGAAGATGCTGGAAACAGATGCTTTATATGCGACGATTTCGGAAGAAACAATGAGATGTGGTACAGTGGTACACGCAGAGTGTACTGGGTGGGACTCGGCTAAAGGCTATGTCTGCGATTTGTGCTAGATATAGGTTGACTCCAATTACTCTCAGGGTGATTACTATTACCCCAATGTTGATGTAATGGGAGTCAAAATGGTTTTTTTTTCTAGTTTAATAATTTCCAAAGTTGATTGCCAAAGTGACTGAAACTGATCTCAAATTAAAGTTAAATAAGTAAATTATGTTTAAAGGCGATTGCAATAAAAAGTTGGTTTTTTATTAAAATTTTATTTTATTTCTTGCTTAAGTGACCCCCTCTTTTACCCTACACTGCTCATCTGGGAAATCGGTCATACGGGAAGATTTTTTAGAATTCATCCGTGTAGAAGATGTTTCAGCTCAATCTTTGGCAACGACTATTATATCACAACACTTATCATATAATTTGGATATGGATAAATGGATTGGTCAAGGCTATGATGGCGCTGCAGTGATGAGCGGCCGGTTACGGGGCGTAAGAACAATAATCGCAGAGCAATACCCGAGATCGCAATTCGTCCACTGTGTTGCTCATGTTTTCAACTTAGTTTTAGCGCATTCGTGTGAGATACCAATGATAAGTAACTGTATCGGAACCATTAACCATAAGACGGGCTTTTGAAGAAAATTGCGGATCAAATTAATTCATCTCATTCAACCCTTATCTCTCTTTGTGAGACACGATGGACCGAAAAACACGTAGCTGTCGAAAGATTTGCAGAAATGGTTCCCGTTATACGTGACACACTTGGGGAACTTCAAGATGTTGCTAGTAGCGACGTCGCTACTCAAGCATACCATCTTCAAACCGCTATGGATAACAGCAAGTTTATTGTTTCTTTAGTTATATTGAGAAAAGTTTTTTCATATACAGTAAACCTTAACAAAGCAATGCAGGAAGTCAATGTCGATTTGACCAACATTTGCGAATATACAAAAACTGTAAAAACGACTTTAGGTACTAAATGTTCGGAACGAAAGTCAGTTCGCAATCCTTTTTGAGCAAGCACAGCAGATGAGTTCAAACTATATAGTTGTGCCAAGAATAACTGGAAGGCAAACCCTGCGCAATAATATTGCAGCAGAAACTGCCGAAATATATTACCGACGAAATGTGTTTTACCCTTTCATTGATCATGTTATTTCAGAACTCGACGCTCGTTTTAAACCACATGAATCGAAGATCGAAGGAATTCAAATGCTTCTACCTGAAAAAACCAGTAATGACTCCAGGATAAAAGAAAATCTTAAAAAGATTGCACAAACATTTCTGGGTGGGGAAAATGAAGGCACAATATTTCTGAGTGAATATGACAGTTTTACAACAAGCTCAGTGAAAAAAATGTTAGCCACGTGGTTAGCAACCAAACACAAAGTGGTTAAAAAGTCTAAGGTTCATACAATTTATGAAAAACAAATTATTAGCAGCCCTTATGAAGCTATGTTTGGTTGTAAACCTAAAATAGGCTTAAAAACTTTCCTGCCTACTGTTGAGACTTTATCGGATATGACTAGCGAAGAGGATCTAGAGTCAATACTACAAGCTTCTAACAAACTTTAAGACTCTCAAAATTCAATTGTCACGGCAGATGTTAAATTTGACTTATCTATAACTTCAAACATAGGTTGGCACTCATTCTATGCAAATTGAATCCGAATCGCAAAATAAACAAAATGCAATATTAAACCAGGAGTATTCTGACGAAAATCCTGATGTCAATGCGAATAAAGAAATTATTAATGAAACAGAAAGGCAAGATATCGATAAAAAAAGAGTCCCTCACTGCTGCTTCCGAAAAAATTCGAGAAGTGAGACGTGTTGCAAGAGAGTCACTCGAAAAGCAAGCTGAAAAAAATGTTAAAAGATCTACTTAACACAAAATTTCCAGTTGGAGAAATAGGAGTGTTAGGATATGGATACCAGAAGCCACAGCTACGATGCCACATACAGAGACATGTCGAACTTATAACACCCAGTAGTTTTGCGTTGGGGATTAACAAAACTTAAAAAAAAAAGGCTCAAAAACTACGAAAAATTCAAAAAGTACGAAGGATTTGGCGGGAGTGGAGCAGAGCACATTGGGCTCTCACAGGTTGTCCAAATAAAACTTGTTTTTTTTTTTTATCCTACCTAGTAAACAGTTTAATTTAATTCTAATGTCAATTTTATACGCACATCAAAACCAGGGGCCTATTTCACAGTTGCCGATTAGTGTTTAAAACCGATGAATAAAGTTGGCGTTTTGACAGGTTCCCAATACAAAAATTAAGCTTCAAAATTCGTTGGTTAAAATTCACAATTTTTTTTTATTACAATAAGTATTCTAATACTAATAAATAAACTAGTTTCTTAAAAAATAAATGGTTCAAATACTTGCATGTGTCTTTATTTGTAATAATTACAATAATTTTGTATTTCTTATGTCCAGACTTATGAATAAAAGAATTCAACAAAAGTGATTAAGAATTTTTATTTAAAATCCAACCCTTAGTAGCGACCCTCAAATGGACGCACGTACGCAATAACGTTTCAACCCACAAGCCTTTGTCAAATTAAATACATACATAATGTAAAGGAATAAAATTAACTTTTCAATTAATAAGTTGTGTGGGTTGACTCTTAATTGCATATGTGCATCCAAATGACATTTAAAATTTAAAAAAAAAAATCTGAAATAGTTTCTTATGTTATTCAAACCATGTGGTGCCCCTTGAAATTAAAGAAAAACATTTTTACCTCACTAGCTCAAAAAGGACGCCTTTGCTGTCTAAAACCAGTGAGCAAAAGTCGTTTTTGCTCACTGGTTTCAGACAGTGTTGAACTTTTCTTGAGACACTTTTTCTCACTGAGTGAGCAAAAACTTGTTTTAGACAACAAAGGCGCCCTTTTTGAACTATTTATTTATTTATTCTGTACATTATAATCTTAAAAACTAACTACTACTACCACTAGTGAGGTGAAAAGTTGTATGTATCACACGATAGCAAAATTTTTGTTTCTTGTGTCTTTGAATCCCTCACTACACTCAGGATTCTAACTTACAATCCTCCGCCCGCTCGGGGTTCACCCTAGGCATTCGCGACAAAAATGAACTTTGCTATCTTGTGGAACAAAATAACTATTTTTTTCTTAGGAATTAGGCCCCAAGTTACTTCTCCCGCTTAATTACATCAAACGTCACAAAGTACCATCTATGCTCAATACATGCTCCGACACCCGTAGTTTCACAGTTGAAGATGTCTCGATACTTTTGCAGTGTCGACAAAACTGTCGCCTGTGTCACGTTGGGCGACATAGACCTGACGTAAGACACCAAGTAGTCTAAAGACGCCCCTAACGGATGAACCATAAGGAACGCGGTCAAAATGCTTATAAGTTTGGCTTCGGTGGGGGGCACCGATGGTCCAGAAGTGAGAACTTTGTCGTCATCTGGTGTGGGTGGTGGTGGTAACGGTTTCGAGCTTGACGGTAGAGGAGGCTCTATTTTTTGTTGCGGCAATGGGGGGAATACCTGTAGTAAAAGTTGCTGCGTCATTGAATGATTACCAACAAACAAGCACACTTTCTGCTAATATTATAAAGGCGGAAGTTTGTTTATTTGTGTGTGTGTGTGTGTGTGTGTGTGTGTGCGCGCGTGTGCGTGTGTGTGTGTGTGTGTGTGCGCGTGCGCGCGTGTGCGTGTGCGTGTGCGTGCATGAGTACATGAGTGCGTGCGTGCGTGCATGCGAATGAACCGAAAAGGCTGAAAGGAGGTGGGTTGATAAGGCAACAAAATCCGCCCCTCATACACTCGAAAAAAAAAGTTCCAGATTTCGACAAATTGTAAATGTATTTATATACTTGAAGATATAAACTTTATTGTTATATAAAGTTTAGGTGATAAAAAAAATAGTAAGTTACAGAAAATATTACCCAAAAAGAGAGTGTTTTCGGCTTTTTCATACATTTTAGTCGTTTTTTAAGCTTTGATTTAATATTTAAGAATGAAGCGCTCCATGAACCATGGTAAACGTAACTGATAATGATGCTCCTTTTTATAAGCTTTCATATGAGTATTAATTTATTTTGGTTCATGGAGCGCTTCATTCTAAAATATTAAATCAAAGCTTAAAAAACGACTAAAATGTATGAAAATATAAGAAAAGTAAAAGAAACACTCTCTTTTTGGGTAATATTTTCTGTAACTTACTATTTTTTTTATCACCTAAACTTTATATTAAAATAAAGTTTATATCTTCAAGTATATAAATACATTTACAATTTGTCGGAATCTGGAACTTTTTTTTTCGAGCGTATGAGGGGCGGATTTTGGGCCTTATCAACCTACCTCCTTTGGAATGGAGATAGGTCATACCCAAGATTAACATATAGGCTACATTGGAAAATTAGAGTTCCCGCGGGAATCAAAAAACTTTAATCCACGCGGACGAAGTCGCGAGCTTATTTTCCGGGATAAAAAGTAAGCTATGTACTACATATTTCAGTCTATAATCTATCTCTGTGCCAAGTTTCAGTATGTACATAAAAAATAAAAATAAATAAATAAAATAAATGTTTTTATACCGATTTTTGTTGCAGCGCCTGTTGAGCGATGAAGTGCGCCTTGAACTTCTCGAACTTTCTCTCCGCTTCGTCCTTCGCGAGGTACGCTTCGTTCTTGTAGCCCTCCAACTCGTAAGTTAGATTCTCGTTCTCTTTCTGTAATAACAATCATTTTAGTATTTTTGACGACCGAAGAGACTCAATCGGCTATTAGATACTCCCGCGTCTAGGTCGTTGTTTGATTGAGGGAGTATGATAGCAATCGCACCCTAATTGAATAAATATTGCCCGAAGGTTTAGATGAGTGTAATTGATTTAATAATACTTGGATATTTTTGATGACCCACACGTTCAGATGGTGGTTTTGTCTGTCGTGTTGTGGTTAAATTGATAAGTTTTGAGGACAGGGGCCGTTAAAGGGGCCGGGGCGTAGTGGTCAGCGCTGTAGTCTTATAACTGAGAGGTCTCGGGCTCGATTCCCGGCAGGGGCAATTTGTGAATTTGTAATTTCTGAATTGTCTCTGGTCTGGTCTGGTGGGAGGCTTTGGCCGTAGCTAGTTAC
This sequence comes from Hipparchia sbordonii, assembly GCA_038048805.1. Taxonomy (NCBI): domain Eukaryota; kingdom Metazoa; phylum Arthropoda; class Insecta; order Lepidoptera; family Nymphalidae; genus Hipparchia; species Hipparchia sbordonii. The sequence continues at coordinate 9,345,259 of CM076115.1, forward strand.
CACCATACCGTCAAAGACGTGCCGCCAAGCGATTTAGCGTTCCGGTAAGATGGCGTGTAGAAACAGATTAGGGGTATGGGTTGAATGTACACTACCATACCCGTTCCAAGTTAGCCCGTTACCATCTTAGACTGAATAGTCATTAACCATCAGGTGAGATCGCAGTCAAGGACTATCTTGTCATCCAATTTAAAAAATAATAGATTATGATAATAAATAGTAAGATTGATTCAACGAAAGCTCTTGAATTTCTCAGCAATAATTTACCGAACCAATGAAATATCACATGCTTCAATGATGTTATGTACGTTTAAACAATATTTAATTGCTTTATTGCTTAAACGCACATAACTCCGAAAAAGTCAGAGGTACAGGATCGAACCCGCGACCCTCTCAATAGCAGACCCCAGTCCTAACAACTAGGCTATCACTGGTCTATGAATGAATTAATTAATTAATTTAGGCAATTCTCAAAATAATATTTATATACCTTCAATTCCTCATATTTCTCAAGAGACACGGAATTCTTGTTTGGTTTCTCAGTTTCATCTTCATCAAAGATGGCATTAAATTCTTCCTTTATATTGTCCACCTCCTGAAATACAATTTTTACTGTAGCATTCACGAGAAAAAGCATACCTAATATAAAAATGAAAACTTAAAAATATACAGGAACCCGTATGCCTTTCATTCTTAGTTTCCAAATGTACATCGAATTTGAGTTTTAAGGAATATTATTTTACAGTCTGCAGACATTTTACAAAATACATTAACATTTGTATTGAACAGTGTTAATTAAGGATGAACAAAATACATTTGTATTGAAGAGTGTTACTAAAACGAAAATTAGTGGTAAACATCAATGCAGACATCATACATTGCAGAGTTGATAGTAAAGACATAACGATATTAGCTCACAGTTTTCAAGTCCGCAGAAAAAGTTTAAATCTCAGTCTAGGCTAATCTTTTCAGATTTTATAATAACTGCAGTAGGTTCAGCATGGGTAGGTTACTTGTGGAAAGCGATCGGAGAACACTACTTTTAGATCAATCAATTTTGTTTAAAGGTCAAAATGGGATTGCAGTTCGTCTGCCTAAAGTTTAGACGCTCTAAACGCTTAAAACTAAAGTAATTGAAACGTATAATAACAATCTGTTAAAATGTACGTAAAAATCTTCAACGATTTTATCAAAGGACGAAATTATTTGGAAACAAATACGCATCAAACTTTATAGCCGATTTAGTTGAGGCGAAAACATACTTTTGAAACTTAGCGTTTGGTCCCGCCGTAGATGTTTGTAATGTGTTTGCGGTTGAATATATAATAATATAAATACAACGATTTGATTTGAATCGCCACGCAATTCTTTTCAAAAATATATGTCCGCCTTAACGCGTCATCGATGCGTATTCCACAAACACGATGTTTTCCGGGCGAAGCAAGTTCTTCCATACAGCTGGGCGACTGGTACGTACGCATGTTACAACTTCAGAGCGGCCAAAAAGTTTGGTTTATCTTAATAAATTAATAACCGTAATCGCGCCAAAATTTGGGTCCTCAAAATGGTTTTTAGTCTGCTGAATACAGGAACATGCTGCACGTAAAAAGTCCGATGAATCCAAGAACGCACGAAGTTGTAGATTTTGATCTCGTTGTTTGTGCACGAAGAGAAGAGCTGCACGGCGCATCTGGATTTCTTATTCTTCTGTCTTCCGCCATTTTCGAGGACACAAATTTTCACTTTATTCCATATTTTTTAATAAAATCACCGGATTTTAGGTAGATTAAATTTTTTTAACAGATTGTTGTATTTTGTTGTTACCTTACAAACTGCGTAACAATTCCGCAACGTTGCTGATGGTGGCCTCGATCGAATAGTTTGTTGTCTTGCCATGCAATTAATACTCACAATTTACCCGTCGCGGACATCTTGAATGTCACGAATAAAGCTGAGTCCATTTTCGAAGACATGTTTTTGTACTTTTTATGAGAACATCATTTTTATACATTAAACGTAAAATCTGCCGTATTGATAGTGCAAATTCCTAGACATATAATCAGTTCTGCGTTACCCGTTGTACTTGATATATTCGATCCAATCGGCGGGACGGGATCGATTCTATGATCCGAAGTTGCCGCCGCGACTGTGCCCTGAAGATTTACGATGACCTGTGGAATAACTTACCTGTCTTACACCTCAAAGAATTGCACTGTCGATACTGCAGATTTTAACAGGCCATTTGTTATTGTATGCCATAATTTAATAACGCGTATATTTTACAGTATGTCTTGAACCGTGGTGGGACTGCAAGTATCTGCGACTGCGTCTTCAGCTCCACATTCTGCTCTTCTCCCATTTTTAAAGCGGTAAAGTGGCCGCCATTTTGGTTACAGTAAACTATATTGTTACGTACCAGTCATTGTTCTTTTGTCTCTAATTCCAGCGGCAATCCTGCGGCAGGCGACAAGGCGCGCTTTAATTTAAGCTATGAATATTATTCTACGGTACTCACCCGTTCGGCGTTCCGATTGATATTAAGTATTGTATGTTTAAAATATTGTCCATTCAAAAACAATTTTTTCCCCTTGACAATGATGTTACTTTCCGAAAATAGGCTACAGTTATTGCAATTCACGAGGGCGCGTGTGCTTTACTTGTGGTTACGTCGTGTACGTGCATATTGCGTAAGTGGACGTGCCTGTCAGGAGCCTAGGTGGGAGCTCTCGCTCACACTTAAACAGATACGACACACACACAACCATGAGCCACGTGCCCTCGTGAATTGCAAGAACTATATCAAAGTCAAAACAAATACGCGGTGTGTCGAGAACCTCCTTCTATTTTTGAAGTCGTTTAAAAGCAACATCATTGTCCTTCCAAGTCACTGGCCTCTATTAATACAAGTAGGTAAGTTGGCCTGGCTATTGTTGGCAATGTCAAAATGAAACTTGGATGTAGCCATTGACGCTGATCGGCAGAAGTGAAATATGAAACTAATGTTCCATTTGCATGTATTGGGAAATTGTCAAATATATAGGGCATATGCTCCGATCTCTTACAACTTATGGTGGGAAAAATTGCAGGAAAAAGAGGCATTGGTCGCACAAAACAGTTCTGGCTTCGTATCATCCAGAAATAGAGGGAAATTGCGAGTGCTGCTGAACTATATCGGCTCACACATAGTATACAAAGCCGCCTGCCAACCTTCACCAGTCGGAGAGGTACTCAAAGAGAGAGGTATTGGGAAAGCAGTGCGAAAAATTGAATATCAATTAGTGTTTAAGTAGTGACCCTGTGCCGATAAACCCTGCGTGGACGTATTCGACGTAGCAAAATTAAAAGTGCAGATAGGCCTAACTTCTGATATGAGACGGTACAGCAAGAAGATAACTCAATACCATTGGATCGACATCAAGAAACTATTGCATTGATGGGTTCTAGAGGCCGTTAATAAAAGGATTGCACTTTAAATTACGGATTTAATTAACATGTTTGAACAGTGACAATAATTTAACAGAGAGATGTCTTTATCTTTCGGTGACGCTGATGAGAGAGAGTCTTTTATGTATGCAAAGACAGCTACCACCGACACAATTGGTTTATACGTTGTTCAGACGGCACGATCCAATTAAGTCGAGAACAGACTATGCGATTTTAACAGTGTCAACATCAAGACACTATTCATTGCCATTTTGTACGGCCTGTCCATCGCACTTGTATTAATAAAGGTCAGAGTTCCACGTATACGCTACCTCGGTCATTTTGAGCCACATCTCGATGTTCCTGCGCTGCTGCTTGTTGAAGTGGTCGGAAACTCGCTGGTGTTTCGCCGCGGACAATATTTTCGCTACCTGCTCGACTGTTATGGAGGGAAAACTTGATTGTTAACCGTATAACTAAGTACTAATAAAAGAACTTGAAGCAGAGATCAGGCAAAGAAGTATAGATTGCTCTAACGTCATACATTAGAACAAAGCTCGCGAAAAGTAGATTATAATAAGGAAAAATAGATCATATTATAGACTAGTTGATGTCCGCGACTTTTTTCGCGTGCATTAAGGTCTTTTAATTCCCGCGGGAACTCTCTTATTTTCCGGGATAGAATTTAGCCTATGTGTTATTCCTGACTATAATCTCAGCCAAATTGATTCAGTAGTTGCGGCGTGATTGAGTAACAAACATACATACATCCAAACTTTCGCATTTATAATATTAATAAGAATAATAGGATTTCAATAATTTGTTTTTACAATATAATAATCTATTTTTCTTTAGCTGTCTTAAACGGTAAGAAAAAAATTAGATTGCCATCTAAGTAACGCCATCTAGAATAATTTCTAGCGTAAATTGATTTATACAAACAGTAATTAGCAATCTATTTCTTCTTAATCTCTGCCTTGAAGTGATCAATTGAAAAGTTATTTTTTGCGGATTAAAAAATAAGGCAAAATGAAACGTAATTCAATATTGAAAGAATATTAAATTATTTATATAATATCACCGTAAAAAAAAATACCATAAAATTGTAAGCTACTATTACGGTTTACAATCTTTCGGCAGTTCATAATCTCGCGAGATAGATTATAATCTAACGGTATTCACAATTTTACGGTGAGATATACAATAGTTTTGTTAGTTGCAGATATATTTTTATACCATGATCGGTAAGCTAGACCAATCAGACTTGGATAAATTGAACGCGTGAAGGCAAAAGCGTTTCGCTTCTCAACCCGTACTCGATGTGATGAGTCATCAACCTCAACCGATAGCTGTCTTGTCGAGACTTCCACACGTCGCGGTCTTGCGCCGCTCGTATCCACCTCTCTGTGGTTAGTCTGTGGCAGTCACCTCGTAGTAGGCTGCCAACACTGCGCTGTCCAGTCATCTATCGGGATGTGTAACTTTGGCGCCTTTATTGATACAACGATCGCAAGCCCGCGATCTGAAAGCGTTACTACTACAAAAAAATCGCCGCCGATGTGCCGCTATGTGGTTTACCGTCCTCCATTCAGTTCCTTGGATTAAAAATCGCAAAGGGTGAAAATCAGTTTAAAAGCCACAAAAATATATCGAGATAGAACGGTAATCACCACTGTTTTACTAAGAAGTCATGAGACTAAAATGTTTACATAATATTAATCTCTTATTGACATATTTTATTTTTTATTTGTGCTTCATTGGCATTGCAAATTAAATGTATTGTGAAATTCAACTTGGGGAAATGTAATTAAATGGTAAATTTATATGTTCTATTAAGAGTGTAGCACGCCAAACGCCAAAATGGGTCGACGTGATTTTTTGCATAGGTGTAGTACTTCGAGAATGACATAGGCTTTAATCCACCTCATATCCATTTCCCGCGGGATTTTTTAAAACCTAACTCCACGCGCATGAAGTCGCGGGAAAAAAGTAGTGTATATTGCAATTTGTTGGCACGCAATCTCCGCCCACTTATCCGTTCTATCTTGATATATTTCTGTGTCCAAAGCCCTGGCAGTATCCTGACCTTAAGTATCACTCAGATGGACAATATTCCCAAATAACCTCGAACAAGCTGCTTCGAAGATTTCCTGCGAAGTAAAATTTCTTCTGCTGCCATGCTGAAGTTGATAACTAAACTTATTCTCCTCGATAAGGAATCCGCCGATCGCCGATCACCTGCATTCATTTTGCGTAAAAGAGAAAGACTTTGTTGCGTTGAAACCTCTCTTTCTCGCACGCTGCGTCACACGGAGTCCCACCTGTTTCTGATATGAACGGCTAAGCTATGGAACGCACTTCCAGCGTCTGTGTATCCGGCTACGTATAATCCGAGTACCTTCAAAACAAGAGTGAATAGGAACTTTCTAGGCAAGCGCGCTCCAACCTAGACCTCATCAATGCTTTCAATCATTGATTTTAACGTCAAGCGCAAGCCTATCCTAATCCTAAAGCCTAATAAAAAAAGCCTATAGTTCTTTCATTCATCATCATTATTAAGAAAGCCATACTGAACATGACTAATATTCCCCCTTCCCCTATAAATTATCGTAAGCTTGTATTAGAACTAGGCACGACAATGATGCAATAGGTTGGAACTGAGCCGTGACCTTTCAGTTTTCAGTCCACACTTTAACCGTTGCACTAGTAAGACTCAAATCGAAGACAAGGAGAGGAGAATATAAGTCAAGTTCAACTTGGCTAATATTCTTTTAAATAAAAAAAAATGAGTGAGAGAGAGACAAAGACAACAACCAGGTTTCTTGAAAGGCAATAACATCCCGCGCCATTGTCGAATCACGGCAAGATTTTGGCGACCTCGTTGATCCCACATTGTTACCTAAAAAGAATCTTCGAAACGATGACTGGTCCCTCATTCGTTGAAGCTTCATGCTGACACATCCTTCATTTCCCATTGAAGCTACGAAATAATCTTCAGGGATCGCACTGTAATTATATAAGTCACTTACACTGAGTCACGACATGTGCGAACTTGTCTCTGATAGAGGTCTTCATGTTCTGGAACTCCTCGTCAAGTTGCATCTTCTCGTTGAATAGTCTTCGTATCTGGTTGTTGGTGGCTTGGATGAGCGAGTAGAATTGGTTTGCGTACTTCTTGTTGCACTCTCCACGCTCCAGCCATCCTGCTAGGGTCTGGAGGAAAAAATTGTTTTATTTTATTTATTTATTTTTGTCCAATAAAACTAACTAATGGTTCGCCCCGAACTTAGACCTCGCGATATCCCATAATTCCCAAAAGTTTTAATTATATATTGTAATAATTAACTTTTAACATTAGACGCAATAAAAAAAATAATAGTTGACACTGTTTTACTGACACAGCGCCACCTATTAGCATTATTGTGAAGCTATTAGCATTTAAAATTAAATAATTTCGTTTCTTTATAACATTTATCTAATTTTAGTATTTGTTGTTCAAGTACAGGAAGTACAGGAGTGAGTATAACTGAATTTTCAACCAAGTTTCACGTTCTAATATTCAGTAATTCTTGACATATGGCTCAAATTAAAATCTCCACTTTGAAAGCCCCCCATTTCGTCAATTTTAAGGGAAAAATTAAAAAAAAAAAATATTTTTGTACTCTGATCAAAGTCTACGTAACGCAAAAAACAAAATTTTACTTCAAACACGCTTCTATGAGAGCCCCCCTGAAATAAAGCTTTTTATATTTTTTTATACAATGTTCGGCTGAAGGCCATCAGTTTACATATTATATTTAAATTTGAAGTAATTACGTTCAGTAATTCAGAAGTTATAGGGCTCTGACAGACATTTGGACGTACACACTTCTCTGTCCAGTACAGACAAGCGCCCTAGTTGACTCTGAGAACTCGCTTCGCTCGTTCAAAAAGTAAACAGTTATAAAGGAGGTACGGCCACTCACCGGGGCAGCCTCTGCGAAGTCCGTCTCGCTCTTGATCTTTTCAGCAATGGCGGTGAGATTGTTCGGTGTAAAGGGCTCGATGCGCGGCGGCGTCGGCTCGCGCTTGCGTTGCGCCTTCTCATACTCGTTCTGGTCATCCCGGTTCTACAATAGTCATCATTTCTATAGCAAAATCATAACTATACTCCGACTTTTAAGCCGTCTTGCACCAATCTATTGTCGTACCCACTCCTAGCACAAGCTTTTCGCTTTTTTGGAGGGGAGAGGAGTCAAGTCAAGTTCAGCTTTGCTAATATTCTTTAGAAAAAAAAAACGCTTAAATATATTTTGTGGATTGGTGCAAGTGGACCTTAATTAGATGCAGTAAACTGACATTTCAGAATTTCATTCTGTAAAATGCTTAACTAATCTCAATAGTGATGTTATAGGCACATTTCAATGACCAAAGGTTCAGATCAAAGTCCAGAAATATAATCTATTCTTCCTTAACGTCGCATTTACACGATGAAATTAGTTGCATTACACCAGTTCCATCCAACAAAACGTACGAAGCACGAAACTATTTTCTTTCGAAGTTTACACGTGAAATTGTTGACGAAATTAATTTCATGAAACTAATTTCACAGTGTAATTTCGGCGGAACCATTCTACAAGTAAAAAATCAAACTTAAGAATGACATAAGCACAAGGCCATGTTAGTTTAACATTTCAAGACATTTAAGGAGATCTAGATTATATGTAGTAATAATTATAATTTATAAGTTATAACAAACTCACCAGCGCATAATCAACAAACATAGGTGTAGCATCATTCTCATTTTGGTCGTGATATTTGAACCGATATCCGGACAGGCTGAACGCGTTCTCAACGCTCTCTGGCCGTTCAAAACGCACATAATATACACCGTTCTTGGGTGATTTGATATCATGAATGTTGCCAAAGCGTTGGAATATTTCGGTGAGGGCATCCGATGTCACGTTGGACGGCAGGCCCCCCACGAATATCGTTCGGCATCCTTTGGGACGATCACGCCGTTGCGGAGTTTGCGCACCTGACGACAGTAACAAAAGTTAAATCACCTATATGGTTAAAATCAGAGAGGTGAGCATTATGCTTCTGACAAAGTTTTTCTTAATGAAATAACATGATATTACTAAAATATTCAAAATAAAGGAGGTTATGTACTTAATTGTAAGGCACTTACACACACACATATTTAAAATTTTATTTTATAAATTTTTATTTTTATAAATTTTATTTTTCAAATGGATGGCAAATATTTTAGCTAACAGCCCCCCAGATTCTGAAAATGAGATAGAAATCATCGATAATAGCGTGTCGAGGAAGAAATCGGGACGAAAACAGGTTGAAAAAGATAATGCACACGCTTACAGAACTATTAACAAACAGAAATATAAAATACAGCAAATGCAAAGAATTATAGATCAGTTGCGAAAAAAGTACAGAGAAATAGAAGATGCGAAGAAAGAGCATCCCAAAAGAGTGCTGATACGCCTACTCGCAAAGTGGAACAATTAACAAGTAGGATGTTCTGTTACTCCAGAAGTTCGTAAACGTCTATTATTTGGCGAGATTTTGAGAAAAGACCCCGTTGATAAATTGGCGAAAAATTCTAAACAGCGAGAGGCTTTTCAAAAATGCGTCAGTGGCAACCGTATCAAAAACTATCGTTTAAATAATATGGCCTGTCCAATCAAATTTGATTGATTTTTTTCGTTTTCATAAACTAGATGGCGCCACTAGTAAGTTGGCTGCCGCTAAACTATTTGAACGTAAAATAGACTTAAGAAACGTCACTTTGTATGCAAAGCGTCGGTGGCCAGCCCCCCTCGCCCCTCTGTTGTGCTTAGTTTAATACGTAGTGCAATACAGTTTTTACATTGAACTCCTTGTTTCAATAACGCGTCCGAGTTCGCGTTCAGACCAAGGGGACAGGGTGGGATGCTTTTTCTCTATGGTCAAACAATTTCTACGCAAGAAATAAAAATAATGACATTTTAATATCTAATCGGAAGCGTCCAACATTTTTAATCACTAATCAGATTCGTGAAGAAATTCATAAGTTTTTTGAGCGGGATGATATCAGCAGTATGTGTCCTGGTAAGAAGGATTGCCTCAAGGGAAACAAACAAAAGCGGGTGCCTCTAGAAACTAAAAAATTTGCATCCTCAATTTTGTGCTGAGACTGGAATTCGAGTATCGTATTCGACACTTTTGAGAGAGAAGCCTACCTAATGCCTACCTACAAAATGCGATCGAGATACTTGTCTTTGTGAAAGGCACAAAAATTTTGAATACAAACTGAACAAATTGAACTGACTAGGAGAGCTGCTGGACATTCCACATCCCAATGTATAAAAGCGTACAGCTGTGACATTACTTCTTATGATTGTATGCTTGGTTTATGCGGTGAATGCAAGGAGATCAAAATGGAATCGGGGAGTAATGAAGATATCGTTCAATATTTTCAGTGGAAAGTAACAAAAGAAGACACTTTTGCCACCCTCAAGCTACGCATTAAACCGAATTCTGTCACCTTCAATCCTCGACGATGATCAGTTTGAAAATTTTGTTGTTTCACCAGCCCAAATTCTACCATGGCCAAAAGCTGTGGGTAAAAGAAGTAATTAAAAAAAAAAAAAGAATGGAAACGTCGATTTTGACAAGCACACCGTATTAAGATTATTTAGAGGAAGACGCAAAGAAAAAGACTGGTAAAAAAAATAAAAGATCACAAAAAGAACATAATGTCAAAAAACAGTTTCTCAAAAGAAACAAAAAGGAAAAGGAATAGGCAAAGGCTTGTCAAATAGAAGGAAGAAATCTTCCTACGTTCCCGTCTGTTAAGTTTGTCAGGTGAAAGGGAGGAAAAATCGACATTTTACGCCGCAACACAGCGACCAGGAGAAAGTCACACTCAATGGGCAGCCAGGATAAGAGGATTAGCAGCCCACTGTGAATTCAAGAACTTGGAGGAAGCCTTGTTGGATAAATTTATTATGGGCATGGTAGCAGAACGTGAGCGGGACAAGTTGTTCGTGCAAAACCAGCGGGAGCTGACCCTCGCTAAGGCCATCGATCTGGCCGAGAGCGTGCGGTGTGCGCGGCAGGCCTCGTCACAGGCGGCGCCCGGCGCGAGCAGCGTCGGCGCAGCGAGTCCAGACACCGTGTTTAACATGACCAAGAAGGAAAAGTGTAGTGTGTGCGGGTTCACCAACCATAAGTCTAATCAGTGTCGATTCAAAACCTACAAATGTAAAAAGTGTAATAATAAGGGTCATTTACGTAAGATGTGTCCTAACGAGGGGAAAGTAAAATATGTGGATGAAGGTACTGTGGACGACGGAGACGACGGTGAGTCTTTTTATAATATTCGGTGCGTACAAGGAAAACCAATGACGGAGCGCGTCATGATCAGTGGTCTAGCTTTGGAATTCGAAATCGATAGTGGTTCAGCGGTAAGCGTGATTTCAGAAAATACCTACAAGTCTCATTTTAAACAACTACCATTGTCAATCACCAACAAAAAGTTATTTAGTTATACGGGCGAAAATATTAAGACAATCGGAGTTGTATTATTGCCTATATCATATAATGGTCGGACGCAAGTATTGGATGTTTATGTAGTGTGCGCAAGCGGACCGCTATTGCTGGGCCGGGATTTCATTCGCGAGTTTGACCTTGAGCTTGCGCCCGCAAAAGGCGCGGCCGTGCATGCGTTATGCACGGAGGTGCAGGCCGGGTGCAAGTCTAATATTGTTAAACAACTCACTAATCAGTTTCCTAATGTTTTCTCGGACAATCTTGGATCGTTTAACAAGTATAAAATAAGCTTACGCCTAAAGCCCGATGCTAAGCCGATTTTTATTAAAGCGAGATCAGTACCATACGCGTTAAAGGATAAAATAGACAAGGAACTCGATCGGTTATTATCATTAGGCATTTTGAAACCTGTCGAACACTCTGAGTATGCATCGCCCGTAGTACCCGTTTTAAAGAAAAACGGCAGCATCCGATTAAGTGCCGACTATTCAGTTACAATAAAATTTTTTTTTGAGGGATCTATATAAGTAACAGAGTCATCTGCCGAAGAAGACACCGAATGTCTATTCTGCACGGAGACATTTTCAAAAGATAATAAAGGTGAAGGTTGGATAAAATGTGGCATGTGCCAAAAATGGGGCCATGAAGCTTGTGCAGGGATAGATAGCGACGATGCTAATACCTGTGATTTGTGTATCACCAGGTAAAAAACGTTTGAATTTCTAAATAACAATTAACATTGTTTTTTGATTTTTTTATGATTTTGTTTTTAACAGATTTAAGGATTTTGTTTTTTTTTATATTTTTTAGAATCCTTTTTGTTCAAGCTTTAAATTAGGTATTAATTATTATCGATCTCATAAATAATGGTTATTGCGATAAGTGATTTTGTTGAGACTGCTATAGCTTAAGTCAAGTTTTCTAAGAAAAATGTCTTTAAAAGAGTTTATGGACCTAAGTTCACTGTAGAAAAAATCGAATGCAGAAATCATTTACTTCGAAACTTGTGTAATAAACTATAAGCACTCATCAAAGATACTAAATATCAACTGCAGTATAAATTTGTAGAGCAAGTGAAGAAAGCAAGGAAGTAGAGTTGATGAGAGGTTCAGTGGAGCTCATAAAAAAGAAGGAAAATCATAGTAAATCATCATGTAAGTTTGACTGTTATAAATGTGGAAAGTTTCATGGGATAAATGAATGCACTGCTTATGGGAAAAAGTGCAATCGCTGTGGCCTTATGAACCATTTTGTTAATAATGATGTAAAATGAATGTAAAATGATGTAAAAATTTTACCATGTGGGTTTTTATAGATAAAAAAATAATTGAAGAAAGAATCAACTTAGAAAATAATCTGGCAGAATATGTTATACATAAAAACTTAAACAGACATAGGGTCGCGAGTTCATCTATGGCGGCCAACCTTCCAGAACTTGCAGATTTCCCGCATTTGGAAGAACATACCATGTCGACCATCAATTATTCATCAAACAAACGGAGCTGGAACTTACGTACCTACTACCCTTACAAAATAAACCTTCCGTTAAATTTGTCAAATGAAGTGGTTTCATTTGAACAGTTACATTTTGCAATCCATCGCACGAAACGACATACCAAAGAAAACAAAAAACGCGTAAAAGGAGCAGAAGCAGGCAAGTAACAGCTTTAGTTCCTTGCCATTCGCTAAGCGCTAGTGTCGCAACTAGCAGCCATATTGTTTCCAGCGGCTCCTGCGCCATCTTACGCCTGTTTATTTTGTTCTGTTTGTTCTCTCCGTGTGAAGAAGTGCGCCGGATTATTTTGTTTTCTCCTCGGTTTTTGCATTAAGTCGAGATCCTCAATAATTCACCTGCCTCCTTGCCACTAGTGACTGCTACAGATCGCTATACCATGCCGAAATTGCGAAAGTGTTGTGTTATTGGTTGCGATGCCAACAACGAGACTCATCGCCTTTTTAGCTTTCCAAAGGACGATAAATTACGGGAATTGTGGTTATCTCACTTGATTCCTGTCAATGTTAAGCTCAGTGGTTTGTCGAACGCACAATTGTTGAACAGACATGTGTGCCAAAAGCACTTCGATAGACACCAGTTCGATGGTATGGGAAACCATATGTAAAAGAGGGTATGGTATGGCGCATGGTTATCCCTGTTTGATTACAGAAAAGAAAATACTTCACGGAATTCCTTTGAGCTCCTTAGGTAAGTTGAAAAAATAAAAGAAGTGACTATCAAAGAAAAAGAGAAGTCATTTTATGAAAGATTTGATTTGATGGTGCTAAAAAGCTAAGTCAGAGCCAATTTTTTATTAAACAAACAACCAGTGCAATGCTCAAATACACTGCGTTATTTAGTAAGTTCTAACATTGCTTTCATTATTATACAATATCTTTATGATACTAACTTTCTGTGCATCTCTTAACAAATGTTTGTAATATTTCAGAAACTACAATGGAGGGTGAAAGCGTCAGCGCGACAATAGCTACGACTGGAGAAGCTGTTGAATTTATAGACAGATTGTTTGATAGCGTCAACGGATTGCGAAGAGACACCGTCAAAGGAAAATTGCGAGGGCCAATAAAGCCAAACTCCAAGAAGTTTAATTTTTGACAAGAAGCCAAGGTCATATTAAGAAACATACAATTTATTGATAAAAATACTCAGAGGGCGCAAAAAAAATAACAAAACCTATAAGGTCCGAGTTCCTTCTCTTGATGGATGGATTACGACTATAGAAAGTTTTGAAAGATTATCTAAATTGTTATTTGAAAAATATAATATTAAATATTTTTATCCTAGAAATATTAATCAGGATTGTTAAGTTTTGCTACTTTCCAAAGTTACCCGATAGGTTTATGCATTTTTTATATCTATGTAATTGTCTATGGTTTATTTTTTATTTATGTTATCTTTGAGTTTTTTCCCTCCCTTTTTATATACTTTATATGTCATTCTACCTGCCTCTACCGTTTTTCCCAACTAAAAGGAACAATATAATATTGTGTGTGGACAAAGTGAAAATTCATGTATCAATCTTATTACAATTTGGTGGTACAAAGAAAATCAAGTGTAGGCCGGCCGGCTGTGGGGGGTAAAAACCTTTAAACAAAGTTCCATCGTGCATCGCCCAGACCACCGCTCCTGTCCCGGTAAGATATTCATATTTATTTCACACAGAAAACCGGTCTTGGACCAGACGGGATATCTTGGACGGTCCTTCGTACGTATTCTTAACAAGGATCCCTTCGAAAACTTTTTTGGCAGAATCGGAGCATACAATTATAGAAATGTAAATCCTGATGCAAATACATTTGTTAATTCTTTTAAGTCATTATTAATGTCCAATGTTATGGGTCCTCATTCAATATATGCAAATTGTGAAGATGATGAAGGAGACACAGTTGTTGATTTTTTGAAACTTGTAGCAAACAATCATCAAATGACACCAAACGAAGATAAAGAAAATGTTCCACATTAGATCACAAAAATGGGGCAAGCAGCATCAACCAATCAATAAATGCTGCAAATGAAAGATTACGTGTGCACTCTTCTGCATATAGTGCATATGCGGAGAGTCACAAAAAAAATTAATTGTAAAGCATGCTCTAATACGTATGTTAATAAAGAAAGGAATGAATTTCATACGTGGATTGAACAATGAGAATACAAACTTTTGAAAACTAGTAAGTTAACGTATCCATCCAAGAGGTTTTTGATTTTGTATAGGGATATCTCGGGCCTTATACATGATTATTTAAATAAGTACGCCTTAAAGAATAACATTAAAAGACTTACAAAAATTGAAATTTCTGAAAACCATGATTTAAATTGGTTGGGATGTACACATCACAGCAAAATGGTGAAAGAGTGGTTAATTAATTTAATTTCACGCCTTCATATACATAATTGGTGCAATATAATAAACAAAATTTTGAAAGGAGGTGTGCAAGTGTCAATCAAATGTTTACCCCAAAAAATTGCTTACTATAAATTTAAAGCGTATAGGGTAAGTAGAAAAAATATAAAAATTAAATTTCACACGTAGTTTTATTTTAAAACCTAATAACTGCCTAGTAAAATAAAAAAATTGATGAGGTAGCCTATTTCAACGTTTTTAATGGGACATCACTATACTATCGATATCGAAAAATTTTTATTATGGGATGATCCCAACACTTCATGTTGTTCTCTTATTGTATCATAATGGCAGAAGAACAACTTCATATAAAAATAAGGGAGCTACAAAAACAATTGTCAGAGTTACAGTCTCTGCCAGGCATGGCTTCGGTGAATGGTGTAGCTGTGAAGCTGCCTGCATTCTGGCAGGACAAACCAATTATTTGGTTTGCTCAGGCAGAAGCTCAATTTGAGATTGCGGGAATAAAACAGGACTCGACGAAATATAGCTATGTACTATCTATGCTGGATACAAGGATGGCTGAGGAAGTTGAAGATATAATGGCAAGTCCTCCAGCCGATAATAAATACGAACATCTAAAACGGGAGCTCATTGCCCGTATCTCTGCCTCAAAGGAGCAACGGGTTAGGAAACTTTTAAGTGAAGTACAGCTAGGGGACCGTAAACCCTCTGCATTTCTACGGCACCTGCGTTCCCTTGCAGGCTCAAACTGTAGTGATGAGGGTATCATCAGGGAATTGTGGATGCGCAGATTACCTCAGGAAGTGCAGAGAATTCTTATGGCACAACGCGACTTGCCTCTAGACAAAGTAGCTGAGATTGCTGATACAATTGCTGAAGCACCTGTATCCTCCAGCTGCCAGCCCACTTCTGTTAATGCAGCCACAGCTCCCACAGAGTTACAATTGCTAAGAAAGCAAATGGACGAGCTAGCGAGCGGTCGAATATTGTAAGTACTTTTATTAATTATGACGGAGTGTACTAAAGAGAACACTAAGGACTCGGACTCAAAACTATTCAGAATTGCCGTTAAACCGCCACCTTTTTGGCCCGATAAACCGAAGTTGTGGTTCGCCCAATTAGAGGGGCAATTTGCATTAGCAAACATATCGGCGGACGCCACGAAATTTTACCACGTAATCTCTGTCCTCGATCACAAATATGCGGCAGAGGTGGAAGATTAATCCCCCCACTATCGACAAATACGAAACGTTGAAAACGCAACTCGTCGAGCGTTTATCTGCATCTCGCAGCGAGCAATTAAAGCAGCTGCTGATGAGTGAGGAGCTTGGCGACCGGAAGCCGAGTCAATTCTTGCGGCATATTCGCAGCTTGGCCGGTGCAGGCTATCCGGACGAGTTCCTGCGCACACTCTGGACGAGCCGACTACCTAGATTGCTACAGAGCATAATAGCTATGCAGGATGGAATGCCGTTAGACCAAGTAGCGCAGTTAGCTGATAAGGTCCACGAAGCTTCCCCGGTGAACAGTGCTCAGGTCGCCGCCACCACCGCGATATCGTCTTCTGCTTTAGCCGAGATTAATAAAAAACTCGATGATCTATCAAAGAGGTTGGCCGCTATGGAGTCGGCAAGCAGACAACGCAGCACGGTGCGACAACAATCGAGATCGCGCGGGCGAAGCCGTTCCCGCGCCGACGACCCTAACCAGTGTTGGTACCATAACAGGTTTGCCGACAGAGCTACCAAGTGCATAGCGCCGTGCAACTATTCAAAAAACTGATAGGGCGGCCGCACACTGCGGCCCATCAATGCGATAGAGTGTGTGGACGTTTATTTGTTACGGACGCTAAGTCGAAAGTGCAATTTTTAGTGGACACAGGGTCGGACTTAAGTGTTATTCCAGCTAGTATTTTAAGAAAAGATAAACGTGTTAAAACCGATTTTGAATTGTACGCTGCCAATAACACGGTTATCGCCACCTACGGATGGATTAGTGTAACTTTAGATTTAAGATTACGACGTGCTTTCACATGGCGCTTTGTTATTGCCGACGTAACAAAACCTGCGACGACGACCTTCCATTAACTGAGTGGATTCAACAGTTCAACATGGCAGGGACATTTACAGAAAACCTTCAAACCTACATCGAAGGAGACGACTGCCTGCTTACAACGGCTTCACTCACAGACAAAGAAATTTAGGATTCAGTAAGAAAAACCTAAGATCAAGAACAAGGAGATAAAGCAGATGAGACGGATGAGCCTGAGCCCCCGCCGAGCATTAAAGAAGCTCTGGAAGCAGCTAAATTATTGGAAAAGTATTTTCTTTATCACCAAGATGCCTCAATATAAGATATTAATAACATATACGTCAAGCAAAAGACGTCAAACGAAAATAACTGACTATACGAATTGTTTTTTTTTTATGTAATTAACACTTTTTCCTTTTCTAATACAGATTTTCTTCTCTCCATTTAACGACAACTCTTTATAACGTCAAAATATGCAGTCCCTTGAGTGTTGTTATATAGAGTTTACACTGTACATGTGTTTGCACTTTTTTATTAGAGAGATTTCTCTCGCTAGAGAGTAGTATGTATGTTCCTTGAGCTAATAAGACCAGCGATGAAAATAGAGACTCAGTTATAAAATTTATAAAGAATCTTCCAGCTCTACCATCTCACTATTCCAGACAAGACACCACCAGCCTATACCTACCAATTGAGTTTAAGAATTTAAAGAACGCATACAGAATTTACAAAGAACACCGAGTCAGTCAATGATTAGATGTCGTCAGTGAAAATGTTCAAAAATGATTTCAATATTGGATTTCATGTAACAAAAAAAGATAAGTGCATTAAATGCCTGTGCTTTGAAACTGTGGATACACGTGGAATTGCGAATTGTGCATTCAGCATTTGTGTATGTCACTTTTATAGTTCGCCTGCGTGCGACGATAAGTTAGTACTCGACGCGCCTCTGTAGAGAACACTCGGACATTACATAAGTATGATATGATATAGTATATTAATTAATTATTCTTCTGTGATTATAAATAAATGATTAGCTTATTCTTAAGATACATATCGAGGGGTGAAAGGCTATTTGGTTTAAGCGACATCTTGGGCGATATTGAGTTATATACATATTCGGAATCAGCAAATTTTTCTCCGTCGGATGATGCCGGTTTCATTTAAATCTGAGCACTTTTTTGGCGCTTCAAACAACTCTATTTTTGGGTTGTTTCCAAAGTGGCAGTGTATTATCTGACGTCGTTTTTGCATTAATTTATTACTAGTGTACTTGAACTATACAATGATTTAAAGAACCGAGACATAAATCAGTAGCCCTTTCTCAGAAAAAAGATTCAATATCGGTTAAAGCGTTTTTCTTGTTTCTATTTTTTATTAACATGTGACTTAAATCATTTTGATATCCACGATTTACATGTCGCGATGTCGCTTAAATCATTTGTCCGTCAACAAAATACGACATGGAGTGTCGCTTAAGCTCTTTCAGCTGCATCTATTTTCTACCTAGGGTGCTTCTTAAACTAAATAGCCGTTTTGTTTTAGCTATTTTGCATGCTCGTTAAAACATTTTGGTCCTATTATTTTTTTAAATGAATTACTCTTAAAACAGACAGTAAAATGAACTGATGGAATTTGAAACATTTTTCAATTTTAATAAAAAGAAAAGTCGACCTTTAAATCATTCAATTCTAATATGATACATTTCATTCATGTCATATAATACCATTATTTATTCTATCACCCGGGAGTTAAAAATCGTGATCATTCAACGACACTGTAGCGCTCAGGCGCTTCAGTCGAACTCCAGAGTGTATCAAGGTGTGACGTGACTCACAGTTGCCGCCAGTATTTATAAAACAGCGCTCTCCAAAACAAATCGTAAGTGTTGTTTATGTAAGATTTCAAATTGAGATGAAATGTAATACGTTTACTTATTTGTTATTATTATTTATTAGTTTAATTTTGTTACTAATTCTATTAAGTATGTAGTTAATTCATTATTTTAAGAGAATTATTGCAATCTTAGGCTAACTGTCTTCATTTAAGTTCGGTATAATTGTATAACAATACATGATTGTTATTATTGATATACACACTGTTTAATATAGTTGTAATTATAATTATTTAATACTCGTATCTTTAGATGCATAGTAGGTACACCTAGTTTGTTTATTACAATACAATAAAATTACCGATAAGCGACATGCAATTTATTTTTCAGTGATCTAATATGTAATAGATTTGTCGTTTATTTGTAAACTATGTTAATTAATTAATTAATTTAGCGCCAACTATGAATATGATATAGGTACATACTTGTGGTTGTAAAAGGATCATCTTATGTACTTCCCTTATAATTACTATTTCAGATAAATATGGAGACAGAAAGACAGAAATTCTACAAACACAAAATCAAACGAATCAGTGTCAAAAGAGGATAATACGTCTTCTGTAACTGATAAAAGCGACACCACCAAATCTACAGTTACAATCTTAGAAAGTGCCACCTATCATGAACAAGTCAACGATTTAAGTATTTTTAATTCGAACAGCATAGATCAACAACCGGAATCCTTGATTGATGATCCAATTGATTTAAATGATGAATCGAACTTTTATGCACATTCTGTGGATATAGAAGTAGGTATATGTTTCATATTTGTAATACTTGTAATAGTAGCCATTTGTTATTAACACGTTAAATGTTACTTATTTCAGACAAAAACGACACAATATATACCTGATGATTTGAAAGACGAGGATTTAATTATTAACGAAGTAACGATTGAAGTGGAAAGAGAGGTGATTTTTTTATATAGTCACTAGTTTCGTAGCTTTGTAAAAAGTAGTCTACGTGTTATTTTGATTTATAATCTTTGTTACCGTTAAGTTTTATCAAAACCTAATTAATATTTTCAACATAAATGAGCAACAAACATCGTATTATCCATCTACCCTCATAAACTTTCGCGTTTACTGTAAAATCTAGTGCGGAGTTTTTTTTGCAAATTTGATGGTGAATAATATTTCAATTGTCTTTTAGAATCAAGAAGAAAAGGACAAACCTGAAGTAACAGAAATAGAAAGGACAATTAGTAACGACAGTCTTCAACCAACTATTACTGAAATTATACCTGAAACCGACATGGATATATTAAGGAAATCTTTAGAAGATAATAATACTGATGACAATGTAGAAATACAAACAGAAGGTGATCATCCAATACGGAAGAAAAACAAACGAGTTCTAAAAAAAAGCTATGTTGATTTTTTAAGTGATGATGAAGATTTTGCTTGGGACTCAACGTCGTGGAAAGAAACAGATGAGTCTTCAAGTGATCAAGATGATCAAAGAATAGCGAAGAAAAAGAAAATAAGCATAAAAGATGGAAAAGTAGGAGATGCAGGATTAAAAAAGAAAAGAACAAATAAGAAATAGGTACGAAAAGATGCTAGATCAAAGGGCGTTCAATATGTTAAGGCAGATGGTTCAATTGTGAAAGAAAGAAATATGAAACCGAATCCTTGCTTGGAAAAAAACTGTCCCTATAACTGTAAAGAAATACCCTCAGAAAAGAGAATGGCCATATTTAAACATTTTTGGGAATTATCTACAGAAAGAAAAAAACAGTGGATCATATCTATGTCTTCTAAAAAAACCATAAAAAGGAAGAGATCCAAAGACTCTAACTACAGGAATAATACATTCTTTTATTTCATAAATGATGGAGAAGGTCGGCGACAAGTTTGTTTAAAGTTCCTCATGAACACTCTTGATATCAGTCAAAGATACATTTATTATACATTGACGACACAGGAACTTGGTATGGCGAAAGAAGAAGGAAGAGGAAAATGCATTCCCACCAACAAAACATCTAACGCAATCAAAGAATCCGTAAAATCCTTTATCAAAAGGTTACCTGCTATACCATCGCACTACTGCCGAAAGGATAGCACAAAACTATATCTGCCTGTTGAATTCAAAAATATTAAAAATTTATACCGCTGTTATAAAGAAGATCTAATTAGTACTAATCACTATGTTGTAAGTGAAAAAGTATTCCGTCTAATATTTACTACTGATTTTAATATTGGGTTTCACGTACCTAAAAAGGACAAATGCATAAAGTGCCTGCGTTTTGAAGGCCAGAAGCCAGAGGATTGTGCCGAATTGCAAGCTCATTTAGACGAAAAGGAGGCATCGAAGAAGCGGTTGGATTGTCATCGACAATTAAGTAAAGAAAACCCTTCCATTCTGTGCACTTCTTTTGACCTCCAGAAAGTTCTCAATACGCCTCATGGCAATAATATGTTACTGTTTTATTCTAGAAAGTATGCTGTTTTTAATTTATGTTTCTACGAAAGCATCACAAGGAACGGTTTTTGTTTTATCTGGGGAGAATCTGAAGCAAAGAGGGGTGCAAATGAAATTGCCACTATTATACAGAAGTACATACAGAATGTTGATTCCCGGGGCAACATTAATTTTTTGATCTTGTATTCAGATTCTTGTCCTGGACAAAACAAAAATAAAATAGTTCTTGCAGCAATACACAATGCTTTATTGCAATCGACCAATTTAGAAGCAATTCAAATAAATTACCTTTTACCTGGTCACACGGAAATGTCAGTAGATAGCATACATTCTACAATAGAACAATCCGTTCGAAATATTACTGTATGGGCTCCATCGCAATGGGCTACAATATGCCAGCTAGCAAGAAAAGAACCGGCACCTTATAATGTTGAAAATCTGACACATGAGGATTTCTTAAATTTTGATGATATGTCTGATAAATATTTTAAGGGAAACCTTGTAGGTAAGATAAGTAAAATCCGTACAGCAACATTTAAGAAATCTCATACAAATCAGATGAAAGTAAAATTTTCAATGAAAGATAGTGCACCGGAAGATACTATACAAAGGGGATTGGGTAACTTTGTATGGACCAGTGGCATGATTTTTTTTCTTAGCGGCCACTAATTTAATTGTTGCTAACATATCGGGTATTAACTAGTAATAACAGATCAAAAAAAAATTTTGCCGTAAGTGATATCGGAGCTGAGATATCTGATGTTGAAGTTGTAGAATTATGAGAGTTTTCTCATCAATTTAAAGTAAACTATCATATATTTTATTGTTAAAACTATTTATAGCGTTCTTTTTCTTCGTCTTTATCAACTGATCGATGTCCACTGCTGGACGTAGGTCTCTTGCATGGACCTCCACAAGCCTCGGTCTTGCGCCGCCTGAATCCAGCGGCTCCCTGCGACTCGTTTGATGTCGTCGGTCCACCTAGTGGGGGGTCTGCCAACACTGCACTTCCTGGTGCGGGATCGCCACTCCAGCACCTTCGGATCCCATCGACCATCAGCTCTTCGAACTATGTACCCCACCCATTTTCACTTCAGTTTCGCAATTCGCACAGCTATGTCGGTGACTTTGGTTCTCCTATGGATCTCCTCATTCCTGATTTGATCTCACAGGGTTACTCCAAGCATAGTTTTCTCCATCGCCCGTTGAGTAATCCTGAGCCTTCTTATGAGGCCCATAGTTAGCGACCATGTTTCGGATCGGATAAGTCATCACTGGCAACACGCACTGTTCGAAGACTTAAGTCTTCAGGCACTGAGGAATTTTGGACGAGAAGACATCTCGAAGTTTCCCGAACGCTGCCCAGCTGAGTTGGATTCAGCGGGTGACCCTTTCTCGAAATTGGATCTACCTAGCTGGACTGTGTGTCCCAGGTCTACAATTTCGAGTGCAGAGCTCTCAACAATTACTGGGTGGAGCGGAACATGAGCATTAGACATAATTTTCATCTTGCTCATGTTCATTTTCAGGCCCACCTGTTGAGAGACTCTGCTGAGGTCATTGAGCATTGTATTAAGGTCTCTGAGAGCCTCTGCCATAATGACTATGTCATCGGCAAAACGAAGGTGAGTGATGTACTCGTCGTTTATGTTGATGCCAAGTCCATTCCAATCCAGTAGCTTAAAGACGTCCTCTAACGCAGCAGAAAAGAGCTTCGGGGAGATTACATCTCCCTGTCGCACTCCACGCTGCAATGTATTGGCCTTGTAGTCTGGTCCTGTATAAGTACTGACATAGTGGCGTTTTCGTACAAGCACTTCAACTCTTCAATGTACCAATAGTTGATGCGGCATCTCTGCAGCGACCTCAATACAGCCCAGTTTCCACCGAATCGAAGGCTTTCTCATAGTCCACAAATGCTAAACAAAGTGGCCTGCTATATCCTTCTATCTTCTGTATAACTTTCCGCAGCGTATGATTTGGTCTTTGGTGCTAAAGCCTCTTCGAAATCCGGCTTGTTCGGGAGGCTGGAAGTCGTCGAACCTACGGGCGAGACGATTCGTATTGACTCTCGAGAACAACTTATAAACATGGCTCAGCAGCGAGATGGGTCTATAATTATTCAACAAAGTGTTATCACCTTTTTTGAAGAACAAAACCACCACGCTCCTTTGCCATGCTTTCGGCGTTGTACCCTCGTGAGTGACGGAATTGAACAAACTCTGAAAGGTCTTTAGAAACGGTTTTCCACCCGCTTTCAGGAGTTCCGCTGTGATTCCGTCATCACCTGGCGCCTTGTTGTTCTTGAGTTGTTTGAGAGCCATACTAATCTCGTATAGCCTGACGTCCGGAATATCTTCGGAATAGTGTCGGGTCAGTATGGCTCTGGGGTCTTTGGTCAAATCTTCAACAGGTTTCTGTGTTCTGGTATATAACTGTCCATAGAACTTCTCGAGCTCTACCAAGACCTCAGCTGGAGAAGAAACGAGACGACCGTCGTGAGTTTGCAGTCGCGTCAGCTGGCTCTGTCCGATCGACAGATCTCTCGCGAACACTTTGGAGCCTCGGTTCCACTCGATGGTATCTTTAATGCACTCGGTATTAAAGTTCCGAAGGTCGCGAGTTTTTGTCTTAGATATCTGTCTATTATTCTGCCGGTAGCCATTTATAGCGTTATGGATAGAATATTAAAAAATAAACAAAAATATTTAAAATCACTTTTTTTATACTTATAGATACCTACTATATGATGAGAGAAACGACAGACTAACGACCAAACAAACCATTAGTCCCAGTGATTACTTTGTAGGAGTGAGAGTACATCGTAATTGTCACTGAACTAACGTGGAAGCCAACATTTCTATGCCTAAACTAGACAACCAGGCTAACTAGCCTAGCCTAACTACGGTGTCCACCTCCCCTTATAGCCGTCCGTCACCAACCACGAAAGAAGACCGTAACAAATCTCCTTTCTAACTACATAAGCCATACATAGGCAACGACACTAAATGCAGAATCCAAACCAATACTGTAAATGACTAATTCTAACACTGATAGCGCTACACGCCACCGTACCGCCTGCGACCAAAGTCCAGTAAGGCATGCTAAGTCGTGTGATTAAAATACATGCTGGGTTCATCCTCGTGGCGTCGTGGACCGGCGTACCAGACGCGGTCGAACGCCTTCTCCATGTGGAGAAATACTTCGACTAACTGCTCTCGCGTGTTATAGGCGGAAGCGAGGTATGTGATTAAAAACAATAGAAACAGAAACACTCGACACTAGTCACCAACTAACTCGGAGAGACGAGTGAAGTACGGTGCGCGGTGCGCCGGAGTTGATGCGCGGCTCAGGTAAACAAATCCTGTGCTATGATTGGTCGAGGCGATCACGCTCAGATTTTGGGCTCATTAGAGGCTCCTTTGTTGTTGTTTATGACTAAAAGAAAAATAACAGGGAACCATCAAATATAATAAATAAAATAGACACAAAGTACCAAAGTGGCAACATGATTTTATGTATTTTTCATGTTAAAATATCTCAGCTCCGATACATCTTAGAAAGAAACTTTAATAGAATAAAATGTATGTATTAGTGTGTACTTTCTAATAAAATAATTTTCATAAGTGGCCGCAAGAAAAAAAAATCATGCCACTTTTACCCAAACCCCTTATTGCGAAACCTAGAGCTATCAATCGTAGATATAATTCAAGTTTGCCGATTACACTGCGCAACAAATTTCGAAAAAAATTGAGTACCCATTTCAATTTTTCCTGTTTATGTATTCATACACATTGCTTAATAAGAATGCATACTTCGTTTTTCTCTATCACGTCTTGTTTTTTAGATACATGGTAATAAACAATTTACTAGTACTGAAATTAAAAATTAAATACATTTACACATTTTATTATCAAATCATCAATAATTCGAGTAAAATTTATTCTTAATATATTTGCACACATTAAAATATAAAATAGACGATAAAAAGTATTATATTATACACAAAAAATGAAAAATATTTAACTTTTCGCTTTATGTTAGGAAGTATTTTCTTGCGTTAAACGTCAGCAGTCATCTTCTAACATAGATGCATCCTAATGACCTTGAAACCATTTTTTAAGCCTCCTTACATCCTGGGTAAGCCGATCCACTGGTTGAACACCCACAAATTTAAGATTTATGGAATAAAAAGAGAAATGGATATGGAAAAAAATGAATTTTTAATGTCATCCAGCAACCAATTTTTTTATATTTTTTTAACAAATAATTCACCAAGAGTTTCACGTTTTCAGCTTTGAGAGTACCTTAACAACCTTCCTGTGTAACCTTCTATCACAGCTTTTAATTATTTCCATGTACATAAATCTTTGTCATTTGGTTTTTTAATCGTAGTTTGTTTTACGTTAATGGATGCATTTGTGCCCTTATTTTTAATATTGCGTAACTTAATTTCGAAGAAAATAAGTTACGCAATATTTAAATATAAAAAATCCTTCGCTTTTCATCCATTTCCTTCAAAAATTCTTTTTTCTTGAGACTTAAGAATGTGACGTAACCACACACGCTACCAATACTTGTTTTTTTAATTTCTGCGCTGGCGGTGACTACTTTTTCCAGTATTTATTTTAAAAATCATACGATTACACTCTTAACCAATTAATTACAAAGGTACCAATGTGGAATGAACATATTTTGTCAATAACGGTAAAGTTAACTTGTATGGGAAAAATGAGGGTATGAAAAAATTTAACGGTGTGTACCTCAAAAACTAGACGTGATAGAAACAAAAGATATGCACTGTCTACATACTATGACTAATAGAAAACTAAAATAGCAATCAGTTTTTCGGGTACCAAAACCGTGTCACGCAGTGTTACCAAAGCCAAATACATGGATCTAAAGAAATTATGTGACACAGGGGTTGTACCCAAGATATTTCATAAAGAATATTTAAATCTGCAATACTGCAATTCCAAAGACGTTCTACTCGATACTGATGTAGAGGATACAGTCGAAGAAAATGATAACTAAATACTTTTTCGTTATTTTTTATTGCATTTTATTATCAAGCATTAATTGTTTTTTTATAATTATAATTGCTAGAAGTTTTGTTGTTTGTACTAAAAGTTAATTATAATTATAGTTGATGTTCCTACATTGAGACTGATTTTACATGATTATTATACTAAGGTAAATTACACCACAATAATAATGTGTAATGTGTGTGGTGTAATTCATAAAAATATTTATTTTATAGCTATTTTCTTCTTTGTCACTTTGTCATTGACAGTTCCTGCCAAATGTGTGAAAGTGACTAAGCAGAATATAGCTACAAAAAAACTTGTGACTGTTATCTCATCGTCATAAGGGTGACAAATGTGATGGATAGGATGGTGTTAAAATATGCAGATTTACGCCTAATATTGTTAAATATGAATAAGCGAGTAATACTTATTTTAACTGATGTGGTTGATTAAGACTGAAAGATAATAAATAAAAATATTGATGTTCCTACATTGAGATGTTTCGTACAAGATTTCTACTTTATTATTATTACGTGACTTAATAAATACTTGAACTGATTCTGTGTATTTCTTTATTTATTCAATATCAGCACCCGAAATTTTCGGTGATAGCGGTATATTCAGGTTGTTTCAACAGCCATTGACTGATTTAGACGCTTAAAATGTTACATCCAACGTCACATTTTCAATACTATTATGTTACTTATGTGAATTAGCCAGTCAGTCAATTTAATCTCAATTGGCAGGTGAGATAAATAGCTTGCTACAGTTAATTTTGGGCTGTGTCACTTCATGCTGTTTGGCTTATTCTGAAAATATACTGCAGAGTCGCTTAGTATTTTTTTCCTGTAGCCAATTGTAGTTATGAAGTCACTTAAATCTTTTTTCCGTTCCCTGAAAAATAATGGCTTAAGGCAATTTGTATTAAGCGACATTTATCTTCTTAATTAAAGGTCCGTTTTATATGGTATAAGCATCAACACCTTGACGTTTTCAAATTAATTTAAATTAAGTTTACTCTATTCCAATAGCTGAAGTAGTTTTTTTGTTATGATTTTTTTTCGGAAATTTTAAACTTTAAATGGCTCTCCTGTAAAGTTGCAAAAATGTCGCTTAAACCAAATAGCCTTTCACCCCTCGAATGTGATTCTTTCTAAAATTTTGTTCAGAAATATGAAAAGCTGACATTGGCGTATCAACATACAACTGACATGAACTATTACTAATGAGTACTCACTTGAGAAGTATGCATCATTTCCCGATCGTTACTAATCCTTACTTATATTACCTATAAATGCGAAAGTGTGTTTGTTTGTTGATTTATTGGTTTGTCCTTCAATGCCGCTGCAATTCGTAGTTCTGTTGCAGCGGGATTGAAGGAAAATTTTACATCAAAGGCTAAAATTCATGGTCTTCCTTTTATTTCTCATGCTATGTTATTTAACAAAAAATAATCCTTATGATGAAGCCTTCCGCTCGGTATGATAAAGATACAGGTTAATTTTTTTTCTCGTATAGCGGGTTCGAGTCCCGGTTCAACCAGGCAATTATTTAAAAATCTATGAATGCAGTTTAAATTGTTTTTTAAATTAAAATGAAGTCTTCTTTCAGTAAAATGTTCCATCTACAATATTTAAGGTACTTCCCCTCCATGTGGCATAGCCGTGGGACGCCCTGTATATTAACATCACACGTGTTATAGAATTTGTTTATGTTACTTATTGTTGAGCCTCATGAATGCCCTGACTGTGCGTTTTACTTTTGATATTGTGAATAGTTATTAGGTGCCTATCAACGGGCCTTTGTTCATGCGACTCGCATAGCTACAGATTGTTTATTTTAAACGTTAGGGGATCTTATTAACAGTATGGAGCTTGATAAATAATAATTTCCTTTGTGACTATTTCGGCGTCGCCTTAGCTAACTTTTGTTCGTAGTAATTATAATATGATTAATTGATTATTGTTACTTGGGCCAGAGATTTTGTATTCCTAGGCCGGCACGAGCAGACCTTTTGTAAACCTCGACGAGAGTACACGCTTTGTGAAATTACATCCAGTTACAGTGAAATACAAAGTTGTTCAATTATTTATTTGACCATCCTGACCCACCTTCTGTTACACTTCAGAAGTGGGATCAGAACAATGTCCGGCCCATATATCGATGGTTTAGGCAAACGCAAACGTGAAGAAACGACTTCAATGTCATCAAATGATGAAGAAAATAGAAATTTTTTTTTGAAGACGCAAGATGTTATTTCTACCAAGAGACTACGTGTTACTCCAACGGATGCTGAGGTGATACCGAAGTTTTGTCCCGACGATAAGGCAAGCAACGTGATAGGCTGGCTACATAAAATAGACCAACTCGGAGATGTCTACGGCTGGAATAATAAAGATCGACAGTTCATCATGCAAATTCGTTTACGTGGCTCTGCACGAGAATGGTACGATGATTTAGAGAATTACGATTTGACCTGGGAAGAATGGAAACAAGCACTTCAAACCGCATTCCCGCGATCGACTGATTACGTCAACCGACTTGAAGAAATGTTAGCAAGAACGAAGACAGACTTTGAAACAATGACAAAATACTACCATGCGAAGTTATCCTTGCTCAAGAAATGCAATATAAATGGAGAAGCAGCTATTTCCTGCATCATACGAGGCCTGCCGCTGGAATTGAGAACTAATGCTAAGGCTTATCAGTGTGACAAACCTGAAAGTCTTTACTTTGGCTATTTGTCGTCATTGGAGAATTACAACCCAGTCGGAACAGCCAGTACAAGAGAGAAGACTACTTGGAGAAGAGGTTCTTGTAGCGACAATAGTTCTGCGACTACAACAAGTATGAGTGCAGCAGCGAGTACATCGAAAGAGTTACTACAGAAGACTTCCTACGTGTGTCGGAGACCTGGTCACGAGGCGAAGGAATGTACTGCTCAACCACTACGATGCGAGGTGTGTCACCGCGTCGGGCACGGCTCCGCGAACT
The DNA here is from genome assembly GCA_038048805.1 of Hipparchia sbordonii. Taxonomy (NCBI): domain Eukaryota; kingdom Metazoa; phylum Arthropoda; class Insecta; order Lepidoptera; family Nymphalidae; genus Hipparchia; species Hipparchia sbordonii. Next base: position 9,374,463 of record CM076115.1, read on the forward strand.
GCTGGTTCGCAGCGGGTTCTTCGCGGCAGTAACAAAATAAGGTCGGTGTCATAAAATTTACCACATAATTTATTTTAGGTTTTACATAAAAGAATATTACATGGCAGCAGATTCGAGTTGTTGATTATAATATAGACACAAGCAGAAAATTAGATATTTTAATAACAGCAGTACTCGTACAAGCTAATTTAAAGCTAGATGTTGTCCTAAGGTTTAACAAATTATGATTTTAGTGTAAAATGCGCTACACTATAGACTATAGATACAACGATGTGATTGATACGAAAAGCACATACTGTGTGATTGTGCAAGATCCCTCGATCAGATTGTGTGAAGTGCAAAGCTGTGTGACATGCACTACACTATTATACTTATTTACAACTGTGTGATAATGCGATTAATACGAAGAGCACATACTGTGTGATTGTGCGTGATCTATCGATCAGATTGTGGGAAGTGCAAAGCTGTGTGACATGCACTACACTATCTGTACAACTGTGTGATAATGAGATTTATTAATCAAAGAGCACATACTGTGTGATTGTGCGTGGTTCATCGATCAGACTACGTGTGAGGTGCATAGCTGTGTGACATGCGCTACACTATAATTATTTTCAACTAAATGACAAAAGAGTCTGTATATAGATATAAGGAGACACAAAAACTAACTTCATTTCATATTTACTCTGTTTACTTACTGTGTGATAGACTGATCGACACTATGTGAACTGCAAAGCTGTTGTGCGACAAGCATTGCGCTAAATATAGTGTATAATCTATGTGATCTGAAGAGAGATATTATATGAAACTTCAATAATCCTTCAGAATTTAGTGCCTTTTTGCAGACGACCAGTTACTGCGTTTGATTATTTTGTTGCAGACGCATGAAGACAGACAACAGTGAGAGCCGCGCCAAGCGCCGTGGGACACGACGCTTTTGCAGGATGGCCGAGTGTTATAGAATTTGTTTATGTTACTTATTGTTGAGCCTCATGAATGCCCTGACTGTGCGTTTTACTTTTGATATTGTGAATAGTTATTAGGTGCCTATCAACGGGCCTTTGTTCATGCGACTCGCATAGCTACAGATTGTTTATTTTAAACGTTAGGGGATCTTATTAACAGTATGGAGCTTGATAAATAATAATTTCCTTTGTGACTATTTCGGCGTCGCCTTAGCTAACTTTTGTTCGTAGTAATTATAATATGATTAATTGATTATTGTTACTTGGGCCAGAGATTTTGTATTCCTAGGCCGGCACGAGCAGACCTTTTGTAAACCTCGACGAGAGTACACGCTTTGTGAAATTACATCCAGTTACAGTGAAATACAAAGTTGTTCAATTATTTATTTGACCATCCTGACCCACCTTCTGTTACACACGTTTATTTTTTGTGCGTTGAAGAAAATGTTAGGTAGTGAATCTCTTTCATGTTTTATTTGAGTACTCAACCCTATAACCCAGTTGGGGACCAGAGAAAGTACTGGTGCCTCAACAATTGGTGACCCCGACAAGAAACCTGGACGAGGCCCGACAACAACATGCAGCCTGCACCAGCTCCTGGGTATGGGCAAGCGCCGGGGCCGGTACCTAGCCCAGCGGCGCCTAACCCAGCCCAAGTGAAGGAAGAAAGGATGGCATCGATGGCGGCGATTTCCATTACATCGCGTATTCCTGAGTTTTGGACGGTCCACCCGCGCCTGTGGTTCCTCCAGACCAAGGCCGTTTTGGTCCCACAGAAGCTGGCAGACGAGGCCCGTTACAACCTCGTAATAACAAAGTTATCGAAAGAGGCGATTCAACAGGTAACGGACATACTTATTTCTCCACCAGCCACGCAACGATATGACGCATTAAAGGCGCGACTCCTTGCTATATACGAGGAGTCGGAGGCACGCCAAATCCAAAAACTCATGGGTGAAATGGATTTAGGTGACCAGCGGCCGTCGCAGCTATTACGGCGGATGCGCGGTCTGGCTCGAGGCAAGGTGCCGGACGAAACGCTTAAAATATGATGGCAGGGCCATTTGCCCTGAGTCAAGTGAGTTAGATGTACTAGCCCGCATAGCCGATAAAGTGATGGAGACGAGTGCTCCTACCAGCATCTCTGAGGTAGCTACTACCAGCTCAGGTGACAACCTAATAGCTGAAATTAGAAAAATACACAGGCGTATAAACCCTGGTGAATAGTAGTACTTAGTAGATCAGAAAATTAAAGACAACTTAAAAACTTGCCAAGATTTAAATTACCCTATTATAGCAATACCTATGGAAAAAGGACTTGGGAATACATGCTCCTTTTACTGCTCAATGAACTGATAGCTGATTTATATAATAAGATACATTATATAATAAGATACATTATATAATAAGATAGATAGATTTACAGAAAATAATAGTAACAAAAAATATGTTAAAAGAACTATCACAAACTTTATGATTAATTAAAAACAGTAAAGGTTGATATTGAAAATAATTTAAATATATATTACATAATTAGAACATAATACTTAAAGATTGTTAATAATTGTTAGAATTTTTTTTATGTAATTAAAATATAAAAGTACTATTTCTCTGCGCAAAAGCCCTGCGTGGTTTATGTGGAGGCTTTCACAAGAACCTTGTAACAATTTCTCCTTTCTGTTAGGATAATAAAGATTTAAAATAATAGTTATTGAACACTCTGTGAGAAATACTACCATATGGGCCCCTTCTCAATGGTTAACGATTTACCAGGTTGCCCGGAAAGAGGTTTCACCTTACCACATGCAATAGTTGGATGGAATTTTCCGATAGGTATTTTAAAGGCATTCTTTCAGGAAAGGTAAGCAAAATTCGATTAACTACTTTTAAGAAATCATGCAAATTGCATGGAAAAATCACACAGCAAGTAACCCTGGACAAACTTTCAAAAATATATTGCCCAAAAAGAAAAATCCCATGAAATGCGGAAAAACTACATCATGGCCCAAAGGCACGAGAAGCAAATGGACCAATAGTACTAACAGATCTGAAGGAAGCATGCCTTTCTAAACCAGCGGATTCCCAAAACACACGAAGAAATAAAAGAAATTAAACATATCACCATAGGACAACATGAAAAAAGATACACAACACAGAAGCGACAGGCTCACTGCCAGTCAATTTGGAATGGTTATTATTTTATTTTCTTCATATAACTGGGAATTATTTGAAGTTATGGTAATATTTGGGCTCTAATTACTTGTACTAGGCAACTATGTAAGAATTCAAGTAGTATACCATATATTAGAATATGATGACTACATCTACTTAGGCCAAATGATTGCATCAAACTTGTAGATGGACTTGAGAAAGAATTGCAAAGGCGAGTAAATAACACCTGGGCTCGCTACTGGTCGCTGAAAGAAATATTGAAGAACAAAAATATTCGAAAGCGGTAGCTCGAAGTTACGTATGGTTAAGTTACCAAGGCTCAATGCAGATATTGAGTTATTGATAGGTAATTGTACAAAATGTTTAGAATACCGCCACATGCCTCCAAGAACAAGTCACGAGTGGATTACACCAACCAGACCATGGTCAAGGGTGCATGTAGATTTTGCAGGACCATTTCACAATAAATATTTTTTGATTATGGTGGACGCATATTCTAGATGGCCAAAACTTTTTTGGTTAACAACACTACATCCGCAGTTACAGTGATTAGATTTTTGAGATCAGTTTTTGTTACACATGGTTTGTGTGAGGTTTTGGTTTCTGACAATGGCACATCTTTTGTTGGAAATGAAACACAGAAATTCTTAAAAGCTAATAATAATATTCGACACGTGACTACAGCTCCGTACCATCCAGCTACTAGTGGGTTAGCTGAAAGGATGGTCCAGACAATCAAAGATAAGCTGAAAAAAATGGAAAATTTAACTTGGGAGGTTCGAATTCCTAATTTGTTGCTGGCACTTAGGAGCACACCTTGCGCAGCGACTAACAAGAGTCCTGCAGAATTATTAATGAAAAGACGGCTATTATTAGATAATTTACACCCGGACAATTTACAAAATAAAAAGACTGAGGAACAGATCAGCAAAAATAATCAAAATAAAACGCGACAGGCCAATGTGAACCAAGAAATAATGTATAGAAATTATAGTAATACTGGTCCAAGTGGCTACCTGGGATGATAAACGAAAAAATTGGTCCTTCAAGTTATAAGATTGAAACTAGTGAGGGTATGATCATTCATCAGCATATTGATACAAAGGCCCTGAAGAAATAGATGAGGACATGAACGAGGGAAGAGAGGAAAGTAGTCAGGAAACAGAAGAAATAATTGCCATACCAGATGCCACAGAGTGGGCTGGGATATTAGGGATTCCTCCTTAGGGAAGATAAACATTAGCTTATTATTTGTTTTGTATTCTATGTAGTTTAAGCAGTAATTGTTAATTTGTTAATTTTTAGAAGTTTACTATTTTAGTTCTTTCTAAAATCATTCTTGTTGGGGAGGTATGTTATATTATATTAGGGAATCAATGTTGTTAACCTACATGTTAACTTTGTTAGGAAATAAGGTTATCCTAAGTAGGTAGGGAAAAATATAATGTCATGTCAGTGTCAGTGTCAAGTTACTTAACCTGCGACACACGTCTTATTACCAAACATTATAATTAAATAAATCTTAATTAAAGACTTAGAAGCGTAAAGTATTCAACACATGTATCCTGCCAATGCTTACTTACGGGTGCCAAATGTGGGGTCTGATGAAGGCTCACAATCAAAAGCTAAAGGTATGCCAACAAGGGATAGAGAGAAGTATGCTACACATCAAACTGAAAGAGAACTGGAGACTGACCAAAATCAGAAAGCTCACAGCTGTGATAGATGTCTCAAAGAGAATCAGGAGACTTAAATAGGTGGGTCCCCACCGGACGATCCGTCGCGCTCCGATCGCACGCGGCAGGAGCGCGATCCAAATGTGCAGGCGGTGTGGACGTGCCGCGCGCGATCCATGCGCTCGTATTGGAGCGCGCGCTCCCTGCTGCGCCCGATCCGTTCGTTGTCGGTTTTTTGCCAGCCTCAAAGGCGCCTCACTTGCGTGGCGCGCGCGGTGTGGACGGGTGTATGTTGTTCGCCCGATCCACCACATCATGGACATCTCGCAAAGTCGCCGTCTAATATCCCTTTATAAATGTTTTAAATGTTTATGGGACCCAAAAGATGATAATTATACCAATAGAGGTGTAAGAGAAGATGCGTGGCGTCAGATTTCTTGCGCAATTGTGTTCAACTTTATCTGACACAATAACTCTGCGTAAAGCTGAGTCCCAGATTCCAAGCGGTTTTTGTATATTGTTTTTATCCAGAACCGTCTTTTTCTTTTTTGAGATTTTTTGCGCAAATATTTCAGCAAAATAAAGGTTGCTGCTGCCACGGCAATTCGACGCCGCCGCTGTACGTGTGACTCCATCTCGAGCAAGAGTTCGACTGAATCACGGATCGCCTATGGATCGCTTGGAGCGTAGTTTAGGATCGCAGTTTAATCAAACTGGATCGGCCTAGTATCATCCACGCTCCACGTTCACGATTTTGGATCGCGGATCGCGGGATCACCGATCCATTTTGGATCGTCTGGTGGGGACCCGCCTAATGGCGTTGGATTGGCCATGGGGTTAGATCTCCCAGATAAAAATGTTCATATACTGGTATCCCAGAGATGGGAACCAAACAAGAGGATGGCCACAAAGAAGATGGGAGGATGACCTACCACAGGAATGGCGCAGACTAGTACTCAACAGGAAAAAATGACAAATTCTAGAGGAGGCCTATGTCCAAGGAAAACCTGATCCATAGTGTTGGTGTTACGATTTTCTAGGATAAGTGTTCTATAAATGTCATATTTTAATTTAAAAATATTATTTTAGAATTGTAAGCTTTTTATGTAATATATTTTCATATTTTCATTAGTTAATCTTATTATGTGCTCTAAGATGTTATTTTTGTGTAAGCAACTTAACCTGTAAGCTTCATTTAAGTGAATATGTAATTCTTTATGAAACAATAAATATCTTAAACCTGAGACCCGATAAGATATGTATAAGATAAAATGAATTAACTAATATTAGCAATAGGAAATTAGTAATAATGTTATTTTACTAAGTAGTATATAAGAATGATCAGAGAATAAAGGCTATTTTAATTTTATTTTTAGCTGATGCTGGTGACTTCGTCCAAGTGGATTAAGTGCCTATGTGGATTAAGTTTTCAAAAATCCTGGAAATGTTCTCTTTCGATTTTCCAGAATAAAATGTACATAAATTCATAGACATTTTATAGATCAGTTAGCCAAAGGTAACGCACCTTCCATTATATAATGGAAATATTAAGTTTTTTCTCTATCCTGTAAAATTGGTCACTATTAAATTACACAGTTTTAGCCACACTTGTATGTATGTATGTATCCTTACCAAAACCTTAACGACAAACTCCTCTATCCCTCAAGGAAGCGTCTTAGGATGTGTCCTTTTTCTGGCATATATAAATAATTTACCAAATATTGTACAGCAAGGCCTGTGCACTATGTTTGCTGATGATATTTCCATTATTTTTAAATGTAAACAGTACAGATGCAAATTTGGTGTTGAATGAAACTTTGAGTAATATTAAAACCTGGTTGCTAGATATGAATCTTGAAATAAATTTAAAAAAAAACTAAAATTATTCAATTTAGGCCCTACCAGAAACAACCGTTATGCCTAAACCTACAATCAGGTGACGAAAAAATAGAAGAAGTTAATCACTTCAACCTACTAGGACTATGTATAGACACTCATATAATTATTGGAAAGAACATTTGGAAAATTTAAAAAAATAAGATTTCAAAATTTATATATATGTTCTAAGTGTACTTGAAAGCAATAAATAAATAAATACTAAAAAAATACTATCTTGAATGACCCTGTTGCTAAAACTTGGAAGGCTGAAAACTTAAAATCTATCACCACATCATCAATAACATCGCCTACCTCCTGATTTTGAAGTTGGTTGAAAATCTAATGTCCTACCTGGTATTGGTAGTAACAACGCCCCACAGTTCATGAATATAGGGTTGTTGGGCATCAGCGGCTGCATCATCGACTGGTTCATCATCATCATGTTCTGGTCCAACATGTTGGGCATCATGTTAGACATCATGTTCATGTTGGACATCATTATGTGTTGGCCCCCCTCCATGTTGGTAGCGGGCATCATATTGGACATCATCATATTGTTGTTCATCATGTTGTTAGTTGGGTATTGCATCATGCCTAGAACAAGAATATCGTTGAATAGAATAGAATATTTTTTTTAATAAACTTTTATTGTATATAAAATTTGAACTCCTCACCTGGCATCATTCCCACATTCATAGGCTGGTTTATGTTACCTATCGGCATTGTCTGCCCTGCCGTAACGGGAAGCATGGGCACCACTGCTTTGTCATTAGGACTGCTGTCCCATTTGGATTTGCGCTCATTTCTGCCCCTATCGTTTCTGTTCCGGTCATTTCTGTCGTGCCTTTCGTTGAACCTGCTTGGCCGGTCGTGGCGGTCTCTAGACCTTGAACGGTGAGAGCGTCCTCGATCTGAAACAGGTACAATATTTTTGCAATGTAGGTAATTATAATTAATTATAGATCTATGCATATTATTATACTAGTGAATGCCCGCAACTATCCGTGTGGATTTAGTTTTTAAAATCCTGCAGGAACTCTTTGATTTCCCAGGATAACAAGTAGTTGTCACTCTCCAGGTCCTCGACTATGCCCATGAAAAAAATAACATCTATCTGTTGATTTGTTGCAGGACATTTGCAATTGTTATTGAAGGACAAACCAAAAAACCAAAATTGAAAGATTGATGGTTCAAATGCCACCTATTGCCCTCCAAGCATCTGCAATCCCCTACTTGAAGCCTGAGGGGGGAAGGGGGAATATTTGTCATGTTCAGCATGCTGCAGTGCCATGAAACTATATAACTATACTATCTAAAAAACAAGGGCTTTTTAGAAATGGCAACTTTCTGGTTTTTTTTCAGCATTATGTTTTATGAAATAATATATTTTCATTTGAAGTTTCTTAGTAGGTATTATTAAGACTTAATTGAAATATTTAAATGCCATTATATGCGAGGAATTCATTTAGCGCTGTTATGATAAACATTGTATTTGAAGATATTGTATTGGCTGAGCACTGCAGCATGGCTCAAAAAAGTTATATACTGTCACAAACAGGCCATAAGTCCTTCACTCCCAAGCTATTTCTTCATCATCACCAAGCTGTCGCCAATCCACTACTGCCTTGGTAGCATGGGCGGGAGAAATTTTATCCCCGGGAAAAGGATAAAACATTTATCCCCTCGCTTAGCTTTATCCACCCGTCGAGTATGGGCACAGCGATGGAAATAACACTCAGTGGATATACTTATACAAATATACATCGCCTTCTTCTCTGTCGCCATGCTTTAGCATAGGAAAAAGATAATTTTATCCCCTGTCAGTGGATAAAATCGGGGGATAAAACTTTTATCTCCTACCCATGCTACCAGTGCTGGGCATTACAAAGGAAACATAAAAGAACCTACCTGTTGCATTTTTTGTTTGCTCCTTCTCGCGATTATCCCGCCGATTATAGCTAGTTCTATCTCGGGAACGCCGCCGATTTTGCGAACTCGACACATCGCTCGCTTGATTCTCCTGAGTTTCGTCACTGTTCAAGTTATCCGGCACCTCTACTTGCATAGCATCCGGGATGATGGGCCCGATCAGTGGTAAAGGTACAGGCGGTGGAGGGTTCATTGGCGGGACGTTCATGTTATCCATCAGCATACCCATCATTTGCATCCCCATGCCGTAAGCTTCGTTGCCCCAATTGTTCATGATTACAAGTTATTTACAAGTAAAATACAACCAGTATCTGTAATATTATATTGGTAAGCGAGACGCGTGTAAAATCATAAAATCACCATTCAACGTAAAATCCAAAAGAATGTATTATAATCACTCCAACACTCCGCACAGATCACTCCGTAGTCCGTTTTACGTAAAATCTAAAATGCTGTAATAGATACGATAGATACCACCTTGATCACAAACCCTTGATACCACAGCTTGATACCACGCGTAGAGAGAGAAGACATAGAGTCAGTGACGATTTCTTTCTCACTCACACTAAAAAGAGAGCAGAGATAAAGTTATTAATGTGATAAACAGAGACGCAGCTACCCAATTTTTTGTCCCTCATCGTGTAACCAGTTTTTTTCAAGGTCGACACACTTTTGTGCCCAACAAACTGACAGTTAATAAGAAAATTTAGTATCTATGTGTGTTGCCAGCTTTAGGTACCTATACAATGTCCCGATTTTCCCTATCCTACTTATATTATAAATGTGAAAGTTTGAATGTATGTAGGGCCATCCATACATACATCCAAATTTCAGCCATATCGGTTTAGTGTGGCGTGATTGAGTAACAAACATATGGATGTTTGTTACTCAATACGCCACACTAAACCGATATGGCTGAAATTTGGCACGGAGATAGGTTTTTTTTAGTAATGTCCTCTGACATACCGTAACGGCGGGTTACTTTGGCTACTTTTTCAATTTTTTTTTTAATTTTTGTTGAAACAAAATAAAGTCGTGATGGAAGAAATGAATATTATGAGAAAAGAAAAGAAAGATGATGGATACTAGAATATAATATATGTCGGCGATGATTAAAGTGTATTCAGTTAGATAGTGTCGGTTACTGTTCTGAATCATCCTGAAGTTTCGTTCGAATGTCCAACAACCAGTCGAGAACTGTTGGCGATCTTAAGAATTATTTTATTTACAAAGTTCTTAATTTTTAAAGCCATTTTTAAATAGCTAGAGGCAGACTTTTAATGTTTTTTTTAAATAATTATTAACTTAAACTATGAAGAGTTGCAGTTTTATACGACTGCCTGAAAAAAGGAATATACTGTTAATTTCATTAATGATGATTTTGATGACTAAATATACAATTTTTGTTGCTTTTAATTCAATAGCATTACTCGATCGAAGGAAAATTTTAACTGTTCATTACAAATTATTTTGTGTAACATTCTTACTAGTAACGAAAAAAAATTTTCCTTTGTGTTACATACATCTTTTTTCAAAGTGACTCACATATGCTAAATTTCTATTCGGCATTTCAATATTTTTTTTAAGGAGCAAATAATTATCTAGTGAATTGGTCCTATGAAAGTACATTAAAAAACTTTAGTATAAAAAAAATATTTTTAAAAAACCGACTTACGTGTACAAACTAAAATTATTTTATACTTTTAAGTGGTGGTTGAAGTTAATATTGTGTGCAATAAAGAATAATAAATTCTTTATTGCACACAATATTAAGATATATGTAAAAAATAGAAGCTTACCCTAATAGGTATGTCTCTCCCAGACAACCTTATATGTGTAGGTATGTTATTTAAAAAATAAAACAGTTCAGCATCTGTTTTGTCGTTTTATTTAAAAATCCTGGGAAGAATTTTCCATCTAATTTGGGGTACTAGGGGAGTGCAGTTATTGTGGCAACATTAAACTCGAACTTGTCATGTGACGTCATCGTTACGTCATGTTATCTCTATTTCAGTCGCGGTTACACAGTACCTTGGTCTATTGCCTTCTCTGTCTACGATACCACGCCACCTATTGACGCCATTTTGAATTTGACGTAATTTACTCTATGATTTGACGCCATCTTGCACAGAACACTATTGTCTGTGGTGTCTGTAATCTGTGTTTCTAGGGGTGTCCACTTGGAAAATAAATCGATTATTTTTTTCGATGCAATGCATCGAGACTATGCATCGATATTTTCCAACGCATTGGTTAAAAACACCCATGTTTTCCGATGCAATTGAATACTTTTTTAACATTGCATCTGATGATACAACAGTCTCATTGTTTTAGTTGCTAGCGAAAAAAAAGGTCAACTCGTCGATGTTTTTTCAACATCGAGTATTTCTTTAACACTCCATCTGATTATACATCAGTTTCCTGAATGTTCAAGATCAACCGAAATAGTATTACAGAGGAATAATAATTAATCATTAAATTACCATTGATTCGATGTTTTATGAAAATACATCGATATGTCGAGTAAAATATCAACAATTTTTCAAAACATCGGAGCAATTCGATGCATCGATGTATATCGAATATCTCTATTCCCTAATCCCCAAATTGTTTGTTAATTGTTATTCAATTTACTAGAATGATTAAAATCTAATTGTATAAATATTTATTAGGAACCAACCATTACGTTTCCCGAAACATTTCTTGCTATAGAACGCAAGAAACCTCTTTATAATGTGGTGTGTTCATGATTATGATACTGATTTATCATGTTTTCAAACTTGTGGAAGTTTATTAACAATTCATGTTTTTAGTTCCGAAATGCCTAAGGAGTTTCAGAAGACGACCGAAGTATTACCTTTTACGAAGTATGGGCTGTCCACGATTAAGGAATTTCGAAAAGAGGAAAATGATATACAGCATTTAGAGTATTTGAAAAAGATCGGGCTCTCAAATGAAGAGATAAAGTTGTACCAAGAGAACGAGGCAGGCCTCTTAGATCAGCGGAAGAAGATCGAGTCAAGTATCCTGAAGACACAGTTGAAGACTTTATATAACAAGATTAATGATTCACTAAATGTAGCTGGAAGGTAAATCTGCTTTTCTTCCCACTTTCGTCCTCTAATTATAAATAATAAAAATTAGCTTACCTTTCCTGCAACTTCTTACTCGTACGTAAGGTAAACAAATACCTTATTTTAACTTTAAATGTTTAGGTACTTGAATAATACTAATAATACAAATATGGATGAAACTAACTTCAATAAATAAAAGGACAATATCTTTATTATTTCAAAAATTCATAATCAATTTTAATCTTAAACTCTCATTATTAATTCTAACAGGTAGAAAACATTTTCTCAGATAACTATCTCCTGGACTTTTTATAACTATGTTCTTAATTTCTAGCTCTCAGCAATCTACAGTTGATGCCCCAAGCACATCCACCGCTCAACAAAAAGAAACGAGCACTAGAATACACAAACCAGTGAAGTTCTATGCCAAGGGTCACCCTATGAATGAACTTAAAGAAATTGAGGAGGATTTATTTGGTCACTTAAAGAACGACAACATTATACCTATTACAAAAAGACGTAAGATATTAAGAAGACTTGAACGTAAAAAGGAGAAATTAATTTTGCAACAAAAAGATCCCGGAATTGAACCTATACCAGGACCGTCTCAAGTTAAACCGGGTAGTCTATGGGATGTTAAGGAATTGCCTGTGAAAGTGCGACCCTCACAACCGGATAATAATGATATCATAGGTAAAGATTTTTCATCTCAACCTTACTAATATTATAAATCTGAAAGTGTTTGTGTGTTTGTCCTTCAATCACGCAGCAACAGATTGATGTGATTTTTTGCATGGATATAGTTGAAGGTCTGAAGAATGAGCTACTTTTTATCCTGGAAAATCAAACAGTTCCCATGGGATTTTAAAAATCTCAATACATCCAGACTAGGGAATGCAATCTCGATCTCGCGAGATCTCGTTCTCGCGAGATCTCGGCCTTTTTTAGCGAGATTAATCTCGGTCGAAAAAAGGGCGAGATCTCGCGAGATTAACGAGATTGCACTCGAGCATAAAAAAGTCTTATTCGAAGCGCGGACTGACACGGCCAATTTGTAGCTCTTATGACACGTCATAAATCTACCACCGGTTCGGAATGCAGATTCTGCTGAGAAGAACCGGTAAGAAACTCAGCAGTTGCTTTTCAAAAAATAAAAAAAATAAAAATTTTTACAATAGGTAACCAAACTATGCTATGCATACAGTGCTTCCACAGTGATTTGATAGATATGTACGTCAAAGTTTACTACTTAGAAGTTTATTAAAAAATTATAGACAATTTGATGCATAATTTTTCTATTGAAAAAATTCGTGAAAATAAATGTTATCTTATAATACTTATAATTTTTATCCGAATTTATTCAAATATTGTGATTATTTGCAAAAAAACACACAAAACTGCCAATCTCGCGAGATCTCGAAATTGGCGAGATCTCGCAGTATTGTTATTTACAATCTCGCGAGATCTCGCTTGAGCCCCAATCTCGCGAGATTTGCATTCCCTAATCCAGACTAAGTGCCTGGCTTCAGCTGACAGCTAATAATTTCATGTTTTCATAATTAGGGATGATTATGACAACAGTTTTCCGGTATATTGAATTGGAAACAATTATTTTCTTTTGCCCTTTTTTTTAAAGTAAAATTCCTTGTAATAGACCTACTAAACTGCAATTATCTTTGGCCAAATGCACTTATATCCTCTCCACGATGTTAATCCCATATTTATAGCCATTAATCATACTTAGCTTGTTTATCTAGGCCCTAAAAAACGGACAATGTACACGATCAAGGATGATAAAATAGTAAGATTGGAACCTGTACAGCATCAGGAAAATGAAGGCCAAGAGTTCAGGGCAGTGGATATTGTGCTACCAGTCAATGCTGCAGAGGAACAGCTTCTAGAGGGTACAAAGATGTGTTTGGATGATATCAAGAAGATCGACAGGTTTAAAGATTACGAGCCTGGGATACCTTCCAAAGTAGGTTATTGCATTTATTTTTTAAGTTATTACATCTGCCACTTTGGCTGTCGGTTCTAAGACAGAAATGGCTTGCCAACCAGGATATTTGAAATATTTCATACTGGTTTCAGTTAAATGAACATCATGAAATCTTTTTAATATATTCTGTAACTAATATTATTCCAGTTTAAAATTTCCCACTAAATTGAAACAGGTTAACTTTTCTTACATAAAGATTTTGTATTGCCTGCCAAACAAAAAAGGTTATTAACCCTCCAATCCCATGATGATCTTCTTTTTGAACAGATTCTAGTCTATATCAAACAAAGACAAGACAGAGGGCATAGTTTCTGTGAGCGAGAGTGACGCGACAGACGGCAGCTCAAGGAGTTGCGTTATATTTTTTAAATCATTGTTAACTCGGCAAAGGCATGCCTACATACTGCCAACGTTTTTCCTTTGTTCTAGGTCCTTTTCCTCAAGAACATATCCCCATCGGTATCTCACGAACAGCTATCGCTACTGTTCAACCAGTTTCACTTGGAGAATGGCGGGCCGGTCGAGCTACGTTTGATGGCGGGCCGCATGCGGGGACAGGCCTTTGTCACCTTCCAAAGTAATTTGCTATATGCATTTAGATCAATTTTAGGATCTATACACTGATCTATATAGTTAATCTATGATTAACACTGGATTTGCTAACCCTGTTACAATTGACAGCATATTTATATGAGTGTCTCTGGAACTAATAATATTGCAAATGGCGCGCCAGCCTCTGTATTAATCTATGAAACCAACGACAACAATGAAATCATAGATTTATTACAGAGGTTGGTACACCATTTGCAATAATATTCCCTATTAGTTCTAGAGATACCTGTATCTGCTTACTGCTTATAGCGCCAAAATGGTGTTAGTTAAGTAGATCCAAAAAAGAAATCACTACAGTCCAGTCAAGTCGTGTTTATTATAGATATTTTATTAGTTAGTGGGTCTAGATAAGTTTTTTAATATGGTTCTGCAGTTCAACAAACAGTGATACAAGAAAAAGTAGTGACAGGAGAGCCTAGTGCAGGCAATCTGACTTTTGGAGTTATGTGCTTTAACAGTGAAGGAAAACGTGAGGAAACCTCCCTAGTCCCCTCAGATTACGAAAACAGATTTTTCGAAAAAGAATCCTAATCTAGTCTCAATAGATTGTGTTGTGAGAGGTATATCCAAAATTGCGCGTAGCCTTGTACCGTTACCATGGCAACGGTAGATGAGTCACCGTGCGGCCACCTCTACCCCTCTGTCATTCCCCCAATATCACGACACTTATTTGTCACTTGGATGTTGTACACCAAGGTATCAATTTCTTTTTTATTTTATTTTGACAGGCGAAGATCTAGCCATACAAGCATTGGATGAGGTGAATGGCACCATCATGGGAGGACGGCCGATTATAGCGCAGTTCGGGAGAAACAGCAATCGCATACAAGTGGAGGAAAACAGATAAACATACACATAAACATTTTTTATATACATTTTTATTCGGTTATTTAAGTATTAAGGCTATTCTTAAGTAAAAACATTATTTTATTTACTATATAAGTAAACTAATATATTAAAATCTAGACGTCTTGTAAATAAAGTATGATAAACAGAGAGTCACCTTTAATTTTGTACCTAAACTATAGACAAAATTAATGTAGACAAAGTAGGGAATATATCGTGTATTTTAAAGGTTCATTGTTTTTAAAGTCATCCGTTCTTTATTTAAGGCGCTAAGAGGTGTGAAAAGCTTAAATTCATGGATATTTAAATCAAATTGTGTACAGAATGCTTGATTTGAGCCGTAAAGAAAAAATACAAAATTAAAGATAAAGTTTTTACTGTAACAAAATTGTATTTTTAAAAACCATCTCTTGTGAAAAAAATCACTAAAGAGTATCTATTTTTGTCATAATTTGCAAATGTTCTCCAAAACGACACAAGCTTTTTAATTAATTCTTGCACACAAAAAAAGGTCTTGAAAATAGTAATATTTTTACTTGAGAGTTTTATTTTTATTCCGTATTACATTCGAGTAAAGTAATTTTATCCCGAAATTCACCTAAATCTGCGCGAGCGTGTCTGCTCCGTCGCCCTGTAAATTTACCGTCACACTCATTCACGCTCCTTAACGCCTTAAACAGTTTATAGTTACACTAGCGTCCCGCCCCGTCTTCGTCCGGATTGAAAAATTAGATATTTAGAAACAAATTTTGGTTGGAAACTTAATACTAAACGCTGGAATTGAAATGCTTAAATTGTAGGAAATAGGAATATGAACTAACTTATCTGCCCCTGGTCCTGTAAGAACAATAATCTAATCACATTTTTTCATAGCGTTTTACTTGAAGTCTAGTTCCACTCTTGAAATTGCATTTTCAAGTGTAATACATTTTTTTCAAAATACACTTAGATTAAATGGTAGGAATAGTCCTTTTAAGGTGCATCTGGCATAGGTAAAAACTACAATGTTATAAATACATAACTAAAGTAATATTAAAGTAATCTGGATACACTGTTAGAATCAGGTAATTTATACATGCAAAACATTCTTATGTATTCGTATAACATGTCTTATTTAAAAATGCAGTCATATAATATAAGGTCCTTTTTAACCGACTTCCAAAAAGGAGGAGGTTATCAATTCGGCCGGTATCTTTTTTTTTTTTTTTACAAAATTTTGTCAAGAAAATGTCTCTTCTTATCATCTACCTACTACTAAATAATAATAAAATTAAAATATAATACATCTTCACCGTCATTGACTGTAAAAAAATGACGTCATACTGGTCACGTCATACCGTCACCTTTGACAATCCTTACTAATCATATTAATATTATAAATGCGAAAGTTTGTATGTTTATTATACAATCGTGTCGCAACGACTGAACCGCGGGGTTATTACGTATCTCACAACAGGTTTGCGACAGGCGTAAATCGCGCAATCGTTGCTGTCAAACGTCACTTCTCAATCGTCAAATTTGCAGTAGTGACAGCAGTAGCAACGCGACAGCAATCACTACGCGATCGGTCGCAAAATGTCACTAAAAATCGTATTACGGAAGCCAATCGCACGTCTATTGCTCGCCTATCGCAAAATGTACTTTTCTCCTTTAGAGATGCTTGATGGAGAAGAAAGGAAGTCCAAATACTTCGAGAGGGTTTTACCACAGACCACAACACAAATCAAATAAAAAATATAATAATTCAACCACAGACGACGATAAAAATTGTGTATTTTGTTTACATCTATTGCCGTCCTATCGCGAGTGGCGCTAGTATCGAGTATCACAGGTGAGCAATAGACGTGCGATTGGCTTCCGTAATACGATTTTAGTGACATTTTGCGACCGGTCGCGTAGTGATTGCTGTCGCGTAACCTTAATCCACGCGAACGAAGTCGTGTAGTAGACTATACATGTGTTTGTTCACTGCGCGTCCTTAGAGGCGGATTTCCTGCGCCGCTTGACGACGCGCTTCGGTGACAATCATTCGGACTCCTTTTTAGCCGGTGGCTCCTCCGCTGCAAGCAATAAAAAACATCTTAATTAATCTTTACGGATAAGACTTTAAATTCTGACGACCTCCCTGGCGCAGTGGTGAGCGCTGTGGTCTTATAACTGGGAGGTCTCGGGTTCGATTCCCAGCGGGGGCAGTTAAGGAATTTATAATTTCTAAATTGTCTCTGGTCTGGTCTGGTGGGAGGCTTTGGCCGTGGCTAGTTACCACCCTACCGTCAAAGACGTGCCGCCAAGCGATTTAGCGTTCCGGCACGATGGCGTGTAGAAACCGATAAGGGGTATGGGTTGAATTTACACTGCTATACCCCTTCCAAGTTAGCCCGCTACCATCTTAGACTGCATCGTCACTTACCATCAGGTGAGATCGCAGTCAAGGGCTATCTTGTCATCGAATTAAAAAAAAAAAAACTAAATTCTAGTAGCAATAAGTAATGTTTAGGGTCAGTTCACACCGTATTGGAAGATAGAGCTTCTCGCTGTACTATTGCTATAATTTTCGCTATCGAGAAAAGTGCGCGCCGCCTCGCGTCGTGTCGCGTCTCGGTGTGAACTGACCCTTTAGAATCTTTGACTTTAGAAGTCAATTTTATTAACATATACGTAATATGCAATTAAGTTTTAGTTTAGACCATTGCCTACCCCCCTACCAATTTTCAGACTACCTACACGGACTTTGAGAATATCATGGAGAAATCATAATGTTTATCTTCACTGTTAAAACAATTTGCATAAAACGCAAATCTATTACTAATATATAAAGCTGAAGAGTTTGTTTGAACGCGCTAATCTCAGGAACTACTGGTTCGAATTGAAAAATTCTTTTTGTGTTGGATAGTCCATTTATCGACGAAGGCTTTAGGCTATATAACATCACGCTGCGACCAATAGGAGCGAAGCATCAGTGAAAAATGTTAC
Source organism: Hipparchia sbordonii (assembly GCA_038048805.1). Lineage (NCBI taxonomy): Eukaryota > Metazoa > Arthropoda > Insecta > Lepidoptera > Nymphalidae > Hipparchia > Hipparchia sbordonii. The sequence continues at coordinate 9,392,587 of CM076115.1, forward strand.
AAAAACGGGGAAAATTATCTATATTTAAAATATATTCTTTTAAAAACTTCTTAATCGCGATCATAATAACAGAAATTGACACGGACGAAGTCGCGCGCAACAGCTAATAACTCATAAAAGTAACCTATGTGCTTATTTATGTTAATTCGCAGGTGACGTCACGAAATATCAAACATGGCGTAAGTATCAGTGTTCACATACAAAACCGCCCGCCACCCCGCGTTGTACGTGAACACGCCCAAAAGATCACGTAGCTCTACTGCGGCGTGATTGAAGGACAAATCAACTACTCACGCTTGAACTCGTGGTGCGGCGCGTTGTAGTGTTCGGGCGGGTAGTAGTGCGGGTAGGCCGGGAAGCCGCCCGCGTAGCCGGGGTAGTAGCGCCCGTACGGCGCCGCGCCGTAACCGCCTGCGCACAATGTTGTTTAATGATGCTTATAGTAGGGTAGGACATGTCGTTTATGTTTTAAGCTACGAATAAATAATAAGTAAGGAAGTCTAACTGCGTTAAAAGAATGAACCCAATAAAAATTGCGCCGAAGTGTGTGGAGATTAAAATTAAGCCGTTAGAGGCGGGGATCAAAAACAAAAATAACACGTCAACAGTTGATCATTTTCCTTGCACGTCAAATTTTCATAGCATCGTCCAATGACTCAGCTGTCATAGCAAACATAACAGCACGCGCGCGAAGCAATCATTGCTTTCGTTCTGAATTTGAACCGATCACCAAGCATGTCTACCTGTAATCTCGGAAGTGATTCGTATGATTCGTATTTTGAATCATACGTCGTTTTGGTTTGAAGTAGGGCCATTTTTTGAAAGGATTTTTTTCTGAATTAGACTTCCTTACTTATTTATTCGTAGGTTTTAAGTCATTCTTTACTTCACCTATTAAGAACGCTGCATTTTGACCTTATTTCTAATTAATTGATAATTCCTTCTATTAAAAAAAAATCATAAACTCTCTAAATATGAAGGTAGTTTGATAAGGAAAAATTAAGGCTTTTTTATTTTATTTATTTTATAATTAATAATAATGCTAACCTGGCGGCGGCGGGCCCGCATGCGGGGGCGCGGGGTGGGCCGGCGCGTTGGGGTTGGGGGGCATCATCATTGCTGCAACAATACCTTCATTACATTGTATACATAGCATAGTTTTGTTACCTATTGTAAAAAAATTTTTTTTGAAAAGAGCAACCGCCGAGGTTATTACTGGCTCTTCTCGGCAGGAAGGGCATTCCGAACCAGTGGTAGATTCATCGACGATTCAAAAGCTCTTGTAAAAGTTTATTTGAATAAAAAATACTTCTATTCTATTCTATACTATCTGATGCTTTCATAACAGTAACCTATTGCCCGTTTTCCGTAAAGCAACGCTTAAGCTAAAGAGATCCTTAGGTATACATTTACCTTTCACCAATCGATTTTTAACCGACTTCCAAAAAGGAGGAGGTTATCAATTCGGCCGGTATCTTTTTTTTTTATGTATGTCCACCGATTACTCCGGGATTTCTGGACCGATTCGCGTGATTTTTTTAATCGACTGAAGAAGCTTGCGAAGCTTCCCATAATTTTTTTTATCCTCAAGCCTGATGCTGCAGGGGTACTTTCCACCCTAATTGTTGGGGATTTAGGCCTTTTGATGGCACATGAGAGACTTTGTTAATGTCGGGCGAGCATCGCGTATCTGTTTCATCGTTTCACCACGTCACTTACGCGGATGCGGCGGCGAGGTTATTTGCGGCTGCGGCTGCGGCGGCGCGGCTGGCGGCGGCGGTGCTTCTTTGCTTTCCACCTTCATCTCCACTGGCTTTTCCTCCTTGCGTTCCACAGGACCTGATAAAATATATTTTTCAAATTCAAATTTTTTTTTTATTTTTTTTTATTCGATGACAAGTTAGCCCTTGACTGCTATCTCACCTGATGGTAAGTGACGATGCAGCCTAAGATGGTAGCGGGATAACTTGGAAGGGATATAGGAGTGTAAATTCAACCCATACCCCTAATCGGTTTCTACACGCCATCGTGCCGGAACGCTAAATCACTTGGCGGCACGTCTTTGACGGTAGGGTGGTAACTAGCCACGGCCAAAACCTCCCACCAGACCAGACCAGAGACAATTTAGAAATTATAAATTCCTAAATTGTCCCCGCCGGGAATCGAACCCGAGACTTCCCAGTTATACAACCAGAGCGCTCACCACTGCGCCAGGGAGGTCGTCGTATTTATTTCATTTAGGTCACCTTGTAGCTCTTATGACACGTCATAAATCTACCACCGGTTCGGAATGCAGATTCTGCTGAGAAGAATCGGCAAGAAACTCAGCAGTTGCTCTTTTCAAATAATAAAATAATTTTACAACAGGTAACCAAACTATGCTATGTATACAGTGCTTCCACAGTGAAGCTTCAAAAATGCAATACATTTAGTCCAACACATGTCAAGATGGGAAGATTTCGTCATACCTATTCGAAAAACGAATATTGGCTTCAGAGGATAGCGGGAGCAAAATTTAATTTTTAGGCCCGTGGGAGTTTTCATTTCTCTCTTCTGATTGGTCCGCGTTCGTGCTTCAGTATGTGTTTATTACTACTGCGTTCGTTACAGAACCCTGTCGATCGCTCATTCCGTTCGAAATTCAAAAATGTTTGAGAAGCAGCAGAGTCTTCGATAAGTAACGCGGTCAATTGGTCGATCAGATACGGCCATACATTTTTTGAATTTCGAAGGGAATTATGGCTGCTAGTTCAAAGAGGAAAATTAATTTCTGAAATTTATTCCGTCATTCGCACACTTGAATCCAATCTCTCTCTCAAACCCAAGAAAGAGATAAAACGGCATAGATTTATGTCAGAGCATATCGCTCATTTGCGACAAGGGTGACCATAACTCAAAATTCACCAATTTTAGTGTCGAAAATTTATACTTTTTGCTATAAAAACAACATTACGCTAAGCACAAAATAAGAGCGAGAGAGATTGTGACTTAATGCTCTGTCGCTTTGTTGGCCGCTGTGTTGTTTCTAGACCGCAGAATCCACAAGACATTACTCTCTAACGAAAGAATTCTCTCGTCGTCGATTTTGAATTATGTCACCCTTGTCGCAAATGAGAAAGAAAAGAAAGAAGAAAGAAAAAGAAAGATTCCAGAAATTCGCGAATACTGCAGTACAAAGACACTGTCCACTGGCGTTGGCGCGTTGGGCTCTCACCTTCGTTATCCTGGGCAGCAGTCTCCGCGACGGGATCCTTGGTGACCGCGTCGGGCTTGTTCAGCTCCGTGGTGACATTGCTGTCGGGCTTCACTTCAGTGGTGGACACTTTGTCCACTTGCGTTGGCGCGTTGGGTCCCGACTCCGTTTTAATTGCGTTCTGATCTTGATCCATTGGCTGGACAGAAATATTGTACGATTCAAAAAACAGGGCAGGCTTATTGGATTTACTTTACGGAAGTCTACGGTACGACGAAATTATTTTTGGTATAATTCGCTAAACTAGAAAAGTCTTATACCCTCTTGTACGCGGCTGTCATTTATGTCATTTTAAGCATGCATTATTGATCAGAAATGAGAAAATCCATGGGAGAACCAGAAATACCGACAGCTTATCGAAAGCTGAACTAGCACTTCTTTTTTTTTCGCGTTGACAACGCGACGACGGGCGAGTCGCTGGCAGCCGCGGCATAGGATCGTGTTTTGTGACGATCATCTTATAGACCATGTCTGCCGGCTTGCAGAGGTGTGGCGTAGTGATACACGATTCAGAGTGAGCGTCGATAAAGCAGTAGCAGCAGCTGCTCCAGCGCGCGCTCCACCATGCGGCCGAACGTGTCGTCGTCCACTGCCGGCTTGCAGAGGTCGTGGTGGTACACGGTACAGAGTGAGTGTCGGTAAAGCAGTAGCAGCAGCTGCTCCAGCGCGCGCTCCACCATGCGCCCAAACGTGTCGTCGTCCACTGCCGGCTTGCAGAGGTCGTGGTGGTACACGGTACAGAGTGAGTGTCGGTAAAGCAGTAGCAGCAGCTGCTCCAGCGCGCGCTCCACCATGCGCCCGAACGTGTCGTCGTCCACTGCCGGCTTGCAGAGGTCGTGGTGGTACACGGTACAGAGTGAGTGTCGGTAAAGCAGTAGCAGCAGCTGCTCCAGCGCGCGCTCCACCATGCGCCCGAACGTGTCGTCGTCCACTGCCGGCTTGCAGAGGTCGTGGTGGTACACGGTACAGAGTGAGTGTCGGTAAAGCAGTAGCAGCAGCTGCTCCAGCGCGCGCTCCACCATGCGCCCAAACGTGTCGTCGTCCACTGCCGGCTTGCAGAGGTCGTGGTGGTACACGGTACAGAGTGAGTGTCGGTAAAGCAGTAGCAGCAGCTGCTCCAGCGCGCGCTCCACCATGCGCCCGAACGTGTCGTCCACTGCCGGCTTGCAGAGGTCGTGGTGGTACACGGTACAGAGTGAGTGTCGGTAAAGCAGTCACCTCGTGCGGCCTGTTGGGCGCGTGCGGCGCGGCGGCGGGGTTGACGCCGCGCCGCAGCTGCTCCAGCGCGCGCTCCACCATGCGCCCGAACGTGTCGTCGTCCACTGCCGGCTTGCAGAGGTCGTGGTGGTACACGGTACAGAGTGAGTGTCGGTAAAGCAGTAGCAGCAGCTGCTCCAGCGCGCGCTCCACCATGCGCCCGAACGTGTCGTCGTCCACTGCCGGCTTGCAGAGGTCGTGGTGGTACACGGTACAGAGTGAGTGTCGGTAAAGCAGTCACCTCGTGCGGCCTGTTGGGCGCGTGCGGCGCGGCGGCGGGGTTGACGCCGCGCCGCAGCTGCTCCAGCGCGCGCTCCACCATGCGCCCGAACGTGTCGTCGTCCACTGCCGGCTTGCAGTGCTGGAAACCAAACCAAATGTGGGTTAGGCCATGTAACTAGACCCAGATAGCTCAACAAATAAAGGTTAACTGTTCAATTCCCATACTGGCACAATTTATAATTTTATTTGGAGAAGAGAGGGACTTGGCTGCTATTATTCTTTTACCTATTAAAAAAAATGGAACGGAAAAGTGAGCGAAATGTGGCCAATAAATTGCAAAATAATTGCAACTGCTTTCAAATAATAAATATAACCCGTAAAAATGCTTTTTGACATTACCTAGTGTTGATGACAAAAACCATAAAAAAAAGGTACACTACAGACCGATTTCCTATCCCTAAAGTGCTGAAAAGGATAGAGTTTGTATGAAGATTTTAAAAAACTAGGTTATTCCAATAAAATACAGTAAGTTAGTATCCAACTCATCATATTTTATTACCTTAGCTAGTCCAACTAAATTACCTTCTTCAACTCTTCCTGGAACGCTTCGCTGCTCTCGATGAATTTGCGCTTCTTCGCTTCGAACTTCTCTTCGATCTGCTGCAACTCGTCTTCCAGCTTCTTCTGGTGCATCGTCAGCGATTGCACTTGCTTCTTCAAAATCTGACAAGATATTTGTCAATAGTTAATGGACCTAGTGGTTAAGACTTTTACTTCCATTTTCGAGGTTGGGTTTTGAATTTCAGGCACGCTGTACTTTCTTAAAGTTATGTGTGTTAAGCAATTTAATGAACCCTCGACGCAAAAACGACGGGGTGTTATAAGTTTTTGTGTGTGTATGTGTGTCTGTGGCATCGTAGCAGTTGAATTGATGAACTGATTTCGTTTTTTTTGTTTGAAAGGTGAATTAGTCGGGTGTGTTCTTAGCTATGTTTGATGAAAATCAGTCCAAGATGGCCGCCGCCACAAAATGGCGGATTACATATTTTTATTTTAACGATTACTGACTAGCGATTTGGATGTTGTAACATGTCGGGGTTGTTTTAAATTTTTCATATACCTACAAGCGCCCTCGTGAATTGCAAGAACTATACAAGCCATTGTGCCGGAACGTTTCACCGCTTGGAGACACGTCTCCCAAGGTAACGTGGTTACTAGCCACGGCCGAAACCTCCTCGTTACCTGCATCCGAGCCGTGGTGACGACGGAGCGGACGTCGGGCACCACTGTGTCGGAGAATATTTCGTTGATGAGGCGGTGGTTCCGCAGGTACCGCGCGTACGCCACGTGCTTCACCGACAGACCCTCGTCTTGATCTGCAAGAATAGAATAGGTGTGGTGGTGTCGTGTGGTGCGGGTTGTTACGTTCCCTCAAATATGGTTGAGCGAAGCAACGGCTGGATCATGCGTCGTGCTCGTGAACGGGTGCCACCAACGGGAATGGGTCTGCTTTGTCTTCCCATGCTGACATGTGTTGGATTATATGTATTGCATTTTTGAAGCTTCACTGTGGAACATGTATACATAGCATTTTGGTTACCTATTGTAAAATTATTTTATTTTTTGAAAAAAGCGACTGCTGAGTTTCTTGCCGGCTCTTCTCAGCAGAATCTGCATTCCGAATCGGTAGTAGCTTTATGACGTGTTTAAGCTACAAGGTGACCTACATGAAATAAATAAATTTTGAATTTTGAATAGAAATGTGCCAGATCTTTTTTTCCACGTACTTTGAAACTATGGAACCAACGTCCTGCGACAGTGTTCCCACTAAATTACATCATGGGGTTATTCAAGGGGCGGATCAACAAATTCCTAAAAAGCCAGCAACGCATTGGTGGTGCCTCAGGTGGTACATATGTTCATGGGCAGCGGTAATCACTTAACATTAGGTGACCCGCCTGCTCGTTTGCTCGCTAAAAATATTCAAAAAAAAAATTGAAATATTTTTTATTCAAATAAACTTTTACAAGTGCTTTTGAATCGTCGATGAATCTACCACTGGTTCGGAATGCCCTTCCCGCCGAGAAGAGCCAGCAAGAAACTCGGCGGTTGCTCTTTTCAAAAAAAAAAAAATAAAATACAATAGGTAACAAAACCGTGCTATGTATACAGTGTTTCCACAATGACACACACATGCACATGCACACACTCACACACACACACACACACACATACACATACACACGCCCACAAACAGCTTGTATTAAATCTATTTAATTAAACAAAATAAATATATATATATCTATTTAATTAAAATTAATTATACGTATAATATATAAATAAATTCATGTATAAAATGTAATTTATATTTAAAAGTACTAATATTTAGCAGTTTAAGAATGTCACTGTTATGTATATTATTGATACCTTCAACCACAAAGAGATCCGAGGTGATGGCTTTAATACAGAATCTCACGATTCTAGCTAAGCTATTGACTCGAATCCATTTTTATGCACTATAAGTTTAATGAAGCTAAAATAATAATATAATATAATTATGCTTTAAGAAAATAGTGATAAAATTGGCATTGTATTTTGTTAATATGCTTTAGAGAAATAAATAAAATATTATTATATTATTATTAAATGAAGTTTCAAAAATGCAGACCTACATACAATCCAATACATGTTAAGACGGGCAGACAGAAAGTAGACCCATTCCCGTTGGCGGCACCCGTTCACGAGCATGACGCATGATCCAGCCGTTGCTTCACTCAACCATATTGAGGGAACGTAATAGAAAAGCATACCTTCTTCGTCCTCGGCAGGTTGAATGTCGATCCTTCTATCTTGCTGCTGCTGTTCCTTCTGTGACGCGCCTTTCTTCGTCGAGCTTTCTTCTTCCAAATTACCCACTGTTCATAAACAATTGTATGAATATTTCATTACCCACTCATTTAGAAGCCAAACACAAAGTTTTAGTAATACATATAAATTATATTTTTAGACAAATAAAATAATTTAATGAATGTAATAACCTTAGATCAATAATGTACTAGATATGCTATCGGTCGTGTTCAAAATGAGTTCTCATAAATGCTTATGAACCTTCTATCTATTTTTAGTGAAAATAGCCAATGTGTAAACGGCACTTGACGCAGTAGTTGTAATAATAATATGAAAAATATTTTAAAAAAACCGACTTCAAACGCCACTTAAAAGTATAAAATAATTTTAGTTTGTACACGTATGTTGAAGTCGGGCCAGCGTCGCGCATCGGTTTCATCGTTTCTATTTAGGCCCGTCCGTCTCACGGGCTAAAGGTCGTAGCCGATTTACACGACACCGCTCCCACCCAACCAAAGTATGAGCATTCAAATATGGACTTAATATCGTGCTCTAGAGGTGCACTTTGTAGCATATGTATGTATGCTATGAAGTTTGCATGGTTATAATCCTACACACAATGATCAGGAGCGATTTGCTCTTATTCAATGAGGAGTCCCATCCTATATCTCCGAAGATATTCATCAGATCTTCACCAAACTTAAATGGGACCAACCTGACAATATGCCCTTTTAAATTTAAAAAAAAAATATTGAAATCGGTTCAGATTTTACAGAGTTATGGAGTAACATCGCCAAAACATAAAAATAAAAAATAAAAAAAAAATAAAAAAAACATACGCGTCGAATTTAGAACCTCCTCTTTTTTTTAAGTCGGTAAAATACTAACATGAAGCCAATCTTTACTTCCTTTTACTAAAGGAATACTTTAGTAACAGTTCGGATAAAATTTGAAATGTCGACGATTCAAACCAGATCCGATGATATATTGTATTACCCATTACTAGCACAAGCTATGCTAACGTTCTTAATTTAAAAATTTAGGATTTTTTTTTAAAGAAAAATCATTATTAGTTCTCAAGGAGGCAAGAACTTATGTTTAGAGGACACTTTTTCAGTTACATTTTTTTATGGGACAGCTTATCTTGTACATCATTGATCGAATAATTGTAAGGCCAAAAAACGCTCTGTTAAAAAATAAGACAGTTTATGTTATATCATAACCATAGACTTAACAACTGACGTAATGTCTATGGTCATGACTAATATATCGATATCTCCTACGTAAGTTGTAGTATTCCACAAAATTGGCATTTTAGGTTTTGTGCACTATATCATTTGTTTTTATCTATTTTATGTGTTCGTTTAAAATAAAAATTAAAAACAGCATATTAAGCTATTGCATAGCTTCTATCGCGGGCCAGCGTGGAGACTGAATCCTGAAATTCCGTAACGAAAATAACCTGACGCGGGACTCCTCTACGGTGAGCCGCTAGATGGCGTTGATAAAAAATGCTATGCAATAGCTTTACTGCGGCAGTCTCCGAGTACCACACGTCTTTTTTAACATACTGCCAAGACGTATAAAGTTGTATCGTTATTAAAACGACGGCCTAAGCTATTGTATTGACCTTCACAACAATTAACGCGTCACGTAAGCGTTTTGACGATACAACAACTTACGTAGGAGATATCGATATATTCTTTTGATCACAGAGTACTGTTGGCAAATAACTAATTTATAAAGCATACTAGGTAAGCGCAAGATCACATTATTCTTTGCATATTCAGTTCAGCAGCGAAAACTAAAAAGACAGAAAACGTGATAATTCTAGTGTGGACGGCAAATAGTGTGATCTTTCAGTTAAATGTGAAAACATACTTACATACAGAGTCTTACTCTAAGTGTTGCCATTAATTCAGTCGAATCAAAAACCGCGGGGACTCTCTGAATTAATGAAATAAATCATGAAGTGTCAGGTATAATATCATGTCAAGAAACACAGTCTAAATCACAAACGCGCCTAAGGCATCCTTTTTTTATTAATTTTATAGCCAAACTGTATATACTAAGTAAGTATTTATAGAAGGAAAAATATAGGAAAAATTTGGAAAATTTCTGCAATTGTTTTGCTTTTCTGGTGCAGGACGACGGAGACGACGCACCACGACGCCCTGAGGAAAATCATCTAATGGAAAACCGGGAATACTAAGCGACTACAGTTGCGTTTCTGCGTCGAGATCAATCCCTAAGGCATCCTTATATTTATTTATTTATTTAGGCAATTCAAACAGATTACAATTCAGATTCTAACCTTCAATTTAATAAAAGTCTTTAAATTCAATTTACTTAATAAAAGTTAATTAAACTACATTTAAATCTTATTGCAATCCTACAGGGTCGCACAGCTTGAATGAGGTTTTAAAAAGGCACGAAACAAATAATCAGGCGCGCGAAGTATTTATCATACTCATGTACAAAACGACAAAATACCTAATCTACTTAATTATTTTAATTATTTTAATTATTTTACTTATTTTACTAAAGAACAATGAAAATCTCGAGTCAAAAACAACTGTGTCTAATTTGGCTATCTCATTGTATGAGCGACACCTTATGATAGGATTATAAGTATGTTTCCACCTTAAAACTGACCGTAATCCATGCAAATAGCTCCACAGCCTTACCGACGGCTTTGTTCTTGGCTGCGATGTAGGCGAGGTACGCCGGCGAGTTGTGGTATGTCTTCAAACTCTTTTCGTACTCCGACTAGTGTTTGTACCGGTGCGTGTGATAGTATGGGTTGATGTGATGGTGCATGTGGGGGGAGAAAATTAGCGAGTTTAGATGTGCGCCAGTTGTTAGTCACAGGGCGAAATGGATTGGCAGCCCGCATACAAGTCCATCTGTACCCTTAGTCCGCTGAATAGTCAAGGGAAACAGAATTCTTTTGCTATCAACTCGATTAAAACTCCGTGCATTTTTTTTTATTGAAGTGTTCAGTGCAATCGATTTTAATTTGGAGATTATCCATATACGTATGTTCGATCTTTGACAATGCGTTGATGGGTAGCTATACAACAACTGGTTGTAAATATCTACGTAGGTATCTGTCAACGTGCTGGTAAGGTATGGATCGGCAGCCCGCATACAAGTCCATCTGTACCCTTAGTCCGCTGAATAGTCAAGGGAAATAGAATTCTTTTGCTATCAACTCGATTAAAACTCTTAAACTCAGTGCAATCGATTTTAATTTCTAGATTATCCATATAAGTATGTTCGATATTTGACTATGCGTTAATGGGTAGCTATACAACTGGTTGTAAATCGACCGTTCCGTAGAACAAAGTCTCATCTGCTAAATTCGTAACTTGAGATTTGAGCATTGCAGATGTGACTTTTAAGACTCAAATTTCAAGTTGTGAATTTAGCAGATGAGACTTTGTTCTACGGAACGGTCGAAGTATCTACGTATCTGCCAACGTACTGGTAAGGTACCTAGGCGAGCGGCTGCGCGCGCGCCGAAAGATCACGCGACTTGCAATTGTATCGCAACCGACGAACGATGTCGACGTCATCACGAATTATCCTGGTGGATTCAGATTTTCCCTGGAAACTGCGCCGTGCGTGGTCACCCATCCACACAAGGGCTGTGCGAGGTAAGTGCAGCCATTTTTGCTACCCATCTGCACCTCAGGCAAGAGATCGAGATTCCATCCATCAAGCTGTACAGTCCACTATACAGTTCACTCATTGTGCTAGAGAACAACGCACAACGTATAAGGGTATATCCCCAAAATTGAGCTCTAATTCAATAGCATTATGGTTCATTTTACATTGACGCTAATGTCATCGAATACGAATACAATCAATTGAATTAAAACTTATACTAACCCTCTACAGTTAAATAGAAAAAAAAAGCTGCAATTCTCATGGATGAAATGTGACAACGATCCAGATGACTGCAGTATACGGTCTGCCATGACACTTTATGGCACTTAAGCCAACATTTGACCAAAACTAACCAAAACTAAATCAATCTTAGGGTCAATTCAGTTAGTCAATTTAATAATACCAAGATTGTTTTCATAAAAATATAATTGGAATTGGTAGATATTGAATTAGTAGAAAATTGAATTGGTAGAAAATTGAATTGGTAGAAGTTGAATTGGTAGAAAATTGAATTGGTAGAAAACTGAATTGGTAGAAGTTGAATTGGTAGAAAATTGAATTGGTAGAAAACTGAATTGGTAGAAATTGAATTGGTAGATATAGTTTTGGTTAGACCAAAATGTGTCGAAAGGTGGTATGAAATAACCAATTTACTTCGTTATTTCATACCACAATACAATGGCGGCAATTAATAACATTTCATGAACAAAAACCAGATGATGAAAGGTGGTTTAATGGCACCATTTGAACTCATTACTGTGCGTGCTTCTTACAGTCTCAGGAATATTAAGTTCTAGCTTTGCCTATACCTGGTTCAAAATGTACATGGGAAAAAAATTAACCACTTTATTTATGGTCCAATACCACGCCATCTATAGATTGCAAAAACAACGTGATAGCAGAAATAACTTTGTATTACTATACAAAGGTGTTTTTACCGCCACACCACGTTCACAATATAGGCACATTAGTTTTTGGACCGCAAATATAGTTGCTGTGAGATTTTACAAAAATGTTTGCTTAAATGTGACAATCGCAAAGACTGATTTATAGCGTTTTTGCTGCATCAATACATTTTTAACTATAATTCCCCATTTTTAACCGACTTCCAAAAAAGGAGGAGGTTCTCAATTCGTCGGAACCTTTTTTTTTTCTTCTTTATTTTTTATGTATGTTCCCCGATTACTCGAAGACGCCTGGACCGATTTGGAAAATACTTTTTTTGTTTGAAAGGGTATACTTCCCAGGTGGCCCCATTGTCATCAGTTCAGGATTTGATTATGGGATCCTGGAGAAATCGAGGGAACTCTTCAAATTTTATAGGCAAAATTGATATAATTTGTAGTGGCGTTTGTAGTCAGTTTTGTAAAAAGAATTTTTACGTTTAAATTATAACCAATAGCGAAAGCGCCAAGCAGAAGTGATTGCGACAGTCACAATGTAGCAAGCATTTTTAGACAATCCCACTGCTGGTAATTTTTTCCAAGTTAATTCTGAACAAGGCATACCTACATATCGTGGGGTGTAAACATTAAATGAAATGATACGATACGTATTCAATCGTATTGTTTAAATAATATATCGGCGAGACAAAATTACCTTCAAATGCAATATGAAGAAAGACATTACGTGGCACTGACCTAAATTAAAGATTTTTTTAAAGAGCAACCGCCGAGTTTCTTGCTGGTTCTTCTCGGTTGGGACGGCATAACGAACCAGTGGCAGATTTATTTGAGGATTCGAAAGCACTTTGTAAAGGTCTATTTGAATAGAAAAATATTCTATTCTATGATTAATAAATTTATGATTAACACTGGACTGGCTGTCTACAAATGACAACTTAAAATATGGATCAATTTGAGGCGCCACATTTACGTTGAGTGTCTCTAGAACTAAATATTACAGAATGCAGGAAGTATCAAGTATCTTCCTACTATCAGATGTCAACAAGTGCCCTCACTAATTTTAGTTTATCATAACAGTTTGCAGTTTGCGTTTGCATTAAATACCAGAATTGTAATGTGTCGCTACTAGATGTCGCTAATAGTTGCTATAAAACTGATTGAAAAAGTAGATACATATCACTAATTTCGTGGCTGACGTGTGGTTCGGCCGTGGTGTAACGGTTAACACACTCGGGCGCGATTCCCAGAGATGTGGGTTTGAATCCCACCGGCCCCGGAATTTTCGGAACATGTATTTATAAATCTATTAGGTTATTTCCTTTAAGTGTAGGTTAACACTTCAATAAAAAATTAAAAAATATCAGAATGTTATATTTTTATACATAAGGATTTTATTTGTTTGTTAGGTCAAAAAATTAGCTCAAACTTTTATAGTTCATAAAATAAGTTACGATCAAACGAATCTCTCAATGAAGTTCGATTGATGAGTCGCTCTATTATAATGATATTATATTCTAATCTTATATGAATTCTCGCCGATATTTATGCGTATGAAACGAAAGTGTACCCACACCTATTCCCACATTAAAAACAAGCTAGTGATGTGAATGCGGTGGTGACGGGACACAGGTTCGACTCCCGTGCCGGTCACAGGGTCAACGGTACCTCTGGTTTTGTGCGCCAGCCATTGTATGTACGCGGGCGACGATTGGTACGTTTTCAACTGTTCTGTGTACTGCGCCTACGTCCAAAATTATAATAAGTTTTTTTTAATTCAATGACAAGGTAACCCTTGACTGCGATCTCACCTGATGGTAAGTCACGATACAGTCTATGATGATAGCGGGCTAACTTGGACCGTTATAGTTAAACCCTCTAGTCATTTCCCCAATCGGTTTCTACAATCGGAACGCTATTGCTATCGCTTTGCGGTACATCATCTTTGATGGTAGGGTAGAACAACCCACGGCCAAAGTCTCCTACCAGACCAGAGACAATTCAGAAATTATTATAATTAAACTAGCTGTTGCCCCCGCGACTTCGTCCGCGTGAAATTAGGTTTTGGGGTGGAATTATCAAAAACTGTGACACACGTACTTCTTTATTTTTAACTGAAAGCTCAAATACCAACTTTGATGGAAATAGCTTGAAAAATGACGGAGTTTCATATAAACTTCCATCCCCTATTTAAACCCCTTAGGGGTGGAATTTCCAATAATCCTTTCTTAGTGTGCGCCTACGTCATAAAAGGAACCAATTGTAAAAATTTCGAGTTTCTAACTTCAGTAGTTTAGGCTTTAGGGATATCTCAGTCAGTCAGTCAGGACTTTGAATTTTATATATATAGAAGATTATAACTAACACACTATTGGAGTTTACGGGACGGCATTTATCAATTGAATATAATACTTATTCTATCGAAAAAAGTATATATTTCAATGCTCGGCGATCGACCTTGTAGCATCGCAGCAGTTTTAGGTCGAACACCAAGCACCTAAATATATAAAAGAAAAAGGTGACTGAATGACTGACTGATCTATCAACTCTTTATGTCAGCGTTTGTCTCATTTTAACTCTATCTTAAGTCCGAGCTAAGTCAGAGGACGCTCTGTAGATCTCAGCTTTAGACACGTCCGCCTCTGTCGAGCATGCACTCAAGACTGATGCGTAATACAGAATACTACATCTTTTATTACCTTCTCAGCCTCATATTCGTCGACGAACGCGTACTTCTCGGTCTGAGGTAAGTCCCTCCACATGCCCCCGATGATGCGGCCGATCTCCCACAGCTTCAGGTCAGGGTTGGCAGCCTTCACGCTGTCCCAAACACGCCGGGAATACCTCATGTACGGCATTAGGGGCTTTTCTGGAGGCTTCGGAGGTTTTGGGAGGCCGGCACCCTTAAATTGATAAAAAAATGCATCATTTCAGTTTTATACAAAAAAATTATAAATAAGCTTTTGTCTGTGGCTAAACGTTTTACGTAAATTCGATTTTTCAAATCCCTATATTATTTCCCTTACGGATGGAATTTTCAAAAATCTTTTCTTAGCGACTGCCTTCGTCATAATAGCTATTCTCAAATTGTTCATCAACAAACGTAGGACGCATATCACATTGAGAAACGCAGCATGCCCATTCACTCTTACCTTGAAGGTACTTAAATTATACGTGGCAAGATACGGATGCCGGCATAGCGTTTCACGACAACAGTTCGGTTCAGAAACGTTGAAATAACTTTTGGGGTTAGGTATTTGCGTATAACTATTATTGCGTATTTCAATAGCCCAACGGTTAAAGGTGCGGACTGAAAACTAAAAGGTCGCAGGTTCGAGCCTCACCCGTGTCACTATTGTCCTACCCACTCCTAGCACAAGCTTTTCGTTTATTTGGACGGGAGAGGAGAATGTAAGTCAAGTTCAGCTTGGCTAATATTAAAAAAAAAAAAAAAATACTTACCCCACCCGAGCCCTTCCCGATCTTCTGCGGTTGGAACCCGGGATGCGAATGCAAGGTGGAGACGAAGGGGCTGGTCTTGTCATCCTTATTGGCTTGGGTGGCCGCCGCCGCCGTACGCCGCGCGCTTTCTGCACCGAAACGGTGTTGTTGCCAGCCGTACCCACCCGGCGGAGCCATGCCCGGCCCGCCCTGGTATTGGGGGTGGTACTGGTATTGGTTATGGTGGGGCGGTGCATTCATACCGCCTTCAAGCCAAGCAGCGCGGCAATACAATGAAAGAAAAAACAAAAAGCGTAAGGGAGGGCGGGGGGGGCGGACAGGGCAAATTAAAGTAAACGATGCTTGAGGCCGAGCGCATACATACAACTGTTACTGCAATCAACTATTTAAACGTATCAATAATTCATCAGTCAACTATTCAAATTAAAGTGCATTGAATTCATTAATCAATTATTCAAAAGTTCAAGTAAGTACACAATTAAATAAAAATAGTGTTCGGTTAGGTTAATTTATCAAGTGATTATTCAAACGTGTTAAATTCATCAATGAACTATTTAAACATATTAATTCATCAGTCAACTATTCAAACTTGTGCATTCAATTCATTGATCAACTATTCAGTTCAACTTAGTGCATAATTAATTAAATAATGTGACCTCATTCACCAATCTATGAAAATAGTGTTCGGTTAGGATAATTCAAAAAGTGACTAATCAAACATATTAAATTCATCCATCAATTATTATTTAAACATATGTATTTATCACTCGACTGTTCAAAAGTGTTAAGACTATTCTATTCTTCTTTTACAAACTTGCAATTAATTCATTAATTAGCTGTTCTTAAGTTCAACTAGGTTAAATAATGATATGATCTTGTTATTCATCAATCAATGAAAATAATGTTCAGTTAAATTAAGTCATCAATTGACTATTCAAGCATGTTAAATTCAACAATCAACTATTCAAATATTCAGTTCAAATAGCGCAAATTTTTATGCAAGTACACAATAATGAACAAGTGATCAAGAGCTCTTTACGTGCATAATGTGATGGCAATACAAAAAGAGTACAATGAATTGCGTTAAATTCAGATAAAATGTTGACAGATTATGACAAAAGAGAATGTTAGAAAGCAAATTTGGATTTTCAAATTAATGAAGCATGAAAACAGTTAAGTGAATCAGAAAGCTCTCATTAATTTTGAAATTATTTCTTAGTTTTTACTTTTTAATTTAGTTAAGTAGCAAAAGTTCTCAGAGACTTTTGGTCTAAGAGATCAGATTTAAGAAACGATCACAAGATAGATTTGTGTAGTGAATAGGACATATTTAAGTGTATTGTTATAACTTTGTTTTTAGTCTGAATTAAGTCAGATCAGGCTTTGCAGATATCAGCCTAAATTAAAAATCCCTAGAAAAAAGTAAGAACTAAACAAGTATAAAATTTCAGTTTATAACAAAAATTTTCTGATGGTAACAATGAATAACTTTTAATCACTGGATTAAAATGACCACTAAAATTAGTTTTATATATTAAAATTGTGTGTATGCACTGAGGCAGATGATGCTGAAATTAGTTTCAATAGCAATAGCGGTTTAGTAGGCCTCTAATAGAAAATAACAGATGTGATTGCGAGATGGATTTATTAAGGTGTTTTTTTTTTTTAAATAACTTTGAAGCTTTCCACGCGCTATATAAAACTGAGCCATTAAAAAGATACTGTCACATGCAAGAAATTAGACTAGATTAACTGATTTAAGCATGAAGTTACTGCATAAGTAAAGTTTTAGCATTGACTATTACCTTATTCAAATTGTAACAGAATGAAACCTCCCGCCAACTTCATATAAAAAATAATGTTGATAACAGTTCGAAGTTGTAAATGAAGTTTGTAGAAGGCGCAAAACTACACTCAACTACTGTTAGAATTTGAATAGAATGTCTTGGATAACCTGTATATTCGCGAACCTATAGCGTTTCACACTCCAGTCTGTTAAATAACTTAATTAAAATAAGTCTAGAGCTGCCCACAGTCTGATCTTGGCAGCATCTCACTATGGTCATAAGATGGGTTCAAAACTAGTCGGACATACTCTGGGGTACATCCACTTGATTAAAGCCTAGCAGGGATATCGTACGTCATCTGATTAAGCAATGTTGGCTTCAGTCGGTACCTAGATGGGTTAGATTTTGGAGGTGAGCGTCTTGCTACGTTTCCTACGTTGAAGATCCATCGAATTATTATCTCAAGAAGACGGTTTTCGAAAATGCGGGTATTTTGTTAGTCTGTGGATTGACTCCATTCTTACATGGTCTCTATTTTACTTAATCAGTACAGGAATGCGAAAGGCTAACGGTATACGAACATATTGGATGTCCAGTTTAACAAAAAAAAGTATGCAAAATCAGTTGAAACAAAAAATAATTTGTGACAGGTTCATTCGAGGGTAGCACAGTCCTACATAGTGGGCGGAGACCTTTAAACCCCAAAACCTAAATCGAATAGTGTGAAATTTTGAAAAAAAATAATAATTATGTAAGTAAATAAATCACATAGGTGTTTACCTTTCATCATACCGAAACTCATTGGGGGGCCCGCAATCATGTAGTCTGTTTCAAAATAACAAAACATGAAACAAATCCAACTTAATAGAAACAATGTAAGTCTAATGAATAAAAGAATAAAAAAGAGAAAAATTAAATTAAAAAAATAATAAAAGATTAAATAAAGGCACTATCGGGGATGCAAAACTGTACGGAGTAAGGTAGTTAAAAGCGGAGAATATGCGCTTTTCATGCTTGTCTATACACTATGGTTTTATAGAAATTTCCAGTAATGGAAACAAATTTCTCCTTTTTTGTTTGATATGTATTTGAGAACAGCAGGCCGATTCTTTAAAAGCTCCATCAATCATTGCTTTTTAACCTATAGCAAGTATCGGCCAATTAGAGGAGAGAACAACTGCCATACTTTATCCAATCACTTTTAGAGAATAGAGAAGGATTTCAAAATTTCTCTCTTATGACAATTATGACTTTAATTTTAGAATGATTACCAAGAGTAAAAATACATTTTAAGTGCAGTTCAGATTATGATATACTATTTTATTGTATAGTATAGCATACTGAGTTATTAAGAAAGCAAGCCAAAATTTATAGTATTAGAAAAATAAAATATGCCTACTGAATGATATTGTTGTGCTATCATAAATAGCAAATAAATAAATATCAAAAATACATAATATCGATTGAATTCAGCTGAATTCAATCGATATTCAGCTTCGATTCAGCTGAATTCAATCGATATTATAATATTATGAGTTGCTTCATTCAAAAATACTGAAAAATGATTTAAACAATTTTATATTACGCTTGATACATGTATTTGCTTAGATTTTTTCCCCTGAAATGCACGTATATTTGTTTAATTATTTGGAAATTTCTATAAAATCACAGCACACGACAGAGCGGTTAGATACCAGCATTAACCAAGTACGTCAACGCTAAGCTCGCAACGGTCAGGTCTGTATTTGCGCATGTTAAGTATGTTAGTATCTAACAACATTCTAGAAAATCATTGTCTAACCAGGGTGTCCACTCTATGACATACTATTTGTCTAAAATAATAATGAGTTAACAATTTTCTTGATGTATTAACTAGAATTGAGTTGTGATATAATTCAACTAATATTGTTCAGTAATATCTAAATATTACTTTTCTATATGAAAAGTTTGTAAATCCACTTAAAAATAGTAGTAAGTACTACTCAAGTTGATATCAGTATGTGTCAAATGACAGAAAGAGATGAATGTAGATACATAGATTGAATTTACTGTGGTAGATTTCAAATATAGGTGTGCAAGAGAGATAGCAAAATATTCCCAGTATACCCCCACACTTCTAATTGTTTTCACAGAAAGGTTTATAATTTGTTATATTTATTTGCTGGTGCATATTAGATAATGCACCTAGTTACTGCAACTCTTGTGCTCAGTTTAGGCTGTGCTGGCTGCCTACTCAACAGTAGTTTTATATGTAAAAATAAATAAGTGGACACCCTGATAGCTCATACATTAATTGACAGGCATTCCTAGTGCCTTAGAAATTAAATCTAGTGAGTCTATATGGGCTTATAATATCTAATACTCATATCTTATATGGGCACATTTTGCTAAATATTGGATTTATTGAGGGAGTATGGAAGTATACAAACGCGGATTGCTCTGCGGGCTCGGCATAGACATTGATGTGTTTTGTTTGTAGCTGTTTGGTGTGGCCATCTCGCTGATTAACTGAAATTTGAAGAAAAATTCTTGTTTTGTGTGTGAAGACAGAGAATGTAAAAATTTAAATAGCTTACCCAAGTTAAAGGTTAAAAAGTAAACAAAGTACCTACAAATTACGCACCTAAACGCAACGCATTTCAACTCTGTTCTTTTAATTCACATATTAAGGATTTTTGGTTAGTGTAAAAAATATAGGAACAAATTATTATGAATTACAGTTGTAAGGTTATATTTTGGAGATTTACATAAAAAATAAATAATTTACCTGATGGTATTCGGTAGCTACGTAGGTATAGTTTAGTTCAACGTTTGTAATTTGTATTTCTAAGATCTTATTTAATTTATTCTGCAAATTCTATTAAGCTTTAACTTTAAAATAAAGCATCATTTGTAGACGCCACTTATTCAGCCATTTTGTTTTTGTTGACAAATGACTTCACTTTTGACTTTGACAAGGGACTTCACTTTTGACTTTGACTTTCTAGGTTTGACAGTTCACAACAGGCAACGAAGATCATGGAAGTAGGGGTAGATATTTATTTTAAAAGATTTCGACGTGGGCATTATACGACAATTGTGACGACAGTCTTTGAGTACCTACCTATTATGCACAGAAAAGATGACTTTCGTGTTTGCTCTATTTTATAGTTAGGTACCGCCTCTGTGGGTAACATTGTAGAACAACGTTTATAAAAAAAATCCGAAAGTATTTATTTTTGGATACTTTGAGCAGATAAGATTAGCATCAGTTGCATGCATGAATTATGTAGGTACATAATAAAGCTAGTGTAGATTTTCTAACTATAAGTATAAGAATAAAGTAGTAGTTAAGTACTAATTACAATTCTAAAGTATAATAATTGTTTCGGTAAGATGCTGCGTATAATTACGAATTGGATATACTCACCGGCTTATTGGTTGACCGACTTTCCTTAAAAATCTGAATACCGTTTCAATAATTAGCATAGAGTACTTTTAATTAATTAACTAAAGATCTAGGTCGCACAGCAAACAATACAATTAAAAGTATCTACCTAATCAAAAGATTGGCAAAAATTTTAAGGAAGTTAAATAGCCGTGTATCATAGGCTCATAGCTTGCCAAACAGGTGACCGATCGACGACCACTGCGAATGCTAGTTGAAGTGTTTATAGCCAAAAGACACAATAATTACCCATGAACGTAGTAAAGCTATCGCTATGTGGTTCAGAGCATGCATAAAGAAGCCCAGGACTTTTAGAATGAAAGTTTTTTACGGTAAGTTGCGTTTTAGACTTATCTTTTTTCGTCTATAGTGGGAGGCTTTGGCCGTTGCTAGTTACCACCCTATCATCAAAGACGTGCCGCCAAGCGATGTAGCGTTCCGGCACGATGGCGTTTAGAAATCAATTAGGGGTATGGGTTAAATCTATACTGCCATACCCCTTCCAAGTAGCCCGCTACCATCTTAAACTACATCGTCACTTACCATCAATTGAGATCGCAGTCAAGGACTAACTTGTCTTCGAATCACATCACACTATCACATCACATCACACTAATATTATAAAGCTGAAAGTTTGTATGTGTGTGTGTGTGTGTGTGTATGTTTGTTACTCCTTCACGCCTCAACGAATGAACCGATTTGGCTGAAATTTGGAATGGAGATAGTTCATACCCAGGATTAAAACATAGGCTATATTTTATCCCGGAAAATTACAGAGTTCCCATGGGAATTGAAAAACCTTGATCCACGCGGACGAAGTCGCGGGCATCGTCTAGTAAATAAATAAATAAAAAATCTTATTAGAGCTTACCTTCGTCGCAATTGCTCTCATAAATCGCTAGGAGTCGTGTTTATCTAAGGAGATTTTCAAGCAAGTCACAATTTTTTAAGTCAGAAATGAGATCCGTAGTACCAAAGTTACCGACACATATAGCTCAGAGAGTCGGGGAGCGAAGTGGCAATGGGCGAGACACATAGTTCGAAGAAAATGGTCGGTGGTCCCAATTCGCTGGAGTGGAGACCTCGCGTAAGCAGATTTTCCAAAAGGTAGACTGCCGATATCAGACGCAGGAAGCCGCTAGATACAAGAAAGACACCTGTAGAGATCCTTGCAAGAGACCTTTATCCAGCAGTGAACGTCTACCGGTTGTTAAAGGAGATTACATTCATATGCGGTGAAAATTACCATAACAATGGGAGCATATCAAACGCTGGCAGTACAGTTATTCTTGGGCGGCTTATTTGGCCGGCCTAGCGCCTGGCCTGGCTGTGACCGACTGACATTTGACACGGTTCGGTAAAATGGGTGCCGAGCGGTCAGGTCGTTCGCACTGCTACTGAATGTGCATGAGTTTTTTGCTAATTGTACACGAGTTCATTGTCTCGTAAAGCTTAGTCCACATCTGCACCGAACCGTGGTATATTCACGTTACAAAAGAGGCAGATGGGGACGATTCCTGATTAAACTGAAATTCTCAACTCTGGGCTGCTATTATAGGTTCTTAAGTAGGTTTATTAGGTCCTACTCAACTGATGTAAGGCGGATTGTTGAAAGAAATTCTGTTCGTTATTTTATGGTGTAACTGCCTACAGTAGTAGTAGTACCTTATGATAAAATGTTTTCATTTTCAGTTCTTTCCATTTTATCATTATTCCGTCAACTGTGAAGTATTATAGATACTTACACTTAGTTTTTACTCCTACCAATATTATACTTAGGTACTATAACAAAAAAGACGTGTGGCACTCGGGGACTGCCGCGGTAAAGCTATTGCATAGCATTTTTTATCAACGCCATCTAGCGGTGAGAGGAGTCCCGTGTCAGGTTATTTTCGTTACGGAATTTCTGGCTTCGGTCTCCACGCTCAAGGTCCGCGATAGAAGCTATGCAATAGCTTAAGACGGTACTCTAGTCGCAAGGAATTTGAAAAATAGGTATTTGAAATATCGCCGTCGCGCTGCGCCCGACCAACAGGAGTTATCCATGTGTAAGAGTAGTGTATTTGTGTGCGCGAGCCCTCGCCCCTCCCATGCCCGTAACATTCACCCGCCGGCCGCCTGCGGGTGAATAAATATATTTTGAAAATTTGAATCGGATGATGCTTTACTATTGATACTGAGTCCAAAACAATTTTATTTTAATTTTTCGTCTGTCTGTATCTTGGCCGCGCATCACACTGAAACTACTGGACGGATTTAAATGAAACGTAACATGATTTAAGTTCATACTATGAGGTAAAATATAGGATACTTTTTATCCCGAAATTCAGCACGGTTCCCTTGGGAGAGGGGATGAAAGTCAAAATGTGTATTTCATTGTAATTCATGAACGTGTACTCCGATTTCATTCATTCTTTTTTTATTAGAAAGAACATACTGCAATGATTTTTCTGTAATTATTTCAAGGTCGTCAGTTTAGTAGTTCAGAAATTATAGACTTCACAATGCTCAGTAATGGTCCAAATAACTTGAACCCCGTTACGTACAGGAACCTTTGAATGTACGGCTCATCTTAAGCTGGCATAACACACTATCGTAAACCATAATGGATAGCCCTATTTTTAACCGACCTTCAAAAAGGAGGAGGTTATCAATTCGGTCGGTATGTTTTTTTTTCTATGTAGATATGTCCACCGATTACTCCGGGGTTTCTGGACCGATTCACGCGATTTTTTTTAATGGGCCCTTAAAAATTTTTACCTTCAACTCCTCAAACCTGATGCTGCAGGGGTACTTTCTCCCTAAAAGCTTTAGGAACTGTCGTTTACGAATTGGTATGCTTGCTACTAGATCATAGAGCTCCAGGTCATCCTCCTCAATCCTGTAGGGTACTGCCCATCTAAATTGTAGGGATTTAGGAGGGGAGAAAGAGAGCAAGCTGCAGGAACAAGCTACACTAAAAAACTTAAAATAAAAATTCTTTTCAAAAACCGACTTCAAGCGCCACTACAATCCATAAATAAATTAAAAGTAAAAAACTTTTTTAAATACAAGCTTTTATTTAAATGCGCTAAAAAGAATAAAATAAACTTTTCTGTTAAAACTTTTACTATCAACTTGTTATGTCATTACACCATTTATATGATATAAACGTAACTCGTATTTACTTACGCGGACGAAGTCGCGGGCATCAGCTAGTATTCTTTATATTATAAATTGTGTTCTATTAGAAATATTTTGTTAAATTTTGGTGAAGATCTACTAAATATTATCGGAGATAGAGGACATAACTTGTCGCGGATAGTAGCGTAGCGGAAGTCACTCTAAAGTTTTTTTCCACGCGGACATATACATACAAATAAATAATAATATTGTCTGTGTTGAAGTGAAGTGTTTGTTTGTAATATCAAAAGAACAGCTTTTTAGGGTTCCGTAGCCAAATAGCAAAAAAAGGAACCCTTATAGATTCGTCATGTCTGTCTGTCTGTCTGTCCGTCCGTATGTCACAGTCACTTTTTTCCGAAACTATAAGGACTATACTGTTGAAATTTGGTAAGTAGATGTATTCTGTTAACCGCATTAAGATTTCCACACAAGAATAGAAAAAAAAAACAATAAATTTTGGGGTTCCCCATACTTAGAACAGAAACTCAAAAATTTTTTTTTCATCAAACCTATTCGTGTGGAGTATTTTTGAATAGGTCTTCAAAAATGATATTGAGGTTTCTGATATAATTTTTTTCTAAACTGAATAGTTTGCGCGAGAGACACTTCCAAAGTGGTAAAATTTGTGCCCCCCCCCCCTGTAACTTCTAAAATAAGAGAATGATAAAACTAAAAAAAATATCTGATGTACATTACCATGCAAACTTCCACCGACAATTAGTTTGAACGAGATCTAGTAAGAAGTTTTTTTTAATACGTCATAAATCGTAAACCGCAATTGCTGCTACGGAACCCTTCATGGGCGAGTCTGACTCGCACTTGGCCGCTTTTTACTAACTGCATACGAAAGTAAATACGGTACTTATACCAAGACAACAATTTTAAAATTTTTGTCTGTCTGTCTGTTTGTTGCCATTAATCTCGGGAATGGCTAAACCGATTTTGACGGGACTTTCACTGGTAGATATTATCGGGCATCGTATAGGCTAAAAAGAGGAGGAGTTGTGTTTTTCTACCTCTGTATATCGATATCTCCGTGATTTCTTAACCGATTTGCGTGAATCTTTTTTTAATCGACACAAAAACTTTGCGAGATGGTCCCATAAAAACTTCGGGTTCCAACTCTTCAATCCTGATGCTGCAGGGGTACTGGTTCCCTAAACTGTGGGGATTTAGGAATTGTTGATTATTATGAATAGTTATTGTAGGGACCAAGTAAAGACATCGTTAAATTCCAGGATCCAACTCCTCAATCCTGATGCTGAAGGGGTTCTGCCAACCTAAACTGTGGTGATTTAGGAACGCGGACGAAGTCACGGGTGTCCGCTAGTAATAAATAAAATAATCATTGTATAGTGTAAATATCGACATCAGAGTTAATCACTAGAGTATCGATAAAAATATCGACAATTGTCACTTCCCTATTAGTGTACATGTAAGCCTTACCCTCCCTCACCTCCACCCTACCCCCGTAAAGTACGAAAGGGACAGCTGCAGCTCGGGCTGATTTTACCTACAAAAACCTTGACCAAAAGACGTTTCGTATTCTGCTGTTTCCTTCTTCAAAACTGGACAGATCTCAAATATTCTTATATCAAAATTTAGAGGACGAGTATATCTATGCTTCTATGTTTTTCTTTTTTGTTAAAAACTTATCAAATTTGTCTGATAGTCGTTTGAACATGGCGGTAAAATCGAGGTTTTTTTTCGGGTTTTTGGATTGTCATATTTTTTTTAATGATAATGTTTTGGAAAAAAGGAAAACATAGGGGCACGTATTAATTAGACCTAGATTTTTTGGAAAAAAAATCATTGCTCTAGAGGCATTATCCACGAAGAAAACAGCAGAATACGTTTGTATGGAGAAAGGCCCACTAGAGTACCCTCTTAATAATTATCCTGCTTTAAATTAGTAATTTGTTGGTAGATAGTTTCTATGTAACACCAGGAAACACTTTTGCTAGGAGTACCTAATAAGGATGTTGAAAGGGAAGTTGATTGATCGCATTAAACTGACTTACAGGATAATCTTCAGTGGGTAATATGAGTTGGGGATAGATTGGTAAAGAACCTCTCTCAAATAGTCTCTGAATTGGTAACAATTGACGACCCATATAATGCGGACAAAACTGGAAAGTTATGGTTTAGTTGGTTGTTTCTGGAATTCGGGAGTTTATAGCCAGATAATTGTAACCCAGGATGAAACGTTATCTTCTTTTTAAATATAGGTGCCTATAAAAGGAAAAGGTGACTGACTGACTGACTGGCTGACTGATTAACAACGCACAGCTCGAAAAATCACAAATCGAAAGACGGATCGGACTGAAAAGCATACAGATTAATAAAAATAAGATAAATTATGATGTAAGCAACCGCTAAGAAAGTAATTTTTTAAAATTCAAATCCTACGGAGGTAAAATAGACGGTTGAAAAATTGAATTTAGCGTGAGCGAAGCCACGGGCAAAGGCTAGTTGTGTTAAGCGTAAGAGGTAAAAAGCGGTGTCTTCCACAATTAAAATATCAATATATAAGTATATATAATAGGTGAAGGAAAATATCGTTAGAAACCTGCAATGTTAGAGAGTTGTTCGAATTGTAATTTCTTAAAGGTATCAGAAGTCTGCCTCAGACCCTGGTCCCAGCAGTGGGCCAGCGATGAGTTAATATGAGAACATTAGAATAAGTTTTTGTGTCTATTTTTGTTACAATTTTCCTGAAAAACTACTAGGCCTATTTCAATGCAGATGATCCACGGGATAAGATTTGATCGTACATCGTATTTAACATAGAATTGGGTCGTAAATCTTCCACGCCTCCGATCAGATTACAGCAGGGCGTATTTCCCATTTTCTATCCCGCGGTATGTGAAGAGCATTGGTAGACTAGTGGTTATAGGACTGTGGTCTGCTATTCGGGGGGATCGCAGCTTTGATTCCAAACATGTGCCACTTTTCCGAGGTAACTATGTGCGTTTGAGAAATTAATGCTTCAACGGCTGAGAGTTTTTTTTTTATTCAATGACAAGATAGTCCTTGACTGTAATCTCACCTGATGGTAAGTGACGATGCAGTCTAAGTTGGTAGCGGGCTAACTTGGAAGGGGTACGGCAGTATACTTATATACCCCTGATCGGCTTCTACACGCCATCGTGCCGAAACGCTAAATCGCTTGGCGGCACGTCTTTGACAGTAGGGTGGTAACTAGCCAATACAACAATATTATGTTTATAGGAGTTTGTTATACTAGTTTTCTATGTATTGATAGGACCTACATGTCACTTGTAGTCCACTGACTCATTTATAATATCATTAAGCGCTAATCTTCATTGTTTTATTATTCCGAGCGCTTATTAGATCCATTTTCGAGTAATTTTCTTCAGCACTAGTCATGAACATTTGTTTAGTGAATCATTTCAGGTACCGTATAGACTTGCGTTCTTTTTGCGACAAAAAAGGAGGAGGTTCTCAAATCTTCGGAACCTTTTTTTTATATATTATGTTCCCCGATTAAATAAAATCATAATATAAACGTGTCTTTCTTTCTTTCTTCTTTGGATTACTCGAAGACGCCTAGACCGATTTGGAAAATTCTTTTTTGTGAAAGGGTATACTTTTCCGGTGGTTCCATGGTCATCAGGTCAGGATGCGATGATGAGATCCTGGAGAAATCGAGAGAACTCTTCAAATTTTATAGGCACAGAACAATGCACAGAGACATAAATATGCTCAAACATAAATCTGTTTCGTTTTAACTCTGTCTTAAGTCTGAGCAGAGTGAGGTGAGGTTCTATAGATTTTCTTAGTATAACTCTTTCATGACCTATTTTTCAGCGACAATCTAGTCTTAACGACCGGGTGAAACTATCTTTGTTTGAATAGGAGCCTATCTTGCGAAGGATTTGTCGCATGTATGTACAAGTCTTTAGCGTCCTATTTTTCAGGGACATGAGTTTTACGACTGGATGATTATATCTGTGACTGGTGGATGTGACGTCATTCGTTTTGTGTATGAAATAATATCTATTCATAAACTTAGGTAGGTATGACGTTTTCTGAACATAAAATTTATTGATCTGTAAATTCTAAAGATACAAGTCATGACTTAAAAATAAGGTAGGCAACAGGTAGGTGGGTATGTTGAAATAGACTGAATAATATGTAGTCCAAAGGTTAAAGGTGCAAACTGAAAACTGAAAGGTAACAGTCTTCGATCACAGAAAAAAAATCTTCTGTGATCGACGGTAACAGTTCAGTACGGTTCATAATATTCTTAAAAGAAGAAAAAACAATTTTTTTTATTAATTTTTTATTTCTCATTAAATTGATCATGGACTTCCCTCGTTCGGGCCCTAGCAGTATAATAACAGCGTTGTGTTTACATCTGTATCCACAGCGTTGAGCTGAGGTAGGACCCTTGCATTGGCATGGCACATAGAAGACACTAGTTTTAAGTTAGACTTACCTTAAGTATCTACCTAACCTTGTATGCGCGTATTACTGAGATTATATATATACTTAGTGAGATTTCTTTTAGTGTATAATGTCAATGAATAAACGATATTCTATTTTATCCTATTATTTTCTTATCTTTTCTAAAATTTAATGCACTGAAAATGTGCATCGACATCTAAATTGAAACAGGGTCACTAGGACAACAGAATTATGTATTAACCTCGTGATATAATTGTTTGTATACCTACAACAAATAAATGCGAAACACACTTGGCTTCCCATTTTATTTACTACAACATAAATTAAAACCGCGCACAATGTAAATGCTTAATCTAAAAATAATAATCGTTTCACGGCACAACAACATAGGTACAATATATGCATATTGGCCAGTCGACGGCTATCGGCTACCCACTTCGGCTAGTCAGTATCGCATCGCTATACAGAGTGCCTGTGTCGGTAAACAAAATGCTGGTGAAATTCACGAATAACTCCCAATCGCTATCAATGTCCTACCAAGACGTTGACATGCTTAGATACAAGGAGAATAACTTCGCAACGCAGTACGTTCTACCAAAGAGGATAAAGAGAAACCTGCCACCTTTGCCGGAAGATTCGGACGCCAGCTGTACAGAACTTCGGAAATCGAAGCTTTTGCATAGAAAACGCCGGCAGAGACGTCTAAGATTGCCGGTGCTACATGAAAAAGACGAATGTTGATTGTTAAGTGCTCTTTTGTGGTGAAAATTGTCGCCCGTTTTGTGTAAACGGTTTTTATACAGCCCTTTGAGTTTTGACGCTGAAATTCCGATGAATTCTTTCAAAAGCTTGAAAAGGTCGTGAAAAGCAAGAAGATGCGTTTAAAAGTATATCTAAGTGCGTGTCTTAAATATGTTTTAGGGTAGTGCGTATTCAAGTCGCAATATTTAAATTCGGAACAAGAGATGATTTGAACTTTTCACGTTGGACTATTTTGGTACGATTCACTCTTCAATTGCTTTATGCTCAATTGGAATTTGGAATACCTACGTCTCATGGTATATTCTTATCAAAGAAAATCTAACCGTAGCTTTGCTAGAGTGATGGAAATAGGCTCAAACTATTTACTAGCATCTGCTAAAATAGTCCCTGAGTGAATTCCCGGTAATACATAAGTAAATTGATAATATTGTTTGTAATAAGTAGTGTGATAATATACCTACATTGAGTTGTCAGATTTTGGGTCATACGAGGCATTTCGATAAGTAGGTACTAGTCAATAGATGCGTTTAAAGCACTTTTAGCTGTACTTCTATACTTAGATAAAATATGTTATTAGCAAATTATAAGTAGGTAAGTATATAGTTGTTCGTAATAGATTAATAATTTAATGTCGTAGATTAGTTTCTCTATTACTGACCTATTAGAATATAATAATAATAATAATGAAAATGTCATGCGCGCATACTTAGGGGCTACGGAGGGTGGAACCAACATGACCGCGTACCGTGCTAGGATGCATGCTTTGTTTCAGGTCCTTGAACCAGCTCTCAATGTGTCGGCTCAGCGACTGTCGGACCAGGTGCGGGTTATTCAGCGTAATCACATGCTGGACGACGCTGTGCTTGATCGGCTCCGCTTTGAACTGCAATGTAACCGCGCTACTGCCTCCTCGCCGCAAGCTCCAGCCCAATCGCAAACTGCTCATGCGATTTCGCTGCAGCCCACTCAGGCTGGTGAGGGAGAGGATGGCGGGGATACACATGTAAGTACCCAGTGTAGTGAACAATTGAGGAGCGCTTTGGAGAGTGCTATTCGGGATTATAGATCGTCACCACGCGAGCTTAGACCGCGGTTACCTCGGTTACCCATGAAAAATAAGAACAAAGCGATAATGGGTGCCCTGGATTCGTTGCTGCCGAGTTATTTTGACAGCAGCGAAGACCTTTCCGACACACATTCGATTCTGTACTGTGCGGCTGTTGCGGCATGTCGTGTTGCTAATGTAAAGTTTATTAATAATGATACAGCAACACGACCGAAACCTGTCGCACCAGCCTGGCAGTGTAGGATCGAACGTCGTGTTGATGGGGCTAGGGCACTCATTGGCAAACTACTCTGCTTCAGGGAGGGCAACACTCGCCCTAGAGTTATGCGCTTTGTGAGGCGCGCTTTCTTGGGGACTGATATCAGGCCTCAAGATTATATGGCGCGCGTCACTGAACGCATTGACTTCCTGAAGCAAAAAGTCTCTGCATGGGCTAGCCGTATTCGCAGATACAAGTGCCGGGTCGAGAGATATACCCTGAATCGCACTTTTCAAAACGATCAGAGGCGGGTATATCGAGATTGGGAACACCCTGACCAAGGTGTCACCGATACGTGCCTACCGGATGATGAAGCCATGACCTCATTCTGGCGCAACATCTGGTCGGTACCTGTCGCTCACACTGAGGGTGGTTGGACGTGGGATGTAGAAAGAGCGTGCGATCAAATTCCAGAAATGGGACCTATTACTATCACCCCTGAAGACGTGGCCACTGCAGCCCGTCCCCTGCCTAATTGGAAATCCCCTGGGCCGGATGGGCTGCACAACTTTTGGATAAAGTGGCTACGCAGCTCGCACGCTCGTTTGGCATCCCAATTCCAATCATCTCTAGAGTCAGAGTCGTTACCCCAGTTTCTCACAACAGGTATTACCCACCTGCTCCATAAGTCAGGCAGTACCACGGAGCCCAAAAATTATAGGCCGATTACGTGCCTACCAACACTATATAAACTTCTTACATCCATTCTGAGAACAAAAATTAACGATCATATTGATTCAAACTCCATCATGTCTATTTCTCAGAATGGATGTAGGAATGGCTCTCGTGGTACTAAGGAGCTGCTCCTCATTGATATGGCCATTTGTCAACAGGTTCGGCGCTCCCGAAAGGATCTATCGACATGCTGGATAGACTATAAGAAGGCCTACGACTCTGTGCCCCATACATGGCTCATGAAGGTGCTGGAACTGTACAAAGTAAACACAATACTACGCGCCTTCCTACAGACGTGTATGGGGCAGTGGAGGACGGTCCTTCACTATCCAGGATGTCGCCGGAACCTGGGGAGCGCGGAGCCTATAAGGATTGAGCGAGGCATATTCCAGGGCGATAGCCTGAGTCCTTTGTGGTTTTGCCTAGCCTTGAATCCTCTGAGTACTCTCTTGGAGAATTCAGGGTTAGGTTACCGGTTGAGGAGAGGTGGTCAGGTTATATCACACCTCCTTTACATGGATGACCTAAAACTCATTGCCTCCAACAAATCACATCTACTAGAGTTACTAAAGGTAACTAAAGCCTTTAGTGATTCCATTAGGATGGAATTTGGTGTGGACAAATGTGCGGTCATGCATGTAAAGCGAGGGAAGATTGTGGAATCTGAGGGACTTGAGCTCTCAGATTCCATATACCTCAGATCGCTCTCCCCAACTGAAACCTACAAATACCTGGGCATGACGGAGGCGTTAGGTATCAGAGAGGCCGACATGAAACAGTCGGTGAGGGAGCGTTTCCTTGGCCGCCTGAAGAAAGTGCTAAAAAGCCTTTTGTCGGGCGGCAATAAGTCACGCGCCTTCAACGGCTGGGTCATGCCGGTCATGATGTACTCCTTCGGCATGCTCAGGTGGACTCAGACTGAGCTTGACGCCCTGGACAGACAAGTTCGTGCGCTGCTGA
Organism: Hipparchia sbordonii; assembly: GCA_038048805.1. Taxonomy (NCBI): domain Eukaryota; kingdom Metazoa; phylum Arthropoda; class Insecta; order Lepidoptera; family Nymphalidae; genus Hipparchia; species Hipparchia sbordonii. The sequence continues at coordinate 9,424,734 of CM076115.1, forward strand.
CCGCATATCGGATGCATCACCCACGCTCCTCGGTGATGAGGCTGTACATCCCGCGGAAGTGTGGGGGAAGAGGCCTTTTGAATGCCAAAACCCTCCACAACAGCGAGGTGTGCAGTCTCAGGGAGTACTTTCTCCACGCCGAGGCGGAGATGCACCGCGATGTGGTCGCAGTGGACAGGGGTCTGACGCCGCTCTCCTTGGCTAACGAGAACTGGCGCATACCTGTAGTGCTCAGTACCAATGACCGCAGGGTTGTATGGCAAGGTAAGGAGCTTCACGGACGCTTTTATCGGGCCCTCCACGGGCCTGATGTTGACTTTGAAGCGTCCGTGGCCTGGCTGCGCTTCGGAGACCTCTTTGGGGAAACCGAAGGGTTTGTATGTGCAATTATGGACGAGGTCATGATGACGAACAATTACAGAAAATACATAGTGAAGGATGGAACGGTAGACATATGTCGGGCGTGTCGCCGTCCTGGAGAAACTATTCGTCACATTGTTTCTGGTTGTTCTCATCTGGCTAACGGCGAATACTTGCACAGACATAATCAAGTAGCCAGGATCATACACCAGCAACTTGCCTTGAAATACAATCTTGTGGAATCGGAGGTACCGTACTACAGGTATGTGCCCGACCCAGTTCTCGAAAATGGTCATATCACACTATACTGGGATCGGTCTATCATTACAGACAGGAATATTGTTGCCAATAAGCCTGATATAGTGGTGATAGACCGATCAGAGCGCCGTGCAATGATTGTTGATATTACTGTTCCGCATGACGAGAACCTCGTGAAAGCCGAGAAAGAGAAACTAACCAAGTATCTCGATTTGGCCCACGAGGTTGTCGCCATGTGGAGTGTAGACTCAGCAATCATTGTACCGATAGTCGTGACCGCTAACGGTCTTATAGCCAAGAGCCTCGACCAACATCTTTCGAGGCTCTCATTGGGTAGCTGGGTCAAGGGCCAGATCCAGAAGGCTGTACTCCTGGACACGGCCCGCATCGTCAGGAGGTTCCTCTCTCTGGGGCCCTGACCGCCGGTTTCTTGGACCCTGTTCCCGAGACCGGTGGACCGCTATTTTTTATATTTTTAAATGTTTTTTTTTTTTTTTTATTTCTATATTTAAATATTTAAAAATTTAAAAAATATGATGTTAAATGAAATAAATGAATAATAATAATATTATTATTATTATTATTATTATTATTATATTCCTACCTATTAGAATATAATATTACTAGATATTATTTTTATAATGCCCACCTATTTATAATACGTGAGATAATTTTTACACAAATATTTGCAGCGTTATTTTGCAATGGTGCATGTCTAGAGTCATAATATAAAAATTAATGTCTTCTTACAACCCCAACAGCTCAACGGTTAAGCAGTGGATTGAACTCCGAAAGGTCAACGCTTCGAATTTTCATACTTACCCCTAGGTACCTACGCATGGTTGGAGACAAGTACGTAGGGGTAGGGGTGGATGTAACTTGGCTAAATAAATAGCTACCTAATTGAAGAGATATATTTCTTTTTGATATGGTTTACTTTGTGCTTTCATATATTGTTATTATTCTTTTATAGATTTAAGTAAATTATACCTAACGACCCTACTCGTATTTATCAAAATCGATGTTTTTCCTCATTAGTAAAATTTTATCTTCTTTGTTATCAATATGACGCATTTTTATCAGTTTCCAAGAAAAATCTAATTTAGAAATAATATGCGGTTTCAGTTTAGTTTAGTTTAGTTTCAGATTATATTGTATTTCAAAAGTAACGTAGTTAGGTACCTATGTGAATTCATTTCTATTAAAAAAAAAAAATTATTTTGTTACTTACCATGTTTTCTATTAGTATAGTAAATATTAGTTACCATTTTTATGTGATATGATAATAATGATATAATGCATTTTAAATCCCTAGTTGTTTTTCAGCTCTACCATTTCATAAAATAATTTAAAATCGTTCTTTTAAACATTAAATCTTAGTTGCATGTATTGCAAACATATTTACAACACTAATGTTATCGTAAATAGCATAATTATTGTAATTGGTTTATTAATTTATTCAAATAAGTCTCGTTATAAATATTTGTTTCTTAATTAAGTAATAGTTCTATTATAACTGTGATAAGATTTAATTACTAATGGAAAATGCACTCATAAAATGCACTTTTAAGTTATGTTTTTGTAATAAAAATGCTAAAATGGAATTACCTTTTTATTTTACTTCCATCTTTTTCCAACTTGGCTCATCCTTCCTAATATTAGATATAAATGCGTAAGTGTGTTTGTGTGTTGGTTTGTCCTTCAATCACGCCGCAACAGAGATACGGATCTACGTAACGTGCATAGAGAGTGATAATGGCTATTTATTCCGGAAAATCATGATTTTTGAAAACTAAATCCATGCAGACGAAATCGCGGACATCAGCTATTTAAATTATAGTTTTGATTTCCACGTAGGTATAATAATCTTCTAGGCAAGAGCGCTTCATAAAAAATAAAAAAGATTCCAACTAATTGATAGTCTCCTCCTTTTTTGGAAGTCGGTTAAAAAAGACAAATTAACGTCTGCTTCTATTCAATATTTTGACATAATAACATACTTATATTTTGACGAATGCATCGAAACAACAATCTTGGTATACCTACCTATGACATATTGGTACATAATATATAAGGGCATGTAATTAAACGAGCTTCTATTTAATACCATTATTGGCTTCTAAATTACTAAGTCAGCTTCAACTAGTGAGCCTCTAAAAAATATAATTTTAGCATCTATATTTATAACTTAGCTTCAAACCGTGAACTCCTAAAATACTTAAATATTAGCATCAAATAATACACCAAAGCTTCAACCACATTTTTAATTTTTTTTTTTGTGAGAAAATGAAATAAAAAAATGTTTCGAACTAAATAAAAAAACGTTTTTTTTTTTGATAAAATGAAATTAAAAAAATGATTGTTTTTAAATTTAACTCAAGATAAATACCTACACATAACATTATAACATTTTTGAAAAAAAAAATCAATTTTTTTTTTCAACTTTTTTTTAGTTTTAGGTAGGTTTACGATCCCAACAGAACCTAAGTGCCCGGCCTTCGGCCGGGCACCTGAATATTCATGTATAACCCTAACCTAACCTAACTTTAGTTTAAAGAAAAAATTATACAAAAATAATTGCAATATTAACACACTAACAACAGAACAACAAAAAAAAAAACAAATGCATGTTTTGAATGGCGCTCTCTGATTGGTGCAAATAGCCATAACCAACGAGATCGTGCAAATTGCCAGTCACATCCGTCTCACTCGCACCAACGAAATCGTGCAAATGGCCAGTCGTATCCATCTCACTCGCACCAAATCGTGCAGTGGCAGTGGACAATAATGAAAATAGTGGCTCTTTATTTGATGCTTTCTTTGGAATATTTTGTGGCCATTGTGAAGAAGCCGAGTTAGTATATTAGAAGCTTCATCATTTTCCCGTTGCTGAGTTATTAAATTAGAAGCTAGGTTTTGATGCCAAAAAATAAATTTTGTTGGTCGACTTATTATATTCCATATATAAGTACATTATCTTGGCAGGATGTTATTGATGACTTATATTAGGTAAATCGACTGATAGCACTTTATTTATTGCATTGTGCAGTGGAAAATACCAATGCTTTATAAATATTTCATTTCATTTATAATCTTACTATTTTTAATGGCGGTCGAATCAAATTGTACCTAGGTATGGATGATTTTTACACGAAATAACGAAAGAGTTTTTATATGTAACACCTCTTCACTCTCGTCACTTACCATTAGGTGAGATCGCAGTCAAGGGCTATCTTGTCATAGAATAAAACAAATCTTACTCTGCTCACACTCAAGACAGAGTTATGTCGGAGCATATTTGTGTCTCGTATAAATATATTACATACTAGCGGACGCCCACGACTTCGGCCACTTCTTCAAATCACAATTGACAGTTCCTAAATCCCCACAGCTTTAGTGGGCAGAACCCCTGCAGCATCAGGATTGAGGATTCGGGTCCTGAAATTCAACGATGTAGTCTTTGCTTGGTACCTACAATAACTATTCATAATCGACGGTTCCTAAATCCCCACAGTTAAGGGTGGCAGTACCCGTGCAGCATCAGGATTGAGGAGTTGGAACCCGAAGTTTTTATAGGAGCATCATCGCAAAGTTTTTGCATCGATTAAAACAAGATTCACGCAAATCGGTGTACTAATGTACCTACTTGTACACATTAGCATAAATACCGTCAATGATACAATTTTTTTTAAATTGTAGTCTTTTTATCTAGTATTGTAGTTTCCAAACATCAATAATACAGCAGATAAGTCCATAAAATAAAATTGAAAAGGTAGCCATTTTAAATCCTCTTCACTGAACCCGTAAACATTGTTGCTAATTATTTATAAACACGTGCAAAATAGATAAATGAGTAAGTAAATGACCCAGTTGTATGCCTTTCGTCTATTCTGAACAACGTAAACAAAGAATAAAATCACACCATTGATATAGGTGCGCAGTTAAATAACCAAGATTTAGAGCTCTCTAATTGAAATGTTACTATGTCAACTACTTATAGTACTACTGTAGTATTCAAAGATGGAATTTCAATCTTTCATTAATCTCAAGCAATCACTCTAAAACCATAGGCATTTAGTCCGGTGGGAGGTTTAGGCTGTGGCTATAGTTACCACCCTACCGTAAATGACGTGCCGCCAAGCGATTTAGCGTTCCGGTGCAATGGCGTGGAGAAACTGATTAGGCCGTATGGGTTGAATCTACACTGCCATACCTCATCCAAGTTAGCCCGCTACCATCTTAGACTGCATCGTCACTTACCATCAGGTGAGATCGCAGTCTTTGTCTGGTGGAAGGCTTTGGCCGTGGCTAGTTACCACCCTACAGTCAAAGACGTGCCGCCAAGCGATTTAGCGGTTGGCACGATAGCGTGTAGAAACCGATTAGGGGCATGAATACACCGTCATACCCCTTCCAAGTTAGTCCGCTACCATTTTAGACTGCATCGTTACTTACCATCAGGTGAGATTGCAGTTAAGAACTATCTTGTCATCGAATAAAAAAAGTTGGTGTTTTCAAGAGAACCTTAAAATTTGAGATACTATCTGTATATATATATAAACTGTATATATATAAACTGTCTATCTTTTTTATTGTAAATCAACGGGTTCCGCCCACAATTACTCTGTTCGGCGAAAATTACGTAAACTCACCCATTTTCCCAGTGTTTTGGACTCACCTGCGTAATTTGGATTGACGATTTCAACGAAATCATTTATTTCCCTTACTGAACTACGTAGCAGGAAATTTTTACATTCAAGATCATTAATTTGCTATGTGTGCATGATTTTTTATCTTTTTTTTTTAGTCGATGACAAGATAGTCCTTGAATGCGATCTCCTTTCAAAAAAATCCTTTCTTAGCGAATATAATTTGTCTGGTGGGAGGCTTTGGCCGTGGCTAGTTACCACCCTACCGTGAAAGACGTGCCGCCAAGCGATTTTGCGTTCCGGTGCAATGGCGTGGAGAAACTGATTAGGCCGTATGGGTTGAATCTACACTGCCATACCTCATCCAAGTTAGCCCGCTACCATCTTAGACTGCATCGTCACTTACCATCAGATGAGATCGCAGTCAAGGACCATTACGTCATAATAGCTGTTTGCTACAGCCCCATCCGTTCAGTGATTTGAGCTGTTCGTTGATAAACCAGTCAGTCAATCAGTCAGTTAGTCAGACGCCTTTTCCTTTTATATATTCAGAAGATAATCTTTATAATCGTAGATAAGTAGTGGTACCTCCCCATTGGCAACAATTCTGATAAGTTATAAATATTCTGATTATTACCTATCCATTCTGAGAATTATTTGACATTCATTCGTGTCGCTAAACGCTAAACCGGCGCCATTTGATAAACAAATATGATAACAGTTATCACAAGACACTGATTCTATTTAAAAACTTTATACCTTTTTATTGTCGCTCGGAAAAGTTTCCTGCTTCATGCAACTGATGTTCGGGATCTGGGTGTCGATTGCGTAAAAAAGATTGCATCAGTGTAACGATCGCAATGGCTTCTGATTGGCTGGTACCCTCCCGCTATTGGTTAAAATGCATTGATGCAGCTAGAATGCCATAATAGCCATAAATTCAGCCAATCAGAGGCCATTACGATCGTGAATGTGTGTAAAACCCTTTAATCAAGTAGGAAATGAGCTGATTATCTTCAAACGCATCATCAGGTGAGATCGCAGTCAAACGCTAGTCAATATATTTAAAAAAAAACGCCTGAGCAAATTTTCTTAAATTATAGCTTAGATCCATTTTTTTTAAATGTGAATAGCGGGCAATCGTGCTGGCGGGTCACCTGATGTAAAGTGTTTACCGCCGCCCATGAACTCTTATAGTACCAGAGGCGTCACCAATGCGTTGCCGGCTTTTCAGGACCTTATTGGTTTGCCCCTTGAATAACCCCATCACGTCAGCTTTTAGAGGGAGAAACCCTCATCAAAATCGGTTCATTCGTTAGGGACTTACGAGGGAACAGACAGACACATAGATACACACACAGGTAGATAAACACGTCAAACTTATAACACACTTCTTGTTTCGTCGGGGATTTACGTCCACGTTAAAGATAGGCAATAATTAAATTGTTAAAGTTATATTATCAATACAAATGCTATCACACAACATCGTGAAGTCAGTTGACTCATAAATTATTTACTACTTGCGATAAAATATCAATTTATTGGTATCATAATTAGATATTATATTACATTCTGATAACGATGATTTATTTGGAATCATCAAACGCGTGCCATAATCAAAACTAAAATAAAAAGATATGGTGGACAACGTAACAGATATTAAAAAGTCATTTATTAGCTGTTATATTATCAAATGGCGTCATTTCTTATAATTTTTTTTTGGATTCCCGCAGTATGTGAATATGAAATGAAATGAAATGAATACGCTTTATTGTACACCACATTGCACAGAAACGTAAAAGATAAAATTAACTTAAAATAAATTGTAAAAATGAGAGCACAAATGGCGGTCTTATCGCTAAGAATATTCGGGTTCGATTCCCGGCGGGGGCAATTTAGGAATTTATAATTTCTAAATTGTCTCTGGTCTGTTCTGGTGGGAGGCTTTGGCCGTGGCTAGTTACCAGTCTACCGTCAAAGACGTGCCGCCAAGCGATTTAGCGTTCCGGCACGGTGGCGTGTAGAAACCGATTAGGGGTATGGGTTGAGTTTACACTGCTACACCCCTTCCAAGTTAGCCCGCTACCATCTTAGACTGCATCGTCACTTACCATCAGGTGAGATAGTCAAGGGCTATCTTGTCATCGAATAAAAAAAAAAGACGTGTGGCACTAGGGGACTGCCGCGGTAAAGCTATTGCATAGCATTTTTTATCAACGCCATCTAGCGGCTCACCGTAGAGGAGTCCCGTGTCAGGTTATTTTCGTTACGGAATTGCTGGATTCGGTCTCCACGCTCAAGGCCCGCGATAGAAGCTATGCAATAGCTTAAAAAAAAAACACTTTTCTAATACCCTTTAAGTAAATTTCAACAAAGTTGTTTTTTCTTTCGTGTCGTTGGCGTAGGTCCAGCATTGATCGTTTGTCCAGCATCGGGCGTATGTCCAGCAAAGGTAGTATGTCCAACAAGGCAGCAAGACTCTGATTCGGGTGGCGCCACGGAATTCTACATCGCAGCTGTACACTGTAGTCTGTACAGTATACTTATAGTACTTGATCTAGACACTCTTGTGTTTTGTGAATTCGGACACAATAAGACTATGTTTTCTCTTACGCTTAAAGCAGTTCTACTCCACAATGTAAAGCGAGAATATTAAGACCGTCCCAGAACCTGTTCTCTGGCATTTTCCTTTGACGTGCAAATATGCATTATGCATAATGCAGCCGTTACACGAGCCTCAGGAACACAACGCCTTTGTCGCTTTAATCCACCTTCAATTCTTGTCGCTTATGTATGAAACAACCCATGCATATTACATGACTCGAAAGTACACTTAGAGAGAGTAAGAGTTTGTGATTTTCTCTTTGAAGTACATAGCTGCAGCTGCAAGGAGTTTATCTAGAAGTATGTAGATAAACAACGTTTTTTTTTTTTAAAGAATATTAGGCAACCTGAAGTTGACTAATATCCTCCTATCCCCTCCAAATAAGCGGAAAGCTTGTGTTAGGAGTAGGTACGACAATAGTGCAACGGGTGGGATTCGAACCTGCGACCTTACAGTTTTCAGTCCGCACCTTTAACCGTTGGGCTATTGAGGCAATTTATTATTTATTTGTTAATTATTTATTTGTTGTTAATCTGCAGAAACTTTTCTGAAAGGGTGCGGTGGTAGAGTCAAAAGTACTAACATATATAGCTATGTCTAAAACTTATACCAATTCTCGAGATGAACTTTTCTATTAAAAATTCAATTCAAAAGGAGATGATTGTGGTCCATACAAGCTTGGGCCCAACACTGAACAAGGATGAAACATGCTTTATTTTGAAGATTTAGATGCTTGCTATTTACATCAAAAACTCGTACTTCTGCAGACCTTGGGAGTTTTGTTTTATTTCTCGTTTTAGATTTGTAGGTTATGTGAAAAAGACGTTCAATATCTAAAGTTCTTTTCAGAAGTATTGTTTAAATACTTTAAATAAATGGAAAAAGTATTATGGGAAGATGTTTGGATGCATGTTTCTTTTACTTTTGTAGTTAGTATTAAATAATATGAAATAATCCACGAAAACAGTTAAAACACCAAAATAATATTCACAAAGCGCAAGACACAATGAGAATGTCAAACCGTCGCTCAAGACGTCTTTTTTCAGATCTGGGTTCTAGCTTATTTAATAATAATATTCATGATGCACTATTTTTTTTATTATAAATATTTAAAGTATATTTCCCTTGTAAATCAGTATATTTTTTAATGCAAAATGTTTTATAACAAGTTTTGGTCTATTTCTAGATTACTGATTTTATAAAGATAAACTATTTGGGTAAGTACCAAAAGCCCAGAACCCACACCCACAGTTGCATTAGTACTATATTAGTCTGTGGTTAATTAAACTGACATCCATGAAAACGTTCCGTTTCTACCAAAGAAAAAGCATTAGGTTTCGTACTTAGTTAAAAAAAATGTTTTGTATGATTTTCCTGAGCTGTACATAAATAAAAAACCATTCAATTATGTAAGTAATTTATCGACTTATTTTGTCCATATTTTTATATAACTGTGCGAAACCCCAAGTTGGGCCCAATTTAGTACATCTCCTTTTTGAGCTATTGCATAGCTTCTATCGCGGGCCAGCGTGGAGACCGAATCCAGAAATTCCGTAACGAAAATAACCTGACACGGGACTCCTCTACGGTGCGCCGCTAGATGGCGCATTTTTTATCAACGCCATCTAGCGGTGAGCCGCAGGCGTTGATAAAAATGCTATGCAATAGCTTTACCGCGGCAGTCCCCGACTGCCACACGTCTTTTTTTAATAAAAAAAATATTCAAAATTTCTAGCACTTATGTCAAGTCAAGACTGCCATCGGTGCCTTTTAGTTGACTAACGCTCTGGATGCAAACTCAAAAACTATCTACCTGATGTAGCACAAAATGTACATCAGTGGCTTTTCAAACAATGTATAAGTAAATAAGTACATAAACCAGGCAAAACATACATTGTATAGAGTACATTACTATTTCCAAACAAACAAGTCAACTGAGAACGTTTTTTACTACTTAGCTGAGATGTAATCTTAATGGCCGGTTGACATCACTCTAGTAACTTTCACGCAAACTATATTAACGCAATCATCGCTATCGACTGTCTCATCCGTTGGACGACCACAGCCAGGTTTCTTTCAAAGATTGCCACAAAACACGATCTTGTGCCACTTGTGTCCAGTGGCTGCTATAGACACGCTTGTGAATCTAGAGCTAAATTGGCACTGAAATAATGTTTTCAATGCAATTGTAATTAGCCTAGTCAGCAATCCGACTTTGTACCTAGATTTTTATTTTATTTTATATACAATGCGTTGATTTACTTTCTAGGACTTTACATAAGGGGCTTAATGAGGCTAAGTTTTTTTCATTTAAGTCGAAGTATAAGGGACGCGAGATAAGGATGTGAGCTAGGGATGCACGAGTGGTGTACTATGGGAATTATGGAGCAGGCATCTTCCTCACGTAAAGCGTATTTTCAAGTCTTACCCTCACCGCTACAACTACACCACATCGTACACATACACTACAGTTTTGGTGGAAATATACGCTTTTATATATTTTACATATAGCTTGCTCTAACTTCGCTCATTTTTTAGCTACAACGCACATAGAAAGGCACAGCCTACTAGTACTGTGCTACCAGTTACCTATAGGTACATTTACTGGAAGAATGTGAACCGACCTTAACTAAACCAAATAAGTTTTATTTCCGTCACTAATTTATGCTAAGTAATTTAAATATCTAAAAATAAATGTCTGTAAATAAGTATCTGTTTATGTTATCGTGTAACGAACAAGTTTTATTATCTCCTGAACGTAAATAACAACGTGTTTTTTATATCAAACGACCTTATTCCAATAAGTTTCGTAGGTATATCCGGTCGTTAATCCGTTATACGATTGTAAGACTGGTTTCTTGATATTTAGGGCAATTAAGTATAATAACAACGGATCGATTGTCACCTCGTTCATCAAAATCGGTTCAGTAGTTTGCTCCGCGTAGAGTTTCGTTTTTAAAATCCCTCGGGAATCCTTGTTTTCCGGGATAAAAATTTGTTGATTCTCCAGGTCCTCAACTACCTAATGCAAAAAATTACGTCGATCCGCATTGTTCAGTTACCGCATGATTGAAGGACAACCCAACAAACAGTCGCATTTGTAATATTAGGAAGGATGAATCGCTGAAGTTTATTAATCTGAATATTGTAAAAGAATAAGGTGACCTGACTGAGTGACTGACTGATCTATCGACGCACAGCTTTAGATATCTGAAAACTCAACCCCTAAGGGGGTAAAATATGGTTTTGGAAAATTGAGCGAAGTCACGCGCAAAAGCTAGTCTCCATTGGCTCCAGACTTTGCTATGCGAAAGCTTCTTGAGATCCAAGCCTTAAATAAAAACGCGTTGCTAAGAGATTGTTATGATATTTATCATCTACTTCTTTGATGACGTCAAATCTACGACTTTATTATATTTAAATACGATATTTGTATACACAATTAGCGTATTATAATAATTAGTATTACTATTATAATTTTTTATTAGAGTTTACGTCAACTAAAAAAAAAAAAAAACTAGCGTATCGAATAACCTGTCAATGCCGTGGCAATTTACAATCGCTACGACGATATTCGCGAGTTAGAACCAGTTATAACAATTTGTTATCATGTAGTATTGTACTTCAGTTTTTTTTATCTTTTACATCTACTTATACAAGATTATTATTTTTTTGTTACTCACTGGTAATCGCTGTTGGCGGACTTACCTCAATAAATATTTTTTTAAGCTATTGCATAGCTTTTATCGCGGGCCTTGAGCGTGGAGACCGAATCCAGAAATTCCGTAACGAAAATAACCTGACACGGGACTCCTCTCACCGCTAGATGGCGTTGATAAAAAATGCTAGGCAACGGCTTTACCGCGGCAGTTCCCATCCCGAGTGCCACACGTCTTTTTTTTATTTACCGCAGTTATAGAAGTCGTAACAGACATCTACGTATTGTTTGAAAAGCTATAGACTATTGCCCTGTGTCCAATGTCCATCTGTCTGTTTGAAGAAATGACGAATGGTAATGACAATGAATGACGCGTCGAGTTTCAGGAACGGGAATCATCACAGCCGGTAATTACAGGACTCAACTACTTCCGCGGATCCCTCGCGTGATACATCTGTTATGAATATGATGCAGATATATCGTTACCCACACTGCACTGGTTATATATATATAGCTGTTACTGTTTTGTTGGTCTAGTGGTAAGTAGTGCACCGCTACGTGGTCGAAATTCCACGATCTCGCACCAAGCGCTTCGCTTCCGCCTTCCTCGTTCCTAATTAGGGTTACTTACCAGATTTTTTTTCAGACTATAAGGGACAAATAAAAAATACGGGATTTCAGTTTTTTACCCGGGACAAATAAAACAAAATTATTTAGTGTCTTTTTTTATATTTTTCCGAGTATCGAGTCAGTTTAAACATATTTTTATTCGTTTTAAGATATCTGCAAAAATCAATACAATTATAATCGTAATTATAAACGGTCATCAACTCGCTTTTTTACGAATGTTGCGTGTGTGAATACTTGAAACGATTTCATAATGAAAAACGAAATACAGTTCAAATACGGGACATAGCCTTTCCCGCCGGGACATTTTAAATTATGCCTAAAATACGGGATGTCCCGGGAAATACGGGACGTCTGGCAACGCTATTCCTAATACGCACCGCAAAAATTTTGAATGCCCTTCCGGCTTCCGTTTTTCTAACTGACTATAGGGACCACGGGTACATAGTGGTATACAGTGGATCGTGGTCCTACCCGTGGGACAAATCGGTGGGACCACGGGAAATTCACCTAATGTGTCTTTAAATCAAGAGTGAATAGGCATCTTCTAGATAAGCGCGCACCATCTTAGGATGCATCTTCACTTACCATCAGGTGAGTTAAGCGCTGGTCTATATATTTAAAAAAAAAGTGTGTTGGACTGCGGATGACGAGGTCTCGTAGTTCGATTCTCGGATCGAGACAAAAATAATGTACCTACTTATTAGGTTTGTCTGTTAAAAAATTCACAGTTCTGAGTTAGGGAGTTGGTAGTGTGCCATCAGCCCATCAGCAACCCATCATCGTATCCTGAGCTGATGACAATGGAACCACCTGGGAAGTATAATCTTTCAAATAAAAAAGAATTTTCCAAACCGCTAAAGGCGAATTCGAGTAATCGGGGAACATACATAAAAAAAGATTCCGCCGAATTGAGAACATTTGAGTTTGAAGTCGCTTAAAAAGTACTTAGTAAAAAAGTACTTAATGGTTGGCAATCTTCGTTAGGAAATAGCTCTAAAAAAAGAAAAAGACTGTGAAAACTTTATGATTTCGAGTACAAGCTCGGTATAATGCAGCCAAAGTACGTTTATCTCACAAAGTTACGGGCGCTTTACTTGTGGTTACGTCGTGTACATGCACATTGCGTAAGCGTGTGTGCCTGTGAGCCTAGGTGGGAGTCGTCAGGCGTGAGCAAGCTCTCGCTAACACTTATCCAGATACGACACACACACAACCATGAGCCACGCGCCGTCGTGAATTGCAAGAACTTATACTAGAATTTCAGCTGAAACGGCAAGCAGATCATATTAGAATCATGAATAGCGTGAATGATTTCATGATTCATTACATGGCAAATAAACGTTTAACCTTGGGTTCAAATGAATTCCATCTTATGCCATGGTGATTTATTTCTAATCATTATAATATGATGCAAGAGGTGACGATCTGATTGCGCGATATCTATCAATGATTTGCAGAATTTTCCATAGCATGGTACGTTCATGGTAACTAAGGAGTAAGGAATTTCACCATCGCCGGGCCTTATCGCAGATTTTGTATTGAAAATCTGTCAAAGTAACAAAAATCGACGGTTAAACGTTACTATACGTTAAAGAATCGACATAATGGTAGGTATATTATTAACTTGAAAAATGACGGACTTTAATGCAAACGTTCATCCCCTATTTAACCTTTTTAGGGGTAGAATTTTCAAAAACTGTGAAACACATGGGTACTTTTTTATCCCAAAGTTTTATGGATATAGATAATTTGAAACACGAAGGACTTCCATACCATCCACCTTTTGGGTGGAATTTCAAAAAAGCCTTATGTGTGTGTGTATTGTGTGTCAGAACTTCCATGTTAATTTATTAATTTACTACGCAGTGTGTACGCAGTTATGTCTATTCATCATTACATTTCCTGAATCCTTGTTCATATTTTTGTAAGATTAAAAATTATTTCATCATTTGTGTCGTGTTTTCTTTTGTCTTACTATTTCCTTATCGTGGAATTTAATTTTAAAATAAAATATGCATTAAATACTTAACACAAAAGACGTCTTTCAAATTAAGATACTATTCTAATATCTTAATTCGTAGAAGATTTGGATGGATTAAAGTTTTTTTTGATTCCCGCGAGAACTCTTTAATTTACCAAAAACAAAAAAAAAAACTCAATCAAATCGGTCAAACCATTTTTAAGTTTTAGCCAGTTTAACGAACAGTAATTGATTTTTATACATGTATAGATAGATAAGATAGATAAGGAGGTAATTTAATTGAGAATCAAAACATATCTAAGTATGGGTAATAAATAATGTCCTGACACGCAAGGGTTGAATAGTTTAAGGGCAAAGCACATTTCCAATGAATAAGATAATAGGTACGTAATTCCTTAATTAGAGAGTTATCTATGACCCAATTTCTTAGTGGGTCGTACCTTGACCCGCCGTATCGGTTACCATAGACACTAGATGAACAACAGCGATTTGTTTAGGCGTATTTTAGTAATGTAGCTATATCACTGACCTTATTTATTTAACCTATGATTAATATGTACGAGTGTCTTTGGAACTAATAGGTAATATTGCAAATGGCGCACCGACCACTATAATTATTTATTAATCTATGATTTCATAGATTCATTTTTCATTTGATACCTCAATATGGGTATCAAATGAAAGGGCTTGAAGAGGAAATACACTATGATAAATTTCAAATCCAAGATGGCCGCCACCACAAAATGGCGAATTAAATATTTTCTTGGACGATATTTTTTTAATTTCACATGTCGGGGGTGTTTTAAATTTTGAATTGACACTTGTCATCACAAAATATCACAATATTAATAAAAATAAATGTTAGCTACATATTATTACAATGTTCGGTCTATGTTTAATGTAAAATATATGGAAAAAATAGTAACTGAAGTACCTAACTATTATACTCTAATCTGTGCTAACTATACTCTATAACAGTAACTCAGTTTTATGACTAGACATCATTAAAACTCGACTGTCGCCAGACATAATGAATTTTTGGCGTCGCAGGCAGGTCTCATTAAAAGTTTGCTGTAATCAAGTTCCTCTTATAGTATCTATTTTAGGTTCTATTTTAGGGTAACGCCACCAGACTAAGTAACTATTCTAAAGTAGGTTACTCATAGAAATGGCTTTCTTCATTCTTTATGTCCCGATCAAAGTGTCCCCGATTTTTTGCTACTCACATGTCTATAATACATCACTTCTCCTTCTTCTTTTTTGTCAACTTATAGACTAACTTAGAAAAAAATAATACGAGTAACAAAAAATGAATACGATTTTCTAACATTAACGCTACGAAAGCTACGAGCACTAAAATCGATCCCGATTGCCGTAATACGAATCACAATAGCAGCAGAGACAGTTCATTGAACCGCAGGGGACAGCAGGGGACGCGTTGAAGAGGAAAAACGGGGGAAATGCATCTGAATCAGTGGGGTTAGTATAAGATTTAATTCGACTGATCGTATTCGTATACTATGACATTAGCGTCAAAGTAAAATGAACCATAAACACATTGAAATAGAGCTCAATTTCGTGCATGCATTCATACATTTGTTCGTATACGGATACGCTCCAAACTAAAATCGGTTGTACTGAATTTGTGACTTTAAGTCAATACATTTAAGGTTCATTTCACTTTGACGCTAATGTTAAAGTATACGAGTACGATCAATCGTGTTAAATCTTATACTAACTCCACTGAACCCTCTCAACATGTCTGAGTAATTAAGAGGGAAGGAAAAAAGGGTTGGATGTGAAAAACTGTGTTTTGATTTTAGAGCAGTTTGATTCGTAGTTTTGATATGAAATTGTTTATGATTTACTAGCTTTTTTTATTTCTGGAGGGAACTCTCTTATTTTCCAGTACAAAATGTACCGGCCTATTCCAGATCTGTGTCCGCCAAAGATGTGCCGCCAAGCGATTTAGCGTTCCGGCACGATGGCGTGTAGAAACCGACTTGGGGTTGAATGTACACTGCCATACCCCTTCCAATTTAGCCCGCTATCATCTTAGACTGCATCGTCACTTACCAGGTGAGGATCGCAGTCAAGGACTATCTTGTCATAGAATAAACAAAAAAAAAAACAGCTAGTATTTGTATACCTAAAGGTTTGATCTAGATATGAAACGGATATCCGGTAACTAGCCGGAATCAGGCCTATCCGGCTCAAATTTAAAATCCGGTTGAATACCGGATATTAAACGAGTATCCGTGTCATCTCTACTTTAATCACTCCCTGGCCTTCCACTTACTACAACCGCAATTAGAAAAGCCAGGACCGGACCGAGTGGAAGGCTATAGTTACCAACGTCACGAAGGCACTTTCATATAGACACGACCTTCAGCAATAAGAAGACAAGTAGATTTGTATAAGCCACTTAAGCAAGTTTCACCCTACCTACCATTATGTAAAAACTTATTATTATATGAAATCAACCTTAGGAAAACAATTTTCTTGGCAGCTGAAGGGAGGTTTTATAAGGCTTTGCGTTCGACAAGTGTTGCGTAAGCCAAACTTGTGACGCAAGTTGTTTCCCGAAGAATGTCTTGAACACTCTTCAATGGATACAATTATTACGCTTTTCCATTGCAATTTGTATAATATTTCCAGTAATTTCTTATTATATGAATAAATTAGTTATTAACCGAATTCTAAAAAAGGAGGAGGTTTGAGTACATCTTCCTTCGGAATCGTCGGAATCTTTTTTTTTAATGTATGTTCCCCGATTACTCGAAGGCGCCTAGACCGATTTGGAATTTTTTTTTTTTTGTTTAAAAGGGTACCCATACTTTCTAGGTTGTCTTATTGTCACCAGGTCAGGATCTGATGATGGCATCCTGGCGAAATCGAGCATGCACAAATGATAAACTTTAGTCGGTTTTGTAAAATGAATTTTTACGTTTATATTATATCTCCTCTATATCAGACACAGCGTGCGTACCAAGTCGCGGACATCAGCCAGTGTAGGTGTAATATGTTTCAAAGATATATCTATATATATAAAATTCAAAGTCCTGACTGACTGACTGACTGACTGAGATATCAACGCACAGCCTAAACTACTGAAGTTAGAAACTTGAAATTTTTACAGTTTGTTCCTTTTATGACGTAGGCGCACACTAAGAAAGGATTATTGGAATTTCCACCCCTAAGGGGTTTAAATAGGGGATGGAAGTTTATATGAAAGTCCGTCATTTTTCAAGCTGTTTCCATAAAAGTTAGAGCTTTCAGTTAAAAATAAAGAAGTACGTGTGTCACAGTTTTTGAAAATTCCACCCCAAAATCTAATTCCACGCGGACGAAGTCGCGGAGCAAAAGCTAGTTAATAATAAAATAAAATAAATAAAAATAAAAAAGACGTGTGGCACTCGGGGACTGCCGCGGTAAAGCTATTGCATAGCAGTTTTTATCAACGCCATCTAGCGGCTCACCGTAGAGGAGTCCCGTGTCAGGTTATTTTCGTTACGCAATTTCTGGATTCGGTCTCCACGCTGGCCCGCGATAGAAGCTATGCAATAGCTTAAAAATAAAAAAGCCTTAATTTGTCCTTATCATAACTATTTACAAAGATAAATTAACACAAACAAATTAACCAGGCCTAATTAAAATCGCGAGCTTCATGTACCCGGTATATTACAGTACTATACCGTATGTATGTAGGTATATCGTTCTCATTCCGAGGGTGGTATTACGCAGGAACATCGCACGTAACCCGGTCCGTTCCCACTAACTGGGTTACATTACACGCGCAGAAATAACGAGTTTGACGTAAGCAACCGGGAGCGTTTTATTTGCACTCATCAATACTGTCTGTTTTCGATTCGATATTGGTTTTGTCATGATTTCTAAATTCTGTTAAGATTTTGTTCTGATTCTAAAATGAAGAGTGTTTGATTTGACTTAGATAATTTATCGTTTGAGTCAAATCACATATTATCAAAAGAGAATCTCATTCGACTACAAAAGATTGGAACGAATGAGAACGGAAATCTTGATGTTCGAGCCTCCGCTAGTTTTTAAGTTAGTTCTAGTTGAGGATTGAAACGGAGAGGTTGTATCCGAAAGTATTTTATGAGTGATTAAAAATTAAAATTAAAATAATAATTAAAGTTGTGTTACTGCTGACGGAGGTGATTATAAAGTGAATAAAATCGTGTCATTGCTGAAAGGGTGATTTTCATTACAGTTTCGAGTTCTCTTCGCTTCTTGTTCAAGCGATAGATGCCCACAGCTGGACATATATAGGTCTCGTAGTTGCTACGCACTTTGTGGCGGTATAATCCAGCTATTCTGTTGAGGTCGATATTCAAAAACCTAGCTAAACAAATGTTATGATTTCTAAATTCTGTTAAGATTTTGTTTTGATTTTAAAATGAAGAGTGTTTGATTTGACTTAGATAATTTATCGTTTGAGTCAAATCAAATATTATCAAAAGAGGATCTCATTTGACTACAAAAGATTGGAACGAATAAGAACGGAAATCTTGATGTTCGAGCCTCCGCTAGTTTTTAAGTTAGTTCTAGTTGAGGATTTAACGGAGAGGTTGTATCCGAAAGTAGTTAATGAGTGATTAAAAGTTAAAATTAAAATAATAATTAAAGTTGTGTTACTGCTGAAGGAGGTGATTATAAAGTAAATAAAATCGTGTCATTGCTGAAAAGGTGATTTTCATTACATATCAGAAGTGGGATGAATCCAAAAAGGTACGTAGACTATTTTAGACAAGATTGTTAAAACGCCCACTTAGGAAAATTCTCAAGAGGCATATGAGCATTTACTAATATCTCTTTTATTTACTATTCTAATAATTCTAATTTGCTAATTGCATATCGCTACACATTAGGTCAGGGCGCCTCTCAGATAATGTGTTGCGCTGTGTAGATTGTGTGAGGACGTGGCTAGGGCTACTCTCTGGCCGTAATATAGCGTACATTTATTGCACATAGGACATATAGTTTGCTTGATTAGGAATACTTTTGATATTACGGGATGTGTTCATTTTTGCTACTATAATCTCGTGATTAAATTGATTTTAGTTTAAATGAGCAACACTTGAACATATTCATTGTTAAATAATTTAGAAGCAAGTGATAACGTTTATTAATATTATTATTTATTTATTTTTTGTGTCATAACTTATATGATAAATGAACTATGATTGTTCATTGAATTTATTTTCATTGTTAAATTATTTACAAGCAAGTGATAAAGATTATTAATATTATTATTTATTTATTTTTTCTGTGATAATTTATATCTTTGATAAATGAACTATGATTTTCAATGGATTTATTTTTAATGGGCGTACCATGCGACTTTGCTGGATTTTTTTTTTGAGTGGGTATGTGTCCCACTGGATGTTTGAGCGGGTCGCTGGTCGTCGGATAATGTTAGTGGGCGTACTGTGTGACTTCACTGGATTTTTTGAGTGGGTATGTTTCCTACTGGTTTTTGAGTGAGTCACCAGTCGTCGGATAATGCTAGGGGGCGTACTGTGTGACTTCACTGGATTTTTTGAGTGGATATGTTTTCTACTGGTTTTTGAGTGAGTCACCAGTCGTCGGATAATGTTAGGGGGCGTACTGTGTGACTTCACTGGATTTTTTGAGTGGATATGTTTTCTACTGGTTTTTGAGTGAGTCACCAGTCGTCGGATAATGTTAGGGGGCGTACTGTGTGACTTCACTGGATTTTTTGAGTGGATATGTTTTCTACTGGTTTTTGAGTGAGTCACCAGTCGTCGGATAATGTTAGGGGGCGTACTGTGTGACTTCACTGGATTTTTGAGTGGGTATGGTTCCTACTGGTTTTTGAGTGAGTCACCAGTCGTCGGATAAAAAGTTGTTCTATGGATATCTTAGTAACTTGAGCTTCGTAATATTATTACCAACAAATGATAATTTAGCAGGAGATCTGAGTTATGAATACTATGCTACGAGTATATGCATTGACGAATTTAATGGAAAGCTATATCTTTATTTTATTGCCCCATGAATTTATTTAATAAAAAGATTTTATACATATATTATTTAGTGGTTATAAAATTTTGTTTCCAAATACTAGTCGATATTGATACTTGATGATGTTTGTTTTATTTATTATAAATAGATCTAAATTTAGATATTAAGGTTTATGAAACTCGATTTTAAATGTGTATGATTGTGAATGGATTATGTCGGAAGTAATGTACACGTTTCAGTGAAGCGCGACGATGACGCCCGATGACAATGTTGATTTAACTTTATTTTTGTGTGGTTTCCATGTTAAAATACTGTCAATGATTAGGCCAAAGTATTTTCTTCGGTAGACTGTTTAATTTGAATATTATTTATTGAGAGTGGGGTATGATCAGGAATACTTTTGTTTTTTCTTTTGCTTTAAAAATAACATAGTTTTAAAAATGTCATTTATTGAACGTTTGATTCAAAAGTTTTAAAAGCAGTGTCCGTAATTTCTATGTTTTGAAGTTTAAAAAATAAATAAAAATAGAATGACTTACGGTGTCAAACGCTTTCTTTAAGTCGATAAATATACCAAGTGTGTAAGTATATTTTTCGAGTCAATATTCGCTTTGATCTATTGTAGCTGATAGTGTATTTGATTTTGGATGAAACCTATACTGTCGTTCAAAAATAAAATTTAATAGATTAAGGTAGTTATCTAGTCTATTATATATAATCTTTTCAAATACTTTTGATACTATTGGTAACACGGAAACTGGCCTATAGTTATTAGGATCTGACTTCTTTAGAGTATTTAAGTAGGTTGTCGTAGTTAATTGATTTATAAAGAAAAACTTTTTGAGGAGGTTCAGGTTTATAATTTTTCATTCCGAGAACAATTTGTTTGTGATCCGATATTGAGGAGTCCATGAGAGCTATGTGTTAATTTCTATTTTTTTTAAATTTGTCAAGATATGGTCTTAAATACTGTTTGTAGTAGTCGTAGTACTTGTAGAATATTCTGCTGTTATGTTGTTAATGATTTTATATCCATTTTCTTCTATCATTTCTGTGTATTTCCATCTTTAGCCAGTAGATTAATGTTAAGTCACCTAATATTATAGCCCGTTTACTCTGCCGTAGTTGCATCGCAAAATCATTCAGAAACTGGTTCATATTTGAATGCCCCGGTTTATATACTAGTCCTATATCCATGTTATATTTTTCAGTATGAATCCATAAATAATTGTTACCATTTATGTATGACTCTTTGACTAGATTAACTTTTATTATTATGTATATTATAGATCGATACTCCTCCACCTATTTTATCATTTGTGTAATTATAGTAATGTATATAATTAGGAATTTTCAATTTTATTGCATCTTGTTCACATTTTGTCCAAGTTTCAGTTGAAAGTAATACATGTATTTATTGTTCAAACGATTTGAAAATACATTTCAACTCATCCAATTTTCCTGGTTTAACAATACGAGTACTTCTTATATTGAAGTACAATAAATTAAACGAACATCGGCTATTTTCTTTATTATTTGTAATAACTGAAAAGTAATTTTTCTGGTTCTTTGACTTCATTCCATTTTGTTGACTTCCCTAGTTTTTTGAAGCCTTAACTATTTTTGGAATTCCTTTAATAAATTTTATCGTAAGGTCATCTTCCCCATGCTTCTGTCTGTTAGATAGTTCTTGTTTCAATTGTTTTAAGTGTAACTGCTGTGAGGATGTTCGGTCTGCACAAACTTTTACATTTTTATCCTTAATATTGGCTTTATTTGTCAGTATTTCCCTGGAATCTGCAGATGAATTAACTATAGTTAAAATTTGTCGTAATAATTTTGATAATGATAAAAAAAGTACAAAGCTTCTGTCGAAGTTTGTGGGTCCATACAAAGTCACTGAAGTTCTAAGCAATGACCGCTACAGAATAACAGACGTCCCTGATTTCACTAAGAAAATCCTATAAAACTGTCATCGCAGCTGATAGAATCCGACCTTGGATACATATAAAAGCCCTGAAATTACATAGCTCTGACGAGAGTAGTTCGGAAGATGCTAGTGTTAGTAAATCAGAATAGTGATATGTAAAAATGTTATTTTATTTTGTGTTATTTATGTTAGTAATGAATAATTATCTTTGTATGTACAATTTCATAATGTTATATTACGTCAAACTAAAATATTATGTTCAGGAACATACAACAACATAAATAAAACTTAAATAACTTAAATTAATTAACTAAATTAAAACTACTACTACTTATATTGTATTGTATGTAAATAATATTGTTCAAGCAGATTGTGATATAAAAATGTAATTTTATTTTCTACGTTGTAAATAATTTTAATTAATTGTCTTTGTTTGTAAATAATGTTCTTGCAGAATGTTATATCAGTGTTTTATATTTTTGTTTTGTTAATATAGGAATCTCTATTTTATAAGTACTTTATAAAGCAAGAATGTCATGATTTAGTTAAAATTAAAACTTGTGATTGTGTGCGCCAGGAGGCAGCACAGTGTCGGATGGCCGAATGTTATGATTTCTAAATTCTGTTAAGATTTTGTTTTGATTTTAAAATGAAGAGTGTTTGATTTGACTTAGATAATTTATCGTTTGAGTCAAATCAAATATTATCAAAAGAGGATCTCATTTGACTACAAAAGATTGGAACGAATAAGAACGGAAATCTTGATGTTCGAGCCTCCGCTAGTTTTTAAGTTAGTTCTAGTTGAGGATTTAACGGAGAGGTTGTATCCGAAAGTAGTTAATGAGTGATTAAAAGTTAAAATTAAAATAATAATTAAAGTTGTGTTACTGCTGAAGGAGGTGATTATAAAGTAAATAAAATCGTGTCATTGCTGAAAAGGTGATTTTCATTACACAATCTTAAATGGTACCTAACCTTACCTTATCTACCTTAAAGTAATAACATTGCTGGAAATAAAGGACACAACTGCTCACAGATTAAATATTATTTAAAAGGATAAAATGACTCACTGACTGAATGACTGACTGATCTATCAACGCACAGCTCAATCTATTGGACGGATCGCGCTGAAATTTGGCATACAGGTAGGCTATTAGGATGTAGGCAAATGTAAGAAAGGATTTTTGAAAATTCAACTCCCAAGGGGTTTCAAAAATCAAACTTAACGTGAACGAAGCCGCGGAAAAAAGCTACTTTTTATTTAAAACCTAAATGAACGCTTACGATGTCTAGTTTCCTATAAACAAAATCCAAAGTAGGGGTAACGAAAACGCCGAAAAGTGCGCATCTGTGGGGTTAGTATAAGATTCAACACCATTGCTCGTATTCGTATACTATGACATTAGCGTCAAAGTAAAATGAACCTTAAGGTGTTGATTTAAAGTCACAAATTCAGTACAACCGATTTTAGTTTGGAGCGTATTCGTATACGTAAAAGTATAAGAATGCATGCACGAAATTAAACTCTAACTCAATGTAATTATGGTTCATTTTACTTTGACGCTAATGTCAAAGCATACGAATACGATCAATCGAATTAAATCTTATACTAACTCCACTGGCCAAACACATCCTTGGTCAACTATCGGTTCATTCCCCCGCTAATGAATATTTATGCGACTCAGCATTGATCGATGATCCAGCTTTGATTCGGGACTTCAAAAGCTTTTCAAAAGACAAGACGAGTCACTTCTTACTCAGATAATCTATATATATATAAAATTCAAAGTCCTGACTGACTGACTGACTGACTGACTGACTGACTGACTGACTGACTGAGATATCAACGCACAGCCTAAACTACTGAAGTTAGAAACTTGAAATTTTTACAGTTTGTTCCTTTTATGACGTAGGCGCACACTAAGAAAGGATTATTGGAAATTCCACCCCTAAGGGGTTTAAATAGGGGATGGAAGTTTATATGAAACTCCGTCATTTTTCAAGCTGTTTCCATCAAAGTTGGTATTTGAGCTTTCAGTTAAAAATAAAAAAGTACGTGTGTCATAGTTTTTGAAAATTCCACCCCAAAATCTAATTCCACGCGGACGAAGTCGCGGGGGCAAAAGCTAGTAATTATATTAAACTAGAGCTTTTGCCCGCGGCTTCGCTTGCATTGAGTTAAATTTTTCAAACCCCTACCTATTTGGACGCACATATGCAATAAAGTGTCAACCCACACAACTTATCAATTGAAAAGTTAAATTTATTCCTTTACATTTATGTATGTATTTAATTTGACAAAGTTTTGTGGGTTGAAACGTTATTGCATATGTGCGTCCATTTTATGAATTTTCAAAAATCCTTTCTTAGCGGATGCCTACGTCATTTTAACTATCCAGGTTCAGGCGACTTAGAGTAATCGGGGAACATACATAAAAAAAATATATATACAAAAATAGTTTCCGACGAATTGAGAACCTCCTCCTTTTTTGGAAGTCGGTTAAAAATGTGAACCTCGAGTACTTTTATCAAAACAAATCAAATCCAAATATAGATAACGCGGCTCTCGCCCACCGCGTAGACTGACGAAATGGCAGCAATCCAAAACTAGCACAAATCCTCGATCCTTGCAAACAATGCAGGCAAAAATAGACATCGCTAGCCACGGAGTTGTTAATTGTTATACATAGAGGCGATATCGAGAAAACAGCCAGTTCTTGTCAGTGCGCCAGTATTTTTTACCATTTAGTTCGTGACGTATCATTCAGTCATGAATTTCCTCGGTCTTAAAATTTTTCTCGAATTTCAATATTAAAAAATCTGTCTAAGTCATTCGTCTGTTTTAATTGATAATATGAAACATTTTACAAGTGTTTGAGCAAATACTGCAACAAAAAAATGTGATCGAGATTATGTAGAATTTTAAAAATTAGGTCTCGTAATACTGCAGATGTATTGTTTTGGGGTTATTGATTTTGTCCTGATGATTAGTTTGTGTATAGGTCTGATGATGGAGCGGCTACGTGGTCACAGGAATAATAACTTTCCTGTGGTAAGTTCTATTAAACTCAATATAACTGCCATCAAGTCTCGAGTACTATTTACTAGATAAATTGGTCAATGTCTGATGATGAAGAAGGAAAGTGGTGAATAGCAAGATAAATTTATAGTTTACACTAATATAATTGTTATGCAATCGTGCTGTTAATTTTTGACGTTTGCGCCTCTAGTAATGTGTCATCTCTCTGTCACATACCGATAAGGAACCGCGGAGTCACTGCAGTGTAACAATGGCGTCTGCTTGTCTGTTTGTCCTCGATAAATACTTGTGTAAATATTGTCATTGTGCTACTAAAATAGCGCTGCTAGGAAAATGCGGTCTATTTAAGGAAAATCTATTTACTATCGCATACAGAAATAATATTGTAAACTATACTTAATCGCTATGATAAGAAAATTTGTACCGGGAAAATCTATTTTACGATCGCATACAAAAATAATATTGTAAACTATACTTAATCGCTATGATAAGAACATTTGTACCAGGAAAATCTACGAGTATTTTACGATCGCATACAGAAATAATATTGTAAAGTATAATTATAGCTAGAGCTATGATAAGAAAATGAGAATTGAGGGTAGTCGAGTCCGATTCTACCGGGGATCCAAGAACTGGCAGCTACCTTCAAAATGTCAAAGTATTGGTTTGGCCATAATTTTCCTCAATAGCTCAACGGTTCGGTGTAGACTAACAACAAAAAGGTCGCAGAATCTATTCCCACCCGTTACACTATTGTCGTACTCACTGCTAACGCAAGCTTTCCGATTTTTGGGAAGGGAGAAGAAAATATTAGTCTAGGCACAAGACCGAGGCCTGTGGAAGTCCATGCAAGGGACCTTCGTTCAGCAGTGAAGGTCTAACGGTTGATAAAGAATAAGACCTATATTTTACATATATAAATGCCGAAGTATTAAATAAAAGAATAATTTATTCGTTGGTTAAAGGTCAAAAGTCTATTTTGGAAATCTCCCAATACAAAAATTCTGACGATAAATTCTTACTTCCTTACTAATCCTTATCCTTATTTCTTACTAATATATAATTGCGAAAGTGTGTTTGTTTGTTGGTTTGTCCTTCAAACACGCCGCAACAAAGCAACGGATCGACGTGATTTTTTGCATGGGTATAGTTGAGGACCGGGAGAGTGACTTAGGTAACTTTTTATCAAAGAGTTCCCGCGGGATTTTAAAAACTACCACACGAGCGAAACCGCGGGCATCAACTAGTAAAATAATAATGTATTACATTAAGAATTGGCGCAATAGGTAAGTACCTACTATACGAGTAAATATGGCAGGTGGGTAAGTATGTTTTTTATTTACAACCATAGTTACTTACCATAATACAGATAACGTAGACTTTTACAACAGGAAATCTACTATTTTATTGTTTTATGGATGTATCAATGTCAGAAAGCCTTTGCTAGGAAGTAGATTCAGTTTAGACTGGGATTTCAAGAGGTTTTTATTTATAGTTACATCAAGGATAACAAACGAAATACCTACCTACTAAAATAGCCTATTATCTGGAAAAATAGTCCCAAATATCAACAATTCTTATTTTATTTACCCTCGACGCAAAAAACGACGGGGTGTTATATTTGTGTGTCTGTCTGTGACATCGTAATAGCAGAACGGATGAACCGATTTTGATTTTGTTTTTTGTTTGAAAGGTGAATTAGTCCGGGAGTGTTCTTGGCTATGTTTGATGAAAATCGGTCCTAGATGCCCGCCGCCACAAAATGGCGGAATACATGTTTCACTTTCAAATTTTCAATTTACACTTGTTAATTGTAAGCCAGGATTCTTACTAATATTATATACGTAATTAATCGTAAGTACGAAACGTTTCTGAAATGAACTGCTAAGATAAGGAACAAACTTCAAGCGTCTGTTTCCGGCCATGTATAATTTGAGAACCTACCTTCAAGACAAGAGTGATTAGGCATTTTCTAGGCAAGCGTGCTCCAACCTAAACCTCATCAATGCTGTCCATCATTGATTGTCGTCAAGCGCAAGCCTATCTCATAATTAAAAAAAAATCGGAAGTTTGTTTGTTTGTTCACGCACGCGGCAAATGAGATAGATGGAGAGAGACATGAGCGACCGAGGAAAACAAAGGTAGTCATGGGAGAAATGCAACTCGCAAAAAAAAACTGAAAATTATTATTATTAAATTTACATAAAATATGAAATTTTTTTCGACGGAAGAAATTTTCAGTAAAAATCAGACCTCTGAAAATTCACCATTACACGCGCTCTTAATTTAATTAATTAACTTCGAACCAGCAAAGTTACGTATAACTCGTCTAGAATGTCGTGGAAAATATTAAAGTGGTCGTTGGAAAATTGAATAACGGCATCCAGAAAGTAATATAAGTATAACAAAGTGATTAAATTACTCGTTAAGCGACTTTATAGTCCCTAGGGAGTCGCTTTACTTGTATTAAAAGAGCAAAAGGCGTGGAACATCGTGGAAAGTCAATACCTAACTACTATAGTAGTAGTGAATGGAAAAAGTTACGTAATCAGCATAGCCATGGACGGGAGAAATTTTATCCCCGGGGAAAGGATAAAATGTTAATCTCCCCTCGCTCAGTTTTATCCACCTGTCGAGCATGAGCAAAACGGTGGAAATAATATCCACAGTGGATATTCTTATAGGAATATACTTTTCCTTTCCCCTGTCGCCATGCTTTAGCCTAAGGAGAAGATAATTTTATCCCTTGACAGTGGATAAAATCGGGGGATAAAACTTTTATCTCCTCCCCATGCTAACCCTGCTGTGGGGTAATTAGGAGGGTGTGCTTTATGAATGAAATACATAACTAGAAGTTTGATGACGTACCTCGATCTATGTTTAGGGTTCCGTACGCGATGGGTAACCAACGGGTCCCTATTACTAAGCCTCCGCTGTCCGTCCGTCCGTCCGTCTGTCTGTCAGTGGACTGTATCTTATGATCCGTAATAGGCAGACAGTTGACATTTTCAGAGAATGTATATTTCTGTTGCTGCTATAACAACAAATAATAAAATTAAAAATTAATTAAAAATTAACCACTATTGTCGTACCCACTCCTAGCACAAGCTTTCCGCTTATTTGGAGGGAGAGGAGAATAGTTCAAGTTCATCTTGGCTTTATATTCTTTTAAAAAAAAAGGTTACAAAATTCTTTTTTGAAAAAAGTTGCAGGAACTAGCTAGTCTAAAAGATGTGTCTACATTTCATCCCACCCTTGAACTACGAAGATAATAAAAATTTCAACTGCCACTAGGTATTCGTCATTTCCACGAAACCAACAATACAATTCCGTTATAATTAAGGTGGGAACTGGGTGGGAACGTACTGACAAGCCTAATTCACGGCAAAACAACGTCATTAGTGTGAAAAGCGGTAACCTCACGCCCTTGCCATGAATTCCTGGTAGAGCATGAATGGAAATGAATGGTGGGCAGGTAATTAATTAATGAATACTGGCTCTATGCGTATTCGGGAAAGTGCTTTTCAATTAGTTTTCAATGGCGTATCAAGTACGGATTGAAAAGAAGGAAAGCAATAGAGAATTGAGGAAAAGATTTATGAATCCATAGAAACAAACATCTTATTGTATCTCTATATATATATTTTTTTAAAGAATATTTCAGTCAAGCTGAAGTTGAGTTCTTCTTATCCCCTCCCAAAAATCAGAAGGCTAGTTGTATATAGGTTGGGTAGGCTATTGAGGCTTGGATTGAGAATTGAGATGACAATGATGGATGACAGTGGCGTGCACACAGGGTAGGCATAATACGGAAAAATGATATAAAATGGAGAAAATCGCCAGTACGAGTTATAAAAACTTAAGGATAGGCTTTTTATAATTTGTACAATGCCTACCCTTAAGTTTTTTTTTGACGACCTCCCTGGCGCAGTGGTGAGCGCTGTGGTCTTATAACTGGGAGGTCTCGGGTTCGATTCCCGGCGGGGGCAATTTAGTAATTTATTATTTCTAAATTGTCTCTGGTCTGGTCTGGTGGGAGGCTTTGGCCGTGGCTAGTTACCACCCTACCGTCAAAAACGTGCCGCCAAGCGATTTAGCGTTCCGGCACGAAGGCGTGTAGAAACCGATTAGGGGTATGGGTTGAATTTACACTGCTATACCCCTTCCAAGTTAGCCCACTACCATCTTAGACTGCATCGTCACTTACCATCAGGTGAGATCGCAGTCAAGGGCTATCTTGTCATAGAATAAAAAAAATAAAAAAATAAAAAATTCGCACCGAAGATTTTTTCCATTTTGTATCATCTGCCTACCCTGTAGTACATCCTGTGCACGCCACTGATGGATGATGATTATTATTAAAGATGATTCTAAACAGCTCTCGCTGATCGCGTATAGCATTTAGGGCCCTATCTCATTAGGATGCCATGGCAGACTCCGACAGCGCTGCCAATCAAAACGTGTCAAATTGTATTACAACGTACCTAATCCTACCTCATTTGGCGACGGCTTGGCGTCGACACCAGTGCATATACGTCGACGGAAGCCCTGCTGGCGTCGTTGCCATGGCATCCTCATGAGATATGGCTCGAGTTTCTAATATGGCGGTCTGATCTATTTTCAAATTGATTAATCGAGTTTGACGCCACTATTTCACTTTAACAAGGTTAACTTTTGAATATAGCTGGCACCTGTGACAACAGGTACCGATTTTCCATAACAATAAGCCAAAATAAATAATATGTATATGAAGTATGAACATCCAAAAAGTCATGGTTAAAAGATTTTGTAGAGTTCCTACTTTAGCGGTAGGTACCAGGCTAGTTTAATTAACCTTAAAAACGTAGATCTGTCTGCTAATGGCCGCACATTCAGAACGGGGGTTATTGAAACATCGCCTTGACACAAATTAATAATTTAGTTTCATGGTGAGGAGCCGTAACTCATGTGATTGTCAGTGTAGGTTTTGCCACACGAATGTGTGCGCCGTGGAAAATATGACACCGTCGCGTCTTCATATATCATGTGAATTTTGAAGTTTTTCCTTGGACTACTTGCCACGGTTTAGCTATCAAACAGGTTTTCTGAAACCAGCATGTCGATTTCGTAAAAATAATAAAAAAGCGAAGATACAATTCGCTCCAGCAATACATAAGCATGTAATGTGAATATTAATTGTAAATTGTAGGGAGGTACACAACATGATATTGTTATTACAATTTTTTTTAAAGAGTAACCGCCGAGTTTCTTGCTGGTTCTTCTCGGTTGGAACGGCATTCCGAACCAGAGATTCATTAGAGTTTAGACGATTCGAAAGCCCTTTTTATTTATTTGAATACAAAATTATTCTATATGATTGCATCAGTGTAACGATCGCAATGGCCTCTGATTGGCTGGTAGGTACTCTCTCGCTAAGAGATGTAATGTTCGTCTTGATGCACTATGCTCTGCTTGCTACGACCAAAAACAGAGAAAAGACAGGGTAAATTATCAACATTGACTGATTGATTGAGATTTTTGCTTTCGTAGCATTGCCGTCCCTTGACCGTCTCGGGTCAGCTGTTGTGGAAAGTTACTTGTTTGGCCTGAAAGGCGAATGCATCACCACTTACCGGTGATGGCTCCAGCGGTCTTGTATGGGGTACCCCAATCTTCTTAGGTCTTCAGCTCCATAGGCCTTCGGTGATTTCGTGTTTTGGCTGGCTGTTTGAGAAAAGGCACTCGCGCCGCACCGAATTGATGAGATGAAAGAGGGGCGGATACGCGTCGGTTACGAATATATTATGTGTGTCGAACGTGGGCCGTCCGTGAAAGGGTCGGATGACGACTGACATTTGAATTGAATTTGAACTGAAGTACGCGCTAGGGGCGCGTTCGAAATCGGTGGAGATGCATTCGTTTATATAAAGTTAATTAGAATTTTGAAAAGAAAATAAAAAACGTAGGTATTTGTGCTTGCACTTATAATAATAAAAATGCGTAATAATAAAAAAAATGAACATTCTACGGAACATGCCGCCGACCTTAAAATAACTAGCTTATTTTAAAGGGAAAGAAACAATGCGTTATACTAAGAGAACTTAATGAATACAAATGTAAATGGTAAAAAAAAAAAAAATAGAAAATTGAAAGTTGAAAGTTGGACGTTAATCTATAGGCAAGGGACACACCTTGACTACAGGTCTTTTGGTAAGAGTATTACCTATGCGAACAGTGACTACATGAGTCACTCCATCGACGCCGGGGTGCAGTTGATGCACGCGCGCTAGACGCCAATGCAGAGTGTTGTGGATTAACACGAATATTGAGCCCTCGCAGAGGGGTGTGTGACTTGTATCAAGAATCCATTTACCTCGAAGCTGTAAATGATGTGAATTTTCAACACTCCAACATTTCCAAAAGTGTTGGATAACCTGCTGGATGATTTGCAAAACAATATACATCCAGAGAAGACGGAATCGAAGGTGACGATTCGGATTGTCATTGGAAAAATTGTATTCTGGCAGAGAGGTCAATGGTTTCTTGGTAAGAAAGTGATTTGGTGTGAATGGTAATGAATCCGTAGGATCATTACTGAGTGTGCTTAGTGTGTAGTGTGTGGGGTTGAGAACCAACTCCGGTTTGCAAAGGAGTGTGTTATAATCGTCATATGTTAAGGTTAGTTTACCGTTAACGCGATAACGATGAGCTGCTTTAGATATTCCTCCAAAATGAGAATCATAAGGAGGTTTCAAGTGACAGATAATGGAAAGAGATGGTAATTTGTTTTCAATCAGATTTTGATTAGATTGATTTTGAAGGAATTGTAAAAACTCTTTCAAATATCTGTAACCTGCGATAAAGTTGCAGTCACTGCATCTTAATAGAAAAGGATCAGCACAATTGACAACTCTGTGCAGTAATGCACAAAGAGATTGAACTCCTGCTGGTGGAAGTTGGCCAATGATTGGCTCAGGAGGTCGAGTCTGAAAACAATGCATACAAGAACGAATTCGTGTACGAATATCGTCTGGATCTGATGAAATCGAGTAAGTCTGAGAAATTACAGATTTTAGTGATTGTGGTGGAACAATTAGATTAATTTTAAGAAATTGATTAATCAGCAAGTTAGAAAAGATATGAATTTTAGCCAAAGCTATTGAATGTTTAGCATTATACGAAACGTATGAGTTCCCGCCGACCCTGAGAAGTCCAGCGGTATCAAGAAAAGATTTTAGCTTTTGCAATTGATTCAAGCAGCTTTCGTTATTCTTGACGTGAAAAATATCTTCTGAAGATTGATCACTTTGTACAAGTGTTAAAATGCGTTGAAGAGCGAATTTAGTTTCGTGGATTGTAGTTTGATTAGAAGAATTAGATTTCGTTTTTGAACATTCATGGTAAAATCGCAAACACAAAGAAACTACAAGAAGCAGAACAGACAGTGATGAAAATCTTTGTAGAAATTGTAAATCAGGAACCTCAGGATGTTCGTTTATATTAGATATCTCTGAAAATGTAATATGCTTGATGATATGTGAAGGTACATCTACATGGTAAATAAAAGCGTCTAATTTAGTCCTGACCTTGGTCGTTGCAGATTTCTTTACCCCTGCATGATGAGGGATATAATAAGGTTTTACAATGATACTTGAAGGGTTTTGAATAAGTTTTATATGACTCAAGTCTATGTACTCTTGGAGGCATTGAACAAATTCTGCTCGTAAAACAGAATTACTTGAAGGTTTAGATTCAAGTCTATGATGTTGTGAAAGTGAAAGAACACGAGAATCGCGTAGCGGAGGCGTATTCTTTTTGAATGGAAGAGATGAGGTGAATTTATCAGTGGAATCTCTCGAATGTGTGTTTACAACAATTGATTTGCAAAGAACTTCCTCTTTGATGAGAGGCTTTATTTCAGGAACAGGCTCAAGTTTCGGAAACTTTTGTAGTTGCATGTTTGTAGGTATGTAATTAGTAATTTTTGGCAAGACAAGCGCTTTAATGAAAAGTTTGGGTTCCGATCTATTGTATGGTGTTATTTCGCTCGTCACATAACCGCGAGGCTGATTATTATCTTTGTTACCTATACCTGTAACAGTTGCGCTCGGAGAAGTTCGAAATCGTTTGAGACCGAGTGGTTGAGCACAAGACTCGGTAGTCAAAGTTGCCTGTGATCCCTGGTCAACTAGTGCACGAATAATATTTGGATGTTGAGAATTCGAATTGATTTGATTAATATTGATTAACGCTGTGGTTGGAAGAACCGTTGAATAATTTAAAGAATTTTCTGGACACTGAGGAACTTCAGTGAGTAAATTACGTGTTGAATTATTGTTGTTTTCGTGAACGGACGTGTGATGGCGCTGTGAGCAAATTCTACAGCTGTATCTAGAAAAACAAGTACCAGATTCGTGCCCTTTTAATAAGCAATTCACGCAAATTTTGTTTTCTTTAATAAACTGTAAGCGTTTGTTTAAATCTAATTTATTGAACGAATCACATTTACTCAATATATGAGCTTCATTATTACAGTAGCAACAAGTGCGTTTAGTATTATCAGAAGAACTGTGAAAAGTAACGCTCTGAGTAGGACGTGCAGTATTTGCATTGTAATTATTTTTGGTATCAGGTAGTACATGAGAGAACGCAGGACGAGCAGAAGTAGTAGATTGGCACGAGGAACTGGACGCGGTGTCAACGGGTACAATGTCCTTAGCAGCTGACATGACTTCTAACGTGGATAGTTCCTTGTCAGCAAAATCTAGCAAGTCACTGGCAGGCGGAATCTCGCTTGACGATTTTAACAAAAATTCAAAACGTCTGCGAACACTGGGAGTTTGTTGTACGTATTTATCCTTGACGGGTGGTGCATCAAAAATCTTGTCAAAGCGTTTAGTAGCAATTATGCTTTTATTTTCGTAACGACTTATTAAAATTTGTAAAGCGTTTGTATAGTTTGAATCAGTTACCGGAATTGATTTTATAAGGTCCAATGGTTCATCACGTAATGACAACAACAAATACCTAAAACGTTGAACATCCGACAACTCATCATCATGAACTAAAGATTTGAATAGGTCAAAGAATGCAATCCATTGAGTTACATCGCCGCTGAATGTAGGTAGCAAAATCGTAGGTAACTTTGTCTTCGATGAATGACTATGGCATAAAGGAGATGTTACATTGGCCATACTATTTTTTCTAATATTAACTTTTAAATTGTCCAATGCAATTTGAACGACATAATATAAGTTATCAAATTTATCACGAATAGCTAATTGATCTTCTTGGTTAAACTCACCCTTTTTTGCTAAATGTTTTTCAATTTTACCTTGAACAGCATGAAATTGTTTTTTAATTGTATTTAAGTCCCTTGAACGAACTCTAAACTCTGCTTCATTATCAATGCAATCAGCCATGCGTTGAATACTATTTAGAGAAACTTCTCTTTCAAACATTAACTGAACTAGTTCCATTTTGAGAAAAAATTAAAAAAAAATAATTTATATAAATATGCAAAATGTAAGAAAGTTGGTGTAAATATGTAGCACGCAAATGCTTAAGGTGTTATATTAGTACGAAAATACGAATATAACGTATGTAAGAATTGTATGTCTGTATGTAGCACGTAAATGCTTGAATTGTTATATTAGTACGAAAATACAAATATAACGTATGTAAAGGTGTATGTATATAAAGCACGAAAATGCTTGAATTTTTTGTTAAATTAGTACGAAAATACCAATATAACGTATGTAATAGATGTATGTGTAAATAGCACGAAAATGCTTGAATTTTTGTTATATTAGTACGAAGATACCAATACAACGTATGTAAAAGTTGTATGTATATATAGCACGAAAATGCTTGAATTTTTGTTATATTAGTACGAAGATACCAATACAACGTATGGAATAGTTGTATGTATATGTTTATGTAATTAGCACGTAATGCCTGGATATGAAAGTAGTATGTATTTTGTTATATTAGTACGAAGATACCAATATAACGTATGAAATAGTTGTATGTATATGTTTATGTAATTAGCACGTAATGCCTGGATATGAAAGTAGTATGTATTTTGTTATATTAGTACGAAGATACCAATATAACGTATGAAATAGTTGTATGTATATGTTTGTGTAATTAGCACGTAGTGCCTGGATATGAAAATAGTACGTATTAATATAAATTACGCGTTACAGTACGAAGATACTGCTCGTTTCATTCGAAGAAATAAAACAAGGCGTAACTTATAGTAATTAGTACGGAAATGTTATTGCCTTATTAAAGCAAAGTATGGAAAATGGATTAAGCATGAAAATGCTATTAGTCACGTTCGAAAAAACGATGACAAACCGTTCATATGAAGAAATGAATATTGGAATAATGAAAGTATATGTAACCGACCGGTGTGTATGCTCCCTTATAGAACTGCACTGGCGGACGCGTGGCGATACGATGTATTCGACGTAAAAAATTATAAATCTAAATAGCGAAATACGTTATAATCTTCTGAAATGTTTATTGAAATAGTTAGAATAACTAAGTAGAACACTGTACGCATAAGTATTTCGTAGAAATAATACGTAATTTATGAGAAATAACGCACCATATGGTTGGTATCGTAGGTAGGTACGAACGATGGACTAAGGATTACTATGATGATATTATGATTTTACGATTGAAATAAGATGAATTAATGAGTGCCAGCACAAATACACAAAAGCCGCGGTAATTTAATGCTCCGGTTCGTAGAAAATATGTTGTGGAAAGTTACTTGTTTGGCCTGAAAGGCGAATGCATCACCACTTACCGGTGATGGCTCCAGCGGTCTTGTATGGGGTACCCCAATCTTCTTAGGTCTTCAGCTCCATAGGCCTTCGGTGATTTCGTGTTTTGGCTGGCTGTTTGAGAAAAGGCACTCGCGCCGCACCGAATTGATGAGATGAAAGAGGGGCGGATACGCGTCGGTTACGAATATATTATGTGTGTCGAACGTGGGCCGTCCGTGAAAGGGTCGGATGACGACTGACATTTGAATTGAATTTGAACTGAAGTACGCGCTAGGGGCGCGTTCGAAATCGGTGGAGATGCATTCGTTTATATAAAGTTAATTAGAATTTTGAAAAGAAAATAAAAAACGTAGGTATTTGTGCTTGCACTTATAATAATAAAAATGCGTAATAATAAAAAAATGAACATTCTACGGAACATCAGCGATACTCTTTGTTAAGCGGTACCATAATTTCTATACTGTATATTTGCTAAACTGCGCATAATTATGTAGTAAATGTTTCAGTAAAGAGTCCTTGGAAAATTAATTGAATAATATAAATTATTTTACACGTGCCTCCATACAAACAATGTAGAGAGCGCAGTTAAATATTTATTTTTAATATGTACATTGCTTTTCAGCACCTGATTTAAATGACCTTGATTAACATCACGCTGACAAACAATGAGTGATTATCGTTTGTTTTAATTTAATTTATTTTTTGCAGAAACCTGGATATCTTGGGAGTAATCACGTGTCGCTGAAGGAAATGCAAACAAAACCTTTTGAAGATCTAAATGTTTTTTCTCAGTACTCGTAAACGTTAAGCAGCTCTCCTCAGAGCTGACATAGCAATTCTGTCATATAGTATTCACTATGTTGGTACGAAGCATATCAATTATTCGTAATCGTCTTTTCCTAAATCCCCACAATTTAACTGCAGCAAAGTACCCCTGCAGCATTAGACTTGAGGAGTTGAGGGTAAATAATTTTATAGGACCACCTCGCAAGCTTCTTCAG
The DNA here is from genome assembly GCA_038048805.1 of Hipparchia sbordonii. Classification (NCBI taxonomy): domain Eukaryota; kingdom Metazoa; phylum Arthropoda; class Insecta; order Lepidoptera; family Nymphalidae; genus Hipparchia; species Hipparchia sbordonii. Next base: position 9,461,633 of record CM076115.1, read on the forward strand.
TCGATTAAAAAATCACGTGAATCGGTCCAGAAATCCCGGCGAATTCGGTGGACTCAGGTACATAGAAAAAAAGATACCAGGCGAATTGATAACCTCCTCATTTTTGGGAATCGGTTCAAAATATACGTCGTAATATACAGGAACTCGCTTTTGCCCCCAGCTTCACTCACGTTAAGTTCAATTTTTCAAACCCTTAATTTATCCTCTTAAGGGTGGAATTTTCAAAAATCTTTTCTTAGCAGATGCCAACGTCATTCTGACGTTGGCATCTGCGAAGAAAAGATTTTTGAAGAAGCTATCTATATGCCTGCACAACAACAGTTTGATCCGTTCAGTGGTTTGAGCTGTGCGTTGATAGATCAGTCAGTCAGTCATCTTTTCTTTTTATATATTATTATAAGATAATGATGTAAAGCTGGTTATAGATTTCGTATAAGTTTACCCAGTGGTCTGGAACTATGACAGAGAGGAATTACATTGCCTATAGCGTCTCCCATCAGGTAAGGGGTACCCGTGTTGCTTTTTGTCGGTAAATAAGGCGTAATACAGATGACTAATGATCTAAAGCAGGGAGTACTGAGTTCATATATTTTTTTTACTAACATTTTACTCCTTGGCCGCTCGCCAATCGACTCGCTTCTGAGAATCTTGCATTTAAAGATTATATCTGTGTATTTTGTGTAAATATAGTTTTAGAGTTTGTAAACAAACTTGTTTCTATGTAAGTACCTACTTACTGGAAACAACTATAAATTTGTATTTACCTACGTAGTTAAATATTCTGATAAGCTATTACAAAGTTATAAAAATAGGTTGTCTTTTTACCCGATTAGCAAAGCGTATGTAATGTGAGTAAAGGTATGCATAGTAATTTGACATGCTTTGTAGTGTTAATGGTAGTAACTGTCTCTTTGGTCTAGACCAAAGAGGCAATTACTACCATTAACACTAGTCAAACATGCTAACACTAGTGTTAGCATGTTTGACTGTGGATAGCAAGGTCTCGGGTTGGATTCCCGGGTGGGGCTAAGAAATGGGTTTTTCTGCCAAGAAATTCTCAGTATAGGTACTAGCCCGGAGTTAGGAAGTTGGTGATGAGTAACTCGGCTTTGGGAGCTTCGGAGAGCACGTAAAGCCGTCGCCTGCTCTTGATCTGTCTCCGGTCGTGTCGGATTATCCGTCCCATCGGACTATGAGAGTGAGGGAATAGAGAGTGTGATGTTCACTTATTGGGAGTTGGGTTTTAAGATAAACACAGATCAGTAAGTAGGTACACTCCAGGTGACGTCCACTCGTAGCGGGGAGTGCTATGCGAGTGAGACATCACTCTGTTGTGTATACTCATTTAATTATTGTATATATCACAGAGAGTGTACTAGCGTTTGCGTACACACTTGTTCACTGTAATATCTCTGCAGATGGCTAATTTCTGAGGAGGTTGGCCGCCGTGACCGGATTCGGTCGGGGGGATTCTAATTAGTGAAAATGGTTTGACAGATTTTAACGTCACATTCGCTGGTCACATCACAATATGTGCAGGTCGAAGCGTGTCGCTAGTATTCGTATAATTTATGAATGTATATTCGCTGCTATCTGCTGCACTTGGCGCAGTCTAATAAAAATGACGAGGTTTGACGTTATGACGTTAGCTGTTGCAAGATCACTGACCTCCTACGTAACGCAAGTTCAATATACTTCTAGTCTATTCCACCCAGTCATTGTTGAGAACTCTGCACTCGAAATTGTAGACCAGTTAGGTATGTATGCTTGGGACACACGGTCCAATTTTGAGAAAGAGATCAATCCAACCGACTTGGCAGGGCAACGTTCGGGAAGCTTCGTGATATCTTCTCGTCCACAATTCCTCAGTGCTTGAAGATTGAAATCTTCGAACAGTACGTGTTGCAAGTGATGACTTATGGATCCGACTTATGGGCCTTCGTTATGGGCCTCATAAGAAGGCTTAGCATCTCTAGCCATATTACAGACGTGTTCTCTCTTTCTACGATCGCTAACGCTAAAGCAGGGGCTCCCAAAGTTTTTTTTCACGACCTATCCTTCCAGAAGGGAAGCATGATAAAAAACCTTTTGAACCCCTGCTCTACAGCGTTAGCGATCATGCCAAGAGAACGCGGCAGGGTCGCTCAGCGAGAGATCTCTACGAGATCAAATTAAAAGTTACCGACATAGCTCAGCGACTCGCGGAGCTGAAGTGGAGATGGGCGGGGCACATAGTTCGAAGAGCTGATGGTCGATGGGGTAGTGTGACAGTGTGATGTATGAGCGAAGGTAACTTAATTACAATATGGGGTTATTCAAGGGGCGGACCAATAAATTCCTAAAAACCCGGCAACGCATCGATGGTGCCTCTGGTACTACATGTGCTCATGGGCGGCGGTAATCACATAACATCAGGTAATAATCCGCCTGCTCGTTTGCCCGCTATTCATAAATAAAAAAAAGTTATACGACTTGCGTCAGTATCGCGACTGTATCGCGGTCATTTTGCGATTGTATCGACCTCTCGAAATATGTACATATTATAGAACGCTGCATCGTACTAGCTTTATAGGCACGTCCTAAACTCCGCTAGTTTATAGGTTTACGTTTGAAACAAACGCGTTCGGCTAAATGGCCGCTCGCCTTGCCCTAAATGTATAATTTAGATCAAAGAATACCCTCGTTTGCTCTGATTGTCGTTACAGAAATAGAAATAATGCCATTGTTGCATCCATTTAGTTTGAGAGCTGGTGGTGGAATAATCTTCTTTTTTTTTAAAAAAAAAAAGAAGAATATTAGCCAAGCTGAAGTTGACTAATATCCTCCTATCCCCTGCAAATAAGCAGAAAGCTTGTGATAGGAGTGGGTACGACAATAGTGCAACGGGTGGGATTCCAACCTGCGACCTTTCAGTTTTCAGTCCACACCTTTAACCGTTGGGCTATTAACCGATAGTCCCTCCACTGCTGGACACAGATCTCTTGCATGACTTCCACAAGACTCGGTCTTGTGCCGCGTGCATTCAGCGACTACCTGCTGATGTTGTCAATCCACCTAGAGCGGCGTCTGTAAGCACTACACTTTCCATTGCGGGGTCGCCACTTCAGCACCTTGAGACTCCAACGATCTTCAGTTCGAACTATCTGCCCCGCCCATTTCCACTTCAGCTCTGCGACTGGCTGAGCTATGTTGGAGACTTTGGTTTTGCTACGGAACTCCTCATTCCTGATTTGATCTCGCAGCGATACTCCCATAGCTCTCTATGACTCTGAGGCCTGAGCCTAATTTATAAGATATGTTTCAGATCTATAAAAATTGTAATATGTATTTTAACCATGCCTCTACACGTATCTATCTATGCACGTCGTACTCTGGTAGTTAGTGATTGGATCTTATTCAAATATTATATTACGTATTATAGATACTTCATCCGTATCAATCAACGCTTCGTAATATAAGGAAAACGCATTTCCTTGAAACGGTACCTACTCACTATGTGTTCTCGTAAAATCGTTATTTGGACAGTTCGCAAGTTTGCAAACCAAAGAGGTGTTAATTTTGAGGAAATCGTAATTGTTTATATTGCGTTGTGCTAGTCTGCCAGTGTCCGACTTTTTTTTTTATAAACTTTAATTCTCGTTAAAGTTGTATTAGGTGCCAAAACGTCGCCAATTTGTGAAAGACAAAATGAGTTATTGGGTAGATGCACTCTTTGTCTCATTCTTGGCACGGTGTGAACAATTACTTGACAAAAAGTGACAGCATCCATCTTATTGGCATGGGTAAGTGATTGGTAAAACACTGAAGGGACTAAAAAAATGTGTAAACACAAAATTCTTTTCCATTTTTTACTTTTACGCCTGGTTTTTTTTTGACATCCGTTTATACTGCTTTTGACAGTCACTCACACAAATCCAAAGTCAGCTTTGCATTTATCTGAGTGACTGTAAATCTCAGGATTTACCTAAATGCGCGGATTGTAGTAAGTATTAGAAAGGTAAAATTAAAATACAAATCATCTCATCAAGTCAACTTTAGGCGACTAATAAAGTTGACATTTTGATAGATTGCCAATACAAAATGCGCCAAAACGGCAACTTTATTCGAAGGATAAATTTAACTTGGAGATAGTTAAATATACCTTAGTTCAGTTAACCGTCTGTTACTTTCAAAAGAGGTGTGTTTGCTGTACCAAATCTTCCCACTCGACAAACCACGTCACGACTTTTCAAGCAGCGATCCCCGGCCGCAAATAATCCCGTTTCTCAAGAAGCGACCCGATTGCATTGAAACAACAAATTTCGAGATAAAGATTTATTTATACCGAAACCAGGAACGGCTTTGCGTCACTGGTTCTATATCGAACCGGGGGCTGAGGTCACGCGGCCGCCGTGCTGTCTCTCTGGAAAACGGGCTTTATTTATAACACGGGCTTACCAGCAGCGTCGCTCCAGCCAACGTCGACTGCTGGGCAAAGGATCAAGGCATCTTGCAAGGATATCTTACGAGGATCAAGACGTCTTGCAAACTCCACTTGTTAGTTACGTAATTGGCCCACAACGAATCTCATATTGTCAGTCTACTAGGTCGGCCAACGCTGCGTTTTCTTATTCGAGGACCTTAGGACCCCGGCTAATACCTAATGTTTTCAACCCCCGACGCAAAAACGACGTATGTGTGTGTGTGTGCGTGTGTGTGTGTGCGTGTGTGTTCGTGCGTGCGTGTTTCTGTCTGTCGGTCTGTGGCATCGTAGCAGCCGAATTAATGAACCGATTTTGAATTTGTTTTTTTTGTTTGAAAGGTGAATTAGTCGGGAGTGTTCTTAGCTGTTTGATGAAAATCGGTCCAAGATGGCCGCCGCCACAAAATGGCGGATTAAGTACCAATATCTTTTTTCACAACTCCCTCAATATGGGTCTCAAATGAAAGGGCTTGACTAGTAGAATAGAATACACTATGATTTTCAAATCCAAGATGGCCGCCACCACAAAATGGCGAATTACATTTTTTTTTAATTTCACGTTGGAGTGTTTTCACACTTGTTTAATTTCTGGCCACAGATGATGCAAATTCAGGTCACCAAACGACGGCAATCGTTAACACTTAATTCGTTAACGTCCGATTAAAGGAGATCAAAGCGAGCCTCTCGTGTCAACACTGCCGATACTTGACTCGGTGTGACTCGGCTGCTTAAAATACGCACTGCTTAAGATACGCACTGTAAAATAGTGCTAACTATTTAACTGCGGAGTTTATTTTTTAAGAACGTGCTTGGTTTTTCTCGAGTTAATTAGGCAATTGGTTATTTATTTCTTGTTTAAGTACCTAAAATAAAGATTTTTAACGATTTTTCGCTTATTTGGAGTGGATGGGAGGATAGGGGAAGCGAAGTGTTGGCAGACCCCCCACTAGGTGGACCGACGACGTCTAGGGAGCCGCTGGATTCAGGCGGCGCAAGACAGGCCTGTGAAGCTCCATGTAAGAGACTTATGTCCAGCAGTAGACGACTAGGATAATATCCTCCTCAGTCAACTTCAGTTTGGTTAATATTCTTTTAAAAATTTAAAAAAAAATATTATTTTTCCCGCAGAAAAATAATTTTATACTTATTTTTTAACCGATTTCCAAAAATTCGTCGGAAAAAAGGTTGTCATATCATCGGAATCTTTTTTTTATGTATGTTCCCCAATTACTCAAAGACGCCTGGACCGATTTGGGAAATTCTTTTTTTGTTTGAAGTGAAAGTATACCCTTACTTTCCAGATGGTCCCATTGCTATCACGTCAGGATCCGATGATGGGATCCTGGAGAAATCGAGGGAACTTTTCAAATTTTATAGACACAATTGATATACTTTGTAGTGGCGTTTGAAGTCGGATTTGTAAAAAGAATTTTTACGTTTATATTATTTTAAATTATACATATATTCGTCTGGATTACAAAAATTAATTGGCGTTGGCAAGTTACCCCAGCCGAGTTGGCGTTATTTTATCACAAGCACCCGGAAACATGATTTACAGCTACAAGATCGTGTATTTCAGAAAAACATTTATAATAATCATAAATTAACGTAATTTATTACATTATTTTACAGCTTTGATGATTGCGATATTATTTTTACGATTTAAATCTCTGATTTTTTGGAACTCTGGTCCAGTTTGGTAGAAAAGTAACCCTTGGTACCTCGTCTGTCCATCTGTCGTAACTGTTTATCGATTTAAAATTATTCCCAAATCATTAACGTAATTACTGTTTTTTTTTTTATTATACGCTATCGACTTGGGAATAATTATTGTAAAAATATATTTGCAATTTTATTGCAAGTGAAAAATTTAGGTCACATTTAGGTAAGTATTCTTTTTAGTAGTTGACACTTCGTTTTTGAATTAAGTATCATTAAATATTACTTTAAAACAAAAAAATTTTTATTCAACTTTCATTTTCAATTGTTAAATTCTGAGTTAGGAATCTGATGAAAAAAAGAAAATGAAATTTTTTCATTTTCTACAATCCGTAAAAACTCATTTCAATTTCTGATTTTTATGTTGCACCTAGGGAATGCAAATCTCGCGAGATTGGGGCTCAAGCGAGATCTCGCGAGATTGTTATTTACAATCTCGCGAGATCTCGCCAATTTCGAGATCTCGCGAGATTGGCAGTTTTGTGTGTTTTTTTTTGCAAAGAATCACAATATTTGAATAAATTAGAAAAAAAATAATAAAAATTATAAGTATTATAAGATAACATTTATTTTCACGAATTTTTTCAATAGAATTTTATGAATCAAATTGTCTATAATTTTTTAATAAACTTCTAAGTACTAAACTTTGACGTACGTATCAATCAAATCACTGTGGAAGCACTGTACTGCCCTCGTAATTGAAAACAAAGTAAGTTAAATAGAAGTTACCTTTAAGTTATTGTGTTTTCAATTACGAGGGCAGTGTATACATAGCACAGTTTGGTTACCTATTGTAAAAAAATTTATTTTTTATTTTTTGAAAAGCAACTGCTGAGTTTCTTGCCGGTTCTTCTGAACAGAATCTGCATTACGAACCGGTGGGTGGTACAAGTTGGCCTACATGAAATAAATAAATTTTGAATTTGAAATAACAAATGAAAAAAACAACCAGTATTCTAATATCAAACGCAAATCTTTTAGTAATTTAAAAATTAATTCGCGCACCGAACGAAACCGACAGGTCGCAACTCCGTCCGTGTCAGTCCGCGCTTCGAATAAGACTTTTTTATGCTCGAGTGCAATCTCGTTAATCTCGCGAGATCTCGCCCTTTTTTTCGGCCGAGATCAATCTCGCTAAAAAAGGCCGAGATCTCGCGAAAACGAGATCTCGCGAGATCGAGATTGCATTCCCTAGTTGCACCCATGCAATCTTTTCCGAACCGATGGTAGAGTCTGCACTTATCATAAGAGCTACAAGTTGGGCTACATGAAATTAGTTTTGAATTAGAATTTATGAACTATGAAGATGATGTTTAGTACTTATGAAATTCAAATCTATGAGGACGTCATACTTTATTTTATTGCGTGACTTGTTCAGAATTTTAAATTTGGAACCTCTTTACGTTCCAATTTTAAACAGATTGAATCTTGAATCGAAAGAATACTTTTAGAATTCAGATTCTGAAAACTTGGAACATGAGACCTTATTTGCCACACCCATCGATTTAAAAATAGAACACCCACCAAAACAACGCATGACTTCGAAATATTGACGAAGTGACGAATAGTTTTCGTATTATTTTCTGAGTGGGTGTCGTTTGGCTGATGGATGCATAACTGTGGCGCCGGTTTTAAAATTTTTTTTTGGAGTAGACACCGTCTAGGGAACATCCGTGATATGGTCTTAGCATAATAGTATATCTTTGTATTCAGCAAAAAGCGTTACGTACAAACAAACCTTATAAAGATTATGGTAATGTCCTCCCGACCAAATCAGGCCACGGCGACCAATCTCCACAGAGATTAGCCATCTGCGCGGGAGATATTATAGTGCACAAGTGTGTGCGCAAACACGGGTGCACTCTCTATTCCCTTACTCTCATAGTCCGACGGGACGGAAATCCGACACGACCGTAGAGAGATCAGGCGCAGGACCGACGGCTTTACGTGCTCTCCCGAGGCACGGGGGTGACTCACCGCCAACTTCCTAACTCAGGGAATTTCTCGACAGAAAAACCCAATACATTTTATGCCCCAAACCTGGGACCTCGTCATTTGCAGTCGAACTTGCTAACAACTAGACCAACGAAGCTGGTAACACACACTGTGTAGGAGTCTTGTGATAGCTCGTATCACTCGATTGTGCAGGTTAAGCAACGTTGACCCAAGTTAGGAACTGGATGGGTGGCCGACTTTGATAGTTCGTATTTGACTGTCTCATTCCCTTGGTACCTCGGAGAGCCTTTCTGTTGCAGTTCTTATTACTTACATCCCATAACATACCTTCTCATTGTCAAATAGGTAGTTATATAAAACTTTTACTTAAAAATAGCGTTACAAAATAAATAGAGGTAAGTATTGTTAAGAATTTTTGTAACACTTTTCATTTTGCAACGCAATTGTGGAACGCAAGGAGTAATAAAAAATTACTAGCTATATCTACCTAGTTTTAGTACTTACTAGTCTACTTTTTAAAATATATGTACTTAACACTTTTGGTTTTGATTAATTATGTAGATGTCTGCTTACATAATTTAACTATTACATTTAAAAATCTCTTTTTCTGCTGCTGCAATCCATTCTTTAGCACTGATCTTTAATCTATGATTAACACTGGACAGGCTGCTGTGATTTCTTTTTAACAAAACAACGGTGTTGTTTAATAAGTTTGACATGTCTGTGTGTGTGTGTGTGTTCGGCTAAACGGATGAACCGATTTTGATTTTGTTTTTTTTCTGTTTGAAAGGTGAATTAGTTGGGAGTGTTCTTAGCTATTTAATGAAAATCGGTCCAAGCTGGCTGCCGCGACAAAATGGCGAATTACATATTTTTTCACAACTTTCTCAAAATGGGTATCAAATGGAAGGGCTTGACTAGTAGAATATTATACACCATTATAAATTTTAAAATCCAAGATGGCCACCACCACAAAAATGGTGAATTACATTTTTTTCTTAATTTCACATAATTATCGGGGGTGTTTTAAATTTTCCATTTACATTTGTTTGGACCTACTTGATTGGCGGTATTTTGGATTTGATTGACGCTATCTTTTCGTTGTAAGCATAGATATGAGTGTCTTTGGAACTAATATTAATCTATGATTTCATATGAAATTATAGATTAATCATAGATTAACTATAGAGGTCGGTGCGCCATTTGCAATATTATTCTGCCCTCGTAATTGAAAACACAGTAACTTAAAGGTAACTTCTATTTAACTTACTGTGTTTTCAATTACGAGGGCAGTATTAGTTCCAGGCACTCAAATGTGGCGTTTCAAATTGATCAATAACTAAGCTATCATTTGGATATGGTCAGCCAATACAGTGTTAATCATAGATTATAGAGAATACAGAGATCGGTGATTTTTAGCGTAAAACGAAACGTTCACCCGATCGTTTCACGTTTCAGCGAATCCACAAATCGGAATACATTACGCTGCACCGTTACGAAAGGAGTTTACATAACAACGGGACCCGTTTACAGTTTACTTGAAAATTGAAATACATTCATGTAACCTCATGTAACGGATCTGAGTCGATCGCTCGATCCTGATGAATCAAAGATGTATCTAAATATACCGCTACATTCAGCATTTTGACTTGTATTAACGTTTCAATATATATATATAAATCGAATGCATTGCAAATTGGCATAAAGTGTTTTTGTAAAAAGTTAGGTATAGGATCGAGTATATTGCTTTTTCCATAGACAGATTTTTTTAAGACCAGCAGGGTTAGTAAATCGAACTATAATAATACTGATTTAAAGTTACAAGTTACTGAACTTGTACTGACAACCGATTCTAATTTGGAATTTCTAATAATTTTTATGGGAGCATCTTGCAAAATTCCTACTCGCACGAAACGCTTTAGTTTTTTAAAACGAACCGTTAAGGTGTGGAACACCCTTCCAGCACCCGTGTTTCCTGCCACCTATAATTTGAGTAGGCATCTTCTAGGCAAGCGCGCTCCAACCTAGACCTCATCATTTCTTTCCAGGATTGATTGTCGTCAAGCGCAAGCCGTAAAGGTTGGCCGTTTTGGCCGAATTTCGGCCAGGAGTATGTTATTATTATAAAACTCAGACTAGGAAGTAACTATTGCAATACCAATCGATTACGCAAATGGTGTTTAGATTCGATCTCGATTTGCCTCCGTAATTGATTTGACACCGATCGTGTATTAGATACACGTGTTCGTGAGTCACATGGGTTAGAAATGCAGGTCGCACGTTCGATTCTCGGCATAGTTATTATGCGTTATTGAATGTTTGGTGTTATCATAACTGGGTAAGTATTTTAGTAATGATTTCAATGTTTTCTGTGATCGAAGTTTCAATGTATAAATAAATGATGGTCCATGAGCCGGTAAACACGGAACATTTAGAAATAAAAAAATAAGCTCCCGTTGTCCTCTTTTGAGTACGGAACCCTAAGAAAGTAAAAAAATAATTTTCACCTCACTATGCTTTGTCCAAGCCTTTATTTTCTTTTTGGCAGATCACGCCTATAAATTACCGTTTTTTTTTCCCGGAACAATGTACTAAAATAATGTCGTACTTTATTGACGTTTAGTGAAGTTCCCTGTGCATAACAAACAACCACAGACTAAAACACAGTTCTTGAAAGACGATAAATCATTCACAATTATGATAAAAATAATTTGACTTCGTGTAAGTATTGTTTCTGTAAATTTAATAAAAAAAAGGAAATAAAAATAGTAACTATGACTCCAGGATTGAATATTTGCAAGGAATTAAGTCGAAATCTTTAAGTTCCAACCAAGAGTAAAGAAATTGTTATTTTAATTTATTTATTTTTTGACGGCTGCCTTAAAATGTAACTATGCACGCGTTAGTGAAATTTAACTTAAAAACGCGTGGTTAATCTATACTATTATAATAAAGAGAGAGCGCTAATTTTGTGAGTTTGTATGTATGTCCGGAGCAAACTTTGGAACCACCGCACCTACTTCAAAAACTCTTTCACCATTTGAAAGGTACATTATTCCAGATGGTTACAGGCTATATTTTATGCAGATAAATGTATCATGGCTAGATTTTATGTGCAAATTTGTTAAAGAGGTCGGAAATTTTTTTGATTCTAAAGGTCGTAGCCGATTTACACGACAACGCTCCCACACAACCAAAGTATGAGCATTCAAATATGGACTTAATATCGTGCTCTGGAGGTGCACTTTACAGTGGTACAGTTTACGCGCGGTACCGGTACCGCGCGCTGTATTCTATTTTGTGTTGTTACTATTTAAAATTAGATAAATATTATAAAGAAACGAAATCATTTAATTTTTAATGCTAATAGATTGCTTAGGATTATTTTACTATTCACTCACTAGATGGCGTCACTAGGACCTTGCAACTCGCTATATCCCAGTGACGCTCAGTTCATAATATACTGAATTCGTATTTTTATAGCAAAAGTATTTCGAAATTTTGTGTGTGCGCTGTATCGGTGTAACAGTTTTGTGTCAACTATTATTATTCTATTGCGTCTAATGTTAAAAGTTATTTATTACAATATAAATATATACTATAATTAAAAGTTAAAACTATATTTTGGGTATTATAGGATACCGCGAGGACTCAGTTCAGGGCGAACCACTAGTTTATCTAAGTGATTAAAAATATATAATAAAAAATATACGTTAAATCAAAATTAAAAAATATTTCATTAAATCGATTGAAAGTTCTTCTTAAATAAAATCGATTATTACTTCAAATCGAATCGGTAACGTGTGAAGGCGTCACTAAAGTCAAAATTTCTTGATCTGCCAAAAAGAAAATAAAGAATTGGACAATCTATAGCTCGAAAAGGGCGCCTTTGCTGTCTAAAACCAGTAAGCAAGTCGTTTTGGCTCACTCAGTGAGAAAAAGTGTTGTCTCAAGAAAAGTTGAACACTTTTAGACAGGCAAAGGCGCCCTTTTTTAAATTTTTATTTAATAATTCTTCTGTACATTATAATCTTAAAAACTATATATATTTTATATATTTTTTAAGGTTTTTAGTTTTAGGTTAATATTTTGTCCTAGTATATATCGTACCCTTATTGCAAAAACCGATTATCTGCACCAAAATTTGAGCGAAAAGTTTTTGAGTTATAAGCATTTGAAACTTTAACGACTTAAAAATTAGTTATAATGATGTCCATTTTTAAACAATAATAATTTTTATAAACAAGAAACTATTCAAGAAATGTTAAGTAGGTTAATAATTGAAAAAAACTTACTATTTTTTCAACAAAAAGAAGAAAATAACCGGTAAGGAGCTCACTTAGTTAGTTTTTCCTGAATGTAGAAAAACTACCAAATTTTCAAATTTACCGTTCTGGTAGCTCTAATGGCATTTTTTATTTAATCACTTGTTTTGAATAGTAATAATCATCAAGACAAAAATCGTTTTAGTTCAACTTTAGCCAGTACAGGTGTAAAATAAATATCTTTAGTCGCTTTTGGCTGAAGGTAAAGTAGATTTCATTTAACTTTGTACGTACTAACTGCAGCGCCCTATGATTTTACCCGAGGAGTTCCCGTTCCCGTGGGAAATGGGCAAGCCTACATTATTTCTTATAATCTCAGCTATCTTTAAAAGAAAGTTTCGTTGAAATCGGTCCAGCCGTTCTAGAGATTAGCTCATTTAAATTATTTCGTTTTATTATATTAGAATAACTAGCTGTGCCTTGCGGTTTCACCTACATTTGTCCCGTTCCCGTAGGAATTTAGGGAAACACTATAACTGTAAACTTTCCTCTCGAATCCCTCTATCTACTGATGAAAACTGAATTAAAATCCGTTGCGTAGTTTAAAAGATCTACGCGTACATAAAGAGGGCCAGACAGCGGGAATCGATTTTGTTTTATACTATGTAAAGATAACATATACAGCAGAGCTAAGTTTGCCCGCAAGCGTTGCTATATGGGTGCCCCATTGTAGCTTTGAATCCAGGATTAATCCCAAGAACACTTTGGAGTCCTCAGTTTTCAAAGGTTCATTCTTTAAATTTTTACTGACAGTTCTCGGGTTAGGTAATAAAAACTCAACTCACTTTGTTTTTTTAGTATTTAAAAGTAGATTATTTGCCGTAAACCATTCAGAAACTTGAGATAATGCATTATTTACATCGTCAAAATTGTCTTTTATCCTATCGACTTTAAAATTCAAAGACGTATCATCAGCAAATAGTACAATATCGCAAGTATTGTGGACAAAATGTGGTAAATCATTTATGTAGACCAAAAACATGAATGGACCTAGAATAGAACCCTGGGGTACACCCATTACTGAGGCTGATCCGGATGATTTTACATCATTGACACATACTCTTTGGACTCGTTCACTGAGATAAGACGCAATGAGACTAAGTGCAAAATCTTTAATGCCATAGTGGCTCAGTTTAAGCAAAAGTGTCTCGTGATCAACGCAGTCGAATGCCTTTGACGACAAATCACAGAAAATACCAATGGCACTCTGTGAGTTCTCCCATGCATCGCATATGTGTTGTAACAGCCTTGCGGCTGCATCGGTTGTTGATCGACCCTTTGTAAAACCATACTGCTCAGTGTGTAGGATTTTATTTAAATTAAAGTGTAAAAGCAGTTGGTTGAGCATTATTTTTCCGAATATCTTGCTGAGAGTTGGCAAAATTGAAATTGGCCTGTAGTTATTCGGGTCACTTTTGCTTCCCGATTTAAAAAGCGGTATTAGCTTACATTTCATAAGGTCTGGAAAAGATCCAGAATCTACTGATTTATTAAAAATTAAAGCAAGATATGGCGCAATAATATCAATTATGTTATGAATTATTTTAACTGATATCCCCCATAGATCTGCTGTTTTCTTATTTTGTAAAGATTTAAATGTTTTGACTATGTCATATGAGGTAACGTGTTCAAACCTAAATAACTTATTGCACTCAGAGACATTGCTCCTTAGAAGACGATAGACTTCTGCTGGCGAGGAATTCAGAGAACTGGTTGTAGTAATTGGAATATTTTTGAAAAAGTTCTCAAATGTATTTACAATTACTGTATCGGAGTTAATTACATGATTATCACTTTTAAGCTCCAATTTATTATTATTATGTACCTTATGTTTACTCATTTCATCGCCGATGATGTCCCATGCTGTTTTAATTTTATTATCAGAATTGGCAATTTTTTGTTTTATGTGAAGTGACTTTGCTTGTATGCACACATTTTCAAACAATTTAGAATAGTTTCTTACATATTCAATAAACGCGGGGGAATAATTATATTTTTTTCTGCGTATAAGTCAAACAGCTTATTTCTACTTTTATAGATTCCGGCAGTTGGCCAGTTACTAAACTTAAGATCTTTAGACAGTCTTTTCTCTATCACCTTAAAGATAGAGTTATATTGTGAACTTAACAAATCAAAAAACTTTTGATTTGTGAAGATGTTCAAAAACCCTCGTAGCCCAGTTATACAGTAAAAGTGAACTTAAGTTCTTTTACCTGCAATAATTTTAACAAAATATTGAGTTCATTATTCTGCAAAAAGCAACTAATGTTGTTTAGTTCGTTTTTCTTTTTAGATACATCAGCAATTTCTAGTATATTAATAAAAGCTGAAACCTGTTAACGCAGGTTAACATGTATTAACAGAATAATATTGACATAATGATAAATCAAGCAACTACATCTGAAAAGTATTATAATACAATACATTGTTTTTGTGGTATAGATTTATAAATCTAAATTATTTAAATGAGTTTAGTTCTTTTTTTAAGAAGGTAATTAAATCATACCTGTAGGTAGTTGCTTTTAACTCTAGCTATCTCCGTAAAAAAGCGTCGTAGCAGATAATGGGTTTTACCTACAGCTTCGCCGTGAGTTGAGGAGTCGATTGATATATTTAACCTAATTTTGGTACAAAAATGCAGATAATCGGTTTTTGCAATAAGGGTACGATATATTAAATTAGTTAGTTTTAATTTAAGAAGTAATTGAACGAGCGAAGCGAGTTCTCTGAGTCAACTAGGGCGCTTGCCTACTAGACAGAGAAGTGTGTCCGTCTAAATGTCTGTCAGAGCCCTATAACTTCTGAATTACTGATTATTAGAACGTGAAACTTGGTTGAAAATTCAGTTATATCCTGTACTTGAACAACAAATACTAAAATTAGATAAATGTTATAAAGAAACGAAATTATTTAATTTTAATGCGCCATCTATTAGCATTATTGTGAAGCTAATAGCTTCACTATAATGCTAATAGATGGCGCTGTGTCAGTAAAACAGTTTTATGTCAACTATTATTTTTTTTATTGCGTCTAATGTTAAAAGTTAATTATTACAATATATAATTAAAACTTTTGGGAATTATGGGATATCGCGAGGTCTCAGTTCGGGGCGAACCACTAGTTTAATATTAATTTAATTTATTACTAAAATTACATTATCTTAAAAACTAACTACTAGTACTACTAATACTAGTGAGGTGAATAGTTGTATGTATCACACGATAGCAACGTTTTTATTTTTTTGAATCCCTCACTACACTCAGGATTCTAACTTAAAATTCTTCGTCCGCTCGGGGTTCAAACTAGGTAACTCGCAACAAAAATGAACTTTGCTATCTTGTTGAACAAATAACTATTTCTATACGTTCAAAACGAACGACTCGTTTTGACGTATAGTGTTTCGGTATGATGGACAAAAAGATTTATACTAATATTATAAAATATTTTTACGATTCGTGTGTTTTTGCGATTCGGACTTGTTGGAAGACAACAAATATTTATTATAATAAACGTAGGTACCTATGTACCACGGTATGTACCTTACATAGACTATATAAGATTAATGTCTTTGATAACAAGTGACGTAAACGCGTTGTCTGTGATCTTCCTCCACTATGCTTTCTTTTAATAAGCTTGCTATAACCGAGCTAGGTACAAAGTGCATTCCATATCATGTAAAATAAAACGTGTCATATTTAGTAAAAGTATTTTTCTTTCACAATTGGAAACTACCATAATAATCCCAATAGGACTGTTGCAGTTAGTTGGTCCCAATAAAGTCCTTGGCTAATGGCTATTTGTTAATAATTGAGATAGGTACCTACTCTACAACCTATCGCAGTTTACGATTGGCCACGTGTAGTGAACGTTTGATAACATTGTATTTACGGACGTAGTACCTACCCTACTTGCGGTTAAAGGTGAACATAAACCATTGTTTTGAAAATAACCATTAACTCGATACCTATAATACTTTGTAGATGTAGATCCATCAACTTATTTGTTCAGGTGACGGGGGCGCTAGTGAAGATGTGTTTAGCTAGTGTCTCTCTACCTACTTGAAATAACCGGCCAATTGGGTATTTCACTAAATTTTTTTTAATATACTTACTTAAAAAGTTTTTTAATATCTATAGTATATATAAAATTCAAAGTCCTGACTGACTGACTGACTGAGATATCAACGCACAGCCTAAACTACTGAAGTTAGAAACTTGAAATTTTTACAGTTGGTTCCTTT
Source organism: Hipparchia sbordonii (assembly GCA_038048805.1). Lineage (NCBI taxonomy): Eukaryota > Metazoa > Arthropoda > Insecta > Lepidoptera > Nymphalidae > Hipparchia > Hipparchia sbordonii. The sequence continues at coordinate 9,478,335 of CM076115.1, forward strand.
TATGACGTATTCACACTAAGAAAGGATTATTGGAAATTCCACCCCTAAGGGGTTTAAATAGGGGATGGAAGTTTATATGAAACTCCGTCATTTTTCAAGCTGTTTCCATCAAAGTTGGTATTTGAGCTTTCAGCTAAAAATAAAGAAGTACGTGTGTCACAGTTTTTGAAAATTCCACCCCAAAATCTAATTCCACGCGGACGAAGTCGCGGGGGCAAAAGCTAGTTAAAACATAATGTCATTGTTGTTTTTTTAATATCTTAACTAGTCTCGAAATTATAGAGCTTTGAAGTATTCTATTGGACAGAGACGGACGAAGTCGCGGGAATCAGCTAGTAATTTATTATGTTAATTGATAAGGTTACTTACTGTATTTCTTTGGTCCGAATAAGTAAATGATCTTGAAAAGTTACAATAAAAAATAAAAAAGCGGCCAAGTGCGAGTCGGACTCGCCCATGAAGGGTTCCGTAGCAGCAATTGCGGTTTACGATTTATGACGTATTTAAAAAAAACTACTCACTAGATCTCGTTCAAACCAATTTTCGGTGGAAGTTTGCATGGTAATGTACATCATATATATTTTTTAGTTTTATCATTCTTTTATTTTAGAAGTTACAGGGGGGGACACACATTTTACCACTTTGGAAGTGTCTCTCGCGCACACTATTCAGTTTAGAAAAAAATGATATCAGAAACCTCAATATCATTTTTGAAGACCTATCCAAAGATACCCCACACGAATGGGTTTGATGAAAAAATAATTTTTGAGTTTCAATTCTAAGTATGGGGAACCCCAAAATTTATTGTTATTTTTCTATTCTTGTGTGAAAATCTTAATGCGGTTCACAGAATACATCTACTTACCAAGTTTCAACAGTATAGTCCTTATAGTTTCGGAAAAAAGTGGCTGTGACATACGGACGAACAGACAGACAGACATGACGAATCTATAAGGGTTCCGTTTTTTGCCATTGGGCTACGGAACCCTAAAAATTGTCTCCAATTAATTTTTAACAATCAACTAATTAAGTCAGGTTTAGGTATTAAACAGTTCAAATTGAACCGCGCTGACAGCTGTGATTTTCCACTGTGGTAGGCATTGCTCGGCGCGTATCAAATCGCAAATAATAACTAGCTAGGTACATGGCAACATGTTGTGTTATGCCTGTTTTTAAATAAACATGCAGACAATGACCCTATAGCGTTACCAACTTGTAGGTAGCTAGCCTAGATACACGCCTGTTCAATACATATATTGATTTCTGTACTGAAATAAAACATGCACTCACAAACTCATCTAACACTCAGATACTTACATAATATATGCTAACACGAACACCCACACACCCACACACTTCTATGCTCATAAATAAATAAATAATTATTATAATAGTAGGTATAATCGTAAAAATTCTTTTTACAAAACCGACTTTAAATGCCACTAAAAAGTAGGTAGGTAGGTACCTATATCAGTGGTGCCTATAAAATTTGAAGAGTTCCCTCGATTTCTCCAGGATCCCATCATCAGATCCAGACCTGATGACAATCGGACCACCTGGGAAGTATCGTGTTATACTTAATTTTGTAAGTAATTTTTACAAAATTAAAACACGAGTTCGTAAATTATTTTTATTTTTAAATGTTTCATGTCTTCATTCTATATGTTTGTTTATGTACGAGGAGGGCGATGATCACCGCAACACAGTACATACTTCTGCGGGATCATCGTTCTAATCTGTTCTCGTAACATTTTTGTTGTAATAAACTTTAAATAAATAAATAAATAAATAAATAACTGCATCGCGATAACCGTTTATCAGTCTACGAGGCAATAAACTGATTTACTCAATCCGAACCCAATTAAACAAAGAAAAAACAAGCTTTGAGGAGCACGTGGCAAGTCACGCAACAGTTAGTAAGTAGGTAGTTACTTTTAATTTTTTTTCAATTACGCATCAGACTTGGCAGATGCCAATCCATCGTGTATCGTAGTAACTAAGAAAGAAAAATCCCATCAGCATAAGGTTTATATTCGCTTGACAAAATTAATTTACAGTGTTCAAACAAAACTGAATTCTAACTCGTCAAGAATAATGTTTAAAATTCAATTAATTACTGGTCAGGGAATATGTATGACAATACTTGGTACATAGTAAATTATTTTTACTCTAGTCACGAGGTCGCAAACATCAACAGATGACCAGAAATATCGATAATCTCTATAAATATTGTCATATTGTGAACGTGACCAAAGTTACATTGCGAAAGGTCCCGTTTATACAGGGTGTATTGTGTGAGGGACCCTGGCGAAAACTTTGTGAATAGGTTAGGTACGATTACAAATGCCACTCATTCCGGAAATGATGGGTGGGAAATCTTTAAGGTCCTCAACGTCACGTCGATCCGTAACTCTGTTGCAGCGTTATTGAAGAAAAACCAAAAAACTAACAAACCAACATACAAACACTTTCGCATTTATAATATTAGTAAAGTATTCCTTACTATTTACTATTACTATTGTAAGGATTAATATTCATAGCCCTCCTTATTCATAGCACAAGATTTGCTTGAAAAACAGTTTTTGTTTATACGCATAATAAACACTTTTTATAAAGACTACAGTAAGTACAAAGTTTATATCAGGTATGGGCAACCTTTGGAACGTGGCGGGCTAAACTTGTGGGTGAAATAGAAGTCGCGGGCCATAGAAATAAATAATTTTTTATCTGGTTGTGAAAAAAGATTAGTTCAAAAGATTTGTTGTTATTTACCCCGACTTTCAACATGTTTTTTATTCATTGCATTATTTTACTTGATTTTCTAAACTTTTAATTCAGAGCGCATTGAACTGTATGTCACAATTTTTGTATTAGTATCAATTTCAAAGATTAAAATTCCTTTTTTCTGGCTTTTTGTTCAGAAAAAGCGCTAATGACATACTAACCAAAAATGTCATTTTAGCGAGCGAAGCGAGCGCGAAATTTTTTATTGCGAAATTGTATTCTGTCACTACTCCACTAGTTCTTATACTTGAAACTTAACTACCTGCAATACCAATCCACAACCGATATTTTCTAAATCCTGACCATTTAGGTGGGCCTTACCAAGCACATCAGAATTGAGAAGTTGGTACCTGAAGTTCAATGATGTATTTATTCCAAACTTGTTACTTTAATACCAATCCACAACCGAAAATGTTGCGAGCGAAGCGAGTGAGTAATTTTTTATGTTTGCATTACGGTCCTTAGTAGTCCATTCTTGGCATCTACAACAGCAATGTAAAAGTGACATTTTCGCTAGCGAAGCGAGCGCGAAATTTCTGTAAGACAAATAAAAATTTTGGCCCCAAATTTGCCGCGCCTAAAATCTGCTGCCCTAGGCTCCAGTCAACTCACTGGTAAATCCGCCACTGTGCGTAACCTTTCTTGTCCCAAATAATTTAGTTTACATAAATTTTAATTTTGAAAATGATCGCTCGGCACTAGCCGTATTCACATGATTGGCTATAAATGTTAGGATCATCTTGTGCTTCTGGCCCACTCTGACCGGGGGCCTCTTCTGGCTGGGGGCCCGTGGCATTTTGCCGTCTTGCCACCCTATTGTTACGCTACTGTACACACTGCAATCTTATACGTGAAATATGCCCAAAACAAGCAGTGGAAATTTTTGAAATAATCCATAATTAATATTTAGAACTCTTTTGTCGGCGTTGGCGTATGTGTAGGTAAATGTAGCGTGAATAAGAATTTTTTTTCGCGCCTAATTTCAAAATGCTCCGCGGGCCGCATCTAAACATGAGGCGGGCCGCTTGCGGCCCGCGGGCCGGGGGTTGCCCATATATGGTTTATATTATAGTATACTGGAGTTTATTTAATCGAGAATCTGTTTACATTATTTTGGTATTAGTGAAACGTTGAAAAACAGTTTGTGTTTAAATTTTTAAGAATCGATAAGGAAAGATCAAGAAAATATTTTCCTGTAAGAGCTTTTCTTATTTTATAGAATGAGAATACAGTTTACGAGAATTCCTCCAAAAACCACTTTGCCCAAGTGAGAATTGGTAGATTTCACACATTAAAAAAAATTATAAAGAACCCTCAGACATGCAAGTTTCTTCAAGATGCTTCCGTTCATCTTTTATTATTTTTAACCGACTTCCAAAAAGGAGGAGGTTATCAATTCGGCCGGTATATTTTTAATTAACCGCCTTATCAATTCATCGAATTTTTTATGTATGTTTTCCGATTACTCGAAGACGCCTGGACCGATTTGGAAAATTCTTATTTTATTTGAAAGGGTATACTTCTCAGGTGGTCCCATTGTCCTCAAGTCAGGATCTGATGATGGGATCCTGGAGAAATCGAGGGAACTTTTCAAATTTTATACACACAATTGATATAATTTGCGTTTGACGTCGGATAGGTAAAAAGATTTTTTCAAAAAGATATATCTAAGATTTTTTCAAAAAGATATATCTAAAATCTTATACTCGTATATCTATATTAAAACAAAAATTAAATACATGTGTGTATACATATAAATAATATTAATATGTTTATTATACGTATCTACTTATTGATTTATGAGTAATGAATTATGTAATGACGGAAGATTTTCTTATCGGAAAATATTTATTATTTATAGATTTATAGATACCCATGCATAATGCATTCAATCTTAGTCCAATGCTATTGCAATTTCTATGACCGGTTCACATTGTTACAGTAGACAGTATAGTACCCTAGCCGTTAAAGTACAGCCATCTAACTCAAAATGCTGTATTATGTCCAACTTCGACGACCTCCCTGGCGCAGTGCTGAGCGCTGTGGTCTTATACCTAACTGGGAGGTCTCGGGTTCGATTCCCGGCGGTGGCAATTTAAGAATTTATAATTTCTAAATTGTATCTGGTCTGGTCTGGTGGGAGGCTTTGGCCGTGGCTAGTTACCACCCTACCGTCAAAGACGTGCCGCCAAGCGATTTAGCGTTCCGGCACGATGGCGTGTAGAAACCGATTAGGGGTATAGGTTGAATTTACCCTGCTATACCCCTTCCAAGTTAGTCCGCTACCATCTTAGACTGCATCGTCACTTACCATCAGGTGAGATCGCAGTCAAGGACTATCTTGTCATCGAATAAAAAAAAAAACTTGGACATAGTAATTCACGCGTGGAGCAACTATATCGGGTTGGTACAGAAAAGCATGTGTTCGGAGAGTTCAAAAATTACGTTTTATCTCGATGATCATTCCAAGCGTGTCTTTAGCAGCGGCTGGATACAAGGTATCCAGACTTGTGGTCCGTGGTTGTGGAGATCAGAGGTGACATCACTGGTAGAGATCCCTTGCCCACCATCTTTTCTTTTTTGCGTTTTTTATATAGTGCTAGTTGATGACCGTGACTTAATTCGCGTGGATTTATTTTTTAAATCCCGCGGGAACTTTTCCGGCATAAAAGGTAGCCTATGTCCTTCTCCCGGTCCTCAGCTACATATACCCATGCAAAAAATCACGTCGATCAGTTGCTTTGTTGCGGCGTTATTGAAGGACAAACCAACAAACAAACACACTTTCGCTTTTATAATATTAGTAACTAGCTTTAACCCGCGGCTTCGTTCACGTTAGGTTCGATTTTTTAAACTCCTATTTAACTCTCTTGGGGTTGAAATTTTCCAAAATCCTTTCTTAGCGGATGCCTACGTCCTAACAACTACCTGTATGCCAAATTTCAGCTCGATCGGTCCAGTGGTTAGAACTGTGCGTTGATAGATCAGTCAGTCAGTCAGTCAGTCAGTCAGTCAGTCACCTTTGTCTTTTATATATTTAGATTTAGATTAGTAATAAAGTAATTATAATATTAGTAAGGATTTAAATTATGTAGGAGAATTTTCTATAGTGTGAGATAGGCTTTTTTATGCAGAATCAGTAAAAAAGCAGTTTGACTAAAAATATCAGATAGGAGCTCTTGGTGGTTAACCGTCGATATGCGACTCCATCCATTCCAGTCGGACTAGTAAGTAAGTACTTACTGGGTCTAGCGATTAGAGCAATGTGAACCTGCAGTTTCAGATTTTCCACCGTACATAATAGGCGGTCTCATTACTAACTAGACTAACTAGAGTCTACCTTCCTTACGGGGAATGGAATATAATTCCAAAGGACATTGTGTCAATGACGCGGCAATCGATAGAGATTGTCGGCGCTACGTCGACAGTCGGAATCAATTTGTCGTATAGTTCTTGCAATTGATGAGGGCGCGTGGCTCATGGTTGTGTGTGTGTCGTATCTGTATAAGACCGCTCCCGCCTATGCTCCTGACAGGCACGCACACTTACGCAATGTGCATGTACACGACGTAACCACAAGTAAAGCGCCCGTAACTTCGTGAGATAAATTTACCATGACGATTCAGAGGCAGACCAACAAATTGCTGAAAAGCTGGCAACGCATTGGTGGTGCTTCTGGTGCTCTAAGTGCTAATGGGCAGTGGTAATCACTTAACATCAGGTGACCCGCCTGCTCGTTTACTCACTATATCTATATTTAAAAAAATATATAAAAAAACTACATTTTACCCACAGCTTCGCCCACGTTAAGTTCGACTTTAAAAATCCCTGTTCTTTTCTTAGGGGTCAAATCAAATATCCTTTCTTAGCAGATGCCTAAGTCGAACGGACTTTGAATTAGAATTTAGAACATAAATGCTCGAAGGACTTGGCGAAACTATAGGGGTTTCTTGTATTTCACTACGGAACCTTAAAAGCGATATATTTTCTCCCCAACGAAGACAAGGGAAATAGCTTGGCTTGCGTTCGTTCCGGTATAAACTTACGAAGCCTTTGAGAAGCTAAGTCTTTAGAGCAAATTGGTTTAGAGCCTTTACAAGTGCTATCCTTTACTTACTTAACTGTTTAAAAATATTGCATTCTTACTGGCTACTACTATAATCCAAATAATTACATGAAGACATCCTGCGACGATGTTTCCACTGAATTACAACATGGGGTTATTCAAGGGGGCAGGGGCGGACCAACAAATGCCTGAAAGGCCGGCAACGCATTGGTGGTGCCTCTGGTGCTACAAGTGTTCATGGACGGCGGTAATCACTTAACATCAGGTGACCCGCCTGCTCGTTTGCTCGCTAAAAATATTTAAAAAAAAAGACTACTAGTTGATGCCCGCGATTTCGTTTGCGTGGTTTTTGATTCCCGCAGGAACTCTCTTATTTTTCGGAATAAAAAGTAACCTATGTGTTATTCCAGACCATAATCTATCTCTGTGACAAATATCAGCCAAATCGGTTCAGCCGTTGCGGCGTGATTGAGTAACAAACCTCCATCTATCCATCCATCCATACATCCAAATATTCGGATTTTTTTTCATTTATTGTTCAAAATATTTACAAAAACAAACTACCAAACAATTAAGGCATCCATATGAAACTTATTATGTTTATAGGATTAATTAATTAATAGAAGGATTATATTACATCACCATTGGAGCGGAGAACTTCTGAAGCTCTGTTGCAGCGTTATTGAAGGACAAACCAACAAACCAACAAACAAACACACATTCGCATTTATAATATTAGTCATACCCTCCAGTTTTGAACTCGGCACACGTCCGATTCCGATTGATATAACAATCGCAACAGGATCCATTGTATTGGCAGGAAATACATTTTTTTTCTTGCGAATTGCGTAAAATCCCCGCGGTATTTAATTGTTTTTTGTCAGACAATGGAAATGAGACAATAGGCAGCTATTATATTATCTGTGGCAGACATTTTAATTTGTGATATAAACTTGGATAGGAATGGCAGGTTACTGGTAAAATCTATTAAATAGGATATTACAGGAAAAATAAAATTCCTTTGCTATAATCCGCCAAACCTTAGACTGTATCGTCACTTACCATCAGGTGAGATCGCAGTCATGGACTATCTTTGCGGACATCCTGGCACATGTATAAATCTTCTATATATTATTATTATCTTCTTATCTAATATATAAAAATGAATCGCTTAATGTGTTGGTAAGCGCATCACGCGTGAACGGCTGGACCGATTTCGCTAATTCTTTTTTTATTGTGTTTGTTATTGTTAGGAGAAGGTTCTTATGAAAGAAAAAATTAAGAAAATTGCGCGGAAAATTAGAAAATTTAAGAAATATTAACCACCATATTAAATTATTTCTAATGTAACCGCTTTTACAATTCAAACTTTTTTGATGTAACCTTATGGCGTTTGACATAACATTGACAGAATGCGTGCTGCCAATTTCGTCAAAGAGGATGTAAAAAAACTTAAGACAGGACAACGTCTGTCGGGTCCGCTAGTTAATATATAAAAATGAATCGCTTAATGTGTTGGTAAGCGCATCACGCGTGAACGGCTGGACCGATTTCGCTAATTCTTTTTTTATTGTGTTTGTTATTGTTAGGAGAAGGTTCTTATGAAAGAAAAAAATAAGAAAATTGCGCGGAAAATTAGAAAATTTAAGAAATATTAAATTATTTCTAATGTAACCGCTTTTACAATTCAAACTTTTTTGATGTAACCTTATGGCGTTTGACATAACATTGACAGAATGCGTGCTGCCAATTTCGTCAAAGAGGATGTAAAAAAACTTAAGACAGGACAACGTCTGTCGGGTCCGCTAGTACTTACTAAAAAGGATGTCCCAGCGACGGATTAATGTTTTGGAAAACTTAAAAATCATTTTCCATTTTCATTTTTCATTTTCATTTTTCTTTTTCATTTTCATTTTTCATTTTTCATTTTTTTATTTTTATTTTCATCTTGTTATTGAAGAAAAAAAGACGTGTGGCACTCGGGGACTGCCGCGGTAAAGCTATTGCATAGCATTTTTTATCAACGCCATCTAGCGGTGAGAGGAGTCCCGTGTCAGGTTATTTTCGTTACGGAATTTCTGGATTCGGTCTCCACGCTCAAGGCCCGCGATAGAAGCTATGCAATAGCTTAAAAAAACAATCCTACAACTGTACCAAGAGTTCGCTTTATTCAGCTTCACATAGTCGGCCTTCGTTACGCTTCGGATGTCAGCGAATGATATGTATGCATGGATACAATACGTATGAATCTAATATCTGCACCAACAGCAAATAATTATTTTTACGTGCTATGGCCCAGTGATTTCATCTTTATAAGGATGAATCACTGTACGAGTGAGTCATATCTCGATACCAACTGTATTCAAACACATTATTTTGCGCACGTTTGTTTCTAATGTTTAATTTGTGACATGAATATTTGTTTTTAGTCAATGATAAGATATAATCCGCGCGCAACTCGTTGGCCGCGCCCAAATTGAAAGATGCAACTGTTGAGTTCGTTGCGGGCTCTTCTCAGCAGAATCTGCTTTCCAAACCGGTGAAAGAGTCTTGACTTGCCATAAGAGACACAGGTTGGTCGACCTATGCTTACTTCCTTACTAATATTTTGTCCTTCAATCACGCCGCAGCACAGCAACGGATCGACGAAATTTTTTGCATAGGTACCTAGGTATAGTTGAGGACCGGGAGAGTGACATAGGCTACTTTTTATCCCAGAAAATCAAAGAGATCCCGACGGATTTTTAAAAACTAAATCAGCGCGAGCGAAGCCGCGGGCATCAATTATTAACATCCTTTTTTTTTAAATTTAAATACAAGGTGTTTGTTAATGTGTATAACTTACCAGCAACCACCCATGCACTTTGACCCTATAAACACAATGGCGGTGGTAAAAAGTAAAAATTAATTATCAAAAACTTTCATACAAAAATAATTAATTAATTAAGAAAAAAACATTTTGGAAACCCTAACTAGACATAATAACAACACGCCACATAAATCCCTTTCAATTCCTGATTCCCTAGTACAAAAAAGTTCGATGTTTAGAAAAAGTCGTAAATTCTTACCGAGTGCCGCGCGCTTGATGTCACGTGATGTCTTTTCGGAATAGGTAGGTAAGCGCGAAATCACTGACGACCTTTGCTGACGACTGACAAGTCGACCACTTTGCCTCGTTACTACGTACACTACGTCAGTAGTGGTGATGACCGGATAACGAGGTCTAGGTTCGATTCCCGGGTCGGTTCAAAATTACACACGCCTTGCCTTATTGGGTTTCTGACAACAAATTATCAGTAAGTATCGGCCTGGAGTTAAATTACAAAGTTGGCGTTGTGTCACTCCCGTTCCTCGGAGAACATGTTATCAATGATAAATTTTAAGATTAATTAAAGCCCACCAACCGCAGCTGCAGCAGCTTGGAGGTATGGATGTACTTGGATTGGAGGGTCTAATTAGGTTCATCTCTAAATAACTTGCGAGTGGCACAGGTCTCCCTTCCAGATTGATTTAGTTTAGACTCAAGAAGCTCAAACAGAGCCGCCCCTAGTTTCCTAACTCTAGGCCGGTACTGGGGGTTTCTTGGCAGAAACTCAACTCTAAAAATGTTATGACCGACTACGCAGGATTCGAACTCAGACCGCAGCAGATTTGCAACCGAACATGTAAATCACACACTCCTCACAACACTCACAAACTGACACACATGATTATGTCATAAATACTCCATTCCACAGTTCACTTAACAGAGACGCAATCGGTAGTTGATTATACCGCAACCGTTCACGTGCAACTGCGTTGTAAATTGTAATTCCAAAAAATTAAAGCCGCAAGACGAGTGTTGCCAGTCATGATTTTAATTTTACCCGTTTTTCTTAAAAAAAATCCCTTTTTTTTATTCAATGACAAGATAGCCCTTGACTGCGATCTCACCTGATGGTAAGTGACGATGCAGTCTAAGATGGTAGCGGGCTAACTTGGAAGGGGTTTAGCAGTGTAAATTCAACCCATACCCCTAATCGGTTTCTACACGCCATCGTGCCGGAACGCTAAATCGCTTGGCGGCACGTCTTTGACAGTAGGGTGGTAACTAGCCACGGCCAAAGCTTCCCACCAGACCAGACCAGAGACAATTTAGAAATTATAAATTCCTAAATTGCCCCCGCCGGGAATCGAACCCGAGACCTCCCAGTTATAAGACCACAGCGGTCACCACTGCGCCAGGGAGGTCATCGAATCCCTAGTCCTAAAACAATATTTTGACTTTCTTTTGGCAAATAACTTGTAAAATGAAAAACTGAATACTTTTTTAGGTAGCAATTTAAAAATTACTTATTAACAAAAGTGTTACATTTGAAAAGCCACATTTTCATCTCAGGAACGTACCTAACATTTGGTATTTACTGTTAGATTCCAAAATTATTAAATGCACTCGCAATTATCACCAATTCCTTTAAAAATAGTTAAGCAAAAATCTTGCATAATACAAGTATTTTGTGTTGTTTTTCCCGAGGTAAAGGCAAAATTTCTAAAGACAAACACTATCAAAAAATATTATTTTCTAAGTCTCCTTATTTTCATGGTGCCCTAGTATTCCACGTAATTTTACGATACACCAATATTACTTTGACGCGCAGTGCAAGTAAAGGCGAGGCTACAAACAAGACTTGCGGTTGCGTTTACGCAACGAAAAATTTCATCGCATAAGACATCGTACGAGAAAACTCTGTCCATTAGTTTAGTTTCTAATGAGACATGGACCACACTAAGTACTTTAGTAGAAATTTATCTTTGTATTCTTCCATTGGTTTCTCCCAAAGAACAGGACGTTCCTGAATCAAGAAAATCAGATAATCGTTATCGTAATTAATCATCTTGACATGCACACGCTGGGAAGTGTGGATACCGATAGAATAGTACAGATTTTTACGGTGCACAGCGGACATTTCCACGGTGCGTTGTGCGACGTCTATGATTTTTACAATACTGCGACTTCGCACCCCAATGTGTGCTCGGCCTTACCGGCGGGCGCCGCCGCCAAAGAACGCCGCCAAAGAGACACCGCCCGCCGCTAGCTATTTCGAGCACCGGTAAAAATCACCGGTGATTTGCCATTCTCCGGAGATTCACCGGAGATCTCCGGTGAATTCGAATACAGATTTAGCATCAATTAAAATGTTTTTAACTGTTAATGTTCTAGTACAATGCAATGGAATTTTAAGCGCATCGATATTGTGTGAACTCAAAATGATATTAGATGTATTGTAAAGGTTTTAAATAAAAAAAATATTAAGAAAAAAATATTTTACTTTATTATGATAATTATTATTTAAGGAGGTAGGAAATAATGATAAAGTAATTGTATTTGAATAAATGTTATTAAATAATTAACAATGTTGATCAACAAACTTCTTTTTATTTAAATAATAAAATTACTTGAGTTATGATTCAATAATAATCGGTTAAACACCGATTACTTTCACCGGAGACTCACCGGTGATTCTCCGGTGAAAAATCACTTCTCCGGTGCAAATCACTACGCCGAATACCGCTCGCTTTCAACTTCAATGCTAGTACTATGTTTGCACTGTACTACAAGCGATAATAATAATTATTGTATCGTTTTGCAATTGATTTATTATTAAAAATTTCACACACATTGTTCATTCACATACAGTCATTGTTAATCAAAACCACAACGCGAGATATTAATTACCTGCAAATAAAGAGGCGGCAGTCACTTTATGGATTACGTAGGTACGGACTTTAACTTATGGAGTCCGAAAGTAGTCGGGAATATTCTTGCAAAAATACGAGATTTCTAATCGGTTTTCACTCTACTGAACAAAACTACAGGTTACAGGTTTAATTACATGCCGATTAATGGTTAGGTATCGCATCTGGAATATTTTATCGCAACGTTATAGCATAGCAAGTAGTACGGTGTAGGCCTACAAACATTCATTCATAGTTTTATCGTTGGCAGTTCATTGCCATTGAATCAGCTGTTTTAAAGGGCTGCCACCGATACATTTATGGTGAATTTTTGAAGTCCTCATAACTTGGCCAGGATATGAGCTACACGTCTCATGATATTTTTTCATGTATCTATACACCGACCCCAACTTATAGGTTTCGGTAGGATAGGGACATTAACTAACACCTTGTATACATATAAAAAGCAAAGGTGACTGACTGATTGACTGACTGACTGACTGACTGATCTATCAACGCACAGCTCTAACCACTGGACCGATCGAGCTAAAATTTGGCATACAGGTAGCTGTTAGGACGTAGACATCCGCTAAGAAAGGATTTTGGAAAATTTCAACCCCAAGAGGGTTAAATAGGGGGTTAAAAAATCGAACCTAACGTGAGCGAAGCCGCGGGTTAAAGCTAGTTTATTGATAAATTTAGGTACTCAAATAATCTTAAAAATACTGTGTCGCCAAACTGGACAGCCAGTTTGATGGCGAGCTGGCGCTCTTATACATAAAAATTAAAAACCTAATGCACCTAATTACAGTTTTGACAACAACTTAACTAAACTAACAATCTAAATATATAAAACGAAAACGGTGACTGACTGACTGACTGATCTATCAACGCATAGCTCAAACCACTGGACGGATCGGGCTGAAATTTGGCATACAGATAGCTATTACGACGCAGGCATCCGCTAGAAAGGATTTTTGAAAATTTAACCCCTAAGGGGATGAAATCGGGGTTTGAAAAACTAAACTTAACGTGAGCAAAGCCGCGAGCAAAACCTAGTAATCAATAAATAACTAACCATTAACAATACTGTTAATAATTTTGAATTTCAAATGGTCATCCTAGTTGCACCTAACACGTGGGTTCGCAAACTATTTTTAGCGTACACCCTATTTTTGTAGTAATAGGATGATAGGTGAGTAGGGTTGCTAGATTTTTTTCAGCCTATAAGGGACAAATGGTTAAATGGGCAAAAAAATACGGGATTTCAGTTTTTTACCCGGGACAAATAAAAAACAAAATTATTTAGTGTCATTTTTTATATTTTTCTGAGGATCGAGTCAGTTTTAAAATTGACATTCTGACACTAACACTGTCATTGGTCGATGCGGGCTGCGAGTGCAAGTTAGTAGCGAGACGAGTACGTTTTACGAACGTTGCGTGTGTGAATACTTAGATCGATTTCATAATGAAAAACGACCTACGGTTCAAATACGGGACAGAGTCAGTCCCGCCGGGATATTTTAAACTATGCCTAAAATACGGGATGTCCCGGGAAATACGGGACGTCTGGCAACCCTATAGGTGAGTAACACTATTAGACTGAAGTCACAGCCAGACCCTCTTCCTGCCTCCAGACACACCAATAGAAGGAGTCGATAGGTATATTATTATGTATGGGACGGAACTGCCTCTTTGGTCCACTAGGTTAGGTAACCACTAGGTTAGCAAGTTCGACTGCGGACGACGAGGGTTCGATTCTCGGGTCGGGCCAAAAAATGTATTGGGTTTTCTGTCAAGAAATTCTCAGTACTAGCCTGGAGTTAGGAAGTTGGCGATGAGTCACCCCCGTGGCTCGGAGAGCAAGTAAAGCCGTCGGTCCTGCGCCTGATCTCTCTCCGGTTGTGTCGGATTTCCCGTCCCATCGGATTATGAGAGTGAGGGAATAAACTGTGCACCTGTGTTTGCGCACACACTTGTATACCAATTGATGGCTACCAAGCTGAATTAACAAAAAATTCTATTAATATTATAAATGCGAAAGTTTAGATGTATGAATGGATGTTTGTTACTCAATCACGCCGCAACGACTGAATCGATTTGGAAGTAACTGCAATTTGGCACAGAGATAGATTTTAGTGTGGAATAAGACATAGGTAGGTACTTTTTGTCCCGGAAAATAAGAGAGTTCCCGCTGGAATCAAAAAACCTCAATCCACGCGAACTAAATCGCATCATCTAGTAACATCATATTTTGTTAAGCTATTGCATAGCTTCTATCGCGGGCCTTGAACGTGGAGACCGAATCCAGAAATTCCGTAACGAAAATAACCTGAGACGGGACTCCTCTCACCGCTAGATGGCGTTGAGAGGAGAAAAAATGCTATGCAATAGCTTTACCGCGGCAGTCCCCGAGTGCCACACGTCTTTTTTTTTGAGTCAAATTCAATGTGGGTAGTAAGCACATACTTACATGCTCAGCGCATTTGCAGGTTATTGCGCCGGCACAACTAAGAATTCATACCAAATAACCTTGAGGATGTTATGGTCCTAGAGTTCAAATACCTCGGTCATGATGCCTTAGCGAAGCCTTTGACTATCAAAATAATCAAACCCATTTAAAGATCTTTGAACGAAACCTTAGAACAAAAACTTTTTTTCAAGTTAGTTACATGTCTGAGGCTGAAATCTATAGGTACCGCACTCCAGCTCTGCTCTAACTCAAGACAGAGATAAAACGAAGTTTTATATCAAAGAATATTTGAGTCCCGTTTTAACTCTATCTTAAGTCCGAGCTGAGTCAGAAAACTGTCTGAGACTCGGAGTCTGTTACATGTGAAATGCAAAATAAATAGAATAGAATAGAAATATTTTTTATTGAAATAAACTTTTACAAGTGCTTTTGAATTGTCGATGAATCTAACACTGGTTCGGAATGCCCTTCCTGCCGAGAAGAGCTAGCAATAAACTTGGTGGTTGCTCTTTTAAAAAAAAATTTTTTTAAAAGAGCAACAACAAAGTGTTTCCACAATGAAGTTTCGAAAATGCAAAACAATCCAATACATGTGAAGACAGGCAGACAAAAGCAGACCCATTCCCGTTGGTGGCACCCGTTCGAGAGCATGACGCATGATCCAGCCATTGCTTCGCTCAACCATAAAGAAATATGAAATATGAAAAAACACAACCCGCGTGTATAAATTCATAAAAGGAACCTACTGTCATTAGTTTCAGTAGTTTCGGATAAGCGTTGATGAGTCAGGACGAAAATTATTGTTCATCTACTCGCACATGTATGGATCAATCATATTATATGTCCCTAATTAGCTATAACAACATCCTTATTATTCTTTTGATCTATATATGTAACACATAACAATGGAAACATTTAAACTGATTTGGAAACTCCGGGGAAATAATAGGTATTTAATGACGGACGGTTTCCGCAATAACATGTCTTTAAAACTATGACGTCATAAGGAAAATCTCACACGGCAGAATCTATTGATCTTGATTAGATAACGTTCGAATGTTACATGTAAGCCTAGACCTAGAGATGCCCACTGTTCGACATAGTAATTATAGGTCTTTACTTATGAGCGTTACCACATAAGATTTTTAACGTGTGGTGCGGGTTGTTACTTTCCCTCAAATATGATTGAGCGAAGCAATGGCTGGATCATGCGTCGTGCTCGTGAACGGGTGCCACCAACGGGAATGGGTCTACTTTGTCTGCCCATCTTGACATGCATTGGATTGTATTTATTTAATTTTGTATTTGTATTGTATTGGACTTAGGAAAATTCATCGTGGAAGCACTGTATAGGGTAAAACCGGGATAGTTGCCCCACTTTTTGAAAAGGCTTCTTAATTTTTAAACTGAACGTTTTTCATGAAGAATTTCCATGAATATAATTAGTTTGATCTTTGTACTAGCAATACAACTCGTTTTTGTTGACCTAAAAATAACTGATTCTGCATAAATTGAGTTTTTGCAAACCCATTTTTTTGAGGATAGATGCCTACCTATATGGATAGATGCCACACCATGAAAATGATAAGGTGGATAGACGCCCTATAGGTTGAAATAAGTATACTACATAGTTTTGATATGTTTTATTTGTAATGTTCAGGTAATCGTTATAATGGTACATTAAAAATAATTAAACTTAAACATTTCTTTAACAAAAAAACAACTTTAAAACTTTTTAAATTTTAATGTGCAGAGTTGTAACTAATTGAACATAATAAGTATGGCAGGCAAGGTATTTATTTATATTTAAAATTAAAAAAATCAATAACATAATTAAATTTTGTCCTTAATTTAGTTCGAATTAGTAAGGTCTTTTAGTTTGCAACATCTTGAGAATTAAATTGTTGAAAAGGATACAAACTTCGTGCAGCCACTTCTGGCACGATATGCACCGAATCCAATCAGATTTTGACTTCGTATGTTGATAGCTATCAAAGCATTTTATGCAAAAAGAATTATCGTCCGTATTTTTTGGCTTTCTTGGTTGTCTCTCTTTGTTTTCTTCACAGGCAAACCTTGAATTTTGTTTCTTCTAGTTTTATAGTATGTTGTTGTGGGCGTTTCTTTATTATCGCTACCTATACTATAAATAATTATAGATAGGGGATAGATGCCCCTAAGGGCACCTATACTGCGAAAAATCGGGGCGACTATCCTTTTTGCTATGGATAGATGCCCTTTTATTTTTTTACTAAAATAAATACAAAAAGCCAATTATTAATAAGTAGATATAAAGTTAATTAACCAATGCATATTATCATATAAAAATAGAACAGAATTTTTTACTACATAAAAAGATATGTAACAGTAAATACTTACGTTTGAAACTTTGAAGCGTTCATCGTGTTCGTCGTGGAGATGATCGCATGCACGAGCTAAACATGTCAATCCAGTGCGATGATCTACGGGGCACTTAGGTGTAGGGGGTTTGTGCTCTATTTTTAGACCATTAAATCTGTGTTGAGATTTTGGGAAGTTAGGTTTTTAGAAAATGGGGCACCTATCCAACTGCGGCATCTATCCCGGATTTACCCTACATAGCATAGTTTCATTAACTATTGTATATTTTTATCGTATATATATATCGTATCGTATGCATTTTTGAAGCTTCATTGTGGAAGCTCTGTATACATAGCATAGTTTTGTTAGCTATTGTAAAAATTTTATTTTTTTGAAAAAAGTAACTGCTGAGTTTCTTACCGGCTCTTCTCAGCAGAATCTGCATTCCGAACCGGTGGTAGATTTATGACGAGCTACAAATTTATGACGATCTATAAGAGAACCTACATGAAATAAATAAATTTTGAAATTGAATTTGAATAACCGACTTCCAAAAAGGAGGAGGTTCTCAATTCGTCGGAATCTTCTTTTTTTATGTATGTTCCCCGATTACTCGAAGACGCCTGGGCCTTGTATAGAATGAGTTTGCCATCAAGCGCAGATCCTGTCACGAATAAAAAAACCCATAGGTAATAGCCGTGTTTTAATTACAGAATGATTAAACAAATAAGACGTACCCAATTGCGTCCGTTCTTCGTTTATCAATGAACGATTAAAGAAAAAACCACTAAGCCAATTATTTATCGATTGTATTTAAAACAATTTAAACGAATTCTTAATGGACTGAAATAAAAAACTCCAACGCAATAAGCCATTTGCGTTTAATTTAAAAAGATTATTTCAGTAGGTACTCACAATATTCTAAATTAAAAACGATAAGCAGAGTCGAGTTGGCGTCTAGTGACGTCAGCATTGTGTAACTGTCGAGTACCTATATGTTATCACTTATCATAACTCAATGAATTCTTATCGATGTCTTGACGAAAATGATAAAACCGAATTGATTGTTGACTTATAAAATATTATTTTATCCGATGAGATACTGCTTATTCTCACAGGTACTCTGCAATCGATCAGCAAATATAATAAATTATGCGCTTACTTCGCTCATGGGTCTCCAACGTATTGTTTAAAACAGACTACAATAATTGTGGGGGACTTTCTTTTAGTTTTGTAATTAACGGTAACGTTACGTAAATCTTTCACTTAGAATCTTCTCGGAAAAGAGATCTTCTCTCTCGCTATTAATATATTCACAATTGAGACAGTAGCAATGATTTACGTATTCTGCAATCGACCAGCAAATATTATAAATTATGCGCTTACTTCGCTCATGGATCTCCAACGTATTGTTTAAAACTGACTACAATTTTTGTGAGGGACTTTCTTTTAGTGCCGATCGATTTTTTTTTAAGAAAATTACATAAAATATTCATGGAAATATATTCATTGTTTGCCACATTTGTCACGTTGTTTGCAGCTTATGAAAATCACGAGATTGTAACAAACACTCCTCAATGCGGTGACGCTATCACT
Source organism: Hipparchia sbordonii (assembly GCA_038048805.1). Taxonomy (NCBI): domain Eukaryota; kingdom Metazoa; phylum Arthropoda; class Insecta; order Lepidoptera; family Nymphalidae; genus Hipparchia; species Hipparchia sbordonii. Next base: position 9,497,309 of record CM076115.1, read on the forward strand.
CGTTTTCACTTGTTAAACAGCCAATTGTATTTTTATGAAGCGACGCCATTTTTTAATACAATAAATGTGATTTAGGAACGTCAGCAGCATCGGGTGTGTCGAGAATTATGCGTGATGAGGGGATTTTTTTAAGCAAATGTGCCAACTTTTTTAAAGTAATATACTCTAAATACATATATAAAAGGAAAAGGTGACTAACTGACAGATCTATTAACCACTGATAGCTATTATAATGTGGATATCCGCTAAAGGATTATTGAAAATTCAACTCCGTTGGTAAATATAGGTTTAAAAAATCGAACTTAGCGTGAGCGAAGTTTAGCTACAAACTAATGTCATCGAATACGAATACGATCATAATAATCGAATTAAATCTTATATTAACCCTACAGGTTCTCGTCCAGCAGAGAGAAGTGGCGAAGGCTCGTGAGGCGAATAACATCTGCTGCTAAAGACGAACGACCGAACTGCTAAGAGTGTCACGAAGAAGAGGAATTTTCTAGACTTAATTTAAAAAATTACTAAGCAGTGAGTGAAGAAAAACATCGTGAGAAAATCTGCACGCTTGAAAGTTCTCCATAATATTCTCAAAGGAGATTGCGAATCCCAAAAATGTATCGTGATAGAACAGTTATTACCACTGATTTACGAGTAAGTAGTACAGATTCTTCCTATTTTTGCACAAATCGCTGCTGCAATTCAAAACTACCATAAATCAAAATTACACTGTTTTACAGAAGAGCTAATAAAATAAAAATAAAGTATTTTTTTTCTACTGCTTTCTTATTTTATATCGAAGATATGCATGTAGTACATTGTTAGAAGCGTATTTATCAATGGGCGACTTTTTTAAAAGCTTTTATTTAACTTGCAATGTATGTATGTACCTATGTAAGTATGTTTGTTCGGGTGGAATCTTGCATCTCAATTTTGAAGCAGATATCTTCAACCGATTGAGCTGAAATTTTGCACACAAGTTTAGTTTGGATGACAATCTATGGTTAGCTGTGTGATATCATTCTAAATCCAACATGGCGGGTCACCCACTCATGTGCTATACCTATTGATGGATAGACTATTACATTGCGAAGTTTCATCAAAATCCATAAAGTAGTTTTTGTGTGAAAGAGCAACAAACATCCATCCATCCATCTATCCACAATATAAGCCAATCACGACACAGTACTACTAGACGTACTGCTACATTCTTGGTGTCCCTTCTATGCAATAGTTATAGTATTCTGTGTGAACGCGATGACGCCAAACTCTTGATTATACTTGTTAAACAGGCGATTGTATTTTTATGAAGCGGCGTTCATGATTGCTTCGCCAACGTGACGACAGGGTGACCTGAATCACCAGGGTTTTCATGATCAACCATTCGTCCTGATTTAAGGCCATCAAGTTACATTTATGTAGCATTTTCTCGAAGCAAAACATCCTAACTAATGTTACAAACGCTAAAGTGTGTTTGTTTGTAGGTCTGTATTTCCATCACGCAGGGAGGGATTGAGGTTTATTTGACGACCTTTCTGGCGTAGTGGTGAGCGCTGTGGTCTTATAACTGGGAGGTCTCGGGTTCGATTCCCGGCGGGAGTGATTTGGGAATTTATAATTTCTGAATTGTCTCTGGTCTGGTCTGGTGGGAGGCTTTGGCCGTCACTTCGTTTTTTTTTTCGGACTTAATGCTAAAGCATTTTCTACCAGTCTACCTCTAGAGGTGCGGCATTACTAATTCATTCATTGTGTTTTTATTTTTACACAATGTCACACACAAGGTGTAAAAACACAATGAGTGAACTTCATAATGACAAAGTTGCATTTAAGTTATCAGTTTTGCATTCAACTGGCCACAAGGGCAGTGCAAGTTTAATAACTTGTTACATTATTCTAAACTAGTTATATTAAAATAGCTTCATAATTTACGAGAATATTTTTACATTTTGTTGTGAAAAAAGAGCAAATGTTGAGTTTCTTAATAACGGCTCTTCTTAACAGAAAAAATAATCAGAAAGAACTTTATTTTAACCTATTTTATTCGGATATTTCCTTTAAGTGTCAACACTATAATAAAAAAAAACAAGTTTGTTTTGTTTTTTTTTTTAATTTCAAAACACTTTTATCGTGTCAACTTCAAAGACAAACTTTTAGGCTATGTTCAGATGGCTGAATTGCGACGCGCGTTTTCAAATCGCGCGCTTAGACATCCTAATATTATACCTAGCAACCGTTCACATGCGCGCGCGAAAAAGTTTCTAGACGCAGACAATCGCGCGTTGACTCGCGCTTTGATATTAATGTAATGTCCGTTTGCTGTTCAGTTGAGCGCGCGCTTTCATCGCGATCGCATGTAATTTTGTTAATTTTCGTAATTATATTTTGAGTTGAAGCAAATTGTCGAATGACTTTGTAGACATTCTAAAGTAATTAAAGAATTTAGATTCATGGTCTCTTAGATTCGGATATAGTGTCGCAAACAAACTGGGTCTATTTTTCAAAATTGGATGAACCCAATGTGTACGTTTTCTTTTTTTATATTTTTCTTTATAATATAACCACAAAATAATAGCCTTTTCCACGTCCATTTTCTACGTTCTACCGAACTAGACTGACGATTACTCTCGCAACGCGCATTAGCGCTCATCATCTGAACTCTCTTCAAATTTGATCGCGCGTTGACGCGCGTTAACGCGCGTTACATGTGAACATAGCCTTAGTCTTTTAATCTAGAGGGGTAAAAAGGGGATTTGAAATTAGAAATTCTCAAATTGCTCCTTGAGAACATAATTATAAACTTAGTAATATACTCTCTGGTAATCCAGAGAGTATACAGATATTTTTTTCTCTATGGTATTACTTACCGTCTTTATAATGGAGAGTCGTACCTGGACTATTCCACTTATAAAGTCACCAAACCTGGTGGTAGATTCTCGACTTATCATAAGAGCCACAAGTTGGCCTACATGAAATAAATAATCTTAAATTTTGTAGGAATTCATCGCCTTCGGTTTTCTCAGTACTCTTTTTGCGGCATGTAATTTTTTGCTTGCTTTTCTCTTACGAAAATTACGTGAATACCAACGAGTAATTCTGCACGGTTCTTGGAAACATTTTAGCCGCGTTGACCTGAATTTGGACGCTGAGAATGGTTGTTTACGTTTACAGTTAACTTATCAGAAAATCCTAATTACTTACTATAATATTGTTGTAGTTAAATGTCGAAACGAGAAAAATAGGTTTCCTTTCTTCAGAGTTGAAGCGATGAGGTGCCCGCGCGGCCATTTTTGACCGATTTCCAAAAAGGAGGAGGTTATCAATTCGGCCGGTATCTTTTTTTTTCTCGATATAAGAGACGAGGTAGCCGATGCCTGCGACTTCGTATAGCTTCGTACGCGAGGATTAAGGGTTTTTGATTCCCGCGGGAACTCTATCATTTTCCGGGATAAAATGTAGCTTATGTCCTGGGTACGAGCTATCTCCATTCCAAACAGCCTAATCGATTCATTCGCTGTGGGGTGAAGGAGTAACAAACACACACACACAAACACATACACACACACAAACACACACACACACACACACACACACACACACACACACACACACACACACAAACAAACACACACACACAAAATTTCAAGCAAAATTTCAATTTTTAAGCCTCAACAGCCCAACGGTTTAAGGTACGGACTGAAAACTGAAAGGTCGCAGGGTCGAGCCCCACCCGTTGCACTATTGTCGTACCCTCCCCAAGCACAAGCTTTCCGCTTATTTGGAGGGGATAGGAGGATATTAGTCAACTTCAGCTTTCAAGTTCTTAAAAAAAAATCGATCTGAAATGTTGTTTGTTGTTTGATGTTTCTACGTCTATGGGAAAACTCTAGTTTACGGGAGACTCGTGTTTATTTAGACCAATGTATAAGCACCCTTTACAAGTATATTATTCCAAGCGTGCATTATTTGTATGCAGTCAAATAAACTGATCAGTAGGGTTAGTATAAAATGTAATTCGATTGATCGCATTCGTATTCGATGACAACAACGTCAAAGGAAAATGAACCTTAATCCTATCAGTTTAAAGTCACAAATTCAGTACAACCGATTTTAATTTGGAGCATCTCCGTATACGTAAACGTGTAAGAATGCATGCACAAAATTGAGCTCTACGGTAATGGTTTTATGGTTCATTTTACTTTGACGTTAATGTCTTCGAATACGATCAATCGAGTTAAATCTTGTACTAACTCTACAGACTTTAACCAGGTGTTCCGACAAGGTCAGTAATTGTGTTGCATTACATAAATAGTGTTATTTAACTTTGCTTCACTCGCATTTGCATGTCTGGATATCTTGTTATGAAAATCACCCTCGACACGAGGAGTTAATGGTTTTATGTGTGACTAGCTTTTACCCGCGGCTTCGCTCACGTTAAGTTCGATTTTTCAAACCCCTATTTTACCCCTTTAGGGGTGGAATTTTCAAAAATTCTTTCTTAACGGATGCCTACGCCATAATAGCTATCTGTATGCCAAACAGCCCGATCCGTCCAGTGGTTTGAGCTGTGATAGTTCGTTGATAGATCAGTCAGTCAGTCAGTCACCTTTTTCTTTTATATAATTATTTAGATAGTATAGATATAGCAGACTAGCTTGCGATTACGCGTCCGCATCCGCGTGGAGTTAGTTTTTTTAAAATCCCATGAGATAAAAAGCCTGTATCACTCTCTAGTAGTGACATTCTCTAACTCTATTCCTTACACTGATGTAATCAATTTTAGAGAATACTACTACTGATGCATTGATACAGTTAGGTCACAATAAATTCAGCTAATCAGAGATCATTGTGATTGAATTTAAATTGAACTTTAGAGAATAACGAATCGACTGACACCTCATTCATCGAAATCTACTCAGTAGTTCAGGCGATACGATGGAACATACATAAGTAGACACATACATACACGTACCTATATAATTGCTAAAATCATAATTCATAACCTTTTGGCCTTGTTGTAGTCGGGCAACAAAAATATGTGACTTGACGTAAACAACTCAGTTTTTCTGTTTTCATCACCATATTTCGAAGTTTCTTTTATTTTTCTCGCAATTACGGTACCTAATTGCCCAAAACTTGGGAAGGACACCATGTTTTGTTGAGAAACACGTTGCTTTATGCCCGTAGAGACGGCCGCCGACGCCTGACCGTTGCGTTGTTGCTATATGATTCACTCATTGTTTACAAAAATCCCGACAAGGTAAAATTGTTATGACATTCTTTAACTTGGTATTTGAGTCTTTGGCTTGGTATTTAAATACTGAGTGATACCCAACGGCATGTAGACACTTATTTAATTTAATAGTTCTTTTGCTACACTTTGACGACATCCCCAGCGCAGTGGTGAGCGCTGTGGTCTTATAACTGGGAGGTCTCGGGTTCGATTCCCGGCGGTGGCTATTCTAAATTGTCTCTGATCTGGTCTGGGAGTCTTTTGCCGTGGCTAGTTACCACCCTACCGTCAAAGACGTGCCGCCAAGCCATTCAGCGTTCCGGCACAATGGCGTGGTACCCCTTCTAAGTTACCCCGCTACCATCTTAAGGCCGCTGCATACATAACGTGCACGGGACGGGACGGGACGTGGACGGGACGGGACGTGGAGTTTTGGAAACATCGTTTCATAGAAAATGTAAGCGACTGTGCATACGTCACGGAGCACGGACGGGACGGGAACGTGCCACGCGCGGAACGGGAAAAATATCGTCGGCGACGATGTTTAGCACGTCCCGTCCCGTACGTGCCCCGTCCCGTGCGTGATTCCGCTGCGTATGCACAGTCGCCCCGTTCGCTCCGGAGAGCTAAGTAGTGATGTTTGTGTATTTACCTACGAAGCAAAAATGTACGAATGGAAAAACTAATTGAGTGTGTACGATCATGAAAGTATTTAGACACCAAATATAAAAATTATCTGTGGCGTAAAATTGCAGTCGAACTATCACTCACTGAAAACTGGTCAGATTTATTTTATTAATTTATTGCATTCGTATCTCTACTTATATTTTAATATATAATAATAATTACAGTTGAACTTTTTATGCTCAAATCAATAGGTATATAGTATCAACCTTTGACGACCTCCCTGGCGCAGTGGTGAGCGCTGTGGTCTTATAACTGAGAGGTCTCGGGTTCGATTCCCGGCGGAGGCAATTTAGGAATTTATAATTTCTAAATTGTCTCTGGTCTGGTCTGGTGGGAGGCTTTGGCCGTGGCTAGTTACTACCCTACCGTCAAAGACGTGCCGCCAAGCGATTTAGCGTTTCGACACGATGGCGTGTAGAAACCGATTAGGGGGTATGGGTAGTATTTATACTGCTATACCCCTTCCAAGTTAGCTCGCTACAATCTTAGAAAAATCCATCTTTCCTTGTTCACATCACTAGCACGTTAGTTCTGAGTTATTGCCACGTTGCGTATGCATTAAAAATTCCCGTCCGTGTTTACTAACCACGTCCGGGCCACGTCCCGTCCACGTCCCGTGCACGTTACGTATGCAGCGAGCTTTAGACTACATCGTCACTTACCATCAGGTGAGATCGCAGTCGCTATCGAAAATCCGTGATAATATTGTATAACAACAACATAATATTAAGTAAGCTCCTGTTACACATTTTGGCGTGTTATGATAATGTTATCAAATCATCACGGATCTATCAGACAATTATAAAACTAATTACTTTTGGACACAGTTAACTCGTTATTTGCATTTATCTTCCTGATCCGACGTAATTCCCGCGCCCACTGTCAGTTCCTTAAACTGCTGATTTTTTACTAAGGTACAGTTTTACTAGTGCAGATTTCGTTTCGGAGAAAATTACTTTTAATTCTTTCATCTTTTTAGTACCAGACTACAGCAAAGCCAAAAAGAATTATGAATTTAGTTGTCCAGTGGTAGATTCATATGACGAAACGAAAGCACTTTCTAAAAGTTTATTTGAATAAAAAATTATTCAATTCAATTCAATTCAATCGATTCTTTAAGGGTCCGGGAGATCTAGGCTATATTTTATACGACAAAAATTAATATGACGATTGTTAATCAAACCGTAGTTTCCGTAATTATTTCTTATCAACGACCTTTAGTTCATTAAAAAGTACTTAATGTTATTCTATTATAGTATAAACTAAATGTATGAGAATTTTTTGAACATTAGATTTTGTTCACTCGCCTCCCTCGACATAAAAAGAGTCATGTAATAACTTATAACATTATATTAAAAATCTATAAATTAATATTGTAATATTTTGTTATGAAAAGAGCAACTGCTGAGTATCTTGCCGGCTCTTCTCAGCAGAATCTGCATTCCAAAACGGTGATAGAGTCTCGACGTGTCAAAAGAGAAACAGGTTGGCCTACATGAAATAAATAATTTTGAATTTTGATGATGAGTCCATATTTCCAAAAGTCGTAATGAGTAAGTAGTAATGTAGTTTCAAAAGTACCTACCTGAAATCTGAATAATGAAATTTAACCTTACATGGGTATTTGAACGTAGTGCCTGCGACCTTCAGAGTTCTTAGAAGTCATTCGCCAGATCATTGACTAGAGCCTGCGTCAATAAATATTTATACAAAGCCGTTATGTAAACCCTGTCACTCGATTATTGGGTTTTACAATTGTAATTTGTCAACCTTCGATTAAATCTAGATAAAATCCAATCAATTGTACTGTAAGTTGAAAGATCCGGGAAATGATAGGAGAAGCAGGACTTTATGAGGGATCAAGTTTGCCGTCAAGTTAGCATGATGGTTACGAATTCGAAAAAAGGATCGATACCTGAGTAGTAGGTATTGATACTTTTGGTTTGATAACTAGGAAAGCTCCCGAAAGCTGTACCACTCCATCGAAAGTTATTATAGCTAAGAATATCAGCCAAGCTGAACTTGACTGATGTTCTCCTCTCCCCTCCAAATAAGTGAAAACTTGTGTTAGAAGTGGGTACGACAATAGTGCAACGGGTGGGCATCGAACCTACAACCTTTAAGTTTTCAGTCCACACCTGTAACCGTTGGGCTATTGAGGCTCAAGCTATTCATTATATGTATTTTTCAATAATCTTATAGTTAATTTTAATCGCAATGAGCTAGACACGCGCAATATTTAGATAATTATCCAATTTACAGGGTCCATCCAATATACGCATGCGAACCACGGGTCGCGATCCATATACTTTGGGAACCTAGGCGTTAGGCTATTATAATAATTATAAGAAGCCTCTTTGCCACCTGGGTGCCTGGAGCACTTCGACCATCTCCAGCTCCAGATCTTTTTTTCCACGTACTACCAAATTGTGGAACCATCTCCCTTCGACAGTGTTCCCACTTAATTACAATTTGGGGTTATTCAATGGAACCAATAAGTTCCTAAAAAGCCGGCAACGCATTGGTGGTGCCTCTGGTACTACAAGTGTTCATGGGCGGTAATCACATAACATCAGATGACCCGCCAGCTCGTTTGCCCGCTATTCTTATAAAAAAAAAGCATGTTGGGGTGTAAGTAAAATGCTGCATGACCCGAATTTCGTGCGGGCGTAGGTCGAAACCTAGTAAGTATTTAAAAAAAAGCAGTCGCAAAGGTCACTGCATCTACGTATATGGTAGCGACAGGTTATTCGTGAACCGATATCTCATATCACGAAAGGCAAGCCACGCGACAGTAGGAAACCAGTGCGATGACCTAGAAACCAATACAATACCTTTTAAGTACATATCACATACTCATTATGTACGTGCTTTGCTATCGCGCATATAAGGGCACGCAGTTTACTAGATGCGTAGTTAACATACGAAACTATAGGTTGTGCAGATAAGGAGTTCAATAATTATCGTAATTTACTTGAACGATTTTTGTAGACTCTGCGTCACAACTTAAGTATACTCAATCACAGAATACCTAATCTAAATATATAAAAGGCAAAGGTGACTGACTGACTGACTGACTGATCTATCAACGCACAGCTCTAACCACTGGACCGATCGAGCTGAAATTTGGTATACAGATAGCTGTTAGGACGTAGACATCCGCTAAGAAAGGATTTTTGAAAATTCAACCCCTAAAGGGATAAAATAGGGGTTTGAAAACTCGAACTTAACGTGAGCGAAGCCGCGGGAAAAAGCTAGTAGTATCTAAAGGCACAGAAGATTCACTCCGCAAAAGATTTAAATAGCTACTCTTGTTACCATACAATAAAGTGCAATTCAGGTTGACAGCGCTACTTACCTACCGTCTTATTCACCTAGACTTTTCTCTCTTTCTATCACGTATCTCTTATCCAAACTTTCGCCTTTATAACATTGGTGTGATAGTGTGATACCTATCGCAATAAATTCCATCTATAGGTACAACTTTCGTTCATCCTTTATCATCCTTGTATTAATTTTCATTCATCCTTCTATTTTTATTTGAATCAATAAAATCGATTGCCTCTGAACATCGATGTAAAATAGCCTCTGAAAGAAATTTCTTCCTTAGAGCTGTACTTGTGCACGTCTTTTATATGTTTGTTTAACTTATTGTTTTTTCTTTTCTAATCTCAATAAAATGCCTCCTCCAGAATTTTGCAAAATAGGAAAATTCTAGAGGAGGCCTTTACCTGTAGAGCTTTTTTTATTCAAATCCTAATAGATTTATAAATACATATATCAAAACTTCCAAGGCCGGCGGGATCCGAACCCACATCTTTCTGGGAATCGCGCCCGAGTGTGTTAACCGTTACACTACGGCCAAATTGAACCACACGTCAGCCACGACTTTTTTATTCAGTTAAATCCTCCACTTTCTTTAATTTCGCCATATTAATTTAAAACAAGCTACGATGAACATTCGATTCAACACCAAATTGTTACATGGGTAATATGTAGATATTTAGATGGGGTGGGGGTGATATAACTTAGTTGTGAAATTATCCACACGTGCAACACGTGTCGTGGTCACGGGTGCAAATGGGCATCCCATGTAAATTATCTAATGTTTACTTGACATCACGTGTTGATAGTCTCGTGACCCATCAGTTGCAGTATTTAGGCTACATGTCGTGCACAACATAATTCACATCTTTAGAATTAAAGTGACCTAATTCAAAAATTTCAATCTCTGGGCTCATTAGTTGTTGAGTAAAATGTATTTTTGCCGTGTTTTATTAGAAAAAGTAGTTTTTTGCAGATTTTTATATATTAATATTTTAGATAATTATGGATTATTTTTTAGCAATAGACGACAATCAATACTGGATATCACTGATGAGGTTTAGGTTGGAGCGCGCTTGCCTAGAAGATGCCGTATGTGCCCTATATGATTCCAGCCTTGGGAACACCAAAGGAGAGGAGGAAAGGGTGAAATGAGATCATAGGTAAGGGATTGTATTTATGAGCTACCTACGTAAAGAGACTCTTATTTAGGGTACGATTTAGGTATGGTTGATGAAAAAGCGTTTTCATCAACCATACCTAAATCTTAACAACAAAGTTTTTATCTATTTTAAATCTACATAGTAAAATATTAATTATATTTATCTATTGAATGTTTTTGACGCCCATTGCAAAATGATTTGTAGCTCTGAGAAGATTTAAAAATTTTGCAACAGCTTTGACGCTATAATCCAATAACATGTATTTGAAATGAAATCAAATAAAAACTTTACATAATCCAATGGAATAATTTTACAAACGTAACGAGCAAGCGCGCCACGGGCTATAGTTCTAGAAACGAGCAATATTTTTGTAATTCAAGAGGTGAACCACCTCCCTTTGACTCTAATCACGAATTGATTCAATGACCCTTTGATTTAAAATTAGTATGTGAATAATTCGTGAATGTGAAAACTAACTCATTTCCTTTGTAAAATATATATTTCATCGTTTTGTGTATGAATTAAGAGAGTAGTAGGTATTATTCCTTGCTTGGAACTAAGGATACATCTTGTTAAATTGTCAAAACTATCATTCTTTTTCAAACTAGGTGACATATTATATTATTTTTCTTTAAATAACAAATTGTAGTAAAAATTATCAATATAAATTAAACAATAGGTACGTATATTATATTCGTAGCAATAAAGGCGGTCACTGAAAATCAGCGTTGGGACACCTGACACCCACAGCTTTGAAACTCGGCGGCTTCGCCAGTTTTAAGTCTGTGGGGCTAGGAACCTGAACACAAGCTGAGTGACTAACCTTTTGGTAGCGTTGCACTACTGTTGTAATGAAAAATTTAGATAACTATTGGCAGAGGCGGCTCTAGCCCATGTAGCGCCCGTGTGCAATCAATATCTTGGCGCCCTCTAGTAGACGCGCGGCCAAAATGGAATACCTACAATACAAGAATACCGTTTGACTTGCAGTTACATTTTCACCAGTGAAAGGAAATTTAAGTGCAAAAAATGGTGCAATTATGATGTCGGTATTCGGGAAGCAAACAAGCGCGGCTCGGCGCGGCGCCCCCTACAACCCTGCACCATATGCATTGACTATTGGAACAAACACAGGAAATCTAAGGTTTCTTAATAAAAAAAATCCTGGAAAGCAAAGTCTAAATTCCAAATTTTCCTGCAAACGAAACCTCACCCCATAACTCACTCTCATAAATAGGCCACCTAGCTAGGTAAATTGTCTCCGTGCTGTCTCAAAATTATTTTCAAACACACGAGGGAATCCGTATGTGAGAAATACGGGGAACCTAGAGATAAACGATTATTTAAAGAGCATTTGACATTTATCTCCCACGCACCAATAAACTACCGTCCCACCATTACCAATATAAAACGTGAATAAACGAGAGGAGAGGCGCAGACAGGCGGGCACCGAGTCTGGAACTCATTTAAGAGTAATAATATACCGATTTCGACCTAAATACGGATTCGGTATCGAGGTCCATATCCACTGTCCGTGACTTTATTGAATTCCACCTAAAAATACGACGTATTTGTTTACCAAGTAAGGCGTTTGTCTATTTGACTCGGCTCACGCAGAATTTTATATTATTTCTTACAAATAACTATAGGGCGTATAAGAAATCTCAGGGTCACTCAGCGGGAGACGGAGAGAGCTATTCCAGGAGCTTCGCTATGTGATCGAGGAATGGAAATGAGATGTAGAGAGATCTCTATGTGATCAATATCAATATATGAAAAGGTGCGGACCTTGTGCGGACTGAAAACTTAAATGTCACAGGACAGAACCATACCCATTACACTATTGGCGAACATACTCCTGTCAAACGCTTTTCTAGCACAGTTTTCTAGTATCATAGTAATCTGTGCGCTTTTCGCTTATTTAGAGAAGAATAAAAGTCAAGTTCAGCTTGGCTATGTTCTTTTATTTTTTAACCGACTTCCAAAAAGGAGGAGGTTATCAATTCGGCCGGTATATTTTTTTTTTTTTTTTCTATGTATGTCCACCGATTACTCCGGGGTTTCTGGACCGATTCACGCGATTTTTTTTTTAATCGACAGAGGAAGCTCGCGAAATGGTCCCATAATTTTTTTTACCTTCAACTCTTCAAGCCTGATGCTGCAGAGGTACTTTCCCCCTAAATTATGGGGTTTTAGGAACTGTCATTTACGAATTGGTATGCTTGGCCTAAGCATATACTAGATCTTAGAGCTTCAGGTCCTACTCCTCAATCCTGATGCTGCAGGGTACTGCCCACCTAAACTATGAGGCTTTAGGAACTTTCGCTTGCGAATTGATATTATTGGTATTAAGCATAGTCTACATCGTGGAGCTCAAGGTCCTAGCTCTTCAATCCTGATGCTGCAGGGTACTGCCCAGCTAAACTGTGAGGATTTAGGAACTTTCGCTTGCGAATTGATATTGTTAGTATTAAGCATAGTCTACATCATGGAGCTCAAGGTCCTAGCTCTTCACTCCTGATGCTGCAGGGTACTGCCCTACCTAAACTGTGAGGATTTAGGAACTTTCGCTTGAGAATTTATATTGTTAGTATTAAGCATAGGCTACATCGTGGAGTTCAAGGTCCTAGCTCTTCAATACTGATGCTGCAGGGGTACTGCCTACCTAATCTGTGAGGATTTAGGAACTGTCATTTACGAATTGATATTGTTGGTACCAAGCATATACTACATATAAAATTTAAGGTTCTAGCTTCTCAATCCTGATGCTGCAGGGTTGGAGGGATTACGAACTGTCATTTTCGAATTGATATTGTTGGTAACAAGCATGGACTACATCATGGACCTCCTGGTCCTAGCTCTTTAGAAATTGTATGTTGTTAATAAGTACTGTAGGTACCAAATACTTTAGTACCGTAGTGTTGGAGGGAGGGGAGAAAGAGAGCAGGAACAAGCTACACTAAAAAGCTTAAAATAAAAATTCTTTTCAAAAAACCGACTTCAAACGCCACTACAAAGTATAAAAATAATTTTATTTTGTACACGTTTGTTGAAGTCGGGCGGGCTTAACTAGAAACGATGAAATCGATGCGCGACGCTTACCTTATGGTGACATATAAGAGACACGTTTATTGAATTCGAGCGAGCATCGCGTATCGGTGTCATCGTTTCTATTTAAGCCGCCCGACTTCAACAAACGTGTACAAAATAAAATTATTTTTATACTTTGTAGTGGCGTTTGAAGTCGGTTTTTTGAAAAGAATTTTTATTTTAAACTTGAGCAAGTCTGGTATAGAATAGAATATTTTTTTATTCAAATAAACTTTTACAAAGTGTTTTCGAATCGTCAAATGAATCTACCACTGGTTCGCATCCCTTTTTTGCACATGTTTAATTTAACTCCATAAAACTTGTTCCATAATGTAACGGTACAGAACTATGGTAGCTACTGAAATTACAACAATAAACAATAATAAAATTCTACCATAATGACCCATCTGCTATATGTCTAGATTCCAAGGCCAGTTGTATTCCCACAGAAAAACTAGTCTAGTCAATCCTGTAGCAGTTAAATTATACAGGTAGTATAATATTAGCCGATGGTAGCAACATCGTCTTGAATTATCCAGGCGTTAGCATAAAAAATATCCATACACTTTGCAAATAATTGAGTTTTAATAATAACAAAACTACTGGACGTACCTATAGAATGTATTGCTTCTATAGACTTGGAGTAAATGGATCACTCAAATGAAAGACCTGTTTAGACAAAGATAATCTATCTCTATAATGAAATCAAGATTGGATAATAAATTATTACACATGCGGTACAGTCGACGGTTCAGGTCAAAAGTGCGAAGATGTACCTACTAGAATTTGGAAGCCACTAACAGGGGTGCATTCCTAAATAGCCCAGCGGTTAAAGGTGCGGACTGAAAACTGAAAGGTCACAGGTTTGAACCCAACCCGTTGCACAAGCATTCCGCTTATTTGTAAGGAATAGGAGAATATTAGTCAACTTCAGCTTGACTAATATTCTTCTTTTTTAAAAAGAAGTTGGTAGATTCATTGACGATTCAAAAGTGCTTGTAAAAGTTTATTTGAATAAAAAATATTTCTATTCTATTCTATTCTATTCTTTTTTAAAAAAAAAGGGGTAGTTAATTGCTTAGCCGAATGAACTGCGGCGCATGTCTACAACAATAGTTTTTAAAATTACGTTCTAAATTTAAATAACATCGAACTCTTTGAAATGCGACAGTCTCAGTTGTCAGCAATCAAACCTTCGTGGACGTCCATGGACTCCACAGACGTAGGTAAAACAATAGGTAGATAGCCTTTAAGACAAATCGGAATCCGGATTGAGCGTCAAATAAATAATTTGCGTAGCCTTAATTCAATGTTATTGTTATTATGGCCGTCTCTATCGCTATAAATAAACAAGACAAAGTAAGGACACGCATCGACAACGCGCCCTAATTCCGATGCACGTTTAGTAGTCAAATGGGTGCCGGATGAAATCATCGCGCCATTATGATGCAACCGCGAGTGTTTGAACTCAGAATTAATGATACTATAGTTTTAACAGTGTGCAGAATGCCATAAAAAAAAACCCCGATCGATCAATGAAATAAAACATACCCGAAACCTCTGGTAAAACGCGACTGATTTTGTGTAGTAAGCGCCAAATACATCATGTATTCTAAATTCTAATAACTCGTAAGATATTCATTTAAAAAAAAGCTGTATCGTCTCTTAGAAATATATTATCTAGGAATACATATAATAAAAATTTTGGATCCGTAATATACAACACATTAAAAATATGTAAATATGCAAATTGGTTAAAAATTAGACCTAATTTTGCGATTTTTTTTAATCGAAAAAAAATTATTATAAGTTTCTATTTAGTACCATCCCTTGGAAATATGATGTAATTTTTGCCTGTTTTTTTCGTATACTTAAAACTTGATCTACTCTGCTATAAAAAATTACATCTGTATCTGAAGATTTACCATTAGGTATGTACACGCGCTCTTAACTGTAGGCCAGCCGCATAGTTATTAAAAGAATTTTTCTGTCAGAAAAGTTACATTATAAGTTTTTTATTATTAGTCCTTATAAAACTGACCACAATTGCTTAAATTAGTTTAAGAAGGTAAGTTTATAATTTAAGAAAAATTAAACTGACTAGAATATACCAAAATATAGAATAACTGAATGAAAAAGGAACAGGGACCAAATCTTGAAAATCCTGAACCGATTTCGACGAAATCTTTACTTTTCCGTGTTCAATAAGATTAAGTTAATATGAATAACTAAATAAGGAAGGAATGATCACAATCCGATTAATTGTTTAGGAAAAAATACATACGTACCACCTGTAAAATTATATAGGTACTTACATTTGTTTGAAAGCCCTAATAGATTATTATAATATGAACTGAAGCGAATTCATGATGGTTTGCGGATTTTGGTACAAAATGTAAGCAACATTCTGATTGGAAAGAAATACGTCCATATTGTGTGAATAAGGAAGAAAAGGAAATAATTATGACAAACAAATTATTTTATTATGTGGCAGGCCTATACCTACTAGTATATTATTAACGGATGACTTGCTGAAATAATTGTGAATATGTTGAGTGTATTTGTTGTGGAGTTAGTTTAACAACGTACCTACAGTAAGAGATTATAGTACAACACTTCCAAGCAAACATTGAATCACAACATAGACTAGTGATACTGCAGTGCTGCATGCAATCTTATCAACTCGCTAATCTGAATCTGCATACAAAACAGCCAAACAATTTAAAAATAAATCTTGATGCTTGACTATCTACCTACTAAAAAGGATTTAAGTACATATACTGAGAATTAATGAATTTGAGTAATGCGCATACAAACAAATGTAATATTATGATTTCGATGGCTCCTAAGTATAGTGAGTCATCTGCAAAAATCAAATTTTACAGGAGAGCGTGTCAAAGATAAAAAGTTTATAACTTTTTTATTATTCGTACTAGCATTATGATTTTTTTTTGTTTGTATTTTGATAACTATTAGGTTCATTAGGTATTTAAATAATTAACCTAATTTATTAAGGTTCTGATATATTGTAGTTGACTCAATATACATCAAACGTAATGTAGCCTTTTTTAAGCTAACTACCACTTACACTAGTATACAATGGATGTAAACATTTCATATCTAGTAAATTAAGCATACGTCTTGCTCTAGTATTTCGTAGTGACCTCTCCATGCTGAATACTGCTCTAATAAAGATATTAAACTTAAATGATCGTAAATTAATAACCGGAAAAATAAACACGTAAAACGTTCTCTCGCGCGGCGCGAGTGCTGTAAACTGGTGCGACTTGCACTTGTACCTTTCCGCCCGCACCACCCCGCTGCGCCCGCTCAACGTATACAGGAATTTTGTAGTCACCTCAGTATACGACGAATACAAATCGTAAACAGCTCAACTTGACTCAGTATACGTTAGATTATCTTTGTATCTATTTGAGTTTTTTGAAGTTTTGTGACCTAGGCAGGTAGATAAGGTCTTATAATGATCAAATTCATCAAAAACTCAAAATACCTAAAAGTGCTAGTTGACTCACTATACTTAGGAGCCATCGATTTCATCCAGAGAATTCATATCAATTTTTTCCATCTATGTACATAGAAACTCAAACTCATATCGCAGTGTCTGTTAGTTGCCACTAATCTCGGGAACTTCTGGACCGATTTTGACGGGACTTTCACTGGTAGATAGCTGATGTGATGTTATCGAAAGTAATAACATAGGCTACTTTTTTAACCGAACGGAAAAAGGAGGAGAAGGAATTGTTTTTTTTCTGCATAAATGTGTATCGATATCTCCGTGATTTCTAAACCGATTTGCGTAATTTTTTTTTTTATCGATTCAAAAAGTTTGCGAGATTCTTCCATAAAAATTTTCTAGGGTTCTAACTCCTCAATCCTGGTGCTGCTGCTGGGGATCTGCCCACCTAATGGTAAACTATGGCATCCTATTTAAAACAAATTTTTGCCATTTGGTGACTTAAGGGGCGGTTTATCTGTGTAGACTGTAGAGCATCATGATCTTTGCGGAAATACAGCCAATGTTATATTTATAGTATTACCATCGTCAAGCTTCATTATGACTTACTACAGTAATTAGGTTAAGTTTAATTGCAACAATTTCATAACAGTCAAGAATGTTCATAAGGAGGTCAATTGGATTACTTCGGTACCTACAGCAGTAGGTCAACAGTTTTGTCCACTACGACAGCAATTTGTACTAGTTTGCATATTACCTACACTAAGTAGCTATACGTAACGTGAATTCCGTAAGTGTCACCTTGTACGGAAAGTGTTAATTGCAATTTGACTTATTGCACAACACGCCGTAAAAAATATACATAATTTTATCGCTAGCAGGTACCTACCTATACATTCTCAATATATTTTACTTGTTTTCTAATTTTTATTTTCGACTAAGTTTTCGATTTTGGATTAAATAAAATTATAGTCACAATTTTCTACGATGCACAGTCCACCATGGATTGGCAGACTTATAACACTTTTGGGAACATTATGTAGTAGGTATTCTCAGGCGTGTAGGTTTCCTCACTATGTATTTATTAACCATCAAAACAAGTTATTCCCATTTGATTGCTCCAAACGCACAACTCCGATAAGAGGTTCGAACTTCGCAGATTTGAACCTGAGATTCAAACCTCGCAGTTCAGATTACACGAAAAACAGCGTGGTCGAAGTCTTTTAACCACCAATGCCACTCGTTTGTTTACTATTACTAATAATATTATTGTGGAACTCAAATCTACAAATCGCTGATAAATTTCTTATTGGCGACAAATATGTGGGTCAAGAGCAAAGGTGGAGCGCAGCTTATAATTTACAAGTCTTTCAATCATTGACTGGCTTTAATTACTTAATTCTTGTTGTTATTAAGGTTTAAGGTTAAATTTTAATAGTTTTGATCAAGCTATTAGCTTTGAATCAGCATTTAATGATGTTATGGGCCAATGTCGATTTGATGTAAGTAATTGATTCTTTATTAACAGCTTGGTTTATTTGATAATTTTCAATTTTAATTAATCATTAAAAATCTATAGAGTAAAATAGAAACCTTTTGTTTTCTATAGTGAATAATTTGCAAATTGATTAATTATTACAGATAGAAGATTAGTCTATCTTTAAATAAAGAATCTTTAAATTGATTTTAATAAAGAATAGTCTTTCTTTATTAAAATCAATTTTCATATTATTCGCAATAAAAAGGGAACCCCTTTGATGCAGACGATTTGCAAATTGATTATAAAAGAATTTTACAAATAAAAAAAAATCATATGATGCAGTGAATGATTTGCAAATCGATTATTCAAAAACTTAGAAAGTTAAACCTTTTCATTTGATGAATGATTTTGAAATAGAAGAATTATTTAAGAATTTAGATAATAAAATACTTTTAATACAGTGAGTGATTTGAAAATTGATTATTTAAAAACTTAAGAGAATATTTTGCAAAGAATAAAAATTTATTTGCTTTGCTATGATTCAAATAGTGATTAATCGAATACTTACTTAGATATCAGGTTTGGTGAAATTGAAAAGAAAATACAGGCGTTAATTATAAAAACACATTTATTATCATGAAGACCTTAGAAATTATCGTTACACCTACAAATACATAGAAACAACGGTAGCAAAACGCTTTGGTATTACAAGTTACAACATTGGTTTCACTCCACAGTTTATAATTTTGAAATTATATCCTGTCGTAACCACACAGAAACACTGTCTCAAGCTGATTCTTCCAAACTGTTCCGTCACATTCACTTTTTTGCGGCAGACGAGTGGATATGGCGCGAGATAGATTCACCGCTGCTCGAAGCTCCCGCGAACCGTGAAAACAGGATCAGCTGTTTCTCAGCGTCTAAACTCCATTCCCAATTGCTTCCTCCGAAAGCTCAAGGTTCCTCGTCCTCTGACAAAGACGGCAGCGCCAGTTGTCGGCGCATCTTCTCCCTCCGCTGCGGTGATACGGATTTCTGCCTCCTCAACAACCCTTCAGTACGCAGGATGTATGATCTCTCCGTTTCTGGTTCAAAGGTCTCGACCTCGGAATCATCTTCTACGAGGGCTGGTAAAGCGCTCAACTTCTGTCGCTTCTCCGTCGCACAATCGACTTGTCTTCCACGGCATTTCTGAAGCACCGGGTAAACGTCCACGCACAGCGCAGAGTGTGATAGTTTCACGACCATGATTGATAAGATTTTAAGTTTAAGGATAACGTGTGCTCTCAACGATTGCTGAATGCAGAGTGCGGGGCGGAGGTGTGCGCTACGTATTTATAGCCTCAGAGGAGGAGTGCGCTTGTGTGCGTTCTGGCGTCACGAAGTTGTATCCACGGAGTTACCGCGGCTGCGATTGTTCATGGTAAACACAAACAACAATGTTATCGTGGAACCGTTTTGATGTCACAATTAAGATCGAATACGCTGTAGATACGCAGGTAGGCAAGTAAACTCGAATTGAGACAATGGTACGGTATTAGGCACAACAAACGAACGAAATTCGTGCACCGCTAATTTTTCTTTCACGATTTAGTTAAGTTTCACAACGTAGATAAGCAGATGACTTAGATTTTTTGATATTATTTTTGTGGTTCTCTTTGAAGTTAAGTAGGTAGGTAATTACTTAATAGTTATATTCTTGGTGAATGGATTTTTCAGATGGTCAACTCTTCCTGATTATTTACTTTACAGATTAAGTACATTATTTTGCAAGGTTACAAGATCATATGCAGGTAAAGGGTTCATATTGAGGGATATCGTCAGTCCACCTTGTGGAATAAACCTTGCTTGGCAAGTTACTAGATAAGGCTGTTGTGTATCATCGTTCATCAGCAACCCATCAACGGCTCAGTACTGAGCGCAGGTCTTCCTCTCAGAGAAGGACCTAACGTGAGCGAAGCCGCGGGTTAAAGCTAGTTAAATATATGCGCCGGTTTCTTAAGACTTCAATGGCCTGCACCATTATATCGATCTGGTGATATTATACCAATTAAATATATGCGCCGGTTTCTTAAGTCTTCAACATGACGTCTCCAAAGTCAGAACACCGAGGTATTAAGGTTATGGAGTTATAAGTTCAGCTACCTATTTCTCCCGATTATACAAAGGCAACTGACTGATATTAAAAATAACTAGATAGCTTGTTACCATTTAGCATACGCTACTGTCAAATCAATGCACTTTATTGATAGCGAAGTATCGATAAAATTAATTATAAATAGATTATAATATCAGCGCACATAGGGAGGTACCTACTTATTAATCCTGTTTATTATTTACAAATTGTAATAACGATGAATAAGTTCATTAAACATATTTATTTTGTTATTCAATGTTAAGTATTTCTTACTTGTTATTGAACTCTTAACATTGTGGTGAAAACTGTAAACAACTATTCATGAAGATACATGCGTAACGAAATAAATAAGTATATTTCAAAGAGTACCTACCTATAATGAACAGTAACACTTACAAATATTACAATGTGTAACATAATATTATAATATTTCTTTTTCTTTAACCAATACACGTAACTAATGAAAGGCTAATTACACAATTGTACACAATCTCTACACTAAATAGACAAATTGACAGGTCTAAACCTAGTGCTTTTACCTTTTATAATGCTCCCTGCAAAAGGATAGCGTTGAAATTAAACCTATCAAATTCGTTAAAAAGTTCAGAGATTGTATACAGAAAAAAAATATCGTCATTTTTCAACATGGATATTCTGATAGCGGCCCCTTAAATAGGTACTTTCTTTGAGTTAAAACTTTCTTGATTCGAAATCATCGTGATAGATCTAGTATTGAGAAAAGTAACACAGGAAGATATTATAAAACTAGATGAAGCCCGCGACTTCGTCCGCGCGGATAAAGGTTTTTTGATTCCCGCGGGAACTCTTTAATTTTCCGGGATAAAAAGTAGCCTATGTTTTAATCCTGGGAATTAGCTATCTCCATTCCAAATTTCAGCCAAATCGGTTCATGCATTGTAGCGTAAAGGAGTAACAAACATACACACACACATACAAACTTTCGCCTTTATAATATTAGTGTGATTCTATAATATTTACTGATGGGAAAAATTATGAGTTTCGACTTTGAACTATACTAATTAAGGTACCTACTGTGAGTTATGGTCCATAATTTGTAAACCTCTATAGGAACATGACTCGACGGTTGCCCAATTTATGAACATCCTTACTAATATCCTTACTTAATATTATTAATTCGAAAGTGTGTTTGTTTGTTGGTTTATTGGTTTGTCCTTCAATCACGCCGCAACAAAGCAACGGATCGACGAGATTTTTTGCATGGGTGATGGGTATAGTTGAGGACCGGGAGAGTGACATAGACTACGTTTCATCCCGGAAAATCTAAGGAATCCCGCGGGATTTTTTAAAACTAAATGCACGCGAGTGAAGCCGCGGGCATCAACTAGTACACAACATATTGATTTGTAGTACAACTCATACCTAATATGTACATAATAATAATTATTATTATTGGAAGAATGCGATGTACTTAAATGGCAAGGACTATCTAAGATTAGGTAAAGATACTCGGTGTTTCTTCGGTGTCTATAAAAATTAGATTAGATTAACAAACTCAAGTGCTTAACGGGAAATACCATGGAACTATTGGCCCATGGCTCTGAGTGACAATGAGGAAAAGGAGCGTGTAAATTAGAGGCAAGTATTTACTTAGCTAACATCATCAATATTTAGATTCTGATTAATGATACAGCAGGAAAATTCTATTGCGACAACTGTCATAGCTGTTACCTTGTATTTACCTGCCTGTTAACAAGCTATTAGGTTTATCGAAGGTTTATCCCTAGTATCTCTCCGGATTGCTTGGGGGAAATCTGTATTTATGTACCTACCTACTTACTAGTTGATGCCCGCGACTCCGTGCGCGTAGATTTAGTTTTGACCGCGGGAACTCTTTGATTTTCCGGGATAAAAAGTAAAAAGCCTATGTCACTCTCCAGGTCCTCAGCTATTCTCATTCAAAAAATCACGTCGATCCGTAGTTCAGTTGCAGCGTTTTTAAGAACAAAGCAATATATTCAGCCAAGGCCATAATGAAATTGATTGATTTGACTTTTTTATTAAGCTATTTATTGCATAGCTTCTATCGCGGGCCTTGAGCGTGGAGATCGAATTCCGTAACGAAATTCGTAACGAAAATAACCTGACACTACCTGACCGCTAGATGGCGTTGATAAAAAATGCTATGCAATAGCTATACCGCGGCAGTCCCCGAGTGCCACACGTCTTTTTTAATAATTGTAAGGGAAAGTAAAAAATTAGAAAAACGACGTTTTTTTTAACGATTTTATTTTCCTTGTCGTAGATAAAATCTTGTATGCAGCTGTGCGTAATTAGTCATTTTAATTTTCGTTATCTATCCTACTATAATATCCTTTTTCATTTTGATACTCGACAAGCCTGGTATCAAAAAACAGTACTCGTACTTGAATTAAAATGACCCTCATTACGATGCAGTTGCATAAATAGCTATACTAACTAAAAGGGCAACACTAACTACACAACAGTCCAGAAGTGGGAATCATCAGTGCCTAAACCTAATCACGCCATAAGAGATCTGATCTCTTAAAACGCTGAAACCCTACCTAAAGCCGTCTCCAACCGCCCCTTTATAACGGCCCCTGTCCTCACATCTAATCAATTTAACCACAACACGTCAGACAAAACCACCATCTGCACGCGTGGGTAATTATCAAAAATACAATTTAATCGATTACACTAATCCTAACCTCCGACAGTATTTATTCGATTAGGACGCGATTGCTATCGCAATTCCTTAATCAAACAACGACCTAGACGCAGGAGCATCCAATAGCCGTATGAGTCTCTGGGAGAGACTGAATTCGCAACGTCAAACCCGCCTATTTATATCCGACGGCCGGCGCCAGTCCGGCGCGACAGACGAACACCTGCGCCGCACAGCAACAATGTTTAATAGCGATTTTATCAAACTACCTTCAAATAACAAAAGATCAATTTAAATATGACCCTACCTTCAATACATTATAGTTGTATATCCTTACTATTTTAATATTTCGTAATCAATTTTAAACATGAGGCTAACATAACGTATTAAGAAGAACTTTTCATCATTATCAGTTTGTTTTGAATAATGAGCAGTGGACTTTTAGCTGTACTGCGTCACGTATTCTAATGTATCGTGAGGTGATTTAACGAGATAACAGAGTTCGAAGATAGGCACGTGCTTTAAAACAAATGACTGGCGCCAGGAACACTGTTAAGTGCCGATTTCACTAATGTCGAGTGACGTTTAACTGAGGAATAAAATGGACGTTCTGACTGATTTTGTATAGAAAATCTGCTAAAATATTAAATTTACGCTCGAGTAAGCTAGCATTAGCCAACCAGGATCACGCTAGTATCTTATTTTCAAACGCCTTGAACAAAAGCAGAGAATTTCAATAAAATTCGTCGGAATCTTTTTTTATGTATGTTCCCCGATTACACAAAAACGCCTGGACCGATTTGCAAAATTCTTCTTTTATTTGAAACAGTATACTTCCTATGGTCATCAGGTCAGGGTCTGATGATGGGGGTCCTGGAGAAATCAAGGGAACTCTTCGAATTTTATAGGTATCTACACTCGATATGCTTGTAGTACCTAGCGTTTGAAGTCGGTTTTTTAAAATAATTTGTATGTTTATATTAATGTAAGTTATATTATAAATGACCATCACTGGGATATTATGTCCAGCAGTGGACGTCTATCGGTCGAAATGATGATGATGATATCCCCTAATCTATATATATAAAATTCAAAGTCCTGACTGACTGAGATATCAACGCACAGCCTAAACTACTGAAGTTAGAAACTTGAAATTTTTACAGTTGGTTCCTTTTATGACGTAGGCGCACACTAAGAAAGGCTTATTGGAAATTCCACCCCTAAGGGGTTTAAATAGGGGGTGGAAGTTTATATGAAACTCCGTCATTTTTCAAGCTGTTTCCATCAAAGTTGGTATTTGAGCTTTCAGTTAAAAATAAAAAAGTACGTGTGTCACAATTTTTGAAAATTCCACCCCAAAATCTAATTCCACGCGGACGAAGTCGCGGGGGCAAAATCTAGTCAGTTTCTAAACGCCATCTTACCGGAAAATCGGTAAAAACAAAGTGCGAAAGATTAAGGGGTGTTTAACTTTCCTCGTCTCGGCCCCGATTTGGGTTTGATTGCTGAGAGATTGGGCTGACGTCGGTCGCCGTCGGCGCCGCGGTTCCACCGTGACCCAATTCGGGAAAGTTTGTTTTTCCGAAATGTCAAAGGACATTGCGTGATTTGATTTAGTACGCCGGAGACGCCGCACTAAATGTAAGTACGACGTAGTGTAGTCCGGACTATTATTTCCTAGGTTTTTATTTAGGTATACCTGTACAGAACTAGAAAAAAAAAATTGATCGAGGAAGCTTCTGAAGCAGGCCCGGGCCCACTAGCAAGGGGCTATAGCGCCGCTCATGATGATGACGAGAGAACTAGAAGATTTTCGGAACCCTTAAAGGCCTATAAGGGTCGCTCCATTGTCCGTCTGTATTTCCGCGTGTCAAGGCCTTTTTTCTCAGAAAGGGCTTGAGATACGAAGTTGAAACTGAATATAAAACATCAACAGTCTCTTAATACTGTTAAAATTTTTAATCTACCCAGTACAAATAAAATTAAACAATTTTCAGGGTAATTTAAAACAGCTAAGTAAACCTCAATAAACCACTTGGAACCTTGAAAGTAAATAGGTATTTCCCAGAGGTGTCATTTAATTAATGTGGTCCACTTAATAAGAAGTAAAGTATAAAAGCAAAAACCATATAAAAACATTGCGCACGCTTTTTATATGGTTGTAAAGTACTTGCTGATATAATGGATGGGTAAATTACTTAGTGGAGTGCAAAAAAGAGAATAGTGTTTTGCAACATCATAAAGTTAGGTAATCTAATCTAGATTAATTTTAAATACTTAGTATTTAGTAGGTTATACCTAGTTTCTGTACTAAATAGCAGAATCGTAAAGTTGAGTAACGAATTTGTATCGATAAGGTTTTATGATTAATTTAGATTTCAGTTTACATATTTCTAACCGATTTCCAAAAAATGAGGAGGTTCTCAATTCGTCGGAATATTTTTTTTATGTATCTTCGCCGATTACTCGAAGACACCTAGACCGACTAACTTGGGTATACTTCCCAGGTGGTCCCATTGTCATCAGGCCAGGATATGCTGATGGGATCTTGGAGAAAACGAGGAAACTCTTCAAATTTTATAAGCGCAATTGATATAGGTACTTTGTTTGAAGTCGGTTTTGTAAAAATAATTTTTACGTTTATATTAATATCCCGGAAAATTTAGAAAACCTGACTTCAAACGAATGATTTTGTTTACCAATAACATAAAAATGGAATGTGTTATGTAAGCAGATAACATACCAATAATAAACTAACTTTTCCATCCCATCAATTAACTTAATAGCCAATTATAAAGAAATCAAATCACCATTTGAATTCTACAATCAGTTTCACTTTCAATTAAATTGTAGGTGAATACTTAACTATTTCTTATCGCCTGCTAAACTGTTCCAGTGTTTTTTATAAACAACCCATCCACTTAATTATTATGAGAATTCTGCCGTGCGACAGTTCTCAAATCAAATCTACATCTCTATTGTGTTATCTCTAAGGTCGGAAGAGATCTATTAGAAACGGTTAAGTAAAACCCTCACCTGATAGTATGTCTAAGTAATAATCTATATATATAAAATTCTAAGTCCTGACTGACTGACTGACTGCCTGAGATATCAACGCACAGCCTAAACTACTGAAGTGAGAAACTTAAAATTTTTACAGTTGGTTCCTTATATGACGCAGGCGCACACTAAGAAAGGATTATTGGAAATTCCACCCCTAAGGGGTTTAAATGGGGGATGGAAGTTTATATGAAACTCCGTCATTTTTCAAGCTGTTTCCATCAAAGTTGGTATTTGAGCTTTCAGTTAAAAATAAAAAAATACGTGTGTCACAGTTTTTAAAAATTCCACCCCAAAATCTAATTCCACGCGGACGAAGTCGCGGGGGCAAAAGCTAGTTAGGTATAAGTATTCCTTCCTAAAAAGTTAAAAGATACAAGTGTAAATTAAAAATTTAAAACAACCCCGACATGTTACAACGTCCTAATCGCTAGTCAGTAATCGTTAAAATCATGCTACTATGCCATAAAGCTTCTATAGACATGCGTGTCTGTATATTATTGTTACTGGTCTGTGGTTAAAATAACAATATGTAATCCACCATTTATGGGGGCGGCCATCTTGGACCGATTGTCATCAATCATAGCCAAGAACACTCCCGACTAATTCACCTTTCAAACCAAAAAAAAACAAAATCAAAATCGGTTCGGCTGCTACGATGCCACACACACACACACACGCAGACAAAGTGGTGGTCTGGTGGTAAAGCTTGTTTAAGATAATAATATTATGTATTTGTAGGTGATTTCAGCCCCTCGTATTTTGTCTTTGAAATATTATGGTCGTAAATAATGCGAGTTTCAACCTAATTTCACGGATTTTCAGCGACGTATTCGGGATTTTCTGGCAATAAAAAATACGGCGAATTTTACACACTCATGAACTGAACGTAAACTCTTGGGAATAGATAAAACGGGCAACGGTCTTAGGTGACCTACACACGGCATTTCCCGCGCTTTCCAACGCCTAAAACGCAGAAATTACGATTTGTTTCGTACTGAAACGCTTCATTTGGCGTCTGTCACGATAAAGTAGCAGTTACGGCCAAAACTTGAAAGGTTTCCATAACATTAAGACAGCTTCAGATCGTGCAGCCTCGACCTTAGGTCAACTGATGCTGAAAATTGCTCGTACGTCTTCACTAAAAACGTTAGGTTCGGTCTGAGAGGCAAGAAAAACTGTTTGGTTCAAAATAGGGCATGTGGTCACGACAGCGCGGCCTGAGGTGTTTGTCTAAAAAAGTGCAAAAAGAGTCGATGATCAAAAAAAAAAAGTTATATAAGTCTTTGTACAATTTCAGCCTTGAGGACTCCCTTAGTTATGTTCGTCTTTATTTATGTAGTAAGAGTTTTTATTGCTTATTTCTTATGCGGGCTAGCTTTCCTCCCTCTGTGTCTATCCGGCTTAAATCATTACTTGCTTCTAAAAAAATAAAATTAATGTTTGCACCTACCGTGAAATTGCGTCAGTCAACCGTAGCCGAATTACTTGGAAAATCGTATTTTCAAGGAAAACTGTTTATCGTAGACACCTATACTTACCTTGGCTTCGACCCAAAACATTTGGGTAATGAAAACAGAAACAAAACACCTGATGGGGAAATCCACTCCCCGTCGATTCAGAGGATCGGTCCCATGACCTCTGATCGGGAATCGGAGCAGTTCATCCATTTTTCTGAAACAAACTGCTAAGCTGCCCTTCTGACTCTTCAAGCTATAACGTTGTTAATCAACATTTGGGCAAATACGATTTTTAGTGTTATCTTATTTAGAAAAAAATCTCTATCGATCCATCTAATCGGTATTCTCCTCACTGCTGTAGTTTTTGATATATGAAAAACGTCGTTTATTAGTTATCAAATGGCATCATTTTTTTATAATGCCCACTTTTTGGATTCTCGCCTTTTGGTAGTTAACGACACTTTAGTTTTAGGGCGCCAGTAAGATTGTAAAACCTGAAATCTAATGTCAATAACGTCGTCACCACATATTTAGTGAAAAACACTTTTAAAGAGTTATAGCATCATAAATTCAGCCAAATAACACCTTTATAATATGTTGGATCATGCGTCATGCTCGTGAACGGGTGCCCCCAACGGGAATGGGTCTGCTTTGACTGCCCGTCTTGACATACATTGGATTGGTGTACCTACGTATGCATTTTTGCATTTTTGAAGCTTTATTGTGGAAGCACTGTACATAGCATAGCTTTGTAAAAAAAATTTTTTTTTGAAAAGAGCAACTGCTGAGTTTCTTACCGGCTCTTCTCAGCAGAATCTGCATTCCGAACCGGTGGAAGATTTATGACGTGCCATAAGAGCTACAAGTTAGCCTACATGAAATAAATTTTGTATTTTGAATTTTATAATCCTGAATTTTCAAAGCAGTTGGTTATCCTACTTTTCATAAATCAATAATACACGTAAAGATCCTATCTATAGGTGCAGGGTGCCGACGGACAAACTGCACTTCCTGTATCCTTTGTTGGCGTGAATAATAACAAATAACGTTATTGTTTGTAAAATAATACGTATCCACCTGCAGTTTAAGGTCTGGGAAGATACAACGCGGCTCCTGGAGGTTATTAATTAGTAATTACATAAAGAAACGTAAAGAAACTTTCAAATTCATTTATTCAAATTCATTTATTGATTGCATAAACTGTGTAACAAGATGTTAGTGTTTAAGAAAGGCTCTAAACAGTTCAACACAAACTGAAATCTATACTATAACATTATAAAGCTGAAGAGATTTTTTGTTTGAACGCGCTAATCTCACGAACTACTGGTTCGAATTGAAAAATTATTTTTGTGTTGGATAGTCCATTTATCGAGGAAGGCTTCAGGCTATATAACATCACGCTGCGACCAATAGGAGCGAAGCGTCAGTGAAAAATGTTGCAAAAACGGGGATAATTATCCATATTTAAAATATATTCTTTTAAAAACTTCTTAATCGCGATCATAATAACAGAAATTGACGCGGACGAAGTCGCACGCAACAGCTAGTTAATTACATAAAGAAACGTAAAGAAACTGAAATAATAATATAAACGTAAAAATTATTTTTACAAAACCGATTTCAAATGTAACAAAGTATTTCAATTGGACCTATAAAATTTGAAGAGCTGCCTCGATTTCTCCAGGATCCTATCATCAGATCCTGACCTGATCCAGCGGCCTTCAGCGACTCGTCTGATGTCGTCGGTCCACCTAGTGTTGAATCTGCCAACACTGTGCTTACTATAGTGTGGGGTTCGCTACTCCACCAGCTTTCCTTCAGCATCAACAGCTTCACTACAACTCCACTTCAGATCCAATTCAGCTTCACTTTAGCTTCACTTCCGCTTCACTTCAGCTTCATTTCAGTTTCACTTCAGTTTCACTTCAGTTTCACTTCAGTTTCACTTCAGTTTCACTTCAGCTTCGCTTCAGTTCGTAGGTAATGTGGCGTGGCTGTGTGTGAATCTGTCGAATGTATCGAAAAACAATCTTGTATTACCAATCCAAATCTGTAATCACATTAGTTTAGCAAGCTACAGATTCGTTGCTTTGAACCTAGCTGTACAGTGTTGGCTTCAATGTAAATAATAATAATAAAATTAATGGCTAAATAACCATTGAGTTTACTACGTGGTGTTTGTGTTAACTGTACACTTGCGTAGAACTTTGTTTACAGAACTAAAAACATTTAGTTTAGAAGGTATCTTCTTGGAAATTCGAAATAACTGGGTACCTACCTACTTACAGGTTTATTCTTCGATGTTTTCCTCCTTCAACGATCATCGATGAATGTAAGATAATATGCATACTAGAGCTCGTATTCAGCATTAATAGGTACCCGTACACACAATAGCTAACCAATCTGTTTTGTTAAAACTTTTACAAATGTGATAACAATTCTGTCCTTGTGAAAATCTTGTTATGAATTAGTAGGTTGGCGGCACGTCTTTGACGGTAGGGTGGTAAACTAGCCACGGCCAAAGCCTCCCACCAGACCAGACTAGAGACAATTTAGAAATTTTAAATTCCCAAATTGCCCCCGCCGGGAATCGAACCCGAGACCTCCCAGTTACAAGTACACAACGCTCACCGTCCGCCCGCGCCCGGGAGGTCGTCTTTGTACCTATCTGTTTTAATGTGTGTGGTGTACAATAAAATCATATTCATTAATTCATTCATCGAGCCTGATAAAAGATACCTACGAATTGTAGGTAATGGGCATAAGTCTTAGACTTGCTGGATCGTCGTAGGCTACGATCCAGCAAGACTAAGACTTATGCCCATTTCTCTCTTAGGTATTTTACACATGCTTCGACCTTGCGCCGCTTGTGACCAGAGCCGTCAAGTAGCTCTGAGCTAACATGACCCCATATTGGCACTCAAAGCTGATACGTCATGACTTGGAAATCAATTAATAACACACATTACCTCGAGCAGTTTATGTTCGAAAATAATAGTGTTGAGTGGACGTTATCAGGGTCCACGATAACAAAATAATTGACGACCTCGCTTGCTCAGTGGCTTTGGGACCATATTTTGTACGGGTTCGATTATTACCGCGTATGTTAGTATACATACATATGTATCATACAGATATCGCATTGGCATCTTTCAACGCGCTCTTGGACAAGATTGCGCAATGGGATCCACACAATGGGTGGGACTACCCTGGTTTCTGAACTACTCAGGTACGCGGAGGTACATTGAATGACCTTGTTTAATTCATTCATTATTCTTTAATATTCCTTTTTTTTTATTTCGTCTATATAGTTAGTGTAAGTGGCACTTATACAGTGCTAATTGGAAAATAAATAAATAAAAATTAGGTATTCAATGCTCAGAACGCACAAGGTAAGAAATGCATGATCTAAAAAACCATTTAAGAAACGTTATAGCACGTTACCAAGATTCACGCATGCTATTTGGTTTGATCCTGTTTCAATAAATAACTTCGGAAACATACTTTATCAACGAATAAAAAACACACTGGTTATTATTAAAGTGGTTGATTGAAGAATTTTTTTTAATTCTGTCTTTCGTAAAATAAATACTTAAATGTATATATTGAGATAATTTTTCATTTCGTCAGCTATTAATGAATGAAAATAATAATGTCAAGTGGCTATTTATCACACTCCTCGATAACAGTGCGAAAACACAATAATTACTTATTATTTATTTTATTATCGCGCGATGTAATCCACTGGCGGCCGCGCGACGGAAAACTTTCAATTTTATGTCGATAAGTGAAACGTGACGTCACAACAATAAATAATAAATAATAAGCTACTCTGGTAGCTTCTTTAGATATTCTACATATTATAAGTGTTAATGTTGGATTTAAAGATTCCTTTCAAGTTTTTTGGACAGCCTATGAGTATGACCGTCTCCAGAATGCAAAGCTATCTTTGTGGCAAATTGCACCACGAACGGTTCAGTGGTTGAGAAGGTGGTTGAAAACACTACAGGCAAAGTCAGTAATTTTCTCATTTACGAAAATAGGTAGGTATTAACTATAGTAGCGTAAAAACGAAACGCCTAGGCTTCCCACGGGTAGCAAGGATTTTCCATTTTCCAAAGTTGCATTTTGATATTATATAATACTAGCTTTTGACCGCAGCTTCGCTTACGTTAAGTTCGATATATCAAAACCCGATTTTACCCTCTTAGGAGTTGAATTTTCAAAAATCCTTCAAATCCTTCCTTAGCGGATGCCTATAGCTACATGTATTCCAATAAAATTTGAGCTAAATATGTGTTGATAGATCAGTCAGTCAGTCATCTTTTCCTTTTATATATTTATATAGATTTGGTTAGTGATAGTGTATAAGACTCTCAGGTTGGTCTATGAAGTATATATATAAAACTAGCTGATGTCGGCGACTTCGTTCGAGTGGATAGAGATTTTTTAACTCTCGCGTACCGACCTACCTTTTCCTATTACAGTCTACATAATTATCTATTATTAACCATAATATAAAATTCATTAACTATCATGCGTCTATAACACACACGCATCTCCACTAGTTGCTAATAGGAAGTTATTACACTGATGTACGTAAGCTTCTCGTATAAACCTTGTTCCGAGAACAGTGCTGAAGCACTTTCGGTTAATTTCATCTGTTACTGTGACCCGGAGAAGGTGGCAAATATTAAGGAGGCTCTTTATAAAAGCTCTATTTCAATTAGGTTCTCTACCACAATAAACGAGTAAAAATAACTGATTCAAATTCAAAATTATTTATTTCATGTTCTTATATTACGTTTATCTCACTTTTATTAAATGTATCTACCTACTGTTTAATTTTCTACGGTAAAAAATTTAGTGCAGAACAAGGACAGCTTATCTCTAAGGAATTTTTTATTTATTTCTTGAATGTAAATTTCCTTCTTCGGCCCAAAACTGGGCACAGATCTTGAATGAGAATGTATCTTTTACAATGAAAATTATGTGAACCTAAGTTATAAGTAATATGTTCTCTTGTAAATAATATCCTAACGGCCCAACGCCAATATCTCAATAGCCCAACGGTTAGGTGCAGACTCAAAGCTCACAGGTTCGAATCCCACCCGCACCTAGCACAAGCTTTTCGCTTATTTGGAGGGGATAGGAGGATATTAGTCAACTTGAGCTTGGCTAATATCCTTAATAAAAAAAAAGCTCGCGGAAGAAGCTTTTTGGTTTAGTACACTCTCAAAAGTTACCACCAGCTCCTCAATAATTGAACGGGATCGTGAGGCAATAAAAGTCGAACATCACGTCCCAACTGAAAATACCTTCTGACGTAGGCAGGGCGACTACGTCACGGCTGGGGCTTAGTGGAGCTTGGAATCTGTGTTGACTTGATAAGTGACGTGATCACTTATTATCTCCATGCTAATATTATAAATGCAAACCGGTGTCTGTCTTTCATGTTGAGTACCGTTTTGGTGCAAATCAATCTTTAAGAATTTTTTGCGCAGAGATAGATTCGCAATTATCTGAGATAATCCTGCGCATCTATCTGACCTATTGCTTGGGCTTGCTTCTTGGAGACAGAAATAGATTAGGTTTCTTTTATCCCGCTTCAATTTTATACTATATTTGTATAAAAATACTAGGTCATCTACTTTATAGTATTTTTCTATGAAAGTTTTTTTTTTCAAGAATTTTAAAAAAATGGAGCTTTTGATAGGTAGGTATAACTTATTATAGACATTGCATTTAAAAGCTTTTTGGTAAGGTGTATGGTTACTTAGTTGTAATTTACGTAAAATCACATTTCAGCTACATATATTACTTAAATCGGTAGCCTAACAAACACCATTTTGGGGATCATAGACCATATTATTATTTTTAATTTAGTTCCAAAGTTTTTTATATTTTGCCCCAAATAAATAATACTTTCTTCAATTAGTTAATTTAGTTTTAATTTAGAATTTAGTTATGTATTAATAAATAGTATAGATTTTAAATTAAATATTAATATTCTTTCTTTCTTCTTTAAGTAAGTTAAGGTTTAATTAATTAGGTAAACCGTAAACGTAAGGTAGGTAGGTACCTGCCTACATGAAATCCAGAGAATGGAATTGGCTGTGGGAATTGGTATATCAAATTTAAAATTTATTTATTTCATGTAGGCTAACTTGTAGCTCTTATGACAAGTCATAAATCTACCACCGGTTCGAAATGCAGATTCTGCTGAGAAGAGCCGGCAAGAAACTCAGCAGTTGCTCTTTTCAAAAAAAAATTTTTTTTTTTACAAAGCTATGATATGTATACAATGATATTTTAAGCAGGTATAACTAGGTATAACGTCACTCGTTAGTCTATCAAAAGATTATAAACGCTTGCTTGAAGCATTAAAAATTACGTTTAATGACGGCAGAGCCATGAACCACGTAAATCGTAAAAATTATTTGCACACTCCATACGTGTTTTATACGCATTATTGACGAATGACGACGTATTTTTATTTTACTTCATGATAATGGAAAGTTACTGGCAGTTGTGAATGATTTTATTTGAGTTTGATTGTTATTAATGGTTATTACCCAAAACCAACTTTGTTATCGGTGTTATTTCTAACCGGCTTCGATAAAAGGAGAATGTTCTCAATTCGTCGAAATGTTTTTAAGCTATTGCATAGCTTCTATCGGGGGCCTTGAGCGTGGAGACCGAATCCAGAAATTCCGTAACGAAAATAACCTGACACGGGACTCCTCTCACCGCTAGGTGGCGTTGATTAAAAATGCTTTGCAATAGCTTTACCGCGGCAGTCCCCGAGTGCCACACGTCTTTTTTTTTTTTTAAAGAATATTAGCCAATCTGAAGTTGACTAATATTCTCCGGTCCCCTGCAAATAAGCGCAAAGCTTGTGTTAGGAGTGGGGGCGACAGTAGTGCAACCGGTGGGGTTCGAACCTGCGACCTTACAGTTTTCAGTTCACACCTTTAACCGTTGGGTTATTGAGATTCGTGGTAACACCAGATGATCACAGCCAGGTGTACCTACAGTGTGACTTTAGTATAATAATTTAGTCTAAGGCTGAAATCTATAGACCGCACTCCCACTCAGCTAGACTCAAGAGATATAGTTAAAACGAGACAGATTTATGTCAGAGCATATTTTTGACATGTTTTAACTCTATTTTAAGTATGAGCTGAGACAAAGCACGCTTTATAAGCATAAGACTATCATGACATTTCGTTCCAAGAAGATACCTACGGAACACTCTGTGCACGAATATGACTCGCACTTGGTCGGTGTCTTTTATCACAACGATGTAATTGTTGTTTTCTTGTTTATTTAATATCTACGCGTAATTACCGAAAGTTGATGATTAATACCTAATAATAATTATTATTTATCCTTTTATCTACTTATCTTCCGTAATTCTAAAAAGTTGGGTTCGTCATATATAAAATACAATATTATGCGCAGTTGTTATTATCATAATATTTTTTAAGTACTTAAGTATACTTACTTATTCGTTATTATCATCTTTTGATTTAGGTAGGTAGGTACGTATAAAAAAAAGACTTGTGGCACTCGGGGACTGCCGCGGTAAAGCTATTGCATAGCATTTTTTATCAACGCCATCTAGCGGCTCACCGCTAGATGGCGTTGATAAAAAATGTGCCATCTAGCGGCTCACCGTAGAGGAGTCCCGTGTCAGGTTATTTTCGTTACGGAATTTCTGGATTCGGTCTCCACGCTGGCCCGCGATAGAAGCTATGCAATAGCTTAAAACCTTAGGTACTTACATAATAACTTGTCTGAATGCTCATTTTAGTTTTTCTTCAAAATACCTAACTATTGTTTCAGTTCAGTTGGAAGAAGAATGATGATAATGTATGACGTTGTAGGATAACTGTCCTAGTTAGCCTACATCGATGGTTCACAATAGGTTCATGGGTTCTCATGGCATTTTTTAAAACCTGCCTCCAAGCCATTGACGTAAATAACTCCAAGCGGACAAAGTCGCGGCATATCCTACTTAATTTTATAAATGTGAAAATGTGGATGTTTTGTTACTCAATCACGCAAAAACGGCTGAACGGATTTGGATGAAATTTGGCACAGAGATAGATTATAGTCTGGATTATAGTCTGTATAGGTTACTTTTTATCTCGAAAAATAAGAGAGTTCCCGTGGGAATTAAAAACCTTAATCCACGCGAACGAAGTCGCGGGCATCAACTAGTAAGCTATAAATATAAATGAACTATGCAGATACTTAGTAACTTTCTTAGTAAATAGGAAAAAGATGATATCTATTATTAAAATAAAAAGATTATAGGTACCAGGAACTCGGCGGCGGCGGCGCCAGCAGCTCGTAATCTACTGGTTATCTGCAGTTATCACGTTATCGTAGATATGCCCTACTTTACACAAGCATTAGAATTGGACGCAAGTGCCCAGTAATGTTAAGAATCACAGCACTATTTGCAACTATTAACTATTTGCGTCTTAGTGTACATTGTACACCGTTGTTGTTTGACGACCTCCCTGGCGCAGTGGTGAGCGTTGAGGTGGAATTTAAAATTTCTAAATTGTCTCTAGTCTGGTCTGGTGGGAGGCTTTGGCCGTGGCTAGTTACCACCCTACCGTCAAAGACGTGCCGCCAAGCGATTTAGCGTTCCGGCACGATGACGTGTAGAAACCGATTAGGGGTATGGGTAGAATTTACACTGCTATACCCCTTTCAAGTTAGCCCGCTACCATCTTAGACTGCATCGTCACTTACCATCAGGTGAGATCGCAGTCAAGGGTAATCTTGTCATCGAATTAAAAAAAAACTTACGTCCAAGGCCAACGGGGCAGTCAGGTAAGGGTGTACAGTACACCCTTACCTGACTGCCTCGTTGGTCTAGTGGTTACCAAGTTCGACTGCAGTTGACAAGGTCCCGTATAGGTACATATATTATTTGCAATTACGTCTTTGTTCCATTGTATGAGTGATATTTAGATTCCCCAATTACCCTGTCGAGAATGGAAGCCGAGTAACTATACTCAGTACTTACGCTTTAGGGGAAGTCTACCTTAAAAA
Organism: Hipparchia sbordonii; assembly: GCA_038048805.1. Taxonomy (NCBI): domain Eukaryota; kingdom Metazoa; phylum Arthropoda; class Insecta; order Lepidoptera; family Nymphalidae; genus Hipparchia; species Hipparchia sbordonii. The sequence goes on from CM076115.1 coordinate 9,534,149, forward strand.
GTTCATTAACATTTTCTACACACGAAACATAACATTCCTTAATTAACTTAAAATGGTATCTACTCAACTATTAACGAATTTAATAAGTCAATAGGTACTTAGCATACAATAGGTTTTAAATACGAGAATAGGTACGTAGGTACATGAACTAGGTACTTACTAAATAATCAAGTGTGCACCTTTGACCTCATTTATGCATTTGCCGCCCACATCTGTTTTTGTGCGTCTCTTATCCTTTATTATTCTTGCCTTATGAATAACAATGTTGTTTTGAATCGAAAATTATAAATTCGTAAAATAGCAATCTGTAGTACCTACCTACTTACCTACCTGAAACCGGAAAATTGAAGCAAAGTCGAAGTTTTTGTAGTGTAGAACAAAAAAAAAACAGTTTTAATGAATTTTTTTCGTCTGCTTATTTAGGTACGATACTACCAATTGCTAGATACATATTTTATTTCATCACTAGATTTCACGCGTCAGACAGCAGACTAGTCTATACAATTCTCTTTCTGATGTATAGCGTTATCTCTTTCGATGGAGTGGTACAGCTCTCTGGAGCTTTTCTAGGTATCGGTACTACTCAGATATCGAGCCTTTTTCCAAATCCCTAAGCACCATGTAAACAATCGTACGTGGCCTCGTGGTGTCCTCCCTAGGGCCGATCTACACCGGAATGGCAGCGGCTGGTAGCGGCCGGCAGCGAAGCGACGAGATCGGCCGCGGCAGGCTCGCGTTGCCTCTGGCGGCCTCTCAACACCACGCGCCTAGTATCCTCTTGACCAGTTTAGTTTCTACTTTCGGCAAGGAAACGTGCGTTAACAGTGAAAATAATGGAATTGGTTATTAGGTATAGCATTTATTTCTGAGGAAGACGAAAAAAGAAGGCGGGAGTGCGCGCGGCCACGCGCACTGAACACTAAAGGTCGTAGCCGATTTACACGACACCGCTCCCACCCAGCCAAAGTATGAGCATTCAAATATGGACTTAATATCGTGCTCCGGAGGTGCACTTTACAGTGGTACAGGTTACGCGCGGTACCGGTACTGCGCGCTGTATTCTATTTTGTGTTGTTACTGTAAAGTGCACCTCCACAGCACGATATTAAGTCCATATTTGAATGCTCATACTTTGGTTGGGTGGGAGCGGTGTCGTGTAAGTGGGCTACGACCTTAATACTGGCCACTGCTCGCCGCGCCGCTGCCGGTCCGGTGTGAATCGGCCCTAAGGATTGAATGCATCTATTCTGAAAGTATCACATTACAGCAGCATGTGATAAATGAAAGTCACGTTAGTAATATAAGTTTATTGTCGTTATAAAATACGTGTAACAAGTGCGGAGGCGCGCCCGCGGCCCGGGCGCCGCTTCTGTATCAACGGCGGATGCTGCACGCCGACGACTTGACGCGCTGGATCTTCTTCAGCAGGATCTGGGACACGTTACGAGATCTTGACATTTTGACACTTTGACAATTACCTTACTATCCTTACTAATATTTAAGCCTCAATAGCCCAACGGTTAAAGGTGCGGACTGAAAATTGAAAGGTCGCAAGTTCGAATACCACCCGTTGCACTATTGTCGTACCCACTCCTAATACAAGTTTTCACTTATTTGGAGGGGAGAGGAAAACATCAATCAAGTTCAGCTTGGTTGATATTCTTTAAAAAAAATATATTATAAATGCGAAAGTGTGCTTGATTGTTGGTTTGTCCTTCAATAACGCTGCAACAGAGCTACGGATCGACGTGATTTTTTGCATGGGTATAAATAGTTGAGGACCAGCCCTGGTAGCATGGGCGGGAGAAATTTTATCCCCGGAAAAAGGATAAAACGTTTATCCCCTCACTTAGCTTTATCCACCCGTCAAGCATGGGCACAGCGGTGGAAATAACACTCAGTGGATATACTTATAGAAATTTACATCGCCTTCTCCTCTGTCGCCATGCTTTAACATAGGGAAAAGATAAATTTCAACCCCTGTCAGTGGATAAAATCGGGGGATAAAACTTTTATCTCCTGCCCATGCTACCAGTGCTGGAGAGTGACATAGTTTACTTTTTATCCCGGAAAAACAGACTTCCCGCGGGGTTTTAAAAACTAAATCCACGCGGACGATGTCGTGGGCGGGTTCTGGCCGAAAATCAGCGCTGTATGCTCTTGTGCATGCACAAAGCATGCAGCATTTTTTTTTTTTTCTCTTTATTGGAATACATACAGCATATATAAAAACATAATATGGCTACTTAAATCTAGATATTACACTAGCCTATGAAGTATTCACTGTTAAACGATTAATTTAATAGTTAATGGTGCGGGAGTTATTTTGTGAAATATTACACATAAAATAAAATATGAAAATATGTACTTTATGCAGTTTTTTTAGTTCTGATACGAATTTTGCTGAATTAGGACCTTTTTTCCGGGTTGTCACACATGACTTAGTTGTTCCAGCGCTTCTTCTGTTTGACGCCTTTTGTCTTTAACGCTCAAGTGGTGGAGGCTCCGGGACAACCTAACCTAACCTAGGTATACCTATTGGGTGATGTGTGGCACAATTCTTAAAATAAACATTTCTTTCTTTATTTTACGTGGACTGTGTTTTTCCACAAAAAATTAACTGACCATGTTTTTTTTTTCATCTATTTGCTATTTTATTTCTATTACTATTATACTATTTTCGGTGTTTCCACTTTATTTGTGTCTCAGTCATGTCTCAAAATGAATAGTTTAATATTGATACTCAATTCGATGCCTCAACATGGGTAGCCTGAGTAGTCATGCTCTCTTTAAACATTTCTGTGGTGGTCGTGTGATGCGGGTTGTTACGTTCCCTCAAATATGGTTGAGCGAAGCAATGGCTGGATCATGCGTCATGCTCGTGAACGGGTGCCACCAACGGGAATGGGTCTACTTTTGCCTGCCTGTTTTGACATGTATTGGATTGTATTTATTTGTATTTGTATTGTATTTATTTTTACTTGTATTGTACTCAGGAAAATTCATCGTGGAAGCACTGTTTACATAGCATAGTTTCATTAACTATTGTAAAATTTTTTTTTTTGAAAAGAGCAACCGCCGAGTTTCTTGCTGGCTCTTCTCGGCAGGAAAGGCATTCCGAACCAGTGGTAGATTCATTGACGATTCAAAAGTGCTTGTAAAAGTTTATTTGAATAAAAAATATTTCTATTCTATTCTATTCTATTCTTTCTTTATCTTACGTGGACTGTGTTTTTCCACAAAAAAATTAACTGACCATGTTTTTTTTTTTTCATCTATTTGCTATTTTATTTCTATTTTTTATGTCTATAGGTATATTATTCTACTATTTTCGGTGTTTCCACTTTATTTGTGTCTCAGTCATGTCTCAAAATGAATAGTTTAATATTGATACTCAATTCGATGCCTCAACTTGGGTAGCCTGAGTAGTCATGCTCTCTTTAAACATTTCTGTGGTGGTGTCGTGTGGTGCGGGTTGTTACGTTCCCTCAAATATGGTTTAGCGAAGCAATGGCTGGATCATGCGTCATGCTCGTGAACGGGTGTCGCCAACGGGAATGAGTCTGCTTTTGCCTGCCTGTTTTGACATGTATTGGATTGTATTTATTTGTATTTGTATTGTATTTATTTTTACTTGTATTGTACTCAGGAAAATTCATCGTGGAAGCACTGTATACATAGCATAGTTTCATTAACTATTGTAAAATTTTTTTTTTTTTGAAAAGAGCAACCGCCGAGTTTCTTGCTGGCTCTTCTCGGCAGGAAAGGCATTCCGAACCAGTGGTAGATTCATTGACGATTCAAAAGTGCTTGTAAAAGTTTATTTGAATAGAAAATATTTCTATTCTATTCTATTAGTATGTTTTATGATGCGATGGTGGTTTTCAACTGACCATGTTATCATGGTCGATCTGCCGCTGCTGGTTCCTCCTCTGCACTGCGGCCGGCGGTACGGGTTTCTTGGGCAGGTCGGCGCGGGACGGGATGGAGGACTTGCGCTTGTTCCGCGCGCTCAGGATCTTGTTCAGCAGGATGTGGTTGTGCCTCTCGATCTCGCGCAGCCTGTCGTTCGTGAACGACATGTTGATGCGGCGTGTTTGAGGCACCGACACTGAGCTGGAATTGAACAAGAAATAAGTTAAAAAAATTTTTTTTTTTTGAAATATCGATACCTCCTATCCCACAAAATTGGCATTTTAGGTAAAAACAGCAAATTTTTACATACTTTGAAGACGTAGTATCGTTATTAAAACGACGGCCTAAATCATTTTATTGACCTTCACAACAATTAACGCTTTTTGGGGGTACAACAACTTACATAGGAGGTATCGATATATAGACTAGCGCTTGACTGCGATGTCACCTGGTGGTAAATGAAGATGCAGCCTGTAAACCGAACACGGGAGTGGATGTAATTAGGGAATGCAATCTCGATCTCACGAGATCTCGTTATCGCGAGATCTCGGCCTTTTTTAGCGAGATTAATCTCGGACGAAAACAGGGCGAGATCTCGCGAGATTAACGAGATTGCACTCGAGCATAAAAAAGTCTTATTCGAAGGGCGGACTGACACGGCCAACTTGTAGCTCTTATGACACGTCATAAATCTACCACCGGTTCGGAATGCAGATTCTGCTGAGAAGAACCGGCAAGAAACTCAGCAGTTGCTTTTCAAAAAATAAAAAATAAAAATTTTTACAATAGGTAACCAAACTATGCTATGTATACAGTGCTTCCACAGTGATTTGATAGATATGTACGTCAAAGTTTACTACTTAGAAGTTTATTAAAAAATTATAGACAATTTGATGCATAATTTTTCTATTGAAAAAATTCGTGAAAATAAATGTTATCTTATAATACTTATAATTTTTATCCTAATTTATTCAAATATTGTGATTATTTGCAAAAAAAACACACAAAACTGCCAATCTCGCGAGATCTCGAAATTGGCGAGATCTCGCAGTATTGTTATTTACAATCTCGCGAGATCTCGCTTGAGCCCCAATCTCGCGAGATTTGCATTCCCTAGATGTAATGTCAGCTGTCATATTGAATTTGTTTGTATAAAATGTAGCCTATGTCGACCGGACTGTGGCACTGGCAGGTCTCGGGTTCAATTCCCGGCGGAGGCAATTTGAGAATTTAATTTAATATTCTGATCTGGTGGGAGGCTTTAGCCATGGCTAGTTACATACCGTCAAAGACATGCCGCCAAGCGATTTAGCGTTCCGGCACGATGGTGTATAGAAACTGATTAGGAGATATGGGTTAAATTTAGACTGCCATACCCGTTCCAAGTTAGCCCACTACCTTCTTAGACTGCATCGTCACTTACCATCAGGTGTAGGCACTAGGCAGTAAAGGACTATCCCAGCAATGAATACAAAATAATAATTATTCTCACCCAAAATCTGTAGATCTGCCAGAAACTGACCCGGGCTTTTGACTAGCACAATGTGACATACAAGACTGACTCTTTGACACTTTGACAGATGATTTTGACAGTGTCTTATTGACCTTGGTCTGACTGTTTCCATTGCTTAGGACAGTTTTATTCTTAGGCTTTTCTAGTTCAATATCGCTGAGGTCTGCATCTTCAAACTCATCCGAATAGTGTACCTCTTCGTTATTGTCTTCTGATCTGTGTGACCTGAAAATTCATAATATAGTATATTTATCTCACGAAGTTACGAGCGCTTTACTTGTGGTCACGTCGTGTACATATACATTGCGTAAGTGTGCGATGCCTGTCAGGAGCCTAGGCCCATCAAACTATAATGCTTAGAATAGGAGGTTCTAACAAAGTTCTGCTCCAAACATAAGTCCCAACACAACCAATGAATGTGTGAGTACCATGTAATTATTTTCTGTACTGGTACTGAAAATAATTGGACGCAGATATGCAGTTAACCAACACAACTTATCAATTGAAAAGTTAACTTTATTCCTTTACATTATGTATTTAATTTGACAAAGGTTTGTGGGTTGAACCATTATTGGTATCTGCGTCCAATTACGTTTATGATGGTTATTGTGATGAATTATTTTTTTCATTTCTTTCATAGACACATCATTTTTTATTAATAATGCAAATTTCTGCGAGCTCGTACTAACGCGGCAATACTGTGTAGTGAGTCTTTAAAGGTTTACTAAAAATGGTTTATCGCCACGTCGAATATTGCTATTATTATATAGTTCGATGATAATACTTAATTAGCAGCCTCAATAGCTCAATGATTAAAGGTGCAGCCTGAAAACTGAAGGGCCAGTTTCAATCCCCATCCCTTGCATTATTGTTATTGTACCCACTCCTAACACAAGCTTTCCGCTTATTCGGAGGGGAGAGGAGTACTGCTTATTCTTAAAAAAAATTGACTGTTTACCTTTCGTGCTCACTATCAGACTCATGTTCCTCATAGACGCAAGTCTCAATACATATATTGGGAGGTCGTTTGACCGCGTCCACTATGCAACCCATCTCAGAGAACTCTTTTGTGATTTCATCTATCTCATTGTTATTTTCTTCCTGGCAAAATTGATTTTTATTATTTTAATAAATCCAAATTAAACATTAATAAATTTAATTTGATAATAGGTATAAGTAGGTGTGAAGATCAATATTTATTAAACTACTGAAATTAAGTCTATTTATGTATTGCTATAAGTGTATTTACTAATTAGGGATTAAGGAATTTTAGGAACCAACTTCAAAGACCTTTGAAAGAAGGACATTCAAATCAAATCAAATCATTTATTCATACAAAAATATCATACATATACATTACATTACATTAGCAAATAAGTACTAGCTAGTTTTTTTGATAATGAAGGCTTACATTATGTAATATGGTATGTGGCCTTATGGGAACAATAAAGTCTACTTTGGATAGGATTATCTAGAAAATGCCTTTTAACTCTAGCATTGAGTATAATGTTGCTGGAAGCAATATAGATATCAGAGACTGAACACTTCAATGAAAATACATACATATTGGTTAAATTGAGAGTCTCCCTTTTTCAAGTTGTTATTATTCTCTTCCTGGTAAAACTGTTTACGTTTCATTCCATTACTGTCACCAGATGAGTAGTTTGTGTCTATATACCCGCTCAGTCTGTCTACTTTGCTCTCGATACGTGACATTGTGCGAAGCGTGCTTTTAGAAATAAAATACCAGGCTCTGCTGCTAAAAAATACAAAAATAAGGTATATTGTGAAGATTGTGTTGCATGGTACAGTCTTACTCATTTATGTATGCTAACTTGGCATTGGTTTATTCATTAATAGCTTTTTAGATAGACTGAATTCATTAAGACTACGAGTGAATTAAATCAATTTAAATAGATAAAATGTTAGGGAAACTATTTGTTCCGCAGCATTAGCACTTTAACTCTTGATCTCTTAATAAAATGCATAAATTAAACAGGAATAAAAGCGAAAATAACAATACTAACACTAACGCAGAGCCTATAAAAAATATTTATTTATATTCAAATATTACAAAATTTAACTACTCTGTTATCACTGCACAGCAAATTATTTGCGCGATTATAGAAAGGAACTAATTAATATGCACAAATACAAAACTAGGAGATACAAATTACAAAAGAAATCTTTGAAAAATATGTAAATAAACTTGACATATTTGTCAAAACTATTTTGTTTTTAGAATCTTACAAGACGTGCGCCTCCTTCAGCAGCCAGATTTATTCCAATTTATTTTCTTTTTGTACTTTTTTATTAGACAACTTTTTCTAATAATATGACTCGAAACAATCAAGTATGTGTTATAGAAAAATCAATAACACTCAGTAACAAAACAAAACAACAAACAAATATACCGCCATTTACCAATCACTTTATTCATTCATTCATCATAATATGTGACATTTCATTCGATAATAACGTTTCGTTGTATGCATTGGATGAAATGATATTAAAATTAATTGTTCATTTATTTTAATTAAGAATGAAACATAGTATATTAAAAAAACTAAAAATATATATACGTGGAAATTTAAAACTTTATTGTAGTCATTTTTTAATATTGCGTATGTTATTGCATATTTTTAGCAAAGGCCTTTCCCGATGAATGAACAGCTGTTTTATTGACAGCGTTGTCCACTGTCAATAAAACATAATGTCGTTTATTCATAAATCGTTCGCCCACTCATTCATATATGTAGAAGAAAGAAAATTAATTCTTGAATGGGCAGAGGAAATTTATTGGTGAAATAATGATTTTTCGTTAAATTCACGAGTTTATTAGATAAAAAACTAATCTTCAGGATGGTGACTATAATTAAGAATCAGTTATTGAAACATCTCTCGAGGTAAGTCGCTAACACTTGTTGTCGTATATAAAGTAGATTTTTTAGACGATTTTTACAAGTGTTCTAATTTAATAAAATAACATTGTTTATACAATTTATTTGCGTCTAAGTTGTTTCCGTAACCTTGAGATACTCTTGTATCATAATTGCCAATGAATCACTATTCAACGCCTCAATGTAAACTTCAAATCGTTTTCTTACAAAATCTCTGAAGCGTATTTTTCATGAAAAACACGTGTTAAACAAACATCTTTCAGTAAGACCAAGCGATATTTAACGTAGAATATATCACTGATGATGATATATGTGATTTAGAAGAAAAAAAAAACTATAAGTAGGTACAATTAAATAAAGTTCCCTTTCAAACAAATCTTAGCTTGTTAAAAGTGTTTGTCCTATATTCTTTAAAAGTTAAAAGTACATACCAATCACAGTACCAGACAGTAAATATTATATTTTGGCTAGCTTCAACTTCATAGAGTGTTGTCTGTATTGCAAGCGGCAACAAAACTCAATAATAAAAGAGGCAATGCTCTATTAAGCTATAAGATAGGGTTCCATTCTAAAAAAAACTTAAAACTTCTGCTATTAGAGACCATATTGCTGAACCACTAAAGCAATCTGTACGAAATTGGGCACAGAACTAGCTTTCATCCCAGAGACAGACTTTTTCTTGGGAAATCAAAGAGTACCCAAGGAATTCGAGAAAAACTAAATCTGCATACAATAATTTGTACTAATATCTATCAAAACTGATTTACCACTTTTTCAGGTACACCAAGAATCTGTCACCAGAACAGATCTCTCTCTCCGCTCTTCGAGGGTCTGGTGAACTCCAGGACCTGACCCTGGACGAGGATCTACTGACAGACCTTCTAGAACTACCAGGATGGGTGCGCCTGACCTCGGCCAGGTGTAATAGAGCCTCATTCAGGATCCAATGGACCAAATTGAAGACAGTTCCTATTGTATTGGTGAGTAATAGAATGCATGTTTTTGCTATTAGATAAGGGATTTTTAGGGCCAACATGTACGATATAAACAATAGCAGTAAGTCACAACCCAACTAACAAAATGGTCTTAATATAAGTCATATAAGAATTGTGTAAACGTTTTCCAAAAACTGAATGGCATGAAAATAAGGCTTACAAACGCTTATACAACGCGATTTTGGCGCAGTTACTATTTCTATAAAGTCGTATAGCTGTCATTCAAAAGTCATAAGCGAGAACATAGTAGTGTTGTAATATTATCATTGGTATGAGTATTTAGTCGTATAGTTATCATAGCATTCATAGCGCAGACGTTTATCGCACCAATGAATCTATTTGATGCAGTATGGAAGCGCTTTCAATTCTAAGTAATAGAATTTAACTATTAATAAATTCTGCATGTGTGCAGACTATATTTTTATACTTTTATACTATAAGTGTAATCAAATTATTTACAAGTTTGAAATGGGATGTGTTTATGTTTAAGTTTGGAAAACTTAATGCGAATATTACTTTAGGGACCAACTTTTTAGGTTTATTAATAAATTTTAAATGCCCCCTTCATTTATTGTGTATTTAATTATTATTTTTTAAATAAAAAATAAATTATTATATGTCATAATGCCATTATGACTTACGAAATACTTATATACCATGAATACTGCTGTGTTAAGAGTTAAAACTCCTTGTACACGATGAATACTGCTGTGTTAAGAGTTATAAACTCTTAAAGAACATGGCGTTCTTTCATTACGAACCTATCAGAGTTCCCTAAAACATTTTAGTAAACCGTTTTTTAGTAAAACTATTTTTTGTCATTCCAAAAAATAGTTTTTTTACATTAACAGAACATTTTAGAGACCATAAGTTTTTTGAGAATGTGGCAAAAAACATATTTTGTCAACGTGGAAAAATGACATAATTGTCGGTTCCCAACTTTATCCGGGGACTAGGGGCCGTTGTGTTGTGTCGTTAACCATGGGAGGTATGGCCATAATGACTTGATTGACATGATTAAGGTTTCTTTAATTATCAGGGATAAAATGTAGCCTATGTGCTAATCCTGGGTATGAACTATCTCCATTCCAAATTTCAGCCAAATCGGTTCATTCGTGTTGACATCGATTTTCAACAGAAAAAAAAAGATACCGGCCGAATTGATAACCTCCTCCTTTTTGGAAGTCGGTTAAAAAATAGGTACGGAACCATCACTCTCTGTCGCGTTTATTGGGCTTGGCTGGTTTACATTACTGCGAATATATTTAAAATGTCATGTTCACATGCATAGTCTTATAGCAGCATTATTAAGGTTGTAATACCAGTCAAAATGTCCCGCCTAAAACGTTTGTATGACTGTGTATTTTCTACGATTAAATTGCTTTATAGCTATTTCATATAGACGTTTGTACAACGACTTTTATTACCTAATTGCATTGAAACTTAAATGCAATATAAATGATGCCTGTACAACGTCACATTTTAAAACTTGCATTAATACGACACCTATGTGACGAAATAATCATAAAAGCTTAAAATCTTATGACCATTTTGTTAGTTGGGAATATCTCTTAATGATAACAACTTAAATAGCTTTATTTATGTTGATGTTGATTTAAATTTGATGCAGGGATGCTTTGGTGTAAAGGTTAATGAACTTAAAATGCATCGCCAAGCTGCAGGTTTGAATCCTGCTATATTCACAACATTATAAGTATTTTATCAAAAAATAAAATATATTTTTCAATTGGATTGATAATATTAAAAGAAAAAGTAATATTTTGCTGTAATCCACTAAACCAGAAAAAATCTGTATGGCAATATGTGCGTCCACAATGCGCAATGCCATTGTGGAGTCGAGTGTCAACATCTCATCTTTATGGAGCCATAGTGAGTGCTGTGGTATTATATTCTTGTCAGGAGCAATTTGGAACTTCATATAATGTGTAAATTGTTTCTGGTATGGTGAGATTCTTTGACCATGGACCAAATCGGTTTAGTGTTCTAAAATATGCCGGATATGGGTTTGTTAAAAACTGTCATACCCCTTCTAGGCCAGCCAAGAATTATCTCAAGGGATCGCCACAGACCACAATTTTGGGTTTCATATGTCCAACTGCTTTGAGCAACTTCAGATTGTTGGTCCAACTAGTGAGGTTTTACAGCACTGTGTTTCACACTATCAGGTCACTATTCGAGTACTTTGGGGTTCTAAGGTCTATGACACTTCTTTAAGCTTAGGCTCAGCCCTTTTCAACTTGCTATGCCAGTAAGTCTGGTCGTCAGTCAATCGCATAACTTGGCAATCAGGATGCCTTAAATGGTTTACTGACGGTTCCAAGTCGGGAAAGAACGTAGGGTGCGGAGTTTATGGAGAAAGGCCCAGGGTCAAACTTTATCGCAACCTGGGCTCTCATGCATCCATATTCCAGGCAGAGGTATACACCATAATTATTTGTGCGGAAACCATCCTGCAAGCCACCTACGTCAACAAAACAATTTACATCCACTCGGATAGCCAAGCAGCTCTCTCAGCCTTAGCCTCTGAGGTCGTAAACTCAAGGCTGGTGGAGAACTGTATGGACATCTTAAACACCCTATCTAAGCATAATAGGGTAGTCCTTCGATGGGTTCCAGGGCATGAGGGCATAGCTGGCAACGAAAACGCTGACAGGCTTGCCAAGACGGGCGCTAGGGTGCGACAGATAGGTCCAGAGCCTGTCTGTGGTATTCCTAAAAGCCTGGTTCAACTCACCCTGTTAACCTATTGCTACTATGACACGCTCATTCGATGGCGTAACTTACCAGGTTTAAATCACTCCAAAGCGCTGGTGAGGTCTTTCAATAAGAAGACTGCCTCCGGGGTACTGGCGCTTGGAAGGAAGAACCTATGCATTCTAGTACGAGCTTTGACGGGACACTGTGGCCTAAACAGACACATGTATAACCTCAAGCTCCAGGGCTCGGATGTGTGCAGGCTTTGCCAGGATGCGGTGGAGACACCGCTGCACATCATCTGTTACTGCCCTGCTATAATGCATAAACGTAGCATCCATCTGGGGAAACATATAGTTCACCCAGAGGAAGCTATACTCATTCCAGCCAAAAAAGTGCTGCTGTTCCTGGCGGCAACGAGCATCGGCGAGGAAATATGAATAGTGGCGAGCACAATAGATCGGCGACGGTCAACGTGCTACAGGGCCTCGAGACCTGCATAGCCACAACTCAAGAAGATGATGAAGATGATGAAGTCTGGTATGGTGTTGTCTAAAACTGATGGCATCAGTGTCACGATCGCAATGGCCTCTGTCTGGCTGAATTTGTGGCGATCTTGGTGCATCAATGTATTTTAACCAACACCGGGAGAGTACCTGCTAATCAGAGTTTATTGCGACCATTACACTCAAGCAATCATTTTTCGAGAATCGACACACTGGATATCAAGTAGGTCATAAGTACATGCATACCAGGTTTTATAAATGCTCAAAGATGTTAGATAACGATCACAATGACCTCACAATACGATCGTTACATTGATGAAATCATTTTTAGAGAATCGACAAGCTGGTTCTCTTAAGAATCTCAAATTCCGATAATATTTAAAATAATACAAAATTAAAAGAAAAACAATCCATCAATACTGTCTGTAGACTTAAAAACAACTTCTGTCTGTGTACTTTGTACAGATAATGAGAAATACAATAGGTAGTTAGGTAGGTACATTATCGATTTAGAATTGCAAGCGCGTGTTGAATCGTGTTCATGCACTTAACGTAATCTATTGTTTGAGTTGTACGCTACAAACTGTGTTAAAGGTTGCGCCAAACTTTATGGTCGGTGGAAAATTACATTAAATATAGACTAAGTAACATTAAGTATAACTAAGTCTCTCCAGTTGATTAAGCGGATTTGTTTTATTCAATGACAAGATAGTTCTTGACTGCGATCTCACCTGATAAGTAACGATGCAGTCTAAGATGGTAGCGGACTAACTTGGAACGGGTATGGCAGTGTTCAACCCATACCCCTAATCTGTTTCTACACGCTATCGTGCCGGAACGCTTAACCGCTTGGCGGCACGTCATTGACGGGAACTGGCCACGGCCAAAGCCTCCCACCAGACCAGACAAATAGGTACACAAAAAGAAGTTTGCAGTATTAATGACGTGTGAACGGTTCTAAGGCTCATGCGCCGCTATGTATTCGATAAAGTTAAGGTTAAGTTTACAAGACATCGCAATATTTTTTTAACTTTGTTTTCCAAAACAATTTGCTGTATCAACGACGTGTGAACAGTTCTATGGCTCTTGTTTTCTATAAAATTTATATATGTTTCGATAAAATTTTTCCTGCAAACAACGTGTTATTAAGTTCATATCATTTTTTTTAAATTTTGTAAGTTTATTAATTAGTTTTGTTTATAGACTTGTCGTTTCTGTACCTACTAAAAGCATCTCTTGTTATCAATTATTCTCCACATTTTGTAGCGATAAGATGTCCTTGTATACGTCCTTTCTATATTTAAGTTTGAAATGTACAGAATAAATAAATAATAAAATAAACGTGCAGTGTAGTGAGGCGTGTGAACCTAGTGAAACTCAAACGAAGTTACGGGCAAAAGCTAATTAGTTTATTTATTACTTGTTGCAGAATCTAGACGAGGTGAGCATAGCCCTCGAAGTGTGCGAGGAGCCCCGCACCATGCACGCAGCCGCGGCCGCAGCTATGCCCATACCGGGCAAGTACAGCTACATACATAAGGTATGCGAAACTAATACTTAGTCACTTCGATCACGAAGACTTTTTTGAATTCGATGACAAGATAGTTCTTGTCGCATTTCATGAAAAAGATACTTAAAGGTTATATTAACTTTCCTACGCATACTGTAATAATTCAACTTAACTATGTTGTGTAAACCGTCATGTTGTTTTAAAAGAGAAAAAAAAAATCTAATAAAATCCATTTTTTGAAGAAAAAACTCGGGATTTTTGGAATAAGAATAACAGTATTGCAGCAAATTAGTCATAGCCTAACATTAAGTGACTCAGGAAAAGGATTTAATTTTAATTTATTTAATTTATTGCATGTATAAATACGTATTTTTGACAGGTTATAGATGGAATCTCAGTGGCTGTGAACCAGGTGCAAATAGACTTCAAATGTGATGCATTCACCAGTAGTGTTCAGGTGAATATTTTTATTTAAATAGTTTACTACATTAAAGATCAATCGTTTTTTAAATTATAATATGATATAACTGACTAGACCACCATCTATCTGACCTATAAAATTAACGCAATTGCAACAATAAATTAATTATTATTATTTTTTTTTTTTTGAAAAAAAAAAGCAACTGAGTTTCTTGCTTTTTTTAGTTACAATCGCATTCCAAACCAATACTATTGAAAGTTTATTTGAATAAAAATTATTTTTTTGTAATACGTGAGCCAGATTTTTTTTTTTTTTTTAAAGAATATTCCTCAAGCTGAACTTAACTATAATATTCCCCCTTCCTTCTAAATAAGCGGAAAGCTCGTGTTAGGAATGAATAGAACAATAGTGCAACGGATGGGGGTCGAACCTGCTACCTTCCAGTTTTCAGTCCCTACTCAGTATTTTACTTCTTCCTTAGCCTAGGCTCTTGTCATAAACTTGTAACCCATGAATTTGACTTTGACCTTTAGATCTCGAGGGTGACTGTGGAATCGCGTACGCCAGAAGGTCGGAAGGGTGACTTAAGACTGACTAGAATCAAATCTCCTGACACCGGGCAGCTGCTTATATTTAAGGTAACATTTGCGGTTGAAAAGTTCAGAACTTATTTTTAAATTCAAGGGCAAAATATACCTTTATTGCGATCTCACCTGATGGATGCAGTCTAAAATGGTAGCGGGCTAACTTGGAAGGGGTATGGTTGTGTAAATTCGACTCATACCCCTAATCTATTTCTACACACCATTGTGCTGGATTGCTAAATCGTTTGGCGGCACATCTTTGACGGTAGGGTGGTAACTAGCCACAGCCAAAGCCTCCCACCAGACCAGACCAGAGACAATTTAAAAATTATAAATTTCGAGCGGGGAATTGAACTAGAGACCTCCCATTTATAAGACCACAGCGCTCACCATTGCGCCAGGGAGGTCGTCAAAACTGCACTATTTTGAGGACGTTAATTTTTAATAACACAAT
Organism: Hipparchia sbordonii; assembly: GCA_038048805.1. Classification (NCBI taxonomy): domain Eukaryota; kingdom Metazoa; phylum Arthropoda; class Insecta; order Lepidoptera; family Nymphalidae; genus Hipparchia; species Hipparchia sbordonii. The sequence continues at coordinate 9,549,662 of CM076115.1, forward strand.
GCCATTTTTCTTTTTTTAATATTTAATATCTTAAATGGATGTTCTCTTATAATAGAGGAGGTCTCTAGGCTAGGGTCTTGCGATATCTTGTATGAAATGAGTTTCTTTCTCTTTTTCTTCGTGCTAGGCTGGTTTCCATACTTAAACCAGTTATGGTCTGTTGTGTGTGATGACCAATCCTTCCAACGATAAATGAGAATCGAATTTCACCAGGAATTGGAGTGGCAAAGCGCACGTATAGAAGCTAAAGCGCTCGGAGCGGCGGCAGCTAACCTACCCCCATTGAGGCTGCTATTGGGCAATACACATTGCCGGATTGTTATCAAGAAAAGACTTTCAGGTATATTGAAAATTTTATACAGAAGCAGATTTCGTTTAAAGATATATGTAGGAAGCGGGAGTGGATGCATCAAAGACTACTCTTAGTTTTGTAGTAGCACAGTCAAATAGTGAAAATAGAAAATATAAGGTAGTTTACCTTATATTTTTAACCGTTTGTTGTAATGGTAATAATTCTAAAGTACTACAGTAGTAAAGTGTAATTAAGTACAAAACGTCTCAATATAATTGAAAATGATGGAGTGACTTTCTTAATGACAGACTTGCATGGAATCAATCGGCTTAGCATCCAGCTACCCACAAGATAGAGTAATAAGTTATTACGTTGTAATATTATGTAGCTATACATTAATATTGTAATATTTTGTTATGAAAAGAGTAACTGCTGAGTTTCTTGCCGGCTCTTCTCAGCTGAATCTGCATTCCGAACCGGTGGTAGAGTCATGCGTGTCATAAGAGCTACAAGCTGGCCTACATGAAATAAATAATTTTGATTTTGAATTTGAAATGTGTACTGTCCGTTTACCATCTTTGGAAGTAATTTTTATCAATCTTTTCCAGACTGTGCGGTCCTAGGTTCGAGGTTAGTGCTACGTCCGGAGCCGTTAGCATGGGCTTTAACAGATGGACAACTTCGGGCGGCTTTGGCCTGCGCGGCGGCTTTGGCCGGCCCGGTTCAAAAGGCGACGCAAATGGCTACCAGGACTAAAGCTGCTCATAAGGTAGATTCATTAAAACTACTGTCTTTAATAAGGATACTATTTCAAGTATTACAGACAACTACGAACACTGAGCTCTGGCGTATTCGACTCAATAAACTTCAGCTAATATTTATTGTTTATGATTATGTTATAAAGCCACATAATGGAATGAATTTTATTTTGCCTTGACTGCAATCTCATCTGATGGGAAGTGACGATGCAGTCTAAAATGGTAGCGGGCTAACTTGGAAGGGGTTTGGCAGTGTACTCATACCCCTAATCGGTTTCTACACGTCATCGTGCCGGAACGCAAAATCGCTTTGCGGCACGTCTTTGACGGTAGGATGGTAACTAGCCACGACCAAAGCCTCCCACCAGAAACAGAACTGATAACTGAATATCGACGGTTTCGATCAGCACCCGTTGCACTATTGCCCACTCTTAATACAAGATTTCCTCTTATTTGGAGGGTAGAAGGGAATATTATACAAGCTAGTTTGGCTAATATTCTTTAAAAAAAAAATTGTTTGTATATTTTCGGCAGATAGAAGAACCTCGCGATCAGATCCACAGCAGGTCGAGTTCGGGCGATAAGGACATCCTCGCGCGAATGTTCGCGAAGCACGACGTGCGCGAAACCTCCTACCACCTGCTCGCTCCGAGGATAGACCTGCATCTGTGCGATGACCCGGGACGTAAGTATAAATTCAAATTCAAAATTTATTTCATGTAGGTTACCTTGTAGCTCTTATGACACGTCATAAATCTACCACCGGTTCGGAATGCAGATTCTGCTGAGAAGAACCGGCAAGAAACTCAGCAGTTGCTCTTTTCAAAAAATAAAATAACTTTACAATAAGTAACCAAACTAAGCTATGTATACAGTGCTTCCACAGTGAAGCTTCAAAAATGCAATACATATAATCCAACACATGTCAACATGGGAAGACAAAGCAGACCCATTCCCGTTGGTGGCACCCGTTCACGAGCATGTGACATGTTCTCAAACATGCTTGGAAATTTGAGCATTATTTTGACAACCTTCTTCGAGATAAATCGAAATTGCTGTACTGGCCAAATACATGCGAGCAGCTGCCGCCAAAACTTGTATGAAAATCCATATCTGTCGTGGTTTAGCGGTTAAATAAATTACATCGCAAACTCATATCTGTTGTGTAATTTAAAAATGGAACGATCTTTTATTCCGAACGTAGAGAGAGAAGACATAGAGCCAGTGACGATTTCTTTCTCACTCACACTAAAAAGAGAGCAGAAATAAAGTTATTAATGTGATAAACAGAGACGCAGCTACCCAATTTTTTGTCCCTCATCGTGTAACCAGTTTTTTTCAAGGTCGACACACTTTTGTGCGAAACAAACTGACAGTTAATAAGAAAATTTAGTATCTATGTGTGTTGCCAGCTTTAGGTACCTATACAATGTCCCGATTTTCCCTATCCTACTTATATTATAAATGTGAAAGTTTGAATGTATGTAGGGCCATCCATACATACATCCAAATTTCAGCCATATCGGTTTAGTGTGGCGTGATTGAGTAACAAACATATGGATGTTTGTTACTCAATACGCCACACTAAACCGATATGGCTGAAATTTGGCACGGAGATAGGTTTTTTTTAGTAATGTCCTCTGACATACCGTAACGGCGGGTTACTTTGGCTACTTTTTCAATTTTTTTTTTAATTTTTGTTGAAACAAAATAAAGTCGTGATGGAAGAAATGAATATTATGAGAAAAGAAAAGAAAGATGATGGATACTAGAATATAATATATGTCGGCGATGATTAAAGTGTATTCAGTTAGATAGTGTCGGTTACTGTTCTGAATCATCCTGAAGTTTCGTTCGAATGTCCAACAACCAGTCGAGAACTGTTGGCGATCTTAAGAATTATTTTATTTACAAAGTTCTTAATTTTTAAAGCCATTTTTAAATAGCTAGAGGCAGACTTTTAATGTTTTTTTTAAATAATTATTAACTTAAACTATGAAGAGTTGCAGTTTTATACGACTGCCTGAAAAAAGGAATATACTGTTAATTTCATTAATGATGATTTTGATGACTAAATATACAATTTTTGTTGCTTTTAATTCAATAGCATTACTCGATCGAAGGAAAATTTTAACTGTTCATTACAAATTATTTTGTGTAACATTCTTACTAGTAACGAAAAAAAATTTTCCTTTGTGTTACATACATCTTTTTTCAAAGTGACTCACATATGCTAAATTTCTATTCGGCATTTCAATATTTTTTTTAAGGAGCAAATAATTATCTAGTGAATTGGTCCTATGAAAGTACATTAAAAAACTTTAGTATAAAAAAAAATATTTTTAAAAAACCGACTTACGTGTACAAACTAAAATTATTTTATACTTTTAAGTGGTGGTTGAAGTTAATATTGTGTGCAATAAAGAATAATAAATTCTTTATTGCACACAATATTAAGATATATGTAAAAAATAGAAGCTTACCCTAATAGGTATGTCTCTCCCAGACAACCTTATATGTGTAGGTATGTTATTTAAAAAATAAAACAGTTCAGCATCTGTTTTGTCGTTTTATTTAAAAATCCTGGGAAGAATTTTCCATCTAATTTGGGGTACTAGGGGAGTGCAGTTATTGTGGCAACATTAAACTCGAACTTGTCATGTGACGTCATCGTTACGTCATGTTATCTCTATTTCAGTCGCGGTTACACAGTACCTTGGTCTATTGCCTTCTCTGTCTACGATTCCGAAACATGGCAACCAAGGAGGTAGCTTATCAAAGGATTTATTTAAATTGCGATCTGGCTGCAATTAGAAAACTGTTTATTGAAAAAAAAAATGAACACTTTAACTTTAAAAAATTTATTTTATTAGTTAATACGATAATTTCGCTTTGTTTCAGTGGGTAGATCGGAAATGCCTCAACTAGCGAACGGTGGCGCTCTGCAAGTAACTCTAGTCAGCATGCAAGCCGACCTATTTCCCTACCACAAGGCTTCCAATGACCGGCGACATTGGAGGGGGTATAGGTAGGTACTTTTTCAAAAGCTTTTATTTAACTTGCAATGTATGTATGTATGTATGTAACTATGTTTGTTCGTGTGGAAAATATTCCATCTCATAGCATCTCAATTTTGAAGCAGATATCTTCAACCGATTGAGCTGAAATTTTGCATACACGTTTAGTTTGGAGGACAATGCATGGTTAGCTGTGTGACGTCATTCTAAATCCAACATGGCGGAACACCCAAGATGGCGGACTAGTTATTAACCTGTGAAGAGAAAAAAATGTATATTGTATAATGTTAATGAAGCCTCAATAGCCCAACGGTTAAAGGACTGTGTGTGGACTGAAAACTGAAAGGTCGCAGGTTCAATCCCCACCCATTGCACTGTTGTCGTATCCACTCCTAACACAAGCTTAGGTAACATTCTTTTTTAAAAAAAAAAAAAAAAGAAATTGTCATAATTTTTCTTCAAAATTGCAGAGAAGCAGCCACGCCCCACAGCCAGTGGTTATCGCAAGCCCTGTCCAGCTTCTGCACCAATCTCCTGGAGGCCTTAGACCCTAGGCCACTGACTCCCAGTGCTAAGGTAGTTACTAAATCATTCATCTGAAGTTGGCCGCTACCTCGCCCCGCGCTTCCCCGCACCGCACCTCAAGTCAGACCCGCTTAGTACAGATAGCAACGTACCGCTCGCGATCGTCACTATCAATTTTTTTTTAAGTTTTTGTTCACTTTAAATTAGTTATTTATTTTCGTTTGATTACCATTGTTAGCGTATCGTCTTCTACATTAGTAAAAAACGAGCGCAGACTATTAATTACTTTTATAAATGTTTTTTTTAAGCGGAATAAAAATTAAAATTACGCCTTCAGACAGAGAAAATTGGAAGCGATTTAAACTTTTATTTAATTATTTTTGTAGTGTAATGTCACAATAATTAAATTTAATTTATTGAATTTTAATATTTTGCGATTTTCATGTTATTTTCACAGACTAGTCAAAGCGAGAGGGTAGACGAGCCCGTATCCAACGGTGTAAACCACCGCGCCACCGCGCAAGCGCAGACCAACGCTCCGTCCAACGCTACTAATACTGTTACGTCACAAGGTAAGATAGGTTTTCAAACAATTGTGGAATAGAATAAAATAAAATTTAAATTTAGAATTAAAAAAGGAGGTTGTCAGTTCGTCGGAATCTTTTTTATTCTTTACTAGAAGCCCGCGCCGACTTCGTCCGGGTTGAAAAACTAAGTATTTGTTTTTACGGGACTGATCGCACAGAGCTTCACATAGGAGACAATTGTTAATAAGATCACCACAGGAATCACTGGAACCTCCCGCGCCGAAACCCGCCACCGTGCACAGCCGCGCCGCGCGTCGGCCGGCACCATTTTATTATTTTGTCGCGCGGAAATATTCATTTTCCTATAACTCCTAAGATATTTATTTAAATTGTATAGTGTAAAGGGCAAATATGTTCTAAATTAGATACTTAAGATAATAAACATATTTATTTAGATATAGATTGACATCACATCGGTTAAAGCAAATTCGAAAATAATTCATTATTTTTAATCAAAATTTGAAAGATATAATTGGTTACTGTAAGTTATCCTTAGAAGATAGACATATGCTATCGCGGACTTTTTTTTAGAACTCTTTGAGAGGAACAGTTCACCCATAAATCATTTTTATGCAATAACAGTATATGACCCAGCGCACGCCTTGAAAACGTTTAACAATCAAAAATTTTTCCGACTTCTTTAACAAATTTGCACATAATATCTAGTCATAATACATTTATTTGAATAATATATAGCCTATAACCATCTGGAATAATGTACCTTTGAAATGGTGAAAGAATTTTTGAAATAGGTGCGGTGGTTCCAAAGTTTGCTCTGGACATACATACAAACTCACAAAATTCGCGCTCTCTCTTTATTATAAGAGTATAGATATAGATGTATGTTCCTCGATTACTCGAAGACGCCTGGACCGATTTGGAAATTATTATTTTTTTCATTTGAAAGGGTATACATCCCAGGTGGTCGCATTGTCATCAGGTCAGGATCTGATGATGGGATCCTGGGGAAGGATCCTGGAGAAATCGAGGGAACTCTTCAAATTTTATCGGCACAATTGGTATACTTTGTAGTGACGTTTGAAGTCGGTTTTGTAAAAAGTTTGCTAAAACTTTTTTATTATCTTTCCAGCATCCCCAACTAGAACAAGAATATTACAACAATTGGGTAAACTGATGACAACCTGTCTCGTACTAAGGATTGATGACTTCACAGTTTATAAGGTTAATATAACTTCTTATAATTTCTTAGGGATATTAGACGCTGGACTAGACTAATGTTCCCCTCTCCCCTCTCCCCTCTAAATAAGTGTAAAGCTTAGGAGTGGGTACGACAATAGTGCAACGGATAACCCAAGTAACACAAAACTGCATTAAAAGATGTCACATGAGGATCGGTAATTGCCAAGAAAAGAATTGCCAGAGAAGAAAACTTCCGTCATAGTTGTGGTTACAGTGAAAAATACAACTATTATTTTTTTGTCAACGGTACGGTATGACGTCATTTTGTAATGGTCGACGACGGCCAACTTGAGATGGAAGGTGAATTCTATCTCCTATCCAATGTAATGTTTTTTTTTTTTTTATATTCTGGTGGAAATGCTTGTTACACATTTCTTTCGAGAGTCGTGATAGGATGAGTTCATGAGTTCAAATTCCAATGTAATGTTGAATGTATCAGGACAAAATAGTTTAAGACCACAGTTATTAGTTGTACCACATTCTGGCAAATAAATTCTATTCTATTCTATCCAGGTGTCCACGGGATCGAAGTCCAGGGAAGCCCCGAGGCCGTTGGTAAGCGCTGAGAAGGCCACATTACCCGGGGACGCGGGCCTGTTGCACGCTGAGCTGACCTTCTTTTACTATCCCGGGGATATTTGTTTTCCAGGTTAGTACAATATTATGTACTCGTATAATCAGTTAAAATATTGGAAGTCTTCGATCAGACATTTCGAAATTGTCACAACCGGAAATCGAATGCGAGACTTCCTGAGTCTTTAAGACTACAGTGCTCACCTTTACGTCAGAGAAATCGCCAAGAAATAGAATATACCGCTGGGTACTGCATAGATGCCACCGCCTTGGGACCCCGCTTTGCAGTGACGACCCCACGCCGAAAAGCTCTGTAGAAACCCCCTACTAGGTGGTCCGATGACATCTGACCAGTCACAGTGCCGCTGGATACAGGCGGCACAAGATCGAGGCCTGTGGTGTTCCATGAGTGGAGTTGAGCGAAGCAATGACTGGATCATGCGTCATGCTCGTGAACGGGTGCCACCAACTGAAATGGGTCTGCTTTTGTTTGCCCATCTTAACATGTATTGGACTGCTTTGCATTTTTGAAACTTCATTGTGGAAACAGTATACATAGCATAGTTTTGTTACCTATTGTAAATTTTTTTTTAAAATAGCAACCGCCGAGTTTATTGCTGGCTCTTTTCGGCAGGAACGGCATTCCGAACCAGTGGTAGATTCATTGACGATTCAAAAGTACTTGTAAAACTTTACTTGAATAAAAAATATTTCTATTTCTATACCCTCTGTATGTGTGTATTACATCTTCTGCTATAGTGCCGTCGCCCAAACTGTACGTGCAACTGAGCCCAGTGCGGGTATCCGTGGACGTTCCCAGCATACTGTGGCTGGCCGCCTTCTTACCACACGTGGGCGCCGCGGCCGTGGACAACGCACCCAAGGACAACACCTCCTCCTATATGGACATACGGACTGAAGCCATTATGCCTAAGGTCAGTGTCCAACTACCCTCAATATATTATTTACTCTACTACCCTCAATATTTTATTATTATTATCGGTAGACGTCCACGTCTAACATGAGTGAAGTCGTGGGCAAAACCTAATCACACTATCGTGCGTGCGTGTTTGCGTGCGTGTTTGCGTGCGTGCGTGCGTGAGCGTGCGTTAGATAGATAGATAGATAAGAACTTTATTGCACACAAGAAAGAAACAAAAATTAATAAAACTTAAAACTACGCATGCAAAGGCGGCCTGCGTTAGCGTGCGTGCATGCGTGCGTGAGCCTGCGTGTGTATATGCCTGTTTGTTACTCTCACGCAAAAACCACTGGACGGATTTCACTGGGAATAGAGATAGATTATAACCTGGATTAACACATATAGTCTGATTTTTAATTGCGTGGAATTCTGACGTATCTTAATGTTACCAGAGATAAAATAATCCCACAAAAAAGGTAATAAATTTAAACTTATAAAAATAAAAATCAATTGCCTTACATAGATATATGACAAATGTCTGACAGATAGTTTGGGGTAAAATCTTGAAGGATATAGGGTAAAATCGAACTACAGGTGGTAATCCTGTTTTTCATACAAATAACTCACTCTATTTACAAAATGACAAGTGTCAGAATTCCACCGAATTAAAAATCAGACATTAGAGGCTGAACTTATCTCGTGGTAATCCAATCCACGCGGACGAAGTCGTGAGCTGATCAGCTAATATGCTTTTAAAATGTGAAATGATTTGGTCTCAGCTAGTTTTGGAAGCGGGCCCGGAGCACGTGTCGCAGCAGCGCGACCGGCCCAAGGAGCTGCACGTGTGCACGGCGCGCGCCATGTTCACCAACGTGCGGGAGTCGCCGCGCGCCAGTGAGTACAGCCCGCGGAAATATACAGTGTGTCCGGACATGAACTGGCGATACTTTAAACACTTATATATCAACTATTTTTTAGTACAAATACATTCTAAACTTAGGCCAATCAGTGGATTGGGCCCAAGTTTAGAGGCCAATAATAGTACATTATTGCAAAGGCAGGGAAGTAGGCAATTGCAGGTCGAGTATGAGTTTGAAGGCCGAGCCGTAGGCGAGGACTTCACTAAATACGAGACAGGCAATTGCCATTTCCCGCCGAGGCATATATAGTGATTTTCTCAAAAGAATGCAGGGAAATAAAACACTTTATATTATACATCCAAATCCATCCGCCATTTTGGTTTAAATCTTGTGGAGTACAATCATTCTCCATTTCACTCTCTGAACCGTTGGAACTCATTTTAATTATTATTAAATTTATATTTATTAAGTAGGTATGTAAATAACAAATCAAGACGAATTTTCAGCTTTGCCGCCAATTTTTTTTTTATCATCTGTGCCGACAGGCAAACGCATTTGTGGCTATACAGCCACGTAAACGCAATTTGTACTAAGCAAAGAGACTATGGTATGCCAAGAATGACAAAAGAGATCCGATCAAAGAGTATTTAGTAACCCCAGCACGTTAGTTTCATACTGTTGTATGAAACGGCATTACATTACAACGCTCCTGCAATATTTAAAAAAAAAAAAAAAAACAAAAAATGTTTTGCAGGAGCGTTGTAATGTTCCAAATTCAAAAAACGCTCCTGCAATGGATTTGATTTTCTTTGTCCGACAATTCGATACTTCGCGTGTTCTTTTTTCGAAAATAATGACAATATTTCCATGCATGTTTGAGAAAATAAATTAAATAAACAGTTATCATCTTATTGTTAGACACGGCGGGCAGCAGAGCTGATCTAGCGTCCATAATATCCTCCATGAGAAGATCGGCTCCTCCCAGGGGCCAGTTTCCCTGCTCCGGCGAGGATATGGACCCTATTCATGAGCAGTTCCTGCTGCATGCTGAACGTAAGCTGCCATTTTAGTACACTTGTATAGGAATTGAACTGAAGCCTCAATAGCCCATTGGCCTATTGAGGCTTCAGTTCAATTCAATAGCCCATTGGCCTATTGAGGCTTCAGTTCAATTCAGGCTTATGAAAGGTGCGGACTGAAAACTTAAAGGTCGCAGGTTCGAGCCTCACCCGTTGCACTATTGTCGTACCCACTCCTAGCACACGCTTTTCGCTTATTTGGAGGGGAGAGGAGAATATAAGTCAAGTTCAGCTTGGCTAATATTCTTTTTAATAAAAAAAAAATTATAACATTATTGATTATACACTTATATAGAAAAACTGCCTCGTCGGTCTGTGGTTAGCAAGTTCGACTGCGGATGACAAGGTCCCGGGTTCGATTCCCGGGTCGGACGAAAAAATTTATTGGGTTTTTCTGTCAAGAAATTCTCAGTACTAGCCCGGACTTAGAAAGTTGGTGGTGGGTCACCCCCGTGTATCGGAAAGCACGTAAAGCTATCGGACTTGCGCCTGATCTCTCTCAGGTCGTGTCGGATTTTCGTCCCATTAGACTATCAGAATGAGGGAATAGAGAGTGGCTAAAAGTAGCACTGTTCCTTAATTTTTTAGCATACTAATACTGACTCAACCGACTCATATTCTCCCTTAATTCTTTTCCTACACAATGAAAGAATTTGAGTTGGATTGAGGCACATCTGACACAAGGGAAGAATTTGAGTCGGGTCAGAGTAATATTTGTATTATTTGCAAAGCATAATGACAATCCTGACTCACATCGCTCATTTGCGACAAGGGTGACATAATTCAAAATTCACCAATTTTAGTGTCAAAAATTTATGCTTTTTGCTATAAAAACAACATTACGCTAAGCACAAAAAAAATAAGAAGAGAAATTGTGACTTAATGCTCTATCGCTTTGTTGGCCGATGTGTTGTTTCGAGACCGCAGCATCCACAAAATATTACTCTCTAACGAGAGAATTCTCTCATCGTCGATTTTGAATTATGTCACCCTTGTCGCAAATGAGCGACATGTCGCAGTTTGTTCTATGGCAGTTTTAGACTTAGAATAATGTTATTTATTTTATTTTATGTTTATTTTTTATCTTAGCTGTTATGCTTATGATCGCAAATAACGTATTAGGTCATATTAGATTGAATGTGATCAGCTGGTGCAATTTTTGAGAAACTAAACCGTTGTAGATCTGGATGACATCGAGCGTGGAACAGCCATAACCCCGGAGATGTTGTGGCGGGAGAATAGATCTGTTTGGTGCGCAAGAGTGGAGCCTCTTTGGGCAGACTTCTGTGGTGCTCGCGCTACCAACTATAAACCCTCACCTCTGTTGGATGCTACTCCTGTAACTGCTTGGGTAAATCGCCTCTTTTTTTTTTAATTATGAGATAGGCTTGCGCTTGACGACAATCAATGATGTAAAGCATTGATGAGGTCTAGATTGGAGCGCGCTTGCCCAGAAAGTGCCTGTTCACTCTTGTCTTGAAGGTACTCAGATTATACGTGGCCGGAAACACAGAAGCTGGAAGTGCGTTCCATTCCTTAGCCGTTCGTTTGAGAAACGTTGAATTGAAGCGTTTCGTGCGAGTAGGTTGAATTTCAACCAGGCATGGGTGACATCGCTCACGATTTCGCGCTGTTCTGTGGTAAAATGGTGAAGGGAGCACAAGGTTTTTAAGTGCCTGCACGCACTCTCCAAAGTATATCCGATGAAGACCGATAGATAGGCGACATTAGACACTCTTAGGGCATGTTTGCCAATTGTTACTTACCTCCCGGTAAAAAGATGTCAAAAGGGAAAATCACCATTTAAATAATACTGGATAGAGTCAGGCGTTACTTTGCGGAAGTTTATAATTAGCAAGATAAGGTTAGAATTATATTGCTATAATCCGCCAACAGAAAAAATCTGTATGGTCAAACATGCAGTTAGTCATGCAGGTAAGCGGTGCTTAGCTTGTAACTGCATGTTTGACCATACAGATTTTTTCTTTTCGCGGATTACAGCAAAATAATTCTAACCTTTTCTTGCTAATTAAATAATATCTCTTTACTTTAATGGTGAAGAAACTCATCGTGAGAAAACCTGATACTGATGGATTGAGACGACAGAACTCTGATTCTCTATCTGGTCTGGCGCTGTGGTTTTATAACTGGGAGGTCTCGGGTTCGATTCCCGATGGCAGCAATAAAGGAATTTATAATTTCTGAATTGTCTCTAGTCTGGTGTGATGGGAGGTTTTGGCCGTGGCTAGTTACCACCCTACCGTCAAAGATGTGCCGCCAAGCGTTAAGCGTTCCGGCATGATGGCGTATAGAAACAGATTTGGGGTATTGGTCTTCCAAGTTAACCCGCATCTTAGACTGCATCGTCACTTACCATCAGGTGAGATACAGTCAAGGACTATCTTGTCATCGAATAAAAAATCCTTCTTGTATTTACTTTAAACAATATTTGTTTAAGGTATGCTTCGAAGAAGGGTTTTCCCGCATCTGGGTGATAGGGCGTACCTGCGGCCTCAGTGGTATACAGCTCAACCACTATCAACTGCTATTCTTACTGCGTCAAATGGAACGCATCAGCGAACTAACCGCGTGGCTTGCACATCAAGCCAGCAGGTTACCTGAGGATGACCAAGGGTAAGTCAACTGTCTTCCATAATTTTCCCCAATTCTAGTGGTACGGAGTTGGGTAACTAACCAACTGCTAATCTCACTGCGTCAAATGGAACGCATCAGCGAACTAACCGCGTGGCTTGCACATCAAGCCAGCAGGTTGCCTGAGGATGACCAAGGGTAAGTGTATATAGTTCGAAACTATGGTATTGCTAGCAGTACCATAGTTTTCTCCAAGTTCTTGGCCTCATTGCTAGTGTTGAATCACTTTCAAGTATTATTCTTACTGCGTCAAATGGAACGCATTAGTGAATTTATTGTGGCTCGTAATCAATCCATCAAATTACCTGATAATTACCAAATTTATAATAAATCACCTGTCTCTTCCATAGCTTTCCTAATCTTTGTCTATTACGTCTTTGCGATGCTATTTTTATTGTTTTAAAACATGAGTCAAAAATTTTACCGTGTAACAAGAAAAAGTTGAATTTGCCAAATGTTGAAGACAAAATTGCGATATTAAAATTTAAAAAAAACGCGATCATACTCGTAATAACATGGAAGTATGCAACGATATATTCGTAACTGCTATTTGGGTGTCATTCCAAACAACTTATCCAAGTTACCTTGTTTCAGATCAATAGTAGTCGGCCTAGTAGTACCAGCAGTGGAAATAACGCTAGTGTTGCCTTCCAACTGTCCCGGACAAGAGTCTTCCAGAGATCTAGACAGTGTACCGCTAGATTCTTCCAGCCTTAACGATTTGAGATTAGGTAATTTGTTGTAAATACGATAGAAAGCTTAGTGGCACTCCACAGATGCAGGATTGTTTAAAAATGATAGCTGGGTCGTTCTACTTTTCTACCGACAATAGTCTGTCTTTCTTCTTATTATGGCATCTCGTTGGAGTATTAATATAAACGGTTTTTTATTCGGTTCGAATAAACGTCCATATTTTTCTTATCTATTAATATTATGTCATTTTTCATGTTCTCTAACCAGCATATTTTATACGTTCGTTTTCCGTATAATGCCGTGACAGAGTGGTAAACTGAAATGTGGTCTCTACAGAAAAAGACCACTTTGTCACATTATTTTTTCAAAAACCAACATTAAAAAAGAATCAATATTAGCTAGGAAGGAAACTTTAATTAGTACTAATGAAAACACAGATGCAGTTTTTTTTAAATCCCACACATAAAACACAATTATAGATAGTTCAAAAAACCAAAAAAACAGAAAAACGTGGTTTCATTGTCGGTAGAAAAGTAGAACGACCCAGCTACAATCTCTTCTTCACTGCTGTTACTCTCTTGCTATTGGCTAAAATGAATGGTTGCAGCAGAACACAATAAATTCAGCCAATCACCGGAATTGAATGGGCAGCAGAATACAATAAATTCAGCCAATCACCAGAATTGAATGGGCCTCAGAATACAATAAATTCAGCCAATCACCGGAATTGAATGGACAAGCCACTTTTTTACTTGACTACAGCAAAACCAAAAGGGTTATGATTTTAGCAGTCTATGTATTATTGTATGTATGTGACTATTTACGAATATTCCACCATAGCGAATAAACTACTGAGCCGATTTTGATGAATGAGGTGTGAATCGTTTCGTTACGATGGTCTGGGTGACATAGGCTACATTTTATATGAGCAAAATGAATTTGACGCGTGTTGCATCCAATTTTTCGTAGTAGGGTCACTTTTATCCATGTGACTAATACCTTTAAGCCAAGGATCCATTACTTAATTTTTTTTATCTGAACAGGTTCCGAAGCAACTATGGCCCCGTCCATGCTAGACAGAGATAGTGGAGTGTTAGCGACTCAAGCTTCCATAGAAGTGTGCACCGCTCAGCCTTTGGGAGCTGAGGAGATTCCACCAGCGAGCCCTGGACTTACCTTTGGAGGTAAATGGGTAAAAATTGAATTTTGAAGCTTCAATAGCCCAACGGTTAAAGGTGGGGACTGAAAACTGAAAGGTCGCAGGTTTGAAGCACACCCGTTGCTCTGTTGTCGTTCTCACTCCTAGCACAAGCTTTACGCTTATTTGGAGAAGAGAGGGCATAGGAGGATATTGGTCAACTTAAGCTTGGCTAATATTCTTTAAAAAAAAAAACTGAGAGGTAACGTTCGTACTAAAAACTTACCACCCTATAGTCTATTTTTCCTTAACTGTCTTAAAAGGTAAATAAATCGCTGAAAGCGTTTCGGTTTTTTGCTGGGCGCTTACAACATTTTTAGTTTAGTTTAAGAACGTCCTATGCGCTGTGTATATGCATCACTTACGCATTTCTGAGAGAAAAGAAAAACTTGTTTAACTTTTTAAGACAACTAAAGAAAAATAGATTATAAGTTTAAAAAAATAGAATATACAAGAGGTGAAATCTTTACCAGGGTTCTCGACAATGCGGCGAGGTTTCACGTCCCTAGTGACGTCGATAGACAGTGCTTTGACCAGGGATGACGGTCGCAGCGACGCTGCGTCTACGGCCAGCTCCGACAGCGATCGCTACGTCGTAGTGGGACTCGCGGCCGAGTCGCCGGACGACGCGGACGTCGCCTTTAGGTGAGACTACTTCACGCCTAGTGACGCCGATAGACAGTGCGCTGACCAGGCCCTACGGTCGTAGCGACGCCGCGTCTACGGCCAGCTCCGACAGCGATCGCTACGTCGTAGTGGGACTCGCGGCCGAGTCGCCGGACGACGCGGACGTCGCCTTTAGGAGAGACTACTTCACGCCTAGAAACGTCGATAGACAGTGCGCTGACCAGGCCCTACGGTCGTAGCGACGCCGCGTCTACGGCCAGCTCCGACAGCGATCGCTACGTCGTAGTGGGACTCGCGGCCGAATCGCCGGACGACGCGGACGTCGCCTTTAGGTGAGACTACTTCACGTCTCTAGTGACGTCGATAAACAGTGCGCTGACCAGGCCCTACGGTCGTAGCGACGCCGCGTCTACGGCCAGTTCTGACGTCATAACTGATGTCTGATGAGTCCCTGGTGAGTGATTTTTATAGACAGCTTGCTGGTCAGGGCCAATGTGATAACTGATGACACCTGGTGAGTCCCTGATGAGTGATGTCTAGACAACTTGCTGATCATTGCTGACGTTTACAATAACACCGCGTTTGTCAAATGTTCTTATTGAAGAATTCGATCTTGTGCGAATGGGAAGTGCACAAGAGCGAACTCTTCGATCTTCAAACTATCGAAGCGAATAATGTTGTTCAAGTTTTTTTTAATATATTTTTAGCGAGCAAAGGAACAGGCGGGTCACCTGATGTTAAGTGATTACCACCGCCCATGAACATTTGTGGCAACAGAGACACCACCAATGCGTTGCCGGCTTTTTAGAAATTTGTTGGTCCGCCCCTTGAATAACCCTATGTTGTAAGTTAGCATTATGTTTTATGTTTTGCAGGGAATTCGAGCACGGGCGTCTGTCGAGCGGCGTGGAAGTGGCGGCCGAAGTGGTGGAGCGATCCTCGTCACCCAGCGACCATTCCATCACCAGTTCCTGCAAACGACGGGATGTGGTAAATAAATAAATAAACATTTATTCAGCTCTCTCTATTCCCCCCCTCTCACAGTCCGATGGGACGGAAATCCGCCACAACTAGAGAGAGGCGGTGAATCGCTCCGTACCTCCTAGGCACGGGGTAACTCACAGCCGACATCCTAACTCCGAGCTAGTACTGAGAATTTCTTAGCAGAAAAACCTAATAAATAGCTCCGACCCGGGAATCGAACATGCTAACCACTACACCAACGAGGTAGTTATTGATAATATTAGTAAGGATACAAATATGTAAAGGCATTATAAATTACAATTTTCCACCTTCATCCATTCGTTTCAAGATATCGACCTGCACATGGCGTCTCAACAACATCCACCTAGTGCAGCAGAGTGTCAGCCTCAAGTCCTGCATGAGGGTAGTTGCAGACGACCTGAAGAGCGACGAGTGTTCCGCCATACCCTGGGACGAGTTCCAGGTAAGAATACACCCTGCTAGACGATGCCTGCGAATTCGTCCGCGAGACGATGCCTGCGACTTCGTCCGCGAGACGATGCCTGCGACTTAGTCTGCGAGACGATGCCTGTTACTTCGTCCGCGAGACGATGCCTGCGACTTCGTCTGCGAGACGATGCCTGCGAATTCGTCCGCGAGACGATGCCTGAGACTTAGTCCGCGAGACGATGCCTGCTACTTCGTCCGCGAGACGATGCCTGCGACTTCGTCCGCGTGGATTAAGAGTACCCGCAGACTTAGGCTGAAATCTATAGACCGCACTTTCACTCTGCTCAGACTCAAGACAGAGATAGATAGTGTGTGTACAAAATTTCTTTGGGCTTAGTTGGTAAATATTTAAATGAGAATCCAACTTAGTATGGAGAGCGCTCGAGATAAATTTAAGGCGCAAACGCATAATCATTTTGTGGTGCGTTGCTATGATATAGTATATGTATAAAAAGAGGTGGATATGTTACAAGCGTGCTGTAAATGAAGAGCGTAAGTTCAGATATTTGTCATGTCATTTAACAATGAAGTACTCTATTATATTCTTCGTTGTGCGGAACAATTTTTTCGCTTGTTTTGTGAGTATATTACTCATCCCTAGTAGAATATCATAGGTGCGTTGCAAATGATGGACCAATCAAAGCGCGTCTCATGAACTCTCCAAGGCGTCACAAGAAATTAATGTGGACGACTTCTTTCTGGTGTTTTACCACATTACAGTTATGCGTCTGCAGCTTTACTTATTCTTGTTTTATCTCTGGAACACAGTACACATATCATTGTTACCACTCTAATTAATATATTAAAAAAAAACAATTATTATAATATTTATAAGATAATTTGTTTTCGACCTTACAACATCTTATATTACAGTAGATTCTATAAAATTTTTAAAAATTCTTCACAGATGTACATATTGATATTATTTTGTACATATCTTTTTCAAAGTATTAGATCTTGACTACTTACTATATTTTATCATATTTCCTAGTACCATCTTGACAAGCATTACAATCTACGTAATTTATCATCTATGTACACGACGTACATGTACAGTGTGTATCGAAAATACGTACCAAAATTTCAAGTCTTTTCATTTAATACAACTTTTTAAAACGTCTATATTCTTCTATTATTACTATCGGTATATTTATATTATAGTATCACAGTCCTGTAGGGTTAACATGCGCACCACGAGAAAATTTTGTCTATCGATTTACTCGTGAATTCTCATACAAAATCACCATGAGTAAATGGGTGGACAAAATTTTCTCGTGGCGCACAGGACTATCTTGTTATCGAATAAAATGAACATTATAATGTTATACATGCTTGTGAAATTGTAAAGTGTAGTAAATTAATAATTTTAATATCAGATACATGCTGTATAAACACCTACCTAAATATGACATCTTTTCCTGAACATACATCTCTAAAAATTAAATTCACACTCCTTTTTTGTCTTAAAACATTTTTCTTCCAAACATTTACTAACATATACCTTCCGAGGCGAAATTCATTCAAGTGGTTTTGGCATGTCTAACTTCACCTTTTTTCCAAATATATTTTACTATCCATCTATAGAATGAGCCTTTACCATACCTCACTTTGTAGCTAATTCTTTTTTTTATACATTTTATAGGCACACGCTTGACCACTTTCACACCTCCCTGGCGCAGTGGAGAGCGCTGTGGTCTTATAACTGGGAGGTCTCGGGTTCGATTCCTAGCGGGGGCAATTTAGGAATTTATAATTTCTAAATTTTCTCTGGTCTGGTCTGGTGGAAGGCTTTGGCCGTGGCTAGTTACCACCCTACCGTCAAAAACGTACCGCCAAGCGATTTAGCGTTCCGGCATGATGGCGTGTAGAAACCGATTGGTATAGGTTGAATTTACACTGCTATACCCTTTCCAAGTTAGCCCGCTACCATCTTAGACTGCATCGTCACTTACCATCAGGAGAGATCGCAGTCAAGAGTTATCTTGTCATCGAATTAAAAAAAAAAGATGAAAAGTGAAACGCGTTTACTCTAAGTTTTTTAGATGCCAGTACAGAATTATTTATTTTATTGTTCAGAATTGATTCTGTACAGAATTTCTAAACTAAACTAAATTAATAGTCGACAGTCGATATCTCGTGTTATTCCTTTCCTAATGCCCTAATTTCCCTAAGCCCTAATTTGCATTCCGAAACAGTGTTAGATTCACTTGACGATTCAAAAGCACGTAAAAGTTTATTTGAATAAAAAATATTCTTTTCTGAGTATTTTGTATGTGGATGAATAAAAAAAAGACGTGTGGCACTCGGGGACTGCCGCGGTAAAGCTATTGCATAGCATTTTTTATCAACGCCATCTAGCGGCTCACCGTAGAGGAGTCCCGTGTCAGGTTATTTTCGTTACGGAATTTCTGGATTCGGTCTCCACGCTGGCCCGCGATAGAAGCTATGCAAAAGCTTAATAACATTATTTTTTCCGAAGCTCAATACACAAGGAGTATTTATATTTCAATGGTGTGGACACGGTTTCTTTTTATTAAAATTAATTTATCAAAAAATTATGAAATGGTAAAGGCTTATGAAATGCATGATTGATCACCGTATCACCCCACGCCCCCATCGTATTTCGTGACCCCCCATGATTCGATATCGCTGTTTTTTTTGTTCTACAAAAGATGTAATTCAAAATTGGAATGCATCCTTTTTCTAAACTATGTTGTCTATGTGTGTTTTTTTTTCTCTATGGCAACTCCCGCCCGCTCGGCTATCGTGCGAAAGATCCGCCTCAAGGTATTTGTAACGGTTTGATGATGGATATAGTGTTGATTATGACACCGTAGTGGTACCATTTTGTTGAGCCCAATTTAGTTTGTAGAAGTTTTGTGTCGTAGCCAAGGGGGTTTGTCTGTGCACCGAGTGAATGAGACGGAAGATATTGCTGTCTCCGTCGTTTACACGTTTTGAAACTTTTTTCTAGTATTTTACTAAAAGAAAATTTCAGAACGATGTCGCGTCGACACCAATAAGAATTTGCGTCGCTTCGCTTTATTATTAGGTAATTATTATATAACGCAAAAAATGCGCGGGATATTCAAAATTGCAAAACGCACATCATTGGTTAAAACGAAATATGACGTCAGAAACCATGTAAATAACATGCGTGACGTCAGCTGTCACAACGAGCGCGACAACATGGCGGCTATTTAATCGTCCGAATCGAATGGCGATTAATAAACAATTTTTTTTAAATATAATTTAAACATTTTGATTAGTGATATTTTATAGTAAAGAAATAAAAAAATAGAAAAAAAATTACATGTCCTTAGTCTTTGCCAAAAACAAAGCTTTATGCAAATTTTTATCTATGTGACGTGATATGACAGCAATATATTCTTACACGCTTTTTTTTATTTCTATTATTATTTTTATAGAATAATTTATTGGAGAAACTGTTTTCCCTTGTATCGCATGTCGTAATCCAAAAATTTCAATCAACCAACATTTTATAACTTGTAGAATATAAATTATATTAATAATACATACATATAACGGTAAATCTAGTCACATATTCACATGTATTTTATAAAAAAAGCAGATAAACTAATGACAGTTAGTGAATCTAGTCTAATTATTTTAGATGTAAAAAATTAGAGGACATTTCACCAAAAATAAAAAATAAGGCTTGCATGCTTTTGTATTGGCTCATCAATTGTCTATCTTATTGCAGATATTTCATCTCATCTCATTGTAGTTTGAGCTGTATATTTTTATTGCTTTTTGGCCTTATTGCAACTTTGTTATGCATGCATTTAGCTAAGCGCACTGGCTTACTGCCGCCTGAGCTTCTTTAGCTCCTCTATCAACCATAGAGTCTAAAGAAAGCTGAGTGAAACTCGAAGATCGACGACAGTTTCAACACAACCAATTCCTGAAAAGCCGGCAACGCATTGGTGGTGCCTCTGGTACTACAAGTGTTCATGGGCGACGGTAATCACATAACATCAGGTGACCCGCCCGCACATTTGCCCGCTATTTATATAAAAAAAAGTGTGAAACGCTCTTCCGGCCTGCCACTTATTGATTACCTACCTTCAAAGCAAGAGACAGAGATTTCGATGTCAAAGTATTTTAGGTACTCGAAATCTATCAACGTTGTCGTGTTGTGCAAACTCGTACTAAAAAATAACTATAACATTACAAAAATAAAGTAAATATAACGCTTTTGCATGCATCTTTATTAAAAAAAAAAAAAGTTGTACAAAGGAAAATGAATTTTTGCAAGACTCATACATTTTTCTCGCAGAACAAGTTCTCAATGCGCGCCCGAGCGTGGTCCGAGCCGACTAACGATGACGACGATCTCTTGAAGCCCCGAGAGCCGCCGCGCGTCGCAGCCAGGCTCTTGCGGACTGAACTGCCGCGTTTGCTGAACGATAAGGTACCATGAGAATCTACTACTACTGCTACTACTTCTATCTACTAGCGTTACTATCATCACCTAGAGGAACTCTTAAAAAAAAAAAAAAGAATATTATGCAAGCTGAAGTTGACTAATATCCTCCTATTACCTCCAAATAAGCGGAAAGCTTGTGCTAGAAGTGGGTGCGGCAATAGTGCAACGGATATGGTTCGAATCTGCGACCTTTCAGTTTTCAGTCCGCACCTTTAACCGTTTGCTATTGAGGCTATAATGTCTCACCAATTTTAAAAGTTGAAATTTTGTATGGAGAGTGTGTTGAATCGTGACGTCATGTTGCAAAAGCGCTCTCTTTTTCTAACAGGAAACTTAAAAGCTCTATATTTTCGAGACTAGTTAACATATTAAAAAAAGAAAAATAACATTGTGTTATTATATTAAAAACCTTTATTTTAATTATATCTAAGTACTAGCTGTTGCCCGCGACTTCGTCCGCGTCAATTTCTGTTATGATCGCAATGAAGAAGTTTTTAAAAGAATATATTTTAAATATGGGTAATTTTCCCCGTTTTTGCAACATTTTTCACTGCTGCTTCGCTCCTATTGGTCGCAGCGTGATGTTATATAGCCTAAAGCCTTCCTCGATAAATGGACTATCCAACACAAAAAGATTTTTTCAATTCGAATCAGTAGTTCCTGAGATTAGCGCGTTCAAACAAACAAACTCTTCAGCTTTATAATATTAGTATAGATAACATTTGTTATGTCAAATACACATTTGTCTATTTGGCAGGGCGAGCCCACCGGCCTGGCGCCGTACGAGGAACTCCTGGAAGCCCGGCTCCGGGAGCTGAGCATCGCTCTCAACATGAGCACGGCGCTTGCTCTTTCGGAGTTCATTGAAGACGAGGTTCTTCTGCCACCAATGCCTCTCGAGGTGAGGATTCAGCACTAAATATACTGAGATATCTGCATAAATAATACCACTTAGGCGTCAGTTACACAAGAGCGGCAAGAAATAGTTTACGATTATCATATATGAAAACTTCCCCAATTTTTTTTGCGTTTTTTTTTAAAGCTATTGCATAGCTTCTATCGCGGGCCAGCGTGGAGACCGAATCCAGAAATTTCGTAACGAAAATAACCTGACACGGGACTCCTCTACGGTGAGCCGCTAGATGGCGCATTTTTTGATGATGGCGCAAAAAATGCTATGCAATAGCTTTACCGCGGCAGTCCCCGAGTGCCACACGTCTTTTTTTTGTAAATTAAGTTAAATTTAAACTAGTGATTTAAAACATACTGTCCAGTATATCTAAAGTAAGGTAAGGTACGTGGTTGACGCCACGGTTAATAAGACGTTGTGTGTGTTACAAAAATTGGATAAATATGACAATAACATAAACGTAAAAAGTTTTTTTTTACAAAACCGACTTCAAACGTCATTACAAAGTATATCAATTGTGCCTATAAAATTTGAAGAGTTCCCTCGATTTCTCCAGGATCCCATCATTAGATTCTGACCTGATGACTATGGGACCACTTGGGAAGTATACCCTTTCAAACAAAAAAAAAATCCAAATCGGTTCAAGCGTCTTCGAGTAATCGGGGAATATACATTAAAAAAAAGATTCCGACGAACTAAGAACCTCCTACTTTTTTGAAGACGGTTAAAAATAAATAAATAAGTATAGTTATTAGCGATAAGGTCGCCATTTGTGCTCACATTCCTTTAATTTAAGTTAATTTTATCTTTTGTTCCTATTATGTAATGTGGTGTACAATAAAGTGTATTCATTTCATTTCTTTTCATATGCCAAAACTTTACATAAGCAAAATAACACAATCTAATTTCAGGTACTAATAGAAAACGTGAAACTCCATCTAGTCGAAGACCGTCCAACCAGATCCATATCATCACCACCTCCCCAACCCTTGGACCTGGACCTCACGACCCTCAGGTTGACCAGGGATACCTCGGGAGTCATCCATTTGGGGCCTCCACCAGTCAGCTCCAGGACAGTTTCTCCCAGCAGTCCAGTCCCTCAGCTTCAGGAGGCCATGGAGGAGATACAGAAGCTGAATGAGGAGAACGAGGAGTTGAAGAAGAGATTGGCTACTCTCAGTCGAATAGCGGAAGACAATAGGGAATTGAGAGCGTAAGTTTATATTTCACTAGCTTTTTCCCTCTACTTGGTCCCGATGACCATTGACATAGATAGTCCTTGACTACGATCTCACCTGATGGTAGTCATAGATTAAATATAGAGGTGGCCCAATGTATTCGTATGGACATGTACCAAAGTATAAAAGCAAATGAAGAAAATAAAGTAAATAAAGTTTAATTACAATTTTAATACAATTTTTTTTTTTTTAATTTTTATACAAGTCACAATATTCCGTGTTGCAGGAAAGTGGAAGAGGCATCGGTGCTAAGGCAGTGCGCACACGCAGCGCAACAGGAAGCGGCCAACTTGTTGGCGGACAAACATGACCTCATAGAAACCGTGCGGTTGCTGCAGGTACGTGCGGTTATCTATATAATATAAAATTCAAAGTCCTGACTGACTGACTGAGATATCAACGCTTAGCCTAAACTACTGAAGTTAGAAACTTGAAATTTTTACAGTTGTTCCTTTTATGACGTAGGCGCACACTAAGGAAGGATTTTTGAAAATTCAACCCCTAAGGTGGTAAAATAGGGGTTTGAAAAATTGAACTTAACGTGAGCAAAGGCGCGAGCAAAAGCTAGTCTGTCTATACGGTAGATTGAAGGGAGATGTGAAGAGAAAGTTTTAATATAATGCATTGATTCGTTCAGACAAACTTTTGTTTTGTGGGCTGTCACAATCCTTAACCAAGAACTTATAGCATGTGTGATTGATAGAGATTGTTTTTTACTTTATGCGCCGCTTTTGCTGGCCTGCCGTCTTTCGCTACGTGAATATGGATGCGTGGGTCTCTCTGTGATAGAATAAACTAAATATATATTTTATACTTTGAGCTAACCCTATATTTCCACAGTTTCTATAGTTTCCGCGGCACCGCGATGTCCGGCACTATGCATCTAACACTTTTTTCACTTTTTAACTTTTATTTTCATAACCCGCTCGTCTATACAGACGTAATACATTTATAATTTAATTTTTTCCTTTTTTAAATATTTCAGGAACAAATATCAAACGCGTGCCGCGGCAAGAGATAGCGTTCCCGCGGCGGGGCGCACCGATGCCTCGACTGTACCGCGTGCTGCGGCGACCACAAACATTAGTGTGAACACACCCTAACAACGTGACGACCATTTAAGAATGACCTCAGCTCACAACATTTAGCTAACGTGTAAGAGGTCTATTTATATTGGAGGCGTGTGACCACAATATTTTAACCAGTGTTGAATGACATCAAGTTACCTACGGAGGCTTCCATGTGAGATATCTGTTTATAATGGAAATGTCAGAATATTTGAATATTGGGAAAAATCAACAGACTATTTAGAACTTACTCTAGTCATCTGAATGTTATAGCTTTTGAATTAGAGTACTTATTATGAATATTGAAGTTTTTAACCGCGTGTTGCGCCAACTAAAATCTGTAGTGAATGGAGACCCTTATGACAACGTGCCAACCACCATTACATCATCAAAATAAAAGGTCTACTCATATTGGACAAGTTACTTGAACGATATGTTGACCATTTTGAATTGACCTATAATTACATTCAAATGCTTCCAAGGAAGAGTTGCACTTATATTAGTGTTTTCTTACAATATGCTTGAAGACCAATGTTGTTTGACTTGTCACCTTAGAGGTGACATTACATGTAAAGGCTTCCATTTGAGTGTGAGAACTTAAAAAAAAAATAACGACCAATTTCAATTGACCTCTAGCTACCTACCAAGCTCAGAATGTTAGAGGTATACTTCTATTGGTGTTTATCTTTTTGACGACCCCGGTACCTTTTTTGACCTCTGGTTACCTGAAATAACTTCTACGTGAGAGGTGTAATTATACTGGGCGACTATTGCGATATTTTTAAATTGATGCTATAGTTCTTGCAATTTACGAGGGCGCGTGAGCTTTACTTGTGGTTACGTCGTGTACATGCACATTGCGTAAGTGTGCGTGCCTGTCAGGAGCCTAGGTGGGAGCGGTCAGGCGCGAGCAAGCTCTCGCTCACACTTATACAGATACGATACACACACAACCATGAGCCACGCGCCCTCGGGAATTGCAAGAACTATAACATTTTTAACCTATTTCGACTTAAGTCTATATCAAGGTTGAGATGATCCAGATTCGTGAATCCGTCGATGAAATTTTTAATGTATTAATAACTCTTTTGATATTAAGTTACATTATATACTATCCTGGACAAAATGGAGCTTACGTCACTCCTCGTACAGACATGGGCAAGTAGAGACTTGCCCGTGAAAATCCAACCAAAATCTGTTCAGCCGTTCTGAAGTTAATCTTAGGGACAGCATGTGCTAATTACAAAATTACACACATACTTATTAATTTGATTGAGCATATAGAGTTTGTTTCTTTAAATATTTACATAAATCATAGTGTATTAGAATTTGAACTGGATTTTTATTAAAAAATATGTATAAATTACTGAGATACTTAAATATTTTACTTTCACTTTTACTATTTTGTTTCATTTTCAATTTCATTTCATTTCAATTTTCAATCAATCAATTAACAGTAACTATATTCAATAAACTCTGATTAGGATTTTCATTTATCGAAATTAATTTTAAAAAAAGACTTCAAATAATGATGTACTTACGATTGCATTTACTATGATACAAATATCTAGTAATAATTACTTTTATTAAGTAGATTACAAACTTTTCATCTCATCACAACCTATATTGCTAAAATCTTATTTTGTGACAAGCTGGCCCCCACGCGTTGGCCCCGATCCGATCGTTGGTTCCAACGTCTAATTTGTGGATGCTTCGAAAGTACTGTGGCTCTTATGTACTTTCTGTATCAGCTGCCTGATCTCTATATTTAATCTATGATTAACACTGGATTGGCTGACCCTATTCAACTGACAGTATATTTATAGATCAATCTGAACTGAATACGAATATCTCTGGAACTATTAATGTTGAAAATGGCGTCAATCAAATTCAAGATGGCGCCAATCAAGTAGGTCCAAAAAAATCACAGCAACCAGTGTGTTTATCATAGATTAAAGATACAGTTTGTGGCCAGCTAGATACCTGCCATGTAGGCATGTATAGACCAACGTGTGGAGCCGTGACAGTAGATTAAAAACTTGAAATGGATATTAAAAAATTAGGTACCGTATTACCTCCTTCATAGGCTCTTGTGTTACCATCTTAATTTGCATAATATTTACCATAAATATTTCCGAGAACTAAAATAGGCTGTGCCGTAAAAAGAAATTTTTTATTTTTGTTATATATAAAGCTTTATTTATTTTTATATAAAAACAAATGATCTTTATACTTTTATTCCCCGAGGTATGGACTTAATTATGTATAAGTGATACGAGTATATTGTATTCTGAAGTTTAAAATTAAGCTATATATGTTATTTTAAAATCATCACAATTTAATGGTAAAGTATTTCAATTTTAAATCTCGAGCATAATAAAATGAAAGTTTTTGGTCTAGTGCCAATGCCTTGATTTTTTTTTGTTATAAATATAGTAATTCATGTGTATTTTGACATAATATATTTGTATAGTCATCAGTTATATTGCATGTTGTTTCAATGTGGAATAAATATTAGATACAGAATTTTTAGAAACTTTTTTATAAAAAACTAAATGGAAATTGAACTAGCTGTCTATTTGAATTAAATAGGTGACTATAGAATCTTTGATGTGAAATGTGAATGATCATGTTTCCATTGGTGTTATTTTTTATGAATCGTGAGAACTTGCCACACTTAGAGCATTCTACATACTTACCGGGTAAAATTTTTTTTCACGTACCGTCACATGTAAAGCAATTACTAATTGCTGGTTCAAACACCAAATTAGGAGTTTTATAACTATCGACTGATGATCACTGCCCATTCCATTTTTATAAAGTAGAAATAAACGCTTATTGAGCATACTTGAGCTTTTCCGTTTTTTTTTTACCATATATGCCTAACGTATCTAAGTGTGGCAATGTCCTTTTTCAGACGACACTTTGTATTTGATATTAAAAATAATGAAATTGTGCCTGTATAACGTGAGATTTGCTTCATTGTAGTGTGTATTTTATGTGAGTATTATTCATAGATGGTTAAGAATCGAGTTTCCAAGTGAACTAATATTTTAAGCTCCATTAAAGTAGGTCCTTTTATCTCATATTTTATTCGCGTATACTACATCCTATAAAATATTTTTCACCTATATTAGAATGTTTATAAAATATGATGTAGGTTTAAGAGCCGAAAACACACAAAAGTGAGATAAAAATTTACTTTTACATTATGTGCATCAAAGATTGACATATCCTACATATTTTATATTGATCATACACTGAATATTTTCTCAAGTAAATTGTCTTGATTTAAAGGAGGTGGGTTGATAAGGCCCAAAATCCGCCCCTCATACACTCGAAAAAAAAAGTTCCAGATTCCGACAAATTGTAAATGTATTTATATACTTGAAGATATAAACTTTACTTTAATATAAAGTTTAGGTGATAAAAAAAATAGTAAGTTACAGAAAATATTACCCAAAAAGAGAGTGTTTCTTTTACTTTTCTTACATTTTCATACATTTTAGTCGTTTTTTAAGCTTTGATTTAATATTTTAGAATGAGGCGCTCCATGAACCAAAATAAATTAATACTCATATAAAAGCTTATAAAAAGGAGCATCATTATCAGTTACGTTTACCATGGTTCATGGAGCGCCTCATTCTAAAATATTAAATCAAAGCTTAAAAAACGACTAAAATGTATGAAAATGTAAGAAAAGTAAAAGAAACACTCTCTTTTTGGGTAATATTTTCTGTAACTTACTATTTTTTTTATCACCTAAACTTTATATTAAAGTAAAGTTTATATCTTCAAGTATATAAATACATTTACAATTTGTCGGAATCTGGAACTTTTTTTTTCGAGTGTATGAGGGGCGGATTTTGTTGCCTTATCAACCCACCTCCTTTTCTTACATGCAGCTAATTTGTTTTCGTACTCTGAACCTATCTTGTATTAAGGTATATTACGAGTATGTATTGTATGTAACGATTTATATTTTACGTTTAAAATCTATATGAAAAGTGAGTGCTATTTTTTCTTATCTTATTTTATAAAATATAAGTTTTTTCTTTTTTTTACGTCTTAAATAGAAAATATAAATAAAAAATTGCTGATTACACTTTTCTGCAAAGGAAAGATTATTTAAGAAGATTCGTTTTTTAAAATTATAATTAATTTTTTAGCCGGTTATGACATCTTCATTTCTGTTTCAATATTTAATGTTATGTAATCATTTCTAGTAGGTATTGTAAAAGAAAAAAATGTATTTTTATATTAACCGTAAAACTTTATATTCAGTAATATTCTCAGCATTGTCAAACATTTTACAATCTCATAATGATCGGCTTTTTATGTGGTACTGTATAATCTTTGTGTGGTTTAAAATAACATGCCTACGTACTTTGAAAGTGTTAAACGATATTATAATAATAATGTAAAAAAATGGTTGTTACAATCTGTTTAGTTATAAAATGGAATTGTTAAAAAATTAAATTTCATATTCTATATGCCCGATTTTTATTTTTATTATCTCTTTAATTTCAATAGATACTATAAAAGCTATATACATACGAGGTTTGCAAAAGCACTCTCTAGTGTAATGCCGAGCCCTCGCGGTCGCACGATAAGTAAGCAATTAGCAAACCCACAAGTATTAGAAGATATTCGTACGAAGCAAAATTTTGATAACTATGGGGTTTCCTAACGTATGCCCACAGAGCCAAAAAAATAATTAGCTTTTTACATATTTTCTATTATTTTGAAACTTTTTTAAGTATAAGTTGAAGTGTGTGTATCTAATGAATAGAATTTGCTGATTTCTTAAAATTAACTACTAAAGTAGTAGAGAATATTTAACTATGTCAACACTAACTTTTAAGTTTCTCTTTTGGTGCTTCTAGCATAAAAAAATAGTACACATCGATTGATAATAATTATTGTGTGGGAAGAAATACATAAATAATTAAATTAATATGAAGTGGATGTGTTAAAAGTGCATCTTACTTAAAAATGTTTGGATGCTCTTTTAACACAACTTTGGATTTTCAGAAAAATAAATAAATCTAAGGATAATTTTTTAAAAAGCTTTTTCACTCTCTAAACTAAATTAAAACAATAAGTATAAACAATAAGTAGTTGCCCTTTTGTGCAGGAAAAATTATGAAAGGCAAAAATTATGATAACACAGTTTTGAAGTTGTGTACTATTTTGTGTAGAAGTAGCCACAATACCTATCTGTGTCAACAATTTGCAACATATTGTCTCACATTTCATTTTTATTTGTGTGAGATAAGTGAATACCTATTTGCAAGTTTTTTGTAATAGAAATTTCAAAAGTGCCAGCAGATTATAAAAATAAATTCTTATTCATAAGGGGTAAATAAAATCTTTATCACGCAACACAGAGTCGTGGCAGTTGAGAAATAACGTGACTGTCGTCAAACTCAAACGCTATAGTGGCAACATTTTCAGTTATGGCCGTCAGTCAGTTGGAATGGAGGCAAGTGATTGTTGCCGAATTTGTGTGTTGAAAATTTCAAGTTTCATAATATAAAATCGTGATATTGTGTGAATTGAATAAAATTTAAAACAATTTGTGTGAGTTTGTGAATCGTATAGTGACAAAATTTTTCGTGAATTCGCCCAAAGAATGTTGATAGTGTCCTCAAAGTAATAGGATTGGAGTGATCGTTTATATTATTGGATTACGGTTTCCAGTTTATACAGCTAATAGAGTGGCCAGGTGAGCTTTATAATTAGAATGTGATGTTGATAAATATTTGGTGCAAACGACGGCAGTGGTGACACGACAACTGGACGCGTTACCTATGTCTCTACGCCGGGAGATAACGGGTGAACAAATCGCAAATTGCGTAGATTCTGATAAGATTCCATTCCTTACACACAAATAAAACTCATTATATAACTCTCAATAACTATTCCCAAAAAACCTACGCGTTTTCGTATGGTCAAGTGTAAGTGTGGATTTGTAAACTTTTATGCTCTATTTACCATTGAAAGTTAAATTTTTATTGAGATAATTTAAAAGTGAGCGGCGCAGCGTTAGTCATTAAGAACAGCTCAGTCTGTTTGCTTTAATAAACTGAATAATATGTCATACTTAGTTATAATAAAACTAACATGTGGCCTGATTTATCAAACTGTAATTTTCTCCTTTGTCTTGATGTGCTCTGGAGTATTTACTGAGTCCACAATGAAAAAAAAAAGATATGTACCATTATCGTCATCAACCAATCACCATTTACTGGGCCCTCGAATGGCAAGGGTTTGGCTGCCATCCACCATGCTGGGCAATTTGTGGATTGACAGATTTCAGAATATTATAAATATAAAGAATTGAAATTTGCCATTAAGGTGTGGAATGCCATTCCAGCATCCGTGTTTCCTGCCACCTATGATTTGAATACCTTCAAGGCCAGAGTCAATAGGCATCTTCTAGGCAGGCGTGTTTTAACCTAGACCTCATTAGTGCTTTCCATCATTGAATATATCGACCGTAGCAATTAACATAGTCGCATGTGAAAAACCACTACTCCAGGGCACGGCCGCTCAAAGCTTCAAATATGTGAAAAGTGAAAAACAGTCAACATATCCAACCCTTGCACTTGCAAAAACCAAAGATGGTTGGTTGATTCCAAAAGTTTCACAATTGGTGGGGGCATTGCTATCCCCATTCTAAGACCCTTAATGCAACAAAACGAAAATCGCCAAAATGTAGATCCGACACTGTTAATTGCTACGGTCGATATCTTCAAGTGCAAGTGTTTCACCATCCAGTAGAAGCTCCTTTAGATAGGTAACCCCTAGTACAATCTCTTACCCATTCCACCTTAATTGTTCCCTAAAGGTCTGTGAATACAATATTGTCAGAAAGTGTCACTTATGATAACTTGGTGTTACTTAGGGAACGTTGATGTCAATGGACATTAGTCGTGCAGGTTTCCTAACAATAAGTTCCTTCACTGTTAAATCAAGTGATTTTTAATTCAAAATGTTAGAGATGGGTGTAAAAGTGTACCTATCTTTACACAGATAAGTGCATTGCTAGAATATATCGACCGTAGCAATTAACATAGTCGCATGTGAAAAACCACTACTCCAGGGCACGGCCGCTCAAAGCTTCAAATATGTGAAAAGTGAAAAACAGTCAACATATCCAACCCTTGCACTTGCAAAAACCAAAGATGGTTGGTTGATTCCAAAAGTTTCACAATTGGTGGGGGCATTGCTATCCCCATTCTAAGACCCTTAATGCAACAAAACGAAAATCGCCAAAATGTAGATCCGACACTGTTAATTGCTACGGTCGATATTACCTTAAACACAGTATTCAAATTCAAAATTATTTATTTCACGTAGGCCCACTTGTAGCTCTTTTGACACGTCATGACTCTACCACCGGTTCGTTATTGAATATTTAAGTATCAAAAAAGTATATTTCTGCCATTAAAGTATGAAATTGATTCTTGATCGACAAGGATCTTGTAATCTCTCTAGGATAGCAACCTCTCACCAGAAAGTGCACATAGATAGGTACTTATAGTTTACACTGCTTACATATTTACTAATATTAAATCTGTCTCTGTCAGACTAACTTGAGAGACTTTGATACAAACTTTAATCTCCAATTTAACCCCCACGTAGGTAGAATTTCAAAAAATCCTTTCTTAGTAGAAGCCTATGTCTTAAAAGGAACTTACTGTCCTTTATAACTCCTATGGCTTAGGCTGTGCATTCATAGATCAGTACTACACTTGGATCACTAGTGCACCATGGTATCAAAATAATATAGCTTTTGCTTAAAGGTCCGAGAGCCAGTAACATTGAAAGCCCCGTCATGTGTGACAAATATATTTTTATGTGAATTGATAGATAAAAATTATATGAACAAAATAAGACTGGTATTTTTCGTTGATTTAAAAAGCCAAAAAATGTGAAACGTTTTTTGCTTTAAAAAAAATGCAAAAATATTTTACCGTCTTTGCGGATATTGACTACATATTTGCAATGAACATGCATTTACGGTATAAAAATTCGTACTCTTTCAGTAGAACATTGCACAAACAACTTTATTGGCCAGACTGATCTCGTATACCTTGAAGTGTATGATAAACGATAAGTGAATGAAGAAGTGTATGAAGTTTCTCCATCATCTTATGCATTTGCGTAATATTTTTATGAAAAAGTAGGAAGCTTTCTTTCTACAAATGATCAATATCCGCGATGACAGTAAAAAAATTGCATTCAAAAAACAATCTTCATTAAATTTTTTCGTCTTTTTAAATTAATGCATACCAAGCTTGTTTTTAAATATCAATTCATATAAAAAAATTTCATCACGCACCTTACTGGCTACCGGTATATAAGGAAAACTAAAAAAAATTGTGATTTTACTTCAAGCTATACAAGAGGTTAGCTCTTAAAATTATTTATTACGTCGTTAAACAAACTGCGAGCCGCGAATTATGATTGACGAGTGGGATTAGAGGTTGACGAGATGACGGGATGCGTGCTAACAGCGCTCGTAAACATGTATTTACCTAATGTTTATGTAATTATCTACTCAGTGAGGCTCGCGATTCTGTCCGCGTGGATTTAGATTTTTATAATACCGTAGAAACTCCTGTCCTCAATATGTTCTGTATTTGTCTTCTATTTATATTATCTATACTAATATTATAAAGCTGAAGAGTTTGTTTGTTTGAACGCGCTAATCTCAGGAACTACTGTCCATTCATAATGTTCATAAGTCCATTTATCGAAGAAGGCTTTAGGCTATATAACATCACGCTGCGACCAATACCTAGAAGCGAAGCATCAGTGAAAAATGTTGCAAATACGGGGAAAATCATCCATATTTAAAATATATTCTTTTAAAAACTTCTTAATCGCGATCATAGTAACAGAAATTGACGCGGACGAAGTCGCGGGCAACAGATAGTATGTGTATAAAAATCGATTTCCGTTCGTAAGTTTGGCTTAAACTTAAAAACGGCTTAACCGATTTGAATCACTATAATATAGGGTCGTTTAAAAACAAATAATTAGGGAAAATCCAAAAGGAGTGCTGAAAAAATTAAAAGAAATCAAAATTAGTTTTGTATAGGAATCCCCACTTCGGATAACCTTTAATACATGGCGGGAGTGAAGCCGCGGATAAAAGCTACTTCTGGGATAAAAGTATCCTTCCTATGTGAGTGTATAGTGCATTGCGCACACAATTTTGCACTATAATATCTTCCGCACAGATGCTTAATCTCTAATTAAATTCATTCCACATCCGTAATCCGTAACATTTAATAAAGGCGATAGTTTGTATGTGTATGTTTGTTACTCCTTCACGCCACAGTGAATGAACCGATTTATCTAAAATTTGGAATGGCATAGCCTACATTTTTTCCCGGAAAATCAAAGAGATCCCGTGGGAATTAAAAACCCTTAATCCACGCGGACGAGGTCGCGGGCATCGTCTAGTAAAAAATAGGCTTTAACTAGTCATGTACTTTAGATACCTAAGCTTAATAGCGGACATAATCCAATCTGCGCCAGTGTTTGGGGCGCAGCGCGACCTTGCGCCAGCTAATGTGAGCAGTGCCCAAATACCATAATACCCGCTATCTGGGGCGCGCCATTGTTCATTGCGCCGCCGCCTTGACCGCGGCTTAGCGCGGATAAAATGATATTGCTTATCTGTCCGTTGCTGCATATATGCGGCCTCTTAATTGAGAAACGCCTAAACAATAAGTGTGACCGTATTTACCAGAACGGGGGACCCAGAATAACTCTTATTATCTATGGTCCTTACGGCCGGGCCTCAAGTCTCACAAAATAGTGACAAACAAAAATCACCAAGGAGACAAGAAAGTTTTGAATACATTAAGATAGATACGCTAAGATTTGTAGCGTTAATCTGGTAAATCTATGACTAAGCCATAAATACTACATTCATGGGAATATCTATACGTGCGCGACTTCTTAGAACTGTGGGTATTAATAAATAATAAATATGTAATAATAAAAAAGAAGTAAACATAATTTATTGAGTGAGCACGACGAACTGCCAGCGTTCCCCCCATGATTCAATTAGTCTTAGATTGGGACGGATTTTATTCCACCCTTAGGGGTAACGTAAGTCAGAGGCGGCAGCGCCAAAGCGAATGATCTTTCACTGATGATAACTTAAACAAATAAACTTAACTTTATTTACTTCTTCATACGGTTGAAGTTTCTATAACGAAAACAAAACTGCGCCACTCTTACGCCTTGCGCGTTAGTCATACTTAAAAATATTACGTTTCTAAGTAGTAAGCGATTCTTAAATAAAATAAATTATATCTTATAAACACAACGTATCTAATTGTGTATGATAATCGATGATGGCTTAACTTCAATCGATGCATAGTAATTAAAGCACACATTTAGACAAGTCCTTGAGCTAAGCCACATGTTTGCGATGTAACGGCCCACTCATGCCAAGGTTGTTGAAGATATTTCATTATAAATAGCGTACTTGTTAAACAGGTATTTTAATTAAGAAAAAAATACATTTTAAACATTGCTCTTTATTAATAGCCTTTGCCTACGATTTCGTAAGCGTAGAATTAGGTTTTTAAAAATCTCGCGGGAAACCTTTACTTTTTCGACTATGTCCTTCTAATTTTCAAACGTTGATTCTAATCCATAGACCGCACTCTCACTCTTCTCAGACTCAAGACAGTTAAAACGAGACAGATGTATGTCAGAGCATATTTGTGTCTCATTTTAACCTCTACCTTAAGCCTGAGCGGAGTCAAAGAACGCTCAATAGATCTCGCACTACAATGCACTATCTCTAATAGCTATTGCCTAAGATTTTGTCACCGTGGAATTAAGTTCTTAAAAATCTCGCGGGAGTCCTTTATTTTTTCGACCTTAGTCTGTGTCCTTCTAATTTTCAGACGTTGACTCTACAATGCACAATCTCAAAGTTTATTCGTAAATCGTAGTGTTTTTTTAGTTTGGCGGATTATAGCAAAATAGTATGTTGTTCCATCTGTTGTTGTCTGTTGTATCGTGGAATTCCGCAAAGTAACGCCCGTTTTAACGGACTTTCAAAAAGGAGGAGGTTATCAATTCGGCCGGTATCTTTTTCTATCCAAAGTTGATTACAATCGACAAATTGCCGATTAGAAATCTCCGGAATGCTAGTGCAAGTCCTGCCATTCCGGAGATTATTTGGCAACACCTAATTAGTTTTAGGTGTTGCCAAATACCTAGTGAATTAGAGAGCGCAAGGATGCACTTCATCCTCCTGACGTTTTTTAACGGAAGCCAAACAGCTATTACGTATTCCTGTTGCATTGTTAAACGTCCATTCTAATCTTTTTTAGGTTTCCGTGCCCAAATGGTAACCAACGGGACCCTATACTAAGCCCCGTCCATCCGTCCGTCTGTCTGTCAGCGGTCTGTATCTCATGATCCTTAATAGGTAGAGAGTTGTTTGCAGATAATGTGTATTTCTTTTGCTGCTGCAACAACAAATAATCACTGGTCTGCAAAATAATTTTTTTTTGCACTCCTTCCTATTATTGTGCACGATTATTATAGATGTGATATTTCTCAACAGAAACTGGGTTTTAAAAAATTTGTATCACGTATATATTTTTCGTGAGGGAATTTTTAAGAAAATCATTTTTTGTTCGAAAAATCAATAATCGTTTTAATAATTAAGACAAAATATTACATATAATCACACTAAAAACATTAAAAATCATAAGACAATGTAATTACATGTTGTTTCTATCATTTTACTTAGTAGTTTTTTTTCTTTTCATATTTTGTACTGGAGTTTCGCGACGAATCGACCAACAAAAATCGGCAAGCATTGCTTCCGACCATTTTCCGTTGTAGCGCCTCTCAATGTGCGATATGTCCTGATGAAATCTTTTACCGTGTTCATCAGATACCGCTCCAAGATTTTCGGGAAAGAAATCTAAGTGAGAATCTAAAAAATGAATTTTAAGTGACATGTTGCTTGTTTGCAATTATTTTACAACTTTAAATCGAACTGAGCGCCACGGAGTCACAGCGAGAACTGCGCAAGCATATATGCATTAGTGTAAAAAAACCATCAGTCGATATCGTTCTCTCTCTTTCTATCAACCTAAGTCGTTTTTGTGTGGAAAAATATGATACAGACTAAATAAATTAGCGTTAGTGTTAGTTAGTTAGCAAAAATCACTCACAAAAAATATAGAATTTCGAGGTATTAAAAAAAAAAAATTAAGAAAGATATACGGCAAACAAAAGGAAGCAGACCTAGATTCAGCATGTTAAGCTCTTCATATTTATCATATTTTTATTTAAAGGAGGATTTCGTTGCAGACCAGATAATAAATTAATTTGCATTTTTGAAGCTTTATTGTGGAAGCACTGAATGAAGTATACATAGCATAGCTTTGTAAAAAAAAAAATTTTTTTTTGAAAAGGGCAACTGCTGAGTTTCTTACCGGCTCTTCTCAGCAGAATCTGCATTCCGAACCGGTGGTAGATTTATGACGTGTCATAAGAGCTACAAGTTAGCCTACATGAAATAAATTAATTTTGAATTTGAATTTAAAATTAATTAAAAATTAAAGATGGCTCCCCTACTAGAAGCGTGTTTTTTTCGGCGTTCGATTCCCGGCAAAAATTTAATGTTATTATTTTAACAATTATAATACACTAAGTTCAGTTTTAAGTTCGATTTTCAAACCCCTATTTTACTTATTTATCTTAGGGGTTCAATTTTCAAAGATGCTTTTTTAGCGGATGCCTACGTAATAATATCTAACTGTATCCCCAGGCATATCATATGGTTTGAGCTGTGCCTATCATATGGTTTGATTTATCAGTCAGTCAGTCACCTTTTCCTTTTATATTATTCAGAAGAAGAAGATATTATATACGTTTCAATGTTCTTTATTGTATTGCGTCTGCACCACTCCTTGAGTCCTCAACCCTCTGCGTTTAATATGAATCAAACTTTACTTCTTAATTTGTTGTATTCTTCCTCTAATTTTGCTAATGTTTATTCATTAGTAATTGGCGTTGCGAAATTAGAGAACGCAAGGATAAGGCGCGATGGCCGTGTCGATTACAACGGAAGGCATAACGCATTCCCGTTCAAAAACAGAATCGTAAATTGTGGAAGCACGCACCGCTGCCGCTCTGATGCAATCCGAACTATTTCCGGATGCGTTTAGAAACTGGACCGTACGTTTTACCGTCCGGGTGGTGCGGTACGGCCGTAAACCCGTATTCCGGTTTTTTTATAGACAGCAAACGCCTAATGCATACCCCTCCCTCAGGGAAAACCGAGGGGTTATATGAGGCTTGCACTCATTAAAACCTGTCTGTGTCCCTCCACGGACCCTGGCAGTAGCGTGGGTTACACTTGGCGGAAAACCCGTATTCCGTAATGATTTTTGAAATACTACGGATCAGGGTTTCTTTCTTACCTTGATAACTTATGCTATGCTGTTGCGTAATATTGTTTTTCTTTAACCCCCGATGGAAAAAGAGGGGTTTTATAAGTTTGACGTGTGTATTTGTCTGTTCCCTCGAAGCTCACTTACGAATGGACCGATTGTAATGCGGTTATTCCAGATTTAAAGCTTACGTAATCAAGGTGAATCTTAGCTATAATTATGAAGATCTGCTCAGGCGTTTGAAGATCATCAGCTTATTTCCTACTTGATTATCTTAAGAGTCTTACAAACTTTCACTGGTGCGATTGATTTGGGTGTTCGTTACTGCGTGATAATCTTGAGCTGATGCTGCAGCATTAAGTAGTCCTGTGGGATACCCAACTAGTCAGCAACTTACAGCAGATATAGTGTGTTTGGGTTCATTAGAATGGTCTCAATGAGTAGGTGTTAAATAGATGATGATCAAGGATCTGATGATGGAGCAAAAAACTGGGTGGCAGAATGTCAGGTATATCGTAGGTACATAGTCCGGCCATAGATAGATAAAAACTTTATTGCACACAAAAAAGAAACAAAGTTGGATACATCTTAGAACTACGCATGTAAAAGCGGCCTTATTGCTAACAGAGCAATCTCTACCAGGCAACCATTGGTGACAGAAGTGAATTAGGCCATAGATTCACGTGTAAATTTTCAATTCACACTTTTTAGTTTTTGTTATAATGAATACGAAGATTAGGCCCCGTACACAAGCCAGCCAAAATTCTAATTTTTAAATGTGGTAATTTCGAAATCATAGACAGACACTTTACCTAATACTTAAGTAATTATGGGGAAAAGTAATAACTACTGCAGGTTCCTTGCGGCAGCCAAAATGATAATTTGATTGAGGTATTTATGCAATCTCATACCAGAAAAAATCACCGCAAGTGAAATTGCGCAAATGCATAATTAAAGTAATTGGTTCATTAGTCATCATTATAAGTAGGTCGGTTACGAACTCTAAGCTCATACATTCAGTTTATTAAATAATATATTCTTGCACGCACAATGCATTTTCAGCGTTCCTTTTCGAATAATGTAGAAGTGGAACCCTTACAACCTCGTTTTTTTTTGTTAAAAATTATCCTAATAGATTTATAAAATAATACATATATCAAAAATTCCTCTTTTTTATTTATAAAATAATACAATATATCAAAAATTCCTATTATTTTTAACCACCGACGCAAATACGACGGGGTGTTATAAGTTTGACGTATTGTGTGTGTGTAGCTCCCGAACGGATGAACCGATTTTTGTTTTTTTTTGTTTGAAAGGTGAATTAATCGGGAGTGTTCTTAGCTATGTTTGATAAAAATCGGTCCAAGATGGCCGCCGCTACAAAATGGCGGATTGCATATTTTTTTACAACTCCCTCAGGATTAGTAGAATAGTATACACTATGATTTACACTTGTGTTGTTGTGTGTCTTTTACCGCTTCAATACTTTTTCCATTTCAACACTTGAAGGTTTCTAATAAATCCAAGTCACGATTTATAACATTTTTAATTTAATGAACTAAATATCTTTGGGTGCATAATTGCATGTACCTATCTAGTTCAAGTAAATTTGCCTAGCCTTTACCTAAATTAGAAACCCAAAAGTGGGCGTAACTTTTTGATTACTTCAACAGTAGGATTACTGTTCTTACGCTTAACCTGAATTTCGTATCGGATTATTTTGTAAGACTGCTTGTCGGGCGAAGGATAACAGCTGACGCCTGCCATTCGTCTCACCCAATCGAATATACCTAAATATTTATAATATAAACGTAAAAATTCTTATTATAATTACAAAACCGACTTCAAACGCCACTTAAAGTATATCAATTGTGCCTATAAAATTTGAAAATTTCACCAGGATCCCATCATCAGATCCTGACTTGATGACAATGGGATCACCTGGGAAGAATATACCCTTTCAAACAAAAAAAGAATTTTCCATATCGGTCCAGGCATCTTGGAGTAATCGGGGAACTTAAATAAAAAAAAAAGATTCCGACGAATTGAGAACCTTCTCCTTTTTTGGAAGTTGGTTAAAACGAGTGCGTGTTTAGCAGTGATGATAGCCTAGTGGTTAGCACTGCAGTCTCTTATTCGGGGGGTCGCAGATTCGATCTCTGACGACGTGTTGTGCGTTTAAGCAATTAAATATCGTAAAAACCTGCACGTGTCTAAGTTCTCCATAATGTTCACAAAGGTGTGCGAAGTCTGCTAATTTGCATTGTGCCAGCGTGGTGGACTATGCGGCTGCCCCATTTCAAAACCTAGTAAGTGTGATTGACAAAATTTTAAAGGAGACCAAAAAACATATTTGTGGTAGCCCTTCTGAACTCTGAACTCTTCAGTATCTGTTGGTGAATTAATGTTTCGTAAATAAACTACTTTGAAAGCTTTTATTGGATATATTTATTACTTCGCTAAGCCATCTAACAAAACATGTTTTTTGCCCCCTGTAAAATTTTGGCAATTACACTTACTAGGTATTGAAATGGGGCAGCCGTATGGTCCATAATCCGTCTGAGAATAGACCTGTGCATTGAGCCGTTAATGTGTTGCTGATAAGAGTTGCACAAATTGTTCTTTTACAGTTTACAAATTCGTAAAAACAGTTACTTCCCTTTTACATCGATATCCGTAAATGATAATCAATTAATTAACTACATTTTAAATGCATTTAATTTGTTGGAAACCGTTCGGCCGGTTGCGTAAAATTTTGTCTGGCTATCGTTATTTTTAGGGTTCCGTGCCCGAGGGGTGCCAACGGAACTATTACTAAGCCTCATCTGTCCATCAGTCTGTCCGTCGATGCGTCCGTCCGTCTGTCTGTCAAGGGGCTATCTCATGAACATACATAACAACATAAATACTTGAAATTTTCACACAATGTGTATTTCTTTCGCCACTAGAACAACAAATAATAATAACAAGTGTAAATTGAAAATTTAAAATAACCCCGACATGTGAAACTAAAAAAAATATGCAATTCGCCATTTTGTGGTGGCGGCCATCTTGGAGCGATTTTCATCAAACATAGCTTAGAACACTGCCGACTAATTCACCGTTTTTCGCTCGAACTTAACAAACGCTGGTACGGAACCCTTCCTGTGCGAGTCCGACTCGCACTTGGCCGCTTTTATTTTTGGTATTTCGAAACATAAGCACTTCGGTGTGGCGACCTTCGAGCGTTACTTATCCGTTGATCGTAATCCGAACGGATTCCGCTGCGAGTGAAATTATAGACTGTGGAAAAAAAAAACACAAGGATTTCTGTACATCGAAAACATTTGGAGAAACCAGTTTAATTCCTTTGAGAGTTTCAACGGATAAATGTTTCAGCAAGCTTAAAATTGCTGTGCTTTTCGAGAGATTTTTCGAATCCCTATTGTTTAGATATCTAATCTATCCTATAACCTAGAGCTAGACAATAAGGAATCGAAGAAAAAAATCATTAAGATTTAAAAATTTTGTTTAAAAGTACACTTTATTTTGTTAGTTCAAAAAGTTTTCAAAATTGATCCAACTCAGTTAACACCTTGTTTAATTAAATATAGCTGTACATTTGAGTATTCTTTCTTCAAACATTGCCACAAGACGACAGTTGTTTGTGTTTTTTTGTAACATGATATTTTTGAGATCCCCGTATTGAATGTCGGATCGAATTTACACTTATTAATAACTAATACAAACTTAATGTATTCCACTACACATTAATATATCTTATGTTACACCATTGTCCATAGGTGGTGTTCTATTTCAATGGGCAGAATCG
This sequence comes from Hipparchia sbordonii, assembly GCA_038048805.1. NCBI lineage: Eukaryota > Metazoa > Arthropoda > Insecta > Lepidoptera > Nymphalidae > Hipparchia > Hipparchia sbordonii. The sequence goes on from CM076115.1 coordinate 9,591,051, forward strand.
TATTTTAATATGTTTTATCTTTAACTAACCTTGAGTTTGTTGAATACATTACATTAGGTACATCCATCATTTATAATCCTAACTAATATTATTAATGCGAAAGTAACGCTGTCTAGATATACCTATTGTTGTTAAGCTTTCACGTATATACCGCTGAACTAATTTTGATCTATTTTGATACAGAGATAGATTGGAGCTTGAAAAATGACATTGGCTATCATTTGTCCCAAAAATAAAACTTGAACGGGATGAAATATTGGATGATAGTTTTTTATCGATTTTACTCTGGAGACGCCAAGTGCCCTGCTCTTGGAGTTAGGGTTGTCTGGGCAGCCAAATTAGTACGCTGTATCCAATTATATTATTTATTTTCGTAAAGTACAAGTTTTGTATGGTACGCAAGCTAAATTGACAAAGAAGATCGATGAAACCGACGCGCGACGACTGCTCGAGTTTCATGCAAAATTAACGCGGACGAAGTCGCGGGCAACAGCTAATTAGTTATGAAAAGCAATGCACTCTCACAGACGTCTGAAAAAAATCCCGGGTATATGCTAAGATTAAGTATTTGATGGTTATAATATTACTTACAATAGAGGTAAGTTTTTTAGCTATTCAGACTTTCAAAGTTTTATTCATGTAATCCTAGGATCCCAATTGTTGGAGCAAGACTGAACCTACTTAGTGGTAGTTAGTGCTTATCTTGTACCACTTACATCTTAAACCTAGTACCTCATAGTACATAACTTAGTACAGCATTCTCGCTTGCTCGGATGCCGGATAGCCAAGAATGCTGTTCCAAACTCCAATAGTTATCGAAGTAATTCAATCAGCTACGAATTCTCAAGTTGCATAAGCTGATTCGGCTTTACACGAAACAATTTAAGCATTGCAAAACCCAAAAATGATCTTCCTTTTTTCAACAATATAAAAATTAGGGCTGTTCTGCTAGGTCACAGATTCGAACTCGCACTGTTGTCTCCCACTCCTTGCAGAAGCTTTCCGCTTATTTGGAGGGGATAGGAGGATATTAGTCAACTTTAGCTTATCTTTAAAAAAAAGTTCTAGCCAATTCATTATAAGTCTACTCATCATCTAGTTCTAGTGCCATAATTAAGAAGTCCTTTTGTTATTCTTATTCTATTGCAATCTATTTTCATCGTTTCACGGAAAATCAGCGCTGTTCTTACCGATACAGAATATTTTTTGGTGATCATCTACAATCTACAGTTTCTACTTTATACTATGTTTTTCTTTAACGGCGTAGGAAAACATCTTAAGGCAGCCTGCATGTCTGAGAGGTCTCCATAATGTACCCAAATGTGTGTGAAATCTGCCAATTTGCGTTGAGCCAACATGGTGGATTATAACCCTTCTGAGAAGAGACCTGCGCTTAGGAGTGAGTGAGTTTTTGAGTTGCTGGTGGTGATCATAACTGAAGTTTTTATTCTTGTCTTCCCCAAAATAAATCTTTCGTCCTCACTTTGATGGCTATTTCGACAACCCTTTTGACTTCACTCAAATTACTGTAATATACTGCAAAACTGTACAGATTTGGCATGTAGAAAGACATACCCAATACATTATGTTGACTCAGAAGAGATCCTTAAGGTAATCCTTCTTTAAACTGAAGGTAGGTCAAGAAGATACTTTTAAATCTTAAGATTTTCACCAAACGTTTTTGAAATAACCTTTTGAGCAGACGCCCGATAAACATGCAGATTTCGATGAATCTGTCGATTTTATCGGGAGATAATAAGATAAATCAGAATACAAAATATCCAAGTGGAGTCGAAGTGCATGTTCTGATCATCGATAATAATTTGATAATTTATATTGAATTTTTTACCTTAACACCACTTTCAAAGTTCTTCGGTCACACATAACGAATAGTGGAAGAATACCAAGTAAGGATAGAAGAGTATTATTACTTGAAAGGATTACTTGGAGGGCTACTAAGTAATACTACTAGTAGTTTCTTACTACTACTCGGTTCGGTCTGTTATTCCAGGCCAGTTCTACTTCGCACTTTACACTGTCATGCCCCTTCCAAGCTAGCCTGCTACAATCTTAGACTGCTTCGTCACTTACCATCACGCTTGATGGTAAGTGACGAAGCAGTGAACGAACGACCATTCATGGGCTATCTTGTCATGCTATAAAAAAAACTTTGTTTGAAAACTAAGTAACTACTAAGTATTTATTAGAAAAGACTTTCTCAAGGATGTGCAAGGTCTTTTCGGCTATAAATCATAATAAAATATGGCATTACATCTCCGATATAAATTCATACCTGTTACCTCGGATATGGTGCGCAATCCAGCCGAGCTGGTGATAAAGGAAAGTAGACTTTTTACAGATGATAATAGATCTTATAACCGGTTGAGCTGATTCCGTGCGTGGGTTGAGGTATTTTAATGGTCAGCGGCCGGTCCCAGCAAACTTGTTGTATGCAGACAACTATTTATTCCGGAGTAAGAACGCCGCGATCAAGTGGAAGAGAGAATTAGACTGTATTTCCGGTAGTTTAAACCTTCTTGCGCCGCTGATTAACTTAATGTTCGGGTTTCGATGAATATGCATTATGTTTTCTTTTCCTACTAATACTATGCTAGTGTTAACCATATGAAAGTAAAAGGTAACTGACTGGCTAATCTAGCAACGCACAGCTCAAATCACTGGACGGATCGGGCTGGGCATACACATAGCTATTATGTCACATGACGTAGGCATACGCTAAGATAGGATTTTTGAAAATTCAACCTATAGAGGGGTAAAATGGGGGTTTGAAAAATTGAACCTAGCGTGACCGTATTTTTCTGCGATAAAAGGTAGCTTATATTACTCTTCAAGTCTGGACTTACTATCTACTTATAGTTGAGACTATACCTCTGCAAAAAATCATGTAGGCGAACTAACCAACAAACAAACACATCCTTATAAACCCGTCCCGATCAGCGTGAAGCGGCACAGTGGTCGATTCTCTAAAAATGATTGCTTGGTTGTTAATTAAATTATTAATGGTTATTAATTAAATTATAGTTTTGCGCTCAAAATTCGAAATAGTGGCTCAAGAATGTTTTGCGTTGAACGTAATCCTCATTTTTTGAAGTTGTTTAAAAATTTCACTTCAAGAAGGTAGAGCGAAAGACGGAAGTTATTCAGAACTGATTATGCGATGTTAAACATTCTGTGCAAACATTGGAAGACGGGCCCTGTTGTTAAATATTAGCATTGATCGGGCGACCAAGTTCGACAAAGTCGAGGTTTTCCAGTTTGTGGAGCCATCTGGTGAGATTGTCCCTAATCCAACTGAAACTTATGTAAGCAGACACTTGAGCTATTCGGATAAAAGAGACTTACATGAAGCATGCCTTATTTAGGTAAAACTAATTCTGTCATTGTTTTGCAACTTCAGGTTCCATTATTTCTGTCGCAAGGCTTTTTTTAATTCGATGACAAGATAACCCTTGATTCGATCTTACTTTATGGTAAGTGACAATAAAGTCGCCCAGTGTGTCGATTCTCTAAAAATGATTGCATCAGTATAACGATCACCATGACCTCTGATTAGCCGGTACCCTCCCGCTATTGGTTAAAATGCATTGATGCAGCAAGAACGCCATAAATTCAGCCAATCAGAGGACATTGCGATCGTTACACTGATGCAATCATTTTTAGAGAATCGGCACACTGATTGCAGATAGATTGAAAGTAGGTACAGTTCCTTTTAATAAACCCCCCGATAAGACGAGTTTTTAAGTCTAGAGTAGAAGTCTTAATATTTCTGTCTTGGGTTTATTGATTAAAATGGATATACAAAGGATAAAAGGATAAAAAAACTTCCTGCGACGATGTTCGACGAGGTTATTCAAGGGGCGGATCAACAAATTCCTAAAAAGCCGGCAACGCATTGGTGGTGCCTCAGGTGCTACAAATGTTCACGGGTGGCGGTGATCTCTAAACATCAAGTGACCCGCCTGCTCGTTTGCGCGCTAAAAATATAAAAAACAAACTACACAAACAAAATAATATACATCGAGGTATAAAACCAAACGGTTTGCATTGAAGCAAAATTGTTATTATTTACATCAAATACACGTCAAGCATCTGAGTCTATGATTTCGAAATCTAACACTGGAATGGAATTTCATTAGAATGTAATCTAAAGCTTAGTGCTCAACGTTCATAATGGAGTATGGACTAGAATGTCCTCTACTGAAATTACCTAGTTGCTCTGTGAAACATGACACTAAACTGGCTAGTAGCGTGTCTAAATAGGCTATTTACGAAGTACGGCGTCGAATATAAGAAGGTAGAGTGAAAAGTTACTAATTACAGCATCAAATATGTCTTATGTTCATAGATTGAAAAACTTAGAGGTGGCTAGCAATTTGTCAAAGGATCTGGAGTCTCTCTAAACTGTTGCTGAATTTATCTCAAAGGATTCGCAACAGCCAAGACCTCTGATTGTTTGATAGATACATAGGTTCATACTAAGGCTGAAATCTGAAGACCGCACTCTAACTCTGCTAAGACTCAAGACAGAGTAAAATGAAACAGATTTATGTCATATTTGTGTCGCGTTTTAACTTCTATCTTGAGGCAGAGCATGCTCTATAGATCTCAGCATAATACTTGATATTCTGCGATAAAAAGAATCCTGTTTAAGTTGAAATCGTTCTAGCGGTGGTGGAAAAAGTAACAAACACAAACAGAATCACCACAGTTATCAGTATAACGATGCCCTTCGCATTTTATTAAAAATGCCAAGACATCCAGCGCGTCAGGCATGTTCGTCGACGCTGGTGTTCCCGACTATTACGCCATTATTAGGAATAGAATTGCGCGTTTCTGGGAAATCGTCCACAATTCTAATAATAAGCTGATTAAAGTAGTTGCTTAGGTATACCCTACATGTACATGTTTTACAAGCAGTGGCTTAAGGTACTTCAGACCCCTAACGCCCTTGTGTCGATTATTTTACACACCTTTAAGAACATTGTGGAGAACTCTTAGACTCGATATGGGTACACCAGCTTTGGTGCTACACCTCGAAATGGCGTGTCGTGTAGATGCTTTATCGACAATATTGTCAACAATTTGTCTCTAGTGTCAGTGTCGTTGTGTGTACCAAGCAGAACTCGTAATCATGCAGAACTATCGAGCAGGCCGGTCACGCGCCACATCACCGCTCACATAATATTCACCGGGGCGCGGGCAGACGGGAACGATGCCCGATCAATCCACACATTGTCCCTTTGTCCGCCGATATGCCATTGAATACCGTGTACTTAGTACTTACTGGTATGTGCTTACCCTGTTTGTTACACAAAGTTGTTGCTATTGAGAATTTTATTGCAATTAAGTACCTATTTATTCACGGTTAATGTCCGGCTAGATGGAGCGATGAAGTCCGGGAGGCATCGATTGGTTGCGAAAGGCTGAGGATAGACAACGTTGGCGCTATTTAAAAGAGGCCTATGTCCAACAGTGAATGCATTCAGGCCTTAGATCCTTACCTAGGCCATAGATCCTTACCTAGGCTTCCCGAAGTCGGTGATGGATCCCTGACTCGCTATGGATATGGCAGTCGCTCTATATTACGGCAAAACGTGACGTAACTGACGCAACAATCTACGAAGAGCATGAAGTATAAGTGTGAGAGAATGTCAAGTGTTTAGAACATCTGTTCTGCAGTGTATAGTTAACCTAACAGTTTTGCGAGATCGCGTGTCCTCCAGCAATGACCATTACTAACGTCGGATGCCGCTTTAAAGATGGTAGGGTTGACACTGAGCTACTAATGTTCTTATCTTATTCTGCTAGTTTGCTCGAGTTGGTCTAATAGGGCTGTTTCACGTTTCACCGTGCTATGGCTTGCTTATAAACTAATTCATTTTCCACTGGATTGAATCGGTGAATCCGGAGCTGAAGCAAGTTCATAAAAAATATTTGCCAGTGACTGCATAGCATAATATGAATCAGCCTTTATTCTGCGGATCATGAGTTTCCGGGTCGGAGCGAAAAATTTCTGGATATTTCTGGGAATTTGGGGTCAAAAAATTCTCAATTATAATCCAGAGTTGGCAAGTTCGCAGCATTGTACCGCTTGCCTTGGAGAGCACAAAAGCCATCATCCTGATTGAATGCCATCCCATCGGACTTCCCACCCAACAGTCGAGGCTGGACGTGATTTGCACTGGACGCAGCAAGCAGATAAAAAATAGCATTCCAGTTCAACAGATACTATTCGAGACTATACGTCAGATAACATCCATTCTACCGACTGCGCCATTTTAAATTATTGAAATGATACTCCCAGTCTAAACAACGGGGTTATTCCAAATATTATTACCTAACTCTCAATAAATTAAATTTAACTACCCTCACTATGTGCATACTTCAGCAATTAGCATCCTTACTTAATTTTATAAATGCGAAAGAGCGTGTCCTTCAATCACTCATCAACAGAGGAACCGACGAACGACGTCATTTTTGTAAGGTTATGGGTATTTTGTTTGTGTTGGTCAGTTTTGTATGGTATGGGCAGTTAAGGACTTGGAGAGTGACATAGGCTACCTTTCATCTTAGAAAAACAGGGTTCCCGGGGATTTTTTTAAACCAACTCCACACGGCCAAAGCTAGTTTATAATATTTCCCGCACTAGCTACTTCCACGCTATATACCCATTAAAATATGTAGATTATCTTGTAGAGACCCTAACATCCGCTATTACAGATAAAGTGCCGCATAACCGCCACTGGATCATCTAATCATCTCATCCACTGTCGTCGAGACCATTATTCATTCTTGTGTTGGTGGAATTTCGGACAATGCTTCGTTTGTTGAGAGAAAACCATTTTGGACGTTTACGACGTTATAATGTTATCTAATGTATCCTAATCCTAACTCAGTTGTATAACATAACTAATTGAAGTCTGCTTTTTTAATACCTTTTGATATCTTTACTTGTAGATAATTATCCCTCTGGTACACCTACTAAGTTATCCCTACTGGTAGGGATAAATGTACCTACTTTTTGTATATCGTCATTTCAGTTCTTACCTTATCGTTTGAATGAATATTATCCAAATTTTTCATTCATTTCTTTCACCATAACTCTTCTCTCTTCTACTGACCACGGATGTTCTTTCATAATGAGAAAGATTTAGGCTATAGCCTACCACGCTAGCTAGAGTGGCTGACTTATCAGGCATTTGAGAATATTATACAGAACTTTTAGACATGCTGGTCATTGCTGGTTTCCTCGCGATATTTTCCCTCAACGTTGAAGCAAATGTTTTAAAACGAAAAGTTAGAGATGCCTGAGATTCAAACCCCCGAAAAAGAAACAGAAGTCTAACTAAATACTATAATGATGTATTTGAATAGCCTAGTAGTTAAAACCATCAGGAAACCCTCCCGAAAACAGGCCAAATCTAATCCAAATACTAATAATGGATAAATTTGAATGCTCTAGTGGTTAAAACCATCAGGAAAATACGGAGTAAAAGCATATTATTTAGGAAAATAATATGCAATTAGGTACATACAATGTTTTCCTCATGGCAAACATGCAATAAGTAAAAACTGGCACCCGATTACGGAAAATTTGATATAACTGTCATACTGAGTTTGTTTGTGTAAAATATAGCCTATATCACCCGGACCATAATAGGGAAGTCATTGACACCTCATTCTTTTTGACGACCTCCCTGGCGCAGTGGTGAGCGCTGTGGTCTTATAACTGGGAGGTCTCGGGTTCGATTCCCGGCGGGGGCAATTTAGGAATTTATAATTTCTAAATTACCTCTGGTCTGGCCTGGTGGGAGGCTTTGGCCGTGGCTAGTTACCACCCTACCGTCAAAGACGTGCCGCCAAGCGATTTAGCGTTCCGGCACGGTGGCGTATAGAAACCGATTAGGGGTATGGGTTGAATTTACACTGCTATACCCCTTCCAAGTTAGCCCGCTACCATCTTAGACTGCATCGTCACTTACCATCAGGTGAGATCGCAGTCAAGGGCTATCTTGTCATCGAATTAAAAAAAAAAAAAAAAAAAAACATACTTAAAACTGCATAGTCGGATAAAAATATCCCCAAGTTTCGCTGCAAATGACAAATTCAAAACCGTTCTCAACGCTGGGATTAATACAAATGAAATGTCCGTTTCTTTTCCCCCCCTAATCACTAAAACCGGTGTACTTAATCACATTCGCTTTTATGCGAAAAGGCGTCTTTTTCTCCATGATTTAGATGCGTTTTTTGTGCGATGCGAAACAGATACTTAGCTCAACAGATGAGGGTTGTCCAAGGTCGTTCATTGTGGAGATCCGGTAGGTAGCCCTATACGGGTTGAATGGATATAGAAGTAGGTATAATAAATCATTTGTTATCTAACTTGTCTCTTATAAATGCAGGGATATTTCTTTATATATATCCACGATAGAACGGAGACGGTATGCCTACTCGTGTAATCTATACTAATATTATAAAGCTGAAGAGTTTGTTTGTTTCAACGCGCTAATCTCTGTAACTACTGGTTCGAATTGAAAAATTATTTTTGTGTTGGATAGTCCATTTATCGAGGAAGGCTTGAGGCTATATAACATCACGCTGCGACCAATAAGAGCGAAGCATCACTGAAAAATAGCGATCATAATAACAGAAATTGACGCGGACAACAGCTAGTATTTATTTAATTGTTTAACATAAGAGTGTGTTCATTCCCTTGTAACACTGGGACGTTCTTTTGAAATCTACCGGGAATCGTCGAGAATCGAACCTGAGACTTTCTACCAAGGCCACGGCTAATCTCTGTTGAGATTCGGTTGGGAAGACATTATTATTATTACTAGCTGATGCCCGCGACTTCGTCCGCGTGGATTTAGTTTTTTAATTCCCGCGTCAACTCATTGATTTTCCGGGATAAAAAGTAGCCTATGTTTTAATCCAAGTTATAATCTATCTCCATTTTAAATTTCAGCCAAATCGGTCCAGTAGTTTTTGCGTGAAAGAGTAACAAACATACACACACACATACAAACTTTCGGCTTTATAATATTATAAGTGTGATATGATGTGATAGTGTGATAAATGTAGCTGTGTTTTGTTCGCAGATAAAAGTGTAAAGTGCATCGATGAGACGCCGCTAGCGCCGGCTGGAGGACGTCTCCCGCCACACTGCGTGGCTTAATTACTTGTAAGTTGAGTTTTTTAATGTTATACCTACTATGTGTTCAGAGCTCAAGATATTGTAATTAATTTAAAAAAATCTGGGGTAATATACTCCTCAACTCTACACTCTCTACTATTTCTGTAAGATTTCTGTTGATGTATTAAATGTTAAATCAATCGCGAGAGTTTACCAATGGCCATTACTATACTTGTATATTTTATTACTAGTATAGCTTTTGCCCACAGCTTCAATCACGTTAAGTCGATTTTTCAAACTCCTATTTTACCCTCGTAGAGGTTGAATTTTCAAAATACCACAATTCCTCAACGGAAATCTAAGTTACAATAGCCATCTGTATGCCAAATATCAGCTCGATGCGTCCGGTGGTTTGAGCTGTGCGTTATTGAAAGACAAACCAACAAACAAACACACTTTCGCATTTATATTATTAGTAAGGATAGGAGGGATTCTTCACATATTCACGTCAACGCATGTTGATGAGAACATACATGTCACATTAGTTTACTCAAAACGTTACACTCAGTCTTCAGACGTACTCGTAGTGCTATTTGCATTTCATATTATTATTCATACCTCCGTATAGGGTTGCCAGGTCTTAAAACCGAAAAGCCGGACAGACCGGCCAGTTTAACCGGATATTTGGGTAAAAAGGCTGGACACTTTTATTTAATTTTAATTTTCTTATTATCTAACACGACAATTTTTGAAAAACTAAAACAATGCATTTTTTATCGTCTTCTGTATAAAAGGAAAAACGCTGAAAAAATCACGTTCTTCGTATGGGGACCCCTTTTATTTTTTATTTTATTTTGTTATTGCGATTCTGCGAAAGTTTCAATTATCCACCTATTTCGATTCATAAGATAAATCCCGCTGACAAATAGACGGACAGACGGACAGCGGAGGTTTAGTAATAGGGTCCCGTTGGCACCCATGAAAATGGCTAAGTGAAAGCCGGACACCGTCTAATTTGGCCGCAGATGCAACCAATAACGCCATGACCGTGTCCGACTTTATCCGGACGCCTGGCGACGCTAGCGCTGTAAGCAATGATAAATTATTCCATTCTCACAGTGTAGGCATCTAACGCAATGGTATCGTTCGGTTAGGTAACAGTAACACAATTAAGTTGTTACCGTAGACACTGCCTACCGGTTGAATATTTCAGCAACGCGAATCGTGAACGCAATCGCGGCCGAACGTTGAACGCAAGATGTATGTAACCGGTACGCTAATCGTTATCGATGTTCGATAATCCAGATTCAGATAAGGCATTAGCTGACCCGACAGACGATGTCCTGTCAGATATAAATAGAAGCGTAAAAATTCTTTTTACAAAACCGACTTCAAACGCTACTACAAAGTATATCAATTGTGCCTATAAAATTTCAAAATTTTTCCAGGATCCCATCATCAGATCCTGACTTGATAACAATGGGATCAATTGGGAAGAATTTCCATTTCAAACAAAAAAAGAATTTTCGAAATTGGTCCAGACGTCTTCAAGTAATCGGGGAACATACATAACAAAAAAAGATTCGGATGAATTGAGAACCTTCTCCTGTTTTGGAAGTCGGTTAAAAATAAAATAAAACAGTTATCTGCTGAATTCGCATTCATCAAACGCGCAAACTGTCTCAAACTCGCGAAGTTTTTCCTCCGGGATAAAAGGTAGGTAGCTCTGACTACCTTTACAAGAATCAACCACTAAATGATCTTATCAAAAGGTTGCACAGATATAGTTTGCATTCTGGAGACTAAAGCAAGATACTTTTTTTTTGGAAAATTTAAGAGTTCCCAACGGATTTTTAAAACCTATATGGGCGTAACATATTCCTTTATACATAATATACATAACCAGACACCACCTACTACACCAGATACATAACATTATTTTTATATTAGAACATTATTTTTATATTAGAGATCATCGAGCAACACAACAATAGAATCTTTGAAAGTATTTTTTGTTGTATTTTTTTTTTTATAATAAGAAGATCAGTGGCCGCAAAAGTAAAGAAAGCGTCACTCAATCAATACATATAATAAATAAAAATAAAATATTATAGAAATCTCTATCATAACTCATCATTAAACTACGGAACGGGGAATTAGAAAATGGTGTCAATCCGATCAAACGAAACAACTTTACAAAAACACACGATTGAGCCCCGACCTTTCCTTTTGTTATCGTAATAACTTTAACTACTTTAGGTTAATCCTAGCCTAAGCAAAAAAAAAAAATTTTTTTTATTCGATGACAAGATAGTCATTGATTGCGATTTCACCTGATGGTAAGTGACGATACAGTCTAAGATGGTAGCGGACTAACTAGCATCATGACTGATGTCCCGCGTTTCCTTTCTCGGCCACTTTGTCACCACGCCGTAGTGTAATTTGTTAGATTAGAGCGGCCCGGTCAACAATCTGTCAGCGTCTCATGAATTGAACGGCCGTGGCAGAAATAGCCTTGCGAGTTACGATTATCTAATAAACGGCGGTCGTTGCTCCAGAGTTCAGAGGATGTCTTGTGTGCAGGATAACGTTCTACGAAGGACGCTGTAGTTCCATATTCTTCAACTACGCCTCAAGATGGGGCGAAAGTCATTTTTGCACATGGGCGTGACGTATGACAAAATTCCGAAGTCAAATTTATGCTGAGATCTATAGAGCGTGCTCTAACTCAGCTCAGACCCAAGATAGAGGTTAAAACGAGACGCAAATATGCTCTGACATAAATCTGTCTTGAGTCAGCTGAGTGAGAGTAAGGTCTATAGATTTCAGCCTAAGACTTGCCTTTACACTGTAATAAGATCTATTAAATAATGATCATGAAAAAGCAAAGAGTTTTTTTATTCAAATAACTATTTTTGCAAAGGGCTTTTGAATCTTCAATTGAATCTACTATTGTTGAACTACCCTCGTTAGTCAAGTAGTTAGCAATTAGCATGTTCGACTGCGAATGACGAGAGTTCTTTATGTACTGGGGTTTTCAGTCAAGAAATTCTCAGTAGGTACTAATCCGGAGTTAGGATGTTTGCGTTTCTTCCTTTTCAGTCACCATTGAAATGATCAAATAATTTTAAGAAAAGTGAATCCGTGTGAACCTAGTTGTCCGTGTCTAAGGTGATCTATATGATGTACGTATCTAATTTATTGATCTATTGGGCTATTATTCCGGGCAGGGCAGGCACACTATTGCATACAGCCGACTGTCTCTTCGTCTCGGATGGTCGGACACGCATAAGGGGCGGATGTTTGGTGTTTAGACTGGCTTCATGCGTTATGCCAACTGGGTAACTTCCTTGACTGTTTTCAGCTTAAACTCTAATTTGTAGACTCAAGGAAAAACAAAGCACAAATTGACTTACCGGGGAGTGTTCTGAAGAGCTATTTCGCCTTATCCCAGCCTATTTCTTCTACAACTGCACCCGCCATCTGGGTGCCTGGAGCACTTCGACCAGATTCGTGCCAGATTATTGTTTCCAAGCCAAACTATGGAACTAACTTCCCGCGACGGTTTTTCCACTTAACTGCAACATGGGGTATGTTGCAGTTGTGTGTGGTAGTTAATTGCGAACACCGTATTCAACAGGGACAGACCAAATAATTCCTGAAAAGCTGGTAATGCATTGGTGGTGCCTCTTTTACTACAAAATAAGTTCATGGGCGACGATCACTTAAAAGTATCCAATGTTTCAAAATTATGGAATCGAGGTGCGATCTCAAATCATATATCGCACACCCAGATCAATAGTGAGACAACTCAACAAAGGTCTCTGTTCCCTAAACGTCAAAAGTCTTTTTTTTCTGAATCTTTCTGAATCTTTTGTTACCAAAGTTATGAAATTCAATTTTATTTTAGGTCGCATTTCACGACATCATTTATGACCTAAAATAAAATTGAGTTTCATAACTTTGAGAAATGAGAAGACCGCAGTCCTAATCTTCGGGCTATCACTGATTTAGACCGTGCTATTGTGTAAGAAAAGGAAATAACCTCCAAGTAGGTAGGTTAATACGTCACATAATGATAAAATTAATGACGAGAGTAATTATTTATTTGTTACAAGAACTTAATTTGCTCAGGACCAAGATAGAGGGTAATTAGTTGACGACTCCTCTATCTTTAACGTTAAGATAACCTTTAAACGTGTAACCGATTTTAACCGATGCAATGTAAATTAATTTCGATATTAGTAAAGCTATAAAATACAAATTAATTTATTAGTTATATACTAGTTAGTAGGTTATAATAATTAAGATAACAATATTAACGTGGTTGTCTGTTAGAGATTGCTTCTGGGCGATAAGACCGCCAACTGTACCTTTTTATTTATTTTTTTATTGATTTATAAGATATCTAATTGGTGTACATTTTATAGCTTTTTCATTCCAAATTATTTCCGTGACGTCACCGTTGAGGTCATTAATTTAAAACAACGCTATTGTCTATTTTGACTTTTATTAAGCTGAGGCAGCGCCCTATTTAGCCGCATTAAGAAATATAAGATGTTTGGTGGGTTTTCCAAGGAACCAATGATTGTGTGTTATTTCTTTCCTGTTTCTTTACTAATCTTTCAGGTGCCTACTCGCTTTATAATTTGTTTTTCTCAAACATGCATGGAAATATTGTCATTATTTTCGAAAAAAGAACACGCGAAGTATCGAATTGTCGGACAAAGAAAATCAAATCCATTGCAAGAGCGTTTTTTGAATTTGGAACATTACAACGCTCCGCGAAACAGTTGTTTCGCGGAGCGTTTTTTTTTTTTAAATATTGCAGGAGCTTTGTAATGTAATGCCGTTTCATACAACAGTATGAAATGGCGTGCTGGGGTTACTAAATACTCCTTGATCGGATCTCTTTTGTCATTCTTGGCATACCATAGTCTCTTTGCTTAGTACAAATTGCGTTTACGTGGCTGTATAGCCATAAATGCGTTTGCCTGTCGGCACAGATAATAAAAAAAAAATTGGCGGTAAAGCTGAGAATTCGTCTTGATTTGTTATTTACATACCTACTTAATAAATATAAATTTAATAATAATCAAAATGAGTTCCAACGGTTCAGAGAGTGAAATGGAGATTGATTGTACCTACTCCACCAGATTTAAACCAAAATGGCGGATGGATTTGGATGTATAATATAAAAAGTGTTTTATTTCCCTGCATTCTTTTGAGAAAAGCACTATATATGCCTCGGCGGGAAATGGCAATTGCCTGTCTCGTATTTAGTGAAGTCCTCGCCTACGGCTCGGCCTTCAAACTCATACTCGACCTGCAATTGCCTACTTCCCTGCCTTTGCAATAATGTACTATTTCTTTATTTATTAATCGACTTCGAAAAAAGGAGGAGGTTCTCAATTCGTCTGATTCTTCTTCTTCTTTTTCTTCTTCTCCTCCTCGTCCTTGATACCAACGTTATAAGACTAGTCTTATAACGTCATTAAACAATACTACCGTCACTAGTTGGCGCTTTAAATAAAAACCACTTTAATTTTAATCTCTGACATATAAAATTCTACTGTCCTCTAATAAAAATATATAATAATTCGGTATTCATCAAGAAGTATATAGTACCGAAAGGTTCTAAAGAAAGTATTAGACTCTATTTGTGTAACCTTTTTCATGTTAAACGTAAATGGGAAACCCATATAAAGGACCTCTGAGCTCTGTCCTTAGAACAATGCTACATCGAATATTCTATTGGGACCTAGTTAGCAATGAAGTTTAGGTGCAATTGTCTCCCATATATGATGTAAGATGGACGGAATGATTAGCACACAACGTCACCTGTGCGCCTCGTTGCATATTCATGTATCTCCGTCTATTAATATCAATGACGTTATGACAAGGGATCCGACCTTATCCATAGACAGTGGAGTCTATAGATTTTGACCGTATTTTGACAGACACGTAGAGAGTTTTAATACAGGGCGTGATTTTCTTTTTTTTATTCGATGACAAGATAGTCACTGATGAAAAGTGACAATGCAGTCTAAGATGGTAGCTGGCTAACTTGGAAGGGGTATGGCAGTGTACATTCAATCCATACCCCTAATCAGTTTCTACACACCATCTTGGCAGAACGCTAAGTCACCAGGCGGCACGTCTTAGACGGTAGGTTGGTAACTAGCCATGGACAAAGCCACCAGAGACAATTTACAAATTATAAATTTCCGAATTGTTCCGCCGGGAATCGAACCCGAGACCTCCCAGTTATAAGACCACAGCGCTGCGTCTCTTACCACCAGGTGAGATCGCATTCAAAGGTTATCTTGTCATCGAACATAAAAAAAATATTGATCAATATTAGATCTCTTTCTGGTGCACTAAGAGCATTGCGTTCTATTTTAAATTCATATTCTCACAATTCTATGATTCTATCTCTTTAAGTTTGTCAGTCACACAACCAGTCAGGCAATGGGTCACGCAGTTTTTTCATATTATTAAAAAGCATTCAATCAAAGCTTCCAATCGTAGCAATCAAATTCATCTATCATTACAAGACAATACAAGGTTATTGTAATTTCTTCATTAGTCACAACCGCTATAATCACGGCTTGACAATCGATAGATACTTGCAGTCACGACTGCTTGCCTCGTGAGTGAGATTCCATATTATTATTTTGTGTGTGAACGGTGAACGGTCTCATTGCGATTACATATAGTATGTTAATGAGACGTTTGGATTTGTATGTCGCATTTAGCGTTGCCAGACGTCCCGCATTTCCCGGGACTTCCCGTATTTTAGGCACATTTTAAAATGTCCCGGCGGGACTGGCTCTGTCCCGTATTTGAACCATAGGTACTTTGTTTTTCATTATGAAATCGATCTAAGCATTCACACACACAAAGTTCGTAAAACATACGGTTTAATTGTGTGACTCGATATCATCTACGACAGTGTTAGTGTCAAAATGACAATGTTAAAACTGACTCGATTCTCGGAAATATATAAAAAAAAATAAAAAAATGACACTAAATAATTTTGTTTTTTATTTGTCCCGGGTAAAAAACTGAAATCCCGTATTTTTTTGCCCATTTAACCATTTGTCCTTTATAGGCTGAAAAGAAATCTGGCAACCCTAGTCGCATTGCTTGGATACCGCGCTGGGACGTGCGTAGACTACTTTACAACAAGGATGGGGCGTACATTTGGCTCATAATCTGCATCATCCTTTCCATCCTCCAACTGCCTCTTTGATCTAGTGGTTAGCAAGTTCGACTGCGGATGACAAGGTCCCGGGATCGGGTCAAAAAATGTATTGAGTTTTTCTGTCAAGAAATTCTCAGTACTAGTCCAGAGTTAGGAAGTTGGTGGTTAGTCACCCCCGTGCTTCGGAGAGCACGTAAAGCCGTCGGTCCTGCGCCTGATCTCTCCGGTCGTGTTGAATTTTCCGTCCCATCGGACTATGAGAGTGAGGAAATAGAAAGTGCACACACATGAACACAGGTGTGAATTTACTTGATAACTGGCCATGACGAATAGCCAAGATGATGAACGAGGATCAAGGAGGAGGGTCTGATGATGAAGCCGATAACTGGGTAACAGGATGTCAGGTATATCGTACATAGATTCACATGTCGGGGGTGTTTTAAATTTTCAATTTACACTTGTTATTTTTAAGGTGAAGAGATTTTATCCCACCATAAATCGTTTCCCGAGAGATGCATTATAAATAACGCTGTTTATTTTTCCGCGCCGCGCCTTAGCTATAAAGAGTGGTGTTTATGAATTTTTATGTTTCGTTTATTCTTCTTTATCTTAAAAGATTCTTCGGTTTACGTTTATTTAAACAGAAAATTGTAATTTTTTTTAAATAAAAATGTTATGCAGACAAAGAAGTATTCAATGGAAAATCCGATCCTACTAACCATAATTCATATTCCTTTTGATGCTTAGAGCATTTGTTTGATGTGGAAAGCTGAATTATTATTAATATTTATCACAAAAAATAATTAAAATCGTTGAAAAGTTTTTATTCAAATGCTTTTAAACTGTCAAATGAATCTACCACCTGAGTATAGTTAGTTAAATACGTTTGCTGGGTGGATGTAGACGAAGACTGAAATAAAATGAAATGAATATTGATCTCAAGTTTTACAATAAAAGTGGCTGAGACCTAAGTTTTTATCAAAATACCTGTGTAGGAAACACACACTCTGACTAATATATTTTTTTTTATTTATAAGATGATGCCCACAACTTCGTCCATGCAGTTTGAGATTTTTCATTCCCACGAGAACTCGTAACTTTCCGGGATAAAATCTGACACACACATACACTTTCGCATTCATAATAATTATTAAGTAGGATTTACCATTTATACAAAATCATCCCACCATGCTCGTGCGGTTTGTGTATGTATGTGTGTGTGTGTGTGTGTGTGTGTGTGTGTGTGTGTGTGTGTGTGTGTGTGTGTGTGTGTGTGTGTGTGTGTGTGTGTGTGTGTGTGTGTGTGTTGGTGTGTTCGTGTGAAAATCAGCTGACAGTGTCGGGTTATTTGCGTCGCGTGTCGTCGGTTTCGAGTTTACGAGTATCTTTTGTGAGTATTCTGTGCGAGGAGGGAGATTTAAATAGATCAAGGAAAGGAAGTATTGTAAAATATAACAATGTGCGCTTCTCTCTTATGGAGAATGGAGGCTGTCCTATTTTTTATACTTTGTTCTTATGTTATGTAATAAAAGCTTTGGCTGGAGGGATCTGTAGTCTTTTGTAATACGTACAACATACTACTGAAGTATGTATTTTTATTTTTTATTTTTTATTGAAGTGTTAACCTACACTGGTGTAACGGTAAACACACTCGGGCGCGATTCCCACAGAGATGTGGGTTCGAATCCCGTCGGCCTCGGAATTTTTGATATGTATTTATAAATCTATTATGTATTTTTATAATGATACTTTTTTATTGAATATTCTATACATACCTACCTCAAGGGTGTTCCCTTTTACTTTTTAACCGACTTCAAAAAGGAGGAGGTTCTCAATTCGACTATATTTTTTTTGTTTGTTACGGTGGAAATAATATCCAAAGTGGATATACTTACAGAAATATACTTCTCCTTTCCCCTGTCGCCATGCTTTAGCATATGGAGATGATAATTTTATCCCTTGCCAGTGGATAAAATCGGGGATGATTTCTATTTCTCCTGCCCATGATCACCCTGCTGGGTAAACCTGCGCCCAGTGATGGGCCAACGATGGGTGGAAATGAATAAACGAATTTAATCTATTGAATACACGGGTAGGTACGCCCGCAAATTATATTATCGCCGCAACATATTAAACGCCGTAATTTTCCGCACCGGCAGTCATAATCGTTACGAGTTACGATATCGTGAATTAATTGCATGTGAAGTGAAAGTGACGTAATAGAGGTGCTCGCCTCGCTCACACTAGCCCGCGCCCGCGGTTCGTGTTGATGACAGTCGAGTACGTAGTTATATCTTCTCACTAGCTGATACCCGCGACCTCATACGCGTGGATTGAGGTTTTTTTGGAGTTCCGCGGGAACTCTCTTATTTTCCGGGATAAAAAGCCTAGCATAGCCTATGTGCTATTTCAGTCTATAATCTAACTCTGTGCCAAATTTCAGCCAAATCGGATTAGACAAGACATTGCGGCGTGATTGAGTAACGAACATCCATACATCCATCCAAACTTTAGCATTTATAATATATACGTATTATAGGATAAAAGGAATATCAACCGATAGACACCCACTTCTGGATTAGGTCTCTTACATAGACTTCAGTCTCACATGTCTTACATGTCTCAGTCTTGTGCCGCTTGTATCCAGCGGCTCCCTGCGTTTGATATCCTCGGTCCACCTAGTGAGGGACGTCACAGGGGACCAAAGAGTAGCAGTGTTGACAGCAATAGACTATAAATTGCTTTCGAATCTGAATCTAACTATACCTTGTTCAAAATGGACGTGGAAGAAATTGCCAGCTTTATTTGCGCCCCAAAACCACGCCAAGCATAGATTAGATAGACATTGCAAAAACATTACAAAAAGAAAAATAATACCTTGATATAATAATACAAAGTTAGTTTTTACACCACACACCACATTCGCAATTAGTTTTTGGGTCGCAAATGAAGCTATAATGTAATGTTAGGTTGTCGTATTTTTTACTTTATAATAAGTAGATATGTTGTAATATATTAACCGAAAACCAGCTATGGAATCCTATTATCGTCACGGAAGAACTGCGAAATCATATTAGGGATGTCTGTGCGCGCTTGTAATAATTTATCGATTGAATTTATATTTTTGCTATTATATAGATTATATTCAATAAAATTTACCGGATACGTCTTTAACTAGTTAGGTATGTTGTTCTCTTTTATTTTGATACTAAAGCTTAAAATCTGAATACATTAAAAATCACGTAACAATTTCTTATTCGGAAAGTCTGCTATGCTAATTTTAATTTCAGCTATTAGTTAGTTACATTACGTATAAGATGTATAATAGCTATTAATGAACAGTTAAAAAATTTCCTATTTCTCTTATCTAGTTAAAAATGTCTCCTGACAGATGTAGATTAATCTGCTTTTGTTTTGTTAAGTGGCAATAAGTCTTCTTTATCTTAACCTTAAGCTTATCAATTAAAACCATCAATTATTTCAAAATAAAAAATAAAATATTTTATGTCCACTATCTAGGTCTTAGGATCTAGAACTTTAACATAAACATTACTTTAAAAGAAAAATTACTTAAAGAAAACCTAACTTTTAGGTATTTTTTCAAACTTAAGTCATCAGGTACCTACATGAATCTTATTAAATTGGTTCAAATACTGATAGTCGTACCTGTCAGCAATTATTTATTACTAGCTTTAACCCGCGGCTTCGCTCACGTTAGGTTCGATTTTTTAACCCCCTATTTAACCCTCTTGGGGTTGAAATTTTCCAAAATCCTTTCTTAGCGGATGTCTACGTCCTAACAGCTACCTGTATGCCAAATTTCAGCTCAATCGGTCCAGTGGTTAGAGCTGTGCGTTGATAGATCAGTCAGTCAGTCAGTCACCTTTGCCTTTTATATATTTAGATTTAATATCGACAATTGACATTGACCCATCACTAGCCGGCCTATCCCAAATCAAGCTAAGCCGAGCGTACCGTTACACAGCACGCCCACCGCTTCCAAGGTATTTTGTGACCACTATACACTTATTATTTCTTTCACCGCATTTTAGTCTTTAATACCATTTAAATAGAGATTATATTTTAACGTACTGCTTTATCGATAATGCAGTATCGACCGTAGATAACGAATGAACGATTTGTTGGAGATGGATAGGACAAATGTAAAGGCAAGTAAAAGTGCCATCTGGCTACTTCGAGCATACTCTACAGGAGAATACATAAATTAAGTAATATTTAAATTCAATCCAATTCCCTACAATTTTTATGCATGTCTTCCCAAAATAAAAAGCATCTGAGAGTGATAAGTTAGATGTTTAGTTAGAGTTGATAAGTTAGATAAGTCTATGAGTGATAAGTTTGAATATCAGGTACATTTTCAGTTTGAATATTAGGAAATGGACTGTGGATCCATTGCTGCGTTTCGTTGAAAGAAAAACAAACCATAGAACGAATATCATAGTAGGGTATTAGTATCATCTGAACGGCATTCCGAACCAGTGGTAGATTCATTTGATGATTCAAAAGAACTTTGTAAAAGTTTATTTGAATAAAAACTTTTCTACTCTATTCTATTCAAATAGCCGCTCTATAGTTTAGAGAAATCTCTTTGGTATCACGTAATAACGAGTGTTATTATATGGCAATTACATGTGGATTCATTGTTGTAGTGTGCTCAGGTGGAATTTTTCAATGCCAATATAATATGTGTGTACGTATATCATAAAGTTACCGAGTAATAATAACGTTAACTAACTTGAGTTCAAGTCCACGGATTTGTTGACTTTTTGCTAATTTGTTTTTGATTAGTTAAAAATTAAAATAAGCACCAAACCTCATTTGTCATACAAATGACATGGAGCGCCTGACATTGACTCCTATTAATTATTAATTATAATATTATAAACGCGAAAGTATGTTGGTTTGTTCGTTTGTCCTTCAATCACGCCGTAACAAAACAACGGATCGACGTGATTTTTTGCGCGCGTACTGTTGAGGACCGGGAGAGTGACATAGGCTACTTTTTTCCTGGGAAATTAAAGAGTTCCCGCGGGATTTCAAAAACTAAATCCACGCGAGCGAAGCCGCGGGCATCAACTAGTTAGTTATAAAATTAATAACTAATTAGGTTAATAAGAACTTACTTTATTTCAACTAGTTTGCTGAAAGAATATAATATCTCAGTAGTTTAAATGTAATACGTTTTATTTTTAAAAAATGTATGTCACGTATTAACTGAGATATAAAAACAAAGCCATTGAAAAGAATCGGGTCGCGGTTATGAAATACAAACAACCCTTTGGTATAATTTTAATTTATACAACCGTTGTGAGTTTCTTTTTATACGAATGCATCTTACTATTACGAGTAGGGTTGCCAGATTTTTCTTCACTTCAAGGGACAAATGGTTATATAGGCAAAAAAATACGGGACTTCAGTTTTTTACCCGAGACAAATAAAAAAACAAAATTATTTAGTATCATTTTTTTTATATTTTTTCGAGGATCAAGTCAGTTTTAACATATTTTTATTCGTTTTGACATATTTGTAAAAATCAATACAATTTTAATCGTAATTAAAAACGGGGATCTCTTTTTTACGAACGTTGCGTGTGTGAATACTTGGATCGATATCATAATGAAAAACGAAGTACGGTTCAAATACGGGACAGAGTGAGTCCCGCCGGGACATTTTAAACTATGCCTAAAATACGGGATGTCCCGTGAAATACGGGACGTCTGGCAACGCTAATTACGAGTATAAATGTGAAAGTGTGTTTGATTGTTGGTTTTTATCCGGATTTACAAGGAATTCGATAAATATTGTACTCGATAAACTGTCGGTCGTCAAATAAAGGTATAGTTCAACTCATCTTGGTATGTGTGCGTGTGCTTGTAAATATGCAGTTTTAATTTGTGTGGCAATGACGCGGCGGCCGCCTATTCGTCCTTCTGTCACGAACACACAGTTACTGACTGTACACAGGC
This sequence comes from Hipparchia sbordonii, assembly GCA_038048805.1. Taxonomy (NCBI): domain Eukaryota; kingdom Metazoa; phylum Arthropoda; class Insecta; order Lepidoptera; family Nymphalidae; genus Hipparchia; species Hipparchia sbordonii. The sequence goes on from CM076115.1 coordinate 9,613,402, forward strand.
TTTACGCACACATGGCGCCGCGCGCCAAGATGAGTTGAACTATCTATAGCAGGCTAACTTGATAGGGGTATGACGATGTAAAATAAACCCACACCAATCACTAGCCGGCTCCTACACGCCATCGTACCAGAACGCTAAATAAATTGGCCGGTAACAGGCCACGACCAATTAATTTCAGACGAAAACAAACAAAAATCGTGGCCAGCTTTTGTATAGGTAAGTTCGTTCGTAATCGAAATTAATACAAAAACAAAAGAAGCTTTTCGGTTCGTATTTACGCCTGACATTTGTGCTTATGGGTCAAGTTTCAAAGTTTAATTAATGGTTCTTGAAATTGTTTTGAGAATTAATTGAACTGTTTTTGAAGGCTTTAAAATTAATTGAAATTCTTTTGTAGGTACTCCATAAAACATCTTGTAGTGGGATAAGTCTATACAGCAAACTCTACAAAACTTTTAAAATAAAGATTTTAGACTTGATTCGTAGTTTAATGACCTAATTGTCATAAAAATATATGAGTACGTACTACGATAATTGTTTTAGTTGGAATTGTCGATATTTTGATCCAGTTACATAGACCATGGTTACGACGGGACTGCGCTGTTGCGAGACGTCAAGTTGCGTCGGGGGTTAAAAACTCAAATAACTGCGTAGTTATGGATTATTATTAATTATGCATATTTAAGGAAAGAGCCCCCACTAGATGGGCTGATGACATAAGACGTCAGAGAAGTCGCAAAGTGCCGCCGCAAGACCGAGGCCTGTGGAAATCGATGCAAGAGACCTTTGTTCAACAGTGGACGCCCATCGGTTGATAAAGAAGAAAATGCATATTTCAGTATTTATGGTGGCACTACATCAATGGTTTGTTGTCAAAATAATAATGCGTTAATGAGACAAAAGCGATTGTTGAACGCGCGTGAAAAATTAAATAACCCTTTGACTCTAGCTCGAGGGGGAAATCTTTGGACTTTGGCAATGACTGTCGACTATTGTTTAACTCATTTCAACAATACGTCGTTTGATAAGTTTGATATTAATTAATGAATTATTATGTAACGAACATAAACTTTGTATCGAGAAATAAGTTCGTAACGTGAAAAATAGATTAGTGTGTTGTTGGAGTTATCCAAACCAATCATATTATGATTATTTATTATTCTAAATGCGAAAGTAGATATATTTATTTGTCCTTCAATCGCGCAGCAAAAGATCTACTTAAGCCTTTAAGCTTTTTTTCTTTTAAGTTATTGTAGTAAAATTAATAATTTAAACTGGACTTTTGTCCAGCTTTTGTCTGGTGGGAGGCTTTGGCCGTGGCTAGTTACCACCCTACCGTCAAAGACGTGCCGCCAAGCGATTTAGCGTTTCGGCACGATGGCGTGTAGAAACCGATTAGGGGTATGGGTTGAATTTACACTGCTATACCCCTTCCAAGTTAGCCCGCTACCATCTTAGACTGCATCGTCACTTAACATCAGGTGAGATCGCAGTCAAAGGCTAGCTTGTCATCGAATAAAAAATAATAAAAAAAAAAGCTATGGACGTCTTTCAGTAGAAACGACGACAAGTACGTATGCTCAAACAGTATATTTATAAGCGCTCTCTCACTAGCTTCATTGAGCGTACGCATAGCAAAATCACTCGTTAGCTGAAAGAGGCACACTTGACTGGTTTCCGCGGGTACTTAGGAAGGTACTTGTAACGACATACAATGTGGATATGACAGACGATTTGTTAATGATCTAGCGGGGAAGGTAATCCCATTAGAGTTAGACGGTAATTCTCTTAGCGTTCACTCGCTGCTACTACGGGCCTTGGTCATTATGGTGGTGTAAGGGTATAAGCGGAAGCGGGATGTTTTTAAGTACCTGTAATCCATTTTTCCTTAACTGTCTTAAAAGGTAAATAAATCGCAGAAAACCTAAAGAAAGTTCCAGAGAAACGCGTAACGAAAGTGGCCGGGCGCTTACTGGGTTCTTAAGTTTGGCTTATGACTTACGGTTATGTGGTTTCATTTTCAGTGCGGTAAGAATGTCGTATGCGCTGTGCTTAGCGCGGCGCTTACGCTTTTCTGCAAGAAACCACTCCTATGCCTTTCAAGACGGCTAAGGAAAAATAGGATTATTTTGTAACCTGCCAAAATAAATTCTACATACGTTACAATGCATAATTGCAAAGAAATCTTTGTTGCGTTGTTCTAGGATTTCTAGTAATGGACGAATCACTTAACCCAAGATAAGTTAATATTGTTGTTGTGTTCGTAGTTTTCAAATGTGTGTGTGACTAGCAATTGTTACTAAATGTTGTCCGACTTTTCTACAATATAGGCAAAATTATGTTTGTGTCACGAGTCCAGTTTTTAACCTTAGTATCTTATGACTTGAACCACTTCATCACATGCTAACAAACAAAAGGCGTAGCGAATAGCTCGATCGGTGCACGCGTGTATTCACCGCTTCATTATCGTGTGGTAACCGCTAGTCGGCACTGCGCAGCATCCCTGTCACTGTGTTGCGTGTTTTCGATATATAGATGTTAAGATGAGATTTTTTTTTATTTTTTATTCGATGACAAGATAGCCCTTGACTGCGATCTCACCTGATGGTAAGTGACGATGCAGTCTAAGATGGTAGCGGGCTAACTTGGAAGGGGTATAGCAGTGTAAATTCAACCCATACCCCTAATCGGTTTCTACACGCCATCGTGCCGGAACGCTAAATCGCTTGGCGGCACGTCTTTGACGGTAGGGTGGTAACTAGCCACGGCCAAAGCCTCCCACCAGACCAGACCAGAGACAATTTAGAAATTATAAATTCCCAAATTGCCACCGCCGGGAATCGAACCCGAGACCTCCCAGTTATAAGACCACAGCGCTCACCACTGCGCCAGGGAGGTCGTCAAAAAATTCTGCAGAAAAATTGTGAAACCCCCATAGGATCGCTTCGTTGTCCGTCTGTCTGTCCGTGTGTCAAGGCCCTTTTTCTCAGAAACGGCTTGACGTACTAAGGTTTTTATACTGAAGAAGATGATGCCGGCGACTTCGTCCGCGTGATTTAAGGTTTTTTTAATACCCTCAAGAACTCTATAATTTTGCGGGATAAAATGTAGCCTATGTGTTAATCCTGGGTATGAGCTATCTCATTCCAAATATTTTTTGTGGAGTGAAGGAGTAACAAACATACACACACAAACTATCGCCTTTATAATATTAGTGTGATACAAAGGTTGATAACGGCCCAAAAAGGGTGACTTTTGTAGCCTCCTAAATAGTCGTGTCTAGGCTCAATCATAGGTTTAGGTGTCACTGGTAAAAACGGACCAAATGCCTCATGAGAAATAGCTATGTTCATATTCCAAGATCAAACCACCGAACACAGTTGGATTATACTTACGTATTGGTTACGTAAACAATGGATGCCATGAACGCCCTGTCGCGCCGTCGCCGTCTCCCATGACCTTAAATATTTGCGGTGCAGCCTAACCGCAGATGGGTATGAGGGTTACCACAAACGCTATTACAAATAAACCGGTTTGGAAACCGTGAACACTTTGTGAATTATTTGAAATCCGTTATGGCTCTGGGTAGCGCTCTTAAATTCGAAGCTCGGTGTCCCACCCCCATTGTATTAAGCTTTCTACTCACGACACTGCGGCATGGCCGGTTTAGGGTGAAAAAGTTTTAAACATGTCGTGTGTAGGGTCATTCAAGGTTGGATCCTAGATAGCCTAGATCTGCCGGCAAGAGCAGATAAATATGCATCCGATGTCTCCAACACGATGTCTACACACGTCCGCGCACGCACTGAGCGGCAGACCCCCTAGACTGCTCGAATCTAGCTGCCTCCTAATTTTTTTTAATTTGCAATTGAAATATTTTTTTTATTCGATAACAAGATAGTCCTTGGCTACGATCTCACCTGGTCATAAGTGACGATGCAGCCTAAGATTGTAGCAGGCTAATTTGGAAAGGTGTGGCAGTGTACGAGTACATTCAACCCATGCCCCTACTCGATTTCTACACGCCATCGAGCCCGAACGCTAAATCGCTTGGTACCAAGTCTTTGACGGTAGGGTGGTAACTAGCCACGGCCAGTCTCCCACCAGACCAGACAATTATAAAATACCAAATTGCCCCCACCGGGAATCGAAGAGACCTCCCAGTCATAAGACCACAGCGCTCAAAACCACGCCAAGGAGGTCGTCATATTCTATCTATTCATCATTTTAGGTGAACAAGCATAGAGGCCGCGTCTGCAGAGATGGGAGCGCGCCAGAACAATCATCGTACTCGTGACCGTGACGGTGCGCGTATTGTCTGCGGTCGTACGCTCGCGGAGATGGGCCTTAATCCGAGATAATGAGTTGCAAAGTGCATTTGTGCATCTATTGGACAAATATTTTGACTTTAAGGCTCTTTAACTCCCGACAAAATAGTTATTTGGTCAACAAGATAGCAAAGTTCATTTTTGTTCCGAGTGCCTAGTTTGAATCCCGAGCGGGCGAAGGATTCTAAGTTAGAATCCTGAGTGTAGTGAGGGATTCAAAGGCACAAGAAACAAAAACGTTGCTATCGGTTGATACATACAACTTTTCACCTTACTTGTTAAAAAGGTCGCCTTTGCTGTCTAAATCTGGTTTTAGACAGCAAAGGCTTTTTGTTGAGCAAGTGAGGTGAAAAAGAAATTTAGTTTTGAAAATCCCGTACAAACTTTGATTTTCGAGATAAAAAAGTAGCCTATATGTCAATCTCCCAACTATATCCTACCCATGTAAAAAATCACGTCAATCCCTGGCTCTGTTGCAGCGTGTTTAAAGGACAAGCCAACAAACAATCTTTCGCATTTATAATATTGATAAGGATAAGCATGAACATTGCGCGACAGGGGACATATACAGTAGTGATTTTTGATAGTTTGGGATACATAATTGCAATTTTCGTTGGGATTTCCAATTTTTTGAAAATAAAATATAGCCTATGTTACTTGCTGATAATGTAGCTTTTTATAGCTGAACGAATTTTTAAAATCGGTTCAGTAGTTTTTTAGTTTATCTATTACAAACAAACAATCAAACCTTTTCTGTTTATAGAATTAGTATAGATTATTCATTACCTACTGATTGCAAAAATAATCTCAAGTTATTATTTTATCATGTGATAAGATTACGATTAGATCATAATATTATCCTAAGCCGCTATCAATGTCACGCTTCTCCGAAATGAGATCACAACACCGAATTAATTCCGCGATGTTATATACAGTTACATGAAATTCTTAATTCTTACGACTCCCGGTCAACGGTATATTTTTTCTATTTAATTGTGTTATGCACTTCCTAAAACTGAGCGGAGACTTTTCGATATGGCGTATCGAACGCTGCACGCGATCGGATTGTTAAGTTGTTAACTAATGTGAATCATCGCTCCATAGTTGGAAGGCCGCTTGCATGTGATTTTTCCTTCTATCGTCTAATTTCCGTCACCTTACCATACACAATAGAGTCGAAAACCGAATGTTTACGATTCAGGCAAATTTTTAGCAATTTTCGGGTCTCTCCTTACAGTATAGTGTCGTACGTTAACGAAGGATCGCGTAGCACATTCTGCACAACGTTATATATTTCTTTGCATATTTATAATCGTTTTTTTTTTGTCACACGTTACCGCGACCTTGGATTAGTCACTAATTAGTCGTTTCGTGAATGGAATATGTAATTATTTGTCTCGTATTATAATCTCATGAAAGTAACAGTGTTATGTATGCAGTCGAGTTTTGTAATCCGTTCGTTTTAGTGGAAGGAAAAGAGTTGTTTTTATATCGTGATCTAATTATACTTCGTGCCGTTATATGTGGGTTATTAAAACGCGTCAACGTATCGTTGTTGTGTCCGAAACTTTTGTGTGAAATTTTATACACTCAAACCAATATTAATACTGTCATGGATTTCGTTGTAAATACTTAAATATGTAATACACATAGGTCGAAATGTGAAAAAAAATTTGGACCTCCCATACAAAATTGACGATCAGCTAATTGATTTACTATGGGAGATAAATTTTTTTTTCCATATTTCGACCTAGGTTCCTTGGGGAAAGTTGTTCAGTTTTATGAGCACGTTCACCTCCTTCAGTATTATTTCGGAGTTTCAATACACGTATATATTTTTTGAGAATAGTTATCCAATATTTTGGGAATCAAAGTTTTGTGTTGATAGCCTAAATTATCCCAAGTGTTATTTAATACGTATTATTTATAAGTAGGTATAAATTATTGGTATAATTATAAAATCAGGTTCATTAAAAAGATTTGAAGATATTTAGTGTATGTATCTAAGTAACTTCGTTTTATGTAATCTCAGAAGTTTAAAAGGTTCGCTTTTTGAAATTTTGTAAGAACTGGACTTTACAGTGATATTTTTAACTAATTACCATCTTTACTAATATTTTTAATATGGAAATGTGTTTGTTTGTCCTACAATTACGCCGCAAAATATGTACGGATTTATAGTTAAAGTCCTGGAGAGAGCTGCGTGATCGAAGGACATACCAACAAACAAAAATTTTCACATCACAAATGTTTGTATGTGCGTGTGCGTGTTTTATCCCCGAAAATTAAAGAGTTCCTTTGGAAATTAAAAACTTAATCCACGCGGACGAAATCGCGGGCATCATCTAGTTTATACTACTAGTAGGTATCATGTATGTATCCTGAGGCTATTTCTATGCTCCCAAGCAACTTAACAAATGAATGTGTACAAAATATTCAACAATGTGGTACAAATATAGACAATGTGCGTCCAAGAGGTTTTTTGTTCGTCTGTAATGTTTTTGTACCTAACAGCGAAGATAAAATGGAATCCAAGTTTATTGTTTATTCCGGTTTCCGAGATTCAAGTCCAAGGAAAATGATACTCAGAGTCGAGACAAGTCCGACCGGTTCTAAGAGCTTAGAGAGGGCGTTTGTGAGGTCTACGCCTGTCTAATGTGCGACCACCGACTGTTTTATTTGTCTACTAGCTTTTATGAGATTTCACGATGAACTGCAGAATTCAGTGTCAGTCTTTACTCTTTACCCATGTGGTTCAGTGAAATATTTTTTTATTTAATTGCTTTTGCCGGTGAACTAGTAATTTTTATTAGTAAACTAGCTTTTGCCCGCGGCTTCGCTCATGTGAAATTCGATTTTCCAACCCTCTATTTTACCCCATTAGGGATTTAATTTTCAAAAACCCTTTCTTAGCATCCGCTAAGAAAGGCATGCAGAGATGTCTGTATGCCTCCGTCCGATCCGTTTGAGCTGTGCGTTGATAGATCTATCAGTCAGTCAACTTTTTGAATTGAACCTTATTAGCTAATGCTCGTGACTTCGTCCGCGTGGATTTAATTTTAAAAATCCCGAACGATCCCGATGAAAAGTAGCCTATGTCACTTTCCAGTCCCGTGCAAAAAATTACATCGATGTAGCTTTATTGCGGTGTGATTGAAGGACAAACCAACAGACAGACATTTTCGCATCCTACTTAATATTATACATGCGAAAGTTTGTGAGGATGGATGTTTGAAAGGATGGATGTATGGAAGGATGGCTGGATGTTTGTTACCCCTTCACGCCAAAACGAATGCACCGATGGAGCTGTTTGAAATGGAGATAGGTCATACCCAGGATTAACATATAAGCTACATTTTATCCCAGTACATTACCCGGAAAATGATAGAGTTCTAGCGGAAATCAAAAACCCACGCGTACGAAGTCGCGGGCATCATCTAGTTTAAAATATTAGTAAGAATGATCTTTTAAAAATCGGATGTCAGAATTGGTCGCATCTAGGTACTCAACTTTGAATAGCATGTTAACCACTTGTTAGTCGTAAAGAGTATTATGTATTAGTTAGTTGATATCGTTGCAATGCGCCGGGCGCCGTCGCCTCGTGACTCATGCCCGCTCTTCATTATCTGTGTCGCATCTTAATTAGATTACTTACATCGCATAGTTGCTGAGGGAGCGCTGTAAATGATCTACGTGCAAATATTTCGAATGCGACTTCGTGTACGAAGAGATTTGAAACCTTTATAAATTGCGCAAGTAAATTAAGACATCCAGTGTACTTTTTTTTTTATTCGATGACAAGGTAGCCCTTGACTGCGATCTCACCTGATGGTAAGTGACGATGCTGTCTAAGATGGTAGCGGGCTAACTTGGAAGGGGTATAGCAGTGTAAATTCAACCCATACCCCTAATCGGTTTCTACACGCCATCGTGCCGGAACGCTAAATCGCTTGGCGGCACGTTTTTGATGGTAGGGTGGTAACTAGCCACGGCCAAAGCCTCCCACCAGACCAGACCAGAGACAATTTAGAAATTATAAATTCCTTAATTGCTCCCGCCGGGAATCGAACCCAAGACCTTCCAGTTATAAGACCACAGCGCTCACCACTGCGCCAGGGAGGTCGTTGATGTAATATTAGCCCTTGACTGGCATTTTATCGGGATGGTCATTGACGATGCAGTCTATGATAGAACGGAGCTTTCTTGGAAGCAGTATGACAGTTTAATTAAACCGGGGGGTGTTATACTGTCCCCAATATGTAACCGTCCTTCATCGGTGACATATCGCTTTTATCCCTGTGATTCCTTATCGGTTTCTAAGGGGCATCGTATCGGAACGCTAAATCAATTGCCGCTACGTCGTTGTCAATAGGGTGATAAACAATAATTAGCCACGTCTAATCAGACCCAGAATTTAGATATCAATTAAAAGGAAGTTCTCAATTCGTCGCGTATATTATATAACTCAATCCAGACAGTATTAATAATTAATTTGTAACCAGACTACTTTACTAGAAGCCCATAATATTTTATTAACATTTTAGTAAAGTTCTGCGACTCTACCAACGCACTTCTGAAGTCAAAGTATTACTAAATTGCTACTCCTACGTGCGTAGTAATAAAAATAGTAAACAGCTGTTTCGGCGTAGTGATGTGGTGAAAGTGAAAATCTAGGAACCGTGAAAGTGAAAATCTAGGAACAGTAAAGTGAAGTGAAGTGAAAAATAGCTTGAAAGTGAAGTATGGCGAAACTGAAACGTGGTCGTAAAGGCCGAAGATGTAAAGGGAAGATGCATCACATGTTTGAATACCTGGGGTAAGACATTCCACTAAGTCTTTAGTAATTATTTGGCGCTAGTTAATTCAAACGACTTTGCGTGCTATTTTTTATCCTGTTCAATAAAAAATACAAAACGGTCCAGAAATCTCGGAGAAATCCTTTTCTTTGAAGTCGGTTAAAAAGTATCAGAACTTATTTTAGAGTAAATTAGGTATATAAAAAATAGAAAAAAAATAATTTTTTTTTTTTTTTTTTTCGCATCCCAGCGTCCAATATGATTAAGACTGCCCAGACCCTGAGCTTTCTTCTATGAGATCCATAGTTAACGAGCTTTGTACAGGAAACAATATGATAATTGTGGGAGTAATAAATTAATATGAACATCCTTTTATAATAATATTATCTCAGTAGATAGAAATCTCGCAGTAAACAAAAGCAATTACGTACGTGAAGATATTTCAGTATAATTACTTAGGTATTTACATACTCGTATGCCAAAGATCCCAAGGCTGGTGAATAGTGGTTAGCAGTAATTATGTCGGTACTTAAGTACCCATAAATTGTAATCGCTTCACTTCGACTCCGAGGCCCGGTTTACATCATTCGCGGATTCACTCATTACATCATGTACCCATACATAGGGTTGCCAGGTCTTCAAACCGAAAAGTCGGACAGGCCAGCCAATTTAGCCGGTTTTTTTTTAGACCTATCACTTGGGTACATTGGGTACATTTGGGTACAAAGGCCGGACACCCTTATTTTTTAGACCTAGCACAAAATGGCATTTTTTTTAAAAGGTCGTTTGCTCAAGCGTAGCGATACAAGATGAGGCCAGTGGAGCGGAAACCAACACATGACAAATATGTAAAAAAAATGGTTAAACTTAAAAAGCTTAGCAAAAGTCGGATAGGCCGGACACCGTCTAATTTGGCCGGACACAACCAAAAAGCCTGACTGTGTCCGGCTTTATCCGGACGCCTGGCAACGCTACCCATACAATACTCACGTACCTACATACCCACTTAGCTGTATGGTGATTCAATTGAATGGAATTTTTTAATCATTCTGTTATTATGAAAAAGTTGTAGGTTGTACCTATCCGAGTGGTATTATGGTACCAAGGCTAGTTTGGCCCACAGCTTTGCTAAAGTAGAATTATACATTGCGGCAATTTCGTTTATCCTATCCCGGGGTAATTTGAAAAATCTAAACATTTCTTTCATGCTAATACTCGTAGTTTTTTTTTAAAATGTATAGACTAGCTCTTGGCTACGATCACACCTGATGGTAAGTGAAGATGGAACGCGCTAGCCCAGAAAATGCCTGTTCACTGTTGATTTACGTAAATGATGCAACTTTAATTTCTTTTCTTTCCCTATTCCTTGGGAATTTCGAGTAATCTGTCCTTATTTTCTTATCTAAATTATACATAATAGGAAACTGTGTGCACAATTAAGTCTAAAGGTATCATAAAAAATAAAAAATGACTGTGCTGTTAAATAATAATGTATACCCAGTATGTATTATCAGCTTCAACAGACGTCGACACATTGCCAATAAAGTTTCTACGGCCTTGAAATGTCATAGATATCCTATCTCGAAATATAAAGTCTATATTATCCGAAAAATGTTTTAAAAAACCACTCGGTACAAAACAGTTTGTCAATAAAGCGTGTCGTATACAAACATTCATTCAACGAAAGATCAAGGTCGCCGCGTTGTAAGAGTCTCTAGTGTTTGCATTGATTGTAATCACTATTCACAACCTACTCTTTTTATTTAAATACCTACTAGATGATGCTCGCGATTTCAAAATTTAGGAGGATTTTTTTTATGAATAGCGGGCAAACGTGCAGGCGGGTCACCTGATGTTAAGTGATTACCGTCGCCCATGAACACTTGTAGTACCAGAGGCACCACCAATGTGTTGCTGGATTTTCAGGAATTTATTGGTCCGCCCCTTGAATAACCCCATAATGTAATTAAGTGGTTCGAAGGGAGATGATATTTCTATTTTCTAGGATACTCATGGAATATTTCCTCTCAAACTAGATCTAAATGCAATAGGCTGTGCAATCAGATTTCGTACTTTTTTTGAAGGATACGATTGATTCTGGTGGCAGTCTTCGTCAGCGGCATAGATAAACAGTCAGCGGTCAACTGAAGTATAAAATTATTTATGTATTCGTTGATTATTTACGTTTTTGATGGTGTTTGTGATCCATGACACCCTGTAACAACACAGTAGGTACGTCATTTTTTAATAATCTCCGAGCTCGTACTTACGCGATGATTTGGCTTAGCACTGCGTCGAGTATTGCGCTTCTAAGCTTTATAATTTGTTGATTCCGCGCGAGTTTTTTCTCCACCGAGATCCTACGAGAAGCAAAACATCTTGCTAGCGAACAAGCATCATTTCATTTCACACCAAACAAGAAATAGATACATTCTTGTAACGCAATGAGAATAATATAAATCTTTGCTTGAGCCTTTATAAATTGCAAAATAATTACTATCATTGCAACTTACGCCCGAGAGGAAATAAGCTTACATCACATCTTACACATTTCGTATTAAATCACACAGGTTAAGTTGTTATTCGAATCGTACGATAATTTCTGCTTAATTTTGGAATTGCGTGACTTTTAAGATTGGACTATTACGTTCAGAAATTGCATCTTTTTTTTAATTCGATGACAAGATAGTCCTTAACTGCGATCTCACCTTATGGTCAGTGACGATGCAGTTTAAGATGGTAGCGGGCTAACTTTGAAGGGGTATGGTAGTGTAGATTGAACCCATACCCCTAATCGGTTTCTACACGCTATCATGCCGGAACGCTAAATCACTTGGCGGCACGTCTTTGACGGTAGGGTGGTAACTATCCACGGCTAAAGCCTCCCCACCAGAGCAGACCAGAGACAATTTTAGAAATTGTAAATTCCCAAATTGACCCCGCCGGGAATCGAACCCGAGACATCCCAGTTACAAGACCACAGCGCACACCACTGCGCCGGGGAGGTCGTCAGTCTTACTGAAAACTGTTACGTTTTTATTGGCTTTCGTCAGTCTAACATTAAAGAGTTTTGGTTATAACTCGACGGCCAAACCGATTAAATGGCTCTCGAATGAGAAGTCCATGAGAAGTGAGGCCATAGTCCACCACGTAGGCCAAATGCAGATTGGAAGACTTCACACACCTTTAAGAACATTACTAAGAACTCTTAGACCTGCAGGTTGCCTCGCGATCTTCTCCTTCAACGTTAAGCAACTGATATTTATTTGCCTAAAACGCACACAACGGAGAAAAGATTAGATAGTATCGGACGCAAAAATAAGCCAGTGGGCAATAGTTTAATAGCCTCTACATTTTATACCCACATTGAGGTTACTTGGTGTACTTACTGTATTAATCACCAATTTGTGGCGAAAGCGTAAAGTTCAGTTATTTTAACACCGCAGTTAGTTTAGAAATGGAATTTAACCACTTATCTACATATTTAAATAAAAAATCTGTGCGTAATTTTTTAGATAGTTTCTTTCCTAAAAAAAAATTTGAAAACTGTAACCCATTTGCGGAAAATAAATGTAACATTCATTTGAAGCATGTCAATATCACATGTTTTAACGGTGAAGGAAAATATCTTGAGGAAACCTGCACACAGAAAGTTGAGAGTTCTACATAATGTTCTCAAATGAAGTCTACCAGTTAGCATTGGACCAGCGTGGTGGACTATGGCATATAACCCTTTTCTGAGAGGAGACCTGCGCTCAGTAGTGAGACGTGAGCGGTTTGCTCATGATGATAATATATTATAGGTTATTATTGATAGATGTTTGTCGTTGTCAACAGAGGGGCGGTGTGTGAGTGTCGCACCGCCATGTCGCACCACAGCGACGAGCAGGCGTTGCTCACGGTGACGTCGGACTCGTTCTGGGAGCCCGGCAACTACAAGCGCACCACGCGACGCGTCGACGACGGCCACCGGCTGTGCAGTGAGCTACAAGCGCTGGTCCAGGAGAGGGCCGACATAGAGAAAACATACGCCAAAAGCCTCAGAGGCTGGGCGAAGAAATGGAATGACCTTATAGAGAAAGGTGAGCTTGAGAATCTTTTGTTTACATACTTTTTGTTTATCATAAAAACTCAAACTGTGTGCCTTTATCAGATATAATTTCGTTAGGTATCCCGAAGATAACAAATCGTGGTATGTACCTATCCGTATTTTTTTATAATCATTGAGTATTATTGCTTACTTAAATGTTAATTTGACTAGATGATTTGAACATATCATAAGAACTGACCACTGTAATATGTATATGAAATTAAACATAAATGCTTTAAGTAATTACAAATTAGCGTCATAACAAACGATTTTGAGTGTAGATAAATTCTGAGAAGTACCTATTTCAAAGGCAGTAATAATACCTATTCGTTTTACCTGTTAAACACCTAATCGTAGATGTGTTAATGGCCAGTCTAATAGCATCACAAGTCCAAGTGATCATTTATAATCCAATTTATTAGAGAATGTGTATCCTGAATTTATAAACAAGCCGTGATGCCTTGAAAGGAATCGGTAATACGATACCTTTGATGTCTCTTTTCGTGGCGGAAATCCATTCATGTTGTTTATTGATGGACGCGCTTTTCAGACTTTAACAGAACATAGACAAAGAGGTATAGCGTACGCCACGTAGTTGCCGCGCGGCTTTAGCGCGAACAAATTCGTCTCATACAAATGCGCCTTTACTGTGTTTTCTAGTACGTTTTTTGGTGCGAAATTTAGCACTAAGATAGTTTGTAGCCTAGAGACGATTCTACTCTAGATGTAGTCTCAAACGACACCAGAAAATCATAGAGTTCTCATTTCTCGCGATGTCGCGGGTGTGTGTTATTACGGGTAGATCGACAAATCACTCACTGAGCAGGCAAATGTTAAATGTTCACACAGCCGACCGCGTTGGTGCGTCTGAAGGAGCGCGGCTCCTACGTCCTCAGACTAGAACGCAACTAGCGTTGGACACATTTTCGTCGCACAGTCTGTGTGAAGCCTTTGGTGGCGGAAATCCATTCATGTTGTTTATTGATGGGACCGCCTTTCATGTCAGCATTCATTACCAAAGAATGCCGAAGAATTGAGGACTTGGACATAATGTTGACAGCACAAACCGTACGCCCGCATCAAGTATAATGTAGTGCGGGAGAGGACCGTACAATCAATGTACTGAATGCATTAAATAGCTCTCTATACATCTAAACATCTATACAAATAAATAAAATTGAAATGTCTGTTTGTAATATCAAAATAACAGCTTTTTAATAAATGCATATGTAAGTAAATACGGTACCTATAATAAAAAATCTATTATACTAAAAGACAACAAACAACAACAAACAAACACATGTTTGTTTATTGCCGGTTAATCTCGTTAACGGTTGGACCGATTTTGACGGGGCTTTCACTGGTAGATAGCTGATGTTATCGGGAGTAACATAGGCTACTTTTTTAACATCGTTGAATTTCAGGACCCGACTCGAGACGAGAGCTAAATTTTTTTCCATATCAGAAAAGTCTCGATCAAATCAAATAATTTTACTATACGTAACGCGAGGAAACTTACTACTGCATTTGTAATCTTTTTATCAACGCATCGCACTATCTCGCTTGTCCTTATCTGAATTGTATTTGAGCGTGTAATATATTATACATTGTCAATTTTATCTCAACTACGCTATCTAACTTGAACTGTACATAGATACCTACTACCTATCAATTAATCTTATTATAAATATTATTTCAATTAGCTTATAGGCGTTATTGTTATATTATTGGCATTATAAATTAAAAAAAAATATTATTGTGATTTTATATTGTAAAAAAATTTAATGTTTACAACAAAACTTATAATTTGCATGTCAGGACAAAATAGTTTTAAGACCAGATATTTGTACTACATTCTGGCAAATAAATTCTATTCTATTTATTCAATACCATTTTCAATATTTAAAATACATAGGTATCCGTAAAGCATCGAGAAATAATTTTCTAGGTTTATTAGTAATTTTTAACGAATATACTAAGCAAGTTATTTCGCCAAAATAATAACGTTATAATGAAATGCGTGATTGCTAGTTTTACTTAATTTAAATTCTACTGCACATTTATCTATTTATTTTCCTCGGTAATTTTTCGCAGTGGCTTGCGTAAACGATTGTGCCTCGAATAATACATTAAAAATCGAAATGGAAAGTTATTTGGGGGCGATAAAGCTGTGTGTACACCTGCGGCCTGTTACCATCCTTACATTTCTTATCCCCATACGCGGTGCTCACTCAAGTACTAAACGTAAACGTCCTACGTCCTAATAGAAACGTGTATCATGTATGCCAAATTTCAGCCCGTTCTGTCCAGAGGATTGAGCTATGCGTTGATAGATTAGCCAGTCAGTCACCTTTTCATTTTATATAATTGGATGGAAGACTAAAACGGGAAATTCCTTATTAACCTGTTAGAAAACCAATAAAATAAATAATATTCTCGGTGTTAAAGCAACATTTCGGGCTAGCATTTCCGTTGCGTTTTCTTCTAACTTTTCGACTGCGTTTTTTCCGGTTACATGTCCTAAGCCCAAAGTACGAGTATATCGGCGATTCTGCACGCGTTGAGAATTCGATACGTTTCGGATCGGGTCGTCAACGCGGACGTGCCGAAAGTGCGTTAACATGCATCACTATGTTTGTAAAATCGAAAGTTATTTATGGTATTGATTGCGTAGACACTTGTTATGTGGTTACCTGCCGTGACCGTGTGACTGAATGGACGCACGTATCAAATAAAGTGCTAAAAGTACACAGTTGTTGAAAACTCAGTTGACAGATCTATTCCTTAGAATGCGTGCCGCCAAGCGATTTAGCGTTCCGGCACGATGGCGTGTAGAAACCGATGAAGGGTATGGGTTGAATATACACTGCCATACTCCTTCCAAGTTAGCCCGCTACCATCTTAGACTGCATCGTCACTTACCATCAAGCGAGATCGCAGTCAAGGATTATCTTGTTAGTGAATAAAAAAAACTTTATGAAAAGGGCGCCTTCAAATTAGAGATGAAATGAAGGCGCTGCAGGTGAAGCCACTTTGGTGCGTTAACCGCGCCGCTGCTAATTTTCATAATTAATTTTCATAATTTGATGGCGCCCTAACTATTTTAAACTCTGCCAATTAGTTATGTTTAGAAATTGTGTAAAAGCGAATTAGAATTAATGATGTTGTGCTCGTCCATGAGAAGATTACCAATTGAGTATATTTAAAACCAAATAGGTAGTCCCTAAATCCCTACCATCTTGCGATTATTATCAGTATACGTTTATGGGTAACTTAGGCAGCGACATATCTACGCCAAATATAGATTAGGCACAGCACAGGAATACAGCTTTAGGTGCTCTTCGAGGCATGGGAGTGCATCTAGAACCGCCAACTTTACAAATCTAAGCTCTTATTGAGAATCTCTAGGCAGAAAGTCCCAATTTTTATTTTCGGATCCCTTCCGGGATTCCAATCCGATACCTCGTGATATGTGGCTGAGCAAACCAGCCACTACACCTGCGAGGTAGTATAAGGAGAGATATTACGTTGAACAAGAATCACTTGCGGCACCTTGCGTCAATACGCTAACAGGTAAGGGGAAAGTTATGAAACCCGCCGCACCGGCCGCGCGGACTGCGACCAGTTTTTACGACTGATTGTTGAGATGAATAATTATATAATAACCGGGGACTTGATGCTTACGAGATGTGTCTTGCGTGCGTGTGTGTGCTACTGCGATGTCGCAAAGCTGCAACAATTTTTTATCTCGAAAAAGTTGCGATTTTAACTAGTTATGTAGAAAAAATCATCATAGAGCACGACTATGAAAACTACGTTACTTTTTACAAGTAAACTCACAGAAGACTTTACTGTAATATTTAGCAAAACTAACATTTTTAAAATTTTTAAACTTCACATTTTTCTGGTAATCCCTGGAATTTTTGAGATAAATCAGAGTTAACAAACAACTGAACATTAAGTTCAGTAGATTTCTCTTTTGATTCCCGTTTGAAAAGAAGCTGCTGCTGAGCCGGCAAGAAACGCAGCAGTTGATTTGTTTTTAAATATTCAGAATCTTCTAGCGAATCTACTTATATCTAAACCTTCTAAATCTTGATATGTTTTATCCTAGGACCAGAATACGGCACAATGGAGGCAGCGTGGAAAGGCGGCATGGTTGAAGCGGAACGATTGTCGGATTTACATTTAAGCGTACGCGACCGGCTCGTTAACGACGTCATTGCTCAGATCAAAAACTGGCAGAAAGACACGTATCATAAGGTCAGTGAATATTTGTTTTAATAATATTTTATTTATATTAATTATAAATAAGTGAATTTTCAGCATAACTTCGTTTCAGTCAAATGTATAATTAACAAATAAAATGAGAGTTAAAGTGTCACCTTGCGTAACACCAAAAACTTGTTGAATTATTTAATGTTTCAAACCCTTTAAAACCGGTTAGAATTTACATTGTTGTATCGAAACTATTAGTTTCGTGGAAAATAAAACCAAGTTTTTAACTACAAATGTTTTTAAATGTATCATTATAAAAACATGTTCATGTTATAAACAAAACGAGAATTGGCTTAAACGCAGTATAAGTCATGCGTAATTAATCCTTACTTTGATTATTTTACGATTAACATTATTAGAATGTAGGTGAACTTATGGATAATCATTATTACGAAATTCTTGTGTAATTATAACGTCATTTATTCGAATTTGTTTTATAAATTATACAATTTTTAACTTTGCAACCTATTTATTTGCTTATTTTACGATTAATACAATTTTTTCTTGAAATGAATACTAATATATAGCTCTACAATCTTCAGGGAGTCCGGGGTTTGACCCCAGGCTGGCAATTCTGACTTCTCGAATTATAAATATTCGTCTATTAGCTTTTTATATTTCTCTTTTGAAAGCAAAATCCGTAAAGCACTAGCTGAAAGGCCGAAATTTCCGTCCGTGGCTTGTGCTAACATGGCTTTGTGAGGTTAATCCGGCGTGCAGTGTCTATGAGAGCGTCGGCGGCTGTACTAGTAATGACTAAAGAGCTAGATAAACATAACCACTATGTTGCTAGTATGCTAATCTTTTGTGGATATTTACTCTCTCTAATATAAAGCGAAATTGTAGAGTAGAGATACTTGAGACACGTGATAAAGCTTGAATTGAAAACACCAATTTTGAAAAAGATCAATCGCCGAATACAACTCAGCTGGTAGTCTTTGGGAAGTTTCGTGATGTCTTCTCCAAAATACCTCAGTGCTTGAAGACCAAAATCATCGAATAGTGCGTGTTGCCAGTGATGAATAAAGGATCCGAAATATGGTCGCATACTACGGGCCTCATAAGAAGGCTCAGGGTAACCAACGGGCGATGGAGAGCTATGATGCTCTAGCTAAAATTCGGTGGTAGTATTTGAGGACCTGGCGAGTGAAACAGGTATATATGGTGGATCTCGCGGGATTTAAAACCAAACTCAGGCGTGGATACCTAACAAATTGAAATAAAAAGTTAATCGACAAATCGGCGAACGCGAAAGTTTACTATAAAGTTATGCAACTCGTTTTTAGCAATAATCACAATAATAAATAACAGCCAAAAGTAAAAGTAGAAAAGTAAAAAGAGTAAAGCTAAGCTTTCGCGTAAACAAACACCAACCTCTGAGCTGAATTTAAAATTGAATAGAAAACCGCTTTCCGGCGTCGCTTTCAATTGTTAATTTATTGTAATGAGCCGAATTAATACTTAGTACAGAGTTGAATGCGATGGGTTGTTATCAATTATTCAGGCTCGGTAGACTGTCGCGCGCGTAGAATTATAGGCGAAATTACTATCCGTTCACTCCAAGAGCTCAGGCTCGAGATAGAGGTTAAAACGAGACACAAATATGCTCTGACATCAATCTGTCCCGTTTTAATTCTGTCTTAATTCTGAGCTGAGTGAGTGCTGTCTATAGATTTCAGGCTGAGAGTTCTCCATTTGGTTCTCAAAGGTGTGTGGAGTCTGCCAATTTGCATTGAGCCAGCTTGGTGGAATATGACCTAAAACCCCGTTCTAAAGGGACATATAAGTTTTGAATAAGAAAAATTGCCTAAAATTAAACCACGGACTGCCCGAAAAGTTGACCGAAGTCTTAACGCTATCACCGTCCTATACAATACAATAATAACAGATACCTACTGATAAAGCAAGTGGGTAATCAATTATTCCATCTAATCATCCCTTCTGCATCAATATCGTATCAGAATGATACCACACTGCTATCGCAGGATGATACAACATGGATCAGATCCCGATTTAATTTACTAAATCAAGCCAACAGGAAGTAGACTCCAAGACCAGCCAGAGGTCACCCAAACAATAGAACTTCTCGATGAACCGTGCGGAAAAGCATTTAAGGCTCTTAGCATATCTCCACCACAAAAACTGTAAGAGCGGAACCGCTGAAGCTGCTGCTGTTAATGCAGTCCTGCTGGAGTGTTGGATGACATGTTGACAGACGCGAACTTGTTTATGTGTTTTCGCATAGATGAGTATTTCTTTATCATGCTATTGCCTCGCAGTAGGTACTCATGATGAAATCCATAGATCACATTCTCATTCTGCCCAGACTAAAGACAGTAAAAACAAGAAACGACATATTTATGTCAAGAAGGTTTTTGGTCTCGTTTTAACTCAATCTTGAATCCAAGGCAATTCAAAACGGGCTATAAATCTCAGCCTCAAGCATCAGTTATATTTTTGCGCTTGGTTTCTTTATGTTTGGTTTGTGGCAGAGATGTAATAAAAGCATCACGAAATTGCGTGTTAATGAAATATTTTCAAAGTCAAATCTCCGCGGTAAAATAGGCTGCTTTGCTTCTATGATTAAACAGACTGGATATTATGGTGCTTCAGCGGTTCCGCTATATTTATTTCTCGGCGGAGGTCTGCTACCGGGCTAATTGTATCACCTGTACCTATCCAGCTCCTAAGTATTAAAGTTGACTCACGACCAAGTCTATTGTTACTTAGCGAAACAATCGGCTGTTACACACAGACAAGTTACCGATTAGCTGCAGCATACATACATACCTATATGTATATCTACACAACGTAAACATAGTGAGTACGCATTACACGACAGCAAGTAGTAGTATTATCTATTCTGTGACAATAGGGATGTTAACAATTTTTCGGAATTGCTTTTATTTTGAAGATTGACTCTTGTTTACCATAAAAAAAAATATATTATTTAAAAATATTAGTATTTTCGATGAGAAAATATACAAAAATAGAGTAATTTTGAATTTTCCTGCTAAAACACTCTACAACTGTCACTTGACTGACATGACGTCATCGGTCCGTCCGCGCCACGAAAGAAGTCCCATAGAGGCGGCGCTAGTAGTCGTATGTCTAGGCAATTATTGTGTGTAAAATCTGTTAGTTCCACCTGATGGCCACGGGACTTCTTTCGTGGCGCGTACTATACCTATAATCACACCGTTTGTTTCGCGGTTCGTCTAGTGACGTCACGAGCTCTTCTTGGCGTTTGCAGTCACGTGACATCAGATTATAAATAAAGCATTTAAAATCATTTTTAATTTTATTAAGTTATATTAAATTACAAAAATGTGATTTTCGATATTCTAATCCTACAAACTATCATAAAATTAACACTTAACATTAATTTGTGATTAGTGTTAACATCCCCATTGTTTAAGTTTGTGAGACCCAGAACTGGCTGTTTAGACTTAGCGAGTGATGGGTGATCAGAAGAGGTGAAGAAGCCTGGCTTATATAATATTTTGGAAGAACGGTTCTGCGGTCGATATATGGTGCGGTTCAAATTAATGGTTTGTGGCGCATTCGACACAAATTGGAGCTCTATGGTATACTAGCTTTTACCCCCGGCTTCGCTCATGTAATTTCGAACCAGTATTTTGGATTTATAATTATGGATTTTTTTAAAAGAATATCAGCCAAACTGAAGTTGACTTATTCTTCCTATCCCCTCCAAATAAGTGGAAAGCTTGTGCTTGAAGTGGGTACTACAATAGTGCAATGGGTGAGGTTCGAACCTACCTCCTTTAAGTTTTTACTGCACCTTTAACCGTTGGGTTATTAAGGTTTCTGTTGTATTGCATTGAGGATTAGGTACTTAAGTAACTTAGGTTTAAAAACTAACCAAATTATCTCTTCGTCTAAATTAGTTATAGTTTTGTTTTGTTCTTAATAATGTTAGGTGGTAATAAAACTTGCAAAGTGTTCTGAAACGTATTTTTAACGCATCTGTTGCGTGTTCTCTGAATTCGGGTTTGTATCGTAATTTCACGCAATCGATTAGTTCGTTAAATACAGATGTTCCACGAAAGTTGTTAAAAAGTTCTAACGAATACGAGTAACGATCAGAGGAAGTATGTTTATACTTTTTCCCTCGAGAAACGGTTATTTCATTAATTATATTTGTTTGGTTTTTCTATTTTAGAAGTTATCTAATCAGAGGTTTTCTATAAAAATACATAATATCACATCAGACTATCACACTAATATTATAAAGGCGACAGTTTGTATGTGGGTGTGTGCGCGTTTGTTTGTTACTCCTTCACGTCACAACGAATGAAATTTTTAATGAAGATAGCTTACACCCAGCATTAACACAAAGACTATATTTTATCCCGAATCTTTTTCTAATTCGATCGTCACGATAGTCCTTGACTGCGATCTCACCTGATGGTAAGTGACCTTATGGTGAGTGAATTAAAGAGCTCTCGCGGGAATTAAAAAACCTTTATCCACGCGAATAAGTCGCGAGCATCATCTAGTGTGTAAATAATATATGTATCGTAGGTTTTTCAATACATTATAAAACTTACGTAATAATACGAGTATGTCTTACTCATTTTCTGATGATTAGTAATGCCCTTGCGAATGACTTTCACGATTATTTTGATTTGCGGGAAATTCGATTAGGTACAGCAATCTTATATGTAGACGTTATTTATTTTGTTCTTCGATACTTTAACGAGTTTAAATTCGAATTTATCACAATTTAAATTCCATCCGTGTGCAAACGTCCTATAAGTGATCATTCGATGACCTTTGCAATTGACTCATATGATTATTATGACTGGCGGCGAGTTGGTTGGAATGCGGCACGTCGCGTAGTGATTATAATCATCGTAAGAATTGTGATTGTATCACACATTGATTTCGTGGTTATTTGTTTATGCTGGTTTATCTCCATTGAACGAGATAGTGATTAATTTAATAACTCTCTGGTGGGAGGCTTTGGCCGTGGCTAGTTACCACCCTACCGTCAAAAACGTGCCGCCAAGCGATTTAGCGTTGCGGCACGATGGCGTGTAGAAACCGATTGGGGGTATGGGTTGAATTTACACTGCTATACCCCTTCCAAGTTAGCCCGCTACCATCTTAGATTGCATCGTTACTTACCATCAGGTGAGATCGCAGTCAAGGGCTATCTTGTCATCGAATAAAATAAAAAAAAAACTATTGTTCTTTCTTTCTTCGTATTGGGCTGGTCTCCACACATAAACCGTAAGGTCTGTTATGTGCGATGCACTACTCCCGCTGATGTCGTCACTCCAGCCATTATTCAGATATCGTGTTGATATATATCATCAACACGTCCTATGTCGTCATTCCCACTCACCTCGAGATCTATAGAGCGTGCTCTGACTTAGCTCAGAGTTAAGATAGAGTTGAAACGAGATACAAATCTAGTGTCGGCAGACTAAAACTCATATTTTTAAGCTATTGCATAGCTTCTATCGCGGGCCAGCGTGGAGACCGAATCCAGAAATTCCGTAACGAAAATAACCTGACACGGGACTCCTCTACGGTGAGCCGCTAGATGGCGTTGATAAAAAATACTACGCAATAGCTTTACCGCGGCAGTCCCCGAGTGCCACCCGTCTTTTTTTATTTAACCAATAATATTCATTTATTTTAATACACTGTCTGTCTAAAGCACATAAGCCCTTCGCTTCAGTTTGAACTCTCAAGCGAACGGCTTTGACTTATATGCTTTAGTCAGACGGTGTGTTAAAATAAATGAATATTGGTTTAATAAAAAAAAGTATGAGTTTTTGTGACTTATGTGCTTTAGTCTGCCGACCCTAGAAATATGCTCTGGCATAAATCTGTCTCGTTTTAACTTTGTCTTGAGTCTGAGCAGCGTGAGAGTGCGGTCTGACTGAGACTGACTGACTGAGAGATCTGTCAGCACTGCACTTTCCGTCAACGTCTTTCCGTTTGTAACCAAGCGCTCCTCATATCGCTACTGTAGCTTTGCAACTGGTCGAGCTGTCGGTTCTCGAACGGATATCCTCATTTTTGATTTGGTTATTTAGAGAAATTCCAAGCTCTCTCAATCGCCCTCAGTGAATCAGAGCTTTCTTACGAGGCCCGTAAAATTAGCAACCGTGCCTCACAGCCTTATGTCATCCCTGGAAATATGTACGCAATGTTCGAAGTTTTGGACGTCAAAAGAAAAGAGCAACTGCTAGGTTTCGTACCGAATTCATTTTTCACAACAGAATCCGCTTTCCGAACCAGTGGTATAGAGTCCTGACTTGTCAGAGCTACAAGATGGCTTACATGAAATAATTTAGAATTTGAATTCAGGCAAAAGGTATTTTGGATTAGAAGACATCTCGAAGCTTCCCGAATTTCCGGTATCTTAAATATTTATGTAGTTACGTCATCAACTTTAAATAGCTTCTTCTTGAAAGCAGTCTTTACCATCATTTAATATTTTTGATCAAAGATAATATATTTCGCATTTCATTTTCACTTTCTAAATAATCATTTGACCTCTAGTTCAAACTCGCACGATATATCAGCGTCCACTGGCTTGATAAATACCAATGTGGAATGTTACATAAATGTATATTATGTACGTTACATGTATTTGATTTAATTTTATTCTATCTTTCCGTCTCGGGTCACTTATTATGGGAACTATATTAATTAGTATTTAATTATGCAATGTATGAACTATTCAATCAATATTGTGATTAATTGCTTTATTGAGCAATAGTTTTTTTTTATTCTCGTTTAACAATCTAGGTAGCTGTGCAATTTTGTATTGCAGCTTGTTTTAATTAAGCGATGAATATTTTATGGAGCCAAAAACAAAATTTTATTGGCTTAATCGATGCGTTTGAGCTGATGCAGTGACTCCCTGTGAGTCTCTGATGTCGTCGGTCCAGCTTGTGTGGGGGTCACTAGCCAATCTAAAGTTGTCTAATATCGTCCTGTCCCCTCCAAATACTCGGAAAGCTTGTGTTAGGAGTGGGTACGACAATAGTGCAACGGGTGGGATTCGAACCGGCGACCTTACAGTTTCAGTTCACACCTTTAACCGTTGGCCTATTGAGGTTGCCACTTCAACATCTTGGGCGCTCAACGACCATAAGTTCTAAGTTTAATATCGTCGAACTAACCTCAAAATATGAAAGTAGAAAAAAACATGAAACCACTGAAACTAAATAATTTAAGCATTTTCGTAGCCGGTACATAGCTTATCTTAAATTCTAAGTACAGTAGATATGGGATGTTTCGCAAAAGGTACAGCCGTAAAACGGTTTTATCACCTCAATTGCGAGGCCACTCGCAGTTGATAACGTAAGAGATGTATCTTTTATTTTATCTCAGAAAGGAATTTTTGTGATAAACGCTTAGGTATAGTCTATTAAACTTGGCTACGTATGTCGCTGTTTAATGGAACTATTTATTTAAGCTTAAATAGAAATATTTTTTATTCAAATAAACTTTTACAAGCACTTTTGAATCGTCAATGAATCTACCACTGGTTCGGAATGCCTTTCCCGCCGAGATGAGCCAGCAAGAAACTGGGCGGTCGCTCTTTTAGAAAAAAAATAAAAAAATTACAATAGTTAATGAAACTATGCTATGTACACAGTGCTTCCACGATGAATTTTCCTAAGTCCGATACAATACAACAACACAAATAAATTATATTATTGATTTGCGTTGTTGTACAAAACTCAAATCAATTATTTCATTTAGTTCTACCGTTCTTATTCAGAAAATTTAGTTCATTTTCCGTCTGTCTGTCTACACGCCACTTTAGTTAAAAGACTTAAGAAGTCCAGAAACATTAAAGTATTTGGTTCTTTGAAAAACATCTTACAATTTTCTCTTAATGCTCTACTCGGTTCCACATTTTATTTATTTACCATTACATACAATTTGAACTGAAAAACCATATAAGCCAATTTGATGAACAAAGAACTCTTAAGAGTCGAGTTTTTTTGCAATTCTTGTCACGTGCTGGCGGTCTGCCAGTGTTTTTGCAAAGTGTGAAAATACTGCGACCTCGGGACGGTGACCTTTTTGATAATAACAAGCCGCCCACGTCTTCTCACTTCGGGGTTTCACCTTTGTGCCGCGGATTTTTCGATAAAAACACAATTTTTTTTGTAAAGGGAAATTTTCGGAGTAAATATTTTTTTTTTTGCAAAGAAAATCAATTAGTTTTAAATTTTGGTTCAGTCACTCGAATGTCCGCTTCATACGTCTATAGGCTTCGGGTTAAGTAAAATTTACTTTGATAACAAAATATTTACAGAGCATTTGGGTATACTATAATTATTATTATCATTGGTGCTCATGAACGGTTGGGGGCAAGGGGGCTTGCTTAAGCACAACACTCCTCTTAAATTTAAGTCTTATGCTGAGATCTATAGAGCTCTGACTTAGCTCTGATTTAAGATAAAGTTAAAACGAGACACAAATATGCTTTGACATAAATCTGTCTCGTTTTAACTTTAGAGTCTGAACAGAGTGATAGAGTGATCTATAGATCTCAGCATTAGTACAACAATACATAGTAAAATAAAAATAAAAATAAAAATAATGCCTAAAAATAAAAAGAAATCATTAACTGCAACTGCAAGTAGGTATAATACACGATCTACTTTTTATAAAAATTACACGTTTGCAACACTTGCCTACATCTTGTAGTTATGGCATTGAAATGACTTTTACTCGTACATTCTAAAAAACTATAACTTAGGTATTTACACCCAAAAAAAACACCTACACTAAACACCAAGATCTACGAAATTAGCAATTAGATCTGATTAATCCTATTACATTTGCAAATAATAATAGAAAGAACTGGTTGTTTGAAATTTTTTTCGGTTACTTTATGTTACGACAACTTGACCAAACATTCAACTTAAATAAAATACAACTTGTATACGATCCGTTAAAATCGGTAGAGTTGATCCGTAAATAATGATATCGGAAACAAAGTTTTTTGTTAAAGTTTTTGTCATTATTAAGACTTTTTCATTGCAAGCCAAAAAATAACAGTGCCGCGAACGCTATTTATATATATTGGAAACATAAAATATAATACATATACAGGGCGCAGAAAAATCAATAACCACAGTTAATTGAACAATAACATTATTACCACCACGCAGGACCGAGTATATAAGCAAAAATGGAACAAGTAAATTTACACAGATAAATACTTACATTCGTTTAACCTCGCATCGATACCTACAATGTTTACATAAGAGCAATATATAAATGCTGGTAATAATGTACCAAGCACGCATTTTTGTGCGTAATCGATTTGTATGCGGAAAGCTTACGCAGATTATAAAATGAGCCATGGATTGTTTAGTTTAAAAGTTTTTTTTTTATAAAGAACATTAGCCAAGCTAAAGTTGACTAAATATTCTCCTATCCCCTCCAGTTAATGCTAGGAGTGGGTACGACAATATTGCATCGGGTGGGATTTAAACATGCGACCTTTCAGTTTTCAGTCCGCACCTTTAACCGCTATTGAGGCTTTATATAGTTCAAAAGTTAGCGGATTCATTTTTGGTATTTCATCGCTATACTTTGCGATTGATGAAATAAATACATACTCTCGTAATTCTAGTCTAATACGGTGACAGTCTCTAAGGCTCGCACTCACTCAGTTTGGACTCAAGACAGAGTTAAAACGAGACAGATTTATGTCAGAGCATATTTGTGTCTCGTTTTAACCTCTCTCTTGAGTCTGAGCTGAGTAAAAGCACGCTCTATAGATCTGAGCATAAGACTTTGGTCTCCTTCTTCTGGGGGCTGTAGTTCAAATCCTATGCACGCAACACTAACTTTAGCGTTGCAAATTGCTCTCTT
The DNA here is from genome assembly GCA_038048805.1 of Hipparchia sbordonii. NCBI lineage: Eukaryota > Metazoa > Arthropoda > Insecta > Lepidoptera > Nymphalidae > Hipparchia > Hipparchia sbordonii. Next base: position 9,640,779 of record CM076115.1, read on the forward strand.
TTTCTAACAGAAAACTTAAAAGCTCTATATTTTCAAGACTGGTTAAGGTATTAAAAAAAGAAAAACGTCATTGTGTTACAACATTAAAAACCTTTATTATAAGTAAATAAAAAAAATAGATAGTTGGCGATGATAAGAGTGCGCATTTTTGCTCGTAATTCACCCGCGATAAGACCCAAGTATGCGGAAAGCGTGATATGTCATCGCTCTACTATATTATGCTCTCTGGTCGTGTCGGATTTCCGTCCCATCGGACTATGAGAGTAACGGAATAGAGAGTGCACCTGTGTTTGCGCACACACTTGTGCACTATAATATCTCCCGCGCAGATGGCTAATCTCTGCAGAGATTTGAAGTTGGTTCCACAGTTTGGTAGTGCGAAGAAAAAAGATCTCTAAGGTTAGTATAGGATTTAATTCGATTGATCGTATCGATGACATTAGCGTCAAAGTAAAATGAACCGTAACAGAGTTGAATTAGAGCTCACTTCGTGTACGATTCTTATAAATGTTCACATATGCGGATACTCTCCAAATTGAAATCAAAGAAACGGAACAAGAAAAAACCAAAATAAAGGAATTTGTGACTTTAAATCGGTACTATTAATGTTCATTTTACTTTGACGCTAATGTCATCGAATACCAATACGATCAATCGAATAAAATTTTATACTAACCCTGTACTGTACTGTATGTAGTTTTGTGTGAGGAACTTTGGTGAGGAAGGATAGAATTAATACGTTGTCTCTATTAATTCCCGTAAAGAGGATGACGGTGTGGTGTTTCATTGGGCGGAAGGTAACACGATGCCTTTGCTTATTTCCCAATAGGATTATGGTTCATATAATAACGCATACCGAACTAGCAAGTTCCTGGAACTAGCAAGTTCTAGTGGAACTAGCGACTGGATTTAATGGCATCGTCTGCATTTTCCCAGATATGATCATTGTTTTTGTGCGTGCGTGCGTGCGAGTGTGTGTGTGTGTGTGTGTGTGTGTGTGTGTGTGTCTTTGTGTCTATGGTATCGAAGCAGACGGAGGGATGAAGCGATTTTGATTTTGTTTTTCTTGTTTGAAAGGTGAATAAGTCGGGAGTGTTTTTAGCTATGTTTGATGAAAATCGGTCCAAGATGGCCGCCGCCACAGATTACATTTTTTTTTAATTTTACATGTTGGGGGTGTTTTAAATTTTCAATAATTTACACTTGTTGTGTATGGGGTAAATATAAAATAATAGATTGTAGTTGAAAATGTTCGTAGTTGGAGCTGGGCGAGTACCTACCGCCCACCGCATCAATATTCACGATATTATCTCATCCCCACGTGACTACTGCTGTGTCATCCGTTGCAGGTGGATTAGGGTTGTCTAACCAGTGAATCCGATCCACCTAAATTATTTAAAAAGCTCCCTACAAGGCAAACAGACGATACCTGGCGCAGTGGTGAGCGCTGTGCTCTTATAACTGGGAGGTCACGGGTTCGATTCCCTGAGGGGTCAATTTGGGAATTTATAATTTCTGAATGGTCTCTGGTCTGTTCTGAATAGGAGGCTTTGGTCGTGGCTAGTTACCATCCTATCGCCAAACACGTGCCGCCAAGCGTTTAGCGTTCCGGCACGATGGCATGTAGAAATCGATTACGGCTATGGATTGAATTTCTGCCATTCAACTTATCCTGCTACCATCTTAGACTGTATCGTCTCTTATCATCAAATCGTTGTCAAGGACTATTGTGTCAACGAATAAAAAAAAAGAAACAAGAGAGAGCAAGAGAGGAAATTGAAGTATTTGGGGCACGTGATGCGTTACATCGGGAATATGAACTCCTTCAACTTATCATGCAAGGGAAAGTGGCAGGTAGAAGGAAGCCTGGCCGCAGAAGGATATCGTGGCTGAAAAACTTGCGCCAATGGTTCGGGAAGAGCACAAGAGCAATATTTAGAGCAGCGGTCTCAAAAGTTGAAATCGCCCTAATGATTGCCAACCTTCGCAAGAAAACGGCACATTAATAAGAAGAGAGAGAGAGATCATAATTAATTTTTGATAATCAGGTAAATGTCTGTGACAACCCTAAGTTTTAGTATTGCGCATTTCGTGCAGTAAATATTAGTAAATAAATATGGGAGGATTCAACCTTGTCTCACTTGAATAGAATAGAACATAAACATGCACCGCGCGAACCTGCGATAGTGCTATCATTAAGATGGTATTTATAAGGTTTTACTTCTATATCTATTCTGATGACATGGTGTAATAGATTCCTTTTAAACCCCGACGCGAAACCGACGGGGCGATCTAAGTTTGAATTAACTTTTTTTTTAATTATGAGATAGGCTTGCGCTTGACGACGGGTGGAAAGCATTGGTGAGGTTTAGTTTGAGCACGCTTGCCTAGAAAATGCCTATTCACTCTTGTCTTGAAGGTACTCACTCTCCAAAGTATATCCGATAGAAGACCGATAGACAGGCGACATTGCGTCGGTGTTGAAGACTGATCTGTATTTATTTTCATCCGCGTGGATTAACGTTTCTAACTCCCGCGGGAACTCCTTAATTTTCCGGGATAAAATGTAGCCTATGTATTAATCCTGGGTATGAGCTATCTCCATTGCAAATTTCAGCCAAATCTGTTCATTCGTTATGGCGTGAAGGAGTAACAAACATACGCACACATACACCCACACACACACATACAAACTTTCGCCTTTATCAGTGTGATATCTGTCTGTCTAGAGCCTCTGCGAGTCCTGGAGCATACAAAATAAGATATAGAGCGACTATTTAATATTGGAGGCCGCAAATAAATATATATAAGGATGGTACGTGGTCTACGTGAAGGTACCTACGTGACTGTACCTACTAAAAGGATAAGGCCCTGAATATGCAGGAATCTATACAAATAGATAGAATTCTAGTGACTTTCTATGAATTTGAAATAACTTGCCTCTTATTAAACTTATATAATTCTAGATAATTCCCGCGGGAACTCTCTTATTTTCCGGGATAAAAATTTGCCTATGGCCTGTTCCAGACTATAATCTATCTGTGTGCCAAATTTCAGCCAGATCGGTTCAATCGTTGCGATGTGATTGAGTAACAAACATACAAACTTTCGCATTTATAATATTAAATAAGTAGGATAAATAATAGGATGAAAATCTTTCAATGGGTTTTTTGGTTTCAATGGGATTTTCCAAAACCTAAATCTACGTTGACAAAGTTGCGGGCAAAAGCTAGAGAAATAAATAGTATGAGAATCTTCTCCTTTCTTGAAGACGGACTTGAAGAAAGTAAATGGCATTAGTATTAAAAAATACAAAAAAAATAGAAAGTTAGTTTTATGTTATTGTAATTGAAAATGGAAATAATGTACTCAATACTGTGGTCCGTGACCGACCTCCGAAGTTCGTATGTAAAATTATTCCAAGAAAACCTACAGATTATAATTATTGTTATGAAGGTGAAAATAGTGCTAAAATATTACACTAAACACAACACTTGTTTATGTACCTCTACTGTAGTCCTTATTTTTACAGGAGTAAGGTCTTAAATTAATAGCGAATTTGTGTTTTAAGTCTTTGTCAGACAGAACGCGTACATAGCGCGTCAAGGAGTAGAGGTACTACGTCCCATACTTGCGCTGATTTTTTTTTTACTATTCAAATTGATAGCTGTCTCATGTTTGTGCAAAATTTAATTAATCTTTGTGCAAAAGTTAATCAAGAGCTGTTTATAGATCGGTGAGTCCGGTAAGTAGAAACCTAATAACAAAATTCAATTTTTTTTACAACAAACCCTAAATATTTTTGGGTTATAATGTAGACTAAATCATTTCTTGTATAATTTGCTACAAGCGGAGGAATAACCCATCAAAGTTCGGTCAGACAGGCAGAAAAAAGTTTTGAAAACGTGTTTGGGCTTAACAGTTCCATTCAATCCCGGCCTAGCTCGCAATGGTAGATATATATTTAAAATTAATTCGGATATAAATAAAGTGTTTAGTTACACTTGAAGGAATCAAGTGTAGCACATTTATAATATTAAAAAAAGGTATTTGTGAAGCGAAGCAAGTATCCTACTGTCCTGTGATCGTGCCTAAAGCTGTTTCAAGATTGATATCGCTACATTATTGACAGCTTGACGCGCTAGCTACGCGTTCTGTTTGTCGAAGCCTTAACTGTTAATGTTAGGCTCTGGGCGGGCGTGATGGTGAATACATTACAATAAATTTGAACACAATCGCGTATCATCTAAATGTAAATGTAAAATAGTGGATGTGTTTATGTGCCTAGGTGTACGGTGGTCGGATAGTTTATGCTTTCAGGAATTACTACAGCAATAAATCTGATTGTATGGATTTACTGTTACGTTACTATCATTATCTTAGGGCGGGTTGCAAGGCATGCGGTTAAAATTAAGTTTCGGTTAAGGTTAAACTTGCCCTCCAAAACACAAGCTAATTGGGTTGCATAAGACAGTATTCGTGGGTACTTGTGTTTGGTTTCCTAATTGTATTTAAATTGACGGTCACATTTTGGCAATTAATAAATGAAACAACCCTGAACTGTTTAATACTAATGAGCTTTTGTATTTGTGGTAAAACACTTACCCGTGACCTTTACCGTGACCTTACCCAGCAACTTACCTTTTAGAGCAATAGCTCACGGCGCATTTCGGCGTTTTACGGCGCTGGTACATCACAGCAGTATTGCAATACCGCTGCGGCAGCGGTATTCTACATACAACAAGAAAAAATTGGATATAACATTTGTCATATTGAGTCTTATTTTTCTATGATCGAAGTATTGAGTTTGTTCGTATAAAGTGTAGATTATGTCACCCGGAAAATAATAAGAAATTGATTGACACTACATTAATCAAAATCAACTCAGTAATTTAGGTGCTACAGTGGAACCTACGTAAATAAACACATACATACATAGATTGCTAAAATCATACCCTTCCCTTTGGCTTTACCGAAAATCCGATTGAAATTGATTGTTGTTATGATTTCAAACCCGATGCATCCCACCCCATTATCTTTACATAGTTATAAAACGAAGCTCGTACCTACTGGAATCTTAAGTCCTTGACTAAACAAACTAGGGCAGTGATCGATAAAAACACCCAATCAGTACAAAGATCTTTACAAATCTAATATTCAAGTGAATGCCCTCAAATGTTTTCCTTCAATCTAGGTCGCCAGACACCAGTGACCAGATTAACATTTGATACACCTATTTTTTATTTCAACAGCTCTATTGCGTATATTATAAAAACAAATACACAATGATAAAAAAAGAAAAATTTGTGTACTTACGCAGACAAAGTATAAGTAGCTTTTTCAAAATATAAGTAGCCTTTTCGCGCGGCTCCGCTCACGTTAAGTTCGATTTTTCAAACCCTTAGGCTATGTTCAGATGGCTGAATTGCGACGCGCGTTTTCAAATCGCGCGCTTAGACCTCCTAATATATACCTAGCAACCGTTCACATGCGCGCGCGTTAACGCGCGTCAGCGAGCGTCAACGCGGCGCTCAGAGAAAAAGTTTCTAGACGCAGACAATCGCGCGTTGACTCGCGCTTTGATATTAATGTAATGTCCGTTTGCTGTTCAGTTGAGCGCGCGCTTTCATCGCGATCGCATGTAATTTTGTTAATTTTCGTAATTATATTTTGTTTTCGCATTTAAAATGAGTGAAATTGAAGATATTGACATCGACTAAGGCTATGTTCACATGTAACGCGCGTTAACGCGCGTCAACGCGCGATCAAATTTGAAGAGAGTTCAGATGATGAGCGCTAATGCGCGTTGCGAGAGTACTCGTCAGTCTAGTTCGGTAGAACGTAGAAAATGGACGTGGAAGAGGCTATTATTTTGTGGTTATATTATAAAGAAAAATATAGAAAAAGAAAACGTACACATTGGGTTCATCCAATTTTGAAAAATAGACCCAGTTTGTTTGTGACACTATATCCGAATCTAAGAGACCATGAATCTAAATTCTTTAATTACTTTAGAATGTCTACAAAGTCATTCGACAATTTGCTTCAACTCAAAATATAATTACGAAAATTAACAAAATTACATGCGATCGCGATGAAAGCGCGCGCTCAACTGAACAGCAAACGGACATTACATTAATATCAAAGCGCGAGTCAACGCGCGATTGTCTGCGTCTAGAAACTTTTTCTCTGAGCGCCGCGTTGACGCTCGCTGACGCGCGTTAACGCGCGCGCATGTGAACGGTTGCTAGGTATATATTAGGATGTCTAAGCGCGCGATTTGAAAACGCGCGTCGCAATTCAGCCATCTGAACATAGCCTTACTAATCGATGAAGTAGAAAAAAGGCCAGCAATTTGGAATATAGGTACCGAACTAGACTGACGAGTACTCTCGCAACGCGCATTAGCGCTCATCATCTGAACTCTCTTCAAATTTGATCGCGCGTTGACGCGCGTTAACGCGCGTTACATGTGAACATAGCCTTATGTGGTATAATTAAATAAATTATTAATTTGGTAAGAAAGGATTTTTCTTAGTGGAAGCCTATTTTATTTTTAAATATTGATTAGTTTTACAAATAATACAAACGTAAAAATTCTACAAACGCCACTACAAAGCATATCAATGTGCCTATAAAACTTGAAGAATTCCCTCGATTTCTCCAGGATCCCATCTTCAGATCCTGACATTATAACAATGGAACCTCCTGGGAAGTATACCCTTTGAAACAAAAAAGAATTTTCCAAATCAATCCACGCGTCCTCGAATCGGGGAACATACAAAAAAAAATCCGACGAATTGAGTACCTCCTCCTTTTTTGGAAGAAGAATACCAAAATACTGATTCAGGTGGTTAAAACATCGCATATCTTGGTCTTGTGTATGTGCTATCCATTCAATGTTGGTTAAAATACCATTCGCTCACGCACGATCACGTGATAGGCATAAGCAGTATGCTCAGAGTAATACCTATGGTAATTTACATGTTACACAAACCATCGATGCAAAAGAAGTCGCGAATAAAAATAAGTACTTCATAGTTATGCAACTTTGAACTTAAACATGTACTACCAGTGTACTACATACTTCTAACGATAAGTTTGCAAATATTTCAAGCATCCACTTCAGATAGCAATTTGCAGAAATTGCCAACTAGTAAACGCGAAACTTTCTTCGATTTTATTTTGCTGAGTGCCGGGTTATCGTGTTCGAACTTAAAATAATAAAATTTCTAAAAAGACACAAATGAGAAATATTTATCCCAAAAGTCAATTGAAAGTCCGAAGTCCTGCCACCAAAGGATACTACACTATTAATTTAATTAGAATATTTAAGAACCCTTGATTGTAAATTAATATTGTAGAAACTCATGACTAGACTTCATCTTTTGATTCTAAATCACAAGTCAATCCTGATGCTTCAAAAGATTCAAAATAATTTAAACTTGTAGCTCTTATGACACGTCAAGACTCTACCATCGGTTCGGAATGCAGATTCTGCTGAGAAGGGCCGGCAAGAAACTCAGCATTTGCTTTTTTCATAACAAAATCTATACTTATAATAAAACTGTAAAGGGGCGAATTCTGTCATTGAATATATTTTGAAAATTCTAATCGGGGGATGCTTTAGTATCGATGCTGAGCCCAAAATTTTTTTTGAATTTTTTAGCTGTCTTGTCTGTTCGAGCATCACGTGAAAACTACTGAACGGATTTGAATGAAATTGGGTATAGGGGTAGCTGATACACCGGGTCAATATAGTATATAATACTATTTATCGTGATAAACAATAAGGTTTATCCGGGATATGGGATGAAAATTTTTGTCGATTTTGCTCAAATCTAATCTGCGTCAAATCTAAACCGAATTTGATAATTCTTTTTTTATAATATAATAAATATTATTATTATATTATTTTATAATAATTGTGTACAACGACACGATGGCGTTGTTAGTTTATGCAGATAACCATTAATACCATATAAAGAACATTATATCTTACCTAATTTTCGTCTGCTTGTCTACAGTCAATGATCCAATTAAAAGAGCGGAAGGAGATGGACGAGGCGTTCAAGAAGGCGCAGAAGCCCTGGGCCAAGTTCCTGCAGAAGGTGGAGAGGACGAGGCTGGAGTACCACACGGCGTGCAAGCAGGAGCGGACCGCGCAGAACCAGGAGCGGAACGCGAGCGGAGACAGCTCCTTGAGTCCAGACCAGGTTAGTGACCGCCCCAGTTCACTAGGGTCCACTGATTGTATCCATCTAGGGTTGCCAGGTCTTAAATCTGGATAGACCAGCCAGTTTAGTCAGATATTTCGATAAAAAGGCCGGATACCCTTAATTTTAAAAATGTTGGTGCATCAATGAATTTTTTTTTAAAAGAATATTAGCCAAGCTGAACTTAACTTTAAAAATGTTGGTGCATCAATGAATTTTTTTTTTTAAAAGAATATTAGCCAAGCTGAACTTGACTTATATTCTCCTCTCTCCTCCAAATAAGCGAAAAGCTTGTGCTAGGAATGGGTACGACAATTGTGCAAAGGGTGGGGTTCGAACCTGCGATCTTTCAGTTTCAGTCCGCATCTTTAACTGTTGGGCTATTGAGGCTAAAGAATTGTAACCAATATAGCGAGAGAAAACCGACCAATCAGAGATGATTGCAATCGTGACACTGATGCAATCATTTTTAGGGTTCCGTACCCGAAGGGTAACGAAAGGGACCCCATTACTAAGCCTCCGCTGTCCGTCCGTACGTCCGTCCCTCCGTCCGTCTGTCTGTCAGCGGGCTGTATCTCATGATCCGTAATAGGTAGAGAGTTGAATTTTTCATAGAATGTGTATTTCTGTTGCCTCTATAACAACGAATAATAAAAATAGAAATAAATCAAAAATTGAAGTTGGTTCCCCCACTAGAAGTGTGTTTTTTTTTCGTAATTTTTTGGTACGGAACCATTCGTATGCGAGTCCGACTCGCATTTGACCGGTTATTATTAGATAATCCCACTGCAGAACCTTAGTTAACGATTATAATAGACTCTGATGCTGAGATCTATAGACCGTGCTCTGACTCGGCTCGGACTTAAGTTAGAACTAAAACGAGACACAAATATGCCCTGACATAAATCTGTCTCGTTTTAACTCTGTCTTGAGTCTGAGCAGAGTGAGAGAGCGGTCTATAGATTTCATCAGATGCCTTTGACGACTTAAATGAGGTAATAAGGTATAACTCTTCTATCTGGGGCGTTTGATTCCGCGTGAACAGGCAGTAGGTTGAACCCTGAAGGTACACTGACTGACTTATTTATGATTCACCAACCGTCGACACTTGTCCGTATCTGTGTTATCTAATAGGTATTCGTAATCAATATTTTTCCACTGCAGTGACTTGTGTACTTCTCCGTACCTAAGCATAGTATCGACGCATAGTAAGTACCTATTTTATATCGAATGGGATTATAAGATAGTATCAACTTTTGATTCCTTATCAATGTTATTCAGCAGCACTGACTTGTTGTTATTTCTTACTGATTGATGCCCGCGACTTCGTTCGCGTGGATAAGGTTTTTTATTTTCCGCAGGAAATCTTTCATTTCCCTCAGTGAAATATAAGTAGTGTTAATCCTGGGTCTGAGTTATCTTCATTCCAAACAGCCAAATCCGTCCAATAGTTTTTTGTGCAACAGTAACACACAGTATTAGTGTGATTTTTTTTTGTAAGGTCAGGGGGAGTAAGTGAAACATACTTTTCTGTTTTTTCTACAAAATGCCAATAAAAAAAATGTCAATTTAAATAACGATCAATGCAAAGTACTCTTCCTTAAATGGGCTTTCTATGACATGATCTTTAAGTCCTCTATTAGTGCAAATAACGATAAAATTACTGAGTAAAAGTAGACCATGGTTTCGTTTCACTTACCCTCAAAATGGGGTAAGTGAAACAATGATCAGTACGCTGCTAATATAAGGTCTACAGAACTATTTCAAGGACTAAAATGACATCTTTAATTGCTTCAATCGAATACGAGTCTCAGTGCATGGCTATGTGGTCTAGTTTCTTAAATAAAAGGAAAAAACTGAAAATGGGGTAAGAGAAACATAGTCAAGCAGTCAGGGGTAGTAAACCAAAACAAAAATTGGTACGTTATAAATATTTATTAGTTAGCTAACACCATGTTTACAATATTTTTACGTCTTCTTCTATTCTTGCTTTCTTAGTGGATGCCTACGTCATAATAGCTATCTGTAGGCAAAATTTCAACCCGATCCGTACAGTAGTTTGAGCTGAGCGTTGATAGATCAGTCAGCCAGTGTCAGTCACCTTTTTCTTATATATATTTAATAGATTAACTTTTTTTATAACTAGCAGCTCCCTCAAATTTTATCAAAATAATTATGGGAATAAAATTAAATATACTAAGTCTTACTGTCAATAAAAACATAAATTTATTCTATACAACGAATATAATATTATGTACAGATGATTCTATATGTGTGATAAGTTTCATCAAAATCAGTCGAGTTGTTTTTGAATGACGCTCGAACAAACAGAATGACTGGTGTATCACACACAAGACGGCCTATAATCAAATATTAGTTTTTTTAAATAAGATATAATTTAAAAAAGGTTGGTAATCTCTGACATGGGGTAAGTGAAACATATGTTTCTCTTACCCCGCTCATCTCTGTTTCACTTTCCCACTCGAAACTTTTAGTGACTAGAATCTTTACCATGTCTTAAATTAATAATCTGAACGTTTTAGACAAAAAATACAATTGGAACATTAAATCTATACCTTATTCAAGGTACTTACGGCAAAAAACTTTTGAAAACTCTATAAAATCACTTTAAAACAAGCAATAAATATAACCGCGTCTAACTCGTGTTTCGAGTTTTGAAAAATGTCAAATTTCTTTCCTAAATATTACCTTGTACAATTATCGCAGCAACACCTATGTTAAAAAATTGATACCATTTCGTCAATACTCTTTTATCGACTGAGAGCAAATATCGATAAACTGCATAGTTTGTTAGATATGGCTTTGTGTTTCTCTTACCCCACCGTTTCTCTTACTCCCCCTGACCTTATATTGCACCATTAAATACAACAAGTGTAAATTAAAAATTTAAAACACCCCCGACATGTTACAACATCCTAATCGCTAGTCAGTAATCCGCCATTTTGTGGCGGCGGCCATTTTGGATCGATTTTCATCAAACATAGCTAAGAACACTCCCGACTCAATTTCAAACAAATAAAAAAAACAAAATCAAAATCGGTTCATCCGTTCGGCTGCTACGAAGCCACAGACACACACATACAGTTTAAAATATCTTTTGTAATTAAAAAAAAAATAAGTAAATTAAAATCAATTTATAAGCTAATGTCGCTTACGATAAGTCGTCAGTCATGGCTCGATATATTGCTATCTCTTACACTCCCTCACACAGTACTCTTGTATATAAGCTTCTCTGTCTACCACGTGGGCATGTGAAGGGGGGGAATCTAAATTTAGGGAGAGCAGAGTGTTAACACAGCACTTCGTTAAATCCTCTCGCCCATCAGCACTCGGAGCCGACCGAGCGGCAGACCTAACTAACGCGTGCCTATCTAACGCCCAATACCTTGCATGGTCAAGTGAACCGAGGAATCGAGGATATACCTACTCTTATAGGATATACCTATGTAAATGAAATGCAGAGTTATTGTTGGGTATTATTCGTTGAGTTAATGAGTTCAAAAAATCCTCTACGTATACAGAATGCTCAATTTGCAAAATCTTTTTGGTAAAAATGTTCCAAACGCAAAGAGTTCACAACGCAAAATGCTCTTTGCGAATAAATTGAATCGAATATGCAAAACGTTCAAAACGCAAAATGTTGAAAATGGCGCACATAGAAAAGTTTAATGAATAAATAAAGCATTGCAATTAATACATACACACATACATATTTTACATAGACATATTTTAGATTTTATTCTATGGCAGATTGGAATCCCTACTATAAAATGGTAAAAGAAATCGATGGTAAAAGATTTTATTATTTACTCAATCTTTTTTAATAAAGGAATTGAAATTGAAAAAAATCCCACTTCTGATGCAAAAATACTCAAAAAACGTTAGAAAAAAAGTTAATGCGGGTTGAAAGCGGTCTAGTAAATTATTTAGACTACTACTCGTATAAACTCTATTTTTAAATAGGAAAGTATTGAACTCGTTAAAACACTGTAGTAGTGACGTATGTAGGTCGAAGTGCTTTATATTCGGGACTCATCCAGACCGGCTTGTGTGTGTATCCGAAATAGAAGCATGGAAAATGGATGGATACGTACAAATCCGATATTTTTTTCCCAGCTCTTTTTTATTGACAGCGTAATCGGATAGACTGTGAATTGGTTTGATAAACGAAATGCTTTATATATTTATTAATGCATATTTCATGACTCATTTTGTATTTTTAAAAAGAAACTCACTGATCATCTATCAGTGAGTTCATCTTCTAAAAACTAATCGGTATTTTTCTGTTACCTACATATAGTTTTATATGTAAATTATGTCTCAGTCGTTCGGTTGCATGTATGCAGGTACTTATCCTCTGTATTTTTCATGCATGTATGTAATCTATTTTACCTATAATAATTTTACAATATTGTTTGCTCATTTATTTAGAAATTTTGTTTTAAGACTTAGTCTATCCGGTGCCTCTTTTTTTTTTTTGTATGAATGCTGTGTATGCTTGTTATTGATATACATATCAGTCAATGTTGCAATGTTTTTGTATGTTTGTTTTTGAATGTATAATATGTATATTGTTAGTATACCTAATAAATAAATAAATAAATAAATAAATGCTTTCGTATCGCTTAGCCGTTTAAACTTCAAATTCAAATTCAAAATTATTTGTATTAATTAGCTTTTGCCCGTGGCTTCGCTCACGTTAAATTTGATTTTCCAAACCCCTATTTTACCCCGTTAGGAATTAAATTTTCAGAAATTCTTTCTTAGCGAATGTCTACGTGCTAATAGCTATTTGTATGCCAAACAGCGTGATCCGTCCAGTGGTTTGAGCTGTGCATTGATGGATTAATGTCAGTCAGTCAGTTTATTATTTAGTCAGTCACCTTTTCCTTTTATATATTTAAGAAGATGTAGGCGAACTTGTGGATCTAATTCTGCTAAGAAGAGCCGGCAAGATATTCAGCAAATGCTCTTTTTGACCGACTTAAAAAAGGAGCCGGCTTTCAATTCGTCGGAACCTTTTTTTTATGATGTTCCCTGATTACTCGAAGACGCCTGGACCGATTTGGAAAATTCTTTTTTTTTTGTTTAAAAGGGTTAAAAGTCATCGGACTCATCGGTGAAGCCTCGAAAATGAAAGCAAAAATCTCGAAAATTTAACCGTCTAATTCTGCCCTCGTAATTGAAAACACAGTAGGTAACTAAATTAACTTACTGTGTTTTCAATTACGAGAGCAGAATTGGCTTTAACACACACTCTTTCATTCCGCTGTTTTTGCTAAAAGCCTGTCAAATATGAAATACAAGAACCTTTCCAAAAGCGGTAACAGTCACGGCATAATCATCCCTAAAACCCTGACCCTCATAGAGCGCCGCTCTGAAGGAATTACGGTCGAAATTTCCATAATTAAATACCATTTAGCATTAAGCTAATTGCTTTGATGCTCCTTTTGTAGCGGCACGCAAATATGCACCTTGTTTACGTGACAGTTTTACAGTGCCATGGCGTGGTATCCTTGACATCTCTGAATATTATTTATTTTATTATTGTTCAACATTAGTACGTATCAACTCAATCATTCTATTTAATATCAATGGATTTAAACTGAATCACGTGTGGAATGGACAAATTTATCACTAATTCACAATTCAATTATTTTTTTCGGGACGGATATGTATTTGTGTCTCTATGGTCTCACAGCTTTTTTCACATACGAGTAGATATACTAATAATATAAACGTAAAAATTCTTTTTACCAAATCGATTTCAAACGCCACTACAAAGTATATCAATTGTGCCTATAAAATTTGAAGAGTTCCCTCGATTTCTCCAGGGTCCCATCATCAGATCCTGACCTGTTGACAATGAGACCACCTGGGAAGTATACCCTTTCAAACAAAAAAAGAATTTTCCAAGTCAGTCCAGGCCTCTTCGAGTAATCGGAGAACATACATGAAAAAAAAAAAGAAAGATTCCGACGAATTGAAAGTCTGTTAAAAAATAAACTCATAATTGGTACTGATTCGGAATTCCAATTCATCCCCACGCCCACTTCTCTAATAGAAACGTAGAAATACCTAATACGTTGGAAGAACTCTAGCAGGTAAACATGTAATTCAGTTTGATCGAGCGAAATCGACTTGGGGCGTGGGCGTTGGACGGACGATCAACTTAGTTACTTAGGGAGTCGGTACCCAATATACAGGATAACTTAGGAGTACATAAAAGATCCGTACTGGTTAAGTTTATTTCTTGCGCCGTTAATCTGGATTTGTTTTCTAAAATTCTCTATTTTCCTGTGGACCTAAAATGAATATTTTTTCCGGGAGAGAAAGTGGTCTAAATCCACAGCTACAACACAACCCAAAACTAAAACAAGTCTAACTTTTTTAACAAAATAAAAATATTGAAAATCCGCTGAAGCTCCGGCAAGACTTATTCCGTACGATTATGACGGAAGCGAAACTACCTACTTGTTGTAATATGCAAAGAATTGGCTATGAATCTATGTATCTATAGAGTCTACACAGCCAGTTAAGCTTCTGTTTTGTCATACAACGGATAAATCTCGCCGGAACTTCAGCGGTTTTGAGCAGGAGCTGCGCTAAAGGACTTCTTGTAGCGAATGGAGCGTGAACTTTTAAAGGGATGAAAAAACCCTCGTCAACCCTTACGTAAGTAGTTACGAACCAGCGGGCATACAATTGAATAAAACATCTGCCAGTAACCGGTTTTAAAGTACACCAAGAGATGGCAACCGCTGCACTGGTTACGTCGCGAATCGGTTTCATCGCCCGACTTCAACCATACGTGTACAACTAAAATTATTTTGCTCTTTATAGTGTAGCGTTTGAAGTCGGTTTTTTAAAAAGAAGGTTTTTTATTTATTTTTATGTTATGAATTAACAAATTCATTACGTGCGATCCTTACAGTTCAGACGAGTTTATTAGCTTTAGGGTGAATTCCCAAGGTGCGTGCCTTTCATGAATTTTGGAATACGTGCCACCACGCACCGTGAGAGTCTACCGTAATATTATACGTATACGTGATGATTCGGCGAAATACTGATGGGAAATACCAGACTGGTGGTACCACCAACAGTAATCTCGAACGCGTGACACTTGCAATGAAGTTGCGTTGGCCCCCTTTTAACTGAGTTTTCTCACTGACTGTCGATTTACCACAGGCTGTGTATACCTACTTTTTAGATCCGAAACATTTCGGATGGAATTTACATCGCTGATCTCCCGTCGCTTAATTCAATTTTTTTTAAGAATCCTCTCCCCAATACCTATGTATTTGGAAATCATTGTTTTAAAGCTATTGCATAGCTTCTATCGCGGGCCAGCGTGGAGACCGAATCCAGAAATTCCGTAACGAAAATAACCAGACACGGGACTCCTCTACGGTGAGCCGCTAGATGGCGTTGATAAAAAATGCTATGCAATAGCTTTACCGCGGCAGTCCCCGAGTGCCACACGTCTTTTTTTGATCATTTTTCATTTTGAATGAGCATTTACGGTCTATGATAGTTTAATGTGGTAAAGGAGGTAGGTTGATAAGGCCCAAAATCCGCCCCTCATACACTCGAAAAAAAAAGTTCCAGATTCCGACAAATTGTAAATGTATTTATATACTTGAAGATATAAACTTTATTTTAATATAAAGTTTAGGTGATAAAAAAAATAATAAGTTACAGAAAATATTACCCAAAAAGAGAGTGTTTCTTTTACTTTTCTTACATTTTCATACATTTTAGTCGTTTTTTAAGCTTTGATTTAATATTTTAGAATGAGGCGCTCCATGAACCAAAATAAATTAATACTCATATAAAAGCTTATAAAAAGGAGCATCATTATCAGTTACGTTTACCATGGTTCATGGAGCGCCTCATTGTAAAATATCAAATCAAAGCTTAAAAAACGACTAAAATGTATGAAAATGTAAGAAAAGTAAAAGAAACACTCTCTTTTTGGATAATATTTTCTGTAACTTACTATTTTTTTTATCACCTAAACTTTATATTAAAATAAAGTTTTTATCTTCAAGTATATTTTAGTTGCGAAAGTCCAAATCAAACACTCGAACTCGAACAACTATTTTATTGTCTTTTACCAGTTTATATGTTTATACTAGATATAAAATATTAAAATAATAAAATGCGTTATTTGTTAAGTACAGCGCGCAGCGCAGGAGAAAGGTAAGCTAAAACAATCGGCATAGGCCCGTCGCGGATCGCGTAAGTGCATCGACTGCGTCACCTGATTTATCGGACGATGTCCATTGTGCGGCCGCAGGTAATGGACCTTTTTAGACTCCGCCTCCTGCGCTGCTCGCTATAATAAAAATAGGTTTGCGATCGATGTCCGTGTGTTGACATCGAAAATCGAAATTTATATATAAAATAAAATTAACATAAAATAAACATTATATCTATATAAAAATAAAATATTTTACACTACATTTTACCCCCCACCAGAGACCGTCCTACGGGCGATAAAAGTCGGGCAATACCACTCTGCGCCCAGACCTAGTTCTTTTTATGGTATTGCTAGGCTGATCATCTGGTGTGATTGTTGGTGTGACTGTATGTGGTGTGTGTGAAGGGTGTGGAGTGTTAGTTTTTGGTGTTTGTTGAGGTGTGTCCGAGGTGTTTTGTGTGTTTGATGTATGAGTGGTGTTTGGGTCACGCAGTATGTAGGCTGGTTTAAGTCTGTCTATCGATACTGTTACCTCTTTTCCTTTATACAAAATCTTAAACACCTTTTCACCTCGTTCCAAAACCTCGTGAGGACCTGTATATGCTGGTTTAAGGGAGCCTACGGTGCTATCGTCTTTGAGAAACACGTGAGACGATGTGGCAAGCTGTTTGAAAATAAAAGTTGGACGCCTTCCGCAGTGTTGACTGGTGGGTGACGGCTGGAGGTCCTTAACAAACCTGCGTAGCCGTGACACATAGTCAGACATGTCAGAGGTATAGGATTCCGTGGGCTCAAAGATATCACCGGGAAGTCGGAGAGGTTCCCCATACAGCAGTTCAGCTGAAGATGTTTTTAAGTCCTCCTTGATTGCACTGCGAATGCCTAACAAAACGAGAGGTAATGCATCCACCCAAGAAGAGTTGTTGTGGCACACGATCGCTGCTTTCAGTTGTCTGTGGAACCTTTCAACTAGCCCATTACATTGTGGATGATAAGCTGTGGTTCTGCGATGTTGGAAACCAATCAGCTGCGACAAGTTTTTGAATAAACTGGACTGAAATTGAACCCCACGGTCCGTTACAATATCCAATGGAGAACCGAAACGAGAAAACCAAGTGTGGACTAAAGCCTTCGCCACGGTCTCTGCAGTAATGTCTGCTATTGGCATTACCTCAGGCCATCGCGTGAAGCGATCGACGGCAGTGAGGCAATACCGATAGCCTTGTGACACTGGCAGAGGTCCAATCAGATCTATGTGGACGAAGGAAAATCTGGCTTTCGGAAGTTTGAAAGATTTCAACGGAGCAGAGACGTGCCTCGTGATCTTCGTGCGTTGACACTCAAGGCAATTACGTACCCACTCACGACAATCACGTTTCACGCCAGGCCATACGTAGCGTTCCGATACTAGCGTAGCAGTTGCGTTAGCACCCGGATGGCTCAAAGAGTGCAAACAGTTGATGATCTGGTGCCTCAGCTGAGTTGGGACAAATGGTCGTAACTTACCATCACGGTCATCACAACATAACTCACCCTGTAAGCCAGGCAGCGTCACCATTTTGAGTCGTAGTGACGAGCCAGTGCTCAAAAGGGTCTTCATTTCACAGTCAGCATCCTGAGCTTGTTGTAAAATCTGCAGGTCGACAGGCTTCCCCAGCATCTCGATACGAGACAGGGTATCGGCGACAATGTTGTCCTTACCTGAGATATGCCTGATGTCGGTGCTGAACTGTGAAATAAAGTCCAGATGACGAAACTGCCTAGGAGAACAATTATTCTTATGAGCGTTGAAGGCGAAAGTCAAAGGCTTGTGATCTGTGAAGATCGTAAACACCCTAGCCTCCAACATATGGCGGAAGTGCTTCACGCTTTCATAAATTGCAAGAAGTTCTCGATCGTAAGGAGAGTACTTTTGCTGGGAGGGGCTTAACTTACGGGAGAAGAACGCAAGAGGTTCCCAAGAAGTGTCCCTCAGTTGCTGCAGAACCGCACCGATCGCCTTATCTGAAGCGTCTGTGACTAAGGCCAGCTTTGCGTCGCAAACGGGGTGCGCTAGTAAAGCTGCCTTACATAGACTATCCTTGCAAGAGTTGAAGGCCTCTAGTTCTTCAGTCGTTAAATTGACTGGATGGGAGCCTTTCACTGAGCCTGTGAGGAGGATATTGAGCTTAGCCTGGTGAACCGCAGCATCTGGAATAAAACGGCGGTAGAAGTTGATCATCCCGAGGAATCGTCTGAGTTCTCGCACTGTCCTTGGGATGGGGAAGTTACGTATGGTTTCAACCTTGGCAGGTAGTGGCTTGGTACCCTGAGCTGAAATGTTGTATCCGAGAAATGCTACCTCAGGAACACCAAAGACACACTTACCGACGTTGATCACCATACCATACTCTTGAAGCCTAGAGAATAGCTGGTGCAGGTGCTGTTGATGGGTCTTCTCGTCTGGAGAGAAAACCAGAAAGTCGTCGATGTAGGCATACACGAAATCTAATCCACGAAGCATTTCATCCACAAACCTTTGAAATGTTTGTCCGGCATTTCGAAGACCGAACGTCATGTACGGGAATTCAAAAAGGCCGAACGGTGTGGTGATGGCTGTTTTTGGAATGTCATCGACGTGGACTGGGATCTGGTTGAAACTCTTGACCAGGTCAATCGTTGAAAAGACTCTGCATCCTGCAAGGCTGTGGGCAAAGTCGTGAATGTGCTTGATAGGATATTTATCAGGCACGGTGCGGGCGTTCAGCGCGCGGTAGTCGCCACACGGACGCCAACTGCTGTCCTTTTTAGGCGCGAGGTGAAGAGGTGAAGACCACGGAGATGATGATGGTCTACAGGTACCGATCTGCAACATAGCTTCGAATTCAGCTTTAGCAATTTTTAATTTTTCCGGTGCTAACCTACGTGGCGTGGATGATACTGGTGGCCCAGGTGTAGTGCGTATATGGTGAACTGTGTTATGTTTGGGTGTGCGGTGCATGCCAGATGGATTAACTATCTCGGGGTAGTTAGACAATATATTATGATACACTGAGTTACCCGTAACAACTTTCACCGAAGATATGCCCTCAGTAGAAAATGCAGGCAAAGCCGCGGTACAAAGTGTAGTGCTGGCGTCAATAAGGCGCTTACCGCGGACATCAACAATAAGATTAAACTTAGATAAAAAATCAACGCCGATAATTGCCTTTGTGACGTCCGCTACAATAAATTGCCAAGCAAAGTCGCGGCGCAAGCCTAGGTTCAATACTAAATGCACAAAACCGTATGTATGAATCGTAGACCCGTTAGCTGCACGTAATTCATAGCTTGTTTTTTGGCGCGGCTCAATTAAATCAGAACGGGGAAAAACACAAAGATCACTGCCAGTATCAATTAAAAATTGTATGTTAGTGCGTTCGTCTTTAATAAATAAGCGACCCGTGTCTGGACAGTCGCCGGCCGCCATTACCGACTGCCCGCGGGGTTTACCGAAAAATCACACGGTTTTGTACACTTACTTGCCCTACTGCCGAAGGTATGATGATACCAGCACACGGGGTATTTCCGATGCTCGGAGGCTGACCTGGACCTAGGGCGGGATCTGGAGCGGGGGTTTATATTACGAAACTGTCGCCTAGATCTACCGCGGGGATAAGCGCGGTCTAACGCATGAGCTTGTTCGTCGACCTTCAGTGACAAGCGTTCCACCATATTCTTCAGCTCGGCGATCTCGCTGGTGACGTTGCTCGGACTATTGTGGCTCGACGACGCTGCCGCCACGGTGCAAGGCGTGACGATGTCGTGAACGTGGTCGGCTAGGTCAGCTAGTTGTTCCAGCGTGAGCGTCGGCTGCGAGGCTACCAGCGTCTGTATATTATTTGGTAGTCGCTGGCTCCAAATGCTCTTGATGAAGTCCGCTGGGACGGCTGGTCCGGCAAGATCCTGTAGGTGGCGCAAAAATTGTGACGGCTTCCGGTCTCCCAGCTCCTCGTGGGTCAGCAGCTGCTTCACCTTCTTCTCATGGGAGGCCGAGAGTCGACGTATAAGCTCCGTCTTGATCCTACTATACCGGTGGCGTTCGGGCGGGTTGATTATAACATCTTTCACCGCCTTGGCGTGCACCAAGTCCAGGTTCGTTACGACATGAGTGAATTTCGCCGCGTCATCCTTTATGCCGTAATGCTCGAACTGGCCCTCCAGCAGGGCGAACCAGATTTCCGGCTCGTCCGGTGAAAATGGTGGTACCTTCACTCTAAATTTTCGTTCCGTTGGGGCCTTGAGCGTTGGAGCTACCTCGTCGTCTACCTTGGAAGCTGGAGATGTGCGCACTTTCTTGGTAGGCCGCATGGTTACGTGGGGCTCACCGTGATCCTCGCTGCTGCTATCACTCATCACGTCGGGGTCACCAATTTAGTTGCGAAAGTCCAAATCAAACACTCGAACTCGAACAACTATTTTATTGTCTTTTACCAGTTTATATGTTTATACTAGATATAAAATATTAAAATAATAAAATGCGTTATTTGTTAAGTACAGCGCGCAGCGCAGGAGAAAGGTAAGCTAAAACAATCGGCATAGGCCCGTCGCGGATCGCGTAAGTGCATCGACTGCGTCACCTGATTTATCGGACGATGTCCATTGTGCGGCCGCAGGTAATGGACCTTTTTAGACTCCGCCTCCTGCGCTGCTCGCTATAATAAAAATAGGTTTGCGATCGATGTCCGTGTGTTGACATCGAAAATCGAAATTTATATATAAAATAAAATTAACATAAAATAAACATTATATCTATATAAAAATAAAATATTTTACACTACATTTTAAATACATTTACTATTTGTCGAAATCTGGAACTTTTTTTTTCGAGTGTATGAGGGGCGGATTTTGTTGCCTTATCAACCCACCTCCTTTTCAGAGCAGTCGGGTTTTTTAATCTCTTTTAATTGCTTGTGTATTTAGAAGAAGACGTGCACACCGGTGGCAGCAGTGGTATCGATTGCATCTGAAACTACGCGATCAAACGTGTGGGAATGTGTTCACGAGCGCTGATGTGACCAGCGAGCTTTAGAGTAAAACGGGACGTGAGAACTAACCGAATTAAATAACATCAGGTTTCAGACGTCGCGTCGTTGAGATGACACGAAATGACTCTAAAGTGTTCGTCATTTTCGATTGATTTGTCAAATTGAGAACGTTTTGAAAGATGATAACGGCTTTATAGTGTCAGATGTACGTTAGGCGTTTAAAGATAAGTTACACCTAATGTTGCAAAAAAAAGACGTGTGGCACTCGGAGACTCCCGCGGTAAAGCTATTGCATTGCATTTTTTATCAACGCCATCTAGCGGCTCACCGTAGAGAAGTCCCGTGTCAGGTTATTTTCGTTACGGAATTTCTGGATTCGGTCTCCACGCTGGCCCGCGATAGAAGCTATGCAATAGCTTAAAACACTTAAAAAAGACGTTTTTTTTTTCAAGAGTACAGAATTCATAATTATTAAGGTAGTTTCCGTAAAAGATTAATAAATTAAGAGTTCATATTAATGTTCAATTTATTTTTAAACTTACCATCCTATTTTGTTGGAATAGTATATTCAATCTGTGCATGGGGAAATCCCCGTTCGGTTTATGTTTGTTTTTGTTTAAATGCAGTTGGCGAAGCACAACTGAAGCTTGCCTCTTCTTGAGCGATAGAGATATAGTAAAATATTAGATTATGTACTTGTGCTAATGCATCAGCGATAAAATGTGAAAGTGATTGTGAATTACGATAATAGATTTTTCCTGAAAAAAAAAAAGAAAAGTTAGAAAAAAACAACCGTACAAGGATTTTTTAATTCATTTTTATTTAGTCTAGTTAAGTATACTATTTAGGTTAAACTTGTCCACCAAAAAAAAAGCAAAGTGCGTTGCGTCAGTGTTCTCATCTCCATGCTTAAGGTTTGGTTCCTTAAAAACCACCACTACCACTAACTGAAGCTATTTATCCTAAAAAATTAAACATAATGGAGCCACCAGTAAAGCATGTGTGCACGCATATAATTGCCTAATAACGAGTGTGCCACACAATAGCAGCAGAGGTGTCGGGGTTATCCGTCTCGCTCGTTACTACAGCTGTAGATAAGGACAGCTGCGGAAGTGTTACGTAATGCTGATCGGGCTTCGAATTGCATGCTGAAGTGTGATTTGTATCTTATTACGGTTTACTTTCTCGAAACGATAAATAATTTGTTTTTGTGCAAGTCTGTTTTGTCATAAGACGATTTATGACACATTATATTTCACTCGTTCCCATTGTGACAGTGCAATTACACTGAACTAATAAGCAAGGTTCATGTTCGATTTCTGAGTATTGATTTTCTAAGGCTGAAGTCTATAGACTCTTCTATCTGACTCTGACATGGGACAGAATAAAAATGAGACTCAAATATGTCCAGAAATAAATCTATTTTGTTTTGACTATGTCTTGAGTTGTGTCTGAGCAGAATGAGAGTGGTTTTCGGTCACACATGATTTTGAAGTTTGTACGTGTGTGTTTATACGGGCTAATCTTCAGAATAGATTTTCAAGTTATTTCTACAGACAGGTAGTAGTTATGACCTTTCATAACGATCTTTATGATGATCAGAAATCTTTATTTTTCCGGGATATAAAATCTCCAGAGTCCCCGGGATATAAGTCTCCAGTAGGGTTACGCTAATGTCATCGAATTCTTATACGATCAATCGAATCAAAACTTAGACTAGCCCCACTGATCCTGAAATATCTTGTGCAATTAATCTCGTCGATCCATTACTCCGCTACTTTGTGATTGAAGGACAAACCAATAAACACAAAGACATATATCTGCAGTCATATTAGCACGGACATTTACGGTGCTAGCACGTGCGTTACGCAACATAAGATAAGTCGCCTCTCGAGAATCTGACCCAGTAGGTATTGGTAAGCGCCGAGGCAAATTCCTGAACGATCGGCCTCGATGCCTCGGATTGTTTTCTTGTAACACTTGACAAATTATGTGTGTGGTAGTATGTAGAGCCATATGTTGGCGTCATGAAATGTAGTATAACTAGCTGATGCCCGCGACCTCGCCCGCGTGGATTTAGTTTTAAAAATCCCGGGGAAACTTTGATTTTCCGGTCTTTTGATTTTACAAAAAGTAGCCTATGTCACTCTCTAGGTCCTCTACTCTATTACCCATGCATCGATTAAAATTACATCGATTCATTGCTCCGTTGCGGCGTGATTGATGGACAAACCAACAAACAAACACACTTTCGCAGTAATAATATTAGTAAGGACTATTTTTCATAAAATCATTGCATCAACATGTTAAAGTGGCATAACTCCAAAAGTGTCAAAATTATGAACATTCTATCAATTGTACAAACTTATCTAGTGGGACAAATAAAAAACCTACATGTTTATCAAATTATGTTATGTGTGCAAGTGTCCTTACCTAATAATTATTTAGTAAGATTTTATGTTAATTAATTCCAAGTAAGTATGTTACGCTACGTCAGATAAATTAATCGGCAAAAATAAATAAATCCGAAACAAAAAGTTAGTAGAAAAATGCTGGAGTTAACGCAATTTCATTTTATTTCTACTTTGGCCAGAAGAGATGCATCAATAATAAAATAATCAGAGAGATTATTCACATAACTCTTTGATATAGCCGTCACGCCGAACACGATCGCGTCTATCGGGCTCATATCTCCCCGCAATCTGTTTTACGAGACAGCTGCCATGATCCTATTATTGTTTTTATGTTAGCTTCTTCTCGCAACTTTAACCCGTGATTGAATTTTTTCAATAAAGGATCCCTTTATTCCTTCATCTCGAATAGTAAAGTTATTCCTTACTAACTGATACCCGTGACCTCGCGGTTTTAGGATTGTTTTAAAATTCCCGCGGGAACTCTTTGATTTTCCGGAATAAAAAAATTTTAAGAACAAATTAATAGGATCAAATATGGTTGAGCGACGCAATGGCTGGATCATGCGTCGTGCTCGTGAACGGGTGCCACCAACGGGAATGGGTCTGCTTTGCGTCTACCCATCTTAACTTGTGTTAGGTTGTGGTAGGTGTGTATTTTTGAAACTTGTTTGTGGAAACACTGTGTGCATAGCATAGTTTTGTTACTTTAAAAAAAAATTTTTTTGAAAAGAGCAACTGCTGAGTTTCTTGCCGGCTCTTCTCAGCAGAATCTGCATTCCGAACCGGTGGTAGGTTTATGACGTATTAAGAGCTACAAGTTGGCCTACATGAAATAAATAAATTTTGATTTTGAGTAGGGATGACCGGATGAAGGCGCGGCGCACGCAATTTAATTTAATCTCGGCATATCTCTCACGACACCTCGCCAAAAGCCCGCGCCTCGCAGCACGTAAGAGGTCTCGAGTCTCGACGGTGTGTGATAACTGATAAGACACGTATTCACGTAGGCGGCGGTGAGAGGTATGGTACTTTTTCGATTGCACCTAGTGCCGACGCAAATCCTCAATAATATATTCTTATTACCCTTACTAATATTATAAATGCGAAAGTGTGTTTGTTTGTTGGTTTGTCCTTCAATAACGCTGCAATATTTTGCATGGGTATAGTTGAGGACCTGGAGAGTGGACATAGGATAGGATAAACAAAGGTTTCCCGTGAGGAACGAACTCGGGCTAGTTTATGAATGACTTTGCCAGAGCCTCATGATTCGTATATTTCAGTAATGCTATCAGAGTTATTTCAGCCATAAAAAGATTTTTTTAAAAGTTATTTAATTTTTTTATTTCAAGTAGGCCAAATTGTGACTCTTATGACAAGTCGAAAATCTACCACCGGTTCGGGAAGCTGATTCTGCTGAAAAGAGCCGGCACGAAACTGTATATTTCGGTCGCGTCTGGGTTTTGCCAAACCTTTTCACGTTTTGTTACAATGTCTTTTCCGAGAAGATAAAGAAAACATTGATCTAATTAAATCGGGGCCAGTGCATCATCACTACTTCGTCAGGAGTGGAATAAAAAAAGTAAAAATGTCTGTCATTATCATTCGGTCTTTAGAAATGCGTCGTCTCATTCCTTACATTATTTGTCACTGCGTTCACATTTCTTTACATTTCGAAGCGTCATTGTGAAGAAATATTGTGTTTATGGCCACCGTAAAAAAGTGACATTTTTAGGTTACCAACGTAAATGTGCGTTCTTAATGTCTGTTCTTGTACACTCACCGTAACGGGGGCTTCGAAAATAAGAACGGGGGTAATACTGGATAATAAAAGTGTCAGGACTATTTTCAAAAACATTTGAAAGTGTAGGTTCTTACTTACTTTTTGACGACCTCCCTGGCGCAGTGGTGAGCGCTGCGGTCTTATAACTGGGAGGTCTCGGGTTCGATTCCCGGCGGGGGCAGTTTAGGAATTTATAATTTCTAAATTGTCTCTGGTCTGGTCTGGTGGGAGGCTTTGGCCGTGGCTAGTTACCACCCTACCGTCAAAGACGTGCCGCCAAGCGATTTAGCGTTCCGGCACGATGGCGTGTAGAAACCGATAAGGGGTATGGGTTGAATTTACACTGCTATACCCCTTCCAAGTTAGCCCGCTACCATCTTAGACTGCATCGTCACTTACCATCAGGTGAGATCGCAGTCAAGGGCTATCTTGTCATTGAATAAAAAAAAAAAAAAAAAAAAAAGGTTCTGTTGGGATTGTAAACCTAGCTAAAACTTTAAAAAAAAATAAAAAAAAAATTGTTTCTTTAATGCTAATATTAGGTACATTTTGATGATAGAACAATATAGGATGTGTTATAATTATTGATGCTTCACTAAATTTTAAACGTGCCGAGTTATGAAATTAGAAGCTTATATTCAAAATATCTAGTGGCTAAAATAGTATTTTTTAGAGGCTCATTGGTTGTGGCTGACTTAGTAATTTAGAGGCCAATAATGGTATTAAATAGAAGCTTGTTTAATTAAGTACATGCCATTTTCAAATACCTATTCAATGATACCTCACTCAATATACTTCGCCGACTTTAATTTTTTTCTTTTTCACAATATGGCGTCTAGTGGTCGCCATATTGAATTTTGATTACTGTTATGTCTTAAGTGACACTCCCGAAATTAACACGAATCGATTGAAGTAAGAATCATCAAAATCGGTCTACGTGTTTGGTCTCCAGAGCGCCACATACATACACACATAGACTGATAAACACATTACCCTCCTTTGCATGCCGCAGTTGGGTAAAAACACGTGTGCACGCTTGCACGTGGCCGAGGGTTTTCATTTCACTTTGACCTAGAAAATATGTAGAGAGGAAATTGAATGTCAGTAGCTTGGTGGCTGCATTGTTACTGGGCGACGCGACGTTGTGAAGTTCGCCGCTTATAGACGCTTTCCAGGGATGTTGCAGTACCGAGGTGCTTGAATAGCGACCCCGAACCGTTCCGAATTCAATATTAATAATAATAAACTGTTTATTTGTGAATATATATAATATAAACGTAAAAATTCTTTTTACAAAACCGACTCCAAACGCAGTAAACTTTGTAGTGGCAAAGTATGTCAATTGTGCCTATAAATTTTCCCTCGATTTCTCCAGGACCCCATCATCAGATCCTGACCTGATGACAATGGGACCACCTGGGAAGTAAACCCTATCAAACAAAAAAGAATGATAAGAGAGCTTAAACTTATTTCTTCTTCTTTTAGATAACGATGGAACAAACGTTATAGATCTAAATCAAAAATCAAAGCCTCAAAGTTAAAGGTGCGGACTGAAAACTGAAAGGTCGCAAGTTCAAACCCTACCCTACCTTACTATTGTTGTACCCACTCCTAACAAAAGCTTTCTGTTTATTTGGAGGGGATAGGAGGATATTAGTCAACTTCAGCTTGACTAATATTCTTCTTAATAAAAATAAAAAGTACATATATACATAGACTGCAAAAATTGAAACCCCCTTCAGCATTGCCATATCCGGATAAAAAGATAGAATGTTAATTCTACCTGCAAAATTGTAACTATATATAAATACGTGTTGGTGTCGGTCTGTGTATCGCAGACTACGTGACATCCCCTAGCGTCATCCATCACGGTCTAGCCAGCCGACTCTCGCCTCAGGGCTATCACGTACTCGTGTACTTAACAAGTGCCAAGACAACCACTGTCTGTGAACACAGTTTAGCGAGCATGCCGTTTGGAAACTACTGGGACTGGGTGTTTTCTGGTCGGAGGCTTTAACCGTGGCTAATTCCCTACCGTCAAAGACGTGCCTCCAAGCGATTTAGCGTTCCGGCACGATGGCGTCTAGAAACCGATAAGGGGTATGGGTTGAATTTACACTGCTATGCCCCTTCCAAGTTACACCACTACCATCTTAGACTCCACGTCACTTAAGGAGGGTCATGTTTTTCAAACGTGTGTATGTACGGGTATCTCTATTTCTTTAACACGTTCTGTAGCTCTCTGTACTGTAGCGCCAAATTCTTTTTAAGATATGAGGCTAATTGTGGTACATTTTAATGGCTCTGTGAGATTTTTTGTACTTCACACAAAACAGAATTTATATTATATATTTATATGACAACTTAACCTTTGGCGAAAATTTCGATAACTTTGTAATTTTTTTAAGATATTTGAATTTTATTGTTACTGTGTAAAAGTATAGTTTTTGAATTATAAAAAACGGTGGCTGTCACAGGACGCCCGAAAGATGTGAAAAACCTTCATGACGTTTACTATCAAAGCATACTGTACTGGTGGTCTTACCTACAAAGCGCCACTATAGATGTTTCTCATCAAAAACAGAACTGCATGATCGCTAAACTGTGTTACGAGTGAACACCAAAAAACATTTTATTTTTCCTTTTTTTCTCACATATTACGAACACTTGTAAAACAACAGTTTGCTTTGTGTAACATTATGTTTTCTTGTCAGTCGCAAAAGGTTTATATAAAGCGAAAACTGTCAACCTTTCAGGGCGTATCAGAGCAAACAGAGTACAGGAGTGCTCCTGTCACTTTCATACATAATTTCTTGCTGGCGTTAACTATATATAAGTACTAGTTGATGCCCGCGACTTCGTTCGCGTGGATTCCTTAGTCCACGCGACTCTACTTCCCGCGCTAGCTTTTTTATTTTCCGGAATAAAAAGTAGCTTATGAGTTATTCCAGACTATGATCTTATATCTGTGCCAAATTTCAGCCAAATCAGTTCAGTAGTTGCGGTGTGATTGAATAACAAACAGCCATTCATCCAAACTTTCGCTTTTATAATATATATACCTACTATTTTAATATTATAAAGAATTCGTCATGCGGAATCGAAAATTTTATGTGATTTAATGTTATAAATTGTATTATACATTTTTGTGCGTTGATTTAAAAGCTGAAAACATGAACTAAAATATGATACTTACCTAAAAATTAAACTCCAGATTTTTGAGGATGAGGATCCTTTTTATTAATTTTATGTTTTTGTTTGTTGTTGCTTTCTACAGAGAATTTTGCTGGTAAGATTTAAAAATCCAAGCGTAAATGAGTTTTTTTTGTGTTTGTTATGTACTACTTAAAATAATCGCTTGTGTATAGTATGCTTTGTGGTCTCAGAATTGTATTTTGCTATAAATCCTTACTAATACTATAAATGCGAAAGTGTGTTTGTTTGTTAGTTTAGCCTTCAATAACGCTGCAACAGAGCTATGGATCGACGTGATTTTTTGCAATGGGTATAGTCGAGGATAGGAGAGTGACATGTGTGTGACCAGTGAAAAATCAAAGAGTTTTCGCGGGATTTTAAAAACTAATGTCGCGGGCATCAGCTAGTTGCTGTATAAAGTAACGATCTACCACCAGTCAACCCTTGAGTCGTAAACGGACCGCGTTACTCAGTTTTCGCAATACTAAAAATGACTGTGACGTCAGCAGAAAGAGCCAACAGCATCGGGCGCATTGAAGTCAATTTACCTCTGAACTCATTCCCTTTATCGTCTTTGTGGTGTTGCTCTTACGGCTATTTTTACCTCTTAAAAATAAGTAGAACTCTGCGCTAGTAGAATCGTTCGACTTCCACAAACTGTTTAAGTTGAAAACTTTTACTTCGCAAGATGCAGTTCAAGTTAATACGAAGTTCAAGTTTTCAAGCTATCTACCTTACTTAGGTAATGAACTGCACGCCGCTATATATTATACTCTGTGTCTAGTCTACTTACACACACGTAACTACTGAATGCCTCGTTGGTGTAGT
This sequence comes from Hipparchia sbordonii, assembly GCA_038048805.1. Lineage (NCBI taxonomy): Eukaryota > Metazoa > Arthropoda > Insecta > Lepidoptera > Nymphalidae > Hipparchia > Hipparchia sbordonii. The sequence continues at coordinate 9,670,442 of CM076115.1, forward strand.
GGTAAGCAAGTTCGACTGCGGATGACCGGAGGTACCGGGTTCGATTCTTGTGTCGGCCCAAAAATGTAATGGGTTTTTCTGGACAAGAAATTCTCTATAGGTACTAGCCCGGAGTTAGGAAGTTGGCGGTAAGTCACACTCCCGTGCCTCGGAGAGCACGTAAAACCGTCGGTCCTGCGCTTGATCTAGATCCCGTCGTGTCAGATTTTTCGTCCCATGGGTCTATGAGAGTGAGGGTATAGATAGTGCACCTGTGTTTGCGCACTCACCTGCGCACTATAACATCTCCCGCGTAGATGGCTAATCTCTGTGGCGATCCCGGCTTCCCGGTGCGGGGTCGTTACTTGGGACTCCATCGACCATCAACTCTTCGAACTATGTGCCCCGCCCATTTCCACTTCAGTTTCGCGACTCGCTGAGCTAAAATACTCACTTTATAAGAAGGATTTTAACTAAACACCGAGAGAAGGTAGCATACCGAACCGATACCGAAATATGGAGCGATCAAATCACCTTTATTTTTCTTATGTTGAACGCTTCTTTCTCAAGTAAACAGTTTTTTAAACAGATATTATTGGAGTTTTACGAGCCCGTTGGTAATGAATTGAAGCCTCGGGGAAATCTCCAATGGACGGAGTTTTATCTCTTTGAATATTTAACTTAACGACTTCCACAACTACGTCTAATGGAATCTTTTGAATATTCAAACCGTTTAATTGTATACGTACTTAAATAGTACTTACCCGCTTAGCTTCGAATCGATTAAGGGGCCTTACGTACTACGCGAACGCGACCACGACTGATCTTTCTTGTGATCGCAACCTTGGTGGTCGCAGGTCATAATATGCTCAATGGAATGCAATAGTACACAAAGTTTGGTCAAAAAATGGTCTGGTGGGAGGCTTTAGGCGTCGCTAGTTACCACCCTACCGTCAAAGACGTGCCGCCAAGCGATATAGCGTACCGGCATGATAGCGTTTAGAAACCGATTAGGTGGTATGGATTGAATCTACACTGCCGTACCTGTTCCAAGTTAGCCCGCTACCATCTTAGACTGTATCGTCACTTACCATCAGATGAGATCTTGTCAACTAATAAAAAAAGGGAGTTTGGTCGCAAATTCTAGTCACGGCACGTCGTGAGGCCAGGGAGCCTACCACCAGCGCTTAAGATAGTATTATTTCAATATTGTTTTGACATGTCCAACAATTATGACCTAAGTATAGCCTAAGTAAGTAACAGGAGTCAGGACGTCATTGTATGACACGTTAAAATAATCCTTACTAGTATTATAAATGTGAAACTGTGTTTGTTTGTTCGTTTATTGGTAAATAATAAACATTAAAAATAAATAACGAAGAGCAGCCCGCGTACCTATTAAATGAGTTGGGTGTGAAACTGCATTAGCTCACGACCCATCGTCGCGTAGATCGAGGCTTGTCACCCCTCGTCTGGGGCCTAATTGCTTTATTTCCTGACCAGCTAGCAGCTAGCTAGGGCCTAGATGCCGGCCGCCTTCGTAAATTAATTTTAATCGTTTTTCTGTTGGAAGTGTATACATACGTATGTATTTTATAAGAGTAGTAACCGTTTTGTGTTTACTTTATTCTCTAAGTATCTAAGTGCCAACTACAGCACCGCCTCCTAACCTTTAACCGAGGTGTAACTTCAATGTTCTGAAATTTTTTGAAATGGTCATGGTGAAATGAGCACTTAAAAGAGTTGCTTATTAATATACAATATACATGTATACATTTTCAGTACAGTCTGTAGGCTAGTTTATCCAGAAACTTGTTGGATTCTTGCCAGTAAGAAAAGTAAATCGTTCGAAAAAATTGATCGTTGTACAAAACACATCATATTATGTTTTGACTAATCAAATTTTATCTTTTGTAACAGATTAAGAAAATGGCGGAACGCGTGTCGAAATGCCGCGAAGACGTCGCCAAGAACCGTGACAAGTACCAGGCGGCTCTAGCGGAAATCACGGCGTACAACCCGCGCTATATCGAGGACATGACGGGCGTGTTCGACCGCTGCCAGCAGATGGAGGCGCAGAGGCTGACGTTCTTCAAGGAGGTGCTGTTCAGCTTCCACAAGTGCCTCGACATCAGCAAGGAGCCCACGTGAGTGACTCCATCCCTCGCTACATTGAAGACATGACTGGCATGTTATACCACTGCCAGCAGAACGTTTCAGAGGAGGGATCTGTGTTGCTTTTATCTGGCGCGTACGGTCTCGATGCAAGAATTTGTATGAAAAGAATTGGTACCCGGAGTTGCGCGGGTGTGAAGTATGACTGCCCTCCTCAAGCTATAACGTAGTTAACCAAAATTTGGCCAAGTACCAAATACGATTTTTTAATGCTATCTTACTTAGAAAAAAATTATCGATCCATCTAATCTGTATTCTCCTAACTGCTGTAGTTTTTGATATAGAAATATGAAAACGTCGTTTATTAATTATTATCAAATGGCGTCTTTTCTTTATAAATTCCTGCTTTTTGGATCGTAGCTCGACATATGGTTTTTGGTTGACAACGATACATTAGCTTTAGAACGGCAGATGAGGAGAGCAAATCTCCTCAGACTGACTTGATTTTGTGCTATGACATCACCTTAAATGCGAGCGTAAACACACAAATAAAACATTAATGAAAGTTCTAAGGGTGTCACTAAAAAACTATATCGTTAACCCCTTCTATTGCACCAATTTCAGATTACCACAAATATACGAAGAATTCCATCACACGATAAACAACGCCGACCACCAGAAGGACCTCAAGTGGTGGGCGAACAACCACGGGGTCAACATGGCCATGGCGTGGCCGCAGTTCGAGGTAACCCCACCAGCACCAAGCCCCCAAACAGCGCTTCCCCCATCACAGAGTAGCGATCATACAGATCAGAAATCGAACGGCGTTAAATTCAGTTCTGTCGAGCTGGCAACCAGGCGAGCGAAAGCTGACACCGTACCGTACCGTAATTTTTTTAACATTCTTAGACTTTTGGTATAAGTCTATAGACTCCAAAATTATTTTCAATAAAAACCGCTTTTACTTTACAAATCTACTTGCTCAACTGGTGGACTCTTGATTCGTCATTGGTGCAAGTTGACCAACGTAAAAATCGTAAATAGAATAGAATAGAGCTATTTTTTATTCAAATAAACTTTTACAAGTGCTTTTAAATCGTCGATGAATCTATAATTTTGATAAACTAAATAATAAGAATAAAAAATTTAAGAAACTGTCAGTTTCAAATAATATTCTACCTTGAAAGGTATTAAATTGGGCGGTGGCTACGCAGGTTAAAATTTATTAGAATGAAACGTAGTGAAATCACAAACATATAAGAGTAAGCAGACCTAACATAAGAAAAAATTGGCGTTCCAATTACGCCTACATACAAATCTCACGCACACATTGACAGTAAACAGAGCCGGACTTCGAAAAGCGAGGTTCAGCGAGGTTGAAGGGACTGGAGAGTATTTAGTATCTGTGATTTGAAATAATATGGAAACTACGGAAAGTTGCCATCAAATTGTAGGTTAAACCCTTATTTTACATTCTGTAAACTTAATTCTATAAATTAATTCTTAATTATGAAAATGGATTCTAATGTGCTAAGTTTCGCGGTTTTGTAATCAAACAAGTAATAATGTTACAAAATAATATTTAATAAAATCAAAACAAAACATGATTTACAAAATCTACCCAAAAGATATATCTATTAGATAAATAAAACAAAATCAAAAAGCAACTTTTTCTCTAATATCTTTTAGAAATACAAACATTGACAATACGATAACATCAACAGTAGTTTAATTAACTCTTACATTCTATTCAGCCTGTATCACTCATTTCAATAACCTTATTAGAATAGTATTACACATTTTAAACTTATAAAAATAACAAAATAAACCATATGTCTCAGTCTTTTCAATAACGTAATAAGGAATAGTATTACTCTATACTCTTTATTAATAGTATTACTAGGCTGTAAATTTTGCAAGTCCATCAAAACTTGATCTCCAGCAGCTTTTCTTTCTACTGGACCTTTTACTGATGATGTAGACATATTCTGAAAACAAGAGTAATAAATTATCAGTTGTCTAGTATTAACAATTTAATAGGTAATACAAATAGGTACACAGCTATATATATATGGGTATAGCTGTCAATATTTACGTTTAAATGGCAAGATGTTTTGGGTTGGTACCTAAATATAAGAACAACTAGAAACTTACTTGTAATGATGAATCAAAAATCATTGGGATTGCATTAGAAGTAAGGACGGTACGAAAACCACTGCAATCCACTAAATGTGCTTCAAAATGTTCAGAACATAGCACACTCGATGTTTTGTGCTGCCAATTTTTTTTATTCATCTGCATCAACCAGGCATTTTTTAGATTTTCATCCTTTGGAAAGCTGAAAAATGATTTAATTTTATAATTTATCCTTACTTTTATAGAAATAGAAATAGAAATATTTTATTTCAAATAAACTTTTACAAGCACTTTTGAATCGTCAATGAATCTACCACTGGTTCGGAATGCCTTTCCCGCCGAGAAGAGCCAGCAAGAAACTCGGCGGTCGCTCTTTTCAAAAAAAGTAAAAATTTTACAATATTTAATGAAACTATGCTATGTATACAGTGCTTCCACGATTAATTTTCCTAAGTCCAATACAATACAAATAAAAATTAATACAATCCAATACATCTTAAAACAGGCAGGCAAAAACAGACTAATTATTTAATCAAAACATACCCACTAAACAAAACTTGCGCCTGAATACGGCCCTGTCAAATTGTACAAGTATATGAAACGACAAACAAGATCCTGATATTAATTAATTGATAAATATTGCAACAGGAATATACTAGAACCAAAATTACTATAACTGTCTACGAGTTTTGCGTATATAATAATTAGGGACTGCTTCTAAAATGCCGAACGATTATTAATAATCACACAGTAAGCATATAACTAAATTACGAGTCTATAGCACATCAAAACTTACCGATGAAAAGTAATTGCAGGTGTTTTCCTATACGGAGAATTGCCACACAGAGGTGCACAACACTTCACCATTTTATTTCAGAATTTTTGATTCTTTAGACTCGATTTTAAAGCAAATTTAAAAGAATAAACAACTCGCAGGTTATGTTGTTGTTTTTGACAAATTGACATATTGCACCAAACTATTCTTATTTGGAGCTTACGAATTGCCTCAAGCTCAATTATGTCTATGAGTGCGTAAGTGTTGCAACAACAGAAGTAAAAGAGATAGAATCATATATTTTTTGTTGGAGAGAAGCAAGCGAAGATATTATTTATTCGTTTAGATGTAGTTGTGAAAATTATGTTAGGTCTGCTTACTCTTATATGTTTGTGAGTGAAATATAGTAGGTATATATTCAGATGAGACCTTATAAAATGAATTACAGCACAGTTTATATTTTCCTGGTGTGAACTGTATAGTTTGGCTATACGCAAGATTGAAATGAGAAATATTTTTAATAACGTGACTTGTTAGCTTGCTTGCTTGCCCTGTCATTGCTTTACGCATTTTCGTTCTTTTCTGAACTGTATGATCGCTATACAATGATCCCATAAGCAACATAAACATACTTGCCGAAGTAATGCATATAACTATAATATATGCGTTAATGTTATGTATGCAGTTATTAACTGAATGCTTTCTTGATGACTAGTAATTAGTCACTATTAGATACGTCTAGTAATTAGTCATTATTAGGAGTGTTAGTGGCATGCGAACTTCGTACTTGTACGTATTTTATAATATATTTTCCTTTTTTCCCCTTTCTTTCTTTTGTAATTGGCTGAGATTATATTTTTATAAGAGTAGTGTAGGAAGCTGTTTAAGTGTCTTTGACAGACGACCCAACATTGTTGGCGCTGACCGAAATATAGTTAATATATAAAAAAGTGCCATCCCTTCAGTTCTTCAGCACACCATCGCTGCAAAACAATAACAGCAAAGTTAAAGGGATATAGATACTTAATCTGCGTTCGAACAAACAATTTCGCTATATTTTTTTACTGTTTGACAGAAGGGAAGCCTTAAATACTTGTTTTATAGGTGCGACTCTACTGGGCATCTATCTATCATCTTGACTATGCATCTATCCCTTTCCTTCTGCCCCGGAGACATGAAAAATACTAAAGACCAAATAAATGATAAGAAGTCTTCAATCATATTTGGGCATCCATACAATTTTTGTTTTTAAGAATATGACCTATGCTGAACTTATCCATACAAAATGGCAGATTCACGCTAACACTAATGTGATTTTTTTATTTGAAAGCTCGCATTGATTCCAGTGCTTTATTGGGCCTGAGAGATTATCAAAAGATATATGTTCTCTCTTATATGATTAGCCAAACTAAGTTGGTTCGTCTGTTAAAGGCATAAATTCTAACATTGACAGTACATTCAGTAGAAGCGCTTCTAATGTAACCTTCAGCGTATTCTTGTGTCATCCACCGCTAATTTCAATATTGACAATGCAGTGTTTAGAGTTGGCCGCGTTTGTAGAACGTTTGATCAAATATTTGACACATAGGTATATGAAACATTAGTTTCATTCTGAGGTAAATAATGATATTCATTTTCTTGATACGCATATCAAGTGCTGATACGTTAAAGTGATATTTATTTAGTTCTTGATTTTTATTGATTTCATTTGAACTTTAGCGAAGCAAGTCTTTTACTGTCGATTTTTAAAATGACCTCTACAAGTCGTATGTTTCCCTGCAAAATCCGCCTAAGTCTAAATCCGTCATAAGTTGAAAACTCTACAACTCGTATTTTTTAGCATCCTCTTTGAAATTAGACCTACAGTCATATAATAATTTTCTATTGGCATTTTTATAAAGTAATCGAAAAGTAACCCTAAACCTTAAAGTAATTAAAATTTATGTTGACGAAAGATCAATATCAAAGAACAACGAAAATAAAAGACAAAAAAGTGATTTCTAAAGTACTCGTAACTCCAAAAGGACAAAATGCCGGATCAAATATATATGTCATTATAAAGTTAGTTGCATTTTTGTTTTTCTGTTATTAATCTACAAAGAGCCAGGATTGTGAGAACATCAGAAAGAACTAGTACCGTTTCTAAAAATGCTGTGCGAACCGTAATATTAGAAACCCTTTGTAAATATAGTACGCATAATAAGTGTAGCCAGGATTGACAGCGGTCGACTTAAATTGCTAATAAAGGAACTCAGCATCTTCCTGAGGGATCATCTTGTCGTCCCGAAGATATGAAATGAACAGACGACCACAGTTATGTATCTTGAAAGCTGTAGAAAGAAAATAATAGGTATTAAATTGAGCAAGCTGTCAACAAAAATGAGGCTTTTTGAAAAATTTACACAAATAAAAAAATACATAATATTATAAAAAAAAATTATAATGTTCCTGAACGAGTTTTGTCCAGGGTATATGATCTTGAAAGCTTTAAAACATTGAAAGCAAAGAACATTAAATTGTGCTATAATTATTATGTCAAAAACATACGGTGCTTTTTGAAAAACGTAAACAATATATTTGTTTACGATAGAACAGATAATATTCCTGAAAAGATTTTTCTCTGCGCCCAACCAGAACAAGCCAAATATATCAACGGATACGAAAGAAAGGAGATCATTACAAAAATACCAAAATTTGGAAAGTGCCGGCCAAAAAAATAAAGTAATAGATCGAATACGATATGTATTATTGTTAATTAATTAAAAAACCATTTAATAATGTTTTTTTTTGTGTCGTTTAATAATGAAAAATCCATATTTTCAAACTTCAGTATCAACGCAAATATCGGTCTTACAGCTTTGCTGTTATAGTAAAAAATGTTTAGAATAATACCCTCTCGAAATAATGACTTGACTTTTTTTGGCTATTTGGCACTTTATAATATTTTATTGTTACGTTTTGAATGATCTCCTTTCTTGGGAAAAATAAAATCAATCCCTGAAATATGCGCAAAAATAAAGAAGCACTGAAGAAATTGAAAATAACTTTAAGTATTCGATGTCGTAGGAATAAACTCGTTTATAACGGAACGCAGGTGGTTCCCAAGGGATTATACCGTAGTGGCATGGCCGAGAAATAAATGGACTACGCCGATGCGATGCGAAGTTTTAATATAGCACAGGAAGGAAAACATAAAGTTTACCTACCCTCTTAAAAGTTTTCGCATCGCAATACTTTGTAAAGAGTTTTAAGTTTAAATGGGGCCATATTGTGGGATACCTCAATTATGCACATTTTTCTTTTAAGTAAGGCACGATTATTATTTAACGAAAATCCTAATTTCGCCTCGATAGCTATGAATAGTTACAGAAATACGCTATGATAGACAGACGGAATAGATGATTTTGCAACATAGGGGGGGTTCTCTTTTACCATTTAGGTAGAGTTTAATAGATTCCTCTTAGGTAGCCTAGTGGTTAGGAATACGTTCTCCTATTCGGATAGTCTTGAGTTCGATCCCGGGACGCACCTCAGACTTTTTGGATTGATGTACTCAACGAATTTGACTTTTCGCAGTTATGTGCGTTTTAAGCAATTAAAATATCACATGCTTCAACGCGGAAGGAAAACATCGTGAGGACACCTGAGAGTGAGAGTTCTCCATAATGTTCTTAGAGGAGTGTGAAGTCTCAGTTAGTGATGTGATGGGTGGCTGATGATGGTGGTGTTATCAAAAGGACGAACCGCCTGAGACCACGGAACCAAAACGTTTCAAATACCTCCCCGCGGGCGCGAGCGCGCTGATAACGCGCGTGGTCACCACCCGGCCCCCGCCCCTCAACCTTGGCGCCTTGTGGTCGCGCGCCCAGAGGAGGTTGCGCCGCGCTCTGCCCATCTGTTTCGGAGACGAGAGCAGAGTGGCGCCGTCAGACACCACTAGCGTGTGCAACAACGGGTGTTCCTACAACGTCGCGTTCCTGGTACGTTCCTGGCACGCCACGGTGTTGGGACGGTTGGCAGAGCTGAACGTCGGTCACGTTTTCACTTCCCGGTGGACTTAGGATCGTATATATTTTTGCATGAAAACTGCTCACGAAAGTTATTATGAGACGTAAAAAAGCTTTTGCCCACGATTTAGACTACGTTGAGTTAGGTTTTTTAAAATACCTCGGGATCCCTCTGGTTTTCCGGGATAGAACCCGGCCCTATGGCCTATGGGCCTATGGGGGGATGGGATAGGGCCTAAGTCTCAACTATACACATGCAAAAAATCTCGTCGATCCGTTGCTAGGTTGCTTCGTGATTTTAAATTTTGTGTGTGTTTTTAGCGATAAATATCACTCGCTTAGACGGTGAGGGAAAACATAGTAATAATAGGTGGGCTCAACATATAAACATGTGTATGAAGTCTGTCTCTCCGTACTTCGGAACTTGGACTATGGCCTAAACTTTTGTCATTTGAGAGACCTATGCCCAGTTTTTCGCTGAGATGGGTTGACATTATGGTGAGTACGTTTTCATGCAAAAAGTTACAATCAGGCCCTAAAAAGCGGTTCAATTATTCGAAGTCCATACCACAATATTGGAACATTGTAGCACTATTTTTAGGCTGGAATGGACTTTGGCCTTATCTCAATTCACTTTAGGAAGCATTGTCGTTTAGCGCTAAAGTACGCTGTTGATCTCCTAAAATTTTGTACTATGCAGCTCTGAAAATCGCCTAATTTTAGTCCTGTTGCACTGATCTCACAAAAGGCTGCCAATTTTCACTTTTAATGAACATAGTTCAGCTTTGTTTCACGGTTGGTTTTTGGTAGTTTTTGTCGCAAAATTTTGACAATTATTCCACTTTAATTAAACAAGTTGTCGGTGAGTTTTGTGTCACCAAATTCATCTCACGAAACCTTTGGTTTCCACCCATTTTCACGAACTTTTGTCGGGCTTCAAGCCTATAAATGTCATTTTTTCAGCACCAAATATGGATTTGGGCACATATACAATATTCACTAGGTCATCTAGATGCAGAATGGCAGACCATTAGCCCGTATGGCTGGTGCACTCACAGGATTTTTTTTATATTTCTATATTTTATACTAAACATGTTGACATATGAATTTTTAAATCGCTTTAAACCTTCCTTTGAACCGATTGCTTTGCAACACCAAATAACTCAAAATAAGCTAAATATTTAAAAAGAAGAAATAAAATACTTTACCTGAAGACTCAGAAAATAAAATTTAGGTACATTCCACGATAACAAAGAAACAATATGAAACTATCAAATCAAATACGACAGCTAAACAAAGTTCAATCAAAACCAAACAAAGCCAATTCTAGCTACACTTATACTACAAATACAAAATCAATATCAGAGTATTTAGAGTTTTGACTTGTCATACTGTCACTTGAGCCACAAGTATCCTTCATGAAATATAAAGGACACACAAGAAAATTATTAATCTTATACTTACTTTAAGCAGATATAGTTAGGAAATGAATATATTAGTATTTTGAAGACATTTTCTATCAAAAACAACGTACAAATAAAAAAAGACGTGTGGCACTCGGGGACTGCCGCGGTAAAGCTATTGCATAGCATTTTTTATCAACGCCATCTAGCGGCTCACCGCTAGATGGCGTTGATAAAAAATGCGCCATCTAGCGGCTCACCGTAGAGGAGTCCCTTGTCAGGTTATTTTCGTTACGGAATTTCTGGATTCGGTCTCCACGCTGGCCCGCGATAGAAGCTATGCAATAGCTTAATAGGTATTTAATGACAATGAAAGAACTATAGTTTCAGTTGTTGAAAATCTTAATAAAAATTGATTCTACATCCTTGCTTATAAATCTTATAACGTGCGTAAAGCTTTCCTATCGATCTTAATACAGACGCTTTATACTCGTTCTAACTTGGCCTCTGTAATACATACTTTAACTCTTCTACACACGACTTTAAACATACCATGCATAATTCAACATTCATCCCATAGCGAAGCATGGTCACTGCGATTTATTTCTCCCTATTTTTTTCCACACAAGTGTGCAAAGAGCTTGATGTTACCCGTAACTCGTAAGCCCACTGTTACACATTGATCCAACCTGCGCGCCGAATGTAATCGGCGAACGCGTTGCAACGTATAATTGCAACGCACAGCTGACTGGTCTCTGCTTTGGTGTATGTGTTATCCTGAAAGACAGAATCCGCTTATTCAGCGAAAAAAATCTCTCACAATCTTTCAAACATCCACAATGCGGAATACACTTACAAAAATCGCTACGACGCGTTGTGGCCAGAATTAATGTCGTGGATTTTATTGTAATTTAAAACGCATTTTGGCACTTCTAAGTTACCCATGACACTTATCGAGGTTTAAAAGATGCTATAACACGATGTGAGCGTTTTTTTTTCACTCAACGAGCGAATTCGCTAAGCCTAACGCATACATCAAAGAATTGGAATAGTTTACAAACAGCGTTGGTCGACATTCGTTGGGCCATCGTGTACTTGAGGCTTTACGTTGAGTGTACGCTGTCACGCAGACAATGCAAAACGCACACAAGCAAATGCTGCGACGCAGCTAAACGGCACAGTGCTTTGAATGTTCGTTTTTAATGATACAAACATATAATAACACCCAAGTAAATCGTTGTAATGGTTGTGAGCTAGACTTATGTAGACATATGCTGGGGTATACCCGCCTAGAAAGAACCCATCCGGTGCCCTTACGAATGAGATTATTTTTTGGATGGGGTTTGAGCTGTCTATAGTATGGAGATCATGCTATAAGCAGCTCAAATCCAGATGTTTTTGAATGTAATCTGGCGTATTCCAGCGTGCACTTACTTGAGTCTTGTTGTTTACTTAAGTAGTTTTCCAATATCACTTTCATTAACTTCAAAAGCTTACACTCTAGGCTGTATAATCGTTGCCTGCCTGTCAGTTTACGCTCCCTCATGTCAATTAAAACACTTAGCTTTGATTTGAAGTGTTACGATGTTTTTAATTTAACTGTCATTTTTTTTTTCATTTAATTTATTTCGCCCACGCGCACGGACAAGATGGTATATTAAAAGGGGAAAGGGTGTATGGCAGTTTTTTAACTAACCCCATACGCCTGAGGGTTGTTTCTTCATTGTTCTTGCCTATCCTTGTAACTGTTTTCTACCACACCTTCAATTAAACCCAAACCTTAGGGTTCCTTCTTCGCTGTTCTCCTTGCCTTTCTACCACACCTTCAATTAAACCCAAACCTTAGGGTTCCTTCTTCACTGTACTCCTTGCCTATCCTTGTAACTGTTTTCTACCACACCTTCAATTAAACCCACACCTTAGGGTTCCTTCTTCACGGTTTTCCTTGCCTATCTTTGTAACTGCTTTCTACCACACCTTCAATTAAACCCACACCTTAGGGTTCCTTCTTCACGGTTCTCCTTGCCTATCTTTGTAACTGTTTTCTACCACACCTTCAATTAAACCCACACCTTAGGATTCCTCCTTTATTGTTCTCCTCGCCTATCCTTACAACTGTTTTCTACCACATATTCAATTAAACCCATACCTTAGGGTTCCTCCTTCATTGTTCTCCTTGCCTATCCTTGTAACTTTTCTACCATACCTTCAATTAAACCCACACCTTAGGGTTCCTCCTTCATTGTTCTCCTCGCCTATCCTTACAACTGTTTTCTACCACATATTCAATTAAACCCACACCTTAGGGTTCCTTCTTCACGGTTCACCTTGCCTATCCTTGTAACTGTTTTCTACCACACCTTCAATTAAACCCAAACCTTAGGGTTCCTTCTTCATTGTTCTCCTCGCCTATCCTCGTAAATGTTTTTTACCACACCTTCAATTAAATCCACACCTTAGGGTTCCTTCTTCATTATTCTCCTTGCCTATCGTTACAACTGTTTTCTACCACATATTCAATTAAACCCACACCTTAGGGTTCCGTTCTTCACGGTTCTCCTTACCTATCCTTGTAACTGTTTTCTACCACACCTTCAATTAAACCCATATCTTAGGGTTCCTTCTTCACTGTTCTCCTTGCCTATCCTTACAACTGTTTCTACCACATATTCAATCAAAATTGAACATCGGCTATATAAATCGTATCCCAACTTGTCCGCGCGGCCGCCACGGCTGCTTGTGACCGAGTGTGTCGACCCAGGAATACACGGAAGAGTTCCGGGACATCGCGAAGGGCAAGTCCAAGGAGAGCCTGCCCACCGGGCCCATCACGCTGCTAAACCAGCGCCCCGTCAGCGAAGACGTACGTCTCTCACTACTTCGTCGGAGTTTTGAACATTAGGAACTAATACGCCATTTTGTGAAGTGCTATTCGAAAATTTCACGTGGAAATAGATGCTTTTCCAGGAGTTGTTTCTATTGAAGCGAAGCCGAGTTAATAAAGTAAAGAAGAAAATCAGTCGGATCATTCAAATATGATCTAAAAATTGGATCGGGTCATATCTCAATGATTTAATTGTACTGCTGAACACATCAATTAAATTAAATCATTGAGATTTTTCGATATAAAATTAGTCCACTAACGGATATTCCTATAATTTGTGACTTTGTGATTTCGCATAAATAGCATTATAAAATAAAATGATTAGAATATTATTATTAATAATTATTATTTATCAAATGGCGTATTTGTTCTAGTAACAAAACCCTGACGATATTGCAACTCATTCAGTAATTATTCTGTTCAAACCGTAAATCTATGGGGACATCTCTTGTAAACATATTTAGTGAAAATTTGAACTAAAATGGAGTATATCAGAGGATTTTTCGTATATTGTGTACCTATATTATTCAATTTTTCGAATTACATGGAGAATGTTAGCGATCGATTCAAGTTATGTGTGGAACTATTACAAATTGAAGATACATAATATATTTAACTTATTTACATTAATTTTATTTGAACAAGTTATTGAGTGAGGTGCATATATATCATAGTTGTTACATTTGCACGGATCACAAATTTTTTATTAATATAACATAAATTGTGCCCTATTGTTATTCAATTTGTTTTCTGCGCAAATGTAAAGGAAAAATAAGGAAAATTTTGAAAGGGCTAAACACATTTTTATGTAATTTAAGCGGCAAGATATTTTTGTATGAATTTGAAAATTGTTTGTCAAAATTATTCATGTTTATGTTTTGTTTGTTTTAGAAGTGTGGTTATGCCCAGCGATGGGATTCAAATGAGAATGAAGAGTTAATGAGAGACCAAGATTAGCATATGTTGCTTTTTATATTTATTTTAGCGCGATGTTGCATGAAATTCTATTTAGAACTTTCTAGATTGAAATAACTGGTGTAAGGGTCATTCTCATTTCGATCTTTATTAGTGTAGTTATAAAAAAGTGCTTTATTATCAATATTTTTTACATAAGTATATTTTTTTTTTTTCATATCGTTCGATGTTGCATGATGGATGTCGCTTTACCGATATGCATATTTGCACGTTTTTTATATTTTTCTATTAATAGTAATAATAATATAAATTAACAAATATTATTATGTAAGACGTATTTATTATTATAATTGTTATGAATTTTCGAAAGATGTTATTTCAGTAAAATTGTTCTATTAAAACAAATATTTAAAAAAAATTAAAAATTTAAAAAGTATGTTGATTATATATTTTGGAAATTTGTATATAAAATATTTCATAGTCAGGTTCGAAAGACCAAAAAAATTAATAAAATTATCTATGGCACAGGAACTCCCGCCAATCACAGCGAATAACAAATCAGGGAAGACGGCCAACAATCACACGGAACCACAGACGAATAACACGACCATAATGCAGAACAACACGAGCGCGAACAACACCATAGACAAGAAGACGATAAGCGCACCCATAGCTGTCACGTGAGTTCTCTTATTTATTTTTTGGTTCATGATTAAAGCCTTCATTTACTTACACAGTAGTGACTTTTACAGTGTAAATCAGCTTACCAATAATAAAGTAATACGCTGTTAACTATGTAAAAGTGTATGTGTGTGAGTGTGTGCAACAACTGCTGAGTTTCTTGCCGGCTCTTCTCAGCAAAATGTATTCCAAACCGATGGTCCTAAATGGTTTTTTTTTTTAATTTTGCCTACTCTGTGTTCTCAGGGATCTCATGTTTGTCAATTGAGATGTTTATGTCACGATCCAACGTGCTGAAATAAAAAAAAATGCCCTTTTTCACCAACCATACCTAAATCATGCCCAAAGTAGGTGCTCTTTACCTAGATAACCCCTGAATAGAATTCCTTCCTTCACCTTTAGGTCTTTGTGTTTCCTAAAGATTCGTGAAAACAAATTGACGAAAAGCGTCATCTAACATGTTAGTTTAGGTAGCGCGTAAAAGTTGGGAGCGATGGTGTAAACGGGCATTAATTTCTCCTGTGAACCTAATTCTACTGCTCCAGCTGCACCGTAAGGTGTAAATTAACACGATAATAAGGGCATTACGCAGATGAGGCCAATGTTTTGATGCGTAAATGTGTTGTAGCATTATTAATGACGTTAGACACTAAGCGATAACTCGGATGGCGGCTTTTTTTATACATCAAAGGATTTTAACGCGTTGAATAACGCGCCAAACTTAGTTGGCTACATTAGCGCTGTGTCATTCTGTGCAGCGCATGCGCTGTGAAGACGTAGGAACTACTACTGTCTCCATTTTGAATGTGATTTTGAACACGGACGACAGCAGAACACTATTACACCATTTAACGAACTAATTCATGAAAAAATACTTTTGGCAGCATTTTTTCTGTTAATGTAGCCAACTGTTTAACGCGTTATTTTTTAATGCCCTAATTAAGGCGATTTGAGCGCAACATTAATGCAGATGAAGCAGTAGCATAAACATAACCTAAGACCTAATCCCTGTACCCTTCCCAACACCCTTCAGCATAGAGCGTTTGGAAATATACGCGTGCGGGTCGGGAGCGCACGCGCCGGGGCCGATGTCGTTCACGCTGCGTGACCGCGCGCTCTCGCGGTACACGCTGTGCGACGTGGACCACGTCTTCAACCTGTTAGTTACGATGATCTACGAAATTAGTAGTGAAGTTGCAATATCTCTTGCTTAGTTCGTTTTATTTTGTAGCAACCTTTAGGAATGATGAATTGAAAAAGCTTTCGTTCCCTTTTTTCTTATCTTTTCCTTTCTCTTCTTTCCCCCTTTCTTTTTCTTTTCTGCGTTTCCCTTTTTATCTTTTAGTATTGTTTTTAGTTTTATTTCTAGTATTTCCAGTTTTTTTTAATTACTTAATACTGTAATAGCGCAGTCCAGGAACACAGTCCGTTCAGTTTGACTGTCTTCGTTATCGTCCACTGGCAAAAAGGAATGCAAATAACAATAACACAAAAATCAGGTTACCAAATTTTTCATTTTTAATTGCAGAAATGGCACAGCCTCTGCCCCTAAATCAGCGAAAACTTCCCCGGCAAAGGACAGCATGACCGGCAGCGGCAAGGACAACCCATTCGAGGAAGAGGAGTGGGACGAGGAGTCCGGGGGAGCGCTCACTGACACCGGGGAGCCCGGCGTGCCCGTGCGCGCGCTCTACGACTACACCGGCGCCGAGAGTGACGAGCTTAGCTTTCGACAAGGTACTTTAGTCCGTCTTCTTTAACTTATCAGTATGGCCGTGGCAAACACAACCCTGTCGAGGAGGAGAAGTGGGAAGAGGAGTCTGGGTGAGCCCTCAACGATAGCGGGGAGCCCAGCGCATCCGAGTGCGCGCTCTGCGACTACTTAATTTTCGACTTCGTTTCACTTATCAGTATGGCCGTGGCGATCATGGTGTGAGGCGATCTCAGCTTTGGACAACATGTGCCAGTATGGCCGTGACCAATTTCAACGATAGATTTCGACTATATTGGAATCTTGCAATGATTAAGGTTGCTTATAACTACCTATAATTAAGGATCTAAAAATATTGTTATTCTTTCAGGAGACCTATTCGAGAAACTAGAGGACGAGGATGAGCAGGGCTGGTGTAAAGGGCGCAAGGACGGCCGCGTTGGACTCTACCCCGCCAACTACGTGGAGCCCGTTGGCCACTAGCGCCAACGCGCCAATGCGGACCCGACACTACACCCTCAATGACACTGCGCAGTGCTTCACTTCACCCGCTAGCGATGTGAACTAGTCTTTAGTGCTCCTTTGCGTTCAGGCTGTAATTACGACCTATGTGTACAGTACCTAAAAATCTTACCTACAACTCATTTGTTCATAAAACGACATCATAGAACAATGTTTTTTTTTCTAAAAGCGATTCTATTTATTTATTAGTCTAGGGATGTAACACTGAAAAAATTGAACTAATTTGCAATACAAATTGAAGAGTTTGTATATCACTTCATTCATTGTGCACAAATGAGTTGAAATATCTATGCTAGTTTCCACATCTCCACGACCATGGTAGATTTTGAATATAAAAACACTATAAATTAACAGTAAAATTCTAAACTTTCTTTAAAGGATCAAAATCACACTAGCGTCAAATTAAAATGATCCATGACTGCATTGAATTAGAGCTTATTTTCGTATATGCATTCTTATAGGTTTACGTATATTGATACGCTCCAAATTAAAATCGGTTGTACTGAATTTGTGACTTTAAATCAATGCTATTAAGGTTCATTTTACTTTGACGCTATCATCGAATACGATCAATCTAATTAAATCTTATACTAACCAACCTTATATCTACTACTTGTCGAAACATTCCGAAATGAATGATACTTTAAAACTACATACATTAGATCTAATTTGCTCTGACGTAATTGTGTTTCGGGATGTGGAAACTAGTAGGGTACTGTCGTCAAAATCAAAGCCTTTTTGGACCCAAAAGATTTTTTGGAAATGTTTGAATTGTTTGCGTTAATCTCATCGATTAATTATTATTAGTGTTCAGACCGCAACCAATTATAATTAATCTTATGTTTGAAACAAAGCTTTGACAAGATATGCTAGCGAACACTGGGTGTTGAAAAACCGCTGCGCTTTATGTGAACTTAGGGACAATGTTACTGATCAATACTTGAGTGAGTACTCGGTACAGGCAAAATGGCGTCACTTAATTGAGTTTTTTTGATCGTGGCTATAAATTTTTTTGGCCGCTTGACCTTTAAACGGCTTGCAACTATGTTTTGACTGTTCATATTCTTTGACGCAACGTATTAAGTTTATCCATTATTAATTTCGACTTAGGCACATGGCACAGCGGCGAAGCGTAGCGACACGATTTTTGTTTAATGTTCCAAAGTGTTCTAAAAATATTCAATAGCTGTTAAACAAGAGCATCTAGTAGCGAAGCAAAGTTGTATATTGGAGAACCGGGAGATTGACATAGGCTACTTTGTTTACTTTTTATCCCGGAAAATCAAAGAGTTCTCGCGGGATTTTTAAAAACTTAATTTACGCGAACGAAGTCGTGGGCATTTCAATCCACATATTTATTTTTTATACCCATACATACACCAGATATATAAAGCCAGGTATAAAGAAATAAATATGTGGAGTTTATGCCACTCAAATATCTAACATTACATAGTGAATTTTAAATTCAGTTATCTTCGAAATGTTTTAGACGACGCTTCGCTTTCGCTTTGCGCCAATATGTTTTGAGCCTTATTTGTGTCAGTAACATTGGCCTATATAAATCATTGTGTAATTCCAAAGTGACTTTAAATTCGACGCTGAAGAATCGATGACGCTATGTTAAATTGAGAAAAATGTGTATTTTTAATTTGTAATCACAAACAAATTATTATGAAAAGTCACACACAAGTCATATTTTAAGTACATAATATTATTTTCATCAAAATATATAAAATTTATGTTTAACTTGGAAATCCCGCTTGGCACATTTATTTGTACATTAATTATTTTATTTAAGCCATTATTTAAATGCCATCTCCGGAAATTTTAAAATAGTTTTAAATGAATGTAAAAAAAAAGTTTTTATCCATTACACGGAGTAGTTTTAAATTATTCACTGAGATGGTAAACTGGTATACAATGTGGAGTTCCCGCACACTGCAGACTAAATAATCGGACGACAAATTAGTCGAATTTTGATGCAAATTTCGCCATTAATTTTAAATTAACTAGCGATTAATTTTTCAAACTTTTCTTTTGATCGATTCGAAATTATTTAATAGCATGAAACTAAGAAAACGAATAGGAAGGAGTAATGCAGCGGTCATTATCTTCACCAATGAGATAATAAAAGAAAGTCTCCCGATCAAATAGTCTGCAGTCTGTGGGTGGCTTTACAATAAAAAAAAATCTTTAGAATTTTTACGCTTCAGATTTATGTTTTAAGGACCTATTTCACTATTGACAAGTAAATTTTAACCGACGATTAAATTAGACTTTGACAGATTTTACCGATGCAAAAACTTAGTTAATATCCCGTTGTTTTTGTTTCGTTACTTAATTAATTAGTTTGAGTAGTCTGTGCGCCGTGTTAATTAATTTAAAATTAATAAATTTATTCGTCAGTTAAGCGCGATTTGGTGATTGTGAAATAGGCCCTGAAGGGGTTTTAACTTTATACAAGTAGATGTTAAATTAGTTAATGAATTAGTACAGTTTTTAAAATGTCGCGATACGGAGCTACGTGTCGGTCGTAAGCTTTAAACGGTCTTATGAATGTATTCGGGTTCATTCTTTCATTGGAATTCTTTTTTCTAAGGCCAACTTGCACCAAACTGTTTTAATAGGTTTTAGCTATTTTTTTTTATATTGCCGTCACTCTCTGACAACTTCAGTCCTGGGTTGACAAGAAAAGGATAGATATATAAAAAATTTAACTCAACCACTTTTAACTGGTTGGTGCAAATGGACTTTAAACTCAAGGCATATTGGCGTGGAATCAATGCAAATAACGCGCTTTTTTAACCGACTGCCAAAAAGGAGGAGGTTCTCAATTCGGGCTTAATTTTTTTTCAGCTGGCAACATTACTTGTGAGACCTAAAACTCGTTTCTATAAATTTGAAAAAAATACGAGCTCGCTTCGCTCGCGCACACACTACTTCTTAGATCATTGTCGAACTTCTCAATTTTTACGATCGTTAATATTGCTCATCGTTCTATGAAATAAAAAACTTTCGCGAGAAATTGAGAACCGCTTCCAGTTTTGAAAGTTGCTTAGAAGAACGTATATACCATCTGATGTTTGCATAAGTCATAATTGCCCTGTAGTTTTCGATCATCGCTCACGAGATTTTTGACGCTTTTTAATGCTGAGATCTATAGAGCATGCTCTGATTCAGCTCAGACTCAAGATAGAGATAAAACGAGACACAAAAATGCTCTAACGTAAATCTGTCTCGTTTTAACACTGTCTTGAGCCTGAGCTAAGTGAAAGTGCGGTCTAATAGATTTCAGCCTAAAACTCCTGTCACCTGTAGGTAAATAATTTTCGCGGCCCAATTTTTGTACACTTTTTTAGAAATCGACTATCGACGAGTGATTTGGTGGGGTACTTGGGGATCGGGTATTTTTGGAGAATATTTGTACAATGTGGAAACCAAAAAATTGACTTCTAGTGACGTTTACTGACTTAGGTTATAATTTGCGCAACGACCGACTTAGTGTTGACGCGGCCGGGCAAAACCACACAATATCTGTTCTACACGATACTAAATTAACCTGTAGAAATTACAGGATTAATTTAAATACACTAATTACCTTCTACAAATTTTTCTTTCAAGTTGGTTTATACCAGGATGCTAACGTTTTAATGGTTAATTTTACAGGAACTTTAGATTGACCTTTGATCGATGGTTTTTGACCATTTTAACCACAAAACCGCCATTTGAAATAACTATTATTTTATTCGTTTAGGTAATGAATACCTTCATTTTTATTTATTTTTGTGGAATGAACAATAAATTCGAAATAACTTATGTAGTATATTCATTATAAAAGTATTAGTAAAATTACATTGGAATTCGGATAAGACCGACATTGAAAAAAATGGATGACGCGTGCGCGGTTCTTTGCCGATAAAGGCGCCACCAGGCGGCGGCTCAAGGAGTTACTTTTCGTCTTTTATGTTGAGCCTAAGCAACGATCCATTCTAAGTTCAGCCAACAATTTTAAACAATTGTTGATTTATTTATCTGTGGCCGAGCTTATTTTTTTGTGGTTTTGTCCGCCGCGCGTAGGTATACAGCGTGGATAGTGGAATAATTACTACCTTTAAAACCTAGCTAAGCCAAAAACTGAACGCCGAAAAGCAATGCAGCCCCTATGAGACAAATTGCATTTGTGATATATCGATATACAGTACCCGACAGTAAATACGCCCAAAACGAGACAATCAGCCTCTCTCGGCTTTTTGGAGCGTCGTTTTTGTAAGTATGTGTGACGGAGACGACGATGAAATTACTTATATTTACTGTCGGGTACTGTAGGTGGCTGTAGTAGCTCGGGCGTTTGAATGTACATACACGGTTATATATTCGTCGTGCATATAGTATATTTATTTCCCATTGTATATAATGTATAATTGTATTGCTGTAATGTGACGGGCGGCGCCGACAAAATTAAATTGGCCTAAGTTTATCACCATTCTTCTATGTATGAAGAGAAGTGCTCGATTTCCTTTTGCCTTAATTTATCCTACGCTGATGTCGGCATCAATGTGCGGTGCTTAAGTCTCGGTTAGAGTTACTTTTGACCGATGAATTTTGACGTTCTGACAGTTTTTGTATTGAAAATCTGTCAGAACGTCAAATTTATTCCTCGGTTAAACGTTACTCGGTAATGGCACTACATAAGGACACTATCCGCTGTTTTTAAGAGCTCGTTGACGCCCGCTAAAAACTACCTTTTCAGTTACTATTTTTTTATGTGGTCGAGATTTTTGTTATTTCTATTCAATAATTTGCTTGTTTTGTCACGTTTGACGTTTCATTGTGCGCTGCAGTACAGTACATTGTAAAGAAAAAAATGCAATCTGACATTGAATTTTGTGATTAATAACGACACAGTTCTTTGTCTGCGAGCCGTAAAATCAGCTTGGCATTTGTGCGAATTACCGCCATCAGTATGTATACTACTTCGAAACTGTCAAAAAGCAGTACAAACCGGTTTAAACCAGTTCACTAGCGTTGTGCTCGCACACATGGAAACGACATTAGCGTATGACAAATTAAGGTGTAAGAAAATCTTCAAAGTTTGTTGGCGCCTTCCCGTAACCTTAGGTTAAATAATAACGATTAATATATTACTGAAGAAGATATTTTCCTTTCTTTTTTTTTTTTTTTTTTCATTTTTTACCTCCTTCTACATTGTTGTATCTTCATAGTGAGGAGTCTGTGGAGGCTGGTGTTTTTATCTTTGACTCGTGAATGTAGATTTAGTCGTAGCGCTACTTTTGTTTTATTTGTTATGGGTTACGAGAGAGACCTCTGTGAAATTCTTTGTATTATATTATTATTATTATCATCAGAAAGGGTGGTTACGGACCACATATGTTAATATATTATTAATATTGGTAAAATAAAATTGTTACATATGATTTTCGTTGAGTTTCATTTCACTTGAATGTACCTTTTTAAAACTAAGTATATTTTAGGCTCAACCCGCTGTGGGATTATTTACAAATGATCACTACATTAGTGACAATTGCAAACACCTCTGATTGGTTGATTTAATAGCGTTCTTGCTGCCGTGTGAATTGTGTAAGAAAATCGTATTCATTTAACAGTTTGGTTGGAACGCATGGTTTTATTTATCAATTAAGCCTTTATAGCCCAACGGTTAAAATCGCAGAATTAAAACTGAAAGGTTGCGGGTTCTATCCCCACCTCTGTATTATTGTCGTACCCACTCAAACATAAGCATTCCGCTTATTTTGCTTATTTGGAGGGAAGATATAAAAACTAATATACCTTTAAAAAACTTCGTATAATTAACACGTTTTAGGCTGTCGATTAAATACGATTTCTTATACAAGTGATTATATTCTCTTTGTCTTATAAAATGGGTGATTTGCGGAGCAAAAAATAGATAGTAGCAATAGTGTGACATCGTTAAACCACCCTCAACGCAAAATCTTGTCCCCGCAAAGAAAAACGCAGTGTTGGCAGACCCCACCACCCGAATCCTAGTGAGCCGCTGGATACAAACATCGCAAGACCGAGGAATTTGGAATTCTGTACAAGATCTATGGCCAGTTGTAGACGTATATTGGTTGAAAAAGTAGAAATAGGGTTTTTATCAAATAAAATACGAGAAATCCATTTAAAAATCTCTTTATTTCGATTGTACGCAGTGCATTACACGGTATCAGCCCGGCGTGGTACAAGTGTTACAACTAATTATATAATTATTACAATATAAAACTTATCAAGCTGTAGGTACATGTGATCGCTATACTGTGGCGTCGTACCGCGCCGGGCTTCTGGTATATAAAGTTTTATAGGAGGGTTTATAAGCGAAGCTATGGTATACTACAATATGTTATATTTTATACCTGGTGGTGGTAAGTTTGGACAAGGTACTTTATAAAAGTTAGTTTGGATTTAAGTCGGGCTAGCATGTCTGAGTTGTGAAGAAAGATAAATATTTAGATATGCTAAGTCTAAAACATATTTTTACACAAAGTTTTTTTTTTTAACTCGGGTTGTTCTACAGATCTGTAGAGCGTATTCTGCCGTTAGAGCGAGACACTTAAAATATGCCCTTACATAAAACTTTGTCGAAAGTATGATCTATAGATGTCAGCCTTAGACCATTTACTTTAGCAGTCAGCACATCGTTTTTTTTTTGATAACATTTTTTGATAAGTTTTAAAAATTTCTACTACATATTATCAAAACAATGCCCATGACAAATCTTCAAAAGTCCAATAATTTTAATTTTTTGTACCTAATTTCTGAGCAATCTGTATTTGAGATGTAGTCTGTGAATTTTGGCACGGAAGCTAATTTCCACTATATGAGCACAGTTTAGAAATCGTACAGTCAGGCAAGCGATAGTACCTGCACCGACCAAGATTTTGAGGGAAGCGCTAATTTAAATTTAAAAGTGAGATTTCATCTGATTGTTAATGGACGACTGTATAATTACTATTCTGTACTCATTCACAAAACACTATATGGTATAGAATTAAAGTATAACATAAATATTTGGTAGTATTTGTGTCAAAAATATTCATATTCTGAGTCGGTCACTTATACAATCACGAGTCATCCGCGATAATATTGTTAACATAAGAACATGTACCTACATTATACATAATAGTAATTAAAGGTATTCACAAATCGACTAATGAGTATAATTATTATAACAAGTGACGGAAAATAACATTTTAAAAGTATAAAATCAGGAATTGTATTCAATCATTTATATTCTTACAACAGAAATTTTAAAAATTTTTTGTACAGGCTGTTTTCAATAAATCATTGAATTCGAACACATCGGTTCTCTGCAAGTTTGAAATTAAGTTTAACCAAGAACATAAATCGAAATAAATTAGCCATTTTCTATAGGATAGGCCATTAAATAAACTTAGGTAGGTACTTACCTATTTTAAGGAGATTCTCGAAATAATAATTATAATTTTAATTCATTTTTTTAAATGAAGTTTTATGAAAATCAAATGAACCGTATTTTTATGCAGTGCAGTGTTGTATTCCCAGGCGTTAGTTGATGTTTTCAATTGAAAAAGGTCTTACATAAATTGGATTTTGGCTTGTATATAGGTAATAATACATGTTTATGTATTTATGGGGGTTAGTGGGTGAGGATGATTTTTATAGTTTTCAAATTAAATGGGATATAACGTATAACACTTAGGTACCTCCTAAATTCTTAAAAACAAAAATATAAACCACCGCTGGCTAAAATTATTTAAACAAATTCCTTACTTAACTTTGGGAGGTTCATATTCATGTTTTTATAAAAATAGAGGCTTTGTACAAGACATTTTTGCACACAAAAATAGCGTGACATTATAGTTTATAACGTTATAGTTACGAATTATATAAAATTATAGTAAAGCGAAAATATCCATAATATAATAGAACAGAAGTCTTTACACAACAATTATATTAATTAATGAACTTAGATAAAATATGTACAAATAAGCAACGTAACAATATAATATTTTACTCTATTTGTAGACGTATAATCACTAATTTATAGTGTAAGAGCCTAAGAAGCAAACTGTAAGAGGTAATCTTCAAAAAAATCGCTTAGCGCTGAGTAAAATTTTTTGAGGCTTTTCTGAGTACTAAGCGTAAATCTATCATTTAGTATAACAAATTACGTGAAAACGTTATAATTTACGCTCAATTTTACGCTGATATCACGATAATATTGGAAAAAAATATGTTTTAGTTTAGCCAAATACCTTCTACAGTTTACTAATACTAGCTCAAGTATTATATAAATATTCGCGTCACATGTGCGTACATCAGCGCACGTTATTCAATGAGATTTATGCAAAAGGACGAATCTTATTTCAAAATCCCTATTCAAAGTCACAACATCTAATTTTAATATCAAATCATTCGATACGTTAGGGTAAATCACGTCGATCCGTAGCTCTGTTGCGACATGATTGAAGAACAAACCAACCCAAGAAACAAAAACACTTTTGCATTTATGAGGTTAGTTGGGACGCGGCTTGCTTTTATACCTAAATAATCATATGTAAATGCGTTTTAAAATTGTTATTAATCTACCAACGGTAATTAGAAAACTTGATTCTATCAAAAGGAAACCTTTATTTGACTCAATTTTTACCAATAAAGCATTGACATAAATACAATGAACCTTGGGTGTAATGCAAAATTCACGAAAAAAGTGTCCCGAGAAAACCTATGTATACGAGTGTACATGTGTATTTTTATAAACAAACTAATACATTGTAATTTATGTCTTAGACCATTATTATACAGCCTAATTTTGCTTGCAATAATTTGCTTTCATTTGCTCACGCGGCAGCCCGAGCGTGCCCGAAGTCCATATAGTATTATATGTCAATGCAATAAAGGCTCAAATTGTTAAGTATATCCATTTAGATCGCGGACCTCTAGGATATTAATTATCAGAACAGCTGATTTCTGTCCCGATCCTACCCATTCCTTTGCCCAAGTGCTCATGGTCTTTGCTGTTGTCAGTTGTTTTTAGTCTTGAATCCCATAGCATGTTATGAAAATGCAGTAGGTACCTACCTTACCTACTCTGTCATTTTTTTTCTTCAGCCTGATATGTCAAGATATTTTATGCAATTAAGTTTATCCATTTGAAAAAATCTCGTCATTTGAACGTAATAATCGAACCGAAATCAATATGAAACAAATAACATTTTAATTACTTTATTTATTTTAACATTCGATTATAATAAAAACAAAAATACATAATAATAAGTAAAGCTTGTGACACATTTCATTTTACTACACCTCCTATTACAATAATCGTTTATTTGTTGAAGATTATGTTATTTTCGAGATACTATGATATGGGCGTATTACAATATTATTTACTAAGTATTTATATATTTTTTTCCTATCGAGAACTTTAACAAGAACTATGAAATCGATTTTTTTTATCATAAGGTTATCACAAGATGTCCGCACCGATTCATCTGTCAAATGTCTATTTTGTTTATAGTATCAATCTCTATGGGTAAACGTTCCGATCCACGGATCAAATAGCAAAAGACAGTAATTTTTTCTGAATCTTTTTTTATGTAAGTAATAAAAAAAAACTAAATAATAGACTGATTTGTTTCAATTTCTAGAGGTATTATTTAATGTAGTTTTGCAATGAAGATATTATCCAATATTTTTATAACCAATTATTTTCATTGATAGAAAATAGTATAACTGAAACGGAATATTAGGAACTGCATCCCATATCACGGAAACTCGAAAATAGAACATCGTTCGAGTCTATTTATATCGCACGACACGATGAGTCGCGTCATATGTCGTATCAGTACAGTTCACTGTAAGCAAGCTTGTAGCTTCTCGATCCACTCCTGCGCCGCGTTTGCGTCGCTCGCACAGAAGTTGTATGTACGTCTGCTCGTTCGTAACTAGTAAAATAAAAAAATCAATCAATCAAAGTTGAAAATGATAAATAAAGCATTTAGTGCTAATTCTTTGGTAGGCCATATCTAAGATTCTGGTTTTAAAATAGTGCTAACCCTTTCACAATGTTCCCTGTCGATAAAGATAGCATGACATTTAGACCTGTCAAATTAGTAACGGCAGATGATCAATCCAAACTGTTGGTTTGCTCACACAGAGTTATATATAATAAAATTATTTTACTAAAGTTCGGCCGTTCAGAGAATGCGTTCCTGACACCTATCAGTTAGTCACGACTAGTGATGGGCACAACATAACACTGAGTTCGTTACCGTTCCTCCAAAATGAACCGGCGCATTATTTTAAGATTATTTTCGTTTTAAATTGGCGGAATCATTTAAAATTTATATTTTAGTTATTTAAGTAGAAACCAAAAAAAGGTAATATTCATATAATAAAATTGTTTTATTTATTCTTTGTTACAAAGTTACAATCTGTATTTCTATGCAATAAAGTAAGTACATTGAATTGAATGTGCGTACAGAATATTAATCAGACTCCGATTCGCTTGAGGAGGTGGTGTCTTCATCATCTTCGCCTACATGTATAATTATATTATTATCAATAACAGAATCAATCCTCATATCTCGGTCAAAGTAATCTTGCAGCTTGATGATTAACTCACGGGCTCCACTTTTCAATGTTTGTCCACGTTTAGGCATTATTATGCACTAAAAGTAAAAAGAACGTAATACAAAACACAATCGAAGTCCGATTTAGCGCCGATGTCAGTTTGAAAAGCAGAAACAGTCCATTAAACGAAAGCCGGGTAATCAAATAAAAACAGATCGAAAACACTTGAAGAACGTGGTCTATGCGCACGAAACGACAACAGACGACTGTTTTAGCGTCACAAAATGGCGGCCCAACGCCATTTGGGGTTACCATTTTCAACCTAAATATAAAAATGCTACTTTCTTTCGCGCGTTCGGTTTGGTCATAGTTTTATTTTTATATTTCATAAAAGTTATCTTATAGTCCATTATTTTCAAATTCTTAAAAAGAAAAACAAAGCGTATTATTTTATATTATAAGTATAACTGTATAAGAACAGATTACGATATTACGATACTTGCCTGTTATTTTTAGCACAGCACTACAAATATAAAGCGCTGACATAACCTTGTAATAGCGCAGTATAGATTTAGAAAAATATTGTTTACCAAGTTATTTGACACTCAGTTTGGCACAAAATTATAACATTCATTGATTATTGATATAATAATGTTGTTTTAATGCTCATCAATTGTTAAAACGGTAAACAACCAGCAAAAATATTTTTATCGTAACTGCAACGCCATTACAAAGCTACGTCGTCAGTTCAATCGCGACGTGTCAGGAACGCATTCTCTGAACGGCCGAACTTTAGCAAATATATTGGAGTGAGATTGATTTTAGTTAAAAATATAACCAATTAAAATATCGTCGGTCATTAATGGTACAATTAAAAATACAGTTTCAAGTAATTGAGATCCAAAGTTTTGAATTGACAGCTAAAATCAATATAATATCTCTAGCAGATTCCTGTCAATTAGAACCAAAATTGGACTTGTACCATTAGTGATTGGGAAAGATTATACAATTTCCAACCATTTTGCATACTTAACTCAAAACACCTGATTTTGGAAATGTTCCACTCGTGAATTTGACCGACGATATGTCCTACAGTACAAACGTAAATTTTGAAGAGTTTAAGAGACTTCTCAATTTAAAAACCAAAATCACGTACTCAGGGACGTATACAAGGTGTTAGTTAATGTCCCTATCCTACCGAAACACATAAGTTGGGGTCGGTGTATAGATACATGAAAAAATATCATGAGACGTGTAGCTCATATCCTGGCCAAGTTATGAGGACTTCAAAAATTCACCATAAATGTATAGGTGGCAGCCCTTTAAAACAGCTGATTCATGGCAATGCACTGCCAACGATAAAAATATGAATGAAAAATCTTAAAAGTACTTCTATTCTACTGCTGCGCTGGTATCCTAGTCTCGGCCTACAACGTACTACTTGCTATGCTATAACGTTGCGATAAAATATTCCAGATGCGATACCTAACCATTAATCGGCATGTAATTAAACCTGTAACCTGTAGTTTTGTTCAGTAGAGTGAAAACCGATTAGAAATCTCATATTTTTGCAAGAATATTCCCGACTACTTTCGGACTCCATAAGTTAAAGTCCGTACCTACGTAATCCATAAAGTGACTGCCGCCTCTTTATTTGCAGGTAATTAATATCTCGCGTTGTGGTTTTGATTAACAATGACTGTATGTGAATGAACAATGTGTGTGAAATTTTTAATAATAAATCAATTGCAAAACGATACAATAATTATTATTATCGCTTGCAGTACAGTGCAAGCATAGTACTAGCATTGAAGTTGAAAGCGAGCGGTATTCGGCGTAGTGATTTGCACCGGAGAAGTGATTTTTCACCGGAGAATCACCGGTGAGTCTCCGGTGAAAGTAATCGGTGTTTAACCGATTATTATTGAATCATAACTCAAGTAATTTTATTATTTAAATAAAAAGAAGTTTGTTGATCAACATTGTTAATTATTATTTAATAACATTTATTCAAATACAATTACTTTATCATTATTTCCTACCTCCTTAAATAATAATTATCATAATAAAGTAAAATATTTTTTTCTTAATATTTTTTTTATTTAAAACCTTTACAATACATCTAATATCATTTTGAGTTCACACAATATCGATGCGCTTAAAATTCCATTGTACTAGAACATTAAAAGTTAAAAACATTTTAATTGATGCTAAATCTGTATTCGAATTCACCGGAGATCTCCGGTGAATCTCCGGAGAATGGCAAATCACCGGTGATTTTCACCGATGCTCGAAATCCGCTCTAGCTAGCGGCGGGCGACGTCTCTTTGGCGGCGTGCTTTGGCGGCGGCGCCCGCCGGTAAGGGCGAGCACACATTGAGGTGCGAAGTCGCAGCATTGTAAAAATCATAGACGTCGCACAACGCACCGTGGAAATGTCCGCTGTGCACCGCAAAAACCTGTACCATTCTATCGGTATCCACACTTCCCAGCGTGTGCATGTCAAGATGATTAATTACGATAACGATTATCTGATTTTCTTGATTCAGGAACGTCCTGTCCTTTGGGAGAAACCAATGGAAGAATACAAAGATAAATTTCTACTAAAGTACTTAGTGTGGTCCATGTCTCATTAGAAACTAAACTAATGGACAGAGTTTTCTCGTACGATGTCCTATGCGATGAAATTTTTCGTTGCGTAAACGCAACCGCAAGTCTTGTTTGTAGCCTCGCCTTTACTTGCACGGCGCGTCAAAGTAATATTGGTGTATCGTAAAATTACGTGGAATACTAGGGCACCATGAAAATAAGGAGACTTAGAAAATAATATTTTTTGATAGTGTTTGTCTTTAGAAATTTTGCCTTTACCTCGGGAAAAACAACACAAAATACTTGTATTATGCAAGATTTTTGCTTAACTATTTTTAAAGGAATTGGTGATAATTGCGAGTGCATTTAATAATTTTGGAATCTAACAGTAAATACCAAATGTTAGGTACGTTCCTGAGATGAAAATGTGGCTTTTCAAATGTAACACTTTTGTTAATAAGTAATTTTTAAATTGTACCTAAAAAAGTATTCAGTTTTTCATTTTACAAGTTATTTGCCAAAAGAAAGTCAAAATATTGTTTTAGGACTAGGGATTCGATGACCTCCCTGGCGCAGTGGTGACCGCTGTGGTCTTATAACTGGGAGGTCTCGGGTTCGATTCCCGGCGGGGGCAATTTAGGAATTTATAATTTCTAAATTGTCTCTGGTCTGGTCTGGTGGGAAGCTTTGGCCGTGGCTAGTTACCACCCTACTGTCAAAGACGTGCCGCCAAGCGATTTAGCGTTCCGGCACGATGGCGTGTAGAAACCGATTAGGGGTATGGGTTGAATTTACACTGCTAAACCCCTTCCAAGTTAGCCCGCTACCATCTTAGACTGCATCGTCACTTACCATCAGGTGAGATCGCAGTCAAGGGCTATCTTGTCATTGAATAAAAAAAAGGGATTTTTTTTAAGAAAAACGGGTAAAATCAAAATCATGACTGGCAACACTCGTCTTGCGGCTTTAATTTTTTGGGATTACAATTTACAACGCAGTTGCACGTGAACGGTTGCGGTATAATCAACTATTGATTGCGTCTCTGTTAAGTGAACTGTGGAATGGAGTATTTATGACATAATCATTGTGAGTGTTGTGTTGAGTGTGTGGTTTACATGTTCGGTTGCAAATCTGCTGCGGTCTGAGTTCGAATCCTGCGTAGTCGGTCATAACATTTTTAGAGTTGAGTTTCTGCCAAGAAACCCCCAGTACCGGCCTAGAGTTAGGAAACTAGGGGCGGCTCTGTTTGAGCTTCTTGAGTCTAAACTAAATCAATCTGGAAGGGAGACCTGTGCCACTCGCAAGTTATTTAGAGATGAACCTAATTAGACCCTCCAATCCAAGTACATCCATACCTCCAAGCTGCTGCAGCTGCGGTTGGTGGACTTTAATTAATCTTAAAATTTATCATTGATAACATGTTCTCCGAGGAACGGGAGTGACACAACGCCAACTTTGTAATTTAACTCCAGGCCGATACTTACTGATAATTTCTTGTCAGAAACCCAATAAGGCAAGGCGTGTGTAATTTTGAACCGACCCGGGATTCGAACCTAGACCTCGTTATCCGGTCATCACCACTACTGACGTAGTGTACATAGTAACGAGGCAAAGTGGTCGACTTGTCAGTCGTCAGCAAAGGTCGTCAGTGATTTCGCGCTTACCTACCTATTCCGAAAAGACATCACGTGACATCAAGTGCGCGGCACTCGGTAAGAATTTACGACTCTTTCTAAACATCGAACTTGTTTGGTACTAGGGAATCAGGAATTGAAAGGGATTTATGTGGCGTGTTGTTATTATGTCTAGTTAGGGTTTCCAAAATGTTTTTTTCTTAATTCATTAATTATTTTTGTATGAAAGTTTTTGATAATTAATTTTCACTTTTTACCACCGCCATTGTGTTTATAGGGTCAAAGTGCATGGGTGGTTGCTGGTAAGTTATACACATTACCAAACACCTTGTATATGTGCAGACTTATGAAGGAGATAACCGCATTATTTCGAACAAAACCCCCCACCACTATAAATGAAAGGGATGACAACTATCAGCAACAATATGACGCCAACACTAATTTTTTTTTTTTAAATGTGACATCTGTCAGCGTAATACGACGCAGAAAGACTGTAGTGCGTGGAGTACTCACGTCAAAGAAGGAGCGATCGTCGCATTTCTTGGGCGGGCCGGGCGCGGGCGCCGCCTGCGACACCGTCAACACCTCCGCCAGATCTAGCCGACAATTCATCACGTACTAAATTATCACATCGCTCATTTGCGACAAGGGTGACATAACTCAAAATTCACCAATTTTAGTGTCGAAAATTTATACTTTTTGCTATAAAAACAACATTACGCTAAGCACAAAAAAATAAGAGCGAGAGAGATTGTGACTTAATGCTCTGTCGCTTTGTTGGCCGCTGTGTTGTTTCGAGACCGCAGCATCCATAAAACAATACTCTTTAATGAGAAAATTCTCTCATCGTCGATTTTGAATTATGTCACTCTTTTCGCAAATGAGCGATGTCTTCATTCCTGATCCGCACGGCTAGGGTCTGGAATGCTCTTTCAAGATCTGTGTTTCCTAACACTAACAATTTGGGTATCTTTAAAATAAAAGTGAATAGACATCTTCTAGACAAACGCGTTACATCTTAGACCACATCATCCCTTTCCATCAGGTGTGATAGTGATCACACCTGATGGATGAGCCTGTGCCTATAATGTTTAAAAAAAACATAGTAAAACCACGAACAAACAATGTTAATTAAAAATTTAAATCGACCCCTTGATCGGTTCATGAGTTTCACTAAAAAACTGCCATACTCCTTTCCAAGTTAGCCCGCTACCATTTTAGATCGCAGTCAAGGTCTATCTTATTAAGAACTAGCTGATGCCCGCGACTTCGTCCGCGTGAATTTAGTTTTTAAAATCCCGCGGGAACTCTTTGATTTTCCGGGATAAAAAGTAGCCTATGTTTTAATCCAAGGTATAATCTATCTCCATTTTAAATTTCAGCCAAATCGGTCCAGTAGTTTTTGCGTGAAAGAGTAACGAACATACACACACACACACACACATACAAACTTTCAGCTTTATAATATTAGTGTGAAGTGTGATAGTGTGATGTGATTAAAAAAAACTATTATTTATTCTGTGTTATGGGTTCCCTTTTTAAGCTATTGCATAGCTCCTATCGCGGGCCATCGTGGAGACCAAATCCAGAAATTCCGTAACGAAAATAACCTGACACGGGACTCCTCAACGGTGAGCCGCTAGATGGCGCATTTTTCATCAGCGCCATCTAGCGGTGAATCGCTACGTGGCGTTGATAAAAAATGCTATGCAATAGCTTTGCCGCGGCAGTCCCCGAGTGCCATAAGTCTTTTTTTAACATTTTGGTGTTGCATCCCAAAAAATATCTTACCAATAAATCCTTTACAATGCGAGTCCTCCATCGCGTCGTAGTATCGCAGCTGGTGCTTTATTGAGTCGAGCACGAACCATCTGAAACCATTTTGTTATAACTGTTAAAGAGATTGGAAAGAATGATTGAAGAATTGGAATTGGAATTACACGTGCGAGGTTCATAAGAAGGCTCAGGATCACTCAGCGGGCGATGGGGAGAGCTATGCTCGGAGTATCCCTGCGAGATCAAATCAGAAATGAGGGGATCCGTAGGAGAACCAAAGTCACCGACATAGCTCAGCGAGTTCGAAACTGAAGTGGAAATGGGCGGGGCACATAGTTCGAAGAGCTGATGGTCGATGGGGTCCCAATGTGCTGGAGTGGCGACCCCGCACCGGGAATCGCAGTGTTGGCAGACTCCCCACTAGGTGGACAGACGACATCAAACGAGTCGCAGGGAGCCGCTGGATTCAGGCGGCGTAAGACCGAGGCCTGTGGAGGTCCATGCAAGAGACTTATGTTCAGAAGTGGACGTCCATTAGTCGATAAAGAAGAAAGTAAAGAAGTGCGAGGTTGTTGGTAAATTTAAATCAACATACATCGGATACACCTCTTGCATATAAACAGTAAATTTTCCGGTATCTCGTTGCTCTCCATGCATGCTCTGCATAGAGAGCTGTCGATGATACCTAATATATTATATGCTCGTGTCAATCACCTCTGTTTCCACCTCTTGTATTTAAACAGTAATAGAAATAGAAATATTTTTTATTCAAATAAACTTTTATAAGCATTTTTGAATCGTCAATGAATCTACCACTGGTTCGGAATGCCTTTCCTGCCGAGAAGAGCCAGCAAGAAACTCGGCGGTTGCTCTTTTAAAAAAAAAAAAAAAAATTATTATACAATACAAATACAAATAAATACAATCCAATACATGTTAAGACAGGTAGGCAAAAGCAGACCCATTCCCGTTGGTGGCACCCGTTCACGTGTTCCGGTGTTTCATCGCTCTCCATGCATGCTCTGCGTAGAGCTGTCGATAATACCTGATCTATTGTAAGTTCGTGTCAATCACCTCTGTTTCCATCCCTTGAGCAGCGCCCCTCGCTTGTAGAGGTGCCCCTCGTGCGTGCGGTTCTCCGCCACGTTGGACGAGAACTGCTCGTAGTACTGCTGGGAAGACGACTGCAGGGTCGCTACTCCTGGACACACATACATAAATACTTTATTATATCACTTTATTGTAAATGAGACGACAGACAGACATAAACACTGTGTTACGACTGTTTATAGGCGACAGTAATCACTTAACATCTTCTTTTCGAACCGGGTGTTAGAGTCTTGACTGGCCATAAGAGCCACAAGTTGGCTTGAATATGATAAATGCAAGATATTCCACGTAGGTGGTTTTTTTTTTTTTTTTTTTCGAATTTATCTTGCCAAGTAGCTGGATAGTCATGGTTTAGTAGCTAGGACTATGGTCTTCTATTCGGGGGGTCTAACATAACATAAGCTATAGTCTGATTTTTAATTGCGTGGAATTCTGACGTATCTTAATGTTACCAGAGATTTAAAAATTCCCACAAAAAAGATATCAAATTTAAATTTAGAAAAATAAATATCAATTGCCGCACATAGATAATTATGACAAATGCCTGACAGATAATTTGGGGTAAAATCGAACTACAGGTGGTAATACTGTTTTTCATACAAATAACTCGCTCGATTTATAAAATGACAACTGTCAGAATTCCACCGAATTAAAAATCAGACTTTAGTTACCCGAGGAGACGGCGCGGTCGCGGTCGCGGTCGGCGGGCGGCGGCGCCTTGTAGCGCGTGCACGGCAGCGCCAGCGCGTCCGCACAGCGCTCGTGGCACGCCGCGCCGCAGTCCACGCAGCGCACGCCCGTCTGGGGGAACAGAGCACACGTATAGCATCAGGACTGAACCAGGCCCTAGAGTTCAACCATGGGGCCCGTGCTCGGGGTCTTACCTCCAGCGGCCCCCACAGCAGATCAGCGCAGTGGTCGCAGCGCGCGGGCGCGGCGGCGGGCGCGGGCGCCCAGCGGTGCGCGGGTGCGGGCGGCGGCGGCGCGGCGGCGAGGCGCGCGCGCGCCAGCACCTCCAGCGTGCCGCGCCGGTGCGCCGCCGCCGTCGCGCGCCGCACCACGCCACTGCACATCGACGCGTTGCGCTGACGACAAACACGACTCACTTTATCGGCAGAATGCAGATATGCCTTTGACTAGTTTTAAGCTATTGCATAGCTTCTATCGCGGGCCTTGAGCGTGGAGACCGAATCCAGAAATTTCGTAACGAAAATAACCCCAGACACGGACTCCTCTCACCGCTAGATGGCGTTGATAAAAAATGCTTTGCAATAGCTTTACCGCGGCAGTCCCCGAGTGCCACACGTCTTTTTTTTTTTATTATTATTAGTCCACAAAACTGACCACAACTGCTTAAATTACATTAATAAGACAAGTTTATGAATTTACATCTTCCGCAATCGAGTCTTCTCGATGTGGACGTGACATGCTTGACAAAATTACGCTCGAGACAAACTTTAAAAATAAAATGGATAATAGGCACTGGCTACATTAACTGGTTTGCTTTTGTAAGACGATAAAAAGTCACTGCTATTTTTGATAAAGTTACAGTTTGACAGTTACAATTAATAAACCGAATATACCTGTAGTTCTAAAGTGTTGGGCAGTTCCAACTGCTCCCACCGGACTCTCCACTTCTGGGGCAGGTGTCCCAACTCCAGCTCCAGCTGCCTCAGTCTCTCCAGCAGCCCCGTGAAAGCGTCCGGCATACAGCGCGATATGCTGTCGTATCTATATAACAACATAATCATTAGCGACCCATCAACGGTTCAATACTGAACGTATTGTGCTGGCCCAATGGCCATAGTCTATCATGCTGGTCGAATGGACTTCACACACTTTTGCGAATATTATATGCTCTAAGACATTTTTAGTTTCACCAATGATTCCTTCACCGTTGACAACATAATTTATTGAAATTCCAAAATTATTTATTTCATATATGCCAACTCGTGGCTCTTATGACAAGTAAAGACTCAACCACCGGTCCAGAAAGCAGATTCTACTGAGCAGATCCAGCAAAAAACTCAGCAGTTGCTACAATTTTGAATTTACTTTATCCGACTGATCCTTAATCATAAGGTCATAAGCATAACTTCCAAAATTATTACAGTTTTACTATAACATAAATAATGAAAAGATATATTGATATAGGTTTCGATTTATACCTAGAAGATAAAAACTAATAAAAAAAAGCCTAATAAAATTAAGGGTTGCAGGTTCGATCCCCACCCGTTGCACTATTGTCGTACCCATTCCTTCAGTCAGAACTTCAATCAAGTTCAGCTTGGCTGATATTCTTTTTTTTTTTTTTAAAAGGACTTATGAGTTTAATAGATTCATATGAGGAATCGTGCGAGTAGTATAGTGTAGGAGCTAGTTACCCCGCCACAACTAGTCGTCGCTGCGTAGGCTGGTTGCGTTCATCGAGCCATAGATCTGGCTCATAGGGCACGCCGTGCGCCAGCTCTTCGCTCACGTAGTACTCCCATACTTCTAGACTGCTGACTGCGCTTACCGGGCGCAGGACCTGTTATTGAAAATAAGTTGTCAGCCAATCAGGACAGTTGGTTTTGACAGTATGACGTCAGTTACCACGTGTTGAGGGCACGCCAAAATGGCGGCACTTAATCTGAATCAAATTGCAGTTTTAGGTTTACGGTTATTTTTTTGAACAGACTCTGTTGCCTATTATATTTGACTATTATATATTTATATTTTAAACAAATCATAGTAACTGGGTGCTTCTCGGTTAGATGAATGTAGGGAAAGAGGAAAATGGCTGCTTAAAGTGTTGCCAGCTCTTCTTTAGGGATACCAGTTTTATCGTTTAATTACCCCTATAATTTTTATCTTTATTTGTATGTTTATGTTTTATGAAGAACTCTACGCCATTTTGAAGCCTCAATAACCCACCGGTTAAAGATGCGGTTCGAGCCCCACCCGTTGCAATATTGTCGTATCCACTCCTAGAAGAGGAGGATATAAGTCAAGTTCGGCTTGGCTAATATTTTTTATATAAAAAAAGTTATTTAAAGTTAGTAAATACATACCGGGTTGTCTAAGTCGGGCGTATACAGCAAGTTGTAGAAGAGCGGCGACCGCTGATGCAGCCGCTCCACGTACTCGAACAGGCCGAGTGCGGCGCGCCCGTCCTCACCCTCGCCGCCCGCGCCCGCACCACCACCCGACCCGCCCGTCTCCACTCCCTACAAGATAGAAATTAACACGGTTGAATTTCTCGGTTTTAATTGTAATTTTGCAGGTCTATTCGCCGAATATCTGAAAAATTTTTAATGCCCTTCCCTCTTGCGTTTTTCCAAACTAATTTTAAGTTGTTGAAAAGGCAATCTTTTGCATTTCAAAAGCCTCAATATCTCAAAGGTTCAAGGTGCGGCCTGAAAACTGGAAGGTCGCAGGTACGATTCCCACCATTTACGCACCCATTTCTAACGCAAACCGAAACTTTCTGATTATTGTGAGGGGAGAGGATAATATTAAAAAAAAAAAAATGTAGTTAGCCAACTTACGAGTCTAGAAGCGTCTACCCTCCTGTCGTCGGCGGGCGCGAGGCCGAACTCGGCGCGCTGCGCCTCGCTGTCGAACAGGAAGCTGCGGAAGCGGCACGACACGCTGTGGTACGCCACGAAGCGCAGGTAGTAGTCGTTGAACTCGAACGCCAGCGGGAACTGCTTCTGGAGCTGAAACCAAATTCAAAAATTCAAAATTCAAAATCATTTATTCCATGTAGGCCAACTTGTGACACTTATGACAAGTCGAGAATGTACCACCGAGAGACAAAGAGAAAAATTCATAACATGTGTTAAGAACATTTTTCTGTTTTAAAGGTTTTAGCATCAAATAAATCAGACCAAAATGACTATAAGTCTAAGTTACCTGATGCACCGCGTCAAGGAACATCAGGAAGGTGGGCGTGAACCCTTGCTGCGGCGTGGCAGCCAGGTTGGACCTCTGCTGGAACTTGTGGCCCAAAGCCAGCCACTCCTTTTCCACCATTATCCGGAAACCTTCCAACGTCCGGTAGTATGGGTCCAGGCAGATTTGCGCTAGTGATGATATCTGAAATAGAACAGTTCAATTGTTATGTACCTAGTCTATGCCCTGTTTGTTGTGGCAGGCCTGGCGCACTCCGCAGTAAATTGTGGAGTGCGCCAGTAAACTTCCAAGGGCCTAAATTCAGAAAGTGCGAAGGGATAAGACGGTACATAAGTAGCGCGCTGTGTCAACCTAAATTGCACTTTATTGTGTGGTAACAAGAGTCAGGGTAAGGTTGATGGGTTCCTGATGATAATGATGAAAAACATTATCAAGTGACCTGTGCAGTGACGTCCCAGCCATCTTCAAGTGACAGCAGCACGGAGGAGCCCTGCACGTCGAGTAAGTCCACCACTGCACCGGACAGCTGGAACAGCTGCCGCAGCTGCCAC
The DNA here is from genome assembly GCA_038048805.1 of Hipparchia sbordonii. Taxonomy (NCBI): domain Eukaryota; kingdom Metazoa; phylum Arthropoda; class Insecta; order Lepidoptera; family Nymphalidae; genus Hipparchia; species Hipparchia sbordonii. The sequence goes on from CM076115.1 coordinate 9,709,720, forward strand.
AGCCAGCCCGATTCTTCCACTAGTCTGTAATAATCAAATATCTTTTAGTTTTAAATGTTCAAATTTTTTTTAGTTATAAATGACATGCCCGACTATTTGCTGCTTATGTGTCTACATAAGCAGCAATTTGAGGGCAAGCAGGGGTTGAGGTCCTTGAGTTTTTTTTCCCCTACAAAACTTTGGACCAACGAAAATGTACGGCATGTAAAAAAATATTATCTATGCATAAAATACTTTCAAAATAAATTAATTTTATGTTGTATCAAATCACCCCCTGGACCACGAAAAGAGAGGGGGTTGCAACCCTCGATTTTTTTCCATTGTCGCATGATTTTTGAACGGCGTTGCGGAATAATGGATTAGAAGCTGTATTGAAACAGTATGAAGCTGAGGCCGTACAGAATCAAATGACCAAATTTACCCTGGAAATTTTCAGAAAATCAAAAAAGTTTACCGACTTTGTGGATCCACATTTTTGTACGGCACTCGGCGCTTTCTTATTATTTTTCATGGATCTATCGATGGTAAAAATGCCGTACAAAAATATATGACCAAAATGTACTCTCTCTACCTGCACTTTTCAATTCTCACCAGCACTCAGTTGGACAGCTTACAAATGACGGCATAGTGCTGAATCGTATTATTTTATGCTCTTATATCGTCCTATATAGGTCACCTGGTGGTTCATATGACCCATCCATTTTTGGACCGGGCCAGTAGTCTACTACTTTAGGATATCACTCGTAAATGTTATTAAACGATATATTACTAAGCATATGCAAAACTGTATGCAATGCTTTTTATGGCAATGACATCTTGATTGTCGGCAGGCGTAATTTTTTTACCGTTTGAAAAGAAAGTCATTAATGAAAGTAATTAATAATCTGCGCTATGCATTTCCTTTTCTACTCATCATAGAAAACGACACACTAACAATAGTAACCAAACAAAAATATTCAAAAGGTAACAATAGCAAAATTTTGAAAAAATTTGGTAGTGACAATCGCGAGCGGTACGTTGCTATCTGGGTACGGGCACCGGTAGTGGGTACCTGTAGAAGCCCGGCTCGTCGGGGCTCTGCGGCGCGGAGGGCGCGGCGGCGCGCAGCAGCTTCTTGAAGGCGTGCTTGGTGTGGCGCGCGTCCGCGTACTCCACGGGCACGGGCTCCACGCCCGCCAGCGCCACGCCCGCGCCCTTCTCCGACAGCACGTACAGCGCCGCGCGCCGCCCCGCGCCGCCCACGCCGCCGCCGACGCCGCCGCCGTCGCCCGACACTGTATGACGATTTCAATTATTCTTCACTTCACTAGCTCTAACTATTTATTTATTTATTCTGTACATTATAATCTTAAAAATAACTAATACTACTACTACTAGTGAGGTGAAAAGTTGTATGTATCACACGATAGCAAAGGTTATGTTTCTTGTGCCTTTGAATCCCTCACTACACTCAGGATTCTAACTTAGAATCCTTCGCCCGTTCGGGATTCAAGCTAGGCACTCGCAACAAAAATGAACTTTGCTAGATAGAAAACTAAGAAACACAGTAAACTAAGAAAGAGTACTCGCAGACTTACAATTTTCAGTTAGCCGACTATCGAACAATTAAATTACATTGTTTCACAATTTAGCTGACAAACTTGTATTGTGTGTGTAATCGGAAGGGAATTTCGATTCTCTGATCGATTTCCAATGAATTCTCGAACGAAACGCTTTAATTCGACGTTTCTGGTAAGAACCGCCAAGGTGTGGACCAATCTTCCAGCATCCGTGTTTCCTACCATTTGAGTACCTTCAAGGCAAGAGTGAAAAGGCATCTTCTAGGCAAGCGCGCTCCAACCCAGACCTCATAAGTGCAATCCAGTACTGATTGTCGTCAAGCGCAAGCTTATTTCGGATTTTAAGAAAAAAATTGCGAATAACCTCACCAGAGTCAAGATCCGCGGTGGATAGTCGCTGTCGAGGCACATAGAGGTCAAGGTGTGATGGTTGCCGCCGGTCCTTCAGCGAGCCCCATCGGCCGAAATGCCGCGCCGCACTCGTGCCGCCCTTGCCGCCGCTGCCGCGACCCAGTACCCTGAGGTATCATCATTTGAATATTGTTTTGAGTTTTTGACATGTCATACATATGACGTATATTTGACATTGACACTTTAAAGTAGTCATTGTATGACCTGTCAATACAATCCTTACTAATATTATAAATACGATAATGTGTGTTTGTTGGTTTGTCCTTCAATCACGCCGCAACGGAGCAACGAATCGATGCGTTATTTTGCATGAGTAAAGTTGACCTGGAAAGTGTCAAAGGCTACTTTTTATCCCGGCAATCCAGAGTTCCCACGGGATATTTAAAAACTAAATCTGGACAGGACGAAGTCAAGAGCATCAGCTTGTATTGAAATAGCACTACTTTAAGCGTTGGTGGTAGGGCCCCGGACTTATGACCTGTAATGGGCCGGCGATGGTTTGAAACGAATGAATGGATCCACTCTTTGGAGTATTCCACGGCACATGTTCCGACACGACTGACCCCACGAAGTCACGAGCATCACCTAGTATTGAAATACTTACTACTTTAAGCGTGGTGGCAGGGCCCTAGACTTATGACCTGTAATGGGCCGACGGTTTGAATGGATCCACTCTGTGGAGTGTTCCACAGCACATGTTCCGACACGACTGACCCCACGAAGTCACGAGCATCACCTAGCATTGAAATACTTACTACTTTAAGCGTGGTGGTAGGGCCCCAGACTCATGACCTGTTTTTTTTTTTTTTTTTTTTTTTTTTTTCTTCTAGTTTTTCCTGCTACTATTTAATTTGTAGCAACTTTTAGTGCTGATTTTTTTTTTTTTTTTTTTTTTTTTTTTTATCTTAGTTATCTATTCTACTGTATCTAACTCTATCTATCTTACTCCTATCATATCTAACTTATTTCTATTCTGATTGTATCTAGATCTAACTTACTTCTATCTATCTAATATAACCTATGACTAAATGAAGGACCCGTTGGCCCTTGCTGCCTTCCTGACCACTTTAGCGGCGTATATCAGGAATGCGTCCCGACAGTCTTCGTCATTGACCAACGTACATAAATTTTTAGGTTCTCTCATGACCTGTAGTGGGCCGACTATGGTTTGAAGTGAATGATGAATGAATGGATCCACTCTGTGGAGTGTTCCACATGACTCACCCCAGCGTGCCGGCCGCCTTGCTGAGCAGCGGCGTGTGGTTGTGCGGCTGCACAGTGTCCTCGCAGCACAGCAGCAGCGAGTCCAGGCTCAGGCTGGAGTCCTCCAGCTCGCCGCGCGACGCCGGCGTCAGCGCCACCAGCGTCGCCAGGTACCTTTCCTACGAAACGTTCACTGGTTGATTGCTTGGTTGAATTTACGGCATTGCTTTGCAACAATGCGTTCTAACCAATAGCGTGAGTGTCGGCCAATCAAAAGAAAGAAACAGGTTCATCATTACCATAAAAAAATGAATTAATGTACAAATGAACGAATGAATTTTATTGATGAGCGGACGAATGTATGAATAAACTTTTATTATACATCACATAATATACAGAACAACACAACATATACAGTCTATATCATTGGCGTTCTTATCGCTACCTAGCGAGCTATTCCGAACCGCGAAGCGCAGCATTGGAAGATCCCCCCCTAGGTAGACGAACGATACCAGGCCAGTCGTGCTGGATGCAAGCGACACAGGATCGTGTTCTGTGGCGCGCTTTTCAAGAAACATATGTCCAGCAGTGGACATGTATTGATTGAGATGATTATTTATTTATTTCTTTCTATTTATTTATTACATAAGGTTTACAAAAAAATACTTATAGCTGAGCATCAGAAAAACCACCCGGGTTTGTAATGAATGCTAACAAAGATTTAAATCTAGGTACGTTGACTACAGAACATTAATGCCAGTTGAACATGTTGTTTATAAATTATCATAAGTGACTTAAAAAGTGGGATTTCAGTTTTTTCTTAATATTCGAGGATTAATATGGTCCCGTACATTAAATTAATTAATTAGTGGGTAATTCATGATGATGAACTTACTTGCTCTAAGCTGGAGGTGGTCTCGGCGCCGGCCTGCGCGGGCGCGGACGCCTGGTGGCTGGAGGACTTGAGCATGCCCATCACGCCCTTGTGGTGTGACGCGGCTGATCTAGACAGTATTCATCGTTCACTTTTTTTTCGGTGACAAGACTGATTTGACTGTAGGGCTAAGTCTCTATCTTTTTATATTACCAGATAGGTTTACGCTTGACGATGATGGAAAATACTGATGAGGTCTAAGTTGAAGCACAATTGCCTAGAAAATGCATATTCACACTTTTTATTTTTATTTATTTATTTAATTAATACATACAAACAAGAACAGTGGCCGGAGTCTTCTGTTGTGTGTGTGTGTGTGTGCGCGTGTGTGTGTGTGTGTGTGTGTGCGCGCGTGTGTGCGCGCGCGCGTGTGTGTGTGTGTGTGTGTGTGTGTGTGTGTGTGTGTGTGTGTGTTTAGTAGAATTTCATTAGTCGTTTTTTTTTGTCTTGAAGGTATTAAAATTATACGTGACCGGAAACACTGACTGAGCAGCGGTGAGGGGAAGAGAGGCGAGGTAGCGGCCAACTTGAGATGGAAGGGTAGTATATCAAATGCTTACCTCGCGAGTAAGGCTCCCGTCCTCGGGTGTCGCCACGTGAGTAGCGGCACCCTGTTCTGTCGGTAGCAGCGCGACGTCCGCCGCAGCGACTCGTCCGATATGCTCTCCGGAACCGCCACTACTGACGGGTAACTAGATAGAAACATGAATGAATTAATGAATTTAGACTATATACTTAAAGGTTTTTAATATTATAACACAATGACAGTTTTCTTTTTTTTTATATCTTAATTGATGCGCGGACTTCGTAGCGTCTTCTATGACGAGTAAAAAAGGAAAAGTTTTGCATAGCGCAAACTATTAATTACTTTAATTAATAACTTTATCCAAGCGTAGAAAATAAGACAGTAAAAATTACGCCTTAAAACCATTGCCAGAGAAGAAAACTTCCGTCATATTTGTGGTTACAAGAAAAATACTGTGGCGACTACGTTCTGTGCCACATGCACGGGACAGGAATTCATTTAGCATACCTACAGTTAGGGATAGGTACCGTTAGAGGACGAATCTTTAGCTCTTTTGCACAAGTTATTGCCATTGTTATTTGTGTACTTACAGCTAAGGATAGATCCCGTTAAAGGACGAATCCTTAGATCCTTTGCGCAAGTAATTTTGTTAACGTAAATTATTATTGCTTCTATTGTAAAGATTGTAACGTATTGTAGTAAGAGCAACTAGGCACTAAAACTATCCATTTTATTGTTAGCCAGTAACGTTTATTTTTTAAGTTATTCCCGTGTTCCCCTACTCCTCACCTTATTGTACAATTTTGGATATAAGCCTTAACTTTGAGTTGTTAATAGAATACTCGGAGGATACTCACGGCAACACGCATCGAGTTACGAACACGCGTTTCATTTCTGTCCGCATAAACCCTACGTGTATAACCCAGCCAGAGCGCCGACAATACAATTATTATTTAATTGTCAACGGTACGGTATGACGTCATTTGACGTGGACGGGTAGTACGTCATATTATACCTTCTACATAAGGTGTAGAGCGCGTTGGCGTGCGCGAGGCGGAAGGGCGGCGCCGCGAGCCCGACGCGCGCCCAGTCGCGCGCGTACACGCGCTCGCGCACGCGCTCCAGCGAGCGCGAGTCCGTCTCCACGCCCTCCGCCACGCCGCCGCCCGCCCCGCACCCGCCCAGCTCTAGTTCCTCCACTGGAAACATAACAACAACCAGCTGCAGGGCGAGCATGGGCGGGAGAAGTTTTATCCCCGGGAAAAGGATAAAATGTTTATCCCCTTATCCACCCGTCGAGCATGGGCTCAGCGGTGGAAGAATATTGACAGTGGATAAAATGGGAGAAAATTTATCCCCGCAATTATTGCCATTATAAGAAAATCATGGAAGTAGGAGGTACAAATACCACAATACTTCAAAATTTATGTCAATTCGATCTCAAAAAGTCATTATTTTTATCTATACTCGTGATTTTGACAGTTAATAGGTGATTCGTAGGTGGTTTTTGTCTGTGGTTTTTGTTTTCGTTTGACCCTTTCAAAAGTCAAAAAAGGAAAAGTTTATCCCTTTCACTTGTCCCCATGCTCTATCCGGGGGAAGTTGCTCCACTTGTAATGTCAAATAGGGATAAACTTCTCCTTTCCCCTGTCGCCATGCTCTAGCATAGGGAAAAGATAGGTTTATCCCCTGTCAGTGGATAAAATCGGGGGATAAAGCTTTTATATCCTGCCCATGCTCCCAGTGCTGAAGGCTACAACTTCATCAGCTTGGATCAAACGTTTTTAACTGGGTATTTGACAAATGTCATGTTTTTTATATTATATACTAAACTAGATGATGCCCGCGTACTCCGTACGCGTGGATATAGGTTTTCAATTCCCGCGGGAACTCTCGTATTTTCCAAGATAAAAAGTAAAACCATAATCTATTTCTATGCCAAAATTTCAGCCAAATCAGTTCAGTCGTTGTGGCGTGATTGAGTAACAAACATACATCCAAACTTTCGCATTAAAGGTGCAGACCAAAAACTGAACAGTCGCAGGTTCGATCCCCACCCGTTGCACTATTATCGTACCCACTCCCAACACAAGTTTTCACTTATTTGGAGGGGAGAGGAGAATCATCTAAATCAGTCAAGTTCAGCTTGGCTGATATTGGCTTGGAGGACTGCCGCGGTAAAGCTATTGCATAGCATTTTTTATCAACGCCATCTAGCGGTGAGAGGAGTCCCGTGTCAGGTTATTTTCGTTATGGAATTTCTGGGTTCGGTCTCCACGCTCAAGGCCCGCGATAGAAGCTATGCAATAGCTTAAAAAATACAATTTTTTGAACTCACATGACAAGGTGTCAGCGGACAGGGAGGACATGAGCGGCGGCGACGTCAGCGAGCGCGCGTCGGCGGAGGGCAGCACGTACTTCTGTCGCTTGGAAGGCTTGGGCTTGAGGCCCGCGCGCCGCGCCGTCTTCAGCAGCGTCTTTTTGGCGAAGCCTCTATGAACCAAAGAGAATTTTGGAATGAAAATTCATATTTAAAATTGGTTATTTCATGTAGGTCAACTTGTGGCTATTATGACAACTAAACAAAACGTGTTACAATATGTAGCTTGTGTGTGTGCGTGCGTGCGTGCGTACGTGCCTCTATGGTATCGTAGCTCCCGAACGGATTAATCGATTTTGATTTTGTTTTTTGTTTTAAGGTTGAATTAGTCGGGAGTGTTCTTAGCTATGTTTGATGAAAATCCATGGTTCAAGATGGCCGCCGCCACAAAATGGCGGAATTCATTTTTTTTTCACAGCTCCCTCAATATGGGCATCAAATGAAAGGGCTTGACTAGTAGAATACTACTATGATAAATTTCAAATCCAAGATGACCGCCACCACAAAAAGGCGAAATACATTTTTTTCCACACGTCACGTATCAAATGAAATGGCTCGACTTCACATATCGGGGGTGTTTTAAATTTTAAATTTTTATTTTATTTATTTAAAGACAAAAAAAGTGACACAATTTACACCATAATTTATAGACCAAAGCAATAGACTAAAACTTGTGGCTGGTGATTGTAATTGGCAGCCCAATTAGACCGTAGCCTGTGCTAGGGCTGTCCAAAATACATCCTCGGCCCAATTGTATTTAATTTTTATTAAATTAAAAAAAAAAAAAAAAAAAAATTACACTTGTGTTTGTGATGATTTCCCGGCTAATTTGGCGGGAGGCGAAGCGAAGGGTATCTTTTTAGTTGATTTTCATGTGTATCAAATTATTAAAAGAAATCAATTGCAATAGTATAGGTAAAGCTCGTGGTACGCACTTGAGCGTGTGGTGCTTGGGCTGCGCGAGGTCGGCGGGCGGCGGCGCGCGCGGCGCCAGCGCGAAGTGCAGCAGCGGGTGCGGCGGGTGCCGCAGCCGCGCCACCGCCTTGCGGAACGCCTCCGCCTGCTCGCTGCTCACCTCCTCGTCCAGCGCTACCTGCCGACCGACAAACATTCTGAGGCCCATATGTTTATGCCTCTCGGTAGAGAGTACTATATTCTTTTGATTTGTCGCATTCTACCAAAAGGTAGAAATCATACCTGGAGGTACCTACCGGCGTCTATGGCTTGCCTACTTACCGGCGTCTATGGGATTCTATATAGAGTAAAAATTGTCTTTGACTTGAACGTAATTAATTATTGTGAAATTGTGAAATCATTCTTGCATCTTCATGCCTTGTAAAGTAATAAAAGTTACGATACTAAAAATAATAAAACCCGTTTATTAAAAGTTCTTTAATATAAATGTTCTAAAATTAAAAAAAGTGTTTGATTTTGAATCGGCGCCTGGTGGAGGAACTAACACCATATGCACCAAACTGCTTATGGAATGAGAGTAATATGTCATACTAGCTTTTGCCTGCGGCTTTGCTCACGTTAAGTTCGATTTTTAAACCCCTGTTTTTGCTTCCAGGACTTCAATTTTCAAAAATTCTTTCTTAGCGGATGCCGACGTCATAATAGCTATCTGTATGCCAAATTTCAGCCCGATCCGTCCAGTGGTTAGAGCTGAGCGTTGATAGATCAGTCAGTCAGTCACCTTTGCCTTTTATATATTCCGATTTAACTATTTTTTACACGCGGCTTCGTGCCCGCTATCTATTAAAAAAAATATCAAAATTATTTATTTCATGTAGGCCAAGTTGTAGCTCTTATGACACGTCATGAATCTACCGCCCGTTCGGAATGAATGAGAAGATCGGGCAAAAAACTGCAGGAACCAATGCGTCGTGCTCGTGAACGGGTGCAACCAACGGGAATGGGTCTGCTTTCTGTCTACTCGTCTTAACATGCATTGGATTGTATTTGTATTGTATTTAGTTGTATTTGTATTGTATTGGACTTAGGAAACTTCATCGTGGAAGCACTGTATACATAGCAGTTTCATTAACGATTGTAAAAATTTTATTTTTTTGAAAAGAGCAACCGCCGAATTTCTTGCTGACTCTTCTCGGCAGGAAAGGCATTCCGAACCAGTGGTAGATTCATTGACAATTCAATAAAAAATATTTCTATTTCTATTTCTATAACGGTCTGGAATGTTTGCTAAGTGAACCTCGTATGCACATTTCTATGTATCATTAGTGTTTATTATATGTTTGACCATTGAATGAAGTTTATTCTGGTGTACCTTGATGAGCTGGAAGGTGGCGGCGCGCAGCTGCAGGCCGTCGTGCAGCGCGTGCTCGAGGTGCGCGTGCGCGGCCCGCACGCCCTTCTCGCGCGTCAACGCGCTCAGCGGGAAACTGCGCACCACCGTCGCTTCGCACGCTGGAAACGTTAATACTATACAAATACAATTGAATAGTAAAACATTTTTATTTAAATGAACAGACATGACTGAACAGACTGCACGTTTTTCACAATTTATTGGCAAACCCAAATTCTGACGGAGCGTGCAGTTTGTTCAGTCTATTCATGTGTAAATAGTATTTTAGTTCAATATTTTGTAAATAGTTTTTAGCGTACGATAAAGTTGACATATGTCCCAACGTAAAAGCCTTCCAATTAAAGATTATAAAAAAAAAAGATAAAAATCTAAGGCAAAGCCAAAAGGAAGAAAGGGTAGCATTTGATGCCTGTTTGTATTCACGTGTGTTCCACCGTAGAGCCTGTATTACTGAGGTGTTAATCGATCCATTATTATGGTAAGCGCCCATCGATATATATGGACAGGCCTTTAGAGGGGAAAAACGCGCTCACAAAGACAATCTCAACAGACAAAACAATCTATTGTCTTAAAACAACGTAAAAGAAGTTAAAAAAAAGTACCTACTAATGTTCTTCATTCCATTTTTTAACTCCTAGATGGCTACAACTAGCTATATTGAGTTTGGGCTCGTTTTGGAAGTTATGATGAGATCTGGTAAGATCTCATCATAGAGATCCAGAGGTATCTGGACTTGGTGGAGTGACCTGACGGTATACACTACTACTGGAACTCCTAGACGGCTACAGCTAGTTATATTGAGTTTGGGCTACTTTTGTTCGTATCCATATTACCTCTGGACTTGGTGGAGTGAAATTCAACGTCGAAGTCGAGATCGAGGTCAAAGTTCAAAAGTCGGTCGGTCCGGTCGAAATACGTCTGCCTAGATACTTTAATGGTTCTCGTAATACATTATTTCGTACCATAGGGATCCAAGGGTACGCCCTTGAAGAGCAGTCGGTAGTTGGTGAGGAACAGGGCTCCCTCGGCGGGCAGCAGCTGCGGCAGCGCGCAGCCTCGCCCGTCGGCCAGCAGCAGCGCGCGCAGCGCTGTGCCAGCGCCAGCCTCGCCGCTGACCAACGCTGGCCACGCTATTCTGGGCTGCACGGCAATACATCAAGAGTTTTAAAATACACTTCCTCGTAGTAACTTTCTTAATTATTATGATATCCTGTTCCTCTTTTTGAAAATAAAACAGTCTAACACAAAATGTACAAATATATTATGACTGAGTTGACACCCGCGACTTCGTTCGCGTGGGTTAAGATTTCTTAATTCACGCGGGAACGCTCTTATTGCCCGGGATAAAAAGTACCCTATGTGCTATTTCAGACTATAATCTATCTCTTTGCTAAATTTCAACTAAATCGGTTCAGTCATTGCGGCGTGATTGACAACATACATCCAATCTTCTCTGAGAGACCTGCATTCAGTAGAGAGTTATTGGTGTTTCGCTGATGATGATGTACCTTCTGAACGGGTGGCAGTCGCCTGCTCTCTCGCGCCACAGCATCCAGCGTCTCCAGGTGCATGTGAACAACTCCGGGAATCATCTGGTGGAGACACCGCACGTGCTCCGCCGTCACGCCGCCTTCAGTGCACACCTAGCGATATTTATTTTATTTATTTATACAACTTTATTGCATGAAAAACAAGAACAAAATACATAAGTAAATAAACACAAAAGGTGACCTTATCACTAACAGTGATCTCATCAACCTGTACGAGAGAACTTAATGTGAGAGACGGGGATCGCAATAAATACATATGATTATAAATATATATATATTTTATGTACATATCATAAGGACAACATATAAATAGACTTCTTGATGTATAAGTATTAAAAGTGGATGTTCCATCCAAGGAAAGAAAGGTACAATATAGTAGGTTAGAATTACCTACAACTGTAGGTCTATTAGACCTATAATTGTGCTATTCCCTTGGATAGAACACCCACTATTAATACTTATAACATTAAAAAGTCAATTTCGAGTTTTTGCAATTACGTCATTGTTTTATTAACTGAGCGATACATAGATTAGAATAATCACGACATTTCGGCTGCCCCATTTCAAAACCTAGTAAGTGTAATTGGCAAAATTTTACAGGGGCCAAAAAACATGTTTTGTAGATGGCTTAGCGAAGTAATAAATATATCCAATAAAAGCTTTCAAAGTAGTTTATTTACAAAACATTAATTCACCAACAGATATTGAAGAATTCAGAGTTCAGAAGGGCTACCACATATATGTTTTTTGGTCTCCTTTTAAATTTTGTCAATCACACTTACTAGGTTTTGCAATGGGGCAGCCGATTTGGAGATGTGTATACCTTATCAACGAATCTGGACACCATTTTGATAACGTTATTGCCCGCTTCACCCGGGTCCGCTTCCTCGAAACCGGACTCCGCGTCCGCGCTGTCCGATTCCGCGACACTAAACATAACAACAGAATAAACATCTTAGCCTCAAGAAATCGAAACACAGGCTATCAGAATAGGGTATTTGACTGTTAGTGAGAAAAAATCAAAAAAATCTAAATATATAAAAGGCAAAGGTGACTGACTGACTGACTGACTGACTGACTGATCTATCAACGCACAGCTCTAACCACTGGACCGATCGAGCTGAAATTTGGCATACAGGTAGCTGTTAGGACCTAGACATCCGCTAAGAAAGGGTTTTTGCAAATTTCAACCCCAAGAGGGTTAAATAGGGGGTTAAAAATCGAACCTAACGTGAGCGAAGCCGCGGGTTAAAGCTAGTATATCAATAAGATAGTAAAGGTAATAAAAAATCTGGAAATGTAAACTTCAGTTCACAAAATCTACGCTACAAATATGCGAAACGTTGAAACGGTACCCGCCATGACATTACGTCATCATGTCTGTAGTTTATAGATCATCCGCTCAAATAGTTGGCAGTACTCGTATAAAGTATTTTGAAAACTATGTGGAAATCAATAAATACATAATTCAATTTATTTATTTAGTATCTCATTTTTTTTACATTAATGAAATATTAATGAATCAAATTGTAATAGTATTAATTGTGAATCATCATTTCATAAACATAGTATCATCATAGTAAAACACACAAACATTTAGCGCGATGCACTAAAGTTTACAGCGAGCCACGCCGCTTTTCGACATGAACCGGAGGCCGCTTTGTCGACTTTATAAAGCGCGCCAACCATTTGAGTGAACGAACTTACTAAACCTCTGACGTCATCACACGGCTTCTAGAGTTTACGCGCGAAAATTTAAAATGCAAAATTTAAATGCATTATATTTTACTTATTCATTGAATAAATTGTAAATTATCACTTCAGGATTTTTAGACACTTTTCAAAAAACAGTAAAATACCCTATTGGGATGATAATGATACCAAATGAATGAATGATTCTTGATAAGTGTAAATTGAAAATTTACCCGGATTTTTTTATTATCCCGGAAATTATAGTTCCATCAATCAGCTAGTGTTAACATAATACCTGTTGGTGATGCTGTTGCTGGCGCGGTCGTCGTCCCCCCCGCGCGCGTCCGCCCGCCGCCCCGCGCCCTCCAGCGGCAGCAGCAGGTACACCATCCGGTTGGCGTAGTGGATCGCCTGGCTGTACAGCGTCGACTCCTCGCTCGCCATCAGCTCGCGTTGTTTAATACCTGTTGGTGATGCTGTTGCTGGCGCGGTCGTCGTCCCCCCCGCGCGCGTCCGCCCGCCGCCCCGCGCCCTCCAGCGGCAGCAGCAGGTACACCATCCGGTTGGCGTAGTGGATCGCCTGGCTGTACAGCGTCGACTCCTCGCTCGCCATTAGCTCGCGTTGTTTAATACCTGTTGGTGATGCTGTTGCTGGCGCGGTCGTCGTCCCCCCCGCGCGCGTCCGCCCGCCGCCCCGCGCCCTCCAGCGGCAGCAGCAGGTACACCATCCGGTTGGCGTAGTGGATCGCCTGGCTGTACAGCGTCGACTCCTCGCTCGCCATTAGCTCGCGTTGCTTTTCTGGTTAATCAAAGGAAATGCTGAAACCTTCCTGGACAAGGCGCGGTTTTATCGGGAAAAAATGGAATACAAATAAAAAATTATCGATTGATTGATTTGATCGGTTTTTTTATTGGATTTGTATATGATACCTTGAGGTAGTGTCGGCCAGAGCCTCATCTGCTCCGCCGCTATCTCCAGGGCGCTGGGCTCTTGCGCCTTTAGTAATGATATGTAATCGTCGTCCTCCCTGAAAAAAGACGAATTTTGTTAAGAATGGGCAATTTGTTAAGCAATTTTGACTAAGCAAAACGTGTGTGAATTAGCGGTTTTAATAAAACATAGAATATTATTTATTTATTTTAAAACAGTCAAACTGTCAAAGTATAATCGGTGATAAAAATATATATCAACGTATCTTTTTGAGATACGTTTTTGTTTTTTTCTTTTTCAAAATAACATATATCACCTAAACGAATAAAGAATCAGATTTTCATGGAGGAAATAAATGTTTTTCATTCATTTTAATATTTTATAAGAACACTGTAAGCTTAATCTGTTTGAATTCGATTGATCCTACAAGAATTCGGTGACACTAGCGTCAAAGTAAAATGAACCATAATTCTATTGATTTAAAGCTCAATTTCGTGTATGTATTCTAATATGTTTACGTTTACGAAACACATAAAATTAAAATCGGTTGTATTGAATTTGTGACTTTATATCAATACGTTTAAGGTTCATTTTACTTGGACGCTAAAATCGTCGAATACATAAACGATCAACGGACAACGTCACGGAGGTAGTCTCAATATATTTTATCCCGCTCGTATGTCGTTGTAGCGTATATACCTGGGGCTTGGTATCCGATGGTGGTGCGTGGGGCTGGGGATGTATAGCGCCTTGATGTCGCGCTGTACGTCCTGGTAGAAAGCCGCTTCCCAGAACTGCTGCGAAGTCCACACTTGGTGCTCCTGGAGACATAAATACAAGAATCATACATAATATTGGACAGAAGCAGGTTTTACTTTGCGGAATTCCGTGATATTAAAAGAACACCCTCTCACGAGAAGAGTTCCTTACCATCGTAAAAAAATTGCACTAATTACTTTATTCGTTCACACATACACACGCACGCACGCACGCAAGCACGCACGCTTCACGCACGCACGCACGCACGCACGCACGCACGCACGCACGCACGCACGCACGCACGTACGCACGCACACAGAGAGAGAAAGACACGTCAAACTTATAACACCCCGTCGTTTTTGCGTCGGGGGTTAAGAAGCTAATTTCACAAATTGTTACCTGTATACACATGTAAGCATACTGGATGACGCCAGTGCACAGCTTGCGACAGTAGGCGGTCGCCAGTGGCAGGATGGCAGCCGCTATCGAGTGCTCGTCCAGAGCGGTGGCCGATTGCAGTGCGCAGTTGAGCAGCCTGGGAACAAAGGACATGGAAGGTAAAGAACATGGCGGCTGCCCCATTTCAAAACCTAGTGCACACTCACTAGGTTTTGAAATGGGGCAGCCGAAGGCGTCATGGGGCGAGGATGCTAAAAAAATTTTAAGGATCTGGGCCTCTATCTTTAATCTATGATTAAGAGCGGTTACACACTGCATCCGATGCGAATCCGTGAAAATACATTCCGAAATAATAATCAGCTAGGGTAGCTTTATTTGTAGGGTAGCTTACGCACTAAATCAGACTTCCGCCATCATATTGCCTCGGATCCAAATCGGACATATCCGCGCACCTTGACAGCGGGGCGGAGCGGAATGACGTAGATATGCCAAAAAAGTCCCCTGAATAGCTTGGATTTGAATCAGAGATCGGCACCCTGATTACGTAAAAATTTGCAACAGCAACAGCAATAGCAACGCGACAGCGATCGGTCGCAAAATGTCACTAAAAATCGTATTACGGAAGCCAATCGCACGTCTATTGCTCACGTGTCGATACTAGCGCCACTCGCGATAGGACGGCAATAGATGTAAACAAAATACACAGTTTTTATCGTCGTCAGCGGTTGAATTGTTATATTTTTTATTTGTTTTGTGTTGTTGTCTGTGGTAAAACCCTCTCGAAGTATTTGACTTCCTTTCTTCTCCATCAAGCATCTCTAAAGAAGAAAAGTACATTTTGCGACAGGCACGCGATTGGCTTGCGTAATACGAATTTTAGTGACATTTTGCAACCGATCGCGTAGTGATTGCTGTCGTGTTGCTACTGCTGTCACTACTGAAATTTGACGTTTGAGAAGTGACGTTTGACAGCAGAAGTGACGTTTGACAGCAACGATTGCGCAATTTACGCCTGTCGCGAACCTGTCGCGAGATACGTAATAACCCTGCGGATTAGTGCGTAAGCAATAGTAAGTAATAAGTGTCACGGACACTTTTTCATATCTACTATATACAAGTAACCATAATTAAACTTAATACAGTATCTAACACTGTTGCACAAACAGCACTAACTTTACTTATTTCTAATATATATATATATATATATTTTATTTTTTATTTTTTTATTTTTTTGCATTTATTCATATTATTATAATCAAGGCAAGCTAATAATAATTAAATATAATTAAATTTAGTTAGATATATCAAAAAAAAAAAAATTTTTTTTTTTTTTTCAATTTAATTAACATTACATACAATTGGGCGGAGGATGTATTTTGGACAGCCCTAGCACAGACTACGGTCTATTTGGGCTGCCAATTACAATCACCAGGCACAAGTTTTAGTCTTTGGTCTAATGCTTTGGTCTATGAATTATGGTGTAAATTGTGTCACTTTTTTTTTTGTCTGTAAATAAATAAATAAATAAAAATAAATATCCGAATTCGGTCCGAAATTTTTATAGCCGTATTTTCAAGGATTCGGATTTTTATTTATTTTTTATTTCTTAAAAAATGTACTGATTGTCTCCATCTTGACGTTGTAGCATAGATACACAGATTACTATGATACTACGTATCAGATGGCTCAGTGCCCTACAAATTTTAAACCCTCGAAATCAAGGCCCATGATTGGCTAATGTATCATTTTGGAAAACTGCTGTAACCAATGGCGTAATAACAATTTTTTTTCTATTTTTGTCTATGGATTTTTATTTTTGTTATGAAGGTATCTACCATAGGTATGTACCATAGGTATCTACCACAGGTATGTACCGTAGGTATCTACCTATTGCCATCCTTGCCCATAATAATAATTATAGGTTATAATTTTTTAAAAATAGGAAATAAAGAAACAAATTTTTTAAAAATATTTGTTTAATTCACTTTGAAATAACATAATATCGCTTTTGTTATACACATTTTTGGAATTTCAGGTAAGTCTTTATGATCTTGTCTAATATATATACTTATATGCCCTAATTTTGTTTATTAGATACACCCTACACCAATTAAGACGTCATATTTTTAATAATTTGTTTCACGAAACGTTTTTCAAATTACAACACACTGGTAAACACATAAGATCCTAAACACTTTTATAATATAAACCATAAAACTTTGTCTTTTCTCACACTGTGGAAACTTATAAAAAATAGCATCCTTACGCGAATTATTATAACGGGCAAATAACACTTGCACTATATTTCAATAAATTGAAATAACAATTGCTATTGTGGGACAGAAATATATGAAAATTAAACTAAAAAACCAAATACAATAATAATGGCGTCGATTGGGCGTCAGCCATCAGGAGAATCATAGATTACTGTAGATCTATAAATACTTCATACTACATATAGGTACCTAATGTAGATATAGAGATGTCTGTAAAAATTGTCATGCATCATAGTGGAAAAGATTTTGTAAGGCTATGGAAATTTGTATGGGACTGAACTGGCCGTGCATAGATATGAGGGTCTCTGGAACTATTAATATTGCAAATGGCGCACCAACCTCTATAATAATAATTAATCTATGACTTTATAACCTACCACAGTGTTGCAATAAACGATTGATAAATAAACCTTGCCCTTAGCTATTAAATCATATCTCTCATCTAATGCTTCAACTATAAAAGAAATGATAAAATCATCATGTCCATGTGACACGACATCTCTCGATCGCATGCTGTTTATAAACGAAAGCAAGCAAAAAATCACCATTTTCAACCATTGCGACAACATCATGTTGAAAATACTATGTACTCTCGCAAGCTTATTCACTTCTGTGCTACCGCTGGGTAGTTTAACTAATGTAAGTCCGAAAAGTGCACTAAAGATACTAAAATATGATAATTACTTTTTACCAAAAATTGAACCGACAATAGAAGGAACTAAAAGGGGAAAAATAAAAAATAAATCTCTTTAGTCTTCCTAACTAAGCTCCTAAGTAACTAATTTTGAGTCGGCGACAAACTTTACTTTTTTAAAAGCATAGGTTTATTTTTTTAAGGAAAGCAGATTGCTTAACTACAAGCTGTACTTTTAAGCATGTCTGCGAGATACCTTTTAATACTCATCGAAATCGGTTCAGTAGTTTATTCGCTGCGGTGAAATATTCGTAAATACATACATACATAGAATGCTAAAATCATAACCCTTCATTTTGGCTTTGCCGTAGTTAGGTAATTATACATTTATGTACTAGCTGATTCCCACGACTTCGTCCGCGTGGAAAAAGTTTATAGTGACTTGCTACTATCCGCGAGAAGTTATGTCCTCTATCTCCGATAATATTAAGTAGACCTTCACCAAAATTTGACAAAATATTTCTAATAGTACACAATTTATAATAAAAACAGAATTATCAAATTCAGTTTAGATTTGATGAATTTATGGAGCAAAATCAACAAAAACTTTCATCCACTATCCCCTCTTATCTAAGATATAAGAAAAAATATCTCTTAATATGTATTGTATGTATTGGTTGTTATAAGAATAACAACCAATACGACAGAATTTCTTATAAGACATTTCTCATAAGACACAAGAAACTTTCTTATCACGTGCAAAAGGATTAAGACGTTATGATTCTCTCGCTACAGGGTGACGGGATCTGGTCCCTCATCAGCATTTCAAAGTGCGACATTGAGCTGGACACGGTGGCCGTACTGATTGAGATCCAGAGGAATAGAGTGAACATGTCGCTCGACGTCATCTCTGCTGTGCTCGACGTTGAGTTGATCGTCGACGATTCCTATGGTGTAAGTTGAAGAATGTACAACTACCCGCAGTATTTTTTTCATACACAATAATAAAAAACTACCCGCAGACCTTTTAATAAGAGTACTCTCTTCAATATTAAGGGATCGTCTCTTAGGGGGCCCATACACGGTCAAACATGTTTGTCAAACACGTAAAAGTACTTGTTTTTGTTAGTTTTGTTTGATCAAGGTCATCAAACACCAGCGCACCCAATCAAACACCTCCGTTTCCGTTTGTTTGACAAACATGTTGGACCCTGTACGGGCCCTCTAAGAGAACTTATTTCAATATATATTTACGGGTGCGACATCTCCCATTCTGGAGAGAATGGGATGTGCGAATTACGACCACGTAAATCAGTGTTTGTCCTTGACTGCAATCTCACCTGATGGTAAGTGACGATGCAGTCTAAGATAGAAGCGGGCTAACTTGGAAGGGGTATGACACTGAATCGGTTTTTACACGCCATCGTGCCGGAACGCTAAATCGCTTGCCGGCACATCTTTGATGATAGGGTGGTAACTGGCCACGGCCAATACCTCCCACCAGATCAGAGTCAATTCAGAAATTCCCAAATTGCCCCCGCGGGGAATCGACCTCGAGACCTCCCGAAAGTTATAATACCACAGCTATAGTTTATAGAATACAATAAAAGACACAGGTTTCAGCCACTTTGTATGGCACAGCTTGTTTGTTGTACTTGTATCGATAGAGATCAGTGTTAAATACCCATATTTATTATAGATTCTTATAGAAGTGTGCAAGTTTGTGGACGGCGGATGCAAGAGCTATCAGGTCATATCGGATGACAGTATTGTCAACTTGGTGGATAAATACGCGAAGAAGAATGTTGCAAGAGCGTTTGAGTTGGCCAAAATCGACCCACCGGAATTTCCTGTGAATGAAGTAAGTAAGGAACCTACTCGAACCAAACGCTTTAATTCAACGTTTCTGATAAGAACCGCTAAGGCGTGGAACTATCTTCCAGCATCCATATTTCCTGCCACCTATAATTGAATCGGTCATTTCACAAAAACCTCACCATTGGTTGCCTGGAAGAGATCGCTATGTAGCGATAAGGCCGCCAAATTGTATGCTATTTATTAAGCTCTTTGTGTCTGTCTTATAATATGTGTGGTGTACAATAAAAGTATATTCATTCATTCATTCATTCAAAAACCTCATAAGTCATTCAATTGGAATTTTTCAGGAATCAATAAAAACACAAAAATTAAAAACTGTCTTATGCACAAACAAATGAGTTTTAAAGGATTTTTTAATGTTTAATTTAGTATTTTTTGCATGGGTATAGTTGAGGACCTAGAGAGTGGCATAGGCTACTTTTTATCCCGGAAAACCATAGAGATCCCGCGAGATGTTTAAAAACTAAATCCACGCGAGCGAAGCCGCGGACATCAGCTAGTAATAAATAAACAATAAATAGTAGAATAGGATAGGATATTTTTTTATTCATCATCTTCTTTTTCAGTCATCGTTTCTTTTTAAGCCCGCCCGACTTCAACAACTTTGTACATTACAGTACCTACTAAAATTATTTTTATACTTTGTAGTGGCGTAAGAAGTCGGTTTTTTGAAAAGATTTTTTTTATTACAGGGTCATTACGAAATAGTGGACTTCATAATGGACTACTGCGAGATGCCCACCAACTCGGTGTACGGCAAGTTCGAGGCTGAGGTGTCGCTGCTCAACACGGACGGCGACCGCGTCGCTTGCCTCACAATAGTCATCGAGTTCGCCGAGTTTGAGGACGACGAAGACTTTTGCGGATAAGCAAATTCAATAAAATTACAATTAAAAATAAAATTAAATATTAAAATTAAAAAGTTTATCTCTCTTTTCTTTTCCCCTCCGAATAAAATCGTATGTCTGTTTGTTGATTTGTTGGTTTGTCATTCAATAACGCCACAACAAAGCAACGCATCGAAGTCGTCAATGATGGAAAGCATTCACTTTTTGCTCAAGGTATTCATGTGGAAACACGGACGCCGGAAGTGCGTTCCACATCTTAGTGGTTCGTTTCAGAAACGTTTAACTAAAGCGTTTCGTTTAGGATTTAAATCACATAAAGACGCCAACGCTCACGACTTGGCCCATTTCTGTGGTGGACCCGCGAAGTTTGTGAAGTTCGAAAGCACATCTGATAAAAGAACGAAAGATAGGTGACATTACATTGGCAGATTGAGTAGGAGCTTTGGACGAACTGGTGGTAGAGTATTGACTTGTCTTAAGAGCCACAATTAAGTAATGACCTCAGCAGGGTTTCTCAACAGGTGAGCCTGAAAATGAACATGAACAAGACGAAAATCATGTCTAATGCTCATACTTCGCTCCACCCAGTAATTGTTGAGAACTCTGCACTCGAAATTGTAGACGATTATATATACCTGGGACACACAGTTCAGGTAGGTAGGTCCCATTTCGAGAAAGAGATCAACCGCTGAATCCAAATCGGCTGGACAGCGTTCGGAAAGCTTCGTGATGTCTTCTCGTCTAAAATTCTTCAGTGCCCGAAGACTAAAGTCTTTGAACAGTGCGTATTGCTATTGATGACTTATGGATCCGAAACATGGTCGCTAACTATGGACCTCATGAGAAGGCCAAGATCACTCGGCGGGCGATGGAGAGAGCTATGCTCGGAGTATCCCTGCGAGATCAAATCAGAAATGAGGAGATCGGTAGCAGAACGAAAGTCACCGGCATAGCTCAGCGAGTTGCGAAGCTGAAGTGGAAATGGGCGGGGCACATAGTTCGAAGAGCTGAGGTCTCTTATATATATAGGGCCTATAGTATAGGCCATAAGTCCTGACCCAATGCTTTGCAGACTTCACACACATTTGAGAATTCTCAGGCGTGCAGGTTCTATCACGATGATTTCCTTCACCATCGAAGCATGTGATATTTAATTCTAAGCATTTAAAATTGAGATAATAATAAAAAATCTAAGCACATCCTAACCACAGACCGTGGTCCTCCTTACTAATAATATAAATGCGAAAGTGTGTTTGTTTCTTTGTTTGTTGGTTTGTTGGTTTGTCCTTCAATCCCGCTGCAATAAAGCTACGTATCGACGTAATCTTTTGCATGGTTATACTTGAAGACCTGGAGAGTGATATATGCTACTTTTAATCCCGGAAATTCAAACAGTTCCGGCGGGGTTTTTAAGATAAATCCACGCAAACGAAGTCACGGGGATCAGCTAGTTAATAAATAATTATATAATTTCATGCAATTTTCATGATGGACAGGATCATATCGTGAAAAAATCATCAAATACCTACACGCTTCAGCGTTGAATTAAACTGAATTCCAGCAACCAACAACGAGGTGCCACAAAGATAACATCGGTATTGTCATTCTGCATGTAATAAACCGCAGCCACTATTTATAAAGGTTAACAGTGTGGAAAATTCTTATTTGCATTAACAGTGTTAGAATCGATACATTATGTTGGGATTGATATTGTGTGTTCTTATAAACTTTTTCATAACGGTATTATCGCAAAGTGGATATAATACACAAGTGAGTTCAAAACCTTGTTACATTTCTTTTTGACTGACTTCCAAAAAAGGAGAAGGAAGGAATTCGGCCGGTATCTTTTTTTTTCTATGTATGTCTACCAATTACTCCGGAATTTCTAGACCGATACGCCTGATTTTTTTTTAATCGACAGAGGAAGCTTGCGATGTGGTCCCATAATTTTTTTTATAAATGCATCCAAAAATTCAGTGCAACCGATTTTAACTTAAGAGCGTATACGTTAACGTATAAGAATGCATGCTCTAAATTGAGCTCTAATTAATTAATGACATTATGGTTCATTTTGATTTGACGTTAATGTCATAGAATACGAATACGACCAATCGAATTAAATCTTATACTAACCCTTTAACATTACATAAACTTAAACAGTGTGTAAAGACACATTTAATAAGTAGAAGTTATTACACAGTTAGTGAATTCCTTAATGACAAAGTTGCTTGGACCAAACCGCTTTACTTCAGCTGTCCACAAGATAGATAAGCTACATATTGTAACATTTTTTGTTTTTAAAAGAGCAACTGCTGAGTTTCTTGCCGGCTCTTCTCAACAGAATCAGCATGTCGAACCGGTGGTACATTTTCGACTTGTCATAAGAGCCACAAGTTGGCCTACATGAAATATCTAATTTTGAATTTGAATTTGAACTTATGTTTTTCGACAGGGTGAAGGTGTATGGTCAACTATCGACGTAAACGCGTGTGGCGTGGACATAGAGGACGAGATCATGAAGCTCCAAGTGGAAAAGCACAGGATAAACAGCACCCACGAAGTGTTTCTGGTCGATTTGGTCGCGGAGACAGTTATCGACGACACTTTTGGAGTCAGTACCTGCTCTTCATACGACATGCAAACATGCAAATCCAAACTAATATTATGAACTAGCTTTTGCCCGCGACTTCGTCCGCGTGACTTAGGTTGCTGTTTTCCCGGGGTAAAAGGTCACTTTCGTGGTCATCAAAAAACCCGTTCAATACTAAATGTATGAGAAGATGAAATTTTTTTATAATTTTTTTTTTTCGTGTATTTTTCCGATATTTTAATAGTTATTCTGCCATTCGGAACGGAGATAAATACAACAAATCAAAAATCATGAAAATCGACCCAGCCGTTCTAGAGTTATGCGTTCGAACAAGCCCAACTTTGTTTCATATATTAAAATGTGAAAGTGTTGTTTTGTTACTTTGTTGGTTTGTCCTTCAATCACGCAGCAACAGAGCTACGGATCGACGTGATTTTGCGTGGGTACCGTTGAGGACCTGGAGAGCGACATAGGCTACTTTTAGCTCAGAATATGCACTGGATTTTTAAAAACTAAATCCTCGCCACAAAGTCGCCATTCTTTTTTTTTTTTTTTTAATTTATAGCCAGTGTACGGTGGTGTTACGGTTAAAGGTGCGGACTGCGGACTGAAAGGTTGTAGGTTCGAGTCCCACCCGTTCACTATTGTCGTACCCACTCCTAGCACAAGCTTTTCGCTTCACTTCTTTTTTTTTTTTAAAGTGTCACTCAGGATGATGTAAGGTAACTTTATTGGAAAACTAGCTATTGCCCGCGGCTTCGCTCACGTTAAGTTCGATTTTTCAAACCCCTATTATAGGATTAAATTTTAGGGAAATAATAAGTAGAAGTTTAAGTTAAATAAAATAACATTACTTATTAGCCCACAGGCTAGGTGGTAGTATAAAGTCACCGTTACATAATGGTGCTTTATGTTAGGTGTACGGTCTATGTCGAAACCGTACAATTCGCCCAGTCATCATTCACGCATTATTATAAATACGCTTTTCATTTATTCATACATCAGTGCACATAACATCGCATCGCGCTCACATTACTGCAATTAGGTTATTATTAACCTAAGCAGAGGCCAATAAACTTGGACTTCTACTCAAGCAGTTTCATTACTGTGCGATCTTGAATCGTACATATGGTCCTTCGAACCGGATTCCTAAAACCGGTGGCCTAAACTACATTACACCGTACAGTAGGGGGAAAAAGGAGTATTAATAACTAGGGCTCGGATAAATTTGTATTAAAAAATTCAAAATATGTACATACAATATGGGCCAAAAAATGTAAAATATGGAAAAAGTATGGAGTATAAAATAAGAATATCTTTCATATTAAACATTGTTTGTTGTGAAAAATTACTACAGTAACAGTTACATTAAAAAAATTATAAAAAGATAGCGAAATATTTAGGTAATTCAAATAAAAAAATTAAGTTTTATTAATTTGCCACTAAATTTGTCTTATTAAATTGATTGCAGTACACAATCACATGATTTTTTAAATTATCGAAATGAAAACTCTGTTGATTTTGTCTAAATATACGACGAATATTACGCGAGAGAAATGAAACACGAGCGGCCGTGTGGTGGCGAGAATGCAAACACGTAAAATTATATCAATTTTTGTGAACTAACTCATGTTCTATGATATAAAAATCAAAAATATGGATGAATATGGATGAAAATATCGAGAAAATGGACTTAACCATGAAATATGGGAAAATATGGAAAATAAAAATTAGTTTTTTCACAATCTATATATGATAATCGATGTAGAAAACACATTTGAGACCGAAAATAGTGTAAATTAAAAATATGTATTTACATATTAATCCGAGCCCTACTAATAACAGTGTTTTCCGTGTCCCAATCCAGCTGTTCATAGAGGTGTGCAAGCACGTCGACGGCGGCTGCAAGCGGTACATGAACTTCGTCGACGGCATGGAAAAGTTACTCAACAAGCACGCCAAGAGCAATCTAGAGAAGGCGCTGCAGATGGCAGGCATCGACCCTCCCAACTTCCCTATTCCTGAAGTAAGTTTTTTTTATAAAGAATACTAACCAAGCTAAAGTTGACTAATATTCTCCTATTGAAAGCTTGTGCTAGGAGTGGGTACGAATCTGCGACCTTTCAGTTTTCAGTCCGCACCTTTAACCGTTGGGCTTGGTTCACAGGCTCAAGTTTTTTTACATCTAGGCAGGGTTCGAAAGGAAAAAAATTATCTTGAAAATTATATCATGATAAATAGTTAGATATAGTTTGATAATAATTATCAATAACTAGCGGACGCCCGCGACTTCATCCGCGTTCTTAAATTGTTGAAATTTTTCCTGAATTTTCTTTGCTATAAACCTCACGGAGCCCGAGACCTTTCCAACGAATGCAAAACCGTGGAAATCGGTTCGTGCGTTCTGGAGTTATAGCGTCAGGAAGGAAAACCCGACTTATTTTTATATAGTAGAGATGATTAGTAGATGAATTTTTATATAGTAGTCTGTGAAAACTTGTAATTAGCTTTAATTTTTCTTTTGTATTTATTAACTAGTTCTTATTTTTCTAAAAGCTGTAAGTTTTCCTGTAAAATAAAATAAAATAAATAAAATGAATGTACACAAACTGTATTTGAACGTGTATGGGGCCCCTACTTGTAATGACTGTGTTATTAAACTTTTCAGTTCATTTTTGGCTGGGCAGTCATGTTTTTTTTTTTATTATTATAGCTTGTAAATATTTAGATAATGTCTCAATAACATAATTTCAGGGGCATCATGTAGTGGAAAACTTCCTGATGGACTATTGCGCGCTGCCTCTACAGGGTCCCTATGGCAAATACGAGGCGACGGCCTTCTTTATGAAGGACGACAAGCGGGTTGGCTGTGTGATGGCGACTGTCGAGTTCAGCCAGCCAGAAGACGACTCTTGTTCTTAACATATAGATAATAGTGTACTGCCAATAAAATGAATAAATGAATGTACTTTTATTGCACACCGCACGTATTAAAATAGATAACGCAATGAGCTTATCAAATATATAGAATTTAACGGCCTTGTCGCTACATAGCGATCCTTTTTATCCCGAAAAATAAGAGTTCCCGCGAGAATTAAAAACTGGCTCTTATACGAGGTTTTATAAGGTGTCCGCAATCGTAGAAAACCTGTATCTTTAATCTATGATTTACTTTGCTGTGAGTTATTTTTTTGACCTACTTGATTGGCGCCATTTTGGATTTGATTGACGCCATCTTGGCGTTGTAAGCATCGATATGAGTTTCTCTTTAACTAATTTTTTTTTGATTGCTTATGAAGCACTAACCTCTA
The DNA here is from genome assembly GCA_038048805.1 of Hipparchia sbordonii. NCBI lineage: Eukaryota > Metazoa > Arthropoda > Insecta > Lepidoptera > Nymphalidae > Hipparchia > Hipparchia sbordonii. The sequence continues at coordinate 9,735,927 of CM076115.1, forward strand.
TAATTTATCTATGATTTCAAAAGCAACCTCTTTATTTCATTATAGTGCACTATTTGCAATATTATTAGTTCCAGAGACACTCGTATGTCAAATGTGGCGCTTCGAATTGATACATAATTAAGCTGTCATTTGTATAGTCAGTCAATCCAGTGTTAACCATAGATTAAATATAGAGATCAGTATGTAAACCCCACTGACCTGACGACCAGCTCGAACTGGTGGTGCTGCAGCAGGTGCTTGTTGGTGGGCAGGCGCGCGGCCAGGTCGCGCACGAGGGCGCTGCGCGCGGACGGCGCGCGCATGGCGCGCAGCACGCCCGGGAACGACTTGCGCGCGTCCGCGTACCGGCACTCGAAGATCGCCGCTATGCACGACCGCAGCACCTGCGATGCCAGAGCGTGCAACTTTCAAACAACCGTAACGACATTGAATTAGAGCTCAATTTCGTGTATGCCTTCTTATACGTTTACGTGTACGCTTCAAATTAAAATCGGTTGTACTGAATTTGTGATTTTAAACCAATAGTGTTAAGATTCATTTTACGTTGACTTTAATGTCATCGCATACGAATACGTTAATTCTTTAAAAAAGAACCACTAGTGTCATAATAACTCAATTCGCTCACTTCGAGTCGCCTGGCAGAATTAGTGAGCAGCAGCTGAGTGTGTTCGGCCGCGCCTGTGGGCGGCGCGCCCGGGGGGATAATCCTCGGCGCCGGCAGCCGGATTGCTGACAGTCTGAAACGAAACTAAATTTTAATGCAAGCTCCTTTACTATTTTTTTAGGGTTCCGTACCCAAAGGGAGAGAGAAAAAAAAATTTCCGATTTTTTTTTAAATTATTTTCTTCTATTAATTTTTTTCTTTTTTTTTTTACTTATGCATGAGCACCTTATGTCATTTAATTGCAATTACTTATAAACTATTAGGTTTATTGAGTTGATATGACATAATTTTGACTAGTTTCACATTGGCTAGTGCACACTTCGGTAGTTGAATTGTGGAGATTAAAAGATTTCTTCTAGGTTTACAATTAACAAGAGCAGTACGGCGGGAAAACATATTTCTATGTCGAACCTTTTGACAACGTTAAACAATGACAGCTGACATTGACGTTGCACGTGCCTGCCACAGACAATGACACAGTCTGGGTCCAACAACCAGATTGGGCACGCTGTCAATTGGACACTCACTTGGGGTTGTTCGCGTTCCGGGCGGTGACCTCCTCGATGACGTCATGCACCCGCGCGGCGTCGAGGGTCGGCAGCGGCGGCTGGTGGATGCGCGCCGACGCGCCCTCCGGCGGCCGCAGCACGCGCTGCGAGTACGCCTGCGCAGACACCCCCTGTTACACTCGCCACTATCAATTGCACCTTCCTACCAAACCTAACCAAGGTTAGCCTAAGCGTAATAGGCGTGATGACCGATTTTGAAAAACTGTTGGATGATGATCGGAAGTATCTACTTTTTAAAAAAAATACCTCTGTGCAGCAAAAAAAGGGGTCTGTTAGATAAAATTGCTATTTCAATTTTAAGTTTTAAAATTCACGCAAAAACGCTCGACGGTGTCATCGCATCGTTCGTGACGTCACTTCTATGTATTTTCATAGTAGTTTGTCAAAAACTGAAGATAGAAATGACGTATCGCTCCAATTGGTGTTCAATCCAATATGGCGGATTGCTATATTTTATAGTATTATTTTATCAAAATAAATTCAATCTCGTTCAGAATAGAAAAATAAATACGTTTTTTATAATCCATGAATTCATTTCATGAGAAGAGTTCATAATTTCATTGATTCTTGGTTACTGTCATCATGCCTATTCTTGCAAAAGGGAATATGCGTGTGGCTTAAATTGGATTTAAATTACGTTTACTTTTATTGTTTGTTGTTATAGTGACAACAGAAATACACATTCTATGACAACTATTACACAACCTATTACGGATTATGAGATACAGCCCGCTGACAGACAGACGGACGAACAGATGGACGGACGGATAGTGGAGGCTTAGTAATAACTTAGAGCTTCGGGTACAGAACCCTACAAAAGATAAAGTTATTCAGATGATGTGGCAGTGCAACCTATCACTCTGGTTCCTTCCTTGTTCCGGGATATGTATTCCGTGATAGGAATGAATCATTCTTACCTGCGGATTAGGGTTCTCGTTGAGATGTAACTGCATGGCCAGCTCCTGCAAGTGCTGCAACTCCAGCTCTGGGTTCAGCGACTCCAGCCTCTGCTGCTCGGGTAGATTTCTGAAACATGCAATTTCATCATCATCAGCAACCCATCAATGACTCATTGCTGAGCGCAGGTTCAGAGGTTTAAAGGCCACTAGCTGATAACTTCGTCTTTGTGGACTTAGATTGTAAACTCCACAGGTTGATTTTCCTCTGAGAGTGAGAGTGTTGGCAATAGATTTCACCCTAAGATCGACTATGTTCGACTGTGAATTTTATTATAGAACGTCACGCCCATTCCCACAAACAACTTCCAAACTTTCTTGAGGCGCAGTCGAGCAATCACGAGCCTATTTGGATTTCTCAATTAATATAAAACATGACTTACTGTACTAATTCATCCCATATATCCGTCGGTCGCCAAGGCGGGCCTCTTTCTGCTACGAGACCGTTAAAAAACATCGAGTCCAACAATCTGACAGCAAAGGGACACTGCGACAGCCCCCTCGCGCCGAGAAACCCAGCCTTGTGGAATGTTAGCACCGGCGCAGGGTGTATCCGGATTATCGTCAAACAGTGCCTAGAAAAAAAAATGCTAACTTAACAGTGCACAGAATGCCCGAAAAAGAATCCCCGCGATAGATAGTGAAACACAACAAATGCGAGTGTAGTAAGCGCCAAATACATCACGTATTCTAATAACTCTGGTGGTGGCATTGCTTGCTTGGGAACTTGGTTTTCTTGCTTGGGGAGGTAAGCGGTACTTAGCTTGTAACTGCATGTTTTACCATCCAGATTTTTTCTGTTGGCGGATTATAGCAAAACTAGACGATGCCCGCGACTTCGTCCGCGTGGATCAAGGTTTTTCAATTCCCATGGAAACTCTGTTATTTTCCGGGATAAAATGTAGCCTCTCTTTTAATCCTGGAAATGAGCTATCTCCATTTCAAATTTCAGCCAAATTGGTTCATTCACACACACACACACACACACACACACACACACACATACACATACAAACTTTCGGCTTTATAATATTAGTGTGAATTAATGTGATAATGCTAACCTTTTCTTCCTAAGGACGCGATAAATTCAGCCCATCCCCACGATTGATACCGTAGCAATGATAAATGCAGCTTTTACAGAATCGAAACGCAAGTTACAATTTGTCTTGTTACTTTGACACGCAACAAAAAAAAATACACCCACCTGTAACCCTGTAAGAGTTTCGCTAGGGTCCTCATGAAAACCGCTCGTATCTCCTTATCGAGCATATGTGGCGGAGACGATGACGGCGGTGGCGGAGCGAAGGCGGAGTCCGCGGACTTGAGCTCCGGTTGCAGCACTAGCGCTAGCGCCTCTTGTAGCGACGACAGGAGCTTCCCCTCCGGGCGGGGGATGTTCACCCCGGCCGGTATGTGGAGGGAGCCAACGTCGAGGTCCGCTACTATCACATCTAGCTGCAAAACATATATTATAGATGTATATATATAAAAATGAATCCCTATTTCCTTGGTCATCGCATCACGCGTGAACGGCTGGACCGATTTCGCTAATTCTTTTTTTGTTGTGTTTGTTATTGTCAGGAGAAGGTTCTTAAAAAAGAAAAAATTAAGAAAATTGCGCGAAAAATTAGAAAATTTAAGAAAACTTAACCACCATATTAAATTATTTCTAATGTAACCGCTTTTACAATTCAAACTTTTTTGATGTAACCTTATGGCGTTTGACATAACATTGACAGAATGCGTGCTGCCAATTTCGTCAAAGAGTTTCAATATTCATAGTTAAGACAGGACAACGTCTGTCGGGTCCGCTAGTAGATGTATAAATAGAACAGAATAGAATTTATTTATCCAAATATACTTCTACTAGCTGATGCCCACAACTTCGTCCGCTTGGGTTTAGTTTTTGTACCCGCGGGAACTCTTTGATGTTCCGGGATAAAAAGTAGACAGCGCATATCGGACGATCACTCTGGTTAAGCAACGTTGACCACGGTCAGTAATTGGATGGGTGGCTACCATATATGAATAACTGAAAGGGGTCACGACCCTCAGCAATGAGGAATACAATGTAGAGAGCGAGATAATTTTACAAAGCGATTTTGAATCTTCAAGTGAATCTACCACTGGTTCGTTTCAAGCGAGTCACTGGCAGGCGTTGGGATGCAGGCGGCACAGGATCGTATTCTGTGGCGATCGTTTAAGAGATATACGTCCAGCAGTAGACGTCCATCGGTTGAGAAATAATAACTTATACTTACAGGTAAGCAAAGCGACTCACCAGCTCCGATACTTCTTCTTTTAAACTGGAATGTACTCCAATCAGGAATGGCGTCGGCGTGGCCAGCACCTCGGCCAGGCCCGCGGGCAATAAAGGTATGTACACATGTGCGTATCTAAAGGGGAACATGAGGGCGGCCAGCGCTCGGCACGCGGCCGACAGGCGCGCGGCGGCCAGCGACACAAGTAAAACCTTGTGCTCGCTCATCACTGCGCACCACAGCGTCACCGAGTTGTGTATACCTGAGGCAAGAAATGGCTTGGATTAGTTGCGGTTAATAGGGGATTCAAGAGACCGGTATACGTGAAAAAGCATGCGTTAACGTTTGCCAGGAGTTCCTAGCGTGAAACGCGATGTCTTGAGCTTTTTTAATAATTGACGAGCTTTTTTTTCATTAAGGGTGTGGACCCATCACCACGGTGCGGCGTTGCCACTGTGAAACGGCATAACGTCGTGCCGCGACACGGCGCCGTGTAGCGTACGCTGCGCAGGCGGCATCAATCATGCGTCGATTCAAACGCATTCTTAAACTTCTGTTTTCAAATTTTTTACGTAAACTCCTCTAATATCTTATCCCAAAGAACGCACATGCCTCCACTAATGAAAGTAACAAGTCAGCATCGATATTATCAGCCATCTTTTTTCAACTTAGCGGCAGCGATACATCAACTGCTGAGCGCTGGAGCACGGCGCACTGTATACAGCATGGTACCGCGGCTACGTGGTGTTGGGTTCGCGCCCTCGTACTTGATACTGCTTTATTGGGTAAATTTAGAATAATGATTTTGTAACGTAAGGATTACCTGTTATTATGTCAACAGACCAAGGACCACAGTTTGGAATCATGTAATACCCTCACCTAATAGCCTCAATAGCATATGAACGGCAGTGTGTGTAACGGGCATGGGCGGCGCGGCCGGCGGTTGCAACGCTTGCCGGTCCCCTGCGCCTATACTGAACCGCACTTGAGGACCTCCCGCCGGCGGCACCAGAACGCAACCCAGGAGGTTGCCTACCAACGTCTCCAACGGAACACCGAGGTTTTCAACCCACACCGTGTAGATTATGCCGAGGCAATTCTGAAAAATAAGTTTAACGAGTGACTTCATCTGCGTGTATTTGGGTTCAGAAAAATTGTTTCCCTATACAAACCTTCGGATAGAAACCATAGATATCATTTACAAAATGCGGATTTTCATACTAACTTTGATCTCATATTTAAAAATCCCTAGGAGTGGAATTTCAGAAAAATCCCGTGTTAGTTACTACCTTCGTCATAAAAGAATCCTACTGTTTAAACTTCAAGCTTCGGCGGCTTAAGCTGTACTTTGATAGATCAGTCAGTGAGTGGCTTGGTAGAACTTCACCGTGTAGAAGTTCAGAGTTCAGGCACTATTCAACTGTGGGGTTGGCTACTGTACAAGTATTCTAGTAAGAAACGAATTTCAAATGAATACTAACCCGGAATGTATCGATATAGTCTTGTCTTGAAACGATGACGAGACATTTTGGCGCGTACATTATGCTGTGGTGGGTGATGTTCGCTACAGGCCGGCTTCCATCTAGAGACTCTTCGTCCTGGAAATAAAGTAAAAGAAAATTTTAGAGCTTTGAGTCTTATCTATTTTAAGCTGGATTTACACTGCTAAATTAGTGGCATGAAATTAGAAGTTTACACGTGAAATTGTTGATGAAATCAATGTCATGACACTAATTTCGCAATGTAAATTCGGCTAGTGCACGTATTGGGACCTCAGTGCGTGAATACCAAAGTCATCGAAAAATGTCATTTTTTTCTGATTTGGCGGATTATAGCAACAGAACATTGATTTTCCTTGACTATCAAGATATTCAAATATGACAAAGAATGCTTCTATCCAATAAAATTTCTTGTACCCGTTCGGGCTCAGATCCATAAACCCCATATTCAGTGTTATATGAAAAGGGTTCCAAAGTTAATATCGAGCAATGCATACCAGGTACGTCAAAACTCACAGAGGCCTGTCTGCAGCAATATCGGAATAACTTCCGTACGAAGCCGACGGCGCTCCTTTTAGGAAACCCTCTATTGTGTCGCAGTGAAAAGTTTGAAATTGCCGACCAAGTTATTTGAATATTCTACATCATATCGCTTTATTGATCCTTTGCAGCATTAAGCCAGGCATGATTGTGGAGTCAACCGTGAAATATGTTCTTCACGTAGTTCAAATTCAAAATTACGAGTAGGTATAGTTCTTTCGACTCACGAGGCGCGTGGCTCATGGTTGTGTATGTGTCGTATCTGTATAAGTGTGAGCGAGAGCTTGCATGCACCTGACCGCTCTCACCTAGGCTCCTGACGGGCACACACACTTTTATGACATGTCAAGACTCTAGCATCGGTTCGGAACGCAGATTCTGCTGAGAACTGCTGAGCCGGTAACAAAATCCGCAATTTCTCTTTACAAAATAAAAAAAATCTCAATATGTAAGCTTATCAATATATTATTATTAAAACTTAAAAGCTCTATATTTTCGAGACTAGTTAAGGTATTAAAAAAATTAAAATGACATTTTGTTCGTTACACTGGTGCAATTATTTTCAGAACTTTTTGCCTGACCGCATCTGCATTTGCTATTCCACATGGTACCTAAACATGAGGAATGTAGTGCGCATCTGTTATCGTATTCACGGACGCACAATATGTAAATCGTCACCATATCTACTCAGATCACTACGTCATTTGCGATGGCTTCGGACGGCCATTGTTCTTATGCAGATGGTAATACGTGGTATACCTTCCGATCAAATATAACTGTCGAACTCCGCATATTTTGTATTAAATTTTTACAAAACTCCCATCCAAGAATTCAACGTTTTGCGGTGGATTTTTCCAAATATTTCTTTCATACAAAAAAAAAAATTCTTACAAAAATTACGAACAGAAAAAAAAATCTTCCAAATCGTTCGTGCCGTTCTTCAGTATCTTTCATACATACGACAGTTTATTTTTACTGAAAAAGTTAAATAAATAAACGTAAATATCTTCCTAATCTTAGGCTGAAATCTATAGACCGCACTCTCACTCAGCTCAGACTGAAGACAAAGTTAAAACGAGACAGATTTAAGTCAGAGCATATTTGTGTCTCGTTTTAACCTCTATCTCGAGTCTGAGCTGAGTCAGAGCACGCTTTATAGATCTCAGCATTAATGCTAAATTTTTTAGAGTTCCGTACCCTAAGGGGGACCCAAAATAATAAAAATAAAATAAAACAACAAAGGAGGGCCCCTACATTTAACAGTCGCTGTTACAATCGAGTCCGACTCGCACTTGGCCGGTTTTTTATATTTGAAAGTTGAGGCTCACAATTCAGGAGAGCCCTTCTTGATTCGCAGCTCTTTAATTAACTTGGATATGAAGTGCTTATTCAAATCAACCGGAACGTCGGCTGCAGCGCGCCGCCTCGTTAAGTTGGCCGTAGCCGTCTAGACTGATGAATTGATGCTAATATGGCCAAAGCATTGGAATATTTTTATAGGAAACTAGCTGACCCCCGCGACTTCGTCCGCGTATAGACTTAGATTGAAGAGCTAGGACCTAAAGCTCCATGATGTAGTTTATACTTGATACTTATATTATTAATTCGCAAGCGACAGTAATTCTTAATCTAAGTAGGTACATGCTATGTATCAGAGATGGCGCTGTATGTGGAAAAAGATTGTCCCGCTTTTCTGTTGAAATTTTTCCTGAATTTTCTTTGCTATAAACCTTACGGAGCCCGAGACCTTTCCAACGAATGCAAAACCGTGGAAATCGGTTCGTGCGTTCTGAAGTTATAGCGTCAGGAAGGAAAAGCAGACTTATTTTTATTATAGGAAATTTTCCGCTTTTTAGAGTACCGTATCTAAAGAGTACCAACGGAACCCTATTAATAGGCCTCCGCTGTTTGTCCGTGGGCTGTATCTCATGAACCGTAATAGGTAGATATTTGAAATTTTCGCAGAATGTGTATATCAACAAATAATAAAAATAACATAAAAAATAAAGGGGAGGTCCCCACGCAAGAAACGTGATATTTTCGGTGGTTTTTGCTCTACCTTTACAATCGCTCTTACAATGGTAGGTATCCCGAACCTTTCGGCTTCATTTGCGAGTCCAATTCGCACTTGGCCGGTTTTTTTTAAATATTTTTAAAAATCCGGCGGGAACCCTTTGTTTTCTGCTGAATATGAGCGGCAGAAGGTATTCTGTGGAGATCTTTTCAAGACATCTATGTTCAGCTGTGATAAATAACAAACACAGTTTCGCACTATAATTGAAAATACTACACCCCGATGCCACGCCATTTTGTCGATGGGTCTACGGATCCTAACACACCACCACAGAGTTCATTCAGCTCTAATAAAAGTGGTATATTCACAGTCCTTTTCTTTACCCTTTACATCTTGAAGGTTCTTTGTTAGGGTTACCGATTACATTGTTCATAACAGTATTATACTAACTACTTTGCCCTGTAATACTACTTACATACTTTATCAATGGTATCTAGAGCTATTGACATGGTGCATGACCGTAAGGAAAAGAGCAGAAAAAACTTTCCTTTTTGGAAAACAAAATAAGAACTGTATTATTGTTAAATACGGCTAATTTCCTTTTTTTTATCTGAAATAGGCTTGCGCTTGACGACAATCAGTACTTACTGGATAGCACTGATGAGGTCTAGGTTGGAGCGCGCTTGCCTAGAAAATGCCTATTCACTCTTGCCTTGAAGATACAAAGGAGGTAGGCAGGAAACACGGATGCTGGAAGAGTGTTCCACACCTTAGCGGTTCTTATCAGAAACGTTGAATTAAAGCGTTTCGTTGGAGTAGGTTGGATTTCTACTACATAAGGATTCTTTTACTTTATTTCTGAAACGTTGGCAACCCTACGAGCAACGGTAAACAAACACAGCTCTTACAAAACAAGCTGTGTTTGAAGACGCTCCCATGGGATGGTCCCCAAAGCCCTGGATTGTCATTGAGACGTGACGACGTTCATATACGCACCAAGACATGAAATAGCTTATATCCAGAATTAGCACATAGGCTTGACTTACAAGAGACGCGACAGTATATGGCAAATTGTATCTAGAGTTTTTGTTATTTATAACTAGGCGCATTATTATTTTGTGATTTTATTTTAAAATGTAAATATTATGGTGAAAATTAGATATGCACAACCTTCGCTACACTGCGCGTGGCCTGAAACCCGATTGGCCATTTATTTGAAGCCGATTAGAAATCGAACGAAAATCTACAGATTTTTATTAAGTACTTTACTTTGAGATTAGCACGCACAAGCGGAAAAACTCAGCGGGATGACTTTGTTTCCGGTCGAAATTCGAATTGTAAGACGAGGTAGTCCTTACAATTCACGATGGCGCGTGGCTCATGGTTGTGTGTGTGTCGTACCGCTCTCAACTAGGCTCCTGACAGGCACGCTCACTTACGCAATGAGCATGTACACGACTCAACCACAAGTAAAGCTCACGCGCCCTCGTGAAGTGCAAGACGATAAACTTGAACGTGTTTTACGCGTGCATTGACATTGTTATAATTACGGCGTTGTTACGTGTGTCCCGTGCGATCTATTGTTTGCTGATATAGCTAGGTCTTGCGTGCTAACAGCCCTTGGAGACGTAGTACATTCGTAATCGTAGGTCAACTTTTTAGTACTATACATCAAGTTTTTTAGTATTTTTCATCAAACACTTGATAAAAATTTTGATAATTCAAACGTAAATTCATTTATTTCAGATTGTAAGTACCCATACCGAATACTAGATGATGCCCGCGAATTCGTCCGCGTGGATTTAGTTTTTTAAATTCCACGGGAACTCTTTGATTTTCCAGGACAAAAAGTAACCTGTGTCACTCTCCACGTTATCAACTATGTCTATTAAAAAATTATGTCGATCCGTAGCTCTGTTGCAGCGTGACTGAAGGACAAACGAACAAACAAACACACAATCGCGTTTGTAATATTAATGGAATGGAGATAGCTCATACCCCGGAATTAACACATAGGCTATATTTTATCCTGAAAAATTAAGTAGTTCCTGCGAGAATTAAAAACCTTAATCCACGCGGACGAAGTCGCGGACATCGTCTAGTTTATATTAGTAGGATTGGTAAAACGCAGTGTTTGAGGTGCAAGCTTGGAATTCGAACCCCGAACCCTAATGAAAGGAGGCAAAACTCTCCACTAGGATAGTTCGATTACAACGCTCAAACTATCCGAAACTAATGAATAATGTAAAAAATAACCTCACCCAATTAAAATATTGGTCGCTCAAGCCCAACTATCTTTTATTTTTACACACGCAATTAATAACTCTATCCTTTTAGTGTAAAGATCATTATCGAGTGAATTATTTTCACTATAATAAGTGTCTGTGCGGGCGGCTGTACGCGGATGGAGGCCTATTTCAATATACCATTACGAATTCTTTAACGGTTCATTAACCGGCGTGTGTAAACATCCTGTAGACTGCAACCTAATTAGGTATTTGCACTTTTGGATCGGCACCTAGACTTACTACACGTTCACTTCAAGTTGGCCGTCGTCGACCGTTACAAATTGACGTCATCATACTGTACCGTTATGGGAAGAATAATTTAAACGTAAAAAATATTTTTACAAAACCGACTTCAAACGCCACTACAAAGTATATCAGTTGTGGTTATAAAATTAGAAGAATTTCCTCGATTTCTTCAGGATCCCATCAAGTACAAAAATTTGTAGTTGACACAAACACGCGGTTTTTAAATCGCAATGTGCCGGCCTCTGTAAGATTGCAAGTGTTACAACATTGTAAGAAAAAAATCGCGCGGATTTTCGAATCGCAGTGCACGCTAAGCTTTATTCTTTATTTTGGTATATTGAAGACAGTTTATTTTTTCTTAAATTACAGCTTGTTTTAAACTCTATCATTGTCCAATAATGTAAAAAAAAAAATACATAGATATTGCACACAATTTATTTATTTTGTGTGCAATTACATTTATTGCACAAAAAAAAAGAAACAAAATTGAAAACTACGCACTATACTTAAATCAGGTTGTTATATCGCTATCGCTATATCCAAACAAACACTAAATAATGTATATTACCGAGACAAATGCTAGGTACTCAATTGAGCCACAATAGGAATACATTACGAGCCGCAATTCAGCACGCATGACTGCAGTGTTCAATATTCACACTTATTCATAAGACTCACTCTAGTTACTTCCCTACAAATTATTTATTTTCTACGACCTTGACTAAGGTCTAAAGCGGGGTTTATTTTATTTATTACTAGATGACGAGATGATACCCGCGACTGCGTTCACGTTGATTAAGGTTTTTTATTCCCGCGGGAACTTTCTTATTTCCCGGGATAAAAAGTAGCCTATGTGCTATTCCAGACTATATAATCTATCTCTGTGCCTTTCAGCCAAATCGGTTCAGTCGTTGCGACTTGATTGAGTAACAAACATACAAACTTTCGCATTTATAATATTATTAGGATAATAGGATAGGATTAATTTATTTAGTTACATAAAGGTTTACAAAAAAAAACTTACAGCTAGCATCAGAAAAACCACCCGGGTTTGTAATATATTTTGCTAACAAAGAGTTAAATCTAGGTATATCGCAGCGGGTTTGGGAAGCGGCTTTCTACCAAGACTTTTAAACTTTTTAAACTTTTATCCTTGTGCAAACATGTTCCCAACACCCTGTATAACTCCATACCACGTTACTTATAGCAATTACGTAGGAGGCCTTGTAAAGAATGTGCACCTGCAGTACTCCTATTACTTAAAATTCATTTTGCAATCTATCAACCGGTCAATTCGAATAAGATAAAATAAACTTTACTTTAACTTGTCTTGTGTAACTTAAATGTCAGTATATCTGTTCAAATGTTTCAACTTGCTTTTGCCCGCGGCTACGCTCACGTTAAGCTCGATTTTTCATACCTCTATTTTAATCCCTTGGGGGTTGAATTTTCAAAATCCTTTCTTAGCAGACGCTACGCCCCTCCTACAACCGTATAACTACATCGGTATGTTCAGCCCGATCCGTCCAGTGGTTTGAGCTGTGCGTTGAATAAGTTGATAGATCAGTCAGTCAGTCGGTCACCGTTTACTTTTATATATTTAGATAATAGTTACTTAATTAAAAGCGGCAAACTTTGAGGGCGGTAGAACATCTCACCCGAGAAACCGCAGTAGCGAAACGAAAAACGAAGTTTATTATATTTCTTTAGTTCGAGTAGCTTCTCAAAATAGGGAAACATCTCTCCAAACCCAATTTTTTCTTCAAGTTGAGCCAAAGATTCCGATTTCGTAAATAAAAAAGATAATTAACAAATCTGGCATCAAGAATGAAAATCGCATTCCCGACTAACAATATAATCCACAGCTAAAGTTATTTGAATTTTTTCTTCAATTTCGCAAAGCAATTGCGAAAATTGAGACGAAATAGGGAAAACGAGCGAAATCACTCACGGAAGGCAATCAGGACGCAAATTGGATGTCAAAATTCCATCCCGACACAGCCATCTGGGAATCCACGTATCACATTTCCTCACTCGTAAAGCTGAATTTCAAACGTATTTCTAATTTATTATTTTTAAAAAAAGAATATTAGTCAAGCTGAACTTGACTTATATTCTACTTTCCCCTCAAAATAACCGAAAAGCTTGTGTTAGGAGTGGGCACGACAATAGTGCAACGGGTGGGGCTCGAACCTACGACCTTTCAGTTTTCAGTCCGCACCTTTAACCGTTGGGCTATTGAGACTATAAAGGGGATGAAAGTTTTTATGAAAGTCCGTCAACTTTCAAGTTATATCAATGAAACTTGGTATTTGGGATTTCGATTAAAAATGAGGAAATGCGTATTTCACAATTTTTAAAAATTCCACCCCAAAGGGGATAAATATGGGATGTATGAATGTCCGTCATTTTTTAAATTATATCCATGAAACTTGGTATTTTGGTAACTAATTTTGGTAACTAGGTTCGATTTTTCAAACTCCTATTTTACCCCTTTAGAGGTTGAATTTTCAAAAATCCTTTCTTAGCGGATGCCTACGTCCTATAATAATAGCTATCTGCATGCCTTTCAGTCCAATCCGTCCAATGGTTTGAGCTGTGCATTGATAGTCAGTCAGTCCTTTTCCTTTTCCTTTTATACCTTTTCCTTTTATATATTTAGAACATATAGATATAATCAGGCTGTACGTGGTTAGTGTACAATCCATCAGACCAAGCTTCGAAGGAAAGTGGTATAATCAGTTATAGGTAGGCAACTGGTTTGACATGCCGACATGATACGAACTTAGTTATTGCAGTTTCGAAAGCATTCCCCTTATAAAACAAGTTTCCGGTGCATGATACATGTCGTGTTTTGATTTGGTCTTTGATATTAACCAGTAAATTCATAGTAAAGGAGTCTTCAAATCGTTCGATTGCTGTCACACTGTTTTATCTCCAAAATCATTTTTTTTTTTTTTTTTCAAAAAATATGAAACGCAACTCCTACTCCTCCTTTTTCGAAAGTCGGTAAAAAAGTAGTCTATGTTTCTCCTGAAACCATCAGATAACTACAGTGAAAGTCCTGTCAAAATCGGTCCCGAGATTAGCGGCAACAAACAAACAGACAGACAGATAAAAATTTCAAAAATTGTTTTTTTTTGTTATAAGTACCGTATTTACTGACATATGCATTTAGTAAAAAGCTGTTATTTTGATTGTATAGATAGATGTATAGATAATTTATTTCAGTGGACTCTTCTGCGCATCTGTACCGCTTAAACTCGCCATAAAGCCGCAATGTTTCCGTTTACGACTACTTCCGCTTTAGTTTACGACGGTACTCGAAAGCAGTTTTATCTTCTGCGAGAATCCACGAAATTGAAGTTAAACCGCGCCGAAGTGCCTACCTACCTCCCTTATTTAGAACAAAAGAAATTAAAAAACCGGTCAAGTGCGAATCGGACTCACACACGAAGGATTCCGCACCATCGCACAAGATTTAATCAACCAGGGTCAGGTCACACCGAGATGCGACGCGACGTTTGCTCCTACTTTTGTCGATAGCAATATCAATATTATAGAACCTCTTTCCTACACAATAAGGTACAAATTTCGGTGAGGCCGGCGAAACGAGCCATACTTCGAAAGGAATCTAGGTGCGTGCCCGGGATCGATGCGACCCCCAGAATAGGAAACCACAATCTTGCTACACCACTGCACTTATTTTTAATTTGAATTTGTTAAACTTGAAACAGTTAAAAAAACCAGTTAGGTCTTTATTCACATTAACTCGCGGGTGTGGTAGAGAGCGCGGTCACGAAATACTAAACGTATGAAGTAGATTTCTTATATTTCTTGCAATTCACGAGAGCGCGTAGCTCATGGTTGTGTATGTGTCGTATCTGTATAAGTGTGAGCGAGAGCTTGCTCGGGCCTGACCGCTCCAAGCTAGGCTCCTGACAGGCACGCACACTTACGCAATATGCATGCACACGACGTAACCACAAGTAAAGCTCACGCGCCCTCGTGAATTGCAAAAATTATGACAGTTTTCACACACAAGAAGCGTGCGGTTCTATAAAAAACTAGTCGCGCCCGCCACCGCGCCCGCACGTGTTGTATGTGAATACGACCTTAAAACACGGGTCACATTTTTGTCAGCAGTCTCTGAACAGATTTTGCCTGGCAATCTAGCAACATTTATCGACACATTATCATAAGTGAAAGTCTATTTTCAACTCGAACTATAAAAAAGCTTTATAAAAACATCTACAAAGTACTTATTTCCATCAGCATTTCGGCCTACATCCGAAAGGCGCGGAATAAATAGGGCCTCGCTGAGATCATTTCTATTAAATCTATGTTCAAATATCTAAGTGAACGGTAGTCTTACATCCACAGACCACAATGTATTGGATGAGGTAGTTTTTGTTAATTTTGGGAGGAGGCATGACTTGACCGTCACTTCTAAGGGAGACTACATACGATCAAATTTGCATGATGCTTAGGGATTCGAAAAAGAATCGATACCTAAATACTTTGTTTCGATACTTAGGAAAGCTCCCGAAAGCTCTAACTCAAACTCTATCAAGAGAGAACGTTATACATCAGAAAGAGAATAGCTTCGTTACGGTACTTTCCCTATTACTCGATACTTTCATCTCATCACTAGATTTCACACAGCAGACTATAGTCTATGTTATTCTCTTTCTGATAGCAGACTATAGTCTATACGATTCTTTCTGATGTGCGTTATCTCTCTCGATGTAGTGGTAGATACAGCTTTCGGGAGCTTTCCTAGATATCGATACTACCTACTCAAGCAGTCTTGATATCTCGACAAGATTAACATTTAAAACGTTTTTATCGGTTTTACGTTTCGACCATTTAGCCAGGACTTGGCAAGCGCACGCATTCGCCTCTGCCGAAGAACATGTACAAACGTACGGTTCAGCTTGTAAGTGTGACAGCTTTTGAATTAGTGTGCGTTCATAGACATTAAGTATTTACAAGAGTGAGCGGAAGTGAGTAAATGTGTGCTGTACGTGATCACCTCACCTCCCGCAGAAAGTAGCAGAATATATTGAGTACTAAATCTGCGTAAAGGCAAGTCCTTTCTGAATCGTTCAAGCTTTTAGCAATAACGTTATGATTTTATTGCGGTATTAAAAGGTATTCGTAAATACCGCATCCAGGACAGTGTACATGGTACTTATATCATTGCGATAACATTATACGAAGTATTCCGTCTGGGCTGCGAGGCTATTGACCCGCCAATATGGGCCTCGTAAGAAACGAGCGATGTATTTATTGCCTCATTACATTACTTGTATCCTAAAACCAATCTAATTGTAGACCCTATTGTCTGTCTATTTTCGCAATCTTCAAAGATAATTAATTCCTTGAAGATTGCGAAAATAGATCAATTGATATTTGCTAAATCATTTTTATTTTAATAAGAATATTAGCCAAGCTGAAGTTGACAAATATCCTCTTATCCCCTCCAAATAAGCGGAAAACTTTTTCTAGGAGTGGGTACGACAATAGTGCAACGGGTGGGGTTTGAACCTGCACCCTTTCAGTTTTCAGTCCGCACCTTGAAGCTTACCTAATGCATTATCCTTACTGTCCTCACTAATATCCTTACTAATATTATAAATGCAAACGTGTTTTTGTTTGTTGGTTTGTCCTTCGATCACGCTGCAACGCAAAGGATCGACGAGATTTTTTGTAAGGATATAGTTGAGGATCCGGAGAGTGACATAGGCTACTATTTATCCTGGAAAAACAAAGAGTTCCCGAGGAACTTAAAGAACGAACGCGGACGAAGTTGGTAAAAACTAGTGGCATATTAGAATTCTATATCGGAGTTAACATAGAAAACCTTCTATGGCAGATTTTATAAAATGAATGATTCTGACGATGTTAAAACGCCTGAGCAGATCTTCATAAATTATAGCCAAGATCCATCTCGCTTACGTTCAAAATCACATCAAAATCGGTCTGTTCTATAGATAGCTACGACGGAACAGACACCACATACACAGATAGAACTAACTAGAACATTTAAAACAAAGCATTTACGACATCGATAAATATCATCGTGACGTTTATCCATGGAAGTAGGAATCGTTTGTCAAGTCATATTATATTTCTCAATTTATTATTTCCCAAATGGAACGCTACGCCCGTCATCACGAATTTCCCTATGTCGATGTCCCCGGGGAGACATTTCAAGGCGCTTCATCTGGTTACTGAAAAAATAAAAATGTTGATGCTAATAAAATGTTTTTTCATGCCTCAGGGGTTGGTATAAAAAATTGATAGAATAAAATATTTGGTTTGTAGGGAAACGTCTTTTCTACATAGTAATTTCTTTTTACGCCACTACAAAGTAGATTTCCCTCGATTTCTCCAGGATCCCATCATCAGATCCTGACCTAATGCTAATGGGACCAGGTGGTCCCATTGTAATTTTTCTTTTCATTCAAACAAAAAAATAATTTTCCTAAAACCAACCGCCATGCGTACGAAGTCGTAAAATTTAGCAGCTTTTAAGCTTATCAAACAAAAATCACAATTTCTATCTCATATGAGCGTATATACCCTACATAGTGCATTTGCAGAGATCGAGGATTCCTATAGAAATAGATCGCATGTTATCAAATACAATAGATTAATAACTTCAACGAGTACTGGAGGACTAGAAAAAACCCACAATGTTATCACAGGTTTCGAATTACACTGCATCCTGCGGTCTTGCAATAATGCGGCGTCATGTTACTAAGCAAATAGGGCCAGTTCATAAGGATTTATTTGTTTGGCTAACTCGGATTTGCCATATCTCCTAGCGTTCTTTTTTTTTTTTTTTTAAGAATATTAGCCGAGCTGAAGTTGACTAATATCCTTATATCCCCTCCAAATAAGTGGAAAGCTTGTGCTAGGAGTGGGTAAGACAATAGTGCAACGGGTAGGGTTTGAACCTGCGGTTTTGCATCAAGCATCTTACTAATATTATAAACTAGGTAGCTGATGCGCTGATGCCCGCGACTTCGCACGCGGAAACTCTTTTGTTTGGGATAAAATGTAGCCTATGTGCTTATGCTGGGAATGAGCTATCTTTATTCCAAATTTTAGCCAAATCTGTTCATGCGTTGTGGACCAAACATACACATATGGAAATTTTCGAATTTATAAAATTAGTGTGATGGAAAAGTGTGTTTTTGTTGATTCGTCTTTCAATCACATTAACATAGCAAGGGAGAAACGGATCGACATCATTTTTGTATGGATATATTATAGTTGAGGATCTGAAATCTTTGTTTTGGTCGCGAGTTTTTCAAAAACCTATAAAATATAGAAATAATCAGGTTTAGCTTATTATAATGTGTTGTTCCTTATGTATCATGAAAAGTAACGCATGATTCTGTCCAATATTGAAGTCGGAGAACTCATTTCCAAAACATCAAATAATAATGCATTTAAGGACCACCACTGTTTTACTACGGTTTTCAATAGCAGAACATCTATGTAGTTAGTAATTCCACGCGCTATTTATAAGCATACGGACAAACAGACTTCCGCTTATAAGCTATATTTGTGTAGGCCCACATTTTTTATGAACCGACGTTTCTCTAAACCGATGCGAGGTCATAAAACTCGTATATTCGAAATCCATATTTAGATTCACAATAAAAGATGCGAGGCGTCAAATAAATCCACGCCTATAACGAACATAAGAATGAGAAAATGTGATTTTAGAGCTTTCTATATAATGCCCAATTTTTTTTTAAATATATAGACTAGCGTTTGACTGTGATCTCACCTCATGGTAAGTGAAGATGCAGCCTAAGATGGTGCGCGCTTGCCTAGAAAAAACCTATTCACTCTTGATTTAAAGGCACCTACATTATATTATATTATTTTCAACAATATTCCCTAACGTTTACGTCTAAGCTAAATTAGGTGACGCTTTCTGTCAATTTCGTTTTCACGAACCTGGGAACACCTAAAGGTGGAAATGAAATTGCGTAAAAAAAGAATTTAGGCAGTCTTTATCTACGTAAAGAGACTCTTATAGGATGATTTAGGTATGGTCGATACACCTTTAAGACTCAGTCTTCTTAAAAGTAACAGTCCTTTTTTTATTTGATGACAAGATAGTCCTTGACTGTTATCTCTCCTGATGGTAAGTGACGATGTAGTTTAAGATGGCTGTAAAATTTTGTCAATCACACTTACTAGGTTTTGAAATGGAGCAGTCGACCGTGGAACCAAGATTTGCATACCGTCTTCTGAGAAACTAGACGAAACGTTACTAGAAACGGTTCTAAAAATCCATGTTCCAAGGGCCGTTAGCAAATTTGCATACAATCTCGATCGTTGTCGACAGACCTCCCTAATGGTTCCCGCTCCCTATTCATGAGCCACGGTCACGGCACGCGGCATGCCCTTATCGGCTGGATGCCGGTATATCTCTAAGCTGCACGACTATTCTGTACCTCTACTGATAAGTATTGGAATTTATGACTGATGGCTCAGCGATTTTTTTTTTTAATATTTGAGGTTTATGTTCTAATCGCATGGAATCTATAGCAGGCCTGGCGCACTCCACAGTAAACTGCGGAGCTACAAGTACACGGCGTACCTCTTCCAAGGGCCTAAATTCAGAGAGTGCGAAACGGCACGTCTTTGACGTTAGAGTGGTAACTAGCCACGGCCAAAGCCTCCCACAAGACCAGACCAGAGACAATTTATAAATAATTTTCAAATTGCCCTACCGGGAATCCCAGGCCGAACCCCAGACTTCCCAATTATAAGACCACAGCGCTCACCACTGCGCCAGGGAGGTCGTCGGTTTGTATGGACAAACGACCCTCGTTTCCTCTTAATATGTTTCCTTTTGAAAATGGTAGGTAACTGCCGAGTTTTTAGGCTGCACATAATATATTTTTTTGAGGGTAGCACATAAGGTAGGTACCCCCGGCAAGTGGAAATACAAATCACGCACCTGTTGATTTGAGTGGTCCCTTCCGCCCCGACCTTGCATGCATGGGATGTCATGCATGAAAAGGTTCAACGTTACGTTACGATACTTTAACTTGAAATTCCATGGCATGACTCATGACGTTAGTAGCTTGAGTAATAAGTTAAGTAATTTAAAAAAAAAAACAAAAACGAAAGGCAGAGAAAATATCATTATTAGAATCTAGCTGAATACTGATCACCAAATTCGATCATCGTTCGGCCGTACTATTAGACTTGCAGGAAGTCTAGCCTTGTTAAGTAAGATTCCGACGAATTGAGAACCTCTTTTTTTGGAAGTCGGTTAAAAATAGTTTCCACACTTGAAAGACCTATTTAATAATAACCGGTCAAAAATAATTTATTTTGAACATAGGCAACATCCCAGTTATGTTTAAAGGGCAGTTTACACTTTGATTAGTGCGAGTGCAGGTGCTTAGTGATTAGTACAAAACAAATGTTGACTGTGTGATTAGTACGGGTAATTAGTAATCAGCGTAGTGAAGTACTAAACACCTGCACTCTAACTAATCAAAGTGTAAACTAGCTTTATGTCAAAGTCGTAGTGTTAGTATAAACGGCGCACATTGTGTTATTTTATTTCAAAATCGGACATCCCTTTTTTATGATACTAATCGAAACTTTAAGCTTTTTTTAATGCTAGAGTAGAACACCCAGAAGTTAATTCTGTTTAGAACCGGAGTTATAAATTTTTTTATGGTTACCAGAAAAAAACTAAGAAATGCTGTAACTTTCTATGTAACGAAAGTTTTTAAGTTTCAATTATAGCATGCTATAAAATCAATTAAGTGCTATTTTTGGAAACATATAATTAATTTCTAAGTGAACAATAAAGGAAGATATGTTTTTTTTAACTAATTTTGAAATTAATTTTTTTCTCATCTTTGTATAGATATTAGCATCTAATTTTCACATATTGTATTTATTAGTGCTATGTTAACCCGCCTGTATAATATCAGATACGTAACACTTAGGACCTCGGAGTAATTGAATTTTAAAAATTTCATTTTATGCAACTCAATAATAATCCCTGAAAAACATAACCCTCCGTTTCCACAGTCGGATAAAAATTCTTTCTTTCAGCCACTTTTTTAGAATTTTCTCTCGTACATTTGTAATTAAGATCTTTGTGACAACCCTAATATCATTGAAATTGTAAAATTTCATATCTCCAATGTCCTCATAGATTTCTGTGTGATTTTTTTTACTAGTAACAATACAGTTACGAGGTATGTTTTCAGATAGATATCTACTGCTAATCGTAAATGGTTTATGAGAAAAAAAATAAAATGTAAAAATCACAAAATTAAGAATATTAACTTTATTATTAATACTAAAATTATTTTGTTTAGCTTATAAAATGCCCTGTATATAATGCCACTTTGACCTATAAATAATTGTATAAATATCAAATGCAATTCTTTTATTTCGCCTTTTTCTGAAAATACAGAATTTTCTAAAAAAAAATATTACTCCGAAGTCCTAAGTGTTACGTATCTGATATTATACAGGCGGGTTAACATAGCACTAATAAATACAATATGTGAAAATTAGATGCTAATATCTATACAAAGATGAGAAAAAAATTATTTCAAAATTAGTTAAAAAAAACATATCTTCCTTTATTGTTCACTTAGAAATTAATTATATGTTTCCAAAAATAGCACTTAACTCATTTTATAGCATGCTATAATTGAAACTTAAAAACTTTCGTTACTTAGAAAGTTACAGCATTTCTTAGTTTTTTTCTGGTAACCATAAAAAAATTTATAACTCCGGTTCTAAACAGAATTAACTTCTGGGTGTTCTACTCTAGCATTAAAAAAAGCTTAAAGTTTCGATTAGTATCATAAAAAAGGGATGTTCGATTTTGAGGGAAAATAACACGATGTGCGGCGGGACTAGGCAGTTAGTCATCGTTCAGGGGCAATAAGCAAAAAGTTGCCCACGAGTAGTTATGTTCCCACAGCGCGGAGTGCTCGCGAAAAAAAGTAAACAATTATTGCGAGCGCTCGAAATAAAGCGGGCTATGATGTCACATTGTAGTGAAGTACTAAACACCTGCACTCGCACTAATCAAAGTGTAAACTAGCCTTATGTCAAAGTCGTAGTGTTAGTACAAATTGCTGAACTAGGCAGTTAGTCATCGTTCAGGGGCAATAAGCAAAAAGTTGCCCACGAGTAGTTATGTTCCCACAGCGCGGAGTGCTCGCGAAAAAAACGTAAACAATTATTGCGAGCGCTCGAAATAAAGCGGGCTATGATGTCACACTGTACAATTGTTCGCTGTGTGCCGCTGTGGTTCCGCCAGCCGATTGAGTTGAGATAAAAAAAAACTAATTGTACACTGAGTGGCTGTTTATCTCTTTTAGGGTAAAAAAATAAAATAATAAAATAAAATATCTTTATTTTCAAAAAAGTTTTTACATTATCATTTGCTTTTGGTCTCCACACTAGCTTACCCGAAGGGTAACCAACGGGACCCTATTACTAAGCCTCCGTGGTCCGTCTGTCTGTATCTCGTAATCCGTAATAGGTAATGATTTCTACTAGGGAACAAGCGAAAAAATTGTTCCGAACGAAGAGTATAATAGAGTACTTTATTGTGAAATGACATGACAAATTACGACAAATATCTGCCATTACGCGCTCCATTTACCACATGCTTGTAACATATCCAGCTCTTTTTATACATATACAATATCATAGGTAATTGGTAGATAGTTGAAATTTTAAGAGAGTGTCTAGGTACTTCTGTTGCCGCTATAACAAATAATAAAAATCAAAAATTAAACCCGGTATGGGGTTGTAAAAAAGGGTTATATTCCGCCTAGTTTCGTAACGCTAAATCGTTGAGTGGTAATCTGCCTACTCCATTGATGTACTTATAAGATTAGATTAAATCACAAAAATTCATTCCCTATCGGAGAGCGTAACAAAACTGTAAAAGCACGACTAAATATTTAAAACAATCTTATCGCACAAAGGCGATTTCTTCGAACGGTTCATTAATATTTAAACTACAATGTACGAGACCACAGAAATAATACATTAAATATATCGATACCTCCTACGTAAGTTGTTGTATCCCCAAAACGCTTACGTGACGCGTTAATTGTTGTGAAGGTGAATAAAATGGTTTAGGCCGTCATTTTAATAACGATACCACTTTATACATCTTGAAAGTATGTTAAAAGATGCTGTTTTTAATTTTTTTTTAACGAACACATAGAGATAAAAAAATGATAAAGTGCAACAATCCTAAAATGCGAATTTTGTGGGATACCATAACTTACATAGGAGGTATCGATATAGGGGGTGGAATAGGTGTGGAACACTCTTTCAGCATCTGTGTTTCCTGCCACCTATAATTTGAGTACCTTCAAGGTGTGAATAGGCATCTTCTAGGCAAGCGCGCTCCAAACTTAACCTCTTCAGTGCTATCCAGTATTGATTGTCGTCAAGCGCAAGCTTATTTCGGATAAAAAAAACAATCCCACTAGTGTACCTTAAAACTGCCTGCAATTTGATAAATGCAGAAAAATGGTAAATCAGTGCAATTCTCCATTAACCAAAATAGGGTAGCTTTACGTCACTCATATTTTTTCAACGATACCTATGCAAAAAATCACATCGATCTGTCGCTTCGTTGCTGCGTGATTGACAAACAAACAAACACACTTTTGCATTTATAATATTAAATAGTAAATAGTATAATAGGAAGTAAGAGTAGTAAAGTACCCAATTAATTGCCCATGGGTTCAGAATTTGAAGAGTGGGGAACACATTTTAAATTCACTCTCAACACATATAAAACCAACAAATCACTGTCAAAGAACGGCCTTGACAAAGATAGAGTATGACACAGAACCTTTTGTAACGATGGAAACAATGCCTATATAGGCACAATATACAGGTAGGTACATACTACAGCGACGCATGGCTACTTTTGCAACTCGCACATTATTCCACTGATGAAAGTCGTAACTACAATAGCATTGTTTTCAATACCTACTATTTATTCGATAACAGTCCTGCCGCACTAGCCATATCTCAAGTGTCGTTTCTTTCTACGATCGCTCACGCTAAAGCGGGGATCCCCAACTTTTTTTTATCACGCTTCCTTTCTAAAAGGATAGGACGTGAGACAAAAAAACTTCAAGAGCCCCTGCAGGGCTAGCATGGGGAGGAGATAAAAGTTTTATCCCCCGATTTTATCCACTGACAAAGGATAAAATTATCTTCTACCTATGCTAAAGCATGGCGACAGGGGAAAGGAAAAGTATATTCCTATAAGAATATCCATTGTGGATATTATTTCCACCGTTTTGCTCATGCTCGACAGGTGGATAAAACTGAGCGAGGGGATAAACATTTTATCCTTTCCCCGGGGATAAAATTTCTCCCGCCCATGCTAGCTTTGCTGCTTTAGCTTGAGCGATCGTAGAAAGAGACTAGCGTGGCTGATATAATATTATTTGAATGAGACGTTTTTCAGGCATCTAAACCGCTAACATGTTTCGAGTTAAATGTCCTTATATCGTAAACAATTTCGATCTTTTTCCCCGAAAAATACAGAGAATTGCCGCGGGATTTACATAAATCTAACACGTGTTACAGCATATGTGTAGTTAACGTAAGGATCGTTATGAAAGATTACAGTGGGGAAGCAAAACAGTAATAATCCGATAAGGATATTACATGTTTTACAAGATTACTTCTCTTCGACTCAGCTACTCGTCAACTTTTGCGTAATGCTATTAATTACACATAATTAGTATTAATGTGAGCTGTGATAGCCTGGTAATTAGGACTTAAGCTTACTTTTCATCCAGAATCGAGTCCTAATGTGTGTTTAAATAAATTAAATCTAGGGTCGGCACACTAAAGCACATAAGTTACAAAAACTCATATTTCTTTTATTAAACCAATATCCATTTATTTTAATACACCGTCTGACTAAAGCCGTTCGCTTGAGAGTTCAAATTGAAGCGAACGGCTTTGACTTAAGTGCTTTAGTCAGACGGTGTATTAAAATAAAAGAATATTATTGGTTAAATAAAAAAATGTGAAATTTTGTAACTTATATGCAGTTCTTTAGTCTGCCGACCCTAGAAATCTCTTACTTTAACAGTGAAGCAAATCATTGCGAGGAAACCTGCATGCCTGAGAGTTCTGTATAATCTTCTCAAAGGTGTGTGAAGTCTACCAATCCGCACTTGGTCGGTGTAACAGACTATGCCCTAAGCCCTAAAACCCTTCTCATTCTAGAGGGATCCTGGTTAAGTATTGGCCCAAGGCTTTGGATCAAGATGATAAAATAAAATTAGTGAAGAATGGACTTCTTTCAAAGAACTTGAATTATTTATTTACCTACATAAGATCGGATTAAATCACTGAACTTTAAATTAGTCATCCTGCATGAAGTCATCTAACAATTTAACGAGTATTCAACTATTCTAATCAAGGGGCTTGACAGTTGACTCTCTAGAACTCATTTGGGAATAACGTCAACCCGCATCCAATTTATTTTATAATTGGGTTGTAATTCACTTGATGAATATTTAATATGTATTAATTATATCAGGCGTCTATATATACACCACGGAAGTAAGTTGTTTGTAAACTAAGTTTATGACTCCATTTTACATGATAACATCGACTTCTTAATTTATGTAGGTATTTCAATTAATTGCTTGTATCGTATCTGCTTGCTCATCATTCTTTTCAAGTAGTTGTAAACTTCAAGCATGTTGTGGCAACCAGTCTACATTACTGCATAATAACTTATTTAACATGTATTTTTTTTTAGTTTTCAATTTTAATTTATTGTAACCTGTTGGTCTTCCATAAATTAAAAAAAATAATAATAACACTACTCGTTTTATATAGTCGCAAAGTTCGAAATAAATCCGTACTTAATGCAGTTTTAGTTGCAGTTTATGTAGAGTTTTGTCTGGTGGGAGGCTTTGGCCGTGGCAAGTTACCACTTACCACCCTATGGTCAAAGACGTGGCGCTAAGCGATTTAGCGATCCGGCACGAGGGGGTGTAGAAACCGATTAGGGGAATGTACACTGCCAATGTACCCCTTCCAAGCTAGCCCGCTGCCATCTTAGACTGCATCGTCACTTACCATAGGTGAGATAACAGGCTAGGACTATCTTGTCATGAAATAAAAGAAAAGTTTCTAAATAAAGGAAAGCTACGTTTATAAGGAACGGCAAACGAGAGGCTCTAAATTGGAGAACGACTTGCCAAGAGCAAAGAGTACTTTAATCTAAGGTGTACTATGACTTTGGCCGTGACACTCAAGGTTGTATAATTAAGGTCATTCTCATTAGTCATCTAGAGATGTGAAATCATCTCGTTGCGCTTCACGATTCCGAAAAAGATGCCTGTTTACCTTTTCATACTTCACCATTCTAAAAGAGATGACCTTCCGAAACTTAGGGAAATTAGGGTTTAGGGAAAGCAATGTTAAGTGTTAACCACAAATCTATCGCTCGGAAAATTTATACATGTATATTACCTTCTAATTCATAATTGTATGTTTACATATATCTCCCACTTATTTAATATACTTATATTTATACAATTATGAATTAGGTATTTAAATGTTTAGATAAGAATAATTAATTATGCATGAATTTAAAATTTATGTACTATGTCATGTAAGGCATAATAATAACCTTTGAAAAGTGTCTTATAAGAACTTTTTCCAAATCAGTAATAAATAAATAATCGTTCAAATGCGAGTCGGACTCGCATACGAAGGGCCCCGTTCTAAAAATTGTCGTATAAAACACGTTTCTAGTAAGTGAGCCCTCTTTAAATTTATTTTATTACTAGCTTTAACCCGCGGCTTCGCTCACGTTAGGTTCGATTTTTTAACCCCCTATTTAACCCTCTTGGGGTTGAAATTTTCCAAATTCTCTTAGCGGATGTCTACGTCCTAACAGCTACCTGTATACCAAATTTCAGCTCGATCGGTCCAGTGCACAGTGGTCTGGCGCACTAACTAACGCGGTCATAAGTCCGTTTATCGCTAAAATGTTTATTAAATCGTTATAAAAGTCCTTGTTTTGATAAAAATAATAATATAATGTATGAATAGACTAGTTACTTTAACAAAATATGTATTATTTATATTAAAAATCTTAAATTCTAAAAAAAAAAAAGAAAAATTTACTTGACACAGTTAAATAAAACATTCTATATATTCTAAAACATTATATATATCTGTCAAAAATGTTGTTCGTAACTTATAACTTATTTATTTACATATTATAATGACTTAGGTACATTATATTTTGAAAAAAAAAAGCAATACTGAAGTAAAATAAAAATAAAATATAACACAAGACATGAACTAATAAAAATTTACATCTTTAAATCTAATCTTCTCTGTTGACTCCGTTTGTTACAATCACTAAAATCCTTTCTGGGTCTTCCAATATTCGAACTCCCTTCTTGTGGCACTTTTTCTGTGAACGAGGACGCGCTGGGGGTGGCACTCCTCGGCAAATCAACAGTTTCAACCATTGCCAACCATTCAGCATGCGTTTGCACTAAATGTTCCTTGCATCTGTTAGCTATTTTCCAATATTCCAATAACTTCTTATTAATTTACTTCACACGGCTATGGAGATTTTTAATATCAACATTTTCTGAATCTGGCACCATTTCCAGTAAGTTTCCAACATATGATTTGCCCTTTCATTCTGAAAACCAGTCATTGTGAGCTAAATCTCCATAAAATCCATCTGTAAAGAAGTTAACTGGTAAAAAGTACCTTATACCAATTAAACAAATATTTTTCATTTCCTTGCTCTTCGCGTTATAATATTATTTAAAAAATAACGGGCAAAAACGGGCAGACAAATGATATTGTTCCTTAAACTACACTAGTTTAGCTGTGTAACCATATGAAAATCATTCGGGGCTGACCGGGGTAACATAGTCAAATCTCTTAGTGAAAATACGAATTGCCAAAATAATAACTCAAAAAACACGCATGGCTTTACACCTAAATTTACCTGAATCTAAGGTCTTCATATTAGCAAAAATAGAAAAACATAACAGTACATACCCTTATCATTTAATTCCATAATGTTTTATCAGGTAAATAATCATCAATTTTGAGAAATTTGTAAAAAACAAAATCACTTTCAAGACGCGTTATGTAGCTAATTTACTGGTTGCACAAGATGTGTTCACTTCATAGGTCGAAAAATTAATGATAACGTTAACTTATGCGTTTCTTATTTACAGTTTTGTATGGTTTGGGAACTAGAGAGTGATTAAACAAGCAGAAATTGTAAATAGGTTGTGGTCAATTTTTAGGACTTATGACCGCTCCCAGACGTCTGTGCAGTGGTTAGAGCTGTGCGTTGATAGATCAGTCAGTCAGTCAGTCAGTCAGTCAGTCAGTCAGTCAGTCAGTCAGTCAGTCAGTCAGTCAGTCACCTTTGTCTTTTATATATTTAGATTACAGCGGCAACAGAAATACACATTCTCTGAAAATTTCAACTGTCTTCCTATTACGGATCATGAGATACAGCCCGCTGATGGACAGAAAGACAGACAGACGGACGGACGGACGGACAGCGGAGGCTTAGTAATAACGTCCCATTGGCACCCTTTGTGTACGAAACCCTAAAAAACCGTTCATTCGACCTGTCAGGGCCATCGGTCTTCAATACGAAGGGCGCCAGTTGAAATCTGTGTCGGTTTTGATAAGTTTCAGTTGTTTGATACACTACAGTGGAATCCCGCGTCATGCTGATAACAATGTTATGATTTAGGAATCGGGGCGATTTCAGTATCAGTCGAACTGATAAAACCGTTATTAAATTTAACCTACAGAACGGTGATAGCCTAGTGACAGATAGATATATAGTCCAGGGTTCAATCCCATGCTCTAACCACGCACGGGTAAACTAGGGCTTTGCAATTAGTATGAAAATCGAACCTACCATGAGCGAAGTCGCCGGCAAAAGCTAGTTTTGTATAAGTATTTAGTGCGAGATCTTAGACCATATAGGGTTCACGTTCATAATCAGCTCACGGGAAATAAATAGTTTAATTAAAATATGTTTTAAGAGTCTGCTGAGCTTAATAGATATAGTGCGTAGAAAGTTATTAAACCGCTGGTCGAAGTCGTTAACTAGTTAATAATATATTAATAGTTAATAATAATAATAAATCCACTGCCAACCTTGTCTACTATCTTTTATAACTATAAGGTATCAATTTTACGGTTAAATTGAGTCGATGTATTAGAGCGGAACGTTAAAGGTCAGTACAGACGGCATTCAGTAGAAGCCGGCCGGATGTGCTACATTGCTATAATGTATCGCAATTCGCAACGTATGAACGGTAAGATTTTGCTGAGATCAATGTTCTCAAAAATATTTTATCTATCATCTATACAATTTATATAGCAATAAACTGAAAATTCTTAAACGTTTTTGTAAAGACAAAAAAAAGTTAAAATAAATAGACAAATACAGTATTCCAGTTCTGAGCTTTGCTTTAAGCTTCGAGTATAATTATAAGCTCAATGGAAAATTAGATTAAAAGCGATTGCAAAATAGATTAAACAGACAAACAAGAAAGAGTTTCTCTGTTATTGTCCTTCGTTCGTGAGTCTTCCGGACAGGCAAAAATCCATGACCATACAGCCTATTTAGACGATAAGTTATTGTGTACATAGATTTTCATTTTACTTTGACGCTAATGTCATCGAATATGAATACCTACGATGAATCGAATTAAATCTTATACTAGCCCTACTGTAATTTTATGTATTCTGTGGTTATGTTTCATCAATGTCTCCAGCCACTAGATAGTAGGTAATTAGCAGTGAAGAGGATGGCAGCTGGAGACAAAGAAAGAATCGGGAGATTGAAGAACAAGTGGCCTAACCCAATATCATTGGATAAATCGAGGAGTCCGCTGGCTCGGGCACCTAGAGAGAATGAGAGAGGATCGTACTGAAAAGAAAGCATACGTGGGTCGCCCAATAGGAAAACGCCCCGTTGGACAACCCAGATTTCGCTGGTTGGACGAAACGACCAAAGACCTGTAAGCTCTCAATACACCCGATTGGCGTGAAGAGACGCAGGACAGGCACAAGTGGCGACTTCTGGTGTCGCTGGGGAAGATCCTCTTTGGGAAGCCAGCGAAGTAATTAAGTAAAAAAAAAAAAAATGCGGGTACCTCGTCGGCGGGCTTGGTGGGCGTGATGGCGACGGTCTCGTTGAAGCAGAGGCAGGCGCAGTAGTGGCGGTTGGCGTCCACGTCCGTCAGCACCGACACGTAGAAGCGCGGCTCCGAGCGCTCCGTCGACAGCGCCCATCCTTGCGGTTGGCAGAACTGCCGGACGAATTGCGTTCTTAATAGGGACGTTACATATCAAACCGATTGCATTCTTAATAGGCCATGTTCATGTTGCCAACATATTAAACCGGCAACTCTTATCTCACGTCAAAATCCGCAGAAATCTCGGAAAAATCGGTAGGTATAGACTATAGGTACCTAAATACAAAAAACACTATCAAACGTGAAAGTTCGCGCAAAGTATGGCGATTGAATAATATACTGACTTTAATGGATAATTAGAAATGGTTATCAATGACATAAGGTCATTGTTATCAAACTTGAAAACCAACAGAGTGTATTTTACTTATTTTGGAATACCCTCTATTTAATAATAATTATAATCGGTAAGAAATAAAATCTAACCAAGGCCACATCCCAATTCCCAATAATAATCATCGGTTCCTAAATTCCCATAGATTAGTGCAGTATCCGGATTGAGGAGCTGTGGCGTAGACTTCAATGACGTAGTCTATAATTGCTACCTGCAAATCGATTTGTAATCGACATTTCCTCAATACCCACAGTTTAGGTGGGCAGTACACCTGCAGCATCCGGATTGAGGAGTTGAGATCAAACATTCTTACGGGACGATATCCAGGTATTATTACTATTCGTATCGCAAACTTCTAAATTTTCCGAGATTTCTGGAGATCGCGTAATTTATAAAAATCACACGAATCAGCCCAGAAATCTCGGAAAAACCTAATAAAAAAAAGATGCCGACCGATTGAGAATCCTCCTACTTTTTTGGAAATCGGCTAAAAATTTTAAGTTCAAGTTCAACTACATTAATATATATATAGCTACTCGTGCTGATTCACTGATTCACTCACTCACTCACTGACTCATTGATCACCTCTCCTGTAAAATTTTGTATGGAAAAATTTTTTTTCACTCACAGTTTCTTATAGAGAACAAAAATTCATTCGGAGGAAAAATATGGAGAGAGCTGATGATTGAGGATTTCGGAGACGGGTGAGGAGCACCGGCCAGGGTATCGAAGATAGGTGGGGGGTGTTCAACCAAATGTCACTCGAAACGTCATCCAATTGGCAGAGAGCCGAAAAAAAACTCCAAAATGGCGGATTCAAGATGGCGGCCATACAAATTTCGTCGGTGTCTATCTCGGAGACTATAAGAGATGGAAGAGTGGTTTCTTGGAAAAAGATGATCAGGACCTGAAGGTCTACTTGATGAATAGAAAAAAATTCAAGATGGCGGAATTAAATTTTTTCCATACAAAATATATGCAAGACTTAAATTGATTCTTTTTCAAAATTTCTGATGGTTTCGTAGAGAGGACAAAAATTCATTCGGAGGAAAAATATGGAGAGAGCTGATGGTTGAGGATTTCGGAGACGGGTTAGGAGCACGGCCAGGGTATCGAAGATAGGTGGGGGGTGTTCAAACAAATGTCTATCGAAACTTCATCCAATTGGCAGAGAGCTGAAAAAAACCTTCAAAATGGCGGATTCAAGATGGCGGCCATACAAATTTCGTCGGTGTCTATCTCGAAGACTATAAAAGATAGAAGAATGGTTTCTTGGAAAAAGATGATCAAGACCCGAAGGTCTACTTGATGAATAGAAAAAAAATCAATATGGCGGAATTTATTTTTTTCGTATAAAATGTATGCAAGACTTTGGATACGTTTCTTTCCGAAATTTCTGATGGTTTCGTATAGAAGATAAAAATTCATCTGGATGAAAAATATGGAGGGAGCTGATGATTGAGGATTTTGGAGACGGGTGAGGAGCACGGTCAGGGTATTGAAGATAGGTTGAGGGTGCCCAAACAAAAATCACTCGAAACATCATCCAATTGGCAATGAGCTGAAAAAAAAAACACCAAAATGGCGGACTTAAGATGGCGGCCATACAAATTTCGTCGGTGTCTATCTCGGAGACTATAAGAGATGGAAGAGTGGTTTCTTGGAAAAAGATGATCAGGACCTGAAGGTCTACTTGATGAATAGAAAAAAATTCAAGATGGCGGAATTAAATTTTTTCCATACAAAATATATGCAAGACTTAAATTGATTCTTTTTCAAAATTTCTGATGGTTTCGTAGAGAGGACAAAAATTCATTCGGAGGAAAAATATGGAGAGAGCTGATGGTTGAGGATTTCGGAGACGGGTTAGGAGCACGGCCAGGCTATCAAAGATAGGTGGGGGGTGTTCAAACAAATGTCTATCGAAACTTCATCCAATTGGCAGAGAGCTGAAAAAAACCTTCAAAATGGCGGATTCAAGATGGCGGCCATACAAATTTCGTCGGTGTCTATCTCGAAGACTATAAAAGATAGAAGAATGGTTTCTTGGAAAAAGATGATCAAGACCCGAAGGTCTACTTGATGAATAGAAAAAAAATCAAGATGGCGGAATTTATTTTTTTCGTATAAAATGTATGCAAGACTTTGGATACGTTTCTTTCCGAAATTTCTGATGGTTTCGTATAGAGGATAAAAATTCATCTGGATGAAAAATATGGAGGGAGCTGATGATTGAGGATTTTGGAGACGGGTGAGGAGCACGGTCAGGGTATTGAAGATAGGTTGAGGGTGCCCAAACAAAAATCACTCGAAACATCATCCAATTGGCAATGAGCTGAAAAAAAAACCACCAAAATGGCGGACTTAAGATGGCGGCCATACAAATATCGTCGGTGTCTATCTTAAAGAGTGTACAAGTTAGAATAGTGGTTTTGTGGTAGAAAATGATCAGGTCCTGAAAGTCTAAGAGCAGAAAAACCGCGGTCCGCTGCAGCGGGCCGCGCACCCACGCGCCCTACTAGTATTATATGTAGGTAAGTTGTATCATGTACTTCGTAAATAAAAATCGTCTCACCCATTCTATGCCGTCGTGAAAGGGTGTGTCCTCCCAGTTTATCTCTGGGAATCGTTGAAGGATTACGCCGTTGCTCAGTCCACCTCCTAGAACAATAGAAGACTATGTCAAGATAGTGTAACAACTTATTACATTGTAATTTTACTTTTAAACCAGCCAGCCTAGCCTTCGTAGAGCGTCGTCCCTGTCACTCATACCTAGGTGAAGTTTCGTCGCTTCGTACGACAGAGACCATTTTTATAGCCAAGCTGAACTTGACTTATATTCTCGTCTCCTCTCCAAAAAGCTTATGCTAGAAATGGATACGACAATAATGCAACGGATTGGGCTCGAACCTGCGACCTTTCACGTTGGGCTATTGAAGATATTGCAAGCGTAAGTCAACCTATGTGTAAATACTGCAGTGAAATTCTATTCGTTTTCGTTATTACACATCTATCTATAATGAAAATAAATGGTAACGCTTAGACCCTAATTAGCTTAATTACTCAATAAAAAGCTAGTTTAGCAAAGTGGCAAGCACAGGTTGTTAGGTGTGGAAAGTTTGGGAGCTTTTGTAGGTCAAGGCCGCGCCCTGGAACACTGTCACCTCAGTCTGTCCCAGACACGAACTAACTGTGCATTTTTATGTCAATTCGAGCAGACTACAAAAAACTGAAATATCACTTGCGCAGCACCCTATTTGATCTGTTTTCTCCTCTTTCAAAAGGTTTTCAGGGCGAGATCACTACAAGCGATGAGACCTCCTTTGCATACTTCGTGTTTTTTTCTCATTTTTATGTATATTTCCTTCTTAAATATTAAATTTTTATTTTCTGTGCAATACGAACTTTAATCAATCGATCAAAGAATCTACTTATCCAAACTGAACAATTCGAAGTGCGTTCTGCTAGTATTAAAATTAATTTGCATGTTAAAAGAATGAAGTTAACAAGCGATTAACATCATAATTGACCGCTAACAACTTAACAAGTGATAACTAACGCAATGTACATTTAACTTGTTAGTTAACCAACTCTCGCAAATTCTAAAATACAACTCGAAAATACTTGCAAAGTTCAAATCGTAATCAGTTTTCTGTTTTGTTTTTATTCATTGACAAGATAGTCTTTGAATGTGTGTGTGTCTCACCTGATGATAAGTGACGATATAGCCTAAGATGGTAGCGGGCTAATTTGGACGGGGTATGGCAGTACATTCAACCCATACACCTAATCGGTTTCTACACGCCATTTCGTGCCGGAACGCTAAATCGCTTGGCGGCACATCTGACGGTAACAATTCAGAAATTATAAATTCCCAAATTGCCCCCGCCGGGAATCGAACCCGAGACCTCCCAGTTATAAGACCACAGCGCCATCGAGGTCATCAAAAAGTTTTCTAAAGGTTAAGGGATTTAAGAGCTGATATAATTAAAATCAAAAATATTACATACCTATATTATGTATAACACTAAAATGCTGTTTGTGAAATCTTTAAGCAATAGAAGGCCAACAAGTGAACTATCGAAAATAGTGTTAACCAGAGGTCGAACGCTGAACGACAGGTTTCTTCCGTGCACTTCTAATTCTGTAATACGATATCTTAGGCCACTTCCTGATTTGCTAATTTTACGCTGCAACGACTGAACCAATTTGGCTGAAAGGCACAGAGATAGATTATAGACTGGGATAGCACATGGGCGACTTTTTACCTCGGAAAATAAGAGAGTTCCCGCGGGAATCCATAAAAACCTCAATCCACGCGAACGAAGTCGCGGGAAATAACTAGTTATTTATGTAGGGGAAACTTGCCACTTGCACTTGTACAAGGTGCATTATTAAAGTCGCCTGGGAAAGAGATCAAAGTGCATCAAATCAGAAGATGCTATTTTCTCTGTTTCATCAGTCATGGGATAGTATCAATATACAACAACAATAAATAATAAACGTCAAAATAAGCTTCTTATATATAAAAATCGAGCAAGCCTGTGTGGACATACGGCATACAGCTCTGGGGTTCAGCGAGCCACTCTAACATAAAGATACTTCAGCGCTTCCAAAACAGTTTATTAAAAGTTCTGTGTATTGCGCCATGGTTCACAAAAAAAATCAGAAGTACATGAATATACTGAAATCCCAAATGTGAAACAAGAGGCTAGAGCGTCACAAAAACAGCCTAGCCGTCCAGCTCCTGGATGCTAATGGCAACACGTTTCGCATTAAAAGGACTACATTGGCTAACATAGCATAAACCACAATATGCTCTACTATCATAGTATGTCACGTCAAATGATGTGCAAAGCCTAACATTCAAGTAAAGAACCCCAGATCTGCTCATAGTTCAAGGACTGATCGCAGATAGAAGAGAGGGCAAAAGAGAAAAAAAAATGGGATAATATCAGCACTTTTGCATTTATAGTTTCGTGGTGGTGTGCTAAGGCCCTAAATGTGTGTAGACTTTTCGCCCGACCTTTGAGTTCAATCGTGTTCATACTTTGATTACAAACATCGATGATTCATAACGTGTTGCTAATATCTACTATTACAATATTTATGTTTGCTGAGAATAGGAGAAACCGTATAGAATTATGATAGTTGATGATTAAATGCATTGAAGTATAACGCTAAGAAACGCAATATTCGATGCGGTGATAAGCCATTTTTAGTATGTCTTTAAAGGCAGACTATTCTACTATTGTTGTGTCAATAGAATAGAATAGAATAGAAATATTTTTTATTCAAATAAACTTTTACAAGTACTTTTGAATCGTCAATGAATCTACCACTGGTTCGGGATGCCGTTCCTTGCCGAGAAGAGCCAGCAAGAAGCGAAAAGTTAGTATGAAGAGCTTGCAGAAAATTATTAAGAAAATGACATACTGTGCTGTGAAAGGTTGTCAGTTATCATAATAACCATTAAAAAAGTAATTATTATTTGCCCACACCCTGCACTATTGTTGTAACCCCTCTTAGCACAAGCTTTTCGCATATTTGGTGAGAAAAGGAGAATATAAATCAGATTCAACTTGGCTCATATTATTATTTAATAAAAAAATTACTTTTATTTACTAAACAGAAGAAAATTATAGCTAGTAAAAAGTTTTCACACATAGAATTTACTTGAGAAAGGGAAAAACACTCAACTGGGAAGAAAAAACCATGAAACAAGAACAAAAATGGAAGCTTTAGTTCAAGAAAAATTTAGTTCAGTTTAGAGATTATTGACAACAGAATTGGAACCATTTGTTAGTTCCACCAAATATAAATGCTTTAACTCTGCAACAACTAAGTGTTTCCGAGAAGTGAGTTAATATGAAACATGGTTCATAAACTATTAACATTTAACATAACAGTGATTCAAGGTTGGATGAATTAGGAATCAATTTAGAAGCACTACAATAGTGATATAATAAACTATAAGGCACTGAAAACAGTACATTGGGATTTATTTGTTGTTGCAAATTGTTGTAAATGGTTTTAATAGTTAAAGGTCATCACAGAACCTAAATCCGAACTAATACATATATTTTTTTATTCAATGACAAGATAGTATATGACTGAGATCTCACCTGATGGTAAGTGACGATGCAATCTAAGATGGTAGCGGGTACATTCAACCTATAGGTTTTGGTTTCCCCCCTAATTGGTTTCTACATGCCATCACACCAGTACTCTCAATCGCTTAGCAACACATCTTTGGTGGTAGGGTGGTAACTTGCCACGGCCAAAGCCTCCCACCAGACAACTCCCACCAAACTAATATAATTAATGCAAAAGGATGTTTGTTTGTGTGTTAGTTGGTCCTTCATTCACACAGCAACAGATTGATGTGGTTTTCTGCATGAGTATAATTGAGGATTTAAAGAGTGACATAGGCTACTTTTTATGTGGGAAAACCAGAGGATTCTCATGGAATTTTTATAAAACTTAACTCCACAAAGTAACGTGCAAAAGCTGGTAGTTAATATTTTAGCTGGCAGCTATGTCAGCTGATTCCACACTAAGCTAAATGAGCCACGCTTAGCATAATTAGCCTATTTTACAGTATGGTTTGGGCTTTATACTTTCTAATTTTCTTAATTATATACGTATAACTAGTAGATAACTATTATACCCAAATCTATACAATTACACAAATCTAGAAATGTAAACAAGGTTCTTAACTTCAATTTAAAATGAAGGCCAAGATTAAATTAAAAACACCCCAATATCTAAAAAATTGATTCCCACCATTCATCATGTCAAGTTTACTTTGAAAGTTCAATTCGATTAACTTTATTGGTTTGATACATCACAGCCCATTACAATTGCAAAGTTTGAATTCAATCAAACTTTCAATTTCAAAATTAACACAAAGTTTTAAATTAAGTTCCCCCTAGACTCTACTTATCATTCCCGATCTTGAAAATATCTCATCATTGAGTATTACACACATGTTTTCTTTTTGCTTGTTTTTTATTATACAACAGTGATAACGTATTGATAAAGGATTTCCTTCATTCTTACAAGAAGTGTGTAATTTATATATTAGCTAATGTATGCACCCACTTACTTTCTTTCTCGTGGTCGAAGCCCACTATGACGAAGTAGTCCACGAGCCTGGACATCGCAATCCTACGAAAGCATCCAAATAACACCACAAAAACACACAGTATCTGAATCGCACAGAACCAAACACATTTTTTTAAATAATATTTCACATATTAACTCGCCACTTTCTCGACCGAACACGTACACAACGCGTAGCAAACCATGAACTTCAGATAAATATAAACAACGGCCAACGCACTCATTTATCGAGAAATGAATAATTCCTATTCACGAATTACAGCAATTACGATAGCTCACAAAAATAGGTTATAAACTAGCAAAATTTACTCTTTCACTGTGTGAAAACGATTAACCCATAAACGTGTGAGATTTTATATCCAAAAGAAATATTTAGCAAATATGAAGCGTAAGTTCCAAGGGTTCGCAAATTTTTCGATAATTAACGGCACAAATTACAGCTCTCGTCGTCATCCGACATTTCCAATCAAAAAACCATAAAAAACTGGTGTTCCATAGACGATATTTCTAAAATATAGTAAGGCCACATTAAAGCATATATTTTCTACCATATCAATGTTAGTGGTTATTACTCTAAAAAGACCATCATCGTTCCATTAAATAAAGAAGTCAAGGAATGGAAATAAGGTGACATGTTTAACACACAGGTTTAACAGACCTAAATTGTAACTTGAATGGAGACATTAAAATATTATAATGAGATTCAAATAAATGAGAATGGGACTGTCAAACAGCCATTTTATATTTCTGTCCTGCCCATATGCGGTTTACACTGAGTGAGATAGAAAGAGATAATGGCGGCTTCTCATTCCTATTGTCATTTGAATCGCATTATATGACGAATCTTTCCAAAAAAAAACTATAGGTACCTACTAAAATAGTTTAAGTTTTTATATTATATTTAACCTTTTTAAGTTTTAACTTTTAAAACTTGAGTCATCGTCATTTTAACTTTTGAAATTATTCACATCATCTCCAAAAAAACAACCTTCTCGAATACAATAATCTAAGATAAACAATCCTTGCTGTAATTGAATAATTTAGACATCCTTTACAAATCTTTATCTAATTTCTACCAATTATATCTTAAGTTTCAGCAATGTCCACACTAAATAAATAAAGCATAGAGTACAGATCAAAATGTCAACGTGATGTCAATTTAAATCAGACAGTGTTGCCATTAGTGATATTTTTACCCAACTTTAGGTAACTTAAAACGGTGTTTTAGGTGGCCTTCAAAAGGTGTAATAAGGAATAAATTAGAGTTAATAAAAAAGAGAGAATTTTATTTTTCTGTATTAACGAGAAGAAATAGTCAATTTGACTGTAAAGAAGGTGGGTCTTGCGTTTTGGAGTGAAGGATAATTTCAAGTGAAAAAAACTTGCGAAAGAAAATGTTTACTCTATGTGGAATAATTATTTAGGGGCACTAATATGTGGAATAATTATTTAGGGGCACTAAATAATTATTCCACATAGAGTAAACATTTTTAAAATATGTATACCGACTAACCCATTACGGAATGATTGAAGCTTCAAGCATGAATTTAGAATATAATAAAAACTAATAAAAGACGGGTCAATACTGTTTTTCAGAATAAACACGGCGAAACTTTATTATAAGGACAAGTTAATTATTACAATATAAATATAACAAAATAAAAACTTAAATAAATAACTTAAATAAATTAAAACTACCACTACTTATATTTACAAAAAATACACGCCGTCCAAGTGGTCGTTTATGGGCATGGTGCCCAAAACACTGGCGCTATTCCCTCGTTGTATAGCGAGGCTTAGGCGTTGGGCTAAATAAGCGCCAGCTCTTTGGTCACCTGAGGCGTGGATCAGTCTTTCGGACACGACATTCATAAAATTCTTCGTGTCCGATGACCATGGGCCCAGAGTCTCAAAAGCAAGCGCCGCAAAAACGTAGTCCTTAGAAATGGCTGAGTATTTGCGGCGCTTGAGTGTCAATACTAATAAATTTCAGGCAACACATATCAACCGTCACGCTTAGTTCTTCATTTCAGTGTTATTGTCAATGTCAATTGCCAATATTGTCATTTATTAATTTTTTTCGAAGCAATACAAGCCAAAAAATCAAAATATTGATATCTATTGTTAATTTTACAGTTTGATGTATGTTTTTCGCCAATTATATGTTATAATATAGGAAGAATGTCTGATCCTAGTGAACCAGTTCCCGGTTTAAAGCAGAGAAAAGTGTTTAAAATAATAGTTTTGGGCGATTCAGGAGTCGGTAAAACTTGCCTCACTTATCGGTTCTGCGAGGGGCAATTTCTTGATAAATCTGAGGCTACGATAGGAGTGGACTTCAGGGAAAGGACTGTACGCATACGTAATGAAGATATTAAGGTAAGAATCATTGAAAACATACAGGAATCGAAAGCCGAATCGAGGCCCGCACCTTAAAGTTTTTAAAATATTTGTGTTTCAAACGATTGAATAATTCTTGATAAGATAACCTTTGGTTGCGATCTCATCTGATGGCATTAAGGAGGTATGGCAGTATTTTCACTAGATCTTATGGAGCTCCATAAAATCTATTTTTTTTTTAAATTATTTTTCAGTTACAACTGTGGGACACTGCGGGGCAGGAAAGGTTCCGCAAGTCCATGGTGCAGCACTACTACAGGAACGTGCACGCTGTTGTTATTGTTTACGATGTTACTAAGCCTGAGACATTCCATGTAAGTGAGCTTTTTTATATTTTTTGCGAGCAAACAAGCAGGCTGGTCATCTTGTAAGTGAGAGGGAGTTCTCTTTAAAAATCACACCACACCAGTGCAGTACTATAAGACAAATGCAGTTAGGGTCATATGAATTTACTTCTTTATCTATGGAAAAAATATTTGTTGTGTTATAGTGCATGTTGTACTGTTTGACTTTAAATAACTTTAAAAACCTTGGATTGATACTTCATCATCCCATGTTTGATGAGTGGAGTTTTAAGTCAAAACTTTAAAAAAAAACTCCACACAGACCAAGTTACAGCTGATAATACTATAATAGTATTTTGTGGGAGCTCAAGCAAAGCTGTTTGCTGAAGAATTTATATTACAATGTAAAAGATGTTTGACCGTTTGACACTACTTCCTCAGTCGATAGCCAGCTGGATGCAAGAGGTGGAATCGCACGGGCTGATGGGCGCGCCGCGAGTGCTTGTGGGCAACAAGTGTGACTGTGGCACGCCTGAGTCGCGCCTCGCCACAACTTACGCGCAGCGTCTCGCCGACAAGTACGGCATGCCGGTAAATACACTATTTCCTACTACCTGCATATAAAAAGTGAATAGACATTTTCTAGGTAAGCACACTCCATCTTAAGCTGCATATTCACTCAAAATGTGAAGTTCTAGTCTATTAAAAAAAAATACTTGTGAATTTTATACATTTTTTTTAATTCACTAGCGAGATAGTCCTAGACTGCTATCTCACCTGATGGTAAGTGACGATGCTGTCTAACTTGGAAGGTATAGTAGTATATATTCAACCCATACTCCTAATAGGTTTCTACATGCCATCGTGCCGAAACGCTAAATCGTTTAGCGGCACGTCTTTGACATTGGGGTGGTAACTAGCCACGGCCAAAGCCTCCCACCAGACCAGACCAGAGACAATTTTGAAATTATAAATTCACAACCTTCGCCGGGAATCGAACCCAAGTCCTCCCAGTTATACGACCATAGCGCTCACCACTACGCCAGGGAGATCGTCATATTCTTGATGACATACTGGGAGGTCTCAAGTTTGTTTCCCAAGGGGGAGGTTGGGAACCAAACTTGAGACCTCCCAGTTATAAGACCACAGTGCTCACCACTGCGCCAGGAAGGTCGAGGAAAAAATATTAGCTTAGTTTGGGTTACTTTTAATAGATGGCATGTGCTAAAAGCTATTTTGAAATGTATTGGGTTTTTTTTGTTGGTAGCTATTCGAGACATCAGCACTTCTGGACTCCGAGTGTGACAACGTGGAGTCGATATTCATGACGCTGGCGCACAAACTGTACTCCAAGCAGCCACTGAGAGTGGTCAGCGT
Organism: Hipparchia sbordonii; assembly: GCA_038048805.1. Taxonomy (NCBI): domain Eukaryota; kingdom Metazoa; phylum Arthropoda; class Insecta; order Lepidoptera; family Nymphalidae; genus Hipparchia; species Hipparchia sbordonii. The sequence goes on from CM076115.1 coordinate 9,777,833, forward strand.
TGAGGTAAATATCCCCATTACATATAGAGAAGTCTGACCCCGTACCTGATTTATATCTATTACGTAGTCTTATGGTCGATTTCACCAATGCGAAATATCTCTTATCTGAGCATAAACTAGATATTTTGCCAGTTTTTGTATTGAAAATCTGCTAAAATATCAAATTTACTGGAAGAAGAAACAGTAGCAGAATAATTTTTTATTCAAATGAACTTTTACAAAGTGCTTTCGAATTTACTCCCAGATAAGAATTATTTTATGTTGGTGAAATCGGACCTTAAAGTCCAAACCTGCATCGGGTGGTTTACATTTTATTTGGAAGTATGAAGCCTGACTGTTTTGCCATTGTTTAATTGGTTTGTCAATCACAAATATTTCTGTTGCGTCAAACAAAATAGCGATGAGTTACTCTTGCCAATAAAATAAAGGCAAAAGTGAGTTTACTTGTTGATTCGTCTTTCTAAGTCAAACACGCCTTAACATGTCCGTACGTCTGTCTATCTATCAGCGGGCTTTATCTCATGTTCCGTAATAGGTAGAGAGTTGAAATTTTCAAAAATATGTATTAATAAATTAAAAATTAAAGGGGGCTTCCCTAACAGAAATGTGTTTATTTCGGCGTTTTTTGGTACGGAACCCTTCGTATGCGAGTCCGACTCACATTTGACGGGTTATTTTTTTAATATCTCAATTTTTACGAGACTTTCGTTCGACACGGTCACGCCAGCCCCATCGAATGAATTATTTATTTATTTATTGGTTTGCCAACAGGAATCACATAACAATTACATAAAATTATACTACATCTATAGAAACATTTCAGATGTGCACCCAATTACAGGCAAACCAACATGCGTATAAGCAAAAGTGCAAATGCGGGTTTGCTAGTTAACAATTTCACAAGGTTAATTTAATGTCTACAATTGAACTAAAGAGTAGATATATATAGGGCAATAATAGTACATGTAACTTGGCACTAACAAAGGGGTAATACAAGGAAGTTTCTCCATCGCAGGGCGAGCGCGGCCCCCGTCTGGTCACTCTGCCGCGCCAGAAGCGCAGCACGCACCCAAGCAACGACAGCTGCCTGTGCAGCTAGACCCCACTCCTCGCCCTCCCACGCTGGATCGCATTAGAATAGAATAGAAATATTTTCTATTCAAGTAAACTTTTACAAGTGCTTTTGAATCGTCGCTGAATCTACCACTGGTTCGGAATGCCCTTCCTGCCGAGAAGAGCCAGCATTAAACTCGGCGGTTGCTCTTTAAAAAAAAAATTTTTTTTTACTAAAACTATGCTATGTATACAGTGCTTCCACAATGAAGTTTACTAAGTCCTACATACAATCCAATGCATGTTAAGACGGGCAGACAGAAAGCAGACCCATTCCCGTTGGTGGCACCCGTTCACGAGCATGACGCATGATCCAGCCGTTGCTTCGCTCAACCATATTTGAGGGAACGTAACAACCCGCACCACACGATACCACCACAGAAATGTTTAAAGAGAGCAGGAGATACTTAGCACTAGAGTAAACACTATATTACCCGTGCACGTCAACCGTCGTCGATTGTTACATAATGACGTCACACGCTGGCCAAAATAAAGTAAGATTTTGGTACAATTGACCTTTGTGCCAAATTGTTTCTATCATTCTATAGATTTAAGGGCTAGCATAGAATTGTATATTTTATATGGGTAAGATGTAAACAGGGTGGTCGTAACAAATAAAAATATACATACAAACAGATATCCCATGTTTATCCCACATGTCTCACGGTTATCCCACTATATAATTATGATTTCATTTTTTATTTTCAAAAGAATATTAGCCAAGCTGAAGTTGACTAATAACCTTCTATCCCCTCTAAATAAGCGAAAAGCTTGTGCTAAGAGCGGGTACGAAAATAGTGCAACAGTCAGGGTTCGAACCTGCGACCTTTCAGTTTTCAATCTGCACCTTTAACCGTTGGGCTATTTTGAGGCTTTATTATTATTATTTAAATATACAAAATTCAATAAGCAACCAAATAATTAATTTATTATAATAACATTTAAGAAGTAATGACAACTGGCAACTAATAAAATGTAACAATTAATTATTATTTATAATTATTTATTTGTGTCGTTCGTACAAATATTTAAACCATTGATCTCTGTAGTATAACAAGCGTATATATTACGGGAGCCGCAACGCAACGCTAAATTGTCGCATTATTTTCAAAAAAAACGCAATCACACATCGTCGGGGATAGTGCAAAACCGCGTAACTAGCATTAGTACATTAAAATCCATTTTCATACGTTTGTGGTCAAATCAAAACCGCGTAAGTGTCGTAGCGAGTAAAGTAATCGCTTTAAAAGATATCTATTTTCATCAATACATAGAACACATTAATTAATACTCTCTGTGTAAAAATCAGCCCAATAGCCGTAGAAATAAGAAATTTATAAAGTTAATTAATAAAGGTTAACTTCCCCTGTAAAACTTGGTTTGGTATAGATCCGCGGTTTATACCAATGTTACATTCGCGGTTTTGCACTATCCCCGACGATATAAAGTTATATCTTTTTCTACTCTATAAGAGATAAAAAAAATCTTTATTTTCTGTCATATAGAAAAGGATTTTGTCAGTTGGATGTATGTTTGTTACTCCTTCACGCCACAACGAATAGACCGATTTTGCTGAAATTTGGGATGGAGATAGCTCATATCCAGGATTGACACATTACAAGACAACATTTTATTCCGGAAAATTATAGTTTCTGCGGGAATCAAAAAACCTTAATCCATGCGGACGAAGTCGCGGGTATCATCTAGTATCATATTATAATGTCTCTTGGATTACTTTATCCATATGTATGACATATGTATTATATGTGTGTGCCAAGGTATCCATATATAACATACTAGCGGACCGCCCCGGCTTCGCCCGTGGTACATATAGCCTATAGCACTCAGGGATCACGTACATATCTAACGTTGAAAGAATTTTTACAATCGGTCCAGTAGTTCCTGAGATTAGCGCGTTCAAACAAACAAACTCTTCAGCTTTATAATATTAGTATAGATTAACTTAACTAAGTTTAAAAACAAGCTAAATATTGTTGTGTTGAGGCTCGTGTAAATATGCGCTAAAGTGTGGCTTCTACTTTACCTAAAGTATTTAAAAAAAGATTTAAGTAAACGTTTTCTTTTTTGAAAAAGTAATTAATTATTATTTAAATGCAAATATTAAGGACAAATACTATGTTTTATGACACCGTTAATTTTTCTATTTTGCAAAAATATATTTGAAAAATAAGTAAGTAGGTATTGCATTTAAATAAATTACTCAAAATTTGAAAAATAAGGTTAGATCGTTTAAAATATTTTTTTACATATTTGGTTTTTTACATAACAGCAGAGTAGGAGTTATCGATGCGGGCGTAGTAGGAAAATAGTGATTATTTAACTAAGAATAATTAAAATAAGTAAAGGAGATTTATTTTGTACTCCATAATAATTTAAGGAAATGTAATGTGTTTAGGTATAAGTTAAATAAATTTTGAACCAATGGTTTATTACAACTCTCGTTTTATTTACTACCCTTACAGAGCTTACGTAAAGCCGTCGGTCCTGCGCCTGATCTCTCTCCGGTCATGTCAGATTTTCCGAACCCATCGGACTATGAGAGTGAGGGAATGGAGGGTACACCTGTGTTTTCGCACTCACTTGTGCACTATATCTCCCACGCAGCTGGCTAATCACGTCGAGCACGTAAAGATGTCAGTCCTGCGCCTGATCTCTCTCCGGTCGTGTCGGATTTTCCGTCCCATCGGATTATGAGAGTGAGGGAATAGAGAGTACACCTGTGTTTTCGCATTCACTTGTGCACTATAGTATCTCCCACGTAGTTGGCCAATCCCTGTAAACCCGCGGTACAGGCGGTAAATATTTCTCATCACCGTCATAGATATACGGCTGCCCCATTTCAAAACCTAGTAAGTGTGATTGACAAAATTTTAAAGGAGACCAAAAAACATATTTGTGGTAGCCCTTCTGAACTCTGAACTCTTTAGTATCCGTTGGTGAATTAATGTTTCGTAAATAAACTGCTTTGAAAGCTTTTATTGGATATATTTATTACTTCGCTAAGCCATCTACAAAACATGTTTTTTTGGCTCCCGTCAAATTTTGTCAATCACACTTAACTATATAGGTTTTGAAATGTGGCAGGCGTATACCTGTGTTGTCATTGTGTGACAGAACGATAGACGCTCTACGAAACCGAAGCTGTTGATTTTATTAACCACTAGCTTTAACCCGCGGCTTCGCTCACGTTAGGTTCGATTTTTTAACCCCCTATTTGACCCTCTTGGGGTTGAAATTTTCCAAAATCCTTTCTTAGCGGATGTCTACATCCTAACAGCTACCTGTATGCCAAATTTCAGCTCGATCGGTCCAGTGGTTAGAGCTGTGCGTTGATAGATCAGTCAGTCAGTCAGTCAGTCAGTCAATCACCTTTGCCTTTTATATATTTAGACTACGTTTTGCCCGCGACTTCGTCAATGTGAATTGGGTTACTGTTTTGCCGATAAAAGGTCAATTTCCTTATAAGCCCGTTTGGTACAAAATGTATAAGGAAATGAAATTTTTTCATCAATTTTCCAACGTTTTTAGCAGTTATTCTGCTGAATAGGACGGAAAAAATATAACAAATCAGAAAGCATGAAAATCGGTCCAGCCGTTCTAGTGTTATTAGTGTTCGAACAAACCCGACTTTGTTTTAAATATTAAAGATTTTATCTACTGTCGCGAACTGTAGCAACCTTGCGATAAAAAAACAAGATTTGATTTTTATTTACTACAAGGTTAAATACTACAGTTCTTTCGATCAGTTGATTTGATAAGATAACTTGATAATCAAGTTAATAAAATAATTGCTAAATTAGCACATATCAGCAATTTGCGAAATTCACGCATCACAGTATAGACTCCGTGGCGCAACGGTAGCGCGTCTGACTCCAGATCAGAAGGTTGCGTGTTCAAATCACGTCGGGGTCAATTTGTTTGAATGACTTTATTTTTTACGTACAAAATTATAATTCTTATGTTTTACATTTATTCTAATATTTTTAGACTGTCTTTTTAAAAAGGGAGCTTTTGAATATAGCTCTTACTTTTAATATTTTCTTAGTTAATACAGAACTCTGTATGATAGGTATTAATTAATTACAATCAGAAATATAACATGTAAAAATAACATTTGTTAAAACATATAATTAATTTTTACAAAAAATTGAATCGACGATAGAAGAAACTAAAAAAGGAAAAATAAAATATAAATCTTTTTAGTCTTACTAAGCTCCTAAACTAATGTAAGCAACTAATTTTGAGTCGTCAGGTCAGGATCTGATGATGGGATCTTAGACAAATAGAGGGAACTCTTCTCGTAGCGTTTGAAGTCGATTTTGTAAAAAGAATTTTTAAGTTTAAATTATACAAGTATCAGCTTTTCTACTAACAAAAAATAACGTATAATAATTATATAGGATAGAATTAAAACGCATACGTTCATAAAATCTTTATTTCAGAAAAAAAGTTATTTTAAAACCCCACAAGTAACTCGGGGTAGTATCGTGCGTAAGCAAAAAATATACATTCAAGGCATTAATGGCAAGTTCAAAGAAAAAGAAGACTTATTTCATAGACGATAAGATTTAAATTGGTGTTATTTTTTGTACAACCTGTTAGGGACGACATAATAAGGTCCAGCGCAGATCACGGCGGGCCATATTGCAATTTTTAACCGACTAATCCAAAAAAAAACATAAGAGCCTTGCGATTGTAAGAAAATCGTCTACATTTGACAGCGGTTTCATTTATCAATCATTATATATCAAACTTCCCATAAAGCTGAAATCTGGATCATAGGGCAGAAATTACAGCTCTATTTTCTTCACAATGTTCTATGCAGCAAAATATAGCATTAAAAATTTTAATTTTTTAGCATTAAAATTTAATTTAAAAAAAAGAACTTAAGAGCTGTGCTAACAGCTTTAAGTATTGTAATATTTATTTTTTTTTCAATTTTTTAAAATCTGGACCGCCCTGTATATGCGCAAGTAATTAGAATTTATAATCTATTTACTAGCTAGGTACATTAAACATCACACAAAAGTTGTATTTATTAAATTAAAATACGGTATCTTATTGCACAAACAATAATAAACTGAGATGATAGTTAATATTAATAATTATTTACATTTAACATCGACTACGGTGAAAAGACAATATGGTTGGTTTGGTTAAAGTATTTAAAAATACACGCATTTAAACATGTATTTTTTAAATATTTTTTATTAAAAAAATTATTACTCATTTTAAATTTTTCTTATACAAGGACGTTGAACAATTTCGTCAATCTTTTTATGTCTTTGAATTTTTTTTTTGTATTAATTATATTTATATTACAACATAAAATCGTCTATGTAATCTATCCGATTCGGTCGTTTTAAACGCTGCCATTTTGCCGCACTTTCAAAAACATGTTACGTGTAAGACAAAAATTTTTTCAAATTCAAGTTTCAAGTTCAATTAAGTAATTACTAGCTAATGCCCGCGACTTTATCCGGGTGGACTTAGCTTTTGAAAATCACGTGGGAGCTCTTCCATTTTTCCTAATAAAAAGCCTGTTACTTTGCAGGTCCTCAACTATATCTATGCAAATCACGTCGATCTATAGCTCTATTGCGATTGATTGAAGGACAAACTAACAAACAAACACACCTTCGCGTTGACAGTTAGGAATTGGGTACTTGACTGTTATCAAAATACTGATATTCATTAATTAATAACATGTATGAATAACATTTGTAAAAACAGAAAATAAATCGGTCAAAAAATCAAATAAGTTATAAGCTGTTCAACTGAGACTGTATCTGTCTCCTTCTTAAAGGATATTTTGTATGGATTTTGTATGGAGCTACTGAATTTGTGACGTCATGTTGCAATAGCGCTCTCTTTTTTTAACAGGAAAAGTTATATATTTTCGAGACTATTTCGAGACTAGTTAAGATAATAAAAAAAGAAAAACGACACTGTGTTATATAACATTAAAAATCTTTATTTTAAGTATATAAAAAAAAATGTCAAATACCCAATTGTGAATTCGTAGATATGAAACTCGTGTCGATAAAGATTACAGATATTAGTTATTTGTTATATGGGGCCAAAGAAATTTTTTGTTCCCCGCGGGCGTAATTTTGAGTTCAGGGCGAAGTGAAGAATTCTAAAGTAGAATCCCGAGCGTAGCGAGGAATTCAAAATACGCCACCCGAGAACAAAATATTTTGGCCCCGAGTGACACACACAATTTTTCATTACCTATGGGAAAAAGGTTTCTGCTGTAAACGCTGTAGTAATAAACACATACTAAAGCACGAAACGAGGAGCATTCAAAAGAGAGAAATGAAAACTCCCATGGGCCTAAAAATTAAATTTTGCTCCCACTATTCTCTGAAGCCAATATGTATTCGTTTTTCGAATAGGCATGATGAAAAAACATTTAAACCCAATTTCGAACCACACGCATGTCGCTATGATAGCAATGCAAGACATAAGATCAGCAAAATAGCTGCCGATGAACTACAAATAGTTTAAATATCTAAAGCTATGTTATTATCTGTGCAACAACTATTAAGGCTGTGACAAACACGACGCGTCACGGTAACGCGACGCGTCGCGGTGACTGGCCCGGCTTTTTTTTTTGTTATTGGATGATAGGCCTTGACTGCGATCTCTCCTGATTGTAAGTTGCGATGCAGACTAAGATGGTGGTGGGCTAACTTGGAAGGGGTATGGCAGTGTAGATTCAACCCATACCCCTAATCGGTTTCTACACGCCATCGTGCTGGAATTCTAAATCGCTTGGCGGCACGTCTTTGACGGTAGGGGGGTAACTAGCCACGTCCAAAGCCTCCCATCAGACTTGACTAGAGACAATTACGAAATTATAAGTTCCCAAATTGCCCCCGCAGGGAATCGAACCCGAGTCCTTTCAGTTATAAGACCATAGCGCTCACCACTACGCCAGGGAGGTCGTCATATTCTTGATGACAAAAGTAATCGTGACGCGTGGTGCTTCTATTGGTTACTCTCAAAGCCTCTAGGTCTGAACATGCGATCGTCGTGTACTGGACGTAACGCGTTTTGTTTGTCTCAGCCTTTAATTAATATTATTACTATAACGATGTAGGCGTCATAATTATTATTGAAAAATCTTAGGTACAATTTTGAATAATTATGCAATTTAGCTAAGGGCACATCTCATATAATATTTTGACAACATTATAGTTGCTAATTCTGTTGCAACTTTTACACAATCTCTGAACTAAACTAAATTGGCAGGTCTAAAATGGTCTAAATCTAGTGTATCCTTTTTCGCACGGAGCAATATGAAAGGGATAGCATGAGATATAGAGCTGTGAATTTAGTTTAGAAATTTTATTCAACAGAATAAGCTACATCATCTGTTATGTGTGTCGTCGAATGACTAAATTAAAATATACGTTTTTTCTCTAAAATGGTTCGTTTTAAACCTTTTAAAAATTATTACTGGATAGACCATCAATATTAACACAAGAAATGTGTTTTTTATTTTCGAAATATCTAAATAAGTGTGAGGACATTTTTTAATCACATTTACGAGAAAAAAAAATGATGTCAAAATATAACATGACGTGCCCTTAACGAAATTGCTATGCTAGTGTGTAATATTAAAATAAATTTTAGTATTTAAGCTATACTTTGTATTTTTTTATTTTCTGGAAAAATAAATTGCTACCTAACAGCCGAATACTGAAACGTCAATTAGGCTTGGGTCAGACGCTCAATGCCTAAGGCGATAGGCGCAAGACACACTAGGCAGTTCAGTAGCGCCCAGGCGCAAAAACTTTTGACTGAAACTCAGCTTAATTTACCTTGATCCGTTTTTTTTAATTCCCAAGCGAACCACCCCTTGTTCGCTTATGGAATTTACTTGTTGCTTACAATTTTATGGTTTTTTTTCCCAAGATATCTTTAAATAATCAGCGTTTCATTATTCGACGGTTTTTATTTTCTCATTAATATAAAGGATCAACAAGGCTTAAAAAATTGGCTGGTCAAGTTCTTTTTTCACATTAAAATTAGGTATTTAGTTTAGAAAAAAAAGAATGACGTCGATAGTACAATACAATTTAATGAAAAAAAAAATTAAACTTTTCAGGATTCAAGTAAAGTTATATATTAATTATTATTACATATATTTAACAAATTAACAAATTTATCATGCGTTTACTAAAACGCCACTAAAATCTAAGAATCGATTTATTATTTTAACTTTAATTAGTCAGACGTACTTTCTAATCCGTTCTAATAATAAAAATAAACCCCTAGTACGAGTCCGCATATTACGAAAACTTCTGTCGTCAGTTTCAATAATAGTCAACGAGTAACATGGACCACATTAATAACAAATTTTATGTGGGTATTATCAATGCCGCAATAAAATAACTAGACATCGAATTTCGTTTACAATAACGAAACGCGTACTAGGGATAGGGATCACAATAACGTAAATACGTGCACATTAACGTTGCACGATCGTAAACGTTAACTTACGAACGCACGCGCAATATCTCGGCTCTCCTTTTAGCAAGCGGACCTTATAGCAAAAGAAACATCGTAATAACTGTGTTTCTATAATAAAGCACGTACGAAATACTTTTACGGACTTAGGCACGTTCGTATTTCCGTGCAACAATAACAAAGTTTCGAAAACAATTTTAACATTTTTTTGTACGTCTCGAAATACGTTCACGTACGCAGTTTTGTACGCAGTCAACGCCATTGACTTCGGCCCAACACTATTCCTCAGTTCTCGTACGACACAAACGCAATAAGACTTCGAAATAATTTTACATGATGCACGTTTATATTCTCGTGCAAACGTTTCAAAATTCATTTTTACGTTATTTGTACGTCTCGAAATATATTTGCGTACGCGCACCCGTACGCATTTAACGCGCGTCAGTACTCATTTAACGCACATCAGCACGCATTTAATGCACATTAGCACGCATTTAAAGCATATTTGTACGCAGTTAGCGCACGTCAGCACGCATTGAACGCATATTTGTACGCAGTTGGCGCTCGTTAGCACGCATTGAACGCACATCAGTATGCGTACTGAACGCACATCAGTACGCATTTGCGCGCATTCGCACGCACTTAACGCGCATTCATACGCATATAACGTATCAACTTCCATGCTCGTCGGTTGATGTTCCATGTTGCACGCTCACGCACGCACATTATTACGCGTCTGCTCCAAAGTCCAGCTAGTTATCGTATCGCACGTCTCGCTATGAACAAGCGCAACGCTCACATGTTCTGCCACGTGGTGGTGACCAGCATGTTGGTGTCGAGGCCGCGCGCGATCCGCTCGTAGATGCCGTGGCTCAGCCAGATCATTCGCAGCTTCTCGTACCGCTCCGGGCACAAGTGGAGTGGGTTGCCCCGCCGTAGACCCTGGAAAGGTAAAAATTAAATAAAAGTTTCACAGAACTCTTCTTCTCTTCAAAAGAAAAGTTTTTGAGATGGAATTAGAGATTTTAAAATGCTTTTAAAGGGAATGATTTGCTTTTTGCATGATTATCCTATTATCTTATTAATATTATAAATGCGAAAGTTTGGATGGATGTTTGTTACTTTATCACGCTGCAACGACTGAAACGATTTGGCTGAAATTTGGTGAAAAAAGTGGATACGTTATAAGCGTGCGGTAGATCGTAATATCATTTGACAATTTGACAATGAAGTATTCTATTATACTCTTCGTCATTCGGCACAATTTTATCGCTTGTTTTGTGAGTATATTACTTATCCCTAGTAGAGATCATTGGCAAAAGCAATATTTATTGTCGAAAGGAAATGACTGGAGCCAGTGTACTCGGTACCTGATCCGTCTCGCCGTAGGTGTCGAGGTAGGGCGCCGGCAGCATGGCGCCGCGCGCCGGCGCCGCCAGCAGCAGCAGCTCGCACTCGCGCACGCGCAGGAACACGCCCGCGCCCGCGCCGCACCACAGCGCGTGCGCGACCACCGCGCCCACCAGCTCCAGCCCGCCGCCGCGCCCCTGCTGCTCATGCATACATACCTGATCCGTCTCGCCGTAGGTGTCGAGGTAGGGCGCCGGCAGCATGGCGCCGCCAGCAGCAGCAGCTCGCACTCGCGCACGCGCAGGAACACGCCCGCGCCCGCGCCGCACCACAGCGCGTGCGCGACCACCGCGCCCACCAGCTCCAGCCCGCCGCCGCGCCCCTGCTGCTCATGCATACATACCTGATCCGTCTCGCCGTAGGTGTCGAGGTAGGGCGCCGGCAGCATGGCGCCGCGCGCCGGCGCCGCCAGCAGCAGCAGCTCGCACTCGCGCACGCGCAGGAACACGCCCGCGCCCGCGCCGCACCACAGCGCGTGCGCGACCACCGCGCCCACCAGCTCCAGCCCGCCGCCGCGCCCCTGCTGCTCATGCATACATACCTGATCCGTCTCGCCGTAGGTGTCGAGGTAGGGCGCCGGCAGCATGGCGCCGCGCGCCGGCGCCGCCAGCAGCAGCAAGCTCGCACTCGCGCACGCGCAGGAACACGCCCGCGCCCGCGCCGCACCACAGCGCGTGCGCGACCACCGCGCCCACCAGCTCCAGCCCGCCGCCGCGCCCCTGCTGCTCATGCATACATACCTGATCCGTCTCGCCGTAGGTGTCGAGGTAGGGCGCCGGCAGCATGGCGCCGCGCGCCGGCGCCGCCAGCAGCAGCAGCTCGCACTCGCGCACGCGCAGGAACACGCCCGCGCCCGCGCCGCACCACAGCGCGTGCGCGACCACCGCGCCCACCAGCTCCAGCCCGCCGCCGCGCCCCTGCTGCTCATGCATACATACCTGATCCGTCTCGCCGTAGGTGTCGAGGTAGGGCGCCGGCAGCATGGCGCCGCGCGCCGGCGCCGCCAGCAGCAGCAGCTCGCACTCGCGCACGCGCAGGAACACGCCCGCGCCCGCGCCGCACCACAGCGCGTGCGCGACCACCGCGCCCACCAGCTCCAGCCCGCCGCCGCGCCCCTGCTGCTCATGCATACATACCTGATCCGTCTCGCCGTAGGTGTCGAGGTAGGGCGCCGGCAGCATGGCGCCGCGCGCCGGCGCCGCCAGCAGCAGCAGCTCGCACTCGCGCACGCGCAGGAACACGCCCGCGCCCGCGCCGCACCACAGCGCGTGCGCGACCACCGCGCCCACCAGCTCCAGCCCGCCGCCGCGCCCCTGCTGCTCATGCATACATACCTGATCCGTCTCGCCGTAGGTGTCGAGGTAGGGCGCCGGCAGCATGGCGCCGCCCGCCCAGCAGCAGCAGCTCGCACTCGCGCACGCGCAGGAACACGCCCGCGCCCGCGCCGCACCACAGCGCGTGCGCGACCACCGCGCCCACCAGCTCCAGCCCGCCGCCGCGCCCCTGCTGCTCATGCATACATACCTGATCCGTCTCGCCGTAGGTGTCGAGGTAGGGCGCCGGCAGCATGGCGCCGCGCGCCGGCGCCGCCAGCAGCAGCAGCTCGCACTCGCGCACGCGCAGGAACACGCCCGCGCCCGCGCCGCACCACAGCGCGTGCGCGACCACCGCGCCCACCAGCTCCAGCCCGCCGCCGCGCCCCTGCTGCTCATGCATACATACCTGATCCGTCTCGCCGTAGGTGTCGAGGTAGGGCGCCGGCAGCATGGCGCCGCGCGCCGGCGCCGCCAGCAGCAGCAGCTCGCACTCGCGCACGCGCAGGAACACGCCCGCGCCCGCGCCGCACCACAGCGCGTGCGCGACCACCGCGCCCACCAGCTCCAGCCCGCCGCCGCGCCCCTGCTGCTCATGCATACATACCTGATCCGTCTCGCCGTAGGTGTCGAGGTAGGGCGCCGGCAGCATGGCGCCGCGCGCCGGCGCCGCCAGCAGCAGCAGCTCGCACTCGCGCACGCGCAGGAACACGCCCGCGCCCGCGCCGCACCACAGCGCGTGCGCGACCACCGCGCCCACCAGCTCCAGCCCGCCGCCGCGCCCCTGCTGCTCATGCATACATACCTGATCCGTCTCGCCGTAGGTGTCGAGGTAGGGCGCCGGCAGCATGGCGCCGCGCGCCGGCGCCGCCAGCAGCAGCAGCTCGCACTCGCGCACGCGCAGGAACACGCCCGCGCCCGCGCCGCACCACAGCGCGTGCGCGACCACCGCGCCCACCAGCTCCAGCCCGCCGCCGCGCCCCTGCTGCTCATGCATACATACCTGATCCGTCTCGCCGTAGGTGTCGAGGTAGGGCGCCGGCAGCATGGCGCCGCGCGCCGGCGCCGCCAGCAGCAGCAGCTCGCACTCGCGCACGCGCAGGAACACGCCCGCGCCCGCGCCGCACCACAGCGCGTGCGCGACCACCGCGCCCACCAGCTCCAGCCCGCCGCCGCGCCCCTGCTGCTCATGCATACATACCTGATCCGTCTCGCCGTAGGTGTCGAGGTAGGGCGCCGGCAGCATGGCGCCGCGCGCCGGCGCCGCCAGCAGCAGCAGCTCGCACTCGCGCACGCGCAGGAACACGCCCGCGCCCGCGCCGCACCACAGCGCGTGCGCGACCACCGCGCCCACCAGCTCCAGCCCGCCGCCGCGCCCCTGCTGCTCATGCATACATACCTGATCCGTCTCGCCGTAGGTGTCGAGGTAGGGCGCCGGCAGCATGGCGCCGCGCGCCGGCGCCGCCAGCAGCAGCAGCTCGCACTCGCGCACGCGCAGGAACACGCCCGCGCCCGCGCCGCACCACAGCGCGTGCGCGACCACCGCGCCCACCAGCTCCAGCCCGCCGCCGCGCCCCTGCTGCTCATGCATACATACCTGATCCGTCTCGCCGTAGGTGTCGAGGTAGGGCGCCGGCAGCATGGCGCCGCGCGCCGGCGCCGCCAGCAGCAGCAGCTCGCACTCGCGCACGCGCAGGAACACGCCCGCGCCCGCGCCGCACCACAGCGCGTGCGCGACCACCGCGCCCACCAGCTCCAGCCCGCCGCCGCGCCCCTGCTGCTCATGCATACATACCTGATCCGTCTCGCCGTAGGTGTCGAGGTAGGGCGCCGGCAGCATGGCGCCGCGCGCCGGCGCCGCCAGCAGCAGCAGCTCGCACTCGCGCACGCGCAGGAACACGCCCGCGCCCGCGCCGCACCACAGCGCGTGCGCGACCACCGCGCCCACCAGCTCCAGCCCGCCGCCGCGCCCCTGCTGCTCATGCATACATACCTGATCCGTCTCGCCGTAGGTGTCGAGGTAGGGCGCCGGCAGCATGGCGCCGCGCGCCGGCGCCGCCAGCAGCAGCAGCTCGCACTCGCGCACGCGCAGGAACACGCCCGCGCCCGCGCCGCACCACAGCGCGTGCGCGACCACCGCGCCCACCAGCTCCAGCCCGCCGCCGCGCCCCTGCTGCTCATGCATACATACCTGATCCGTCTCGCCGTAGGTGTCGAGGTAGGGCGCCGGCAGCATGGCGCCGCGCGCCGGCGCCGCCAGCAGCAGCAGCTCGCACTCGCGCACGCGCAGGAACACGCCCGCGCCCGCGCCGCACCACAGCGCGTGCGCGACCACCGCGCCCACCAGCTCCAGCCCGCCGCCGCGCCCCTGCTGCTCATGCATACATACCTGATCCGTCTCGCCGTAGGTGTCGAGGTAGGGCGCCGGCAGCATGGCGCCGCGCGCCGGCGCCGCCAGCAGCAGCAGCTCGCACTCGCGCACGCGCAGGAACACGCCCGCGCCCGCGCCGCACCACAGCGCGTGCGCGACCACCGCGCCCACCAGCTCCAGCCCGCCGCCGCGCCCCTGCTGCTCATGCATACATACCTGATCCGTCTCGCCGTAGGTGTCGAGGTAGGGCGCCGGCAGCATGGCGCCGCGCGCCGGCGCCGCCAGCAGCAGCAACTCGCACTCGCGCACGCGCAGGAACACGCCCGCGCCCGCGCCGCACCACAGCGCGTGCGCGACCACCGCGCCCACCAGCTCCAGCCCGCCGCCGCGCCCCTGCTGCTCATGCATACATACCTGATCCGTCTCGCCGTAGGTGTCGAGGTAGGGCGCCGGCAGCATGGCGCCGCGCGCCGGCGCCGCCAGCAGCAGCAGCTCGCACTCGCGCACGCGCAGGAACACGCCCGCGCCCGCGCCGCACCACAGCGCGTGCGCGACCACCGCGCCCACCAGCTCCAGCCCGCCGCCGCGCCCCTGCTGCTCATCAACACATATCATACTTTTATTTCATATTAGAAGCCCGCGCCGACTTCGTCCGGGTTGAAAATTTAAATATTTATTTTTACGGGTCCTGATCGCACAGAGCTTCTAATAGGAGACGATTGTAAATAAGATCAACACAGGAATCACAGGAATCTCCCGCGCCGAAACCCGCCACCGTGCACCGCCCGCGCCGGCCGGCACCATTTTATTATTTTTTCGCACGGAAATATTAATTTTCCGATAACTCCTAAGATATTTATTTAAATTGTATAGTGTAAAGGGCAAATATGTTCTGAATTAAACACTTGCGATAATAAACATATTTATTTAGATATAGATTGACATCATATCGGTTAAAGAAGATCGAAAATAATTCATTATTTTTAATCAAAATTTGAAAGATAGAAATGGTTACTGTAAGTTATCCTTAGAAGCTAGACATATGCTATCGCGGACTTTTTTTTAGAACTTTTTAAGAGGAACAATTCACCCATACATCATTTTCATCCAATAACAATATATGACCCAGCGCACGCCTTGAAAACGTTTGAGAGTCAAAAATTTTTCCGACTTCTCTAACAAATTTGCTCATAATATCTAGCCATAATACATTTATGTGCACAATATATAGCCTATAACCATCTGGAATAATGTACCTTTGAAATGGTGAAAGAATTTTTGAAATAGGTGCGGTGGTTCCAAAGTTTGCTCCGGACATACATACAAACTCACAAAATTCGCGCTCTCTCTTTATTATAATAGTATAGACTTTCACTTTTTTTTTGTTTTGCCATGTACCACTACCCGTCCACGTTAAGTTTGCCGCTACCTCGCTCCGCGCTTCCCCGCACCGTACCTCAAGTCAGACCCGTTTAGAACAGATAGCAACATACCGCTCAAATTTTTTCGTTTTTGTTTCGTTTTCAGTCGTGAACCATATGAAGTAATGGAGACAAAACACATGTTCGTAATTTTTAATTGTAATCTTAGCAAGCTAGAGTGTATGTGCTGTATTAATTTATATTGCACAAGAGAAAAGGTTTTAAACATACTAAAAAATGATTATTTTAAGAATAAGAATTTTATAAATGATGAATTTAAATAAATGACTTCGTATAATGAAGCAACGTTCTTTATTTCAGCCTCATATTAGATGCATTGGGCCAGCGTGGCCTATGGCCTATTATAACCCTTCACTTCACTTGCGCGCAGGGGCGAACCGGTGATGGGTCACTGATGACGAGGATAGTTTAAAAAAAAAAAAGAATATCAGCCAAGCTAAACTTGACCGATATTTTCCTATCCCCTCCAAATAAGTGAAAACTTGTGTTAGGAGTGGGTAGGGATTGAATCTGCGACCTTTTTTTTAAGTTTTCATTTCGCACCTGTAACCTTTGGGCTATTGAGGCTTAAATTAAAAGTTTTAAGAGTCTGCTGAGCTTAGTAGGTATAGTTCGTAGGTTGGTTGGGCACTAACCTTGCGCACTTCGATCTGGCAGCAGTAGCTCTGCGAGCACAGGATCTGGCCGCACACCAGGCACATGGTGGGGTTCTTGCTGTCCTCGCGCTCCGAGTTGGGGCACGAGAACTCCGACACCACGTTCATCAGCTCCGAGAAGTCGTCCGGCAGCGCTATCAGCCGGGGCGGCTCGCTGGGCTCTGGGGAAACCGTCAAGGTTCAACATGAAAGTTCAGAAACTAAAAAAAAAAAAAAAAAAGATACCGGCCGAATTGATAAGCTCTTCCCTATAGATTTATAAATACATATCAAAAATTCGGAGGCCGGCGAGATTCGAACCCACATATCTCTGGGAATCGCGCCCGAGTGTGTTAACCGTTACACCACGGCCGAACCACACGTCAGCCACGAAATTACTGATATGTGTCTATTTTTTCAATCCGTTTTATAGCAACTGTTAGCGACATCTAGTAGCGACACATTACAGTTGTCGATCTACTTTTTTCCAAGACCCCATATTACAAAGTGTAAATTTAAGTGTAGGTTAACACTTCAACAAAAAAAACCTCCTCCTTTTTGGAAGTCGGTTAAAAATTAGACTACTTCTCTTAAAATACCATCTCAGGTAGACATCCTAATGATATACTCGTATATCCCAACCTATAAACGTCTACTGGAGAAAGGTTTGTAGCAAGTATTGGTATTAAACAAGATCTAGTGTTCAGAGGCTTTCAAATTGTCAAGTACGTTTGAAAGCACTTCTTTGTAAAAGACTTCTATTCTATTCCGACTGTAGAAATGATCTTCGCTAAATTTTGCACAAATCGCAGGAATGGACATGGCAAGTTTTTTTTTTAAATACAGGGTGTCCCTTTTCGTAGAAAGAGATTTTAATTTTTTGATTTTGATTACATTTTGATCATTATTACCTATTCATCTAAGGTATACAAAGTTCGGCCAGAATATTTAAAATCCTCGGACAGAAACAAATCAGTCGCTCAACAACATTTTTCTTATCGACTCACCTAGAACAATCTTCGGTACAATCTCCTCCGTCAACCGACAAGTTTCTTCAGCCCACGCTAACGCCTTCTTTTTGGCCAACAAATTGTCTATTAAATCTCTAAACGTGTACGGCATGTCCAAATACGCGCACATCGTTTCCCAGGTATCACCGTTGACTTCCGTGAGCTCGGTCAACGGCTGAATGTCGCTTAAGAAGTGGAAGAGCAAACAGCAGCATCTCAAGAAATTATGACACTGCTTTTTAACGCATTCCCAAACCGCATTTGGGCATAAATTATCAATTTCGAGGTTCCCTCCGCGCAGTTTCTTCATGAATGACAAAAGGTTTTCCAAATCGGGATTCCCTCGATTCTCCTCCATATTTTCCACAGTACAAGATGCAACGTCTGTAACTATTAACGCTCTGGTCAAGGTTGCTCTAAATGCTTCTAAGGTCAGTTGTCTCGCTAAGTGCGTGGATCTCGCAGGTCCTGAGGTTTTGCAGAATATTGAGGGCGCTGTGATGACGAGCGCAACTAATGTGCCGAAAGCTTCATGAGTCAACGGGGATGTCTTGCCCAGAGTGCTTAAAGCGCTTAAAGCGTGATGCGAAACATGTTTGGGCGTCGGCCATATAGCGGGTATGACCGCTGCGAGTCTTATCAAAGCTTGTAAGGCATCTCGGTGTCTGGAGGGTAGATCCCCTAATAGAGGTCTTTTCTCGGCTAATAAGACAGCGTTTGTACTGAGAATGGTGTAAGAAGTGGCGCGGCACAACGTAGCAACTGACACCATGCCTCCGGATTCCGTTATACCACAAATTCCGGGAAGCATCTGCAAGAGAATGAAAAAACTTACATGTCAGTTTTGAGGATGACGTAAACACAAATCTTTGATTATGATCATCATTATTTGTATTACCTTCATGATTCTGGTCCATATCCCAAGTATTAAAAAAAAATCTGTCTAGGAAAAAGCTTATTGAGGACATTTCCAAGATTCCAAACCTTGGAAATTTAATGTAAATAAGTTTTTTGGAGCGTGACATATTATGTCCGTTTTCACCAGCGTTCTCTAACTTTTAAGGGCTACTTAAGCAAATTAGGGGACGTTTTCTGTCAATTTCGCGAATCTTTAGAGAATACCTAAAGGCGGAAATTTCATTGGGTAACGGCAATCCATTACCCAATGTCATTTCCGCCTTTAGGTACAATTATTTAGATGCCTATATAGGGGATGAAATCATCATTAGGTATGGTTAGTGAAAACGGGCAATAGGCTACCTTTTATACCAGAACAACAGAGGGTTTCTATGGAATTATTTAATAACTTAATTCCTTAAGGACGAAGTCACGAAAAAAAAGTTGGTATTAGATAAAATTATAATGGAATGCCTTACGTCTGGAGCCGGTACTCACCTTGGCGAAGTCCTCAATGAGCGTCTTGGTGGCGTCGTTGTACTGGGGCAGCGCGTTGTCGAAGTGCGCCAGGAACTCCGCCGGCAGCAAGTTATAATGGAATGCCTTATGTCTGGAGCCGGTACTCACCTTGGCGAAGTCCTCAATGAGCGTCTTGGTGGCGTCGTTGTACTGGGGCAGCGCGATGTCGAAGTGCGCCAGGAACTCCGCCGGCAGCAAGTTATAATGGAATGCCTTATGTCTGGAGCCGGCACTCACCTTGGCGAAGTCCTCGATGAGCGTCTTGGTGGCGTCGTTGTACTGGGGCAGCGCGGTGTCGAAGTGCGCCAGGAACTCCGCTGGGAGCAAATTATAATGGAATGTCTTATGTCTGGAGCCGGTACTCACCTTGGCGAAGTCCTCGATGAGCGTCTTGGTGGCGTCGTTGTACTGGGGCAGCGCGTTGTCGAAGTGCGCCAGGAACTCCGCCGGCAGCAGGTTCTCCGCGTGCGTGGACACGTACACCTCCGCCTCGTCCGCCGACTCCTCCTCCATGTCGGAGGACATGGCGCCGACGGAGTGCGCGCGCGCCGTGCACAGGATGTCCTCGCAGTACTCCGTGCACAGGTGGACCGATTCCGAGCACACCTGATGAAAATATTTGCACGGATGAGTCATTTTTATTGGGAAAGATTCTGAGCACACCTGATGAAAATATTGGCACGGATGAGTCATTTTTATTGGGAAAGACTGAGCACACCTGATAAAAATATTGGCACGGATGAGTCATTTTTATTGGGAAAGATTCTGAGCACACCTGATGAAAATATTGGCACAGATGAGTCATTTTTATTGGGAAAGATTCTGAGCACACCTGATGAAAATATTGGCACGGATGAGTCATTTTTATTGGGAAAGACTGAGCACACCTGATAAAAATATTGGCACGGATGAGTCATTTTTATTGGGAAAGATTCTGAGCACACCTGATGAAAATATTGGCACAGATGAGTCATTTTTATTGGGAAAGATTCTGAGCACACCTGATGAAAATATTGGCACGGGTGAGTCAGGCACCCGTGGCCTGACTCACCCGTGCTCACTGGCGGGGGTGGCAGGGGATTATTATAATTACTCCATATCGAAGATCTGGAGTAATCACGGTATGGCGGGCGCGAAGCGCAGCGGGGTTGCGGTGTTGCACAGCCTCTCACATAACGGACACAGGATACTTTCTACTAAACATCTAAGGCCTAAGTATAAGAAACAGGTGTTACCTGATGTTTGAGCTGTATAATGAGGTCAGCGGCGTCACTGTAGGTGTTCTCGCTGAGGGGAGGCGGGGGCTGAGACGGTATGGCGGGCGCGGGGAGCAGCGGCAGCGCAGTGTTGCACAACCTCTCACATAACGGACACAGGATACTTTCTACTAAACATCTAAGGCCTAAGTATAAGAAACAGGCGTTACCTGATGTTTGAGCTGTATAATGAGGTCAGCGGCATCGCTGTAAGTGTTCTCGCTGAGGGGAGGCGGGGGCATAGACGGTATGGCGGGCGCGGGGAGCAGCGGCAGCGCGGTGTTGCACAACCTCTCGCACAGCGGACACAGGTATTCCTTCTTGTCCACGTCGAAGGCCGTCGGTTGGCGGATGCGGTAGGGTCTGCAACAAAAAAAACAACATTGAAAAAAATAGTTCACAAAAAAAAGATAATATGTACATTACTAACATTCGTCTAATACTAAGTTAAAGGACAATGGGGGAGTTTGTATGGACCCCGTCCCCACCCTCCAACAGTCATGGGATGCGTCTCAATAAATTCACTAGGACCCAACAAAAGAAATAATACCTGTTTTAGTTGCAAAATCAATGGGGTTTATTTATAATAAAAAAAAAAAAACTTTTCGGCAATTCTATACAAAAATGTATTTTTTTTTAGAAAAAAATCATGCTTTTTTTAAACAAACGCTTATTTTGTGTAAGAAATTAGATTTGTTGGACGATAATGTGTTTATTTTGAAATAAAAATCATATCCCTCGTAAAACTAAGCATATTTCCCCTCCCCGCCTTCACCACCCCGAGGACCGACCGGTTACGATATTATACTCTATAATATCGTAATATTGTACTCAATATATCTCTTCTCTCTCACTCAGTCAGCTAACGGAAACAAACCGTGGAACATGGAAATCGACAAAAGAGCAGTCCAGCGGCAGACCGGACAATTTGTCCAGCGCTGGACTTCCAGTGGTCGTGACGGCGACTCACCTCAGCTTCTCCTTGTCCAGCACGCCGTCGACGTACTTCCGCCAGCACTTGGCGTGCAGCGCGTGCCCGCAGCACGACACGTGCGGCTGCGCGCCCAGCCCGGCCGGCAGCCACGCGCTGCGCCACGTCTCCGCGCCGCCCGCGCCCACTCCCAGCCGGTTCAGCACGGTGGAGCACTGGGCGAACGCTACCAACACCATCGGTTCCGCCATTGCTTCCACTCGAGCCTGACGGGAACATGCAAGAGAAATCGTGAGCGATGGCACCCATACGTGGTTGAAATTCAACCTACTCGCACGAAACGCTTCAGTTCAACGTTTCTGATACGAACGGCTAAGGTATGGAACGCACTTCCAGCTTCTGTTTCCGGCCACGTATAATCTGAGTACCTTCAAGACAACAGTGAATAGGCATTTTCTAGGCAAGCGCGCTCCAACCTAGACCTTATCAATGCTTTACATCATTGATTGTCGTCAAGCGCAAGCATCTCATAATAAAAAAATAAAAAAAAAGTTAAAATTTTTGGACCTTAAAAATTTGCTCGTGCCGTCTGTGGCGGCACATCTTTGAGCCCCGGCCAAAGCTTCCCACCAAACCAGACCAGAGACAATTCAGACCTCCCAGTTATAAGATCATAGCGCTCACCACTGCGCCAGGGAGGTCGTCTTCTAGCATTCAACAGCTCCCACTGGTTCTGAATTTGTCACTCCATCAAATTCATGTGCGTGAGTGACCCCGATTCTTTACGTACGATACGTTTACTCAACACTATATTTTTGAAGTTTTTTTTGCTCATTTCCCACAAATTGCAATTTTCGAATTAGATCACTATAATTATTCTAAAGGTGCGATATGTGTGCGTGATGGAAAATGAGTGTGTGAATAACATATCGCTCATTTACGACAAGGGTAAATACCAACGATGAGAGAATTCTCTCGTTAGAGAGTAATGGTTTGTGGATGCTGCGGTCTCGAAACAACACAGCGGCCAACAAAGCGACAGAGCATTAAGTCACAATCTCTCTAACTCTTATTTTTTTGTGCTTAGCGTAATGTTGTTTTTATAACAAGAAGTATAAATTTTCGACACTAAAATTGGTGAATTTGGAATTATGTCACCCTTGTCGCAAATGAGCGATATGAATGGCGCCTGCGCTCTCCCCACTACCTGGTGGTGGGGGTTAGAAAGAGACGGCAATATGACAGAGAGAGACAGATGTATAAAGGCGGGAAATGACGATGATAAACAAAGGCCGGTGGGTCGCTCACCTGTTCCTGGCACATGATGCACACGCGCGGCGCCTCGCTCACGCCGCCGCCCCACACGCCCAGCGCCGCGCCGCGGTACAGCGGCGTCAGGTCCTGCTTCTCCTCCTCCTCCGTCACCTATTGAATAATACGAAAATTAGGCGGAGATCCAATAAATGGACTGTAGTTTTAGGAAAAAAAGGACTGATCAGGAAACATGCGTCACTTGCGATGCGATTCTTAAAGGCGCGCGGTGCGAGTACACATTCGACGCGGGTTCTTTGGTAACTGGCGATTTCTTTCGTCGATGCATGTAAGGGAGTGGAAGGGAGATGGAAAGATGTTTTGCGGTACTAATATATGGGAGAATGAAAGAGATAGGGTATATTTAACCGCGCGGTGTATTAAGCTAATTTATATAAAAAATAAACTGACACCCACAAAATTAAACAATAAAATAAAAAAATAACATAAAATCACTTGTATTTTATTTTCTAAGTAAGCTTTAAAAATCGTATTTGGCCAAATGTTGGTTAACAACGGTATAGCTTGAGGAGAGAACAGAATGCAAGTTTTCTAAAATTAATTTCCAAGTTATTATTGTCCAGCAATTTTTGCTGAGCTCGGACCTTTTTTCGGGTTGTGCCACACATGACATGTTAGCCCGGCACTTCTATTGCTATTGCTGGGGTTTTTGGCAGAATGCCTGAGTGGAAGTGTCGGGATAAGGTACCTCAGTGTATCGTGATGTGTGGCACAATTTCTTAAACAAATGCTTTTTCTTTCTTTCTTTCAGTGGACAACTATCGGTTGGCAAAGATGTTTACTGCAAGAGAACTTTGTCCAGCAGTGGTACAACTATCGGTTGACAAAGATTACCTCCGAGCTGGTCTCCTCGAACAGCGTGGTGTTGTTGGCGATGAACTTGTTCATTTGGTTCTTCATCTGCGCCATCACCTTGGCGCGCCTCTCCGCCGCCAGTTTGGCCCGACGCGCTTTTTCAGCCTCTGGGACATTTACTCGTCATTAATCTCAACCCAACGTCGGCCTTTTATTTCTCAGAAGAAAAAGGTTTAGGCCATAAACGGGCCTTTACATTATCACTAATTATTGGATAGAATCAGGCGTTGCGTTGCGGAAGTTCATGATTAGCAAGAAAAGGTTAGAATTATTTTGCTATAATCCGCCAACAGAAAAATCTGTATGGTCAAACGTGCAGTTACAAGCTAAACACCGCTTGCCTCCCCAACCAAGCAAGAGAGCCAAGTTCCCAAGCAAGCAATGCCACCACCACTCAAGACTTTTGTACTACTCTCAAAGCACGTTTTACCCCGAGATGTCGACTTAACATTGCTAAATTATTATTTTTTTTTAATTCCTTATTAAAGGAAGACAGTGCTCCTCTGACTTGGTCAGAGTCGTTTTTAATTTGCTTTCTTATTGCCATTTTTTGTTGTAAGAAAGAATAAAACAAGGATTGTCTATAATTATAACTCTTCATATTCAACAATATAAATTATATAACTATCTTTACTACCTTGTTTTATTCCTTCTTATTGCGTCTTTCCCTATTTTGTGACAGTAGTGTTGTGTAACATTGCTAAATTGCCTACTCTAACTAAGGAACCAAATATTATAGGAATACAGGAAGTACCAAAAAGTATCTCTATCAGTCGTCAAGTAGTGTTCCTTGGACACTCGTAATTGTTTACAGCGCCAAAATGGCGTCAATCAACTAGCTCCAAAAAAAGTTGACAGCAGCCTGTCCAGTGTTAATTATAGATTAATAATAGTAATAATCCTAAAAAAAAAACTCACCCGCCGTCTCGTCAACTGGCGGTTTTTCTTCTTGATCGGTGTCCATGTTTTCGCCGTCTCCTAAATGTTCGTCTCCTTGTCCCAGTAACGAGCTACAAAAAAAAATTATACGATTACTTATTATTAAACAAGTAAATTTGTTTATAAATGGGACTGTTGCCGAAATGTGGATATTCTCTGATTACTATCGAAAATGTAACTTAACACTAACATTTGTAAAAACAGACAATAAATCGGTCAGTTTTACTGCGACTGTATCTGTCTCTTTCTAAAACAAAATTTTCTATGGAGAGTGTATGGAGCTACTAGATCGTGAGGTCATGATTTAATAGCGCTCTCTTTGTCTAACAGGAAACTTAAAAGCTCCATATTTTCGAAAATAGTTAAGATATTAAAAAAAGAAAAATGGCTTTGTGTTATAATATTAAAAACCTTTCTTTTTTCTGTCTACTCGTTTTAGCATGCATTGGATTGTACATATGTAGTACTTACGAAACTTCACTATGGAAGCACTGTATGCATAGCATAGTTTTATTACCTTTTGTTAAAAAAATTTTTTGAAAATAGCAACCGCCGAGTTTATTGCTGGCTCTTCTCGGCAGGAAGGGCATTCCGAACCAGTGGTAGATTCATAGACGATTCAAAAGCAAAAAAGTTTATTTGAATTTAAAAAACTTCTATTCTACTTCTATTCTTTATTTAACTCCTGGCTTACACTTACTAAAGACTTAGGTAAGAGCACTCACCGCATCTTATTCAGCAGCCACTTGGCCAGCGCGCGGTGCGCGTCCACGCGTGGGCTGACGGAGAGCCGCTGCAGGAGAGTCAGCAGCCCACTTCGCGCCGCACTCTCCGCGAAGGCCAGAAACTCGTAATGGCCACTCTCCTCGTCGCGGAGAGCGTAGCCGATGAGATGGAGTGCCTGTACAAAACACCCATCCTTTAACACCAGCTTCACCATTGGTCCCAATAGCCTGAATAGCCCAACGGTTAAAGGTGCGGACTGAAAACTGAAAGGTCGCAGGTTCGAACTCCACCCGTTGCACTACTGTCGAAGCCACTCCTAGCACAAGCTTTCCGCTTATTTGGAGGGGAGAGGAGAATATAAGTCTAATTCAGCGTGGCTAATATTCTTAAAAAAAATTATAAAAGGTAATTGCGACGTTTTGGCGTGTATTTACCGGCCAATTACCAACGTTGGCGCGAATCTCGAGACCAATGCTATTTCGTCGATTCACGAGTCGAACGAACTTACTATCCAGATGACGTCATCACGACGTGTAGTCACTTATCGTTTGAATAAAATTTTACTAATTTTTTTTTTTTTCTTCAAAATGACTAAAATACCCTATTTTCACATACCTTATGCACTTGGGGCTCAGAGAACGATCTGGCCCTCAAGTCCAACGCCCTTTCGAGGACGCAACGCAAGACGTGTAAGGCTGCGTCACACTGCAGCAGATTCGCGAGCAGTCTGAAGGGGGCCGCCAGCTTCGGCAGAGGCGGCGGCGGACAGCACTCTGGGAGACCTGGAGATGAGGGCACATTTGTTTTTATTGTTGAAGACAATCAGTGCTGGAAATGACGTCTAGAAGATGCCTATTCCCCCTTTTTTTGAAGGCTGGAAGGGTGTTTCACACCTTAGCGGTTCGTTTCAGTTAAACTAAAGACCGTATATGTAATATCCAAGTTTAAGTTGCCAAATATGTATCAACTTAACTTAATAGTACATAGTAACTTAACTTACTGTTAATAACCTTTGGGCTGTAATCCGTAGGTCGCTGGTGATGACCGTTCCCAATTGACTATGTCTATGGTCTAGAAACTTGTTGTTTACAACACTTACATACAATGCAAAACTTAAACTGGGGAAAGATTTGAAATGAGGAAGAAATATTCCTTGTGTAAAGGTGCAGCGAGTCGCGAAACTGAAATGGAAATGGGCGGGGCACATAGTTCGAAGAGCTGATGTTCGATGTGGTCCCAATGTGCTGGAGTGGCGACCCCGCACCGGGAAGCGCAGTGTTGGCAGACCCCCCACTAGGTGGACCGACGACATCAAACGAGCCGCAGGGAGTCGCTGGATTCAGGCGGCGCAAGACCGAAGTCTGACACTTTTAATGACAAAATGAATTGGTTGTACTTAGTTAATTTGACCTATACTATTGCACGCCATACATGGCAATACACTGTTTCGCAAAACATCCTGTAACACCATATCGCGTGTATTTTGGCAATAAATAAATTCTAATTCTAATTCTAATTCTAATTCTAATTCTAATTCTGTGGAAGTCCATGCAAGAGACTTACGTCCAGCAGTGGACGTCTATAAGTTGAATAAGAAGAAGAAGAAGAAAGGTGCATTAAAGAGGGGTTTTTTGAGAGGAGGATTGTTGACTTACCGGCAGCTTTCCTCCTGTTCCTCTGTTCCTCCTCGCTCCTCGAGAGCTCCTCGCGCGTGTAGTGGTAGAAGAACGTGTCGTACTCGTCGTAGAGGTGCGGCTTCAGCTTGTACACGCCGCGGTTGTTGCCGCTTGTTGGCTTCACAAAGTCCGCCACTTCGTGGATCACGGCTTCGAGACCAGTTTCGTGGAGTTGGTCTTCCGGGAGAGACCTTAACATATGTATGTACCATAACTCATAGTATCCTTACTAATATTATAAATGGGACCTTACTAGAATTATAATGGAGTGTGTTTGTTTGTTGGTTTGTCTAAATATATAAAAGGCAAACGTGACTGACTGACTGACTGATCTATCAACGCACAGCTCAAACCACTGGACGAATTAGGCTGAAATTTGGCATGTAGATAGCTATTATAACGTAGGTGTCCACTAAGAAAGGATTTTTGAAAATTCAACCCCTAAAGGGATAAAATAGGTGTTTGAAAAATTGAACTCAATGTGAGCGAAGCCGCGGGAAAAAGCTAGTCCTTCAATAACGCTGCAACAGAGCTAGTGACTTTTTGCATGGGTATAATTAGTTGAGGATGTGTAGAGTGACATAGGCTACTTTTTATCCCGGAAAATCAAAGAGTTCGTGGGCACGATGATGACGAAGTCGCGGGCATCAGCTAGTAAGAATAATCTGAATACATTAAAAGAACAGGAGACTGACTGACTGACTGACCAACGCACAACTCAAATCACTTAACGGATCTGGCTGAAATTTTGGATACATTTTTGAAAATTAAACTCCTAAAGGGATAAAATAGGAATGATTTTTGAACGAGAATCTAAGTAAATCAAGTGTTAATCATAGATTAATAATTAATTATAGAGATCAGTTATCGCTCACCTGTTGAGCTCCGAGTGCGGCATGGGCTTGACGCACAGCATCTGCATGATCTCCTTCTTGGTGCGTTCCTCGTTGGAGACTTCGCCCACGCCCGGCACGTAGCGGGAGCCCACCACTTTAAAATTAAATTGAATTAATTAATTAAAAAAAAAACTTTTCAAATTCAAATTCAAAATTTATTTCATGTAGGCCAACTTGTGGCTCTTATGACACGTCATAAATCTACCACCGGTTCGGAATGCACATTCTGCTGAGAAGAGCTGGTAACTCTCTAGGTAAACTCAGCAGTTGCTCTTATCAAAAAAAAAAAAAAAATTTAATTAAAAACAACAAAAAAACAAAACTATTTCTAGTCTTTTGCGATCTACTTAAGCTAGTCTATGAGGTGTGGCATGGTGCGGGGGACAGGTCAATGAACATAACTTACTTTACTTTTTAACCCCCGAAGCAAAAACGACGGGAAGGGGCTTGACTAGTAGAACACTATACACTATGATAAATTTCAAATCCAAGATGGCCGCCACCACAAAATGGCGAATTTTATATTTTTATTTAAATTTCACATGTTGGGATGTTTTAAATTTTCAATGTGGTACAAAATAAGTTACGTTCTATTTGACGACTTCCCAGGTCTTACAACTGGGAGGTTCGGGTTTAATTCGGTGGAAGCATATTGGGAATAGAATTGTCTTTAGTCTGGTCTGGTGGGAGACTAAAAATAGCCAGTATCAAATCTTGTACGATGGTGCTGAGCCCTTCGTAGGCGGGTTATTTGCCTTACCGGTGATCAAAAGCCCCAAAAACTCTTCCACCATGCTGATGGTGTGCCTCAAGGTGTCGTCCTCTATGGACTTCTGCTCGAAGTCCGCGGCCGCCCACTCCAGCAAGTTGAACTTATTCAACACATGGATTATGAACTCGTTGCTTTCGATCAGGGAAGCGCCAATCTAAAGAAAATAGTTATTTTTTCAACAAGATAGCAAAGTTCATTTTTGTTGCGAGTGCCTAGTTTGAACCCGAAGGATTCGAAGTGAGAATCAGGAGTGTAGCGAGTGATTCTAAGTTAGAATCCTGAGTGTGGTGAGGGATTCAAAAAAAACTTTGCTATCGTGTGATACATACAATTTTCCACTTCACTAGTAGTTTTAATAGTAGTAGTAGTAGTTAGTTTTTATAAGATTATAATGTACAGAATAAATAAATATTACAAAAAGGACGCCTTTGCTGCCTAAAACCAGTGAGCAAAAGTTGATTTTGCTCACTCCTTGAGAAAAAGTGTTGAACTTTTCTTGAGACAACACTTTTTCTCACTGAGCGAGCAAAACCGTAAATATAAAAAAATGTAAATGTTCAAATATGCCAAAGACTCATTTTTGGACTTTTTGCATGACATGACATGTACTATCATCACAGACTGACCTGTAACATGACGACGTCGCGGTCGAACATCTCAGTGCGGCACTTGACATTATGGTAGAAATAGAGCTGGTTTAGCAGCGCGAAGCCGTTCCGCCGCCACATGCCCGCGTGGACTTGCGCTATCATCGCCATGGTGCGCAGGACCGGTTCTGCGGACAACAAGACCGCGACTGTGATATGGTGCTACAACACAACCGCATCTTCTATATAGTACTATACTACAACACAACCGCATCTATATAGTACTACAGTCTACAACACAACCACATCTATATGTATAGTAGTAGAACACAACCACATCCATATAGTACTACAACACAATCGCATCTATATAGTACTACAACACAACCGCATCTATACAGTACTACAACCGCATCTACTATATAGTACTATACTACAACACAACCGCATCTATATAGTACTACAACACAACCGCATCTATACAGTACTACAACACAATCACATCTATATAGTACTGCAACTCAACCGCATATATATTGAACTACAACCCAACCACATCTATACGACACTACACCATATCCACATGAATATGTTATTACAATATAACCACATGAATATGATACTACAACACAACCACATTTATATAGTACTACAACACAACCACATCTATATAGTGTTGCAACGTCAATATGGAACTAACTACGTGTTCGGTATCTTCTTAGGTTTCTTTATCAACCGATAGACCACTGTTTTTTACAAGACTATGGCAAAGCCACAAAGATGAATGATGATTTTAGCAGTCTATGTATTTATAATGCATGTGTATAGATATTTTCTACCGTAGCGCCTAAACTTCTGAACCGATTTTGATGAATCAGGTGTCAATCGATATTATGGTCCGGGTGACACGGGCTACATTTTAACAAATCTTTTCAATATAGAGGATGTTATATCTAATTTTATATAGTCGGGTTAGTTTTTAATTTTTTTTTTAAACTTCAAGTACCTATAAGTTCCTCCGGAGTTGGTTTGGGGCGATCCTGTCGCTCGAACTCCCGGCTGTGGTAGGATAGACCGTGGCGATGTAGCTGCAAGTGCAGACCAGCAATAAATCTAGATAACGGCCGGTGCACTGACACTGGCTCAGTCGACACGTCGTATGGGATCACCGACGCGCTCTGGTTTCCTAATTCTGCAACAACCAAATAATCATCGTCATAACCTCAGCCCAGTAATGGATCCAGGTCTTCTCTGAAAATGAGACGAGTTTAGGCCAGAATTATCCACACCCAAATCTGAGAAAATTGGATATTTTACTGTTGTCGAAATGTGGATATTCATTAATCACAATCGAAAATGTAACATGTAAGAATAATTGTAAATACAGAAAATAAATCAGTCAAAAAACAAATAAGTTATACTTACTGCGACTGTATTCGTCTCTTTCTTAAACGACATTTTGTATGGACAGTGTATGGAGCTACTGAATTAGTGACGCCACATGTCAGTAGCGCTCTCTCTGTCTAACAGGATACTTTAAAGCTCTATATTTTCCTATGAGCCTAGTAAGATATTAAAAAAGCAAAAATGACATTGTGGTTTAATATTAAAAAACTTTATTTTAAGTGTATAAAAAAAATTTAGTGAAGTACCCAATTATGGGGAACTCTCAGGTTTTCTTTCATAGTTAAAGCAAAATTATAAAGCCTCCCAAAGGGTTCTCTGCGCCAGCTTTGGCCTTTGGGCTTTGGCCAGGTTGAACAGTGTCCTCTCACCTCTCAGCTCGCTGGCGTGCTTGCCGCACGTGTCGGCGTGGCGGCGCAGCGCCATGCGGTACGCCGAGGCGCAGAGCGCGCGCTCCGAGCTGCTCCACTCCAACGCCAGGGTGATGCTCTGCGCCAGCTTCACGTGCAGGTTGAACAGTGTCCTCTCACCTCTCAGCTCGCTGGCGTGCTTGCCGCACGTGTCGGCGTGGCGGCGCAGCGCCATGCGGTACGCCGAGGCGCAGAGCGCGCGCTCCGAGCTGCTCCACTCCAACGCCAGGGTGATGCTCTGCGCCAGCTTCACGTGCAGGTTGAACAGTGTCCTCTCACCTCTCAGCTCGCTGGCGTGCTTGCCGCACGTGTCGGCGTGGCGGCGCAGCGCCATGCGGTACGCCGAGGCGCAGAGCGCGCGCTCCGAGCTGCTCCACTCCAACGCCAGGGTGATGCTCTGCGCCAGCTTCACGTGCAGGTTGAACAGTGTCCTCTCACCTCTCAGCTCGCTGGCGTGCTTGCCGCACGTGTCGGCGTGGCGGCGCAGCGCCATGCGGTACGCCGAGGCGCAGGGCGCGCACTCCGAGCTGCTCCACTCCAACGCCAGGGTGATGCTCTGCGCCAGCTTCACGTGCAGGTTGAACAGTGTCCTCTCACCTCTCAGCTCGCTGGCGTGCTTGCCGCACGTGTCGGCGTGGCGGCGCAGCGCCATGCGGTACGCCGAGGCGCAGGGCGCGCACTCCGAGCTGCTCCACTCCAACGCCAGGGTGATGCTCTGCGCCAGCTTCACGTGCAGGTTGAACAGTGTCCTCTCACCTCTCAGCTCGCTGGCGTGCTTGCCGCACGTGTCGGCGTGGCGGCGCAGCGCCATGCGGTACGCCGAGGCGCAGGGCGCGCACTCCGAGCTGCTCCACTCCAACGCCAGGGTGATGCTCTGCGCCAGCTTCACGTGCAGGTTGAACAGTGTCCTCTCACCTCTCAGCTCGCTGGCGTGCTTGCCGCACGTGTCGGCGTGGCGGCGCAGCGCCATGCGGTACGCCGAGGCGCAGGGCGCGCACTCCGAGCTGCTCCACTCCAACGCCAGGGTGATGCTCTGCGCCAGCTTCACGTGCAGGTTGAACAGTGTCCTCTCACCTCTCAGCTCGCTGGCGTGCTTGCCGCACGTGTCGGCGTGGCGGCGCAGCGCCATGCGGTACGCCGAGGCGCAGAGCGCGCGCTCCGAGCTGCTCCACTCCAACGCCAGCGTGATGCTCTGCGCCAGCTTCACGTGCAGGTTGAACGCGGACTCCCACTCTGGCTCGTATTCCATGTGTTGCCCAACCTAACAATTTACAAGTGTAAACTAATACCAAAAATCAGTTGGTGGCTTGCCCTTAACTGAGCTATGGATCGACTTGATGTTCTTCATAGATGTAGGAAACGTCGATAAAATCGCGGGCATAAGTTAGTGAATGTAGTGTGCCCTGTATCCTGCTACAGACCATCATCCTGCTCCATCATTAGACATTAGATCTACCAACTGCCAGTAAAAGCCTTCGTTTAATAGAGCTGAGTTCGTATGACCACTTGATCTATCATCAAGCCATAAACTTAAGGACAAAATTAAGGAGCTCAAACATGTTGCAATTGCTATAAGTTGTTGAGGAGTTTGGTTACTGCAGGTTGTATCATCAGACCAAGGATATTTGGAGGAAATATTCCTTGAGTACCCTAAAAGTTCAGAAGAAAATGGATGGTTCGTAAGACAAAACATTTGATCACTCACCTGTCTCACCACAGAATCCATGCCTTGCATCATAACGAGCAGGTTCAGCATCAGGGAGAGTCCGTGCAGAAAGCCCTTCCTGAGATCGTCATCAAAAGTCGTGGGGACGGAGCCCAGTAAGTATTTCACATCGTAAAGGACGAATTGCGCACGCTTGAACGCCATGGATACGTGGTTACGGTCAAACTCCAGTCGACCCTGTGGAAGATTATAATTTCATGATGATAAGCAGCCAATATGCATCAACTATTGTGGGTGGCCTGCTTTTATTCTGGCGTGAACTTGGCTGGCTGGCGTAATTTTTTTTTTTCACTAGTAGATTTGTTTTTAGTCTTTGGAAAAAGAGAACTTTTATATACTTTTGATTTAGGTGTGGGATGTATAGACTAGACTAGCGCTTGACTGCGATCACACCTGACGAAGAAGCAAGTGAAGTGCCGGAATCGAACCCGAGAGACAAACCAGAAGTTTGTCGGAAAACGGGAAGCCGGAAGGGCAATCCAAATATCGATCAAGCAATGCGGCCATGAATCGCCAGCTTGCGGAAACGAGTCCCAGGAAGACCGGGAAGATGGACTTACCTCAGAGTTGCATCGCCGATTGCATTCGCTGACGAAGGTGTTCATGACCACGAACAGGGCGTCGTGCTTCGCGATGAGATGGTGCGCCAGCGTGGGCGTGGTGTACAGCTGCACCGACAGCGACGAGATCGAGAACGAGTGGTCGTGGTCGTCGCGGATGAAGTCCTTCAGGATCGAGCCTGGATGAGGGAAACGAACATTAGGCTAATATCTATAGACCGCAGTCTTTTACTCGATGACAAGATAGCCCTGACTGCGATGGTAAGTGACGATGCGGTCTAAGATGGTAGCGGGCTAACTTGTACGGGGTATGGCAGTGTAGATTCAACCCATACCCCGAATCGGTTCCTATACGTCATCGTGCCGGAACGCTAAATCGCTTGGCGGCACGTCTTTGACTCTCACTCTGCTCAGACTCGAGAGTTAAAACGAGACACATTTATGTCAGAGCATAATTTTGTATTTCGTTTTAACTCTAAGTCCAAGCTAAGTCAGTTTATATTCCAGTATCTACCTATTACAGTTTATGAGATCCTCTGACAGATGGAGGGACGGACAGCGAAGGCTTAGTAATTACACCCTGTTGGCATCCTTTGGGCACGAAAAAAAGTGTCAAAACGTCAACGGAACAAAAGATTCAAAAAGACTTTTTTCACCTAGACAATAGATCCTTTTCTGATTTTTGATCTATGTACGATATTTTTTTTTAAATATATAGACTAGCGCTCGACTGCAATCTCACCTATTAGCGAGGGAAGATGCAGCCTAGAAGATGCCTTTTCTCTCACTACGACTACGACATGTATACTTACCATAGTTCTTCGTGAACAATATAGCCATTGTCCGCTTAGTGGAGGAATCCATCAGGGTTGTGGCTATCAACAGACGGTGCCAGGCGGTTCTGGCGGCCTTCCACATGTGACAGTCGTTCTGCATCACCCCCGCGGCCACGCCACCAGTGGTCCCGGCTAAAGCCCATCCGGCTAAGCCAGACTCTTCTCCTAAAGCCACTTGGCTGACGGCTAGACGCAGACTCTGCTCTTGGCTTACGAAGTTTTGGAGCCTATTTAAAAAAGGGTGAAAAAAGATAGCTGTTCTTTGGTAGCCTATACCTCATATTGAGACAGTCGATCTGCATGGAAGTAAAGCCAAAAATATAATGGGGAATACTTCATTCTTCTACTTTATGTATGCTGGTACTATTTTAGGTCCAAGAAATTCTTAAGACTTTTGACACTGGGGTTATTTGCCTCAACTAATGGAGGGTTGCCAACTCATTTTTGGACAAAATAAACCCTGGATATGAGGTGGATATTTGGATAAAAGCAGAGTTTACTTTGCAGAATTACTTGATACCCAACGAAAAACGTGGTACAACATGCCCATTGCGTCGTACACTGCCACTCTTTCTACTGAAAGAAAATAGAAATACAGGAACAACACTACACTATGGCATGGTGTACCATACAGATTTTCTAGCTTGGCGGATTACAGCGAAAAAAATTTTTCCTTGATTGTGTGATATTTTGTTACCTATTGTAAAATTTTTTTTTTTTAAAAGAGCAACCGCCGAGTTTATTGCTGGCTTCTCTCGGCAGGAAGGGCATTCCGAACCAGTGGTAGATTCATCGACGATTCAAAAGCACTTGTAAAAGTTTATTTGAATAAAAAATATTTCTATTCTATTCTTTAAACTAGCTTTAACCCGCGGCTTCGCTCACGTTAGGTTCGATTTTTTAACCCCCTATTTAACCCTCTTGGGGTTGAAATTTTCCAAAATCCTTTCTTAGCGGATGTCTACGTCCTAACAGCTACCTGTATGCCAAATTTCAGCTCGATCGGTAAAGTGGTTAGAGCTGTGCGTTGATAGATCAGTCAGTCAGTCAGTCAGTCACCTTTGCCTTTTATATATTTAGATAATTTAGAGTTTGAAGGTGACCACTTACCAGGTGAGGAGCTTCATAGCGTAGAGCTGGTGCGCGACCACGTGCGCGTGCATCACCAGCACCTTGAGCGCGGGCCCGTGCCGCGACGTGAACCTTTCGAACATGGACCCGCGGCTGAGCACAAACGCACTCCGACAAACCTCACCACCACGTCATACGGATACCAGCAAACTTCTCGACCAAATGTCTTTCACGGAAGACCAGCGCTATGCCTATAGCATCCCCTCAGCATATGCTCTCCCCACAGGGATAGCATATGCTGAGTGGAGTCCATTTTGGAGCCACGGAAGACCAGCGCTATTCCTTTGCTTTCCCCACAGGCCACAGGGATAGCATATGCTGAGTGGAGTCCATTTTGGAGCCACGGAAGACCAGCGCTATTCCTATGCTTTCCCCACAGGGTTAGCATATGCTGAGTGACGTCTATTTTGGGACCACGCAATTTTTTTCGTTTTGTCTAACATACGTCTGTCTGTATTTAACAGTTTCATGCGTGTCTCGAATAAATACTTTTTTTTTTTAAATGGCCTTGAATTGCGAATTTTAGGTCTCAATTGTGGTAAGTGGGGAGTTGTAGTATTGAGGGTATGTTTGGCAGATTAGTCGATCCTTAGTTCCTGCGTGGTGTTGAAATACGAAAACCTTTTTTTTTTTGACGTTGGGAAATGCCTACGCGCCAACTTACCCTCAACCTTATGCTCAAGAAGTTTGCCAGCATTTATATAAACGAATTGGCAGATTTAGCATTACATAAATTTAATCAGTAAAGACACATTCAACAAGTATAGATTTATTATACAGTTAGTGTTATTTCTTAATGACAAAATTGCTTGGAAACAATCTGTTTTGCTTTTGAAAAGAGCAATTGCTGAGTTTATTGCTATTATATTAATGGTCTATACAGTGACTCTCGAGCCACAATTTGACCCACAGGAAATAAATAATTTCTATATTATATATTTTTTTGTTCAATGACAGAATAGACCTTGACTTCGACCTCACCTGATGGTGAGTGATGCGATGCAGTCCAAGATGGTAGCGGACTTACTTGGAACCGATTAGGGGTATGGGGTGAACACCGCCATACCCCTAATCGGTTTCTACACACCATCGTGTCGGAACGCTAAATCGCTTGGTGGCACATCTTTAAGGGTACGGTGGCAACTAGCCACGGCCAAAGCCTCCCACCAGACCAGATAGACAATAAAGAACCCGAGACCTCCCAGTTATAAGACCACAGCGCTCACCACTGCGCCAGGAAGGTAGTCAGAAAAAGTTTAGTGATAAAATCATGCGAACTCACATCTCGATGTCAGTCTTCAGCTTGTCGCAGAGCTGGAAGGAGTTGCACTTGACGATCGCGCGCCCCTCGCGGTCGATCAGACTCACGAGCTCCACTGAATCGCGCTTGCTGCATTTGATAACCCTCATCAGCGTCGTTATTACCTGCCAATTGAAATAAATGTAAATCCTTACTAATATTATAAATGCAAAATTGTGTTTGTTTATAAAAAAAATATATTGAGACTTACAACCATTGAAAATATTAGAATGTGTGAGAGAGAGGGATGCAACTAGTTTTAAAAATCACATGGGAACTCTTTAATTCTTCGGGATAAAAAGTAGCCTATGTCACTCTCCCGGTTCTCAACTATACCCATGCCAAAAATTACGTTGCCCCGTTGCGGCGTGATTGAAGGTCAAATCAACAAAGAAACACTTTCGCATTCATATAGTAAGTATGAAGGTACAGCGAAATGAAGGTCACAATCCTAACTAATCCTTAGACATAGACATCCTATATAAATACATACTTATGAATCCAATACAATAGTTAACACACACGCGCACGCAAGCACGCACGCACCCACGCAAGCAAGTACACACGGACGCACGCACGCAAGTACGCACGCACGGACGTAAGTACGCACGCACGCACGCACGTACGCACGCACGCACGCACGCACGTACGCACGCACGCACGCACGCACGCACGCACGCACGCAAGTACGCACGCACGCACGAACGCGGACGAGGTCGTGAGCACAAGTTAGTTGAAAATAAAAATATCATAATTGCCAAGAATGTTATGCAACTACAATATTTTGTTATAAATACCTGTTCGAAAGTGTGAGTTTCATCGTTGTACAGTACGGTGCAATAACAATCAGGTTGGTCGAGTATCTGCAGAAAGTCTCTTTCAGCGTCTTTTAAACTGAAAAGAAAGTGTAAATTAAAAAAAAAATTACGAAACAAGCTTTTAGTACCTGGGTACATCATCAGACCCTGAATATCATCTAGGACCAGAGTACTTGCTAAGACGAATCAAAGTCGATGGGATTATGCTGTTTTATTACAGAGTTCCTATAGCCATTCTTCGTCTCCATAATTATTACCTTTCCATCCCAAGTTGGCCGTCGTCGACTGTTGCAAAGTGACGTCATAACGTTTTGTTGACAAGAAAATAAAATAATTGTATTTTAAGCTATTGCACAGCTTCTACCGCGGGCCTTGAGCGTGGAGACCGAATCCAGAAATTCCGTAACGAAAATAACCTGACACGGGACTCCTCTCACCGCTAGATGGCGTTGATAAAAAATGCTATTCAATAGCTTTACCGCGGCAATCCCCGAGTGCCACACGTCTTTTTTTTTTATTTAAAAATTTTATTTTATTTAAAAAATAATAACTGTAGTTTTTGATATATCATTATAAAAACTGTCGTTCGTTCGCGTGAAGGTTTTCTATTCCCGCGGGAACTCTCTTATTTCCCGGGTTAAAAAGTAGCCAATAGGCTACTACACATAACACATAGTTATTCCAGTCTATTAATTTACCTCTGTGCCAAATTTCAGCCAAATCGGTTCAGTCGTTGCGGCGTGATGGAGTAACAAACATCCAAACTTTCGCATTTATAATATTAATAATAGGATTAAATGGAGTCATTTCTCTATAAATTGCCGCTTTTTGGATCATAGCTCGAAATATAGGTTTGGTAGTTAACAACACTTTTTTTTTAATATACATTTTAGCGGTGTCCCCCTTTCATGAAAAGGGTCTTTGGCATGCTGTTTTGTGTATTCATTTTTAAAGTTTTTGAAGTTTTCTTTTATTTTCCTTATATTTCTTTACTATTACATGTACTATTTTAAAACTTTAATTAAACGCTTTTATTTAACTTGCAATGTATGTATGTATGTAAGTATGTAACTACACTGGACAGCAAATAAACCGAGCCACCCGCTACTTTGGCACTCTGATTCGATTTTCTCAAAAAATATAAAACTTACAACTATCAAAGTTATACCTACAGAAAGTGCGTTTCTTGATGATGAAAATGAATGGAAACTCATTAGGATTATTCAATTAATTAAATGTTTATTGAGGATTTTACAAAGAAGAGTCGTTTTCCAGTCGTGTTAATCGTTAGTAATCATAAAATGAAAAGTAAAATAAAGTCAGAAACAAAGAAAAAATTAAAGAAAAAACTTTTGGTCAGTATTCAGTATTCCCTCCCCTTGCTCGGATAACTGCCAGCATCCTTGTATTCATAGACCTGACGAGCCTGACGAGGAAATCTTGAGGGATTGCATTCCACTCTTCTTCAATTGCGATTCTGGGCTCTGGAAGCCTTATTGGAGCAGGTACACGGGCTCGAACCCGACGTTTCAGCTCATCCCATAAGTGTTCTATCGGATTCAAGTCCAGGCTTGGAGCTGGCTAGTCCATTGTACGAATGCCGACGTCGCGTAGATACTGGGCCACCACATGAGCAACATGGGACCGTGCATTATCATGCATCAACTGTATATTCTGCCCGATAAATTCTGCGTAAGGTACCACATGGTCTGCCAGGATTTCAGTAATGTAGCGATAAGACGTTAATCCACGTGTACGGCCCGTCGGTTCGATGAAAACTAACGCTGTACATGCGGTTAGCGAGATGCCGGCCCAAACCGTACAGATCTTCCTCCATAAGCGTGAGCGTCACCCTCCAGGGTGAGTCTACATGGAAGTGATCGACGTCAGAGAGTATATCGTCGCTCTGGAGAACGTTATTCTCAGTGTTGCATCAGCAAACTGTTGCTTATGGAGGAGGATCTGTAAAGGTTTGGGCCGGCATCTCGCTAACCGCATGTACAGCGTTAGTTTTCATCGAACCGACGGGCCATACACGTGGATTGACTTCTTATCGCTACATTACTGAAATCCTGGCAGACCATGTGGTACCTTACGCAGAATTTATCGGACAGAATATACAGTTGATGCATGATAATGCACGGTCCCATGTTGCTCATGTGGTGGCCCAGTATCTACGCGACGTCGGCATTCGTACAATGGACTAGCCAGCTCCAAGCCTGGACTTGAATCCGATAGAACACTTATGGGATGAGCTGAAACGTCGGGTTCGAGCCCGTGTACCTGCTCCAATAAGGCTTCCAGAGCCCAGAATCGCAATTGAAGAAGAGTGGAATGCAATCCCTCAAGATTTCCTCGTCAGGCTCGTCAGGTCTATGAATACAAGGATGCTGGCAGTTATCCGAGCAAGGGGAGGGAATACTGAATACTGACCAAAAGTTTTTTCTTTAATTTTTTCTTTGTTTCTGACTTTATTTTACTTTTCATTTTATGATTACTAACGATTAACACGACTTCTTTCTAAAATCTTCTTTCTTCTTTGTAAAATCCTCAATAAACATTTAATTAATTGAATAATCCTAATGAGTTTCCATTCATTTTCATCATCAAGAAACGTACTTTCTGTAGGTATAACTTAGATAGTTGTAAGTTTTATAGTTTTTGAGAAAATCGAATTAGAGTGCCAAGTTAGCGGGTGGCTCGGTTTATTTGCTGTCCAGTGTATATTTGTTCGGGTGGAATCTTGCAACTCAATTTTGAAGCAGATATCTTCAACCGATTGAGCTGAAATTTTGTATACACTTTTATGGTTAGCTGTGTGACGTCATTCTAAATTCAAGATGGCGGACTAGTTATCCTACTAATATTATAAATGTGAAAGTGTGGATGTTTGGATGTTTGGATGTTTGTTACTCAATCACGTCGCAACGACTGAACCGATTTGGCTGAAATTTGGCACAGAGATAGATTATAGTCTGGAATAACACATAGGCTACACGCGAACGAAGTCGCGGGCATCAGCTAGTTATTTATACTGCGATTATTATTTTTAACACTTTAGCTTTAGACTGGTATAGTATTATATAGTAGTGCACTCACATCAGGTCGTTGGGCAGGCCAGGCGCGTGGTCAAGCGTGAGCAGCCGGAAGCAGTACGAGAGGCAAACGGACGCGACGATCTTCATCCGCTCCGTCACTTCGGGGCTGATGCTGGCTTGGGCTTGCTCTTCGCTGTCCGGCGCCTGAAAACGAATTAAAATAAAATAATCTGAAACATAAAAGGAAATGGTAGCTGACTGACTCTGCAGTCAGTCAGTCAGTCGCATCTATCAACGCACAGCTCAAATCACTGGACTGATCAGGCATACAGATAGTTATTATGACGTAGGCATCAGCTCAGGCTTTAAAAAATCGAACTTAACTTGAGCGAAGTCGCGGGTCAAACACTAGTTAATAATAAAGCTTTTTAGTTCCATATTCAAGAATTACAATAAACTGTTGTTAGTTTTGTTAGTATTACATTTTCTTATAAGCAAAGTTAGTACGGTAATTAATGACTTTTAGTTCATTATGAAATATGGGCCCCTTTACGGGTATAGCCCTTCTCAAACCGCATCTATCTCCCACTGTCCTAGTCCAGATTGATCCACTGTTTTCGAAAACAAATTAATAATTAACAACACTAGATTATGCCCGTGACTTGATCCACGTGGAGTTAAAATTCCCATGGGAGTCCTGTTTTGCCGGGATAAAAGGTACCGCCGCCGCCGGACTGGCCCATCTTGTACTTGTGGTATCGGTACGCGGACACCTTACAACATTCCACACACAGCTTGCATGTGTGATACAGACACGGACAGCTCAAACACATACCGCGTGCAGCTCACAGAAGGGGTCCCGCTTCCACGCCTCGGTGTCGCCGCAGTCGCAGCAGCCGCCGCCGCCGGACTGGCCCATCTTGTACTTGTGGTGTCGGTGCGCGGACACCTTGAAGCACTCCACGCACAGCACGCACGTGTTGTCCATACCTGGAATATTTTTTTTTTTTTCAGAAAACCAACAGCTTTTTGCTCAAGTCTCAATAGCCCTACAGTTCGATCCCCACCAGTTGCACTATTGTCGTACTCACTACTAGCATAAGTTTTCACTGACTTCTGTACTTACTACTCTACACTGATCTCTCTCCGGTCGTGTCGGATTTTCTGTCCCATCGGACTATGAGAGTGCACCTGCGTTTGCACACACTCTTGTGCACTATAATATCTCGCGCGCATATGGCTCTCTAATCTCTGGGGAGATTGGCCGCCGTGGCCGGATTCGGTCGGTAGGACACTACACTCACCGCATTCCCTGCAGCTGTAGGCCGGCTCGCCCTGCTTGAACACCTTCCCGCACAGCGTGGAGCGGCGCGGCGGCGGCGGCTGCGAGCTCTCTGTCGCGCCCCATACAAACTGCTCTAGCGGCTGGATCAGTAGCTTCGCTGCCGTCTCCTCGTCGAACGACCAGTCTGGAAACACAAAGTTACATTTTTTTAATCCGATTACGGTATAACCAAAAGAGAGGCTTGTGA
This sequence comes from Hipparchia sbordonii, assembly GCA_038048805.1. Classification (NCBI taxonomy): domain Eukaryota; kingdom Metazoa; phylum Arthropoda; class Insecta; order Lepidoptera; family Nymphalidae; genus Hipparchia; species Hipparchia sbordonii. The sequence goes on from CM076115.1 coordinate 9,819,767, forward strand.
TTTTACAAGTCTAATTATGTATGCCTACTGAGCCGATTTTGACAATCGTTTCAGTTATAGTGACATAGCTCCCGTTGGCACCCTTCGGGTACCAAAAAGATGTTTTTCATATTTGGCTAACCGGAGCCCGTGAACTTCTTAGAGGTCCAAGCCTATCCTATAATACCCAATACTTACGGAAAGTGGCGAAATTTTTTAATATATAACTGTCAATATAGGAAACGTCACTGGAACTTTTGTATGGAAATACGCTTTAAAATACTGTAACTTCTAAATTAATAATAATTATAATATTGTAAAAATATGTAAATTGTAATTTCTAATGTCTCTGGTCTGGTCTGGTGGGAGTCTTTAGCCGTGACTAGTTACCACCCTACCGTCAAAGTCGTGCCGCCAAGCGATTTAACTTTCCAACACGAGGGCGTGTAGAAATCGATTAAGGGCTATGTGTTCAATCTATACACTGCCATACCTTTTCCAAGTAAACCCGCTACCATCTTAGACTGCATCGTCGCTTACCATCAGGTGAGATCGCAGTCAAGGACTTTTTTGTCAAGGAAAAAAAAAACTTTTGAGTTAGACTAGGAATACTCACCCAAGCAGGTCCTGTTGGGTTGCGGCGAGTAGATCCTCGGCACCGTGACCCGCCAGTGATCCTGGAAGTGCGCTGGCGATAGCACGCCCTCCGCCAGCTTGGCGCGCCACAGCTCCACCACGGCGTCCGCGCGCGCCGGCAGCGTGAACCTGTCGGCGACCACCGGTACAACATCACCGCAGTGTCATACAACATTACAACTAGGATATCCAATCTCGGAACGGTGAGGTCCCACTTTTGCGGGATAATCCGCGGGACTAGCGGGACTGAAAAATTACGGCTAAGTAGAACCGTCAATATTTTGCGCATAAACTGCTTTTTAACCAACTTCCAAAAAGGAGGAGGTTATCAATTCGGCCGGTATCTTTTTTTTTTCTATTTGTCCACCGATTACTCCGAGGTTTCTGGACCGATTCACGCCATTTTTTTTAATCGACAGAGGAAGCTCGCGAAATGGTCCCAAAAAAATTTTTACGTTCAACTCTTCAAGCCTGATACTGCAGGGGTACTTTCCCCCTGAATTATGGGGTTTTTAGGAACTTAGGGAGTTTGCCAACACTGCGCTTCCCGGTGCGGGGTCGCCACTCCAGCACCTTGGGACCCCATCGACCATCAGCTCTTCGAACTATGTGCCCCACCCATTTCCACTTCAGTTTCGCAACTCGCTGAGCTATGTCGGTGACTTTGGTTCTCCTACGGATCACCTCATTTATGATTTGATCTCGCAGGTACTCCGAGCATAGCTCTCTCCATCGCCCGCTGAGTGATTCTGAGTGAAATTCCGCTATTCACGAGTAAATCCATGGGGCCTTAACTCCAATTATCTCACTTACGTTTTTGGTAGCACCTTAATCCTGTTCGTCATACTTGTTGTAGACATACAAGTCACTTTTATATTACTTTTTGTTGAGATTCATCACACTGCGCAAGTTTACGAGATTTTTGTATGTACCCACATCGGTCGTATATTTTGTTACTTATGACACCGCGATATACAATTGAAAGACAACCTTAATTGATAACCTACTTAATTCTTGATTTGTTTATCATATTTTTCCATCAACCATCAAGCTAGTAGGTTAGAAGTTGATGCTATCACATTTTTTTTTCAAATCTCAATTCGTGTTTATTTTTTTTATTATTACTAGATAGGCTTGCGCTTGACGGCAATCAATGCTGGAAAGCACTGATGAGTTCTACGTTAGAGCGCGCTTGCCTAGAAGATACTCAAATTTTATTCCACAACTTATTTTAACTTCACAGTTCATCAAGTGTTGTCACATTTTATTGATTTTTTAATAATTATAGCCATCCGATTTCTGAGCGATTCGCTCGCGAATTCATTTTTAATCTGCGAAATCATGCACGGCGATGATTTCACAGGGCGGTAAACAATAAACTGACTGAGAGTTGGCATGACGCCACTCGGTGAGAGGAATCTAAAATCATACAAATTTTATTTTACGAACCAAAAACATGTCCTTCGTTTTCGGTGTCAATGGCACAAAAACTGAAGTTTTTTTATTACGAGATAGGCTTGAGCTTAACGACAATTAATGATGAAAATCGCTGATGTCTAGGTTGTGGCGCGCTTGCTTAGAAAATACCTATTCACACTTGTCTTGAATGTACTCAAATTATACGGCCGGAAACATAGACGCTACAAGTGCGTTCAGTACCTTAGTGGTTCGTTTCAAAAACGTTGAACTTAAGGCGTTTTGTGCGAGTAGCTTGGATTTCAACTACGTAAAGGTGCTGACGCTCACGATTTCTCGAAGTTCTGTGATAGAACGGTGAAGGGGGCACAAGTCAGCATCCCTCCAGTTGTTGGACTGTCTAATAGTCTTCCCAACCGAATCATTAGCCATAATAAGTTACTGAGGGGTTGGCACACTACTTGCGGAGCGAGGGAGAGAGCTGGACCCGAACGCTCACCCGCTCCTCAGACGGTGAGCCCAGAGAAGAAGGCGCCAATATGCGCACCTTCATCCCCCGAAGCTCCGTAGGATGGCGGGATGATCGGTCGAAACCGCTGAAATGCCACAGTTGAATGCGAGCAGCGATCCTGTGGCTTCCCTATCGAGGACGGGCCCGTTGGGTTTTAGTGGGTATTTTGGCAGTGCCAACGAGTCCCACATACCCGCCTGTTGTCATAGATGGGTGGGATGTGTAAATGCATTTCCCAACGTAAAAAAAAAAAACTACTTGATTCTGCAGTATTAGCTAAAGGTTACCATGCCTTGGAAACAATCCGAGTAACAGTCCATCAGATAAATCAATCGGTTCTGTGACAGGATCTCTCTCCGGTCGTGTCGACTTTCCGTCCCATTGGACTGTGAGAGTGGGGGAATAGAGAGTGCACCTGTGATTGCACGCAACTTGTGCAGATTGGCGCCGTGACTGCATTCAGTCAGAAGGAGATTATTATCACATTAGTGATTATTACATCGATAATCATACGTAACCGATTGAACGAGGAATTGGCATGACACTAATTTACGTCACATAATAATTGTTTTTGTGCAATTTATAGACTGCTGATAGACATGCGTGAAAACTAATAAACAAGTACATTCATCATCAGATAGATGTCACCCAATTATTTGTTTTAGTTTATTGAGTCCATTAGATTGAATTTGCACTTTGTGCTTCCGTCTGTTCTATAACGGCTTACGCTCGCGGCGGCTCACGTTGAGTTTGATTTTTCAAACCCCTATTTTAACCCCTTAGGGGTTGAATTTTCAAAAATCCTTTGCCCACGTCCTAATAGCTATCTGTACGCCAAAATTCCAGTCTAGTGGTTTGTGCTGTGCGTTGACATTCAATCAATCAGTCCCTTTTATATATTTAGATTATAGACTAAATGGATGCCATTCCGCGCTAGAAGTACGGATATACATATAAGATCGTCAACATCGTCAGCAACCCATCAACACACAGCTCAAATCACTGGACCGATTAGGCTGAAAGGCATACAGATACCTATTATGACGTAGTCATCCGCTAAGAAAGGATTTATGAAAATTCAATAACATAAAATAGGAGTATGAAAAATAGAACTTAACGTGAACGAAGACGAGGGTAAAAGTTATGTATGAAGAAAAAGAAATACTCGCAGTCACATTTAGTGACAAACTAAGTGGGAGTAGTTTCAGTCATTGGTTATTTTGAGCTAAAGGTATGTACCTAACATGTATGACAAGAGAAAGGTGAATGTTTTTTTTGTTTGTTAGTCCTTCAATCACGCAGCAACGGATTATTTTGATATTTTGTATGAATACAGTTAAAAACCCTAAAAATTGGTATAAGATACATAATATTATTGCCCCATGAAAATCAATATAATATAATACTAGTCGAACTTTTGTCGTACTCATTCCTAGCACAAGCTTTCCGCTTATTTGAGTGGAGAAGAGAATATTACTCATAAGTTTAGCTTGGCTAAATATTCCTTGTAAAAAAAAACTAGTAGATATAAAAAAAAACTAGTAGACATTTAAAAACAGCCGTTAACCTCATTGCGCCAAATCGGTCAAAATATCGTACAATAAAATGTAATAGCTATTTTTTTTAGAAATAGGTCAAATTCACCAATGAGTTTTTATTCAACAGCCTCGGATTCAGGAATAGAGCCTCACAAGATTTCCTAAAACGACTGACTAATTAATTATTATTTATTATAACCCTTATCTACATAACACTTAGAGTTCAAAATGTTACGTGAAAATTGAGTAAACTTTCCTTCTATTTTGGTTACACGGTCAATGACATAAGATTACGCTGTACACAGGTCTAACACGGCATTTTCAATTTTAAACCCGTAGATTTAAGGTATTCTTTTGATTAATTACAGATGCGGTTTTGTTTTGGAAATATAAGAGCAATAATATAATTGCATGAAATCTTCAAATGCAGTGGATATTTAAAATTTGTTAACGTCTATAAATAGATGAGGACGACCTAACTTCCTAAGTTTCGTAATTTACTTTAGGATACCTACAACATAAATCCTATTGTTATATTATTATATATCCTATCCTATTAATATTATAAATGCGAAAGTTTGTATGTTTGTTACTCAATCACGTCACGTAGTGTTACACTAAAGAGAGGGATTTATGATATTCCATCTCTAAGGAGTATATAGGCAGTTTCATCTGATGGCCACTCTATAGTTTTGTCATTGCAACATGGTGTGGTTGACAGGTCACTAGAACGTAACTTATTTTATACCGAATTTTTGCATTAATAAGGTTCAAATTACGAAAACAGATTTTTGTGAAAAGTATACTTAATCTAGATGGTGCGAATTCGAATCTTATAATGACGGCAATATGGTACAAAATAAGTTACGTTATATTAACCTGTCACCCGCACCATACCACAACGAAAAACTGTAGACAGAAAAAAAAACTGAACAACCTGGTTATATGCGGAATTATCGAAATCTAGCATCTGAAAAAAGAATCAAAACCGTAAAGAACGTGTGCGACCACGATAACTACCTACTAAAAACCGACATCAATCTTGAAACGTCCCAACAAAAAAAAAGACCACGAAAATGAGGACTTGCTCTCTTTTCTTAATGACAAAATTCCTGCCAACTCAAAATGTACTTTAAGTTTGAGCTAGTAAGGTTCACTTTTCTTTAAGGTCGTGAACGGAACTGGCAGCCTCCCAAATTGCGAGGGCTACCTGCTCCGTAAAAGACCTTGTGGGCGACACTGAACCCATTTTCGCGGCCTCGTGTAATAGTAAAGAGCATGTCAAAACACGAACAAGTATACTTAGGATTTATATTTCGGGAACCATCTTTAATTTAAATGTCTAAAGAGTAATAATATTGGGATGTTGTCTTTGTAAAAATAAATTATTTATTACCGATTTTTTAAAAATAGGGTATTCAAAATAAGTAAAATACTCGGCTGCAGTTCGTTTTAAGTTTGACAACTATCAATTAAACTAAAAAAAAATGTATTTATTTTAAATTCACCTAAGTCTAGTTATGTCACGTGTAATTACGAATGTCAGAGACGTCACTTAGCTTGGTAAAAAAAATAAGTGGTCAAAAGCGAGTCGGACTCACATAGATGGAGCCCACTTTAATTTTTAATTTATTTTTTATAGCGTAAGTATATTTATTATTACAGCGGTAACACAAACACAGATTCTGTGAAAAGGGGATTGGGTAACTTTGTATGGACCAGTGGCATGATTTTTTTTCTTAGCGGCCACTAATTTAATTGTTGTTAACATATCGGGTATTAACTAATAATAACAGATCAAAAAAGAATTTTGCCGTAAGTGATATCGGAGCTGAGATATCTGATGTTGAAGTTGTAGAATTATGAGAGTTTTGTCATCAATTTAAAGTATAAACTATCATATATTTTATTGTTAAAACTATTTATAGCGTTCTTTTTCTTCGTCTTTATCAACTTATCGATGTCCACTGCTGGACGTAGGTCTCTTGCATGGACCTCCACAAGCCTCGGTCTTGCGCCGCCTGAATCCAGCGGCTCCCTGCGACTCGTTTGATGTCGTCGGTCCACCTAGTGGGGGTTCTGCCAACACTGCACTTCCCTGTGCGGGGTCGCCATTCCAGCACCTTCGGATCCCATCGACCATCAGCTCTTCGAACTATGTACCCCACCCATTTTCACTTCAGTTTCGCAATTCGCACAGCTATGTCGGTGACTTTGGTTCTCCTATGGATCTCCTCATTTCTGATTTGATCTCACAGGGTTACTCCGAGCATAGTTTTCTCCATCGCCCGCTGAGTGATCCTGAGCCTTCTTATGAGGCCCATAGCCAGCGACCATGTTTCGGATCCATAAGTCATCACTGGCAGCACGCACTGTTCGAAGACTTAAGTCTTCAGGCACTGAGGAATTTTGGACGAGAAGACATCTCGAAGTTTCCCGAACGCTGCCCAGCTGAGTTGGATTCGGCGGGTGACCCCTTTCTCGAAATTGGATCTACCTAGCTGGACTGTGTGTCCCAGGTCTACAATTTCGAGTGCAGAGCTCTCAACAATTACTGGGTGGAGCGGAACATGAGCATTAGACATCATTTTCATCTTGCTCATGTTCATTTTCAGGCCCACCTGTTGAGAGACTCTGCTGAGGTCATTGAGCATTGTATCAAGGTCTCCGAGAGTCTCTGCCATAATGACTATGTCATCGGCAAATCGAAGGTGAGTGATGTACTCGTCGTTTATGTTGATGCCAAGTCCATTCTAATCCCGTAGATTAAAGACGTCCTCCAATGCAGCAGAAAAGAGCTTCGGGGAGATTACATCTCCCTGTCGCACTCCACGCTGCAATGTATTGGCCTTGTAGTCTGGTCCTGTATAAGTACAGACATAGTGGCGTTTTCGTACAAGCACTTCAACTCTTCAATGTACCAATAGTTGATGCGGCATCTCTGCAGCGACCTCAATACAGCCCAAGTTTCCACCGAATCGAAGGCTTTCTCACAGTCCACAAATGCTAAACAAAGTGGCCTGTTATATCCTTCTATCTTCTGTTTAACCTGCCGCAGCGTATGATGTGGTCTATGGTGCTAAAGCCTCTTCGAAATCCGGCTTGTTCGGGAGGCTGGAAGTCGTCGAACCTACGGGCGAGACGATTCGTATTGACTCTCGAGAACAACTTATAAACATGGCTCAGCAGCGAGATGGGTCTATAATTCTTCAACAAAGTGTTATCACCTTTTTTGAAGAACAAAACCACCACGCTCCTTTGCCATGCTTTCGGCGTTGTACCCTCGTGAATGACGGAATTGAACAAACTCTGAAAGGCCTTTAGAAACGGTTTTCCACCCGCTTTCAGGAGTTCCGCTGTGATTCCGTCATCACCTGGCGCCTTGTTATTCTTGAGTTGTTTGAGAGCCATACTAATCTCGTATAGCCTGACGTCCGGAATATCTTCGGTATAGTGTCGGATCAGTATTTCTCTGGGGTCTTTGGCCAAATCTTCAACAGGATTCTGTGTTCTGGTATATAACTGTCCATAGAACTTCTCGAGCTCTACCAAGACCTCAGCTTGAGAAAAAACGAGACGACCGTCGTCAGTTTTGTCGAGAAATACTACGACTAACTGCTCTCGCGTGTTATAGGCGGAAGCGAGGTATGTGATTAAAAACAATAGAAACAGAAGGCGCGCGGTGCGCCGGAGTTGATGCGCGGCTCAGGTAAACAAATCCTGTGCTATGATTGGTCGAGGCGATCACGCTCAGTTTTTGGGCTCATTAGAGGCTCCTTTGTTGTTGTTTATGACTAAAAGAAAAATAACAGGGAACCATCAAATATAATAAATAAAATAGACACAAAGTACCTAAGTGGCAACATGATTTTATGTATTTTTCATGTTAAAATATCTCAGCTCCGATACATTTTAGAAAGAAACTGTAATAGAATAAAATGTATGTATTATTGTGTACTTTCTAATAAAATAATTTTCAAAAGTGGCCGCAAGAAAAAAAAAATCATGCCACTTTTACCCAAACCCCTTTCAACTGTCTACCTATTACGGATCATGAGATACAGCCCATTGACAGGCAGACGGACAGAAGGACGGACGGACAGCGGAAGCTTATAGTAATGGGGTCTTGTTGGTTACCCTTCAATTATGAAACCCAAAGAAGGAAAGTAACGTTTATTTTATAAATTGTGCCACACATCAACATAGATTAGGTTTTCTAGGTTAGGTCTAGAAAAAACATTTTAGATCTCAATAGATAATGCCGCGTCCCTCGTACTGACTGTTCTAATGAGAATTATTCGTAAAGAAAAAAAATTCACTATTTCAACACATCTGCCCGTAGCCGGACGGCTGATCGCATGATATTTGCTCAGGAAAGAAAAAAAAGGCTAGGTCTATGCAGGTAGGGAAAGTGTCAATGATTGTCATACCTGGCCGGTATCATGTCCGCGGCGTCCACCTCCATGGACTCGTCGCCCACCTCCACCTCCAGCTGCATCGCTGGTGGAGTGCTCATCTCCACTCACCTCACTCCGGGGTACACTGCAACAAACCGGTGGTTGAGCCTAGACTTGTCAGACAGACAGACAGACGGACAACAGAGGCTTTTTTTGTCACCTTTCATTGAAAGAGACCTTATTATTATTATTTTCATCTTGATTAAATTTTTATCATTACTGTTATATTTTCTTTTTACCAAAATGCATGTTGAGATGGATGTGTGGTGTGACAAGAATGGATAGGATAACGAATAAGTATATAAGAGGAAGTTTGAAAGTAGCACCAGTAATCAAACAGATGAGGAGTAATAGGCTCGCGTGATATGGGCATGTAATGAGGAGGGAAGAAAGCCACATTAGTAGAAGAATGTTAAATATGTATGTAAAAGGGCAAAAGAGTAGAGGAAGACCAAAAAAGAGATGGATGGATTGTGTGAAAGAGGATATGTGTAGAATAGAAGTAGATAATGAGTTGACGAATGACAGAAGTGAGTGGAAGGAAAAGACATGTGCAGACCCCACATAGCGTGGGAAAAGGACAAGGACATGATGATATTGTTATATTTTCTTTTAAGACAATTATTTAATTTTGGTCATTTTAATTTCTTTTGACAGCAGAGGCTTAAGGTCCCGTTGGTTACCCTTTGGGTACAGAAAAAAATGCACAATTTCAGCAAGAATACCATAAATGCCATCAATCACAGTAGAAATTGAAATTGCAACAATTACAATCAAAAATTGAATGCTGAGGGGACAAGTATCTTCAACAAAACACTTTATCACACTTGATGGAAAGTGATGTGGTCTAAAGTGTAATACGTTTGCCCAGAAAATGCCTATTCACTCTTGCTTTAAAGATACCCAAGTTGTACATGTACATATTTATAAAAATAATAAATATGTACACTCAAGTTATTTAGTTATGCATAGCTCACTTAGATGACTCACTGAAGTCACAAGCATGCAACATAAATATTTTGGAGGTACTACTACATGTTGTGACTTGAGTATGACATCAGCATGTGCAAAAATATTATGTTTTCACGAGGTTAAATATCTTCTTATCTAAAACATGCAGTTAAATAAACATTTGATACAAAATGCTTCCCTCATTTTTCTACATAACTATAAGGATTAATATTTATATGCCTTGCTACAGTGAAATAAATTCTTAATGTTAAAAGACAATATGTTCTGGAGCATGTATGCTGTTCTGCACTCCAAGAAGGTATCATTAAGTATTTTTATATGTACATATTTGTAGTTTCTGTTAATAGTGTAGGTTATGGTATGGTAAACATTTAGGTAAATACTTGATACATATACTTATACTGAGATCTATAGAGTGTGCTCTAACTTAGCTTGGACTTAAGATAGTTAAAATGAGACACAAATATGCCCTATCTCATTTTAACTCTGTCTTGAGTCTGAGCAGAGTGAGAGAGTGGTCTATAGATTTCAGCCTTAGAGACTAGTATAAATGTTATTATATGATACAATTAACTACCTAACTGAAACTACTGACTAAACAAACAAAAACAAACACAAGATACAGAACAACATTGTTAACCTTTTATAAAAGAATGATTGAAAATTTTGACCAAAAAAGATTAAGCAATTTTCAGTATTAGAAACTGAAAGTGCATTTTCAAAATATGTAGGTACTTAGTTCATTATTTGTATTAAGTTAAAATTTATGTTTTGCATACATAATACTTATCAATAGTGAAAAAGAAAAGAAACACTTTAAACCTAAGCCTAAGTTTAGATTTTTTTACTTAAAAATTAAAACAATCCAATTGAAGAGATTGGGAATCAAGTAGAATCTTTAATATCTACTATTTAAATCTATATTTATTTGCTTTTAAACTGTGAAATAGGTAATTAGACTTACAAATACAATAGTTTGGTGAGTTATGTCACTAATGCTTTGTAAATAAAAGTTAATGTTTTAGCATAGTGAAAATACTGTGAAACAAAACAAAATTAGTCAAAAAAAAGTTATTTATATAATTGAAGACATACAGTTGAATAACAATTAAAAGAAAAATCATTACTATTAGACTTTTAGAAGCTCCTTTATGTCTAAAAATTCAAGTAACCTATGCATATACGACTAGGAAACTCAGAAATACAAGTATAGTAGGTATGAATTTAGATCACATTGAGCATCTAGATTTATCTAGCTGAATTTAGGTTTAAATATTAGCACCGTATTGTTTTAACGATAACTTTCGACATTAACAGTTTATTATAGCTAGGTGTGAATGAATTGCGACGAAATTATTGCAACAAAAGAAAATTCATCCTCACCTAAGAAAACTGTTAAATCATCCAACTTCCAATCTTTGTTCCACCAACTGCTTGAATAACACTTTTACCAGCACTCAATGTATTAATATCATTAGTTTATAACACCGTGAACATTACAATTTTTCACATCTGTTATGTAGATTTCTCTGGCACAAAATCCGCTGAAATTTCGTGATTTTGACTGATTTTGGATTTTGACAATTGACATTCAGCGCAGCGCAGCGTGAAATAGTTCTGTCAAATATACAAAACATCAACATCTCAAAATATCAAAAATCATCTGTGCTGTAGTCACTGACATCTATATTTAATCAATGATTAACACTGGACTGGCTGCTGTCATAGATCAACCTTTTATCAACCTTACTCTTATATGTTTGTGCTATCAACTATATGCCCGCGACTTCACTAAATTCGACGTGTGGATGCACAGAACACTAATACTCCTAATGTGGATGAGGTTGTGTTATTTCCGCGGGAACTCTCTTATTGTCCGGGATCAAAAGTAACCTGTGTTATTCCCACAAACATGTTATTCCACATAGGCTACAGAAAACACGAGAAACAGAGGATTACATCCATGGAGGATACCTAGGGTATTTACCATGATTACGACATGGAAGTAAGAAATACGAAAATATACGAAATTGGTTGGCATCTTAAAATTGAAATTGAACTTCGAGCGCGAAGCAAGTCACAATAAATCTCTGGGCAAAATTTTTTTTTTTATTAAGGCTTTGCACTTAAAACGGATAGATCTGTGAGATAGACTTACCTTTGGGATAGACTCACAAATCCATAATTATGTAAATACTAACTTGCCTGTCTGTATTTCTGTAAGTGTAGTCTTTGCTGTAATTACAATAAACGTATTCATAGACGTATACTATCAGGCTACGAATAAATAAGTATAAATAATAATATTATACTTACCAAGTGAAGGGGCTCTAATAAGGTCCAACTAAGTAAATATATCGGGTTTAGGCCTTTAGGGGCTTAAACAAAGAGAACACTATTACGTTTAGGCTTAAACACCATAACATTGTATTCCTTACTATCGTTAAAGAGATAACTTATTATGGACAGGGATTTATATCGATGGGGACAACAACAGGATGGCATATCTTAATAAAAACGTCTATTAATTCTTCAGTCAGTATAGATTTTATTATTCAAATTAATTTATTTACACGATAACATAAAGTTATACATATTGCTCTACACCTACACTAGTTCAACAAATATAATTAAATTAAACTAGGAGCAACTCAGGGTGCCGAAAACCCTAAGGGTGGGTATTTTTCTAATATTTCCGCCATTCCTGAAGGATAAAAGGCCATAAATTTAAATCTTTCACCCATTTTCTTTGGGTTTACCAGCATATCATATGCCGCCGTAATTTTTTCTTTGTCGTTTTCCGTCTTGGCGTTATCCACTAACATCTGGAACATTCAAAATGCATATTAATATAATAATAATCATTGAAATTAATTCGTTTGAAAACAGAGTGAACACCCTACAACTCAGAATTTAGATGACGTCATCAGTACCAAATCTTAAAAATCCTTGGCACCCATTTGTTGAACTTGAAGGGATAAGCGAACATGAAAATAATGTATATAATGGTGTTTTACTAAAGTCCAACTTTTGATATAAATCACAAAATTTAGGTGTAGGCTCTTTTGTCTTTGTCTAGCTGCAGATCTACTATACAGTGTCCAACACTAATAAAGATTTCATTGGCACTAATTTATCTAATAATGGCTAACAACAAATTCTTATAGCCATTAATCTGCCAATGTATGTTTGGATATCCATCACCAAATCTCTTAGTTGATACTTGTTGAGCAGATATTGAAGGACTTGTCAACAAATGTTTATACACCACCACTGACCTCTATATTTAATCTATGATTAACACTGGACTTGCTGCTGTGATTTATTTTTTGGATCTACTTGATTGACGCCATTTTGGATTTGTTTGACGTCGTTTTGGCGTTGCAAACACTGAGCAGATACGAGTGTCACTGGAACTAATAGATAATATGTAAATGGCACCCCAACCTCTATAATTATTCTATGTTTTCATTGTTATTGTATGATTTCATAGATTAAATATAGATGTCGGTGCGTCACTTGCAATTTTTTTTTACCCGAAATAGGCTTGCGCTTAACGACATTCAGTACTGGATAGCACTAATGAGGTCTAGGTTGGAGCGCGCTTGCCTAGCAGATGCCTATTCACTCTTGCCTTGAAGGTACTCAAATTATAGGTGGCAGGAAACACAGATGCTGGAAAAGTGATATTATTAGTTCCATAGACGCTCGTATGTCAAATGTGGCGCTTCTGATTGATCCATAGTTAGGCTGTCATTTGCATAGGGGCAGCAAATTTAGTGTTAATTATAGAGATCAGTGTACGCCACAGAGCCCAGCGTTGGATGTCGTTGGACTAGTCTAACGTACCTGAAGTCGAGCGTTAGCCTGCAGTCGTGCCAAAAAATCCATCTGCGTGACGGGGCCAACGACCAGCGCATAGTTCTCCTCTCTCGGCGTCATGGACGCTGCTATCCTCAACTGACTGAAATCCACGTCAGCCGTCAGGTCTGCTTTACCAGGATTCTCTAATGGGTCCACGATTTTGTGCTTGTGAAAGGCCTGTAATAGTTGAAAAATATGGATTTTGTGCTTGTGAAAGGCCTGTAGTTGAAAAAATGTCAGCTAATCAAAATTTGTATAGTTCTTTCAACTCACGAGGGCGCGTGGCTCATGGTTGTGTGCGTATCGTATCTGTATAAGTGTGAGCGAGAGCTTGCTCGCGCCTAACCACTCCCACCTGACAGGCACGTACACTTACGTAATGTGCATGTACACAACGTACCACACAAGTAAAGCGCCCGTAACTTCGTAAGATAAACGTATTATACGAAGTTTTTGTTTAGCAGGTTAAAAGCTGTGATTTCTTTGCGGTGTTGTGGTGAACTTGGTATTTTCTGCTTTATAACTTATGAACTCTTAGTAATCTTTTACGTATCTATTTTCTTAAAAAAGAATTAAAGTTTCCAAGCTAAAGTTTTTAGTAGATTTTATTGCATTACTTTGAATATCAAATTGAAGAAGGTGATAATTGCAAAAACCAAACCTTATAAAACTACAGCACAAGCAAAGAAAATATTCGAAGAAATATTACCCTAAAAGTATCTCCCTTTTCTCCAGAATGTCCATAATCAGCAATTAACGCTAAGCCCCCAAATTGATCGACCCTATTCGCAAGTTGTCTGGCGATACCAAGACCCCTTGGACTGATTTCAAGTTCAGTCCTATCACCAGCATCCAAAGGCGGCCTTACAAGGACCCTGGTGGATTGGGTTTCATTGCCTGATATTCTGTAGCGAAGTTTGTCGTTCTCATCAAGGTCTATGAGTATCTCACGCCACCCCTTTTCTGTTTTCTGAAAAATTCACTGTTGAAAAAACTGAGTATATAAAAAACCTCCATTCTTTTTTTTTTCTTTAAAATAAAATCTTTTCGTATGAACAAGTTCTCACCAACGAAAAAAATGCATTTCCTTTTAAATATAAAAATCCTTATTTATAAACTTGTGATTTACTATTCTTAACTTTTATTAACACACACACACATCTTCATGGGATGTTTTTATATTGGCTTTCTCACTATAAATAAGTTCGCAATTGTGAATGAGAACTTATTTTTCATGTAGGTATATTTCTGACGACCGACAGCATATTTATTACATTATGATCAAATTTCTAAAAAATAAATGACATTAACGTGTCCAAATAAAGATAATTTATTTATTCATTCACATACGTAATATGTATGTGAATAAATAAATAAAATCAAAATCGCACTTACTTGAAACTTATGAATTGGTAGAACATCAAAGAATTCATGTGCAATGTACCAAGAAAAGTTGTCTGGCACTTTCTTGAGATCATTGTACCAGTACACTTTAATGCCACTGACTGTTTCTCCCTGAAACAAGGAAATAAAATTGGACCTGAAATCATAAATTAATAAAAAAACCATGTCAGTTGATGTATATCTCAAGTTTTTTTTTTTTTTTCAAAAAGATTATTGCAATGTGTTTGCAATATCAATTAATAAACATTATAATTACTTTTAATATTAAATGATAATGATTATTTTATATAACTATATAGATATTATGACGATAATCGTAATAGTTTGATGTTATCGGTCCACCTAGTCTGCTAAAACTGCGCTTCCAGGTGTGGAGTCACCTTGGGGCCCCATCGACCATCAGTGCCAGGTCCAGTCGCAGGGAGCAGCTGGATTCAGGACGCAAGACTGAAGCCTGTGGAGGTCCATACAAGAGACTTATGTCCAGCAGTGAACGTCTATCAGTTGATAAAGAAGAAGAAGAAGAAGAATGGTGATAGAGATTTACATTTACCTCACGGTTATGGGGTGTATCGAGGTCAGTTTCTCTGTGTGATACACAGAGTCTGTTTGCCTGCACGACTTGCATTGTTGATGAGATCTCTACCAAGTGAAGGCTGAGGTCTGCAGCTTTATAGCCATAACGGTTCAGTACCTAAAACAATTGTACCTATGAATGCTTTAAATAGCAGAATAATTCATGAAGAAGTGAAAAACTTTGAATGAAATGAAACAAATATAAAAATCTTTGCGAATAAATTGAATACACTTTATTGTACAATGTACACCAACTACCAATAAATCTTATAGCTTTAGCCTGCAGCTTTGCTCACATTAGATTCAATTTTCATATAAGTTTCAAAGCCCTTTTTACCCCCTTAGGGATTGAAAAAATCAGAAGTACAAGTACAAAATGAAATTTATATTTACCCTTAAAATATCTATCAAAAGTGTGCCATTCCCAGGACCCAGTTCAACAATCTGCAAAGGTTTTCCTGGGCACATCTTTTGTGTTTCAGCATAAAACCAAACAGCTAACATTTCACCAAACAATTGACTTATTTCTGGCGAGGTTATAAAGTCTCCAGTTTCACTTATTGTGTCTTTTTTCTCATAATAACCTAAAACCATACAGATATTAAAAAAACATACTTATTCAATTATATAAAAATAGATGCAGTTGTTACCCTGCTCGCATTGGCTGTTTGCAATTTATATATTTTTTAATCTACCATAAAGTTCTACAAAAAGGTACGGTGTGGTATAATGCCAATTACATTTGACCTAAACATTATGATAGGTTCAGAAGTTTGTTCATTAAAATATAACATAACTACAATAACAATAAACACACGCTCTTGCTTCGCCCTGGCTACATATTCAGATGGAAGTAGGTACCAAAAAAAACTGAGTATATGAACTAAATTCGAATTTGAATATAGGTAAATGGCCCAAATTTTGGGCACCCTTATCCATTGATAAAATTTAATAATTAAACAATAAAAACCTTCTGTTGGATTAGTTATTACTATGTGCATATATTCAGCCACAGTTAGAGGCCCATTTAAACGTAATTTTTCCTTAATTATAGTCATAATACTCGGCGCATCGGCTAGGTTAGGCATTTTCAATAACTTCGGATCGGGTCGCTTTACTACTTTGTATCCTTTATGCCGTTTACACATACTATTCATAAGCACAGGCCTGCTCAAAATACGAAATAAATTACGAGTATTCATGTTTAAATTAATTAAAGAATTTACAATAAAATTCCTAAAATCGAATTGTGATGAATATGATGAATATGATAAATTTTTCAAATATAGCTGTCAGTGTCACTGGTTGTCATTGTCAATGTCACTTGTCAGTGTCAGTAGTTTAAAATTAGTGGTTTGCACCGGAGCATTGATCATCGGAGAATTACCGGTGATTCTCCGGTAAAAACACCGGAGGAAAACCGTTGTTTCACCTGTTATTATTGAATCATAGCTATCGTCGCCTCTGTTGGGGATTAAGACTGACAACTAAGTCTTAAGATGGCGATGCAGAATGCCCGTGTTCTATATTAATTATTATGAATACGTTATTGCAACATGTTATTCTCACCTCCAATCCTGTCACTTGGGAAGTGACCAATGTACCAGCAGCTCCAAGCCACTGCCCTCAACTGTTGATCAAGCTATAGTTTCACCATCTGTAATATTTAATTTCAGCTATGATTCCCACTGAAATCATTAAGTGCCTAAAGCTTATCCACGTATATAACACTTGTACTTTTGTGTTGTTTACTTTACTGTCATAGGTATAATCTATATACCGTTAAGAGCATAAGAGCGATCGTTCACTGTTGTCTCAGTGACTGGTGTCAGAACCCTCGATTCTGACCCGCCAGCACCGAATCAAGGACTTAGTATGTTCGTTACCACGGTAATTCACCCTCGGGTACAATACCGCCCTCGCGATGTAGATTACTCTACACCGCCTGAGGTCGTCCTAAACTACCGGTAGTTGTCCAAGCGTCTGGTTGGACGAGCTCACGCCTTTTGCGGCTGAGGAATAGTCATTAGTCATGATCAGCTCACATGGCACCGCGGTACGCAGTACGCCAGTTTGTGAATCTCACTATATAAAGAAGCTATCGACATTAACAAGTAAACTTTGGACACTTAACTTATTATCATTGGCCTGGATGTTACTGCCCGTTGACCAACATTCAGTTTTTAGCACTATTCACTGACTTTATAAATTACTAAGATACTAATTGAACCATTTGGCGCATTTGGCGGCAATATATTCTACAAGTTCAAACCTGACTTCAAAGAGAAACCAAAGACTAATACTCACTATAGATCATAGATAATATCAGTGTTGTTATGTACAATATTTACATTCGCGGACGTGCCGCAACAATAGCTCAAGTAATTTTATTTAAATAAAAAGAAGTTATTTAATCAACATTGTTCATTATTTAATAACATTTATTTAAATACAATTACTTTATCGTTATTTTTTCCCTCCCTCAATAATAATTATCATATATAAAGTAAAATATTTTTTTTCTTACTTTTTTTTTAAATTAAAATCCTTTACAATACATCTAATATCATTTGTAGTTCACACAATATCGAATGCGCTTGCAAAATTCCATTACATTGTACTAGAACAATAACAGTTAAAAACATTTTAATTGATGCTAAATCTATGTTCGAACTCACCGGAGATCACCGGTAGTTTTCACCGGTGCTCGAAGTCCGCTCCGGTGCAAACCTCTATTTAAAATGTCAATTTGAAAGTTATAATGACACAAAATTGATGAAAATTGACAAATTATTTTTTGAATTTGTGTTTGTGTATATTTTGCATGGTACAATTTGCGAGCAAAATAAATTAATAACTTTAATTTAATTTCTCATAATAATTGTAAAAAATATACAGCTGAGCTTTCAATGACTTAAAAAACTAATGTTACTTCCATTTTGCCGAAGTTATAAAAGAATTTAAAACGAAAAACACACGTGTTTGTGAAGTTGGGTTATACGGTTTATCATAAGATAAATAATAGAAATTCTCAATAAAAATGAGTGAACAAGAGGGCATGGATACTGATTCCAACACAAAATATAAGGAGGGTGTCAGTAAAAACGCTAGGTTGATTGTAAAAAATGTGTCTTTTAAAGCTACAGAAGAAAGTCTGAAAGAGCACTTTTCTCAGTATGGTAAAATTGAAGAGATCAATCTACTGAAGAAACCAGACGGCAAACTTGTAGGTTCTGCATTTGTGCATTACACACATGTTCCTATGGCCCAAAAGGCATTGCTTGGGACGAACAAGAAACCGTTTCTAGGTATGATCTATTTCAATAAATAAAACCATACCTATCTATAGTATTAAATAGGTGGGCAAACAGATATTTGTGTAGATATATAAAAACTTAAATATATTTTATTTCACTTCAATGAACATATTTTGATTGATACATGGTTGCAAGCAACATGAAAATCAAATGTATAGTTTTTTCACAAATACTCAATATCTAAAAATAACTCCAAGTATAAAATTCTCGAAACTGCCATTTTGACTTACTGCTCTCTTGCTTACCACTACAAATTTAGGCTGCATCTTCACTTACCATCAGGTATGTAGGTGGCCCAAACAAGCTTTCACTCGCACTTATACAGATACAACATACACACAACCCTCGTGCCCTTGTGAATTGAAAGAACCGTAATAAAAAATTATATTTTTCCAGGTCGTCCTATATTTGTTGCTTTTGCTGTGCCAAAACACAAATACAATGAAGACAATAACAAAAAGGGACAAAATCAAAGATATTTTAAGCTTGATGCATCAAATGAGGACCCTAAACCAGAGATCAAGAGTAACTATTTTACTAATAAAAAAAAATTTTTGGATTTGGTACTATGTTCAGCGTGATTGAGTAATAAACATCCATACATCTATTTTATAATATTAATCCAATACATATTTATAAATTGATGTTTATTACAAATAAATAAAGTAAATACAAACTTAAAATAATACTTAAAAAACTAAATTCTAAATTATAATAATATTATATCTATAACTATTTCTAAAATTAAAACTATTAATAATAATAATTATTTCTAAAATTAAAACTAATATGAAACCAAAACCTCATCGACATCACCGCAGCGCGGCATAGTATCCAAGATGCTGGCAGCATTGCCCCTTTGAATGGCTAAACTAAGTCTTTGCCCAAGGTAGCTGCCAGCTCTTGGATCCCCGGTGGACTCGATGACCTTTTTACATAGCTCTCCAAAAAGAGCTCGAGCCCCCGGGCCCCACGGCTCCAAGGTCTCCACCCCAAAAGGCACAAATACGAAACTACTATCAAGATTTTCATATTTGCGCCTCTTGGCCTGTTCGGCGCTAGTAGTAATATTAATAGGATTATTTAATTATTCAGGTGAAGATGACACAGAAGTAAAAAAAGAAACAAAAGATGACATAAACAGAATACGATTAAACAGAAAAGCTCGTCTCATCATCCGTAACATATCCTTCAAGGCAACCGAGGAAACATTGAAGCAGCATTTTGAACCGCACGGCACTGTGCTAGAAGTCAGTTTGCTGAAAAAACCTGATGGGAAGATGGTCGGGTGTGGATTTGTTCTGTTTAAGAACGTTCAGATGGCAAAAGTGGCATTGGCTAATACTAATATGAAACCATTCTTAGGTATGTAATCTTATTTTTATTTTATTTTATTTTATTTATTAGGTTTACTAGTGATTTTTACAAAGGCTTATAATCTAATACATTATATACATGCACAGTGTGTGCAAAATCGTTTTAAAGTAAACACAACATGCAGTTAAGTAAATACATTTCAATAGCTGTGGTTAGTAACACAATTCCTTAAAATATAAAGTTTAAACATAATAGGTAATATGAAAAAAAAAAGTAAGTACATGAGTATAGTTAAAAGTATGTAGAATTTAAAATAAACAATAACAATATTAATAATAAAAATAGTTCCTAATCTAAATGAATAAAAAATATAAAGTATTTCGTAAGGGATGGTGCAAAACCGCGTATGTACCATTGGTAAAAACTGTGGATCTACACTAATCACAGTTTTACAGGGGAAGTTTAAAACTTGAAGATAATTTAGTCGCTATAGCACTTACGTGGTTTTGATTCGACCACAAACATATGAAAATGGATTTTAAGGTACTAATAGAAGTTACGTGGATTTGCACTATCCCCGACGATTTGTCTGTGATTTTTAAATAATTGTCTCAGATGAAGTTCATAATATGAATATTTGAACAGACGCAGCTCAAAATTGTTAAAAGGTGTGACAGAAAATGGACATTTGACACTTATTTCTAACTGGAAAAATAGCCTATCTTTCCCATGGGATTTTTAGAAACCTAACTAACTGTACACAGATAAAGTAACAAGCAAAGGCACAGAATAACTCCTAATAGTACCTAAAGGTACAGAAGATTCACTCCACCAATTGATTTAAATAAATAGAGACTTGTTACCACACAATAAAGTGCAATTCAGTTTGACACAGCGCTACTTACCTACCATCTTATTCACCTAGACTTCTCTTTTTATCACGTTACTCTTATCCCTTCGCACTCTTTGAATATAGGCTCTTCTACTTGTAGCTCCGCAGTTTACTGCGGAGTGCGCCAGACCAGCTGGCAAATGCCAGTAACTTATGTATTAAAAAAATTTGGACTTGCAGATTTATACTATTTTTTTTTTGTTATAGGTAGACCAATTTCAGTGGATTGGGCGGTACCCAAGAACCAGTACATGAAACATGTGGTTACCCAGCAGATAGAGATGGAGGATAGCATCAAGAAAGAGGAGTCCGACAGTGACAACGACACTCCCGCGAATATCCCAGTTGATGACGTCAAAGATGAAGTTAAGAGTAAGCATTTTCAGTTTAATGGTATATTAATACTTCATGTATTGTATTGTTTATTTCTTCGATTCTGAATTACAAAAGCGCTTACGAATTTCAAACATCTTCCTATCTTCTCCTCTTATAAATGCGAAAGTTTGTATGTTTGTTACTCAATCACGTCGCAACGGTTGAACCGATTTGGCTGAAATTTGGCACAGAGCTAGATTATAGTCTGGAATAGGTCATAGGCTACTTTTTATCCCGGAAAATAAGAGAGTTCCCGCGGGAATAAAAAACCTTAATCCAGGCGAACGAAGTCGCGGGCATCAGCTAGTATTGAATAAATATTACAGGTGAATCTGAAGACAGCTCTGATGATGGAAGTGATTCAGAAGATGAAAAGGTCAAACCTGATGATGATGATGAAGAGGATAGTGAGGGCGATGATAGCGATGATGAAAAAGATGAAGAATCTGGTGATGAAGATGAAGACGAAAACGATGATGACAAGAGTGTTGCCAGCACGCAGCCTGAATTTCAGCGGTAACTGCAATAAAAATAAAAATTACTCACAGTCAATTAAGTTACCTCCATAAATAAATTAAATTCTGTCTGTTCTGTGGTCTGTTCTGACCATGATCTCAAAATAAGTCACTGTTATGAAGCTTGTAATATTCTGTCATAGTATTCATGTCTATCTGGATGTATCATCAGAATGGTTGAACTCCTTCCAAGTTAGCCCGCTATAATAATAGTAGAACTATTGCTCATGAATATCCCGCCAAAATTGTTTTTTTTTTATTCAATGACAACTGCGACTTGACTGCGATCTCACCTGATGTTGAGTGACGATTAGCAGGTATAGTGTGTCATCTATGGTGACGATGCAGTCTAAGATGGTAGCGGGCTAACTTGAAAGGGGTACAGCAGTGTCGATTCAATCCGTACCCCTAATGGGTTTCTACACGCTATCGTGCCGGAATACTTAATCGCTTGGTAACACGTCTTTGACTGTAGGGTGGTAACCAGCCACGATCAAAGCCTCCCACCAGAAAAACTAGTTAGTCCTGACTAGTTTCAGTCATTTTTTTTTTATTAGTTTTTTTATTTTATAAAAGAAGTCATTGATAAGCTTATAGCATTTTTGAAACTTCATTGTGGAAACACTGTATTCCAGACCACTAGACCAGACCAGACAATTTAGAAATTGTAAATTCCCAAATTGCCCCCGCTCGAGACCTCATAGTTAGAAAACCACAGCGCTCACCACTTTGCCAGGGAGGTCGTCAATGATTCAAAATTCAAAATTATTTATTTCACCACCGGTTCGGTTGATTAAAATAAAAAAATAGAATATTATTTCCTCAGGACAAAGTTAAACGACGCTGAAGACGGTTGTACGGTGTTCCTAACAAATATACCGTTCAGTGTGGACAACGCCCGGCTGCAAGCGTTCGCGGAAAGCACCGGACCCGTTAAATACGCGCTCATCTGCGTCGACAAGCTGACCGAGCATTCCAAGGGCTCCGGGTTTGTTAAGTTTGTGGTAAGTTCATAATGTTAAGGCGGGTCTCCATCAAAGAAAAGTTGCCAACTCTTGTGTTGCCGACACATGTTGGTGATAAAAGTTGGCAATTTTTCTTGGTGGAGAGCTGCTTTTAGGTGTGTACTGGTAACACGCCACACCACTCCTGAGCCGTTTTAGCTCAGTGATCAGGAATGCGACCTCCTATCTGAAGAATTGGTTCAATCTCGCACACGCACGTTTTGAATTTTTTGGTTTTGACTATATGCATATTAACTCTGCAATTAAATATAACATGCTTCAACAATGAAGAAAAACATCGTAATTCTTCACGCTTAAGAGTTCTCCATAATGTTCTCATAAGTGTGTGAAATGATTACACATTTCACTGAAATATGCCAATTTGAGATAACCCTTTTTTGAGAAGAGACTTGCGCTTAGTAGTGAGCTGGTAGTTGGGGCACATGATGTTAAGTGATTGCCGCCACCCATGATCATTTGTAGCACCTGAGGCACCACCAATGGATTGCCGGCTTGTCAGGAATTTGTTGGTCCGCCTCTTGAATAACTTCATGTTGTAATGTAATGGAAACATTTTCGCAGGAAGTTCTGACTGTCATTTTTTTTAAAGAATATTAGCCAAGTTGAAGTTGACTAATATCCTCCTATCCCTTCCAAATAAGCGGAAAGCTTGTGCTAGGAGTGGGTCCGACAATAGTGCAACGGGTGGAGTTCGAACCTGAGACTTTTCAGTTTTCAGTCCGCACCTTTAACCGTTGGGCTATTGAGGCTTCATTGATAACCTTATCTCCCCTATTCCACAGAATATAGAAGACGCAGAAAGATTCCTTGCGCTGCCATCTGAGCAGTTACGACTCGAAGGACAAATATTGCAAGTCAAACCCGCTTTGAAGAGGGAAAACCTGCAGAAAGGTGACAAGAAACAACCCAAGGACAACCGGAATCTATACCTTGTTAAGGAAGGAGGTTAGTTTTTATCACCTTTTTATCCATTCTCATTATGTATCACTCTTTGTAGCATGATTTCAAAAAAGAGAAAGTTCTCGATTCGTCGGAATCTTTATATTTAAAACGCCTGAACCGATTTAGAAAATTCTTCTTTTGTTAAAAGGGTATACTTTCCCAGCAGTGAGCTAACATTAGACAAAAATTTTATCCCCGATTTTATCCACTGAGAAGAGATAAAATTATCTTCTCCCTATGCAATAAATATAGTAATGCAATGTAATAATAAAGCATCGCGACAGGGGAAAGGAGAAATATATTCCTATAAGTATATCCACTATGGATATTCACCTTTTGCCCATGCTCGACGGGTGGATAAAACTGAGCGAAGGGATAAACATTTTATCCATTCCTAGGTCTTCGGTATTTAAAAAAAAAACGTGGCAAAGTTTTGGTTGATTTGATATCAAGTCGAGAATAAACCTGGATATTTTTTGACTCAAGAATATATTTCAAGAATATAAACTGGTCTTATTTATCACTTTTTTGAAGCAATTGGCGGGAAGCCATGTTTTAATTTAAGCACATTATTGCTATTCCGCACAATCTGTGTCGCGCAGTGATCGTGGCGGGCACGAAGGCGGCGGTGGGCGTGTCCGCGTCCGACATGTCCAAGCGGCTGACGCTCGAACGGAGCAAGACGCAGATGCTCAAGAACTTGAACAGGTAAGCTTTGCTTCAATAGCCCAGCGGTTACACGTACGGACTGAAAACTGAAAGGTCGCAGGGTCGATCCCCACCCGTTGCACTATTGTTGTGCCCACTATCTGCTTATTTGGAGAGGATAGAAGGATATTAACTTCAACTTCAGCTTGGCTAATATATATTTGTTTAAAGTGATGTACTAACTAACTAAGAAAATTCGTGCTCAATGATTGGTCCTTCGTGGCCAAAGATGAGTTGAAATGTTAAATTGGGTATTTGATAATTTATTTTTATATACTGAAAATAAATGTTTTTAATATTATCGCTCATTTGCGACAAGGGTGACATAATTCAAAATCGACGAGAGAATTCTCTCGTTAGAGAGTAATGTTTTGTGTATGCTACGGTCTCGAAACAACACAGCGGCCAATAAAGCGACAGAGCATTAAGTCATAATCTTTCTCGCTCTTATTTTTTTGTGCTTAGCGTAATGTTGTTGTTATAGCAAAATAAACTAAAAGAGGTTTTTATTAAGGACTCCTTCACTGATTGACTATTGTTAAGTGTTAGTTATTTATTGATTATAGTTAAGAATTAGTTTATTTAAGTTGTTGTCAAAATTGTAATTAGGTGCATTAGGTTTTTAACTTTTATGTATAAGAGCGCCAGCTCGCCATCAAACTGGCTGTCCAGTTTGGCGACACAGTATTTTTAAGTTTATTTGTGTACCTAAATTTATCAATAAATTAAAAAAAAAAAAGCAAAAAGTATAAATGTTCGACACTAAAATTGGTGGATTTTGAATTATGTCACCCTTGTCGCAAATGAGCGTTATAACTCTCAGTGGCCAAAGAGATTTTGTATGACGCCAGAATATGTGTACAGATTCGTGTCCCGTTATCGGATCGTGGTGTCCAACTTGCCGCCTAACTTCGACGACGCGGCGCTGCGGCGCGTGTGCGTGCGCGCCGTGGGCACGAGGGCCGTCATCACCGAGGCGCGGGTCATGAGGGACCTGAGGGCGCCGCTGGCCAGGGACGGGAAGCATCCGTGAGTGGCTCATCCGCGAGGTGGCAGGTGTCGATTGGATAGCAGGCATGGCAGGAACAATACTGCTTGGAGGTAGGAGGGGTTTTAGTCGGTAGGAGTCCGACACTATCCGTCGCCTTGGATGTCGGATGTCCATGAGGATTTCCCCTCCTACAGGAAAAAAAAAAAAAAAGGTGTCGATTGGATGCGAAAGGCCGAACATTGGCGCTACTTAGTCGGATTTGTTCGAACACTTATAACTCTAGAACGGCTAGACCGATTTTCATGGTTTTTGGTTTTTTGTATTTGTCTCCGTCCCGAATAGCAGAATAACTTTTAAAAAATATTGGAAAAGATCACGAAAAAAAAAATTATGAAAAAATTTCAGTTTCTCATGCATTTTGTATTGAACGGATTTTTTGATGGCAAAGAAATTGCCTTTTACCCCGAAAAAACAGTAACCTAAGTCACGTGGGCGAAGTCGCGGGCAAAAACTAGGACTTATTATAAAAATATGAAAATGTTAATCGGGGGATGCTTTAGTATCGATACTGAGCCCAAAACAATTTTTTGTCTGTCTGTTTGTGCACGCATCACGCGAAAACTACTGAACGGATTTTAATGAAATTTGGTATAGCGGTAGCTGATCCTCCGGGTCAGCATATAGGATACTTTATATCCTGATAAACAATAAAGTTTATCCGGGATGGGGGATGAAAGTTTTTGTTGAACTTTGTCAAATCTAAACCGAATTTGATAATTATTTTTTTATTATTAAATGTGTACATTTATACTTTCTTACCTACCGTCCTATTCATTTAGACTTTTCTCTTTCTATCGCGTAACTCTTATCCCTTCGCACAGATTGCCGGATAGGCTAGAGGGTAACTAATAACGTATGTTGCAGGTCTAAAGGCTACGGGTTTGTGATGTTCACGCGGCATGAGGACGCGCTCGCGTGTTTGCGCAAACTTAACAACAACCCGGACATTTTTGACAAAAACAACGTAAGTTTAAACTATAGTTCTTGCAATTCCTCAATAGCCCAACGGTTAAAGGTGCGGACTGAAAACTGAAAGGTCGCAGGTTCGAACCCGACCCGTTACACTATTGTCGTACCGACTCCTAGCACCAGCTTTCCGGTTATTTGGAGGGGATAGGAGAATATTAGTCAACTTCAGCTTGGCTAATATTCTTTTTGTATAATAATAAAAAAAAAAAATCACGAGGGCGCGTGGCTCATGGTTGTGTGTGTCGTATCTGTATAAGTGTGAGCGAAAGCTTGCTCGCGCCTGGCAACTCCAACCTAGGCTCCTGACAGGCAGGACACTTACGCAATGTGCATGTACACGATGTAACCACAAGTAAAGCGCCCGTATTTTCGGTATCATCTTCTAAATATATAGAAGGGAAAGGTGACTGACTGATTGATCTATCAACGTACAGCTCAAACCAGTGGAAAGATCGGGCTGAAATTTAGCGTACAGATAGTTATTGTGACGTAGGCATCCGCAAAGAAACGATTTTGCAAAGTTACTACACCCCTAAGGGTAAAATATGGGGTTGAAAAATCGAATTTTACATGAGCGAATCCATGGGCAAGCGCTAGTAATAATATCAATGTTTGCATTCCAGAGACCCATAGTGTCATTCTCAATAGAAGACAGAACAGCATTAAACGCAAGAAAGAAAAGATTGGAGAAATCAATAGCGAACAATCCGCTTGCGAAACAAGACCAAGAGCAAGAAAACACACGCAAAAACAGAAAAAGAAAACATAACTCTGCACCAGACGAGAGTTACATGAAAAAGGGACGATTCGACAAGAATAAACAAGACAACAACAACGACAAGAATAATCAATTTAACAACAAAAATAACGAACAATATGAATTTAGGAAGAACAATAAACATAATAAATTCAACAAAAATAAAAATAAAAATAATGACAGTAATGTTGGAAAGTTTGTTAGAAAACCTGTAGACGATTTGGAATATGCGGGATTAACGGCCAAAGAGGGTAGTCAACACAAAATGCGAAGCAACCATAAACTAAAGACCCAAGCGGACATCCATAAACAACACGTCAAACAAGAGAAGAAAGTGAGCCAGAGAACGAAGAGATTAAAGATGGCCGCCCGAGAGAGAATCAAACAACCTAAACAGAAGATTAATAAAAACAAAATCGGCAAACGCAATAAGAAAAGGAAGTTCAATAGCGAATTAATGTAGTGTAATTGTTATTTTGTTAAATAAATATGTATTGAAAATTTTCTTTATTTCAAGTCCCTACATCAAAAATGTCGTTGTCTCAATCGACAGACATCCACAGCTGAACATAGGTCTCTTACAAGGACCGCCACAGAACACGCTCTTGTGCAGCTTGAATACAGCGGCTTCCAGAAACTCGCTTGAAATTGGCTTGGACGGACGGTCCAACGTGACGTTCAAAATAGCTCAAAAACAAATCAAACGATAATAATATATGAAAAAATGTTTTGTTATTTAAATAAAAAAACTATTGTTTTGTAAAAAAATATTTATTAAAAGTAATATCACATTTTTGTGAACTTTGTTAGAGTATACAAAATAAGTTGTGTTTTTGAATCACGAACCCAGATAAAATGATTAGATAATAATTAAACTTACAACTAAATTAAGTACCTTAACATCACAAAAAAACATAAAAAAAATCATATTAACATTGTAAAGATTCCTACGAATCCTACGATAAATATTATAAATATTTTTTTCTGCAATGGCAGAAACGAAACAGGATACTTTAATAAAAAACCCCTATTTATTTTGCATAAACACAGTTACTTTATAGGTACAATAAAATAGGTAGCACCATAATTATTATTGTACCATAAGATACATTATAATACCTTATGGTTCATTTTTTAAATGCCAAAAAAAATATGATTAGTTTAAATTATATTTAAAAATAATATCACATTTGCGTGAAATTAGTTTATTCTTAAAATAATGTTAAAACCTCGAACAACTTTGCCCAGATAAAATATTTACAAATAAAACAAACTAACAATGTTAGAAAATCATAATCGCTAGTCAGAAAGGAACATAAAACTCTGTCAGTAATCGTTAAAATAAAATATTATAAATGCGAAAGTGTGTTTGTTTGTCGATTTGTTTGTTGGTTTGTCCTTCAATCACGCCACAAGAGAGCTAAGGATCGATGTGATTTTTTGCATAGTTGAGGACCAACA
The DNA here is from genome assembly GCA_038048805.1 of Hipparchia sbordonii. Classification (NCBI taxonomy): domain Eukaryota; kingdom Metazoa; phylum Arthropoda; class Insecta; order Lepidoptera; family Nymphalidae; genus Hipparchia; species Hipparchia sbordonii. The sequence goes on from CM076115.1 coordinate 9,848,449, forward strand.
TAGGCTACTTTTTATCCCGGAAAATCTAAGAGTTCCTATGGGATTATCAAAAAATCAGCTAGTAATCACGTACATATCATGATACATACATAGACTTCTAAAATTCATAACCCTTCCTTTTAGCTGAGTCATCGTCTGATAAAAAAAAACTTGTACGCGTCCAACGCGGCTTCTAGAGGCGTTGGACACGTTCTCTCGCACGTTGGGTGTGTTGCACGCTCGCGTTGGTTGAGCTTGCCTGCTCGTATGTCTCTTCGCGGGGAGTGTTCAGTTCGGAGCGCAGCGCTGTCACGTGGTTCCTGACGTGCGCGCGTACGAGTTGCTCGTACTCTTGCGGGTGCTTGAGGTAGTGTTGCACGTGCGGGGAGCGCGCCCAGCATTGCCATGTACACTGCGGGATTAAAGATATGATAAAATACCTATACTTAGCAATTTACTTGTACTTCACACTAATTAATTCTATCAATTTGAAAGTGTTCGTGTTTTTTCTTTATTTATTGCTTCGTTACGCCTCAATTACTACTTACATCCGATATTAATGTTAAGCGTATATTTATGACGAAGCAATGGTAGTCTAGCACCTAGTAAGGAATGTGGTCTCCTATCGATCGAGATCGCAGGTTTGATCCCGGGCACGCACGTACAACTTTTCGAATTCCCCGGTTCCCCATAATTTTCTGGAAGGTGTGTGAAGTCCGTTAATTCGCGGTGCGGTGCGTAGTGAGCTGTTGCGATGGGTTGCTGATCATGATTATGTATCTAGGTTGCATTCAGCTGGCCTTCTGTGCTGCCGAAGTCTGAAACTAAGTGAGACGATAGCTCCGCGTAGTACGTCTCGCACGCTCGCTCGCAGCGGATCCTACCTCGATGCCCATCTGTATCCACAAGTCGCACGCCCGGCGTATCCTGCGCTCGTTGCCGACGGGGTCGGTGCTGGACAGCAGGAACAAGGCCGGCGCGCGGCACGGCGACGCGTAGTACGTCTCGCACGCTCGCTCGCAGCGGATCCTACCTCGATGCCCATCTGTATCCACAAGTCGCACGCCCGGCGTATCCTGCGCTCGTTGCCGACGGGGTCGGTGCTGGACAGCAGGAACAAGGCCGGCGCGCGGCACGGCGACGCGTAGTACGTCTCGCACGCTCGCTCGCAGCGGATCCTACCTCGATGCCCATCTGTATCCACAAGTCGCACGCCCGGCGTATCCTGCGCTCGTTGCCGACGGGGTCGGTGCTGGACAGCAGGAACAAGGCCGGCGCGCGGCACGGCGACGCGTAGTACGTCTCGCACGCTCGCTCGCAGCGGATCCTACCTCGATGCCCATCTGTATCCACAAGTCGCACGCCCGGCGTATCCTGCGCTCGTTGCCGACGGGGTCGGTGCTGGACAGCAGGAACAAGGCCGGCGCGCGGCACGGCGACGCGTAGTACGTCTCGCACGCTCGCTCGCAGCGGATCCTACCTCGATGCCCATCTGTATCCACAAGTCGCACGCCCGGCGTATCCTGCGCTCGTTGCCGACGGGGTCGGTGCTGGACAGCAGGAACAAGGCCGGCGCGCGGCACGGCGACGCGTAGTACGTCTCGCACGCTCGCTCGCAGCGGATCCTACCTCGATGCCCATCTGTATCCACAAGTCGCACGCCCGGCGTATCCTGCGCTCGTTGCCGACGGGGTCGGTGCTGGACAGCAGGAACAAGGCCGGCGCGCGGCACGGCGACGCGTAGTACGTCTCGCACGCTCGCTCGCAGCGGATCCTACCTCGATGCCCATCTGTATCCACAAGTCGCACGCCCGGCGTATCCTGCGCTCGTTGCCGACGGGGTCGGTGCTGGACAGCAGGAACAAGGCCGGCGCGCGGCACGGCGACGCGTAGTACGTCTCGCACGCTCGCTCGCAGCGGATCCTACCTCGATGCCCATCTGTATCCACAAGTCGCACGCCCGGCGTATCCTGCGCTCGTTGCCGACGGGGTCGGTGCTGGACAGCAGGAACAAGGCCGGCGCGCGGCACGGCGACGCGTAGTACGTCTCGCACGCTCGCTCGCAGCGGATCCTACCTCGATGCCCATCTGTATCCACAAGTCGCACGCCCGGCGTATCCTGCGCTCGTTGCCGACGGGGTCGGTGCTGGACAGCAGGAACAAGGCCGGCGCGCGGCACGGCGACGCGTAGTACGTCTCGCACGCTCGCTCGCAGCGGATCCTACCTCGATGCCCATCTGTATCCACAAGTCGCACGCCCGGCGTATCCTGCGCTCGTTGCCGACGGGGTCGGTGCTGGACAGCAGGAACAAGGCCGGCGCGCGGCACGGCGACGCGTAGTACGTCTCGCACGCTCGCTCGCAGCGGATCCTACCTCGATGCCCATCTGTATCCACAAGTCGCACGCCCGGCGTATCCTGCGCTCGTTGCCGACGGGGTCGGTGCTGGACAGCAGGAACAAGGCCGGCGCGCGGCACGGCGACGCGTAGTACGTCTCGCACGCTCGCTCGCAGCGGATCCTACCTCGATGCCCATCTGTATCCACAAGTCGCACGCCCGGCGTATCCTGCGCTCGTTGCCGACGGGGTCGGTGCTGGACAGCAGGAACAAGGCCGGCGCGCGGCACGGCGACGCGTAGTACGTCTCGCACGCTCGCTCGCAGCGGATCCTACCTCGATGCCCATCTGTATCCACAAGTCGCACGCCCGGCGTATCCTGCGCTCGTTGCCGACGGGGTCGGTGCTGGACAGCAGGAACAAGGCCGGCGCGCGGCACGGCGACGCGTAGTACGTCTCGCACGCTCGCTCGCAGCGGATCCTACCTCGATGCCCATCTGTATCCACAAGTCGCACGCCCGGCGTATCCTGCGCTCGTTGCCGACGGGGTCGGTGCTGGACAGCAGGAACAAGGCCGGCGCGCGGCACGGCGACGCGTAGTACGTCTCGCACGCTCGCTCGCAGCGGATCCTACCTCGATGCCCATCTGTATCCACAAGTCGCACGCCCGGCGTATCCTGCGCTCGTTGCCGACGGGGTCGGTGCTGGACAGCAGGAACAAGGCCGGCGCGCGGCACGGCGACGCGTAGTACGTCTCGCACGCTCGCTCGCAGCGGATCCTACCTCGATGCCCATCTGTATCCACAAGTCGCACGCCCGGCGTATCCTGCGCTCGTTGCCGACGGGGTCGGTGCTGGACAGCAGGAACAAGGCCGGCGCGCGGCACGGCGACGCGTAGTACGTCTCGCACGCTCGCTCGCAGCGGATCCTACCTCGATGCCCATCTGTATCCACAAGTCGCACGCCCGGCGTATCCTGCGCTCGTTGCCGACGGGGTCGGTGCTGGACAGCAGGAACAAGGCCGGCGCGCGGCACGGCGACGCGTAGTACGTCTCGCACGCTCGCTCGCAGCGGATCCTACCTCGATGCCCATCTGTATCCACAAGTCGCACGCCCGGCGTATCCTGCGCTCGTTGCCGACGGGGTCGGTGCTGGACAGCAGGAACAAGGCCGGCGCGCGGCACGGCGACGCGTAGTACGTCTCGCACGCTCGCTCGCAGCGGATCCTACCTCGATGCCCATCTGTATCCACAAGTCGCACGCCCGGCGTATCCTGCGCTCGTTGCCGACGGGGTCGGTGCTGGACAGCAGGAACAAGGCCGGCGCGCGGCACGGCGACGCGTAGTACGTCTCGCACGCTCGCTCGCAGCGGATCCTACCTCGATGCCCATCTGTATCCACAAGTCGCACGCCCGGCGTATCCTGCGCTCGTTGCCGACGGGGTCGGTGCTGGACAGCAGGAACAAGGCCGGCGCGCGGCACGGCGACGCGTAGTACGTCTCGCACGCTCGCTCGCAGCGGATCCTACCTCGATGCCCATCTGTATCCACAAGTCGCACGCCCGGCGTATCCTGCGCTCGTTGCCGACGGGGTCGGTGCTGGACAGCAGGAACAAGGCCGGCGCGCGGCACGGCGACGCGTAGTACGTCTCGCACGCTCGCTCGCAGCGGATCCTACCTCGATGCCCATCTGTATCCACAAGTCGCACGCCCGGCGTATCCTGCGCTCGTTGCCGACGGGGTCGGTGCTGGACAGCAGGAACAAGGCCGGCGCGCGGCACGGCGACGCGTAGTACGTCTCGCACGCTCGCTCGCAGCGGATCCTACCTCGATGCCCATCTGTATCCACAAGTCGCACGCCCGGCGTATCCTGCGCTCGTTGCCGACGGGGTCGGTGCTGGACAGCAGGAACAAGGCCGGCGCGCGGCACGGCGACGCGTAGTACGTCTCGCACGCTCGCTCGCAGCGGATCCTACCTCGATGCCCATCTGTATCCACAAGTCGCACGCCCGGCGTATCCTGCGCTCGTTGCCGACGGGGTCGGTGCTGGACAGCAGGAACAAGGCCGGCGCGCGGCACGGCGACGCGTAGTACGTCTCGCACGCTCGCTCGTAGTGGACTGTGCCCACGTTGTACAACGCTTTGAGGTATGCTCTTGAACAAAATGTACCAACGTTGAAATTAAATATATTTAACATATTGCACCTATTAGTTACTCATTTATTAATAGAAGTATTTTAACTATTGCTATTTATTTCGCAACATTGTTACGTAACATTTTCACTTCTTTGTCCACAATTGGACATACTTTTGGAGGGACTACTACACGCCTGTATGTAGCGACTCCCTCGGATTCATCTAATGTCGTTGGGCTACCTAGAGTGCGGCTGCCAAAACGGCGCTTTACAATGCGAGGTTCATTTCACCATTTCCACTTACAAAATAATGTTTTTCGTGATCGCCTGTCCGGCCCGGCTGGTGGGGAACAGCGCGAGCGGCACGCCGACCGACACCTCGGTGATGTCGGCCACCGAGTCCCACACCTGGGCTTGCACGCGGTCCAGCACTGGTTGGTACCTGCGAAATTTACCTACGGGTAACATTGTAAAATACTAATTTATAAAAACAAGTGACTAGGGTGACTTCGCCGGTTACGCGACCAGGGTCAGTTACGCGACCACTAACAGGACCTACGGCATTAAAACGAAAATAATAAGAATTCTATTCTTCTTTTCCAAATGAAATTCACTTAAGTAAAGAGGGGGATAGACCTATTAGTTTTACCTACAATAGTTGGCAGCTTTGTGTTTACCCGAAAACAAACAAATCTTAGTTCAATCCGCCGCTCATACTTTCGGCGCGTACACGTTCCCAAAACAACGAAAAAAATAGTGAGTAAGTGATGCGTTCGAGGTAAATAGATCGTGATGTATTTATTTGAGTCAATTTTTTAATGTTCTATTAAGTGGATATATATATGTTTTACGTTATTTGTACATTTATTACATGTAATAACAAAATCAGGTAAAAAAATTGAATGGTCGCTAACTGAAATTGGAATTAGCCAATAACTTCAGTTGGCGACCACCTGGCCGCCAATAGACATTTAGAAAGAAAAACATTTATTTTTATTTTTTATAGACTACAAATCTAATTCGGAATTTAATCACTTTCAATTTAATTTGTTTATTTTTATCCGTGTATCTTTTAGTTTACGACCACCAAATTATTATTATAAAACATCTTAAAATGTATGGGTATCAAGTGGTCGCCAACTAAAAATGAGCAAATTAATATGTGGGTTTACGACCATTTGCAATCACTACTTATAATCTTATCTGTTTTTTGCATAATGTAGGTGTTTAATATATAATATTTTCATTACAGATGTCCTCCACAAACCGTATTAGAAAATAACACCGGCTTATTCCCAAAGAGATCTGGAATGTGCTTTAAAAATATAAGAGAAGGAGGACACGGTATTAGAAAGAAATGTAAAATGTATAACATCCCGAGATCTGATGATCTGATGATTTGATTCTAAACTTTTGTAATTGTTGTTTAAAGTGATATTTTTAATTTTGTACTTGTGTAGGAAAATGTATTATACTTGCTAAGATTCATTTAAGCTTAAGATTGAATATTAAAGTGTACCTTTGATCTCATGATAAAATGTGTTTTAATAATTTATTATAATGTATGAATAATAAAGCATGAATAATAATTATTTTTTAAACATTAACACGTTCATATTTTTTATTTTTAATTAATCAAATTTAGTTTTCCCTAGCAAATCGAGAGGTCGCCAACTAGATAAGGGGGCAGTCGTCAACTAGCAAAAGTGGTCGCCAACTAGCATTTCACATAGTTTTTAAGATTTATTCAATTTAAAATGTTTTCACAACTGTAATTCTTATTTTTTTACTTTTAAATATAACTTGACAATATCTAGGACCCCGTCATATAACTTTAATACATGTGCTATGGGTGCAACATACTTAAATATTGACGTAAAGTTGAATATCCCGCTAATCGGTCGCCAACCGGCGAAATCACCCTACTTAGGTATATTACTAACAAATAAGAAATAAACTATACGACAAAAAAAAAATTATAACAACCATGAACAACAACGAAAAATGAATAAAATCCGGACCGCGTCTTTACTTAAAGAATTTATTTGTTTTTTTTTTTTGAACATTTAAACGTGAGTTTTTAAAGCAAATAAATAGGAATAGATATGCAAGTGGTGGCCTAAACCAAAGATTTGGTAAAATCGAAACTTGCGAGACTCGCGTTCCTATCTATGCTACTTCGTGACGAGAGCAGTCGCCTTAGCACGAACATGTACTTTCGAATACTTAGCTTTCTTTCTTAGTTATGTACAATACTATTATTATATGTCATAAATTAATGCTGAGAAAATATGCTCTGACATAAATCTGTCTCGTTTTAGCTCTGTTTTGGGCCTGAGCGGAGTGGGGGTGCCATCTTTAGATTTCAGCCATAGTGCTACTCTGTATCTTTTTATTTATGTGTGAGCTGAATAAATATTTATTTATTTATTTAAAATAGGCTCAGGCTCGTGTACAGTGTACTAACTTGTCTTTATCAGTCAACGCGTGTACCATGGCCTCCGACCACAGGTAGCCCCCCACCGAGAACCCGTGCACCACGTACGCCGTGTTGTTGGCGGTCATCAGCTGCAGCAGGTCCCTGGCTATAACCTGGAAAATACTCCGAGTGAGGGACCATGGAAAAAGAGAATGGAGTGAAATGAATTCGATGGGGGTTTTAGTTTTAATTTTAGTATTAATCAATTTATAAATTTATAGGTAGTTAAGTCTATTTTTAAATTATTTAGTTGCTTATATTTAAGACTAGTTAGCTGATTCCCGCGACTTCGTCCGCGTGGAAAAAGTTTAGAGTGACTTGCTACCATCCGCGAGAAGTTATGTCCTCTATCTCCGATATTAATATTTAGAAGATCGTCACCAAAATTGGACAAAATATTTCTAATAGTACACAATTTATAATAAAAAAAGAATTGTCAAATTCGGTTTACATTTGACGAAGTGATGGAGCAAAATCAACAAAAACTTTCATCCCCTATCCCGGAAAAACCTTATTGTTAATCAGGATAAAAAGTATCCTATATATTGATTCGGAGTATCAGCTACCACTATACCAAATTTCATTCAAATCCGTTCTGTAGTTTTTCCGTTACAGTTTTATTATAAGTATAGATATTATTGTTTTACTAGCTTTTGCCCGCGACTTCGCTCACGTTGAGTTCAATATTCCAAACCCCTAAACTCAAACATACGTTTGAGTTATGCTCTCATTCAAATAATAATCACACGAGTTTAATACGAGGCATTTATTTCGAAATCACAGACAGACTCTGCAGTATTGCGGACCATATATGCATACCTACAGCACGTGTAGGCATGAACTTTATAAATAAACGGTCAAGCACGAGTCGGACCCACACACGTAGGATTCCGTATCATCATGCAAAATTTAACACCAGCTTTAATATTTAAACAATTAAAAAATTGAATACCATAATTTTAAGATCAAGCAAAATAAAAAAAATTGTATGGAGATCGTCTATATATTTAACTTTTTTTTCTTATTTATTGCTAAAAATTTAAATTACATACTAAGAGGTGGAACCTCTTACGATTCATGAGATACAGCCCGCTGACAGACAGACGGACGAACGGCGAAGGCTTACTAGGTACTTAATAGGGTCCCACCTAGGTTCTTCCCACAACACCTTTGTTACTTTTTTAGAGTATAGAACCCTAAAAAAGTAACAAAATTGATCCGGTTTTACATTTTTGGACTTGACTTCTATTATCTAATATCTTAAATTAAAATCAAAACTTGTTTGGCGTATAAATTATATAAGAGTCATTTGCAATTAGGGTTGAGAACTTGAAATCTTTCTCTTAAAAACAGTTTTTTTTATTCGATGACAAGATAGTCCTTGATTGCAATCTCACCTGATGGTAAGTGACGATGCAGTCTAAGATGGTTGCGGGCTAACTTGGAAGGGATATGGCAATGTACTCATACCTCTAATCGGTTTCTACACGCTATCGTGCCGGAACCTAAATCGCTTGGCGGCACTTCCTCGACGGTAGGATGGTAACTTGCTACGGCCAAAGGCTTCCACCAGACCAGACCAGAGACAATTTAGAAATTATAAATTCCTAAATTGCCCCCGTCTGGAATCGAACCCCAGACCTCTCAGCTATAAACCACAGCGCTCACCACTGCGCCAGGGAGGTCAACAAAAATTTATTTCATATTTTATTATTTAGTTTAATTTCCGTGTTCAATAAAATAGCTAGCTACACACACATTTAAATATTCATTATACTTTAGCCGACATAGTAAATTAATCAGCTTAGGTAATTGTTAGGTTTAGGGGTCACCCAGCGGGCAATCGAGACAGTTAGTTTTTATTTTATTAGCTCTTCTGTAAAAAAGTGTGATTTTGATTTATGGTAGTTTTGAATTGAAACGGCGATTTGTGCACTACAATATCTCCCGCGCAGACGGCTCATCTCTGTGGAGATTGGAGGACAGTATATTTAAAAAAGATATATGTATAGATACCTTTGCTCCCTTCCTAGGCCACAGCAGCTGCCAGGGCTCGCATGTGACGCGCAGCACGTCGAAGCCTTCTTCCAGGTAGATCTTGGCATACTTCATCACTTGCTTGTCGGTCGCCAGCAGCCAGTTCAGCATGATGCACACGGGCTTGTCGCTCGGTTTGCTCAACCTGGAGACGAACGCAAGCAAGTTACTTTTTTTTTTTTTTAATTTATTGATAAATTTAGGTACACAAATAAACTTAAAAATACTGTGTCGCCAAACTGGACAGCCAGTTTGATGGCGAGCTGGCGCTCTTATAGATAAAAGTTAAAAACCTAATGCACCTAATAATTACAATTTTGACAACAACTTAACTAAACTAATCATTAACTATAATCAATAAATAACTAACACTTAACAATAGTCAATCAGTGAAGGAGTCCTTAATAAAAACCTCTTTTAGTTTATTTTACTACAAGGTATCGTTAAAGTCTAGCGGTGGAGAGAGCTATGGGAGGGAGCTATCCGTGCGAGATAAATCAGAAATGGGGAGATTATCTCCCTGATTATGCTCACTATATCCACTGGATATAGTGGGCGGTAGATCGAGGCATGTGGACGTCTATGCGAGAGAACTACATCTAGCAGTGGAGGTTTATGAGTTGATAAAGAAGATGGATAACTCAAGCCTTTAGAGCCTCAATAGCCCAACGGTTAAAGGTGTAGACCGAAAAACTGAAAAGTCGCAGGTTCGATTCCCACCCGTTGCACTATTGCACTAGCCCGCTATCATCTTAGATTGCATCGTCACTTACCATCAGATGAGATCGCAGTCAATCTTGTCATCGAATAAAAAGTAAAAAAGTATCCAATATTCGTTTTTCGAATAGGTGTGATGAAAATAATTTGACTTACTTCATGGTTTTGAGATCTGTGTGAATATTCATTTTGTCACGGGAAATGTAGAGCAGATTCTTGTTGATCTGATGCGTATGCGCATTGCGTGCGCACAGCGGCCTTGCTAGTGTGCGTGACAGGCGTGTGCGTGTGTTGCTCTGAAAAAAAAAGCAATGAATATAATAATGAATATAATGGATAAAGAAACAATGAATGTGGATTGTAGGTCTATGCTATTAGTCATTGAAAATTGAACTTTGCTAAGACTAGTAACAATTGTAAATAAAACTTTGATTTTTAAAAAAAGAAAAAGTTTGAATTTTTAAAAATCCATTTATCTTTTGGTAGCATCATCAGCCCCTGATTATCATTTAAGACCAGAGTATCTACTTGTCAAGACCAATTAACGAGTGTGACTTGGACGGTTATTACGGTTATTATTTACATTTTTGTGCCTATTTCTATTATCTATTTATATTTTTTAATGTAGGTACCTAATCGGATCAAGGTATTAGAAAGCATAATTCTTAGTTTTGTTTTCTACTCTTTTTTGTCAAGCCGGAAGTACTAATTCTTTGGTACAGTGTCAATCTATACCAGAATCTCTATAGTTGATAAAAAGATAGGTCCTTTACTTACGTTTATAAAATAATTAATTGTAATCACTGAAGATGACTTGAAGCACGTAGAGTATAGACATGCTCCCTGTGCAGTGGCCATATTGGTGGTGGCTGTAAGAAATTGCAAGCTGTTAGTAAGTTGATCATGATGATTATGAAGATAAATGATATAATACCTACTTTGGTATGATGATTACCTACTTTCATGTCTTTAGTGACACTCTCAAGATTATCACAAATCGATTCACGTAAGAATCATCAAAATCTGTCCATGCGTATGGTCTCTAGAGCGCCACAAACATACCTACATATATACGTACATACATAGACTGATAAATACATTAACCTTCTTTGCGTCGTGCAGTAGGATAAAATATGTACATTGGGTGGCCTTATGGCTAAGAAGCGATCTCTTCCAGGCAACCAACGACAAAAAATAAATTAAAACAAAAATCAAGCCAGGGCAGGTCTGGATAAATTTGTATGAGACACCTGCGGAATCTTCTGTACCTTAAGGTATTAGCTATTCTGTGCCCGTAACAAGAGAGTAGGTACCAGTGAATCAAAAGTGTTGGCATTGAAAAATTAGGTAGGTACCTATTAAGCTATTGCATAGCTTCTATCGCGGGCCAGTGTGGAGACCGAATCCAGAAATTCCGTAACGAAAATAACCTGACACGGGACTCCTCTACGGTGAGCCGCTAGATGGCGTTGATAAAAAATGCTATGCAATAGCTTTACCGCGGCAGTCCCCGAGTGCCACACGTCTTTTATAAGTAAGTATATACCGATACCATATCGCAAACTCAATTCTATCGAGTTGGTATGGTAAAGGTAGTTATGGCATGGTGGGTATTCAAGATGTTTTGATAGGTATAAAAAAACATTTAATGAAGTAATTAACACAAATCATTTTAATTAACTGCTAATCGGTGGAAATAATGGACCACGTGATACGGGAAGAAAATGCCATACAATGGAATATCGATGACGTCATCGAACTCGCAGATTTTTTTTAATAACTTCATACGAAAACTATTAGTGATACTTATATAAATGCGAAATGTTTGTTACTTTTTGACGAAAAAAGTAAGTACTAAAGTTAAACTAGTTACCTACCTAAAGTTGATTTTTATATCCATTAAACTAAATCTTTTTTTTATTGAATACAAGATAGTCCTCGACGGCGATCTCACCTGATGGTAAGTGACGATCGAGTCTAAGATGGTAACGGGCTAACTTTGAAGGGGTACCACGCCATTGTGCCGGAACGCTGAATCGCTTGGCGGCACGTCTTTGACGGTAGGGTGGTAACTAGCCGCGGCCAAAGCCTACCACCTGACCAGACCAGAGACAATTGAGAATAGCCCTCCCAGTTATAAGACTACAGCGCTCACTTGGCGCTACACGCCATCTTGCCGGAACGCTAAATCGCTTGGCGGCTCGATCCCCGATAGGTATTCTTTGAACTTTTTTTGAAAGCTCTTCAAAAAGAGATCGAGTTATGAGGTATTTAAATTAATTATTATTAGAAAGTTTATATTATTTAATTAATCTATCATTTATTTATATACACATTTACCCCATTGTTTCTAAAAATGTTTACAAATATAAATTTTACGAATATAAATATAAAAACAACATTAAAAACAATAAAATAAATGGGTCCCACTTGCTGCGGGATAGGGACCCAAGCAGCCAGTGGTCAGGGCTCCAGAGTGAGGAACCTCCTCACAATGCGTGCCGTCTCAAGGAGTACCGCCTTCTGTACCCTGCTCTTGATCCAAGTATTAAGCGAAAGTTTCTTAAGATGTTGATCGAAACTTTTCGCTATGAGACCATTGACCGAAACGACCATCGGCACTACAATCGTTGAATCAACATTCCACATGGCATATTATTTAATATTATTAGATAGTTTGAATTTTCACACCACTGTGAATACACCTTTACCCCGCCGTTATTATTTAATTAATATTGATGACTCAGTCTCACTATTTTCGTAACGCGTTTGAAACGGACAATATACCTACCTACTGTGTTACGAGCATTGTCGGTGGTATAAAAAATTTGACTTCATAACCTTCCTATTATCTTATAACCTTGAGACGTATTGGCACATTACATTGCAACCTGTTATTATAGGTAAATGTATTGGGTTTTTGTCAAGAAATTATTCTCAGTATTAGCACAGAGGGACAGTTAATTAGCTCGGAGTTAGGAAGTTCAGGAAATTGGGCTTTCCGAATCGAAAGGCGTAAAATCGTTGGTCCTGCGCCTGATCCCTCTCGGACACCCATTTTCGTCCCATTGGCCTATGAGAGTGAGGGAATAGTAAGTGTAACTGTGTTTACGCATACACTATAACAGGTATACTACACTGTAATATGTGCAGTGCAGATGGTGAATATCTGTGCAGGTTGGGGCAGCAAGTAACTGCAACTTAACTCCGAGATCGTAATGCTAAGTTGTTGACAAAAGCCCAATACCAGTTATTTTTGGCACGACCCGGACACCGAATCTAGGACGCCATCATCCACAGTCGAACATATTAACCACTAGACCGGCGCGGCGCGGCGAGGCTCTCGCAATAAGGCCACACAATTGACACATATGAGCCTAGACACTTTTTCTAATTACCTTGAGTAAGTTAAGTAACTTACCATTTACCAATCAATTAAAAGTAGAAACTAAAGAAGGTAAGAATGGGTTAGGACTTAGGGCTGCCACCCATAACAGTTATTGTTTATTTTAAACCATTTTTTAAACAAACCTACCTGTAGGCTGTACCTACTATTGTTTAAAATAGTGTGAAAATCAGACTCTGGATATGTTTACAATCACGTTTAATAATTAACTTGTCCAGTTATTAATTCACATCACTTAGAGTTACAACGCAACACAACTACATTTTTAGGTTAGTTCACATTTCCAACTTTACATCAACACGCGCAGACAGACGCCATGATTGTTCCCAGTCCCGCTGGCGCCATATCCACCTCACCGCGCCCGCGTGACGTCACACCGTACTCGTGGCGACATCTCTGTCCTTCACGTAACATCGCGTGCTTAACATCGGCCATCCTGAAAAGTGAATACCACCAGGTATTCACACACAGGCATTAGTGGAGAATAAGATTTTCAGATGCAGACCTAAATTGACTGAACCAGATCGGACTGAAGTAGGTTTTTAACTTTCTAGAAAATCTATTATATCCTGTGCGTCAACACTGTCCTTGTCAGAATCAGTTGCCGTAATTTAGTGAACTTCGGTTGCACCCATCAGCAGCAACCACCGCCACAATACTCTACAACCTTTCATTTCTTTACACCGCGAAGTTAAATCGACCATTCGGTAGATCCCGCGTCAATTCGCACAACCCTGCTTACATGCACGCTGCACGTGTCGGCACTGTGCACCTCAACACGCCTTTGATCACTATGTTTACCCATTCGCCTGCGAGCGAATAACAGTCAGCGCTAATATGTCCACCAGTGTCACAACTGTGCACTCCCAACCAAACATATAACAACTGCATGTATATGCCACAGTGAGCAAGCTAGTATACCTCTTATTAAACACTCAGCCATCCAACATCATCCCAAAAGCACTTCCACCGGCGCCTGTCCCGGCACAAGGCTTGACACCTGGCGCGCAGAGCAAAGAGGAAACAGACTAATGTTTTCAACGGTGAGTGGCGTCAATGCCAATACATGGTCCCAACTGGCATCACAATAACCTAATGAGTTCTAGGGCCTTTAAGTAAGAACCTAGGCCATGGCATCGGAAATTTGGGAATACATCAAATCCAGAACCTCCTAGAAAGATGGAACTAAGAGAGCAAAAGCAACCTCAACTTTAAGATAGATGCAGAATAGTTGCAAACTACAGGGGCCTCAACTGTTCGGCCAATATTGCTGATAAGATGATGAAACAGCAGGTACTACTCATTTAGTCTCAGAACTAAAATCGACACCCAACACTTCTACGAAGTAATCCAATAGTGACTCTCCTAATATGATAGCGGAAATCACCAAATTTCGTGATAGAATGCGTAGGAATCAAACCATGCAACTTGGAGGAGAAGAAGCGGAAACTGAATATGGTCACAGGGCCGGAAGTTGTGGCTCTTCAACGAATAACGACCTAAGCTTTTCGGATGTGAGTTAAAACTTAAGTTCTTCTGGTGTGAACGTATCAGTGATTTCACTGTCCAGCAAATATTTTGCTAAGGGATTATAATTACTTGCTGCAAACTGATCGGAGATCAATACTTGAGGTGTCAAATGTATCAGTGTGCTTAATTTACGATTTCGGATGGAACTTAATCGTTGCAGATATAAGGCAACCAATGTTTGGTGCACACTTTTAAGTTACTTGGATTTTAGTTGACCCTGAGGCACATAAGATAACAGATCAGTTAACAAATCTTAAGGCGGTAGAGCACACATATCAGAGACGAGCCAAATTTCGGTTAAAGCAGTTGATAGTATTTACCCATATTAAAGTCAAAGTATCTGGAACTTTAAACAATATCACTTAAGGAGGTTCTTATAATATTTTCAACAACAACATAGGAACAAACAGTTCTTCGGGTGCGGCCCCTACTTCCGGATAGGCATAGTAAAGTTAAGATGAAGAATTTAAAATCAGGTGTGATCTTAATAGCCTCCGTTGATAGGATAATTAAGTGGTAGCACTGTGCTAAGTCTAAACTAGTGTTTGCCGGGTAACTTCTCAACTTAGCATCACCAATGTTTGGCAAAAGGAACCTGTTCTTGACTGTTAAGACATTCAAAGCTCTGTACTCCGCACACAATCTACTATCAACATTTTTCTTTGACTAAAAAAACCGTTAACGCTGATCAGCTACGTTCTACAGTCCGCTCTAGTAAAGTCAATTAAAATAAAAAAACATTATTAAGTTATACACATAATATGAACACATAATAATTTCGTAGATCAGAATATAATTTAACCATATTGTTTGTAAAAGGTGAACCAGAGTCAAAAGACATATTATTCTGAACCAGAATCGGATTTTGTCATGCACTTAAACAAATAAAATTGTAATTTTTTAAAAAATATATTTTTATTTTCTCTACCAGGGACCCCAATCATCAATTTTCAGATCGACAGACCTGCGGAAGTCTGTAAGACCCTCTTATTAAGCAGGAAATGAGCTGATGATATTTAACACCTGTCCAGATCTTCACTATTGATTAATCGAAAACCATCCTGATCACGTCAGCTTTCAAACAGAAAGTAACCGCGTCAAACCCATAATACTCGTATGAGGGTTAAAAATTATAGGAATAGGACAGAAGTCAGAACAGTCTCTACTTGGGTTCAAAATCAGAACATCATAATCAAAAATAAAAAAAATAAATAAAAAATAAATAAATAAAAATTAAAACAGATTAAACAGAATAAACAAAATGAACAGAATGAACATAATGAACAGAATAAACAGAATGAACAGAATGAGCAGAATGGACAAATTTAACAGATAAACAGATAAATAAATAATACAGATAGTACAGTATCATAGATAAAAGAGATAAAAGAGATAATACAGATAGTACAGATAGTACAGATAGTACAGATAGTACAGACAGTACAGATAGTACAGACAGTACAGACAGTACAGACAGTACAGACAGTACAGACAGTACAGACAGTACAGACAGCACAGACAGCACAGACAGTACAGATAGTACAGATAATACAGTTAATAGAGATAAAGCAGTTACAGCAGATAACACAGATTGAACGGATAAAACTGATAAAAGATATAATACAGATAGTACAGATAAAACAGATAATACAAATAATACAGATAATACAGATAGTACAGATAATACAGATAGTACAGGTAATACAGATAATGCAGTTAATACAGATAATACTGTTGCACAGATGGTATCGCTGTTGATTACAATAAAATAAATAATAAATAAATAAATACAGATAAAACAGATATAGCAGATAACACAGATTAAACGGATAAAACAGAATGAACAGAATGGACAGATTTAACAGATAAAGCAGACAGAACAGACAGGAAGACAGAACAGACAGAACGTACAGAACGCACAGAGCGCACAGAACGCACAGAGCGCACAGAACAGACAGAACGTACAGAACGTACAGAACGTACAGAATGTACAGAACGTACAGAACGCGCAGAACGTACAGAACGTACAGGACAGGACGTACAGGATGGGCAGGACGGACAGAACGGGCAGAATGGATAAAACGGATTAAACGGATAAACAGGAAAAAAAAGTTAAACAGTTAATCAAGTAAAACGGATAAAACGGGTGAAACAGGTAAAATGGATAAAACAGATAAACAGATGATATGGGTAAAACGCATAAAACTTAAACAGGTGAAATGGATAAAACGGATAAACGGATAAAACAGGTAAAACGGGTTAAATGGATAAACGGATAAAACAGGTGAAACGGATAAACCGGATAAACTGAAAAAACAGGTAAAACGGGTAAAACGGATAAACGGATAAAACATAAAACAGGTGAAATGGGTAAAACAGATAAACGGATAAAACATAAAACATGTGACATGGGTAAAACGGATAAACGGATAAAACAGATAACCCGAGTAAACGGATAAAACGGGTAAACGGATAAACGGGTAAAACAGTAAAAACGGATAAAACAAATAAACAAGTGAAACGGGTAAAATGGTTAAACGGATAAAAAGGATAAACGGATTAAACAGATTAACAAATTAACTGAACTGAACAGATCAGACAGAAAACTGAACAGATCGGTCAGAAAACAGAACAGATCAGACAGAAAATAGATGGTTAAAACCAACAGACAGATAAATAAAAATAAAAACTACGCACCTCAGTAATAACTGTGTCGGAAGAAAGTCGATTTATCATCATCATCATGATCAGCTGCATTCTCTACGATATTCAGTCCCACAACTTGATTCTTGTAGTAAAATCCATACGTCCAAGTATAACTCAATTTGCACTTAGTGTCAGACACACGTCAGACAAGTCAGTTTCATGAAAAGCATCTTTTTATAACATCACAGACTTCTGGGTAGCAACTGTTGAGTATCCCTTCGAGCAGATTACAGGTTGACCTGTAGGTATCTATGAACATCAGCTGGAAGTTTCATTCTGCAGCGGCTCGTTTTTTATTGTAAAACGCTTAGCAAACCGCTAATGTCACTGCTTTAACACCTCTCGAGTCGTCTCAATGAAAATCTAGTTTTACGTAACTTTGTCGAGATCCTTAAAAGACATCCTCTTCAACTCTTACAAAATCGCGTTCACATCGCGTTTTCCATACAAAAGTTTTATCGATAGTGATATTGACTGATTCCACATGAAATGTGCTGGCATTTGTCAGGGAAGCCGGAGTTAATCGGCATTTCTTAGTAGCCGCATGAATGCATTTTCTTTATTAGGCACTGATCTCTCTATATTTGGGTCCAATTTTCGTCGTAAATGCCACTTCTGAATGTGAAAATCAGACTCTGGATATGTTTACAATCACGTTTAATAATTAACTTGTCCAGTTATTAATTCACATCACTTAGAGTTACAACGCAACACAACTACATTTTTAGGTTAGTTCACATTTCCAACTTTACATCAACACGCGCAGACAGACGCCATGATTGTTCCCAGTCCCGCTGGCGCCATATCCACCTCACCGCGCCCGCGTGACGTCACACCGTACTCGTGGCGACATCTCTGTCCTTCACGTAACATCGCGTGCTTAACAATAGACCACATAAATTCGAATTTCGAAACTACTATATTTTTATTACTAGAAAAACTGGGGGTTCCCGCGAGTTTTAGGTTACCGAAAAAGAAACGGAAACCTTATTATAAAAGCCTTTAGAAGGTAACATATCGCGGGCAAAATGTAGTAGTTTCAAAATTACCCATTACATATACATTATTAAATTAAAAATTTAAAATACCTCGCGCATGTAAATCTATGGCTGGACTATGTATGATATATTGTAATATCCAAGATTTGTTTCCTAACACGTACAATTTGGGTATCTTTAAAACAAGAGTGAATACGCATCTTCTAGGCAAACGCGTTACACCTTAGACCACATCATCAATTTCCATCAGGTGTGATAGTGGTCAAGCGTGTGCCTGTAATATATAAAAAATCCAATTCATTTTTAGCGCGACCCGTTAATCAAACCCGGGCAGTCGACAAACGAGGCAAAAGCTAGATCGCCAGTGACTATCACTAAAGGACTTCACACACGGCAGCTATAATGTATATTAATGTATATTACATCCCGGGATGTATAGCTTTACATTATCTTAACCTATCACACACGGAGCAGGTAATGTAATATATCTTTCCCTTCATTCCATTGGTATACGTCTCGACTGACGCACTTCCCAGCTACTAAAGTGCTATACAGGGTGTTATTATTTTTAATATGGATCTGTCAAGTTATTTATTACTAGATTTACTAGATAGTTCATCAGAAGATGCTTCAGATTGTGATTATGATGCGGGTATTGCCATATGTGCCAAAAATAGAACAATTTTCAGCGAGGAATACGCGTGGCAATATTTGATCTACCTTAAAATACAAACCTACTATAAATTAATGATAAAATTATTCCTACATACGATTTAATATATTTAAAAAATAATATAGTTACCTAAATGTTAATTTTTACATGTTCGATCTATTTCAATTCAGAAACGATTTTCGATAGTCTGTGGTTGTTCGATACGCATGGTACTTTACTAAGTGGGCGGTTCCCATCAATGAAGTACCACATTATCTGTATTACATTTTAACGAAAAAAAAAACGAAACTTCCTGAACGTAATCTGCCAAAATTATCATCCTAAATTTGAGAAAGTATAATGGTTTGCACCGAGCAGTGATCACCGGAAAATCACCGGTGATTCTCCGTAGAAAGTAATCAATTGAAAACACCGGAGAAACACCGGTGTGTCACCGGTGATTATTAGATCATAAAGGTATGCGCCATCAGGGGCCCAAGTCTGCTATTGCAATTGTAGTTACATTGCCTATCAATGACATCCCAATTGCTACTTTAAGCAATTTTGGTAGTCTACTAATTCAATGGCGTCACAATTGTTTACCGATGGTTTGCCACTGACACATCTAGCTTTAAATCTAGCTTAAATAAACGTTTTTAATATGTAGTTTTTTTTGAAACTCATTTCGGGAAACGCTTTTTAAGCTAATTCCAATACCGAGGTATCATTAAATTACAATCTAATTATAAGAAATCGAACGACCATTGTGAATTTAGTAGACTACGAAATTTTGGACCAATGATAATTGTATTGTAATTGTATTGCGGATCAATGACAATGACATGTAAAATAGCAGACTTGGGGCCCAGTACCGACTACCGAGTACGTTTATTCACGAATGCATTTCGTTACTCGCATATTTCGTATTTTCGTACTGATTAAAACTAACGATGTAACTATTTATGTTTTGCAACGACCACCTCTATTTTTGAACACCCTTGCTATTGAGTAAATATACGGAAATATGTAAAGATGTATTGAGATGTATCGAGATGTATCGAGATGTATTGAGATATAAATGTATATTTTCATACCGCTCGGTATCTTAAGATACGAAGATGTAAAAATATACATTATAGCTGTCGTGTGTGGTCTCCTGTCAATTTATATGGAAAGATGTAATGAGATGTATCGAGATGTATCGTGCTATAATATACATCTTTACATTATAGCTGCCGTGTGTGAAGTCCTTAACTCGTATTTTGTATGACGAAGGCAACTTTTCGTTGTTTTCTATAACCACTGGGAATGACAAGAAAAAGAAAGATACCGGCCGAATTGATAACCTCCTGCTTTTCGGAAGTCGGTTAAAAATAGAGAGTATGGCAGCTGGAGTGTTTTCCACTTTAGTAGCGTCTCTTCCGGTCTTTTAAAGTGAACCATAGATAACCAACAAAATGCTCTAAGATAGAGAAGCTTAGAGTAGTAGTAGGTATTTATACCTACCTGAGATAGAAAAGGAATAAACGCTAACCTGCCGCAATAAACTTTATTTCTTATTCAAAAATCTGACAACCTTAGTACGTACATAATCTAATATATAAAAATGAATCGCTTAATGTGTTGGTAAGCGCATCACGCGTGAACGGCTGGACCGATTTCGCTAATTCTTTTTTTATTGTGTTTGTTATTGTTAGGAGAAGGTTCTTATGAAAGAAAAAATTAAGAAAATTGCGCGGAAAATTAGAAAATTTAAGAAATATTAACCACCATATTAAATTATTTCTAATGTAACCGCTTTTACAATTCAAACTTTTTTGATGTAACCTTATGGCGTTTGACATAACATTGACAGAATGCGTGCTGCCAATTTCGTCAAAGAGGATGTAAAAAAACTTAAGACAGGACAACGTCTGTCGGGTCCGCTAGTAGATTATAATTATTAATTACTCACCGCTTTAATGTACTGTGGGAAAATTATGTATTACTTATAACACAAACACTTTTAATTGTACTGTGATCCAAGAATTAACAGCATATAACTTCCATAACTTTAACTCAAGCTTCAACTTGATAAAAGAAAGACTACTATAACTACTATTAAAAGCAAGTTTTTGTAAAGTACTCTGTGGTAGACGGTACCTACTTGTAACGAGGTATTGGTACCTATCTAACAAGTAACTGATATTGGTATGTGATAGATATGTAGTTATCTTGCGCAAAAAACCACGATAAAACTGCATAAAACTAACACGATATAAACACGAACACACCGAGCCGGCGTGGCTTTCGTACTGACGTGAAGACGAGTTTATCGTACAGCTAGGGAGGCCACATACGATCAAGTTTTCCGTAAAGTTTGCATGATGCTTAAGGATTTGAAAAAATTTCGGTACCCGAGTACCTAGTATGGTAGTAACGGTATGGAACGCATTTCCAGCTTCTGTGTTTCAAGCCACGTATAATCTGAGTACCTTCAAGAAAAGAGTGAATAGGCATTTTCTAGGCAAGCGCGCTCCAACCTAGACCTCATCAATGCTCACATCATTGATTGTCGTCAAGCGCAAGCCTATCTCATAATAAAAAAAAAAATAGTATCGATACTTTTGGTTCAATACCTAGGAAAGCTCCAGAAAGTTGTAGCTACCACTCCATCGAAAGAGGTAACGCTATCGAGAGAGAAAGAAAATAGTATAAAACGAATAGTCTGCTGTCTGACGTGTGAAATCTAGTCACATCACACTAATATTATAAAGCTGAAAGTTTGTATGTGTGTGTGTGTGTGTGTGTGTGTGTGTGTGTGTATGTTTGTTACTCTTTCACGCAAAAACTACTGGACCGATTTGGCTGAAATTTAAAATGGAGATAGATTATACCTTGGATTAAAACATAGGCTACTCTTTATCCCGGAAAATCAAAGAGTTCCCGCGGGATTTTAAAAACTAAATTCACGCGGACGAAGTCGCGGGCATCAGCTAGTGATGAGATAAAAGTATCGAGTAATTTTGAAACTACCGTAAGTAAGCAGACTACAGTTTACTATTGTTTTGCTGATGTATAGCGTAATTACCTCTCCCGATGAGTGGTACAGTTGTCGGGAGCTTTCCTGGGTATCGGACCGAAAGTAGGTATTGATACTACTCAGGTGTCGATCCTTTTTTCGAATCCCTAAGCATCATGCAAACTTGACGACAAACTTGATCGTATGTAGCCTCCCTAACTTGATATAAAAACTGCAAATTAAAAATTGTAATCATCCTGACCAGCAGCGTTTAAAGTCTTTTGTTACTATGCCATTATGAATCTATTATATCTGTTAGTACTTATGTGTTAAATCCTTGTTAAATCTGATACTTAGGTAAGTAATATTTACTTATTATTATTTAATTGTTATAAAAGCGGTAGGTTTGTTTTTACTATTGAATTGAATAAATAAATAAAGAATAATAATAGTTTATTTCAGGCAATAAAAACCGAATAGGTACAAAATTACAAAAATAATACCTAATAAATAAATAGGTACCTACCTACTCGTTTATTTCAGACCGCAGATTAGTTTCAGACATACTTAAAGTTACCCATGCGTGGTAAAACGAGCGCCCGTTATGTTCACATTATACATTCAAAAAGATTGTCGAGAACTGTAACTAGTTACCTACCGGCGAGAGATTAGATAAGATAAGACGTCTAGGTACGAAGTATGCTAATGCTAAACATAAACCGACAAAAACTGTAACCCGTCTACCAAAAATTGGATTATTTTACGGCTAACATCCGCTATATTGTTTTTTTCTTTTAATATATATCGTCAGGGATAGTGCAAATCCGCGTAACTAGCATTAGTACCTACCTTAAAACAATGACTTCTATGTATACTACTGATATATAATACTACTACATAGAAGTCATTGCATTAAAATCCATTTTCATACGTTGGTGGTCGAATCAAAACCGCGTAAGTGTCCGAACCGACTAAATTAATCCCTTTAAAAGATATCTATTTTTATCCTGTAAAACTGTGACTAGTGTAGATCCGCGGTTTTTACCAATGGTAGGTACATACGCGATTTTACACTATCCCTGACGATATACATATAGACTAGCGCTTGGCTGCGATCACACCTGATGGTAAGTGAAGATGCAGCCTGAGATGGAACGCGCTTGCCTAGAAAATGGCTATTCACTCTTGATTTGCAGGTACCCAAATTGTAGTTACAGGGAAAAACGGAAGCTGAAAGGGCATACCGGATTTTAGCGGTGCGTTGATACGCAACGAAAATGCGTATTCATTTTCGAAAATCCTGATGGATTTTGTTCAAAATGTAGCCTATGCCACCCGGACCGATTGACACCTCATTCGTTGAAAATCGGCTCAGTAGCTTAGGCACTACGGTGGAACCATTGTGGAACATAGATACGTAGGTAAATAGTCACATACATACCCACATCTATTTACATATAAAAACTGCTAAAATTATCACCCTTCCTTTTGGATTTACGGTACTTAGTCAGGAAAAAGAGCTGATTAAAATCAAAATCAAAATTTATTTCATGTAGGCCAACTTGTAGTTCTTATGACACGTCATAAATCTATCCCCGGTTTGGAATGCAGATTCTGCTGAGAAGAGCCGGCAAGAAACTCAGCAGACGCTCTTTTCAAAAAAAAATTTTTTAACACAAAACTATGCTATGTATAGTGTTTCCGCAATGAAATTTCAAAAATGCATACGTAGGTACATACAATCCAATACGGACTAAGACAGGCAGACAAAGGAGACCCATTCTCGTTGGTGCTGGGAGTCACAAACAAAAAATTTGATTCCTCCATGCGTTGGTGGCACCCGTTCACGAGCATGACGCATAATCCAGCCGTTGCTTCGCTCAACGATTTTTTGAGGGAACGTAACAATTAATTATAATAATCTCTTTTATAATCTTAATTGTTATCAAACAAACATAAACTAAAAGCTTCCAATTAGGCCGGGCCGTAGGTAGTTAGGTAACATTGAGCATTTATAAATGCTCGAAGGTAGGTAAGTATCATCTGAAATCACAATCTGGATCTGAAATCACATATAAATATTATTTTGTAATGGGTACGAGTAGTTAGTTACTTTTTACCAGTCACCAGACCAGTTTTTAAAATTTTCAGCACGTTTTTTACTATCAGATCGTTCTAAAAGAATAGCGTAGGTAAGTAGGTACTTACCTATAATCTGAAAGAAACGTATGAGGCAAGTATTCGATTTTAAGATTCTGAATGTCTGTTTTTTTTTAACTTAAACTTTTGAACGGGCAAAAACAATATAAACGTAGTAGGTAATAAAAGTTTTGCATTAAAAAAAAATTTTTTTCTACATTTTTTCGGCTATTTAACTCAATTAACGTATAGGTACCAATAAGTAAGTAATTTCCATAAAGAATTTTCGATTCCGCACAACGGAGTACCAGTAAATTCTATTTTCAGCTAAGAATTGTCAAGCGTTAAGTAATTGTAAGATTTTGTAAAAAAAAATGCATTTTAAAACGTTTTTGGCGTAATATTTTGACTGCGTTAACCCTGCCGTCTAGATTTTATCATTTTGCTGCTATAAAACAAAGTGTCCATAAAATGCAACCAAGATATAAGATCTTGCACATTATTAAGTCGAGATGACTGCAAGTTCTTGGAACTTAATATTTAAACGTCACGTAATAAGATTACATAGTACACATAACTACTTCGCCGTTTTTTCGAGAACCGATTAGTTTCCCTCTAAACGCTGTCAGCAGATGCGAAAGAACAGGGGCCCAAGTCTGCTATTGCATTTGTAGTTCAATTGTCTATCAATGACATCACAATTGCTACTTTTAGCAATTTTGGTAGTCTACTAATTCAATGGCGTCACAATTGTTTTCCGATGATTTGCCACTGACACATCTAGCTTTGAATCTAGCTTAAATAAACGTTTTTAATGTGTAGTTTTTTTTAAAACTCATTTCGGCAAACGCTTTTTAAGCTAATGGCAATACAGAGGTATCATTGAATTACAATCCAATTATAAGAAATCGAACGAACATTGTGAATTTCGTAGACTACGAAATTTTGGACCAATGATAATTGAATTGTAATTGTATTGCGGTTCAATGACAATGACATGTAAAATAGCAGACTTGGGGCCCTGGCCTCTGACTTAAGATAGAGTTAGATTAGAGCTCTGACATAAATCTGTCTCTTTATAACTCTGTCTTGAGTCTGAGCAGACTGAGAGTGCGGTCTATAGATTTCAGCCTAGGGCCGATCATAGACTTAAATTATATGTATAGAGAATAAATCGGGATCTACACCGGAATGGCAGCGGCGCGAGAAGTACCTACTTTCAGTGTGAAATACTTTTAAACTTTGTCTACATAATCGCTAACCAGTATCGCTTGAAAAGCTCAAAAAGTCCACGCAGCCACCCACAGTGCCGCGAGGCCAAGCGATACTGGTCTGTAGCGATTATGTAGATAAAGTTTAAAATTGTTTCACACTGAAAATGCCCGCCGCACCGCTGCCATTCCGGTGTAGATCGGCCCTTACTGATCCAAGCAGCAGAGCTTTGCAGCAGGGTAAGGAAAACTTTATTATAAATAGTATTAATCTAAGTATAGAAATCAGCTATTGAATAAAACCAATAAAATATTTTCAATCTATCTTTATTTTATATATAAAAAAAAATATAGACTATTGATAATAATCCAAAAAATCTTTTTGTTTTATCCTTATCCTAATAATTCAGTCGACGCTAATAAAAAGTGCATAAAATCTTATTTTAAATTACAGCAGGTAACTGACAATTTAATAGCTTACAACTACTTGGTCTGGTTTTATTACAATATTTTCTATTTTTGTAGCCAGCAAGTTTTGCCTCATGCCACTCCTCCACCTGCGTCGTAAAGCGTAAATTAACACGATAATAAAGACATTAACACTAACATTAATGCGGATGGAGCACTAGCATTAAGCGAACAAAATTAAGGAGGGTTTTTCTTGTGATTATAATTAAAATCTAAGCAAGAAAACAATAGTTCAAGACATACATATCTTTACAGACAAAAGTTTTAGGAAGATGTTCATTCATTTTTATTCAGAATTAAAATACAATCAAAATGAAAAACAAAAGCACTTTAAATATGTATTAAGTTATATGTATATAAATAAAAAAAATATTAATTTAATATATTACTCCTGTGCCCATAAGAATATCGACACATTGGCGACATAATAATGCCTAAATACGCGACAATTTGAAGCAATATTGCACTAACATTTTCAACTTAATTCATTTATTATTTTTTTATTAAAGTGTTTACCTACACTTAGGAAATATCCTAATCTAAATATATAAAAGGCAAAGGTGACTGATTGACTGACTGACTGACTGATCTATCAACGCACAGCCCTAACCACTGGACGGATCGGGCTGAAATTTGGCATCCAGACAGCTATTATGACGTAGACATCCGCTAAGAAAGGATTTTTGAAAATTCAACCCCTAAGGGGGTAAAATAGGGGTTTAAAAAATCGAATTTAACGTGAGCAAAGCCGCGAGCAAAAGCTAGTAGAATTATAAATACATGTCAAAAATTCCGAGGCCGGTGGGATTCGAACCCACATCTCTCTCTCATTTGTCTCTTTTAATTTATATATATATTTTTTCTTTGTTGTTGCCTTGGTGCAAATAAAGAGTAAAATAATAATAATAAAAAAATCTCCCTGGGAATCGCGCCCGAGTGTGTTGACCGTTACACTACGGCCAAATTGAACCACACATCAGCCACGAAATTATTAATATGTATCTACTTTTTCAATCAGTTTTATAGCAACTTTAGCGACTTAATAACTTGGCAATTGATACCTTTAGATTTAAAGTACATAACCTAATTCTAAAAATTGCCTATGTCACCCAAACCATAATAACGAATCGATTGGAACTTTATTCATCAAAATCGGCTCAGTAGTTAAGACGCCACGGTGGAACATTCATAGTCACATACATACATACTGCCAAATCATAACCTGTTTTGGGCTTCGCCATAGTCCGGTAAAAATAGAAAATCTACGTTAAGACCGCATTTGCTTAATTATATACCCACCAATTTATCTGTTTAAGCGACGGGGTCACTATTAGTTTAACATGTGTAAATTAATTTGAAGCGCCACATTTGACATACGAGTGTCCCTGGAACTAATTTTTTATGTACATTTTAAAAAAAGAGGAGGTTGTCAATTCGGCCGGTATCGTCTTTATTCTACAGTAAATATTATTTCCTATGCTATTATTATTCCTATGCTTTATTTCCTATGCTAGCGGGTGGTGGTGCGCTAGGCGTGCGCGCGCGACTTCTCCGTCTGCGCAAGTGCCACGTGCTCGCGGATGTGCGCGCGCACGAGCGCCACGTACTCGTCGCGGTGCTTGGTGAAGTGCTGCACGTGCGGGGAGCGCTCCCAGCACTGCCACGTGCACTGGAACATGAGAACATGTCTTTGGTTATCTATATCTATGTCGAGATATGTCGCAAGACTTAGATAAAATATTTTTTTATATCAATACTAGGATTTGTTTTTTTTTCATTACAAAGAATATAATGTTGAAACAATCTGAATTTCATTTCATTTCATTATGTAATGGGTTTTACATGCGTCATTTAGATAATACGATATATAAAAAAAGAGCTATAAAGATAGATAATGAATCACATAATACCTATGTAATTTAAAATTTTGGTTGGAAATAACTTGTTATTGATCAGTGACGTAATAAATCACATCTTTTGAGTGATCAAGAATGAGTTCGGATTATCGGATGTTCGGATAATATGGATTCTGCTATAGATTGAATATAGGGACCAGCACTGGTAGCATGGGCAGGAGATAAACAGTTTATCCCCCGAATTTATCCACTGACAGGGACAATTGCCTTTTCCCTATGCTAGAGCAGGGCGACAGGGGAAAGGAGAAGCATATCCCTATTTGACATTACAAGTGGAGCAACTCCCCCCGGCTAGAGCATGGGAACAAATGAAAGAGATAAACTTATCCTTTTTTGACTTTTGAAAGGGTCAAACGAAAACCACAGACAAAAACCACCTGAGAATCACCTATTAACTGTCAAAATCACGAGTATAGATAAAAATAATGACTTTTTGAGATCGAATTGACATAAATTTTGAAGTATTGTTGTATTTGTACCTCCTACTTCCCTGATTTTCTTATAATGGCAATAATTGCGGGGATAAATCTCCCATTTTAACCACTGTCAATATTCTTCCACCGCTGAGCCCATGCTCGACGGGTGGATAAGGGGATAAACATTTTATCCTTTTCCCGGGGATAAAATTTCTCCCGCCCACGCTACCAGTGCAGCGGTGTGGTATATCTTAATAAAATCAAAATTTATTTATTTCATGAAGGCCAACTTGTAGCTCTTATAGCGCGTCATAAATCTACCACACTATGACGTGTCATAAGAGCTACAAGGTAGCCTACATGAAATAAATAAATTTTGAATTTGAATTTGAATATATATATCTCACCTTGATGCCCATCTTGCGCCAGGAGTCGTACACGTTCCGGTTGCTGCGCTCCGCGCCCACGGGGTCGCTGCGGGACAGCAGGAACAGCGCGGGCGCGCGGCACATGTTGGTGTGGAACAGCTGCGACGACCTGATGTAGTGCACCGTCGCCGCGTCGTGGAACGTCTTCAAGTGGTACCTGGACAATTGCCAAACCATCAGCAACCTATAGGGGTAAATTGAGCCCTATTCAAATGAAAACCGTGTCACACTAGTTATTGTACATTTGTAATTATCCAGCAATAAAAGAATGTAACATGATAAACTTAAATGGGATGATCAGGCGTTGTGAGCGTCCGGTGTGGACGGGAGTTAAGAATATAACTTTGATTCTAGACCTCCGGCTCGGACGGTGGTTAATAGAATAATGAATTACGACGCCTGTTCAAACTTACAATTCCAAACAATATTCAAATAGCATTCTAAGTTTGAATGCCTACAAATAAGAAGATAAAAGTGGCCAGCTCATAAACCAGCCAGCAGCAGTAAGCTCTCCGTGGAGACCGTTAGACTCCACAAACCCATCAACAGCTCGCTGCTGAGCGCAGGTCTCCTCTCAGAGAAGGGGTATAGGCCATAATCGGGACGCGCCTTTACGCAGGTTTAGTACTGAATATATTCCGCCACTTTCTGCGGTGAAGTGAGGTAATCACATCACACATTTACTCACTTCCGCACACTCTTGTAAATACTTAATGTCTCTATGAACACACACTAACTCAAAAGCTGTCACACTTACAAGCTGAACCGTACGTTTGTACATGTACTTCGGCAGAGGGGAATGCGTGCGCTTGCCACATCTCGGCTAAATGGTCGAAGACGATGGCCCTAAGCAAATTGGCAACATAAGAAGGTTCGGGTTCGTTCAGAGACTCAGACATGGAGAGAGCTATGCACGCTGTATCCCTGCTGATCAAATCAGAAATGAGGAAATCCATAGAAGAACCAGAACATACTGAAGATTTTTTCCATTTTATATCATCTGCGTACCCTGTTGTACATCCTATGCACGACACAGCTCAATCCTGATGCTGAAGGGTACTGGCTACCTAAATTGTGGGGATTTAGGAGCTTTACTAATTACTCTTTTTAATATATTTAACTTTTTTTAAGAAGTATTTTATCGATATTTTAAGTGTATCATTGCGCTATCTACACACTGAATGACCTAAAGATGTCCGATATAATGTCAACAGTGATGTTACATAATAATCATTATTAATGTCGTCATCGTCTTATCTGTTATCTATATCATTTAGAAACAGTTATAAACTAAGAACTCGTTGTCGGCGCAAAGAATAGACATCCTTGAGGGGGTTAATGCTAGGGGCTAGTACGCACGCACGCACGCACGCACGCAAGCACGCGCGCGCGCCTGCGTGCGTGCGTGCGTATTTCTGTGGCATCGTGGCAGGATGAACCGATTTTGTTATTGTTTTTTTTTGTTTGAAAGGTGAATTAATCAGGAGTGTTCTTAGCTATGTTTGATGAAAATTAGTCCAAGATGGCCGCCGCCACAAATAAACAATTTTGTGGCGACGGCCATCTTGGACCGATTTTTCCCCCACCCAAAAATATATTTTTTTTGTTTTTTTAATGCAAATATCGCAGATATTGATCAACTGCAATCTATTCGATAAAAAAACTCACTCTTTTTTGAAATACATACATTATACCTATTATAACTAGATTTACGTTAGTTTTGTTCTAAGTATGATGTTTAGAACTTTACGGCCGTTAGTACTTCAAAATTAAAAAAATATATATATTTATTTCATGTAGGCCAACTTGTAGCTCTTATAACAAGTCGAGAATCTACCACCGGTTCGGAATGCTACTTAAACTAATCTATAAGATGACTAGACATAGATACAGACAGCGTCAAAACGAATGTTATCAGGTATTTCGTACAAGATAGTGCGGCAAGGTCAATTAGCTTTCTTATCAGATAAACTATATCGTTCTAAATGTCTACAATTGAGTAATTTATAAATCACAATACAAGGAGTATTCTATAGTTATTTGTATAGAAAGGGAAATAAAAACCCTTTTCTGGGTAAATATTTGTCCATGTGAAAATTAAAATAAAATATGTGTATGTTATATGATATAAACGTAAAAATTCTTTGACCAAAACCGACGTCAAACGCCACTACAAAGTATATCAATTGTGCCTATAAAATTTGAAAAGTTCTCTTGATTTTTCCAGGACCACATCATCAGATCCTAACTTGATGAGACCACCTGGAAAGTATACCCTTTCAAACAAAAAAAAGATTTTTCCAAATCGGTCCAGGCGTCTTCCGATGAGTAATCGAGGAAAATACATAAAAAAAGATTTCGACGATTTGAGAACCTCCTCCTTTTTTGGAAGTCAGTTAAAAAAAGACAGTAGGCTTATTTCGTAGTCGTTTACGAAACAATTATGAACCCGGATAAAATATTCTTGATTAACCGACTACGAAATAAGCCTACTGTCCTTTTTTATTTACAGGTTATTACCTGTTACGAAAAGACGAAGTATTTTTCTTATTTCGTAGCTGGTTACGAAAAATAGTTACCAACGTGGACGGAAGGGGATATAGTAGCATTAATTCATTTAGCTACTAATTTTATGTCATAATTTTCTGACTTGTTAGTTAATTTATTCAATAATGCTGTGTACACATGTTAGGGGTTGTTACTTGGTTCTTGATAAGCTGTATGTATTTATATTTTGTGCACTTTTTAGTTTCAACCTGTTTTGTGTGCCTCTTTAACGGCAGGATCTCCGAAAACAGTCTGTTTTTGATTCAATAGTAAAGAATCAAATATTCTTTGTTTTGATAGGTTAAAAATATATGTTGTAGTTTAATACACGTTCTAAATTATTTTACCGTTCAAAAGTCCATATTTTGAACTTCACTCTTTCACATAATATTCCGAAAACAGTGTAGTTTTTAATTGTTTTTCAGGTTTTATTTATAGTATATTAAAGTTAAACTAAAAAAAATGACAAAAAATAGGCAAAAGCTTTTAGAAGAATATTTTACCGTTAATTTTTTTCTAAAAAGTTTTCTTTTTTTTTATCATGACTGTTTTACTTTCTTTATAACAAAGTGGCTCGTGCGCCTCACTTCAATAGCTCGCAAGGTACTGCGGCCGAAGATCGTGCCCTTAATAAAATAAAATAATTATGATAGCACTTACTCCATATAAGCCTTGAGAGTTTTCTGCATGATCTTGTTCTTGGGGAAGACGGCGATGGGCACGCCGATGGATATCTCCGTGATGTCGGCGGCCGAGTCCCACACCTGCGCCGCCACGCGCTCGATCACCGACTGGTATCTGCGGGAACGACCAAAGGATTAGCAGTTTGACGGGATGAATTAGTACATTACTTCCGCGGCCAGAAAAAGAGGCATTGATGTCTAGTTGTGACCAAGGCTTGTATAGTATTTTTCTCATACATGCTTGGAAATGTGAGCATTATTTTAACAACCTTCTTCGAGTTAAATCGAAATTGCTGTACTCCGCCGGCAATTACCATAGCGAGCCGGGTTAGCGGCCAAATAGTGAGTTTACTATGTAATAATCTGTCGTGTTATTTAAAATTGGCATGGTAACCAAAGAGGTGTTTTATTCAAGTTTCGAACTAGCTTGCAAATCTTGTTGCAAATATAGGAAGCCGTTTTAATTTCCGAGCATTATTTGAGAAAATATTTTTTTTCACCTCACTAGCTCAAAAAGGGCGCCTTTGCTGTCTATAAACAGTGAGCAAAAGTCATGTTTGCTCACTCAGTGACAAAAAGTGTTGTCTAAAGAAAAATTCAACACTTTACCTCACTGAGTGAGCAAAATGACTTTCGCTCACTGGTTTTAGACAGCAAAGGCGCCCTTTTTGAACTATTTATTTATTTTGTACATTATAATCTTAAAAACTAACTACTACTACTATTAGTGAGGTGAAAAGTGATATGTATCACACGATAGCAAAGTTTTTGTTTCTTGTGCCTTTGAACCCCTTACTACACTCAGGATTGTAACTTTGAATCCTTCGCCCGCTCGGGGTTCAAACTAGGCACTCGCAACAAAAATTAACTCTTCTATCTTGTTGAACAAATAACTATGTATTGTACCCACTAACCCCTATAATTCGCTGCTTCAATTGAAAACTACCATAAATCAAAATTACACTTTTTACAGAAGAGCTATTAAAATTAAAATAAACTAGTTTTTGTCTACCGCTTTCTATATTAATAGAATATTAGTATTGAGCCTATGGGAATCGAATCCTTCCAAAATTGAGTGAGATTAAAAAAAATTAAAGACTCTATTACTCACAGTTGTTTGTTGTCCATGACCTGTGCGCACACTTCGCCCCAAATGTATCCGCCCACAGAGAACCCGTGCACGACTGTTGGCTGATCGTTCTCATTCGCCGTCATGAACTTGATGAGATCGGCTGCCACCAGCTGGAAATAATAAACCCTTTTTGACTAAAAAATATTGGCAGATCACCTGCCACGTGGCATCCAAAACGTCGTATTACATAGTAGTCAAGTCAAGTTACCTGTATTGATGTTACTTCTTACCTGTATTAGTTAGATGTTTACATGTATTTAGTTCGCTTACCTGTGATCCCTTCAGCGGCTACATCAACTGCCACCGCGTAGAAGACTTGATGTTACTTCTTACCTGTACTAGTTAGATGTTTACCTGTAATTGATAATGATTATTCCAGCAGCGACAGCAGCTTCCGCGGTATACAAGATATAGATTCAGATATTTCATTGTGATTACAGTAACGTGGTAATAAGCAGTTACCTGTATTAGTGTTACTTCTTACCTGTATTAGTTATATGTTTACCTGTACGAAACTAGCTTACCTGTGATCCTTTCAGCGGCCACATCAGCTGCCACGGCGTACAAGATACTGAGATTACGTCAAAACCCTGCTCCAAGTAGAGATTCGCGTACTTCATCACGTGCTTCTGTCGTGCTAGTAGCCAGTTGATCATCACGCATGTCGGTCTGTTTAGCTGTTTGTCTAACCTGGGAAAGGAAAGGGGCACTTTTAAAATAATCCATACTGATAGATATACTTTATTGCACACTAGAGAGAGAAAACAAGAATATACATTAGCTACTCGTATGTATTTAAAGGCAGGCTAATAAGGCCGCCTATCCATACATACTATACAGGATACACCTACAGTTACAGTAACGTAAGTTTGTTAGCAATATGTCAAAAAATTCTGGAAAAAATATATGTGTAGGTACCATATAGGTACTAAATTATAGTGCAGAAACATAAGCAGAATACGGAACCCATATGGGGAAACTCAAAAGTGGTCAGCCATCTTGACGTCAGAATGACTGACCACTTATTAAACGAAACTCTGTTAGTAATTAGGTACCAAATATTTAAACAAAGGTGTTAAATAGTACTAAATGCTGGAGAAATTTAACGCTGATCGGTCACTTTGGTCAGTCATCTTGACGTTTACTCCTATTCCCTCCAAATAAGCGGAAAGCTTGTGTTAGGAGTGGGTACGACAGTAGTGCAACGGGTGGGATTCGAGCCTGCGACTTTACAGTTTTCAGTCCGCACCTTCAACCGTTGGGCTATTGAGGCTTTTAAACTGGCTTTTAGACTGAATCGCTGGCATTCGATAGTTTATAACACATATTTACAACTATTTATTATTTTTATGATATTAAACCGATGATTTATTCGACAAAGGTCAACTAAAATCGTAATGCACTTTTGATTATCGGTTTCAATGTAACATCGTGGACTTTGTCCAGACATAAAATAGATAATGGTGACATGGCGTAGGTAGGTACTCTTTCAAACACTTTTAGTTAGAAACCTATGCACCTACAAATAAAAATAATGTCCTCCCGTCACGGCAACCAACCTCCGCAGAGATTAGCCTGTGCGGGAGATATTTAGTGCACAAATGTGTGCTCAAACACAGGTGTACTCTCCATTCCCTCACTTTCAGAGTCTGATGGGACAGAAATTCATCACGACCGGAGAGATCAGGCGCAGGGCCGACGGCTTTACGTGCTCTCCGAGGCACGGGGTTGACTCACCGCCAACTTCCTTACTCCGGGTTAGTTCTGAGAATTTCTTGACAGAAAAACAAAAAAAGACGTGTGGCACTCGGGGACTGCCGCGGTAAAGCTATTGCATAGCATTTTTTATCAACGCCATCTAACGGCTCACCGTAGAGGAGTCCCGTGTCAGATTATTTTCGTTACGGAAATTCTGGATTCGGTCTCCACGCTGGCCCGCGATAGAAGCTATGCAATAGCTTAAAAAATGGCTATACAACTATTGATCAACGTGATTTCTTATACAGACACAGACTGCTAAAATCATTACGTTTCCTCTTTGCCGTATATTCGGGTAAAAATAGACTTACGAGATCACCGTAATAAGTTTGTATGAAAAACCGTGCGAGTGGCGTGGCTTTAATTAGGTACCACTACTGTCTTAACAGTTAAATTCTACGAGCTAATTAGAAATGTTTATTGTCTCAGAATTTAGATGTATGTAAGTGGGTTGTATTTTGTATGCAGATATATACAAGCATTTGTTCAGACCCTGCGATCGAATTTCATAATAACAGTGTAATATAATGTCGTTTTTAACAATGAGAGGCAAGTATTTTAGAATGCATCAATAAAATACGCGGATGTCAGCTAATCTATACTAAAATATAAAGCTGAAGAGTTTGTTTGTTTGAACGCGCTAATCTCAGGAACCACCGGTTCGAATTGAAAAATTATTTTTGTGTTGGATAGTCCATTTGTCGAGGAAGCTTTAGGCTATATAACATCACGCTGCGACCAATAGGAGCGAAGCATCAGTGAAAAATGTTGCAAAAACGGGGAAAATTATTCATAATATTTAAAATATATTCTTTAAAAAACTTCTTAATCGCGATCATAATAACAGAAATTGATGCGGACGAAGTCGCGCGCAACAGCTAGTGTATGATATTCCGACACTAGATATGTATATAGACTTCCTAGGGAATATTTATGTACGTATATAATTCTAAAAGCGAATGAAAATGTGTTTAATTTCAAAGCACGTTACTTAAGGAAGAATACGTTCCCTAAACAACATCGGAATTGTTTGAAAGACCTGACTGTTTTTAAATGGGCTACGCCAGAAAGCCCACTCTGTCCTTCCTTGACCTACTCAATCTCATCTCGCTTGCTTAAAGACCACCTTGGGGAGCTTCTAATTTCGCGTTAAGCAAAATTACTCTAGGAAAAGACAGACAAGATCGCATGGAATTAACTTTTGTACGTTTCCTAGTACCATTTAGGAATTACATACAATGTCTATGAATTATTGTATACTAGCTGATGCCCGCAAATTCTTACGCGTGGATTGAGGTATTTTAATTCCCGCCGGAAGTCTCTTATTTTCCGGGATAAAAGTAGGGATAAAACAGCCAAATTGGTTCAGTCGCTGTGGCATGATTGAGTAACAAAAATCCATCCATACATCCAAACTTTTGCATTTATAATATTAGTAGGAAGTAGGATTACAGTAACTTGAGATTTTTAATGGGCTACGCCAGAAATCACGCGTATTACAGATAAAAAGAAATTAGATAGAATTCTACGCAAAAAATGCTTAGAAACTTACTTCATAGTCTTTGGATCCGTGGTGAGTTTGACCTTCTCGTTGGTGATGTACTGAATATTCTTAGTGATGTCCTGGGTGTGGGCACTGCGGTCCCACGCGAGGGCGACGGGCGCGCACGACAGCAAGGGACGTAGGCGCATCTGTTGGGCAAAAAGATAGCATTCAAGGCCAGTCTCATGTCTTCCGACCGAATTTCTGTAACGGTGAACAAGCTCAACGGAGGCTGAGTTCCATGCAGGTGATAGTGTAAAGAATACATGTAGACAAAGATGCACTCTATTCCCTCACTCTCAAAATCCAACAAGATCTGTAGGGCTAGCAGCTAGCATAGGCAGGGGACATATTATCCACGTGGAAA
The DNA here is from genome assembly GCA_038048805.1 of Hipparchia sbordonii. NCBI lineage: Eukaryota > Metazoa > Arthropoda > Insecta > Lepidoptera > Nymphalidae > Hipparchia > Hipparchia sbordonii. The sequence continues at coordinate 9,885,032 of CM076115.1, forward strand.
AGATAATATGTTTACGGTAAAAACGGTGGAAATAATATCCACAATGGATATTTTTACAGGAATACACTTCTCTCCTTTCCCCTGTCGCCATGCTTTAGAACGCACTTGCCAAGAAAATGCCTATTCACTCTTGATTTGAAGGTTGGATTGATAGCCGGAAGGGCATTCCAAATTATAGCGAATCCTCACAAAGTTTCAGATTTATAATACTTGTAGGATGTTCCAAATCAACAGCCCTCTTATGAAGGGTTCAGCAACTCTATTTATGTACCTACTAGCGTGTTCATATCATACGATCATACGAGGATATTATTATCAATTTATCACTATGTACGATCATTAGTCGATGCAAACGTCACAAGATGTATTATGCATGCCAAAATCGCAGACTAGACACGCACAATCCGAGATATCTCAATGGACGTTGCAATGTGGACCGTGGACGGACTTTAGACAATTTCCCAACAGTGACCTGAGACTGAGAATTTCATGAAAACCTTTCCTTTTCCGAGATTAATGTATACGTATTTATTTGTAGCTGTACCTGTAGGTATATTACCTACTAGCTGTTGCCTGCGACTTCGTCTGCGTCAATTTCTGTTATTATGATCAGCGTGATGTTATATAGCCTAAAGCCTTCCTCGATAAATGGACTATCCAACACAAAAAGAATTTTTCAATTCGAACCAGTAGTTCCTGAGATTAGCGCGTTCAAACAAACAAACTCTTCAGCTTTATAATATTAGTATAGTAGATGTGTTAGTCGTGTTGAGTAACAGTTTTTTTTTATTCGATGACAAGATAGTCCTTGACTGCGATCTCACCAGATGGTAAGTGACGATGCAGTCTAAGATGGTAGCGGGCTAACTTGGCAGAGGTATGGCAGTATACATTTAACCCAAACCCCTAATCGTAAAATCAAACTTTACGTGACCGAATCCGCGGTCAAAAGCTAGTATTATCGTCACTAAGTAGGTACGTATTCCATACTACGCGAGTTCATTGGCAAACCTAGTGAGTCGATAAAATATAATAATTGGTCAAGCGCAAGTCGGACTCGCATACGAAGAAGGGTTCTTTTTTTTTATTCTCATTTTTTAATAAGGGACTTTTGAAGGTGAACCAAAAAAATGCCGAAAAAACCACGTTTTTAGTAGTGTAGCCCCCTTTAATTTTTAATTTAGGTATTTTTATTATTTGCTGTTATAGCAGCAAAAGAAATACACATTCTCTGAAAATTTCAACTGTCCACCTATTACGGATCATGAGATACAGCCCGCTGACAGACAGACAGACGGACGGACAGACGGAGAGCGGAAGCTTAGTAATAGGGTCCTGTTGGTTACCATTCGGGTAAGGAACTCTAAAAAGGCGAATCAATTCCTAATTGAACCGGCTAAATAGTTGGAACACGCCACGCTTGCATTCGACGACCACGTGCGTAATGGCGGCTCGCTGTTGCCAATTGTATCATAAACATTATTCCCTACGTCTTATGCAGTAGTAGCTATAGTTACTAGGAAGTACACTATACCTACTAGGTCTATATATACTACATATTCGCACTACGCAGTTGCTAAATGCATAACTGCATTCATATTAATAGTCACGTTACTTTGCGAGATTAAATAGGTATGCATACTGCTAACAATAAACCTAAGTAAAGTTTTCGAAAACGAAGTTTCATGTTTTTTGTTTACTAGATGGAGGTCTGCGACGTCATCGACGCTATTTAGGTTCTTAAAAATCCTCCGAGAATAATAAATAGTATCCTCTGACCGTCTCTGAAATTACAAGCTATCTCTATGCCTCGTCAAGATCGGTTCAGCGGCCTTGGCTTCATAAGCCAACTTGGCTAACTATAATGTGGGTGTCTTTAAATCAAGAGTGAATAGGCATCTTATAGGCAAGCGCGTATCATCTTAGGCTGCATCTACACTTACCATCAGGTGAGATTGCAGTCAAGCGCTATTCTATATATTAAAAAAAAAAAAAAAATAAGAAGGTTCAGAATCACTCAGCGGGCGATGGAGAGTTATGCTCGGAGTATCCCTACGAGATCTTAGAAATGAGGAGATCCGTAGGAGAACCAAAGTCACCGACATAGCTTAGCGAGTTGCGAAACTGAAGTGGAAACGGGCGGGGCACATTGTTCGAAAAGCTGATGCTAGAGGTGAAGCGCATTTTTGGCAGACTAGGTGGACCAACGTTGATTGAAAGGGGTACTTCAACAAATATTTCTCCCCTTTAGAGTTATGTTGGACAGTTCACCTCCCATCCAGCTCCAGTTTATGCGCTTTGTGTTGGCTTCTCTGTCAAGCAATCTCTGTGCTAATATATTGGGATATTTCTCTAGTCTAAGTTTGTATCTCTTGCTGTACTTGCTCACTTCTGCTTTGACTGTTGGCACTTCAAGGTATTCATGGAGTTCAACAACCAATTAACCACAGCTTGACCAATATCCCATATCTGATAACGGCTGGAGAAGCAGATGGCAGATAGACATAAGATATAGAGGAAAAAAAATCCAAATTTCACCCAAATCCGTCTTACAGTTTTTGAGTGAAAGAGCGCACACTCGCCGCACACACGCGCACACACACACACACAAACTTTCGCCTTTATAATATTCTGAGTGTAATAGTGTGATGACTAGTATCAATGTTTTCATTGAACGCATGGTACAGTACCTATTACTCATATCTTATAATCCGCTATCTGCACTGTGTGATGTATTATATGCCGCGTTTGTTTCTGTGGTAGTTGTAGATAGGTAGTTTATTGATACAGTTATTTCTAATTGCCTATTGCTTATTGAAGGCCAGGTTCAATGTCAAATGCGCTCATTGCATACATATTGCACATATACATATCATATACATATGTTATTGTTCATACTGCACATATACATATTAGATACATATTATATGTACATACTACGCATATACTAGCCGCATTTTAATATTGTGTGTGGAACACCCTTCCGGAGTCCTTTTCCTAACATATATTTATTATTTGAGTAAGTAATAGGCTTCTAGGCAAGCGTGCACCAACCTAGACCTCATCAGTGCCTTCCAAGCTTCCATCATTGATTGTTACTAAGTGTAAGTCTATCTCACAATAAAAAAAATTATAAGTGATGCCCATATTTCCTTGTATTATAATATTTAAATAATATAAACGTAGGAATTAGAAACCTTAATCCATGAGAACAAAGTCGGGGGCATCATCTAGTATTAATTTAAAATAATACTTACATTTCCACTGCTTGCCTTCCCATAGTTGATGGTAACTGCCACCACAGTCTTGAATAGGCTCATTTTGATGCAGTTTGGTCAAACCTATAACAACAGATTTTGGATAACATTTTCTGGTCATGAAACTGAAATAATTGAAGGCTGGGTTTATAAACAACCAAAACTATTAAATTCAACTTTGCATAGTTTTTTTGTTACAGTATAATCTCTCTATACAAAAGTTATCTAAAACCTTCCACTTTGTACAATGTAAGTAGTTTCTATATGAAACCTGAACAAATTTTGTAAACAAACTGATTTATTGTTGAAACTATAAAATTTTCTTGCAACTAATTTCTAAAACGACTTAAGTGGGAGGTAGTAGGTTCGATTCCCGATAGGAATAATTTTGATGCATTTTGTGAGTACATTGGGTGAGCAGAGATACCCTAGTTATTAGGACTGCAATCTCCTAATGGGGGTTGCAGGTCAGTTGTGCGATTAAGCAATTAAATATCACGTATCTATTAGAAATAATTAAAAAAAAAAAACACTAAAATTCACACACACAGGCAAAGCTTAGGGTATTATGAACTAAACTAGGTAACCAACTATATTATTGCACTGTTTATAACTTTATAGCATGTGTAGGATGTATGGATGTCGTACTAACGCAAGCAACTTATTACATCGTAATTTTCCTATTGATGCCAAACTTGCACTCGTATGAAGATTATAAAGCCGCCAAGTAACATGAGAGACGCATTTAGCCTTGTTTCTAACACCAGAAGAGTGTGTCTCTGTTACATATAGGTAGGATTTAAAATTAAACTTTCGTACTATGATCGTACTACATTACACATCGTACATTTTTACGATTTTTCATTATCATGTATAGTACGCACCTACATTATTAAAAACTCTATAAACTCTATAAAAGTATCTGCTATCTACTTCTTAATTGAATTGAATATTGAACTTACCTCCGAAGATGTACACTGATTATAAATTTAGGGTGAAAAATACCTATATTGAGCAAAGTGCTTTCAGAATTTTGGCATTTTCACTCAGGTTTTCACTTTTCATAAAATGATTTTTTTTTATTGGAGTCGGAAATTAACTAATTGTTTACTACAAAAATTAATTATCAAAACAGGTTAAAGGACTTTTTTAGTTAAAAAAATTAATCAATTGTGTTTTTATTATTTTAACTACGCAAATTTCAAAAAAATGGAAACCAATAGGGAGTGATTACATTCTCTTTGAATAGGTAGGTGTCCATCTCCATTCCAATATCCAAGTCCAACTTTTAAAACTGCTTTAAATTAAACTAGTGGTTTGCACCGGAGCAGTGATACCGGAGAATTACCGGTAATTCTCCGGAGAAAGTAATCGGTGGAAACACCGGAGAAACACCGGTTTCTCCGGTGTTTCATCGGTGATTATTAGATCATAAGGCCCATATTACACTATGCATACTAGGTAGGGTAGGTTCCTATATATAGGATCCTATTTCGTACCATAGAGAGAGATTCACCGGAGATCTCCGGTGAATCTCCGGAGAATGGCAAATCACCGGTGATGTTCACCGGTGCTCGAAATTCCGCTTTGGTGCAAACCTACTACTTTAAACACGTAGAGAGAGAAGACATAGAGCCAGTGACGATTTCTTTCTCACTCACACTAAAAAGAGAGCAGAAATAAAGTTATTAATGTGATAAACAGAGACGCAGCTACCCAATTTTTTGTCCCTCATCGTGTAACCAGTTTTTTCAAGGTCGACACACTTTTGTGCGAAACAAACTGACAGTTAATAAGAAAATTTAGTATCTATGTGTGTTGCCAGCTTTAGGTACCTATACAATGTCCCGATTTTCCCTATCCTACTTATATTATAAATGTGAAAGTTTGAATGTATGTATGGCCATCCATACATACATCCAAATTTCAGCCATATCGGTTTAGTGTGGCGTGATTGAGTAACAAACATATGGATGTTTGTTACTCAATACGCCACACTAAACCGATATGGCTGAAATTTGGCACGGAGATAGGTTTTTTTAGTAATGTCCTCTGACATACCGTAACGGCGGGTTACTTTGGCTACTTTTTCAATTTTTTTTTTAATTTTTGTTGAAACAAAATAAAGTCGTGATGGAAGAAATGAATATTATGAGAAAAGAAAAGAAAGATGATGGATACTAGAATATAATATATGTCGGCGATGATTAAAGTGTATTCAGTTAGATAGTGTCGGTTACTGTTCTGAATCATCCTGAAGTTTCGTTCGAATGTCCAACGACCAGTCGAGAACTGTTGGCGATCTTAAGAATTATTTTATTTACAAAGTTCTTAATTTTTAAAGCCATTTTTAAATAGCTAGAGGCAGACTTTTAATGTTTTTTTAAATAATTATTAACTTAAACTATGAAGAGTTGCAGTTTTATACGACTGCCTGAAAAAAGGAATATACTGTTAATTTCATTAATGATGATTTTGATGACTAAATATACAATTTTTGTTGCTTTTAATTCAATAGCATTACTCGATCGAAGGAAAATTTTAACTGTTCATTAAAAATTATTTTGTGTAACATTCTTACTAGTAACGAAAAAAAATTTTCCTTTGTGTTACATACATCTTTTTTCAAAGTGACTCACATATGCTAAATTTCTATTCGGCATTTCAATATTTTTTTTAAGGAGCAAATAATTATCTAGTGAATTGGTCCTATGAAACTACATTAAAAAACTTTAGTATAAAAAAAAATATTTTTAAAAAACCGACTTACGTGTACAAACTAAAATTATTTTATACTTTTAAGTGGTGGTTGAAGTTAATATTGTGTGCAATAAAGAATAATTAATTCTTTATTGCACACAATATTAAGATATATGTAAAAAAATAGGAGCTTACCCTAATAGGTATGTCTCTCCCAGACAACCTTATATGTGTAGGTATGTTATTTAAAAAATAAAACAGTTCAGCATCTGTTTTGTCGTTTTATTTAAAAATCCTGGGAAGAATTTTCCATCTAATTTGGGGTACTAGGGGAGTGCAGTTACTGTGGCAACATTAAACTCGAACTTGTCATGTGACGTCATCGTTACGTCATGTTATCTCTATTTCAGTCGCGGTTACACAGTACCTTGGTCTATTGCCTTCTCTGTCTACGTTTAAACATAATTAAACTCTCGTTCTCTCGTTAGAGTATTATGTTCTGTGAACTTGAACCACAGACATTGCACAGACTTCAACAGTAAACACAGAACACTTTTATAATAGATTGAGAAACGTGCTCTTAAGCGCGTGATACACCTGCTTGTTACTCGCACTAAAACATGCCAGTCACAAGCAAAAACGAGCTACTCGCATGTGTATCGAGATTCTGCCAGTAACTCACGTACCAGTACAAAGCATACGAGTCGTTGACAGAAAAGTACTATAGACTTAATGATATCTCCTTTTCACTCCCACACGAAAGAGATGCAGCATAGCGATGTCAAACAAGTTAGAATGAGACACATCTATGTTTATATCCGTCCCTCACTGCGTGCCACGTTTTGAGTTCATACAAAAGTAGGTATTTCACAGTGTTATGATAATTTTAGTGTTAAATTAAAGTGAACCCACTATAAAGATTGCTTTAAGTTCTAAAAACTGATCTAAAATATAAACAATGGTGCGCTGCAGCGTTTTAATGTTGTATGTATGTATTTTATTACCTGCCCCTTTTTCCTACCTGATTCTAAAGGAGTAGGTTGCAAGCCGATTGATTGTTTCCCCTTGAGGGGAAGTGGGACGGGAGATTCGTATGCCAGCTACAAGTACGTGAAAAAAAAAATAAAAAAAAAACAGGACGTAACGTGTTGCTAGTAAATCGCAACTCTCAACTATCTACCAAGATCTTTTTAATTTTTGTGTTTGTTTTTGTTGTTTTTTGCCTAGTTATATTAGGCAAAAAACATAATATATAATTATATTGCGAGTTGTATTGTAACACTATTTATTTATTCATAAATGTTCATTTTGTGGATTTGTAGAAACGGTACGTACGTAGAACACAGAAGTGTATTTAATTTTTTAGAAACTGGCATACCATCGTAGACAGAGAAGGCAATAGACGAAGGTACTGTGTAACCGTGATTGAGATAGAGAACATGACGTAATGATGACGTCACATGACAATGTTTGAGTTTAATGTTGCCACAATAAGTGCACTCCCCTGTTACCCCAAATTAGATGGAAAATTCTTCCCAGGATTTTTAAATAAAACGACAAAAAAGAAGTTGAATTGTTTTATTTTTTAAACAACATACCTACACATATAAGGTTGCCTAGGAGAAGTCGCTGTACCTATTATTGTAAGCTTCTATTGTTTACATATATCTTAATATTGTGTGCAATAAAGAATAATAATATAAAAAAAAAATATTTTTAAAAAACTGACTTCGACCACCACTTAAAAGTATAAAATAATTTCAGTTTGTACACATATTGCGGTTGAAGTCGGTTCTTTAAATTTTTTTTTTTATATTAAAGTTTTTTAGTGTAGTTTCATAGGACCAATTCACTAGATAATTTATTATTTTATTATCTTTCATTTTAAAATTTTACTTTGTCCTTTTGCTTGGTTCTGTCTGTATAGATTCTGCGCCAAAAAAATTGGCGAGCGAAAGTAACCCTCTCCTAGGAACAACTTTGGCTCAAATAAAATTTTTTGACGACCTCCATGACGCAGTGGTGAGCGCTGTGGTCTCATAACTGGGAGGTCTTGGGTTCAATTCCCGGCGGGGGCGATTTAGGAATTAATAATTTCTAAATTGTCTCTAGTCTGGTCTGGTGGGAGGCTTTGCCGTGGCTAGTTACCATCCTACAGTCAAAGCAAGCCACCAAGCGATTTAGCGTTCCTGCACGATAGCGTGTAGAAACCGATTAGGGGTATGGATTGAATTCACACTGTTATACCCCTTCCAAGTTAGCCCGCTACCATCTTAGACTGCATCGTCACTTACATCAGGTGAGATCTTGTCATCGAATAAAAAAAAACTTATATTTTTCATAGAAAATAATTTATTAATGATTAGCTACTATCCTTATTTACCAAATAAAACCTTAATAACCCTTAGACGCCACTACAGTCCTTACACCAGAGGGATTTCTAATAATGCTTGGAAAAAGAAGCCAAAGTAACCCACCGTTATGGTATGCCAGAGGACATGACTAAAAAAACCTATCTCCGTGCCAAATTTCAGCCAAATTGGTTTAGTGTGGCGTGATTGAGTAACAAACATCCATTAATACATAGATCCAAACTTTCACCTTTATAATATTAGTAGTATAGGGAAAATCGGGACATTGTATAGGTAACCTAATAGATTTATAAATACATATCAAAAATTCCGAGGCCGGCGGGATTCGAACCCACATCTCTCTGGGAATCGCGCCCGAGTGTGTTATCCGTTACACCACGGCGACTAATCACTAATTTCGTAGCTGACGTGTGGTTCGCCGTGGTGTAACGGATAACACACTCGGGCGCGATTCCCAGAGAGATGTGGGTTCGAATCCCGCCGGCCTCGGAATTTTTGATATGTATTTATAAATCTATTAGGTTATTTCCTTTAAGTGCAGGTTAACACTTCAATAAAAAATAAAAAATTGTATAGGTACCTAAAGCGGGCAACACTCACAGATATTAAATTTTTGTTATGTGTCAAAGTTTGTTTCGCACAAAAGTGTGGCGACCTTGAAAAAAACTGGTTACACGATGAGGGACAAAAAATTGGGTAGCTGCGTCTCTGTTTATCACATTAATAACTTTATTTCTGCTCTCTTTTTAGTGTGAGTGAGAAAGAAATCGTCACTGGGTCTATGTCTTCTCTGTCTACGCATACCATTCATAAGCATGTATATCACGCATATTCTGCCGAATACCGGTACCTAGCTTACCAGCACCTAGCATGCCAGCCATTGGCATGTGTATCACGCGCTATCCAATAATTTGTTATCTGTCACGAAGTGATTATATTCTCTTGGTTATCTGTGTTTCATTTTCAAAACGGAGTGCCACGGAGTGCCCTATCTATATATTTACTCTTTGGTGATTATATTCTCTTGCATTTCTCTTGGTTGTTAATTTAAAACCAAACGGAGTGATTACATTCTCTTGGTTCTTTTCTCTCTTTACTGTCAGCTCTTTGCCGTGCTTGTGGTTATAACAAAAAAAAAATGAATGAAAACGATCGAAAAGATTTTGCCGAATTAGGTGTTAAGCAGTGGCTAATTAAACAGTTACTTACACTGGGTAATTATGGTTAATACATTATAGGTTAGCATTATATTTTTATTGAATTAAGCATTTGGCTTAGCATGAGTTTTGGTTTAAGTGTACGTATAAAAGCTCATTGTTTGGGTTTTATAGACAAACTACTTATGATAAAACTTTTCAATACCTTCCTACATATTATTATAAGTATATTCTTTTTCCCTAAGAAAAAGAAGAATATACCCTGCATAGGCAGGGTTACTTTACTTTGGTCTCAAGGTTAAAACTTAGTATCCCTTAGCACGAGGGGGGAAGGGGTGGGGGAGGGTGCCCCCTCACCCCTGATATTACTCTCATTACAAGGTAATGGACCGTTCCTGAGAATAATAGTATTATAACCTAACCTCAAACTATGACATTTTTAAGGGTTGGGAAGGTTCTCCCCCTTCATAACTTGAAATAGTAATTAACAACCAAATGGGCTACAACAGAAGACTCGCTCCATCGCCCCCTTTATTAAGCTTCACTTCGAATTTAAAACTTTGTTTTTGGATAATATTAAATAATTTCAAATGAAGTGACAACATGAGCTTTTCTTATCTGTATTTTTTATTACAGGTATAAGAACACCTACACCTATACAAAAAGGTTGTATATCGCAAATATTAGGAGGGTATGACTGCATAGGAGCAGCCAAAACTGGGTCGGGGAAGACCTTTGCTTTTGCCTTGCCAATATTGCAACATTTGGCTGAAGATCCATATGGTATATTTGCCTTGGTGCTCACACCAACTCATGAATTGGCTTATCAGGTAAGCACTTATCATTTTTGTTTTGTCATTCAGTAGCAACATGTGTGCCACAAAATATTTATTTCATCCTTATCTGTATGAACTAAGGATACATCTTGTTAACCTTTAACTATGGACGTTCTTTTTTTGTCACACTACCATGGACTACATGGTCTCACAGACCGCTATATTTCTTGGTAAAATTAATGTTTAGATGCTTGTATTTTTATTAGTTTTTTATTATTATTATCAACTAGAGGTTTCAAACTTAAAGACTTTACATGTATTTAACCAAAACTTATTTTATTTTTTATGAATTTTAACAAATTATCATTTTAAGGCACTTTCAACGTCTAAATTTTACCTGAGATCACTTAAAGGAAGAAAAAAATTAAACTTTAAAGTATTTTGAACAATCATCTAAAATATCTTTAAATCTAAGGTTTAACGAATATAAAAAACAAAAAATGTACTTCTCAAAATAAAACAAAAAAAATCTGACAATGGTCCAACATTGGTAACATTATTGGCAGTCTTTGCATAAGGGCTTGGAACACTGCAGGCAAATCGCTTGTTTACAACTTACACAAGCGTAGTTAGTATTTCGTTTTAATTTTGACGGACACAGCCTGCATGTCTTTCGCTTAGAATCATTCATTTCCGGTGTAGAGGACTCTCCAACAGGCATATCTGCACCTAAAATTCGTGTCAATGCCAATTTCAACTCCTTTTGCAAATTTGAATTTAGAGCACGTCTTTGCATACAAGGAACTACCAGAGACCGTGCTAATGCCTTGAGAAAATCTCCTCTCTCGATTTCTTTGACCTGATGCTGGTTGTGTAGAACGTAAGCATTTACACCACACAGATCGAGGATTCTATAAAAAATCACCAGAGGCCACCTCCTTGTTCGTCGACTGGTCGAATAAATTGAACACTTCTTATCCATCTCATCCACTCCTCCCTTGGTGGAGTTATAATATTGTATTATCTCAGGTTTTTTGGAGGCCTCGTCTACTGTGTCACTGTGATGCATAGAAGACAACGGCTTTATTTTTCTTTGGGACATGTGAACACAGAGTTTTATCTTTAGTGAAAATAAAGTTGACTGAATTTCTCGAGACTTCCTTGGTTGGAATTCTTTTGGTATCTCTTTCTTATTTTTCTTCACATACACATACGTCAATTTTCTCTTTGACAGTTCATCTACAAGTTGGATGGACGAAAACCAATTGTCTGCGGTCACGTTGCGATTGGTCCCTTGAATTGGTCTCGTCAAACGAATAACGCATTGAGTAGGAACGAGAAACTTCTTTTCATCTTCTGATAATCCAATGCCATCAGAACCTTTACCAGAATAAATATAGCCGTTGTAAAAATAAAACGTCTTAGCATCACACAATAAGCCCATATTTTCCTGGTTTCTTTGGCATGTACGAGATCATGTGGCTTCTGCCACGAAACTTCACCAACATCTCGTCAACAGTGACGCGCTCGCCAACTTCGTAAAGTTTTTGAGAATGCGTGACGAATTTCTCAAAAATCAGCTTATCATTCTTTTGTCTTTCTGCACGATTAGCCTGGTCATCAAAACGTAGACATCGTAAAATGACTAAAAATCTAGTTTCAGACATGCAACATCTAAATATTTCGCAACCCGTACCATCTGTGGCGAAAATATAACTTGTACTTTCATGGTTAGACTTTAATACAGCAGAATAGTACAGTAATCCCAAAAAAGCATTCAACTCGACCATATCCAATTCTTTCAATTCGGGTCTTCCCTGCCTTTTGAACTTTGCTCTAAATTCAGCTATTTTCACATTAGTCCAAGTCAAAATAGTCTCTCTCATTTCTGTATCAAAAAGCTTGTCCCAAATACTGAAAGGTTCCCTTCTTTCATCTTCAGCCAAGCGTGAGACGGGTCTGCTTATAACAATGTTATGCTGAGCAGTTCTAACCCTACTGGAAAGTGGATTAGTACTCCATTTAAAGCGATTTTTGCCATAATAATATTGAGATCGTCGTTGGCTTTGTTGAAGTTGTGCAATGGGCACATTGTCATCTGAGCTGTCATGTTCAGATTCAGAACTGGAATTTCTTTCAGAAGTGGGATTCCCTACAAAACTGGGATCTTCTTCAACTTCTCCTTGGTCACTTTCATGATTTTGTATGTAATCCTCTTCAGATACTAAACAGTCAACAATATTATCTTCAGAATCGGATTGGTCCGACTCCAAAAGTAGTTCGTTTACTTCATTTTCGAAATTAGGATCACCAACTCGCAATATTTTGCTTGGCCTCTGTTGCAGTGGCGATTTTTGTGGTTGTTTTGATCTATTAGTATTTGATGGATTATTTTCTGACATTTTGAACCAACCTAACCTAAAACAAACACAGTATTGATAAAAAATAAAATGTATTGCAAATATGGACCCGAAGTCTCACAGACCGCGATGAAAGTTTAAAGTCAAATTACTCACCCGATTCGCAGCCAACGACGCAACCTCCCGCTTCAACAGTCGTTTCGTTACTAAAACCGAAGCTACTGAGCGCGTCAGTAGTGAGGGGGGCGGGGAAGTGCGTGAACACGAAAATTAAAAACTGCGAGCGGTCTATCAGACCGCGCGTCCATATTTAAAGGTTAAAAACTTAAAATGTCAAACTATCAGTCTTTTTCAAAATAAGTGACAAATAATATTTATTGTAGTAAAAAGTATCAATATAAATTATTAACCTTTACATACGTTGTTTACGGAAACATTCCGTCACACGTGGGGTCCAGAAGTATCCCCATAAATATTTTACATTTATAGAAAGTATTATTGAAAATTTTTTAAATATCAATTTAGATTATAAGAAAAGACATGTTAATATTTATGAAAAGTATTTATTATTCAAAAAATAATCAGACTTGATAGAGAGTAATAAACATTTAACAAAATAACATATCGTACTAAGACATTTTTTTAGGCACTTAACTAACGTTCTAAAATTTAACAAAAGAGTCAACCTCTGACTAACATATTATTTTCTAATAAAATAGGAACCCTAAAATGTAATTATGAGAAAAAATAAACAATAATCAAAATAACAAAAAAAGAATACAACACCTCAGTATTACTATTGTGCACTAACGTTAAAAACTATTCTTTAGGTTGGCAGGTTAAACAATAATTTATTGCTACTGAATGAGGCTTACAAATAGTTTTCTTGCAAGATTTGCAGATAATAGTACTCTTTTTATCTTTGGATCTAGGACAAACATAACACCTTCGTTTGATTTTTGGGGCACTAGGACCAGCTTCGTCTGAACTACGCAAAGGTTGCTCAATGTCAACCAACTTGCACATCTTGTTCTTATATCTTTTGTCAAGTTAGGTTAGTTTAGTAATTTATCATTTCTAAATTGTCTCTGGTCTGGTCTGGTGGGAGGCTTTGGCCGTGGCTAGTTACCACCCTACCGTCAAAAACGTGCCGCCAAGCGATTTAGCGTTCCGGCACGATGGCGTGTAGAAACCGATTAGGGGTATGGGTTGAATTTACACTGCTATACCCCTTCCAAGTTAGCCCGCTACCATCTTAGACTGCATCGTCACTTACCATCAGGTGAGATCGCAGTCAAGGGCTATCTTGTCATAGAATAAAAAAAAAAAAAAAAAAAAGGATTATTTTCCAATCTTTGGCAAACATGTGATTTTATAAGAGCCATTGCAATAGACTTTATATATTTTCGTCTGCTCATTTTTTTATTTGGATTAGATAGATGTGGTGGAGTTTTGCTCCATTTGAACCGGTTTTTACCGTAGAAACTGTTACTCACTGTTTCCTCTTCGGACTCAATGGCGGACGAGTCATCGCTTTCCTCTATTTCAGACGCAGAATTATGTTCGCTATGTATTGATTCTTGGTCACTTATATCACCTACATCTTCCAGAATGTTCTCTTGTAGTGAGTCTCGTATATTTTCGCTATCAGAGTCACTACAATGCTGTAGGATTTGTGCAATGGCGTCATCTGAGAGTTGGCCACTCATTTTAATAATTATACAACACCAATTCTGAAAAACAAAGAAATAAAAAATAAATAAAGTGAAAGAATTTACTACGTAAAATCACGGGTGGGGTCTACAGGTATCCCCAGGTAGGTAAAATATGTAACTTACCGACGAAGGAAACGCGACGTACGTCCACCCGTTGAGAGCCTCTGCAGCGCATTGAGATTAGCCGAAAGCAGTGTTGCCAACTTGTTTTTGGGGAAAGAGCTAGATCAAATCTAAAAAAGAGCTAAATCTCTTTCAAAAAAGAGCTGATGTTTTAAAATGATTTTAGGTACTTAATTAAAAAATCAAAAAATTGCTGGCATAGTAGGTACCTATTTTGTTCAAAATCTTTGAATTTTCGCAAATATCGCAGCATTTTTTTTACGCCTCAATCGCTATATGAATTTTCATCACTTAATTTTACCACTTGCGCTTTACTTGTGCTTGGGCCTTAATCATCAGCATGCAGATTTTCGTATGCTACCATAGTACCTATTTTGTTCAAAATGACCTTTGGAATTTCGTAACTATAACAACATTTTTTTTAAACGTCTCAATCCCGACCTGATTGTTAAAATTGCATTGGTGGTATCATTTCCAAGCCTATTTCGGGTTTTGTTCTTTACGAGGTTTAATTGGCTAAGCACCCTTTCAACTTCGCCGTTAGACCAAGGCAAAGAAAGCTTACTCAATGCCATTTTAGTAATAATTTGCAAAATCACTACGTAGTTCGAATAAAATTATTAATACGTAATGTCAAATCTATTAGAAAATATTAAGAATTATCCTAAGAATATTCGAATTATCTTACAATGAGAGACAACTGACAAGTGAGACAACAAATAACTATGAGAAATTAAAGGGATTCCTTTAATTTCTCGCCAATATAAACCTGAATTGACTTCTATGTTTGGATAATCTTATCGCGTAAATAAAAATTAAATTTCAGGTTAAAAACGCGTAAAAAAAGAGCTGAAGAGCTAAACACAATTTTTTAGAGCTACTAACGTGTAAATAGAGCTAAATTTAGCTCTAAAAGAGCTAACTTGACAACACTGGCCGAAAGCACGCGGTCGTAGCTTGTCAATTTGAAAAAATACAGTTAAAACACAGCGCGAGGGGTCCGCCCAGACCCCGCCCGTGACGTTAAAGGTTAAACCCAACCCCACAGAACATAATACCTACCGTAATACTTTACGACATTGCCCAAATTTCTTAAGTTATTTGATTTAGTATTAGGGTAAGTCCGGGGGAGATGGCCCTATTAACTTTGAGGACTGATTGTCAACGAATTATAATAAATCAAACAATTATTTTAATCACAAACGAAACTTTAATTATATTTCTTATCAAATGTTAACAATAATCAGTCTTAAAATAAACAAAAGTAATTAATCAGGCATGAAACAAAAAACTTACGATTGGCCATCTCTCCCAGACTGTCCGGTTAAGATGGCCATATGAGTCGGGGAGAGATAGCCAGTACTCTTTTTCCCTTTCCCTTTGCCCTTACGTCCTTTGAACTCCTTCTTTTTCTTATTGCCGCAGTCGGAGCATAATTTGTCCTCAAACTCCGTACCATTTTCATGTGTCCAGGACATACAAATAATACATTGCAGCCAGTCTTCGACGAGTTGGGTCTTCTGATAATTTTTTCCACAGCCTCTACAGTTATCTTTTTTTTCCACAGCCTCTACAGTTATCTTCTTCTTTGTATTCGTTCTCACTTTCGGAAGTATCGCAAAGTGGAAAGGGAACTTTTTTACAGCTACTGTCTGAGATCCTTCGAATGGCTTTGCGTTTTCTAACAGTTTTGAGCTTAAAAATTATATGGCTAACTCGCCCTGAAAATAATAGGCCATCTATCCCAATTGTCCGGGAGTGATGTCCATATGAATTAAAAGAAGAAACACTTCACTATAATTCATAATTTATAGGTTAGAATGCGTGGAAACTCAATTACTTTACAATAACTGTGCTAAAACATGCAAATATTGTAAAATCTTTTTGCGACCACGTAATTTGATAACCCCTTGCCTTATATCAAAGGTGTAATCAAACAAAAAATGGAATTTACTTACCTTTTCATTTATTTTTTTGACAAAAACTCACGGACACTTGTCGCCGGTCGTAAAATGAAGCGTACTAATTTGATACTAGTGCCATCGATTGCCTAATGGTCGAATTTTTATCTATTGGCCATCTTTCCCGTACGGCCATCTCCCCCGGAATTACCCTATATATTTAAAATAATATTATTATTTTTTATTTGTGTATGTGTTGCACCACTGTTAAATTTCTTGCTCTTTCTATCTAATAAAAACCTGTACCAAGCTAACAGAAATTTATATGACAAAAAGTCAAATTTAGATAGCGGGCCAAAAACTAAGGACTTTTTACAAGTTTGCCCATTTTACTCAAACTGTCATAACTCCGCTATTTTTAACCTTATGATCATGAAACTTAAGATTATCTTAGAAAAATAGTCAGTGTAACATAGGATCTTGTTATTATACATGTAAATGTTCATATGATCTGTCAAAATTGGGTGGGCAAAGTCACAATAATCTTATTGTAACTTTTCATACTAATAAAACAATAAGCTAGGGTTGAACAATTTTATTCTTAACCAAAACTGTTCAAACAAATATTAAATTATCGGTATTATAAAGCATACGCTATTAAAGACATAACTTAAAAAACAATAC
The DNA here is from genome assembly GCA_038048805.1 of Hipparchia sbordonii. Classification (NCBI taxonomy): domain Eukaryota; kingdom Metazoa; phylum Arthropoda; class Insecta; order Lepidoptera; family Nymphalidae; genus Hipparchia; species Hipparchia sbordonii. The sequence goes on from CM076115.1 coordinate 9,902,077, forward strand.
TTATGTATTTATTTATTTTGTTACGAAATACAAATTATTCAAAAGGCAAAACATAACACGCTTAATAGGAACTTAATATTATGACGTGTGTGAAATTGATTATATTGAAGACAACTGACAAATTTTCAAAACAATTCTTACGCAACTATTTTATAATATTATACGGATAAAATAGTACGAGTATTAAGAAAATGTGTATGTATGCTACCTATGCACGGCCTCATCCGCTTTAGTGATTTTGACGGAATTTGGTATAGAGGTAGCTTGTATCCCGAAGGACATATTACATTTTAACCTGGAATATCAATGAGTAACCACCGGCGGACAGACACGGGCATAACAGCTGAGTATAGCACTATAACCATCGATGTATAATTTAACTATAACAAAAAATTCACGCTGTTACAATTACATGAACAATCCA